>CM035841.1:237362748-239762748 GCA_020510985.1 Pholidichthys leucotaenia
CACAGTGTCGTCTGCAAACATGGTCCACGGAGACTCCCGCCTGACCTCATCAGTCAGCCTGTCCATTACCATGGCAAACAAGAAGGGGCTCAGAGCCGATCCCTGATGTAACCCCACCCCCATTTTGAGCTCATCTGTCACTCCTACATCTCACTACCATCTTGCTGTCCTCATACATGTCCTGCAGCACCCTCACATACCTCTCTGCCACTCTTGACTTCCTCAAACGGTACCACACTTCCTCTCTTGGAACCCTATCATCTTCTTTCTCTAGATCCACAAAGACACAGTCCAACTCCTTCTGACCTTCTCTATACTTCTGCATCAACACTCTTAAAGCAAACGTATCTGTAGTAGGGCTGCAACGATTACTCGAATAATTTGGTTACAAAAATTCTCAATTCAAAATTTATCATGCATCGACGTGTTGTTTAATGTAGCACTTCTGGTCTATATGACCTTCTTTCGTCGTGACCTTCTTCCAGTCACACTACCTAAACAAAATGTAGATTTGTTTAATGGTGTCATGTCAGAGCGGCATAGTGACGGGCCGGCAAAGTTAAAGAATTTTTTTTTTTTTAAATGACAAAAGTATCTTAAATCTGGAATCATTTCAAGCTCAAATTGAAGGAAAATATTGTGCAGTGTGCACAAGGTAAAGCTTCGCGGCGAGCTAGCATGCTACAACGTTGGATGTGTCTCAGCAGAAAGAATCCCACATCATCCACAGCCAGCACACCCAAGACAAGGTACGTGATTGAGATTTAAAATTAAGATGAATAGAATGTAGTCAGCTACGCTAATTATGCTTATATAACAAAAAAAATATAGCCACCACCGTTGGTATCCGGATGCTAATGGATGCTAACGGCTAGCAAAAGAAACTTGATGGTGTAACGTTTTGTTAAAGTTACGTTCTATGCAATAAGCATTGCAATAAATGTGTACCTGTGTTATTGAGTGTTTGGTACAATTACTATGGCTCTTTAGGGAAAAAAAGTTCCACAAATGTTAGTCAATTCAAGCTTCTTTAAAAAAAAAAGTATCCGATTAGTCGAGTAATCGTCGATCAGAGTGGGTGATTACCCGAGCTGTAAAATTGTCATTAGCTGCAGTCCTAATCTGTAGTACTCGTTCTTTGCATGAAGTCATACTGCTGCTCACTGATTGTCACCTCTCCTCTTATCCTGGCTTCAACAACTGTTTCCCATATCATCATAGTGTGGCTGATCCACTTTATGCCTCTATAGTTAGTACAGCTCTGAGCATCTCCATTGTTCTTGAATATTGGTACCAAAACACTTCTTCTCCACTCATTAGGCATCCTCTCACTCTCCAAGATTGTGTTAAACAGTCTGGTTAAAAAGTCCGCTGCCATCTCTCCTAAGCATCTCCATACCTCCACAGGTATACAGTATATCATCTGGACCAGCCGAGTGAGCTGCCCTCACTTCTGCCTTGCTAATCCTCGGGACTTCCTTGTTCACCATCTTTCCTTCATCCATCCTCCTCTCTCTCTCATTTTCTTTATTCATCAGCTCCTCAAAGTACTCCTTCCACCTTCTCAACACACTCTCATCACTTGTTTTATTTTTTTTAATGTCATCCTCAATGATAACAAGATAATGTTATCATTATCCCATCAGAGAGATGGGAACGTCTCTTGAAGTTTACTTTTGTTTGAAATTATTTCCGAGCATTTTTGTCTTTAGGGGGAGATCTTCTCTATAACAAGAGCGTTCATTCTGTCAGTCTAGGATTTTATAAAGTGTTAAATATGCAGAACAGATAAAATCAGTTCTGTATTTGTCTATATGTCTTCCATTTCATTTATTTATTTTTAATGATGTTTTTGTTTGCAATGATATATTTTTAGTTTTCATCTTTTTTTTTTAAATCCTAAAACAAGTCTGTTAACAACTATCTTGTCCCTAACATTGCATCTCTGCATGCAGACTCCTCAAACAGCAGAGCTGGTGTGAGGGAGAGCCAGTGACTGAGAGATTTTTAATAGGAGTTTATTAGTTTAATTTATATTTTAATATGTCTGTCTTTTTTATTATTGCTCCCCGATACGATCCATTCATTTTGCCTTGATCGAACCTGATACTGAAACTACATATCGGACTACCTCATCTCTAATCTGAATATTATCTGAATCCAAGATATCAGTTCACAGCATGTTATGTGCAGAACACACAGTGGCACATTTCTGTTTAAAACTGAGCTCAGATGACTAAATAAACTGTGCCTTGTTTTGTCCTGCTTGTGTTTTCAGTCAAGAATCTGCAGGTCTAGACTCCAAGTACTTTGAAAGAAGAGAGGACAGTATCCCAATCTACGGTCTCTCCTCTAATCTGCTCCAAAGAGGTAAGAACACTCAGAGAATCTGTTTACAGCTGTTCAATCCAAACATTATATAAACTTCCTATTTCTGCCATTTCCAAGGATTAATTTCAAGGTTTGACATCCTTGGTGACGTATACTGTAGATGTTGTTTTAAAGGCCAAGTACCATTCCTGTGTTGTTTTACAGCTTATTTAAAAAGGGCTCCTCTGTCCTTCATGATCAGATGCCGTTTTGTGCCTTCTCTGTAACACTCATGAGCCCTTTATCCTTTCGGGCAAAGTTTTTTTTTTGTTTGTTTGTTTTTATTCAACCACATTTGGAACTGGTGGAACTGAGTCAGGGTCGTAGGCATCCTTTCTCTCACACATCTTTTCAGCTCTGCCCACACATTTTCTATGGGATTGAGATCAGGGCACTGTGATGGCCACTCCAAAACATTGACTTTGTGGTCTTTAAGTCAACTGTAACTAATTTGGCCGTATGTTCAGGGTCATTGTCCATCTGGAAGAACTATTTGCATCCAAGCTTTAACTTCCTGGCTGATGTCTTGAGGTGTTGCTTCAATATTTCCACATAATGTTCTTTCCTCATGATGCCATCTATTTTGTGAAGTCCACCAGTCGCTCCTGCAGTTAAACACCCCCACAACATGATGCTGCCACCCCCGTACTTCACAGCTGGGTTGATGTTCTCAGGCTTGCAAGCTTCCTCCTTTTTCCTCCAAATGTAATATGGTCATTATGGCCTCAGGGTTCAATTTTAGTTTCATCAGACCACAGGACATGTCTTCAAAAATTAAGGTCTTTGTCCCTGTGTACATTTGCAAACTATAATCTGTTTTTTTTATGCTGTAGAAAAGAAGTAATGGCTTCTTCCTCACTGAGTGGCTTTTTAGCCCATATCGGTTCAGGATTTGTTTCACTGTGGACAATGACGTTTTTTGTTTGTTTTTTTTAAACCAGCTTCAGTCAGCATCTTCACAAAGATGAGAAGATGTTTTACCTTGACATGTTTAAACTGATGTCTGCCGTCTTCCTCAGAAACATCAGCTGATCACTGTGATGTGTGGTTTATCAGCCATTTTTCCTAGGCATGGCCAGCCTGGTGGATCTGACAGATCTACCAAGCTGGCCATGCCCCAACCCCCATTGTCAGATATGTCCCAGGTGTGAGAAAGCATGAATGAGCATGAGTCTTTTTTGCATCTGTTCATTATTTGCTCCCATGTGTGTTTGGCACCACTGGGACTGCCAAATATCTGATCCATATTAATGAAAGGGGAGAAAAACAATCCAGTTATTAATTATGTTTTTGATAATGCTGCCATGACAGGCAGTAGTATTACTTTTTTTAGCCTGTATTTTATGCCCATAGTTTTCATGTTTATTTAATATCACTTTATGTTTTATCAGTGATGTACTCTACTCTGTCCAGCTTATTGGTCATCTGTGTTCACAGCCGGGTTGATTAACCCAGGGTCCACTTACTGACGTGAAACCATGTTCGTAGTACAGATAATCCTGATCCAGAATGTCTGGATTATTGAAGCCAGATAACTATAAGATACCCTGGGTGTGCTGAATCTGCTTCATAATCCCTTCATAACTGCTTTATTGTATAAATAAAAATGTTTTTTAAATCTTTGTTTTTTATTTTGTTTATTTTTTGATATTTTCATTTCTGGTCACTTTGGTTTTAAATTTAGTTTCAAGTGGTGAATAAGAGGACTCCCAAAGTCTTCCTTGTACCCATAAACACATCATTTTAAAAAATAAGAGACCACTACTAAATCTTTCCTAAATTAACATCTCTACGTGTATGGCAGCCATTCACTTTGAGTATCTGTTGAATTCCAACACAAGGACACCTCAATATGATTAAAGGGGGACTGATTCAGTGATCTAAGCATGATAAGACACTTGAAAACTCAATAAAAATCAGTTATTACACAAATACAGATGTTGGAGTTCTTCCTAAGTTAAAACTTAAAATGTTGTTGTGTTTGACCTCGAGGCACCAAACGTGTACATTTTGCTTTGTCAATATGTCGGTCAGTTTAAAGAGTCTGTGACATAATTCAACCAAGACATCATTAGAAAGAAGAACTACTGTGTTTTTATTCTGTGTAGACAAAAAAATTTTAAAAAAATTTTTTTTCCATATACTACCATAAATTACATCATGATGCAGCAGATTGCGATGTTCGTTTGTCGAAACTGGGTCAAACGGCGCCGCCATATTGTGGCGTAATGAGAGGAACCCAATATGTAAACAAGCATGGCTGAGTACACTGAAGCGGAGGAAGTTGAGTGTTTTCAGCGAAGATTTGAGCGAATTGTCAATAGTTTTTGAGGAAGAAGCAGGACCGAGTGATGAAGAAGAGCGAGTTGGTTCTAACAAAGGACTGCACCCCATTTATATGAACCATATCATTCAGGAAGCAACGATGACTCGCATGTTTCAGAGGATGAAGGGTCCGATGGTGAAGGGATAGAGATGGACATCGGTCCCCCCCAAAACAGTGAATGGTAATATACAGATAGATCTAAAAGAACTGGATGTACAACCTTGATCATGTACCTTTATGTTGTAAATATCAACCATAGGCAATGATTTTGTGCATATATTTATGTAATTATTATTATTATCATGTAATTATTTTTTTCCACATAAGGCGATTGTTATTTAATCGTTTGGTTTAAAGAAATTTTGCCTTCGATTTTTTTTATTATTTTTTTTTTTTTATTTCCCTGATTGGGTGGTCAGGGAAATTAAAAAAAAAAAAAAAAGTTCAGATATTCAGTTTTGGTAGGCAATGAGATTTATAAAAATGAAAACTGAAAAAAGTAATATAACATTTTTTAACACAAAGTCGTTCCAATTGGAGTAAAGTCAACACTCGGCTTCAAAATTCACAGGGGAGGATTTTACTTTCAGTGGAAAAAATAAAATAAAATCCATCCATCTTCTACCGCTTTTCCGGAGGTCTGGGTCGCAGAGGCAGCAGTTCAAGCAGAGAAGCCCAGACTTCCCTCTCCCTCGCTACCTGCTCCAGCTCTTCAGAGAGGATACCAAGGCGTTCCCAGACCAGCTGGGAGACATAGTCTCTCCACCGAGTCCTGGGTCTGCCCCGTGGTCTCCTCCCAGTGGGACGTGCCTGAAACACCTCAAGTGGGAGGCGTCCAGGAGGCATCCTAATCAGATGTCCATACCACCTCAACTGACTCCTTTCAATGTGGAGGAGCAGCGGTTCTACTCTGAGCCTCTCCCGGATGACTGAGCTTCTCACCCTATCTCTGAGGGTGAGTCCAGCAATCCTACGGAGAAAGCTCATTTCAGCCGCTTGTATCCGCAGTCTCGTTCTTTCGGTCATTACCCAAAGCTCGTGACCATAGGTGAGAGTAGGAACGTAGATTGACTGGTAAATCGACAGCTTTGCCTTAGAACCAAGCTCCCTCTTCACCACAACAGACCAGTACAACGTCCGCATCACTGCAGATGCTGCTCCAATCCGTCTGTCGATCTCTCGCTCCATTTTCCCCTCACTCGCGAACAAGACCCCAAGATACTTAAACTCCTCCACTTGGGGCAGGAGCCTGTCCCCAACCCAGAGAGGACAATCCACCTTTTTCCGGCTGAGGACCATGGACTCGGACTTGGAGGTGCTGATTCTCATCCCAGCCGCTTCACACTCAGCGGCAAACCATCCCAGCAAGAGCTGTAGGTCATTGCTGGATGAATCCAACAGGACAAAATAAAATCAAGTGTGCTAATTTTTTTTTCTCTTGTCGGGGAAATTCTGGTCACATCGGTGGGTTTGTAAACAAAACTATTAAATAACAATCGCCTAATTGTTAAAAGTCTTGAATCATATATTATACAACATTATTTATGGATCTTTACCTTCATAATGTGCAGATATGTAGGTTGGAAAATGTCGCTTGAAGATAAGCCTGCTTCTTCATGTTCCTCTTGAAGTTCTTCACTAGTAATCGTCACTTCTGGCTTTTTTGTCAGTACAGTTGTGAGACTTCCTAAATGAAATAATTAATTGCAATATTACACACTCTTAGGCAGGGACAAAAGCCCAAAATATTTCACCCAGAAAACAAACTCGTGTGTGGGTTTGCAGGTTAAAGAAATAACAACACTAATGACAAAACTACAGATAAAATATCCATAATGTGTTTCTTGTTTTGAGATTGTAACTAAACTAAACACCCAATTGTTTTGCAGATCTGATGTGCACACACACCTCTATCACACCCTGAAACATAAACAAAGGGACTTACTCTTTTCCGGGCGAGTTTTGACAATATTGCTTCTCTGCGCTGTTTTGATATGCTGATATCGTCTTGAGCTGTGGGTTTTCGTTTAAAACCGTAGGTATGGCAGTCAGTTTTAGAACCCATTTGTAACGAACCTTCATGCCTGAAGATTCCTGTATAGCAGGCGCCTCCTCAAAACTGTCTGCAGTGAAATGATCGCTACAGAGTACAGAAGACGGTGTTGGATGCCATTTGTCCCTTGTTCTCTGTACTTGCTTCGCCCATTTTTTAAGAAGATCGGGATCTTTTGGGAATGCGAACAGGCTTATATGTTCACTGGGGCAATTAGAACGCCCAGCTGCCACGCAATATTTCAGCATTTCTTCGCTGATACAGAAGCTAAACAGCTTGTTTACATGGATAGCACACAGATCAGCCGAGATTAAACTCCTCTCATGACATCATATCCAGAAACGAGGCGAGTCTCCGGAAAACGTGTTACTGCAACACGGTGCTAAATTTAACCTTTTGCACTCTGGTCAATTTCCCTAAAAACGCCAAAAAATAACGTGCCCAAAGTAAATCAAAAGCTGTTCTTCAACCCTTTGCAGCATCTTCATGGGGTTGGTCTCATTTTAAAGAAAACACTTTGAATTTTTTGGCAAAACAGTCATAATCTCTCTATGTGCTCCAGCCACTGAGTAACAGTCATCTAAACATAGTGAACTTGAAGAAAATAAATTTCGCCTGGGTGTTTTTTTGGATACAAATGCTTGCAAATAACACAGCTTCAGATCCGGGCTGGAAAATGCAACAGAAATGTAGAACCAAGTGTTATCCAGCGGAGGTCAAAATTTTGTAACAATACCACAAAAAATGAATATATTACACAGCTTTGTTCTCAGGTTATTCCCAGGTGTTTTTGAACTGTGCCAAATTGTGCCAAATGGCACAGTTTGGAAAAACGTCTGTAACTTTTGAATGATTCAATATAGAAGCTTCATCTTGGGCTCTAATGAAAGGTGACACTCAGGGCTGTGTGTGTGTGTGTGGGGGGGGGTTGTCTGTGCCCCCCCCCCCCCCAGCTACAGAGGACGGACATCGCCCGTTGCGTCACGGTGCGCCGCGGTCTACTACGCACAGCTGTAATTTACCAATCGATCAAAAGTCATTTTTGATTACAATTTTTAAGGGATAAAGAATAATTTAGCTTATAACACTTACCTGTTCACAACAGCAGCGTAGCTGGCGAACTTCTCTTCCTCATTGTCAGACGAACGTGAAGCTGGTCCGCTTGTTACGGACTCGTGGTTCTGGTCTTGCGACCCGGTCAAACCATAATTCCATTATTGCGGTTTTGCGCTTCCATGATTGCGGTTTTGGCGAACGATTTTTCAAAACAAATAAGAACAGTAGTTAGAAAAAAAGACTGGCGAACGCCTGTGTGTCACCCAGCCTTACACGAAACGGCTTTTGAACTTCTGTGTTTCAATTGGCTCGCTGTATTCACAGCCGTTGGTAGGCGGGTCCTTCTTGCTAGGTTTTCAGTCATTGGTTCTTCAAGGTTTCAGAAACCCAATTCAAGGCTCTTATTAGTCGAATGAGAGGTCAATCACATCTAAACCAATCAAAGCACTCCTTTGGCTTTCTGTTCGCGGCTGTGTCTGTAGTGGAAGAACGGAAATGCAGGTGTTTTTTTGTTTTTTTTTCAGTGCCTCCTAGGACGCACAGTGTGCGTACTTGGACACCCTCGTGCGTCCTAGGACACCGAGACGTGCCCGCCCACGGTACATCAAAGTGCAACAGGTTAAATTCACTTAGAAATATTTTTCCACTTATTTAGTGTTCAAAGTCAACAGAACCAACTATGTGGACGATTGAAGATAAATTCATGCTGAATATTGAGCCATACTTCCTACATCGTGTCACAGACACTTTAAAGACATACTCCAACAGCTCTAAAACAATGTATATTTCTCAAAATAGTATATTGTAGCTTTTAATACACAAAAAACTTTCATTGCCTTAGACTTTCTTGGAAAGAGCTTTTATATCTTCCACCTGGTTAAATATGCACAGATCTATGAATATTCTAATTAGCTCCACCCATACTCCCACCCACCAGTAGCTGGAAGGAGAGGACATTGTACAAGGCTCTGAGAAGGCAATCTAACTTGAAGTAAAAATCGAAACAAGGTTTCCATAGGTGAACCTGCAGAAAGATCATTATCTGTGGAACGGAGAGTTGCTGCCCGGCCCCATGTGGAGGATGGAAGCCTCCCCCCCCCCCCCCCCCACACACACACACGGTCTCTGGTTGCCCACTCACCGCAGATCTCCTCATCTCACTCCAAAGGAGGTGAGCCAGCAGGCAGGTGCACCGGACCGCCAGCCCCCAGCGAGCTCGCTTTGCCGGCAGACGCTGGCCTGCTCGCCTCCTTCACTCCCATGCGGGAGAGACTCTGAGTAAGCTGGGGAGATCCACGACGAATGGGCAACCAGAGACCTGCGGGAAACCCTCCAGCCTCCATGCAGAGCCAGACCGCAACTTCCCGCTCCACCGAGAATGATCCCTCCGCAGGTTCACCTACGACGATACTCACCCCAACCGTTGTGCCACGCACCCTGGAGCCATCTGCCCCGGCATGCAGAATAAAATGCAGGCTGAAAACCCATGTCCTCTCTCTGGTATTTTAGCAGGAACACTGAGGTTTTTCTAAATAAAGTTAATCATTGCTGTTGTATTTTCATGTCTGTAGGTAAGTCATGTAACTTAAAAGAAGAGGATTTCTTGCTTACACAGCCAAAAACTGAACACATATAATCTGCAATCTTTCCCAACTTGTAAAAGCTCCTGCTGCTCCTTGGCTCCTCCCTCTTCCCCTGAAGCAGTGAACTCAGGCTTGTAGCCATGCCCAGTGCTTAGCCTGATTGGTTATAACGTTAACCAATCAGGCGAAGCAGGAATAAGAAATGCTCTGTCCAAACTTGTGTTTTTGGGGAGGGCAGGGCTTAAGTGAAACTTTACAGCAAAAAAAAACAGAGATATGAGACATTTGAGTGATTTCACTGTGGATGTCTCTAACATGTTACAGACATGTTAACAGGAAAAAAAAAAACTTGATTTTTGGCAGAGTGTCACTTTAAAGGCTGATTATATGAAACTGCCAGTATTTTTCTTTTATGATTACTTTTAAAATTCCATGACCCCCTCTATTGTAAGGTGTATAGAACAGGAGATTTTCATATACAGTGGGGAAAAAGTATTTAGTCAGCCACCAATTGTGCAAGTTCTCCCGCTTAAAAGATGAGAGAGGTTTCCAATTTTCATCATAGGTATACCTCAACTATGAGAGACAAAATGAGGGGAAAAAAAATCCAGAAAATCACATTGAAGGATTTTTAATGAATTAATTGGTAAATTCCTTGGTAAAATAAGTATTTGGTCACCTACAAACAAGCAAGATTTCTGGCTCTCACAGACCTGTAACAACTTCTTTAAGAGGCTCCTCTGTCCTCCACTCGTTACCTGTATTAATGGCACCTGTTTGAACTCTTTATCAGTATAAAAGACACCTGTCCACAACCTCAAACAGTCAGACTCCAAACTTCACTATGGCCAAGACCAAAGAGCTGTCAATGGACACCAGAAACAAAATTGTAGACCTGCACCAGGCTGGGAAGACTGAATCTGCAATAGGTAAGCAGCTTGGTGTGAAGAAATCAACTGTGGGAGCAATTATTTGAAAATGGAAGACATACAAGACCACTGATAATCTCCCTCGATCTGGGGCTCCACGCAAGATCTCACCCCGTGGGGTCAAAATGATCACGAGAACGGTGAGCAAAAATCCCAGAACCACACGGGGGGACCTAGTGAATGACCTGCAGAGAGCTGGGACCAAAGTAACAAAGGCTACCATCAGTAACACACTACGCCGCCAGGGACTCAAATCCTGCAGTGCCAGACGTTCCCCCTGCTTAAGCCAGTACATGTCCAGGCCCGTCTGAAGTTTGCTAGAGAGCATTTGGATGATCCAGAAGAGGATTGGGAGAATGTCATATGGTCAGATGAAACCAGGTTCAGGTTCAGGTTACTTTATTTGTACCCGTAGGTAGATTTGTTTTGCAGTTGGTGACATCCATATTTACAAGCCACTAATTACATTCAACATAGACACAAACACAGGCACACATCTTACAAAATAGGTAAATATAAAATATGTACAATATAATTTTTATAGCTTGTTCAACTCTTTGACAGCAGCAGGGACAAAGCTGTTTTTGTAGCGCTGGGTTCTACTTTTTGGGACAGCAAACCTCCGTCTGGAGGGAAGAAGCTGAAAGTTGCAGTGCAAAGGGTGGGAGTCATCATTTAAAATCGAGTCGGCCATCCTCTGTACTTGTCTGGTGTACAGGGATGTCAGGCTCAGCTGTGACTCACCAAGCAAACGACTGGACCATCTGACTACCTGATCCAAGGATTTCCTCTGTTTCAGTTTTATCTGACCAAACCATGACATTAAAGAAAAGGATAAAACAGATTCAATAAAAGCCCGATAGAACATAGTCATTATGGTTCGGTCAATTTGGAAGCGTGCAAGTTTCCTCAAACAATGCAAATTTTGCTGACCCTTTTTGCCAAAATAGAACTTTATTGTAAAAACTCAACTTGTCGTGTTTGGAGGAAAAAGAACACCATACCTACTGTGAAGCATGGGGGTGGAAACATCATGCTTTGGGGCTGTTTTTCGGCAAAGGGACCAGGACGACTGATCCATGTAAAGGAAAGAATGAATGGGGCCATGTATCGTGAGATTTTGAATGAAAACCTCCTTCCATCAGCAAGGGCATTGAAGATGAAACGTGGCTGGGTCTTTCAGCATGACAATGATCCCAAACACACCACCCGGGCAACGAAGGAGTGGCTTCATAAGAAGCATTTCAAGGTCCTGGAGTGGCCTAGCCAGTCTCCAGATCTCAACCCCATAGAAAATCTCTGGAGGGAGTTGAAAGTCCGTGTTGCCCAGCGACAGCCCCAAAACACCACTGCTCTAGAAGAGATCTGCATGGAGGAATGGGCCAAAATACGAGCAACAGTGTGTGAAAACCTTGTGAAGACTTACAGAAAACGTTTGACCTCTGTCATTGCCAACAAAGGGTATATAACAAAGTATTGAGATGAACTTTTGCTATTGACCAAATACTTATTTTCCACCATAATTTGCAAATAAATTCTTTAAAAATCAGACAATGTGATTTTCTGGATTTTTTTTTTCTCATTTTGTCTCTCATAGTTGAGGTATACCGATGATGAAAATTGGAGACCTCTCTCATCTTTTAAGTGGGAGAACTTGCACAATTGGTGGCTGACTAAATACTTTTTTGCCCCACTGTATGCCTACACTCTTTACCCTCGGGTTCTATTTGGTCCTATTGACTCCCATTATAACCACATGTTTTTGACATACTGCAATCCTGACATATTACAATGCTTTTCCCATAATTACTAAATGAATCTAAGCTTCTACCTTCAGAATACAGGAAAAACTGATTTTAGGTGTGATGCCCTTCCCCATTCCCCAACCCACCAGGAGCAGCAGAGCTTCATCACACAAAGTTTCAATGGAGGCCTGGTTCTTTTTCCATGCAAAATGCTTGGCAATAAAAAAGCTGAACACCATAAAAATGGTCTTGGTGTGTTGGGATTGATATAAAAGAGTGGTCTGAATGTGAAAAGGTGTGGTGTGAATGTGGTTGAGAATGCGGAAGAGGCGATGGAGGACGACAGCTCTCCATGGAGATCCAGAAATGGGGAAATCCTGTGGTCTCCAACACATGAAGAGGCCCTGCTGTCCTTTCCCTCTCCTATCTCGACCCCGGGGCTGACTTATGTCGCACTTGTCAGGATCAGCAGCCCTGAGACTGCATTTGACCTTTTTACCCTTTTGACCTTATTTACAAAACTGTAGTGAGACCTGCTATGATGTATAGTTTGGAGACAGTGGCATTAACAAAAAGAGAGGAGGTGGCAGAGTTGAAGATGTTAAGATTCTCATTGGAAGTGACTAGGAGGGACAGGATAAGAAATGAGTATATCAGAGGAACAGCTCAGGTTGAGTGGTTTGGAGACAAAGTAAGAGAGTCAAGGCTGAGATGGTTTGGACATGTGCAGAGGAGGGATAGTGGAGATGTTGGACAAAGGATTGAAGATGGAGCTGCCAGGTAGGAGGAAAAGAGGAAGACCACAGAAGATTCTTGGATGTAGTGAAGGAGGACATGGAGAGGGTTGGTGTTACAGAGGAAGATGAAGAGATAGGGTGAGATGGAAGCAGATGATCTTCTGCGGAGACCCCTAAAGGGAGCAGCTGGAAAAAGAAGATGAAGATCTGATCATTTCTTTTGCAGGTTTGTGGCGCACCTACTTCTGCCATCAGCAGACACGTAGATGGCCCATTTTTCTGCTCTACCACATGCTAGACAGATTGTGTTATAATGCCTATGTCCTGGTGACCTCTGTGAACCCCAGCTGGAACAGCACCAAGTGCTTCAGCCAGCATCTCCTTGGAGCAGGACTGGCAGAGCTCTCATCGTCCTGGCCATGGCAAAGAGGAGCCATTTGTCCAGAGAATCACCCACAGATACCGGGTATCTGTGGTTTCTGTTGTGAACAAAGGCACATGACGAAACACGTGACATCTTGTGACAAAAGGGAAATAAAAACATTTCTGGAAAAATTGCATATTTTACGGTTTTTCTCTTTGAAAAAATCGGGGGGGGGGGTATGACAAAAACAGCATAAAAACAAATATTTTAAAATAATAAACTTTATATTTATGGTTAGGACTAAAGTTGTTGAAAAGATTTGATGCAGTGAAAGTGGCTAACTCAGCCACAGGGGGTGAACAAGCCAGTGTACTCCTAGTGCCTGTCCCAAGCCTGGATAAATGGGGAGGGTTGTGCCAGGAAGGGCAGCCAATGTAAAACCTTTGCCAAATCAAACATGCGGATCATGATAAATGAGACTTTCATACCGGATCGGTCAATGTCCAGGCTAGCAGCGACCGCCACCGGTGCTGTTAACCAACAGGGTGCCAGTGGAAATTGGGCTACTGTTGGTCAAAGATCGAGGAGGAGGAGAAGGGTAAGGCGTGTTAGGAGGGAGAGAACGAAAAGGAAAGGTAGAAGTGTGGAGGTCAGAGTAGGGACATTAAATGTAGGGGCTATGAGTGGTAAAGACAGAGAGTTGGCTGATATGATGGAGAGAAGAAAGGTAGACGTACTGTGTGTTCAAGAAACCAGATGGAAGGGAAGCAAGGCTAGGAGCATTAACGATGGATTTAAACTGTTCTACCATGGTGTAGATAGGAAGAGAAATGGAATAGGAGTAATCTTGAAGGAAGAGTATGTGAAGAGTGTTCAGGAGGTAAAGAGGGAGTCAGACAGAATCATGAGTGTGAAGCTAGAAGTCAAACATGTGATGTTAAATCTTGTCAGTGCTTATGCCCACAAGTTGGATGTCAAGTAGAAGAGAGGAATTCTGGAGTAAGTTGGATGAAGTGGTAGAGAGTGGTGATTGGAGCGGATTTTAATGGACATGTACAGTGGTGTGAAAAAGTGTTTGCCCCTTTCCTGATTTCTCTTTTTTTTGTGTTTCACACTTAAATGTTTCAGATCATCAAACAAATTTAAATATCACTCTATAATTCAAGAAATGTCTGTCATGATCTCCCAATGTCTGTCACAACCATAGGACTCGCTAAAAGATCATAGGATCGCCTATTATGTGGCTATGATGTCCACATGATGTCTATCTGACGTCATATAGACACCATAGTATAGAGTGATTCAAAAAAATCTGTGTGTGTGTCTGTGTATGATCAAAGGCAGGCATCACTCAGGATCATAGAACTCACTACAACATCATCTAAGATCAAAGGCAGGCATCACTCACGATCATAGGACTCACTACATCATCTAAGATCAAAGTCAGGCATCACTCACGATCATAGGACTCACTACATCATCTAAGATCAAAGGCAGGCATCACTCACGATCACAGGACTCACTACATCATCTAAGATCAAAGTCAGGCATCACTCATGATCATAGGACTCGCTATGACATCATCAAAGATCAAACACAGGCATCACTCACAATCATAGGACTCGCTATGACATCATCAAGTATCAAATGCAGGCATCATAGCACTCATGCCATCATCAAAGATCATAGGACTCACTATGACATCATCAAAGATCAAAGGCAGTCATCACTCACGATCATAGGACTCGCTATGACATCATCATAGATCATAGGACTTGCTATGATACCATCAAAGATCAAAGGCAGGCATCACTGAACGAGTGCTGACGTGTGAGAGATTTCTTGAGCTATATATAGATTGATGATGATAAAGTAAAGACAATGGACAACAATGCGATATCTAAGATATAGTACAAGAAAATGCTGAGTAGGGGGTGGTAATGCACTGGTAAGCTGGTTGCCAACCGCCAATCAAATCTAAAAGAAGAAGATGGGCATGCAGAAATACTTGCTTATACTTGGTTTCTATGGGTACGCACAGGTATGCACTAGTTAAAGATAACACAAGTAAATACAAAATGCAGTTTTTAAATGAAGATTGTTTATTTTTAAGGGGAAAAAATCCAAACCTACATGACCCTGTGTGAAAAAGTGATTGCCCCTTAAAACTAATAAGTGGTTGGGCCACCCTTAGCAGCAACAACTGCAATCAAGCATTTGCGATAACTGGCAATGAATCTTTTACAGCGCTGTGGAGGAATTTTGGCCCACTCATCTTTACAGAATTGTTGTAATTCAGCCACATTGGAGGGTTTTTGAGCATGAACCACCTTTTTGAGGTCACGCCACAGCATCTTAATCGGATTCAGGTCAGGACTTTGACTAGGCCACTCCAAAGTCTTCATTTTGTTTTTCTTAAGCCATTTGTGGACTTGCTGGTGTGTTTTGGATCATTGTCCTGCTGCAGAATCCAAGTGCGCTTCAGCTTCAGGTCACGAACAGATGGCCAGACATTGTCCTTCAGGATTTTTTGGTAGACAGCAGGAATTCATGGTTCCATTTACCACAGCAAGTCTTTCAGGTCCTGAAGCAGCAAAACAGCCCCAGACCATCACACTAATACCACTATATTTTACTGCTGGTATGATGTTCCTTTTCTGAAATGCTGTGCTACTTTTACACCAGATGTAATGGGACACAAACCTTCCAAAAAGTTCAACTTTCGTCTCGTCAATCCAGAGTATTTTCCCAAAAATCTTGGAGACCATAAAGATGTTTTCTGGCAAAACTGAGATGAGCCTTTATGTTCGTTTTGCCCTGCAGTGGTTTTCGCCTTGGAACTCTGCCATGCAGGCCATTTTTGCCCAGTCTCTTTCTTATGGTTTAGTCATGAACACTGACCTCAACTGAGGCAAGTGAGGCCTGCAGTTCTTTGGATGCTGTTGTGGGGTCTTTTGTGAACTCTTGAATGAGTCGTCGCTGCACTCTTGGGGTAATTTTGGTCAGCCGGCCACTCCTGGGAAGGTTCACCACTGTTCCATGTTTTCGCCATTTGTGGATAATGGCTCTCACTGCGGCTCGCTGGAGTCCCAAAGCTTTAGAAATGGCTTTGACTTTTTCCAGACTGATAGATCTCAATTACTTTGTTTCTCAATTGTTCCTGAATTTCTTTGGATCGCAGGATCATGTCTAGATGTTGAGGATCTTTTGGTCCAATTCACTTCGTCAGGTAGGTCCTATTTAAGTGATTTCTTGATTGAAAACAGGTGTGGCAGTAATCAGGCCTGGTGTGACTACAGAAAATGGGGGTGGGTGGGGTCCCGGAGGATGGCGTCAGCTCTCTTTTGGACTCTGCAGTGGCAGATGCTCTGCAGAGAGGGGAATGGAGTCCTGATGATCTTCTCCACTGTCTTCACCACTCTGCAGGCGTTTGCGCTCCAGGGCAGTGGTGCTGCTGTACCATGCAGTGATGCAGTTGGTCAGGATGCTCTCCATGATGCAGCTGTAGAAATTGTTGAGGATCCTGGAAGACAAGCCAAACTTCTTCAGCCTCCTCAGAAAGTACAGTTGCTGTTGAGCTCTCTTAACCAGCTCTGTGGTGTTGTGCGTCCAATTAAGGTCCTCGCTGATGTGGATGCCCAGGTATTTAAAGCTGCTCACCCTCTCCACCTCAATCTTCAGGATGAACAGTGGCTGATGGGGTCTCCTCCTCCCTTTCCTCATGTCCACTATCATTTCCTTTGTCTTGTCTGTGTTGAGGGTGAGGTTGTTGTCATCACACCATGACACCAGGTTGGCCACCTTCCTCCTGTAGGATGCTTCGTCATCACCAGTGATGCGTCCTATCACTGCTGTGTCATCCGCAAACTTTAGGATGATATTGTCTTTGTGGGAGGCAACACAGTCATGGATGAAGAGGCTGTAAGGATGGGGCTGAGAACACAACACTGAGGGACACCTGTGTTTGTGATGGTGCTGGCTGAGGTCCTGTTACCCATCCTGACAGACTGGGGCCTGCCAGTTAGAAAGTCCAGTAGCCAGTCACGGAGGGTGGGGTGCAGGCCAAGTGAAGACAGTTTGTCGGTGAGTTTGTGGAGCATGACCGTGTTGAAGGCGGCGCTGTAGTTGACAAAGAGCATCCTAATGTAGGAGTCTTTATCTTGCAGGTGGGAGAGAGAATAATGCTGCAGCAACGGCATCTGAGGTGGACCTGTTGGGCCGGTAGGCGTTCTGCAGGGGGTCCAGGGTGCCCGGTATGCTGTCCTGAATGAGAGGCAGCAGCACTTCATGATGATTGGAGTGAGTGCTACTGGTCTGTAATCATTCAGACAGGTTGGTGGGCTCCTTTTGGGGAGGGGGATGATGGTTGTCGTTTTGAAGCAGGAGGGGACTATGTTCTAGTTGAGGGAGAGATTGAAGATTGCTGTGAGAACATCAGTCAGCTCAGCAGCGCATGCTCTGAGGGCTTGCCCAGGTATGTTGTCTGGTCCTGCCGCCTTGCGGGTGTTGATATTCCTTAGTGCTTTGTTTACCTGGCCTGGTGAGACTCTTAGTGGGGGGGGGGGGTGAGTGTGTGTCTCTTCTCTGTGCTGTGGCTGGTGGTCTCGAAGCGGGTGTAAAAGATATTGAGATCATCCGGCTGGCTGTCTGTAGAGCTAGTATTGCTGCTGTTGGTCCTCTTGTAGTCTGTGATGTGTTACAGGCCTTACCACATGCACCCCGGGTCAGGAGTGGTGTTGAGGCTGTCCAGCTTTTCTCTGTACTGCCTCTTGGCTATTATTATAGCCTTCCTCAGTCCATACTTTGCAGCTTTGTACTCGACCTCACAGCCTAATTTAAATGCACAAGAGCAAGCACGCAGCATCTGACGTACCTGACTGTTGATCCAGGGCTTCTGGTTGAGGAGCTTCCTGACTTGTATGGTGGGTACAATGGTATCGATGCACATGCTGATGTACCCAGTCACGTATTCAGCATAGTCCTGTATGTTTACAGAAGAGTCCTCTTGGGTGGCTGTAGCTTTAAACACATCCCAGTTTGTGCAGGCAAAACAGTCTTGCAGGGTGCTCTCAGTCTCTGGAGTCCAGCGCTTAATTTGCTTAATAACTGGGTTTGTTTGTTTCAGCTTTTGTCTGTAGGCTGGGTACATAAACAGTGAGATGTGATCTGACTGGGGGCGGGGTGCCACTCTGTATCCACAACGTATGTTGGAATAAACATGATCCAATGTGCTCTTATCGCGGGTGGGAATGTCCACATGCTGGTATTATTTGGGGAGTACGGTCCGTAAATTGCACTGGTTAAAGTCGCCAGCAACAATAAAAACAGCATCAGAGTGTTTCATCTCTACTGCACTGATGACGTCGTGGAGTTTATTTAGCGCTACTGTGTAGTTGCTCTGTGGACAGATGTATACAGCGGCCAAAAACACAGCGGTAAATTCCCTCGGTAAATAATGGGGACTGTGGAGTGTGTCAAATAAGAGACAGATTCATGGCAGACGGTTTATTACACACTTCACATCTCTCAAGCACAGAACAGAATGAATCATTTCCACAAGCTCTCTGCTTTTACCCCAATCACTCTTCACAAGTTTCATAGCACTTCTGAACACACAGCATGACATTTACATTACACTGCATTCAACCCACATGTCCTTGGCTCCTTCCTGCCATCTCGCCAGGAACTCCATGGGCATTGTTTTCCTATGCTTATTCACTGTCTCTGTCTGAGATGCTACATAATCTGACTCCCCCAAGGTCCCATACCGCACCCCCCCCCCCCCCCAGCATCTTAGATAGAACAATAGAACATCAGTCCACATGCCGTTTTGATTTCAGTCTCCTCCCATATCTGCTGCAACTGGGGTTTACCGCCTCCGCGGCGCTGCTGTGCCGGTGGGGGGCTGTTGAGAGTGTGTCTGACTGCGGGTGGGCCGTGGCAAGGGGGGGGAAACCTCGCTCTGTCCGTGAGGCTGCCCTGGTGAATCGTTTCCCTGGGGAGCTCTCCGTGGGGGTCTTCCACACCGAGGGACTCTAGTCAACAGCACTTGCTCGTCCGCCACTACGAAAGCGGGTTTGAGTCTGTCTATGCCAATTTTCTCCTGCCTACCCCCCAAGTCTAGCAAAAAATGCTTATCCCCTGTTTCCAACACTCTGAACGGTCCATCATAGGGTGGGCGCAATGGAGGACAGTGGGCATCGTGTCTGACAAACACGAACTCCGCGTTCTTCAAAGTTTTAGGCACGAAAACACGCGGAAAACAGTGGTGGGCAGGGCCCGGCAGCGTGCCTGTGTTTGCGCTACGCTGCAAAAGCTGAGACGGGCAGTTGTCCGGCACGGAATTATCTGGCAGAAATTCCCCGGGCAGCCATAGAGGCTGCGCAAAAACCAGCTCTGCCGGGGAAGCTTCCAGATCCTCTTTTGGCGCGGAGCGCAACCCCAGTAAAACCCACGGCAACCTGTCCACCCAATTTGCATCCGTCAGTGAAGCCCTGAGTGCTGCTTTCAGTGATCTATGAAAACGCTCGCATAACCCATTGGCCTGTGGGTTGTACGCGGTTGTGCGATGAATTGTAACCCCCAGGCTGCGGGCCATCGCGGACCAGAGTTCGGAAACATATTGAGGGCCCCTGTCAGACATAATGTCCGACGGGACTCCAAAACGCGCCACCCATGCTGTCAAAAAAGCGCATGCTACGTCTGCGGACGTGGTTGCCGCCAGCGGGACTGCTTCTGGCCAGCGCGTGGTGTGGTTCACCACTGTCAGGAGGTGCATGCACCCCTGTGATGGTGGGAGGGGGCCCACGAGGTCCACGTGAACATGGTCGAACCTCTTAGCCGGTACCCGAAACGGCTCCAAGGGAGCCTTCGTGTGTCTGTGTACCTTGGCTCGTTGACACGCCACGCAGGCTGCAGCCCACTCTTTTACTTGTTTGCGTAGACTCGGCCACACAAACTTCTCTCCCACCATTTTGACTGACTCGCGCACTCCTGGGTGTGCCAGAGTGTGAACCGACTCGAACACGCGGCAGCGCAACGCAACCGGGACCGGAGACATCGCAGATTGTGGGGGGCCGCCATCTTGCAGCACCCTGCTCTCCAGCCTTAACCCTGTTGGTCCAGACTGGAGCACACGCACGTCTGCATCACTAATCTGCTCCGCGGCCATGGCTGCGTAATCTATCCCCACGTAGACCGGGGCCACCACGGCATGCGAGAGGCAGTCCGCCACCACATTCAGTTTACCCGACACATGCTGAATATCGGTAGTAAACTGTGAGATCGCGGCCAGCTGTCTCTGCTGCCGGTCCGACCATGGTTCTGAAACCTTGGCCATCGCAAACGTTAGTGGCTTGTGGTCCACGAACGCAGTGAAGCTGCGCCCTTCCAGCCAGAACTGGAAGTGGCGTATGGCCAGGTGGAGAGCCAGCAACTCTCTGTCGAATGCGCTGTATTTACGTTCGCTGTTGCGCAAGGTTCTGCTGAAAAAAGCGAGCGGCTGCCAAGCCCCGGCGACGCGCTGCTCTACGACAGCCCCTATGGCCATGTCTGAAGCGTCGGTGGTGAGCGCTATCCGGGCCGCCGGGTCCGGATGCGCCAGCAGTGCGGCGTTTGCCAGGGCTGCTTTAACCTCCGAGAACTCCCGCTCCGGGGTCCATTTGACCCTATCCACGGGTTTCTGTTTCTTGAGCACGGCGTACAATGGTTGCATGAGCCGCGCCGCGCGGGGAAGGAAACAGTTATAAAAGTTCACCATCCCCAAAAATTCCTGCAGCGACCTGACCGTCTGAGGCCGGGGAAAATCCGCCACGGCGCGCACTTTGTCGGGCAACGGGATCGCTCCTTCCGGAGAGACGCGGTGCCCCAAAAAATCAATCTCCGTCACGCCGACCTGGCATTTCGCCGGGTTGATTATTAACCCGTGCTCCTCCAACCTCTGGAAAACCATCCTGAGGTGGGTTTCGTGTTTGTCTTCGGACGCACTGGCTATCAGGATATCATCCAGGTAGACGAACACGAACGGGAGATCGCGCAGCACCGCATCCATCATGCGCTGGAATGTCTGTGCCGCGCCTTTTAACCCGAATGGAACTTGAATAAACCAAACGGAGTTATTACTGCTGTTTTGGGTACGTCCTCCGTGCGCACTGGGACTTGGTGGTAACCGCGGACCAGGTCTATTTTGGAAAAAATGCATGCTCCAGCGAGGTGAACGGAAAAATCCTGTATGTGGGGAATCGGGTAGCGGTTGTGCACTGTGGCATTGTTCAATCTGCGGAAATCACTGCACGGTCGCCACAATCCCTCAGCCTTAGGGACCATGTGTAGCGGGGATGCCCATGGGCTGTTCAAACGTCTGATGATGCCCAACCTTTCCAGGTTGGCGAACTCCTCGCGCGCTATGGCCAGTTTAGCTGCATCCAAGTGCCGAGGTCTTGCAAAAACGGGCGGCCCGGTGGTGGTGATAAAGTGCTCCACCCCGTGTTTAGCGATGGCTGCTGAAAACGTCGGGACCGTGAGTGCTGGGAACTGAGTGAGCAGTGCGTGGAACTTACCGCCTGGAGCTGTGACGTTGGCTTGTGCTGTTGGCTGGGTCGCTCGAGCTATACAGGGGAGAGAGTCAAAAGACAGTACATTAACCAGGCGCCTGTTAGCAACATCAACCAGTAAACCATGTGCACACAGAAAATCAGCCCCCAGGATGTGGTAATTCAGTGTTGCTACGACAAAAGTCCACTCGTATGTACGGCCGTGTAGAGATAAGATCAGTGTCCTCTCACCAAAGGTCTTGATTTCCGAGCCGTTTGCTGCCAACATCCCGGGGCCGCTAGGTCCTGCCAGCCAGTCAGCGTAGGTCGGCAGGATGATGCTCCTCTGGGCTCCGGTGTCCACGAGGAAACACCTCCCCGAGCGCGCGTCCGTCATGTAAAGCAGCTTGTTCTCTTCATCGAGGGTCGCAGCTGCTGCCGACTGCCGGCCTTGGCGTTTTCCCGAGCACTTGAATTGGCACGGTGGCGCACATCTGCGTGCGTTCTTTCCGAAGCGGCGGTGGTAGAAACAGAGCGTGTCTCTCTGGCGCGCCTTGGCTCCCGCTGCTGCTACCGTTGGTGGCTCCTCGCCTCCTCTGGTCGTCTCGCTGGGCTCCGCCGCTGCCGCGTTGACTATGATCGCCCTGGTGGTGAGGATGATCCTGTCTGCCTCCTGGGCTAGCGCACAGTAGTCACGCGCGGCCAGCAACGGCGAATTGGCCAGAACTGCTCTCGCCTCTGTTGGAACGTTCCGGAGGAAAAGGTGGGCAAACAGAAAGTGCCCGTCGTCCGTGCCCATTAACGCCAGCATCTACTCCATCAGGTCGATGGCCGAACCATCTCCTAACTCGGTCCATCTCAGGAGCCTCTCCGTTCTCTCACATTCCGAGAGCGTGTAGTGCCGGGTGAGCGCAGCTTTGAGCGCCTCGTATTTGTCGTGGGCTGGCGGCTGATCGAGCAGGCTCGCTACCTGCTGAGCTGTGCGGGCATCCAGCGCTGCGACCACATGGTAGAATCTGGTGTCGTCTGCCATTACTCCCCGGATGGTGAACTGGGCCTCGGTGTGGTGGAACCAAGAGCGCGGGTTGTGCTGCCAGAAGTCTGGTAGCTTGACTGAAACCGCACACGCGTTGCTGGGGCTTCCCAACCGGGCTGGCTCCGGGGTTCTTGCCTTGTGTTCCATAATATGTCTTGGGTCACCAGTGTGGAGTGTGTCAAATAAGAGGCAGATTCATTGCAGACGGTTTATTACACACTTCACATCTCTCAAGCACAGAACAGAATGAATCATTTCCACAAGCTCTCTGCTTTTACCCCAATCACTCTTCACAAGTTTCATGGCACTTCTGAACACACAGCATGGCATTTACATTACACTGCATTCAGCCCCCTATGTCCTTGACTCCTTCCTGCCATCTCGCCAGGAACTTCCTGGGCATTGTTCTCCTATGCTTATTCACTGTCTCTGTCTGAGATGCTACATAATCTGACTCCCCCAAGGTCCCATAGGACGACATTTCAGCAGTAAAAACACTTGACTCACAGCATAGTCATCTGGCTCATTCACCTTGGCCCTATGCATGAAGTCTTCACAAAGAACATGCTTGTGCCTTTCCCAGAACTGCAAGTGCTCTCCTCTAAGTACAAACATGAGCATGTTGGCAAATACTTCATGCAGTGCTGGGCCAAATGTCACATTTTCTGCCTCTTCCATAACGGAATCTACTACTTGATCATTGTCAACAATGCCATGTGCAATGCAGGCAGCCAGATAGGTGTCCATGACCACATCTCCAACTTTATGGAGGTCTCTGAAGGATGTTGGTCCTGGCACATGGTACAAAAGCATCCTGAGATAGAAAAGTTCAGCATTGTGTGGGCTGAAGGCAATCACTGTTAGCCACGTGGCCATGGTGGAAACTTAATCTTTTCTTCTGCAATTGAAATTTCTTCTGTGTGTATATGAAGTGTTGAAAGTCATCTGGGTATACAATGTGTCGCATATGTGGATGAAGATCCATGGCTTCAAAAAAGGCAGTCAGTGTAGTGGCAGGTGGCCCTGGGTCCAATAGGTTCTGGGCAGCGCCATCATCACTGAACGTGATGACTTGTTCATCCTCTAAGTGAATTGCCAGCATCCTTACTGGTGGTTGTTTCCACTAGATGGGGAAATCATATATACGCCAGTATGCCTCAGATGCAGTGATGTAACATCCTAATTCTTAACATGTGACTTAATCACGTCGAAGTTCCTCATGGGTGTCCAACCTCACCAGGCACTGTGATCTGGCCCCTTCTCTAAGTATTTGTAGAGATATTTGACACTGGAGACTGCACAGACGATTTCAAGGTTAATATGTGCATTGTATTGTAGCAGGATGTATGGATTGTATGGCACAACCCATCTATTATCGACAAACGCATTAGTGCCACCTCTGATGGTCTTTGTAATTGGAAAGCCAGGCACTCCTTCTGCACATCTGCGGTACAGCGGGTAAGAGTTGTCTGAAAAGCTTGTGTGTTGTCTCAGTGGTTTTGGGTAATCCTTGGAGCACTTTTTGTCTACGATGCATGGACTGTCAATATTCCATCGTCCACATGAGCTGTGACTCATGTGTGACATGACAATGCAGTGCAGTTCCGGATTTGTTTCCTTGTCAGGAATCTCTGCAGACACGACACAATCGATGTCTGTGGAGGTCCTGGGTTTGTCTCATGGTACCATGGTAATGACCATATGTATATGTGGAAGATGTCACTTTTGAGATTCTTTCACCTTGACGTATGCATCCACATGCCTTAAGATATTATACTGTAGGAGGTCTGTAAGGAGAGCTTCCACCTTCATGTGGAATACTCTAGCAATGATGTCTGGTCTTTGATTGGTCTGTTGACCCTCAAAAAGTGATCCATTAATTTCAGGCCAGTTGGGGTTGCAAGTGAAGGTGAGGAAAAAGTCTGGTTTGCCTTTGACTCTGACCAAGGCCATGGCATCTTGGAACTCTTTAGCATACCATTGTGGTGATCCATAAATTGTGGGTGGCAGGATGGTTAGGCATCCTGGGATGATCTCAGTGTCAGTACACAGGGCATCAACAATAATTTTGTACTTTTCTGCCTTAATAGATTTCTGGTTGTGGCGAATCCAGTTAAGATGTTGTGACTCAATTTTTGCCATCATGTCACATACATACTGTTGTGTGAGTCTTCCACCACGAAGCAGTAAGTTGAAGTGATGAGTAGTGTCGCGCACTTGTAGGAGGAAGTAGTAAAAGCATGTAGGTGTGATGTACCTGCAAGTCCAGTGTGATATCCTTGGGAACCCTTTGGCAGAAGAAGCACATAACACACTGGCTTTTCCCTGCACTGTGTGTTCATATACTCATATATTTATTCCATCCAGCTACAATGCTCTGCACTGTGTGTCTGTGTGTGTGTGTGTATATATTTATTTTATAGTAATATGTACATATGTATATTAGCCGCTCTTGCTTGCTTGTTTTTTTCTTGCCTTCTGATTGTTGCTCTGAGTGTTGCTATCCCTGTGCTGTTGCAATCCTGGAATTTCCCCGTTGTGGGACTAATAAAGGCTTATCTTATCTTATCTTATAAGATAATGGGTCATACTATGTTGGCTGCATGGCATCAATTGTTTGAAGTCTCCTCTGAGGTGAAGGGTGACAGCCAGCTTCCCAAACTGCTCAGTAAGAGTTGTCCCTAGAGCAATGACAGCAACATCACTGTCTAGTGATGGAAGATTCACAGTGCCATGATGAAGGTCACAATGTTGAGTACAAGCTGTTAGGACAATTCTCAGCTCATTGGCATTGTCATTTTGAGTCACATACTCAATTGCTGACTGAAATTGTCACATGTATGGGTTGGACTCACGAATAGCCTGTTGTGCCTTCAGCAAAAAGTCTTTGTTCAGACCACTGTTTAAGGGATGGTTACGTCATAATTCCAGTTCATGGGCAGGATCATGAAAATGGATCTGAGCAAAGAGTGGCATTTGACCCTGTTCAGGAAGAGGAGCAGCCATGTAATGATAAATTTTACCTTGTATACGTATGCCTGGGTTGAAGCCAGGCATAGGGATCTCCTTAATGCCAGTACTTGCCATTGCCAATACATTGTTGTATTGTTTTTCTTGTTTAACAAAGTTTTGATTAATGAAAAGGTCCTTGATAGCATCTGGTGGTTATGGTGGGATTGAGCCAGGCTTGGAATTTGTGAGGTCTGTCTTTCCGGACATGCAACAAAATCCTTTCCTCTCCTCTTTCCATGTATAGGCACCACCATGTGAGCATGTAGGACACTCAAACAGTGATGTCTTACTCAGTGTGTGTTTGTAATCGCCATGAAGTTCCTCTTGGAAGAAGTCTGTATCATCACACCAAGCGAGATTATGGTTATTTTTGTGCGCCTGTTCCAGACGTGCACGATGCATTTCCTGATGGTGCAAGGCATCCCTTGTCTGTCGTACCCTATGCATCTCCTCAGTTTCAGCTTCTCTGTACCTTGCATGGCATTCACTGTCCCTCACCAGTCGACTATTCCGCATTGCCTCAATTTCACTTCTCTGTGCCTTGCATGGCTTTCGCTATCCCTCGCCAGTTGACTATTCCACATCTCCTCAGTTTCAGCTTTTCTGTACCTTGTGTGGCATTCACTGTCCCTCTCCAGTCAGCTATTCCACATCTCTTCCGTCTCAGCTTCTCTGTACGTTGCATGGCATTCACTTTCCCTCGCCAGTCAACTATTCGCCATCTGCTCCATCTCAGCTTCTCTGTGTTTTGCCTGGCATGCAGTGTTGCTCGCTTGGCAGGCATTTCGGGCTTCATCTGACTCAGCAGCACGTGCATGGTACACTGCCTCACGTTTCCTCTCTCTGTGCACAAATATTTTTAGGCATGTTAGCTGGAGGTTAAAGGAGTTGTTCAGGAGCTCAAAATGCAGGACAGAATGACAAAATGACAGCTTAGACTTCTGTTAGTAAACTCAGTCCTATGATGTCACATGACCATGTAAGGAGTTGTTCAGAATTCTCTGACCTCACAGTGTGTCTATGATGTCATACAGATATCATAGGACTGACATCATAGGACTGAGTTTACCAACAGAAGTCAGGTCACATGACGATATAAGTAGTTGTTCAGAACTCCTACTCATAGGAAACTCATAGGACTGAGCTTACCAACAGAAGTCTGGTGACATGACCAAAAAGGAGTTGTTCACCACTCGTTCAGTGATGTCTGCTGGGCAACAGTAACCATGACAACATCTGTGCATCTATGATATCATAGCTATGAACGCTCATTCTTTTCCTATGGATGTTCATTAAAGATTTCCCCTCCTAAACTTCCGTATAAGATAAGATAAGATAAGCCTTTATTAGTCCCACAACGGGGAAATTCCAGGATTGCAACAGCACAGGGATAGCAACACTCAGAGCAACAATCAGAAGGCAAGAAAGAAAGAGAAAAAAAAAAAAAAAAAAGCAAGCAAGAGCAGCTAATATACATATGTACATATTACTATAAATATACGTATATATATATACACACAGACACACAGTGTAGAGCATTGTAGCTGGATGGGATAAATATATGAGTATATAAACACACAGTACGGAGCATTGCAGCTAGATGGAATAAATATGTAAATATATAAACACAGTGCGGAGCAATGTAGCTTGATGGAATAATATGTAGATATATAAACACACAGTACGGAGCATTGCAGCTAGGTGGAAAAAATATGTACATATATAAACACACAGTGCGGAGCAATGTAGCTAGATGGAATAATATGTAGATATATAAACACAGTGCGGAGCATTGTAGTTAGATGGAATGAATATATAAATATAAACATAAACATAAACACACCCAGTGTATAACCGGGGAGGCTGAAATTCGGGGATGCACACCCTCGTAATCTCAGCAAAGCACGTATCAAATCTGAGGCCAGTCCGACGAACAGTCGGATGATGTCATAGCGAGTGCTGTGATCATGAGTGATGCCTACCTTTGATCTTTGATGATGCCATAGCGAGTCTTATGATTGTGTGAAGCCTGCCTTTGATCTTTGATGATGTCATAACGAGTCCTATGATCATGAGTGATGCCTGCCTTTGATTTCATAGCGAGTCCTATGATCATTTTAACAAGTCCTATGATCTTGACATCATGACAGAAATTTCTTGAATTACATATAGAGTGATGGCTAGTGCATACCCGTAGAAACCAAGTGTAAGGAAGTATTTCTGCATGCCCGCAGTAAGTTACTGTTACCATGGCAACAGTAACCATGGTGATGTCTGCCTTTGATCTTTGACATGGTTACCATGTTAACAGTAACAATGGTGAAACCTGCCTTTGATCTTTGATGATGTCATAGGGAGTCCTATGATGTCATAGCCATGTCGTAGCTAGGGGAAATCTTTAATGAACGCGCATAGGAGAGCTATGGGCGTACATTAAAGATGTCCCCTCCTAAACTTCCACATATCCAGGGAGGCCGAAATTTGGGCATGCACACCCTCATGACCTCAGCAAAGCACGTGTGAAATTTGAGGCCGGTCCGACGGACGGTACGGGAGATACGTGCAGAACACACAGACAGACAGACAGAGATTTCTTAAATTATAGATAGATAAAAAACTAAGAAATCACATGTACATAAGTATCCACAGCCTTTGCTCAGTACTTTGTTGATGCACCTTCGGCAGCAATTACAGCCTCAAGTCTTTTTGAATATGAATGTACACCTATCTTTGGGCAGTTTTGTCCATTCCTCTTTGCAGCACCTCTCAAGCTCCATCAGGTTGGATGGGAAGTGTCGGTGCACAGCCATTTTCAGATCTCTCCAGAGATGTCCAATTGGATTTAACTATGGCCTCTGACTGGGCCACTCAAGGACATTCACAGAGTTGTCCTGAAGCCACTCCTTTGATATCTTGGCTGTGTGCTTAGGATTGTTGTCCTGCTCAAAGATGAACACTCATCCCAGTCTTGAGGTCTAGAGCCCTCTGGAGCAGGTTTTCCTCCAGGATGTCTCTGTACATTGCTGCATTAATCTTTCCCTCTATCCTGACTAGTCTTCCAGTTCCTGCCACTGAAAATCATCCCCCACATCATGATGCTGCCACGGCCATGCTTCGCTGTAGGGATGGTATTGGCCTGGTGATGAGCAGTGCCTGGTTTCCTTCAAACATGACACCTGGCATTTACGCCAAAGAGTTCAGTCTTTGTCTCATCAGACCAGAGAATTTTGTTTGTCATGGTCTGAGAGTCCTTCAGGTGCCTTTTGGCAAACCAGGCGGGCTGCCATGTGTGTTTTACTTCCTTTTGGCCACTCTACCATATAGGCCTGATTGGTGGATTGCTGCAGAGATGGTTGTGCCTGGTGGAGGAGACTGGTTTGTGCCTCGAGACAGTCCTGTCTTGGAGGTCTACAGATAATTCCTTTTACTTCATGCTTGGTTTGTACTCTGACATGCACTGTCAACTGTGGGACCTCATATAGACAGGTGTGTGCCTTTTCAAATCATGTCCAATCACCTGAATTTACCACAGGTGGACTCCAATTAAGTTGTACAAACATCTCAAGGATGATCAGTGGAAACAGGATGCACCTGAGCTCAATTTTGAGCTTCATGGCAAAGCTGTGAATACTTACAGTATCTCTCAAGAGTGAGTGCACCCCTCACATTTTTGTAAATATTTTATTATATCTTTTCATGGGACAACACTGAAGATATGACACTTTGATACAATGTAAAGTAGTGCTTGTGTAACAGTGTAAATTTGCTGTCCCCTCAAAATAACTCAACACACAGCCATTAATGTCTAAACCGCTGGCAACAAAAGTGAGTACACCCCGAAGTGAAAATGTCCAATTTGTGCCCAGTTAGCCATTTTCCCTCCCCGGTGTCATATGACTCGTTAGTGTTACAAGGTCTCAGGTGTGAATGGGGAGCAGTTGTGTTAAATTTGGTGTTATCGCTCTCATGCTCTCTCATACTGGTCTCTGGAAGTTCAACATGGCAACTCATGACAAAGAACTCTCTGAGGATTTGAAAAAAAGAATTGTTGCTCTGCATAAAGATGGCCAAGGCTATAAGAAGAGTGCCAACACCCTGAAACTGAGTTGCAGCACGGTGGCCAAGACCATGCAGCGGTTTACCAGGACAGGTTCCACTCAGAACAGGCCTCGCCATGGTCGACCAAAGAAGTTGAGTGCACATGCTCAACGTCATATCCAGAGGTTGTCTTTTCAAAATAGATGTATGAGTGTTGCCAGCATTGCTGCAGAGGTTGAAGGGGTGGGGGGTCAGCCTATCAGTGCTCAGACCATACGCCGCACACTGCATCAAATTGGTCTGCATGACTATTGTCCCAGAAGGAAGCCCCTTTTAAAGATGATGCACAAGAAAGCCTGCAAACAGTTTGCTGAAGACAAGCAGACTAAGGACATGGATTACTGGAACCATGTCCTGTGGTCTGATGAGACAAAGAGACTTTTTTGGTTCAGATGGTGTCAAGCATGTGTGGCAGCAACCAGGTGAGGAGTACAAAGATGGGTGTGTCTTGCCTACAGTCAGGCATGGTGGTGGGAGTGTCATGGTTTGGGGCTGCATGAGTGCTGCCAGCACTGGGGAGCTTGAAGGAACCATGAATGCCAACATGTACTGTGACATACTGAAGCAGAGCATGATCCCCTTCTTTCGGAAACTGGGCCGCAGGGCAGTATTCCAACATAACAACCCCAAACACACTTCCAGGACGACCACTGCCTTGCAAAAGAAACTGAGGGTAAAGGTGATGGACTGGCCAAGCACGTCTCCAGACCTAAACCCTATTGAACATATGTGGGGCATTCTCAAATGGAAGGTGGAGGAGTGCAAGGTCTCTAACATCCACCACCAACGTGATGTTGTCATGGAGGAGTGGAAGAGGATTCCAGTGGCAACCTGTGAAGCTCTAGTGAACTCCATGCCCAAGAGAGTTGAGGCAGTGCTGGAAAACAATGGTGGCCACACAGAATATTGACACTTTGTGCACAATTTGGAGATTTTCAACTAGGGGTGTACTCACTTTTGTTGCCAGTGGTTTAGACATTAATGGCTGTGTGTTGAGTTATTTTGAGGGGACAGCACATTTACACTGTTATACACCCGTGGACAAAATTGTTGGTACCCCTCTGTTAATGAAAGAAAAACCCACAATGGTGACAGAAATAACTTGAATCTGACAAAAGTGGTAAGAAATAAAAATTCTATGAAAATTAACCAATGAAAATCAGTCAGTGCTTTTGAACTGTGGTTCAACAGAATTAATTTAAAAAAACAAACTCATGAAACAGGCCTGGACAAAAATGATGGTACCCCTAGAAAAGATTGAAAATAATGTGACCATAGGAACATGTTCAACCAAGATGTGTCCTCTAAATAACATCACAGGTGTCTACAAACTTGTAATCAGTCAGTCGGCCTATTTAAAGGGTGACAAGTAGTCACTGTGCTGTTTGGTGACATGGTGTGTACCACACTAAACATGGACCAGAGGAAGCAAAGGAGAAAGTTGTCTCAGGAGATTAGAAAGAAAATTATAGACAAGCATGTTAAAGGTAAAGCCTATAAGACCATCTCCAAGCAGCTTGATGTTCCTGTGACTACAGTTGCACATATTATTCAGAAATTTAAGATCCACAGGACTGTAGCCAACCTCCCTGGACGTGGCCGCAGGAGGAGACAGATAATATGAATGGTAACAAAAGAGCCCAGAACAACCTCTAAACACATTCATGGTGAACTCCAAGGTCAAGGTACATCAGTGTCAGATCGCATCATCCATCATTGTTTAAGCCAAAGTGGACTTCATGGGAGACGACCAAGGAGGACACCACTGTTGAAAAAAAAATCATAAAAAAGCCAGACTGGAATTTGCCAAACTGCATGTTGACAAGCCACAAAGCTTCTGGGAGAATGTCCTATGGACAGACGAGACAAAACTGCAACTTTTTGGCAAGGCAGACTGTGAAAAATGGAGGAGGTTCTGTTATGTTCTGGGGCTGCTTTGCTGCATCTGGCACAGGGTGTCTTGAATCTGTGCAGGGTACAATGAAATCTCAAGACTATCAAGGTATTCTAGAGAGAAATGTGCTGCCCAGTGTCAGACAGCTTGGTCTCAGTCGCAGGTCATGGGTCTTGCAACAGGATAATGACCCAAAACACACAGCTAAAAACACCCAAGAATGGCTAAGAGCCAAACATTGGACTATTCTAAAGTGGCCTTCGATGAGCTCTGATCTAAATCCTGTTGAACATCTGTGGAAGGAGCTGAAACATGCCGTCTAGAGAAGGCACCCTTCAAACCTGAGACAAGTGGAGCAGTTTGCTCATGAGGAGTGGGCCAAAATACCTGCTGAGAGGTGCAGAAGTCTCATTAACAGTTACAGAAATCGTTTGATTGCAGTGATTGCCTCAAAAGGTTGTGCAACAAAATATTAAGTTAAGGGTACCATCATTTTTGTCCAGGCCTGTTTCATGAGTTTGTTTTTTAAAATAATTCTGTTGAACCACAATTCAGAAGCATTGTCTGATTTTCATTGGTTAATTTTCATAGAATTTTTATTTCTTACCACTTTTGTCAGATTCAAGTTATTTCTGTGACCATTGTGGGTTTTTCTTTCATTAACAGAGGGGTACCAACAATTTTGTCCATGTGTGTACAAGCTGTAAACTGACTACTTGACATTGTATCAAGGTGTCATATCTTCAGTGTTGTCCCATGAAAAGATGTAATAAAATATTTACAAAAATATGAGGGGTGTACTCACTTTTGTGAGATACTGTAGGTAAATACAGTATCTGCACCTACGGACACTATGCACCTACCAATACTGCACTTACGGACATTATGTGCATTATTTGTATATTATAGTGAGTTAGTTTTTTCAAGTACGTCACAGGGATGTGTGAACGGATGGGGGGAGGGGGGAGGGGGGTGAAGATATGTGTGAGTGTGTCTTAAATCATGTTCTTCTACTTATATGGATGCCGAGAGAAACGCAATTTCATCTTGCCTGCACTACAGTTGTATGTACAGCAATATGACAATAAAGGTTGATTTGATTTGATTTAAATGTGATTCCTTGTTTTTTTTTTATTTTTAATAAATTTGCAAAAATCAAAAAAAAAAAAAAAATCATGTTGTCATTTATAGGGTATTGTGTTTTGAATTTTGAGGGAAAAAAATGACTAATCTATTTTGGAATAAGGCGGTAACATAACAAAATGTGTTCATTTTACTCAAACACATAGTCATGTGAAAAAACAGGACACCCTGTATAAGCCTGTGTGTGTGTTTTGTTTTGGTTTTTTTTTAACATTTAGACATGGATGTTTAATATCAGTGTTAGAAATACTGGGAGATTCATGTAATACAACTAAACAATTAAAAATGAATTAAAGATTTTTTCAAATTTTCTGTAAAATATAATTCTAAACAAATAGTGAGGAATAAGTTAGGATACCCCCCATCTTTTTTAGAACACCCCACATTCATTCCCACTTACAATGGATAAAATAAAGGTTAAAAAATGCAAATAAAAACAAAAACAAGGTTAGACATAGATACGTGAACATTTTTTAATGAAGAACTGAATATTTAATGGGGTGTCCAAATTTTTTCACTAGACTATGTATCAGTAGTAAAACCAGATAAAGTGATCTCTGTGGATTGTTTTTGATTGATACTTGGGATATCAGCAAATATAATGTCCTCTTCCATGTCTTTTTTTCAGAGTTTCCACAGCAAACAAAGCCTTCAGCTTACTTCTCAGCATAAATCCAATGGTGATCAATCTAATGAACATTTCAGGTCGAAATGTAGAAGAAATCCTCCAGCCTTCTGCTTTTATTTCGTCAGGTGTTGTGCTCAACTGTTACTGATGTCTCGTATTATAATAAATGTTTTGGAAAATGTTTTTATTTTAAATTGTATCTTATCACTTTGAATTTTGTCTAATTGATTCCTGTAGTTATGGAGTATTTATGTTTTACAGTTGAAATAATTCATCTGAATTTTACTTGAATAAACAACTTTTACAGTCTTGTTGCTTTCCGTACTTTTTTCATTATATCCATTTGACGCATTTTTGCTTGCATATTTTCCTCATAATAGTGTTTTTGTGCCTTTTTTGAGCTACTTTTACATTGAAAAAATTCCACGGCATCCCATCAGCCAAAAATATTATAAAATAACACACAGGGCTTAAGTTTTCTGGCACCATGCCGGATTTCCAGCATGTGCCATTTGGCTGTGGGGGAAAATGATACTTTTGTAAAAACAAAAGATTTACTTACCATTTCTTTACGCAGAACCACTTGTCCAAGGGAAGTTGCCATATCTAGCGATCCAAGATGGCGGACCGTATTGCACTTGCACGCTCCTAATTGGGTAGTGACCGCGTAAACAAAACTTTTCATAAAGGCCTTTCATACATTCCGAGGGATGAGGAGTATGTTTTTGAAGCCTAGGGACAATGTCCTAATTGACGAAGGACTTAAAAACAAATGGCGCTGGATGTGGATCGAAGAAATGGGCAGAGACGGTAAGCCTCTTGGTAACTGGTGTAAAAATTAAAGAACCAGGTGCTTGCTCAAAAAAGCTCATGTATGCAACTAGCAGTAAAAAACTGTTACCATGTCACGACCTAGATCCGGCCACAGAGCAGCTGTCCATGCTCTGCAGCACACAATACGATTGCCCGGAGCATAAACTACTTCAGACATACCGGTGTTGTATAATTCTGTGCTACTTATCAAGAAGTGCTACCCTGCGCATCCGCCTGCATCGTTGCATAGCTAAACTAAATGATATGGACTAGTTAAACACATTTAATTCAATTCAATTCAATTCAACTTTATTTATATAGCGCCATTTCACAACAACAGTCATCTCATAGCACTATCAACTGTAGGGGGGAACCCCCACAGTTGCAGAAAGACCCCAGCAATCAGGCGATCCCCTGTGAGCAAGCACTTGGCGACGGTGGAGAGGAAAAACTCCCTTTTAACAGGAAGAAACCTCCAGCAGAACCAGGCTCAGGGAGGGGCAGTCATCTGCTGCGACTGGCTGGGGGTGAGGGGATAGAGAAGAAGAAAAGAACAGACATGTAGAGAGCAAACAGCACGATGGGGACTCAATCTATGGGAGAGAACAAACAAATGTTAATGACCAGCAAAAAAAAAAAAATATTTCATAGAGAGTGAGGAAAGGAGTGAGGCCCAGTGCATTACTGGAGGTCCCCCGGCTGACTAAACCTATTGGCAGCATAACTAAGGGAGGGTTCAGAAACACATGATCCCTCCCTAATTGTAAGCTATATCAAAGAGGTAGGTTTTAGCCCTATTCTTAAAAACAGAGATCGAGTCTGACTCCCGAATCCAGATTGGCAGCTGATTCCACAAGAGAGGAGCTTGATAACTGAAGGCTCTGCCTCCCATTGTACTTTTGGAGATTCTAGGTATTACAAGTAATCCTGCATTTGAATGAAGGGAGGCCAGAACCGGAGAGATATGATCTCTCTTTCTAGTACCTGTTAAAACTCTTGCTGCAGCATTTTGGATCAGCTGAAGACTTTTTAAAGATGTTTTAGGACAGCCTGATAATAAAGAATTACAATAATCTAATCTCGAGCTAACAAAAGCGTGGATCAGCTTCTCAGCATCACTCTGAGACAAGATGCTCCTAATCTTGGCAATATTACGCAAATGATAGAAGGCAGTCTTAGAAACAAATTTAATATGTGAATTGAAGGACAGATCTTGATCAAAAATAATTCCAAGGTTCCTCACAGAGCTATTAAGAGAAAGAGTATCCGCATCCAAACTGAAAGTTTGATTTGGAAAGGAATTTCTAAGGTTTTTTGGACCAACAAGAATGACTTCAGTCTTATCTGAATTTAATAGCAGGAAATTACAAGTCATTCAAGCTTTGATTTCCTTAAGACAGGCTTCTAACTTGGCTAATTGATTACTATCATCTGGCTTCATTGACAGGTATAATTGTGTGTCATCTGCATAACAATGAAAATGTATACAGTGCTTTCTAATAATGTTGCCTAACGGAAGCATATATAAACTAAAAAGAGTAGGGCCTAGCACAGATCCCTGTGGAACTCCATGACTAAGCTTTGAGTTGAAAGAAAACTCATTATTTACATGAACAAACTGGAACCTATCAGATAAATAAGATCTAAACCGCTGCAACGAAGTTCCATTAAGTCCAACATAGTGTTCTAATCTATCAAGTAGAATATTATGATCGATAGTATCAAAAGCTGCACTAAGGTCTAAAAGGACAAGTACAGAAACTAGTCCATTATCAGATGCAATGAGGAGGTCGTTAGTGACCTTCGCTAAGGCTGTTTCAGTACTATGATGGATTCTAAACCCAGATTGAAACTCTTCAAGTAAACCATTTCCCTGCAGGTGGTCAAATAATTGCGTAGCAACAACTCTTTCTAAGATTTTTGAAATGAAAGGGAGATTAGAGATTGGTCTATAGTTAGCTAAAGCTCCTGGATCTAGCGTTGGCTTTTTGAGTAAGGGTTTAATTACAGCCATTTTAAAAGCCTGCGGTACATGGCCTAAAGTTAATGAAGAATTGATTATATGAAGAATAAAGCTACCAATAAGTGGGAAGACTTCTTTAAATAACCTGGTAGGAATAGGGTCTAAAAGACAAGTTGAAGGTTTGGATGAGGAAACTATTTTGTCTAACTCACAAAGGTCGATTGGAGTAAACTCATGAAGACAGACATCAATAGAAGGAGTTGTAGTAGTTACAGTATTTAAGTTAACTGTGGGAAGAATCTGATTGATTTTATCTCTGATGGATGAAATTTTATTATTGAAAAAGTTCATAAAGTCCTGACTAGTAAACTCTAAGGGAATGCTAGGATTGACAGAGTCCTGACTCTTTGTCAACCTGGCTACAGTACTGAAAAGAAACCTGGGATTATTCTTGTTCTCTTCTATTAATGCAGAGTAATAACTCGTTCTAGCTTTTCTAAGAGATTTTTTATAAATTAAAAGATGATTTCTCCAAGCTAAATTGATTTCATCTAAATTAGTAGAGCGCCATTTTCTTTCTAATTGACGAGTCTGCAGCGGATGATAAAATAAGGCAGAGATGCTGAGGTTTTAAGCAGGTTTTATTAATCACACCGCCGTCACAGGATCCCCGCTCCGGCCCAAGTGTGTGCAGGCTGGAGCGGGATCCTCAGGCTCTCAGAGAAGGGACACAAAGTCTGTGTCCAGCAGCAGCCGTTGTAGAAGTCAGAATTGAGAGGGTGAACATGAAATTCAGACAGCTTATATACTCAGCTACAACAATACATCAAAGCATTCACATGGGTCGATATGAGCATTTGCATATGAGAGGCACAGACAGGATGCATGAACACAATGCATGGATGGCACATTAACCCCACAGCAGTGAAATGCATAAATGGCAGATTAGATCACAGCATGCAGCGGAAAAAACCCAGGAGTAGCGAGCTGTCTGTCCCTGTGTGTTGTGGGGGTTTTCCCAAACCGCCTCAGCTCCCCCCCAGAGGGCTCGGCAGGTGGCCGAGACCTCGATAGTGCAGCTTGGGCAGCGAGCAGGGAAAAGCTCTGTGCAGGAGGGGGTGGAGGGGGGTGGGGGGTAGTAAAAGCCGGCCGGAGATGATGAAAACGTCCGGGCCGCGCAAAAATTGCTTGTGGGTCCGCGATGTCGAAGGGCTGTCCCGTTGAACGTGCAGAGGTCCACAAGAAGAAAAATTAGTCACTGGCTCCTCCCGCGATTAAGTCCTGCAAGGATTAATAGCGGCCATGAAGAAAAGACGAGGCTGCGTGGCGGCTGTAATGAGAGCAGAAGGACTGGCGTGTTGGCTTTAGGTGCGGGCACAACCTTAAAGCTCTCGGGAACCGCAAACCGCTGAATTTCCCTTGTGTGCCGTGGCTAAGACCATAAAATCCAGTGAGCAAGCTGCGTGCCTCAGGTGAACGAGCAAGCCTGAAGGGCCAGTGTGCAGCAGAAGGAAGGCAGTCAGAAAAGCCGTATTTGTCCCGTGCGTGGTGCGCCGTCCCCGTAACTCCCCGGTGCGTGCGCCGGGGTTCCGTGATGGGTGGGCCAGCTGGAGAGGAGAACCAGGGTCAGGGAGCTTAATCATCCCTGTTCAGTGTGTTGGAGCGGTGAAGGGAAGTAGACGCTCTGTCACTCGCTCGGTCATGGTGCGTTCAGGTCCACGTGTGCTCCGTCGGCCATGGGGATCGCCGTCGTGGAGAGGGGACGAGGTGCATGCACTCTCGTGTGGAGGAGCTGTGAGCGCGGCCGGTCCAGCGTGGATGTGCCGATCTAGGCGTGCAGATCTCACCATGAAACGTTGCTCAGCTTTCCCGGTCGTGGGTGTTCTCCGGGGAGTTTCGCCTGGAAACTCCGCGTTGAGGTCTCCCTGAAGCAGAAGGGAGGGCAGATCAGTCAGGCTGCCGCGTTCGTTTGTTGTCGGAGAATCACCACCGGGTGTTGCGTTCGCTGGCAGCGTGTTCGTTTCAGCGTCGGGTCACCAGTGCGGCGGATGATAAAATAAGGCAGCGATGCTGTGGTTTTAAGGAAGTTTATTATATCATACCGCCGTCACGAGCTCCTCTCCCGGCGCCGTGCATGCGCGCCGGGAGCGAGCCCACGGCTCTCAGAGAAGGAGAGGAGGACACAAAGTCTGTGTCCAGCAGCAGCCGTTGTAGAAGTCAGAATTGAGAGGGTGAACATGAAATTCAGACAGCTTATATACTCAGCTACAACAATACATCAAAGCATTCACATGGGTCGATATGAGCATTTGCATATGAGAGGCACAGACAGGATGCATGAACACAATGCATGGATGGCACATTAACCTCACAGCAGTGAAATGCATAAATGGCAGATTAGATCACAGCATGCAGCGGAAAAAACCCAGGAGTAGCGAGCTGTCTGTCCCTGTGTGTTGTGGGGGTTTTCCCAAACCGCCACAGCTGAACACAATGCATGAAAGGTAACATTAACATCACAGTAGTGTAGCGGAAAAAACCCAGGAGTAGCGAGCTGTCTGTCCCTGTGTGTTGTGGGGGTTTTCCCAAACCGCCACAGCTGAACACAATGCATGAAAGGTAACATTAACATCACAGTAGTGTAGCGGAAAAAACCCAGGAGTAGCGAGCTGTCTGTCCCTGTGTGTTGTGGGGGTTTTCCCAAACCGCCACAAGTCTTCTGTTTTAAGCTACGAGTTTCTGTGTTGAACCAAGGAGTTAGAAATCTCTGATTAGACTTTTAACATTTATATGATCTGCAGAATATACACAAATCGTACCGATAAGCAACAGTAGCGGTTTTTGATGAAGTAGCATACAGTAAATCGACGGACTTTGCCATCGAGCAAACTAAATGGAACACCTGAGGAAGCAAAGCGTATAATAATCAGAGATGTTACTGACTTAAATAAATACAGATGAACACTGATTAAGAAAATTAAGAGACTATGAAAATCCATATCCATACACACGGCAAGGATAGTTCTTTTGACATACCATGTCAATGTACTTTTAAAAAAAAAAAACTAAACAAAACAAACAAAAAAACTTATGACTGACTTGAGTAGACATCAATTATCCCCAGTTGGAGGAAGTCATTTGACACAGAATGAGGAAATTCAAACTCTGAAAATATGCCATTATGCCGAACATAAACTACAAGAGATGGAAAATGATATTGATCCTGGTAACCACTTTTTCAATAATATTCATAATCATTGTGAATATTACACTGAAAAGCAATTCAAAAGTCAAGTGCAACTAGATGGTAAACTATCAATAATACACTTCAACAGCAGAAGACTTAACAAAACTTTCCACAGATTCAGGACTATTTAAAACAGCTAGACTGAAAATTTACAGCTGTCGCAGTCTCTGAAACTTGGCTTAATGAAGAGCAGGCTCCCCTGATGGCAATAGAGGGATATCAGATGTTTCATATTAACAGATCTCAAAAAAAGGGTGGTGGTGTTGCACTGTATATTGATGACCTGTATAGGTGTAAGCTTGTAAATGGAATGTCCTTTGCACTACCAGGGATTTTGGAATGTGTTACTGTTGAGATTGACCAAGATAAAACAAAAAATCTAATTATAAGTTGTATATATAGAACGCCGGGAACTTGCATTGAGACATTCAGAGATAAATTAGTCGAGCTGTACAATAATATTACTAGTAAGAAAACGGTAGTAATTTGTGGAGATTTCAATATTGATTTACTAAATCCATATCAACAAAATGTAATTACAGAGTTCATGAATTCTCTGTACAGTATGAGTCTATATCCCACAATAACACATCCCAGTAGAATCACAGTTCACACTGCTACACTTATTGACAACCTGTTTGTTAATATTATTGATAAGAAAATAGAAAGTGGATTATTGATAAATGATATAAGTGACCACTTGCCAACCTTTGCACTTATCCATGGCCACACGGGGGCCAATACAGAAAAATTTTTAAAATCGTTCAGATACAAATCACAAAATGCAATCAGTTCTTTTAAAGAAGACTTGCTGAAGCAAGACTGGACAAAAGTCTATGTATCAGATATAAATGAAGCCTATGACACATTTATAAACATTGTAACCACTCTTTATGAAAAAAAATTGTCCATTCGTAAAGAAAAAAGCTTAAACATAAATTTGCCGATAAGCCATGGTTAACCAAAGGATTACAAAAGGCGTGTAAAAAGAAAAATTTATTATATAAAGCTTTCCTAAATAAAAGGACAAAAGAAGCAGAGCAGCGGTATAAAACATACAAAAACAAGTTAACATATATAATAAGATGTAGTAAAAGAGACTATTACAGTAAAGAACTGGAGAAAAACAGAGACAATATTAAAAATACATGGACAATACTTAACAATATTCTTGGAAATAAAAACAGAAATACAAGCTACCCAACCAATTTTTCAAAAAATAATAAAACGACCCAGAGTGTGAATGCAGCTTCACCTGCAGATGAATTTAATAACTTTTTTGTTAACATTGGTCCTAATTTGGCTCGTGAAATACCCATTACGGCACCCACAGGTGATACAATAAGCAAAAACACTGCTATAAAAGACTCCATTTTCATAAAGAACACAGACGAGAGAGAGGTCATTGAAATTGTTAAATCGTTTAAAAGTAAAACATCTACGGACTGTGATGGTATTGACATGCTCTTAGTCAAAACTATTATTGAATGCTTAGTGAAACCACTGACGTATATCTGTAACCTGTCTCTCCAAACAGGTATATTTCCCAATGCAATGAAAATAGCTAAAGTAATTCCGATATACAAGACAGGTGACAGAGGGGAACTTTCAAACTATAGACCAATTTCACTATTGCCGCAATTTTCCAAGATACTTGGAAAAAATATTCTATGAGAGAATTGACAACTTCATACTGAAGAATAATTTATTGTGTGAGCAGCAATATGGGTTCAGACACAAGAGGACAACTGCATTTGCTCTAATGGAATTTATAGAAAAAATATCAACTGCCGTTGAAAATAAAGAGTACTCAGTTGGGGTATTCCTGGATCTCAAAAAAGCATTTGATACAGTGGATCATAATTTATTATTAAAGAAACTACAAAATTGTGGTATTAGGGGGGTGGCACTGTCCTGGTTATGTAGTTACTTAAAGAATAGATATCAGTATATATGTGTTGGTAACAAGAACTCAGTTACTGAAGGTTACTTGTGGAGTTCCACAGGGTTCAGTTTTGGGGCCATTGTTATTCAATATGTATATAAATGATATATGTAAAGTTTCAGAAAAAATGGATTTAATATTGTTTGCCGATGACACTAATTTATTATGCAGTGGAAGCAATTTGGAACAACTTTTGGATACACTCGGAAAGGAATTAGGAAAGCTTAAACTGTGGTTTGATTCAAACAAATTCCATCCATCCATCCATCTTCTACCGCTTTTCCGGAGGTCCGGGTCGCGGAGGCAGCAGTTCAAGCAGAGAAGCCCAGACTTCCCTCTCCCCAGCCACCTGCTCCAGCTCTTCAGAGGGGATACCAAGGCGTTCCCAGACTAGCTGGGAGACATAGTCTCTCCACCGAGTCCTGGGTCTGCCCCGGGGTCTCCTCCCAGTGGGACGTGCCTGAAACACCTCAAGTGGGAGACGTCCAGGAGGCATCCTAATCAGATGCCCATACCACCTCAACTGACTCCTTTCAATGTGGAGGAGCAGCGGTTCTACTCTGAGCCTCTCCCGGATGACTGAGCTCCTCACCCTATCTCTGAGGGTGAGTCCAGCAATCCTACGGAGAAAGCTCATTTCAGCCGCTTGTATCCGCGATCTCGTTCTTTCGGTCATTACCCAAAGCTCGTGACCATAGGTGAGAGTAGGAACGTAGATTGACTGGTAAATCGACAGCTTTGCCTTAGAACTAAGCTCCCTCTTCACCACAACAGACCGGTACAACGTCCGCATCACTGCAGATGCTGCTCCAATCCGTCTGTCGATCTCTCGCTCCATTTTCCCCTCACTCGTGAACAAGACCCCAAGATACTTAAACTCCTCCACTTGGGGCAGGAGCCTGTCCCCAACCCGGCGAGGACAATCCACCTTTTTCCGGCTGAGGACCATGGACTCGGACTTGGAGGTGCTGATTCTCATCCCAGCCGCTTCACACTCAGCGGCAAACCGTCCCAGCAAGAGCTGTAGGTCATTGCTGGATGAAGCCAACAGGACAACATCATCTGCAAACAACAGAGATGAGATCCTGTGGTCACCAAGTATGACACCCTCCATTCCCTGGCTGCGCCTAGAAATCCTGTCCATAAAAATTATGAACAGGACCGGTGACAAAGGGCAGCCCTGGCGGAGTCCAACTCTCACTGGGAATGACTCCGACCGAGTGTTGGCAATACGAACTAAACTCTCACAACGGTCGTACAGAGACCGAATAGCTCGTAACAACAAGCCCGATACCCCATACTCCCGAAGCACCCCCCACAAAAATCCACGAGGGACGCGGTCAAATGCCTTCTCCAAGTCCACAAAACACATGTAAACTGGTTGGGCAAACTCCCACGAACCCTCAAGAATTCTCGAGAGGGTAAAGAGCTGGTCCGATGTGCCACGGCCAGGACGAAAACCACATTGCTCCTCCTGAATCCGAGGTTCGACCAACGGCCGGACTCTCCTCTCCAGTACCTTGGCATAGACCTTCCCAGGGAGGCTGAGGAGTGTGATCCCTCTAAAGTTGGAGCACACCCTCCGGTCCCCTTTTTTGAAGAGAGGAACCACCACCCCGGTTTGCCATGCCAAAGGCACTGCCCCCGACCTCCACGCAATGTTGCAGAGGCGTGTCAACCATGACAGCCCAACAACATCCAGGGCCTTGAGGTACTCGGGGCGAATCTCGTCCACCCCCGGGGCCCGGCCACCAAGGAGATTTTTAACCACCTTGGCGACCTCAGCCCCTGTGATAGGCGAGTCATCCCCCTTGTCCCCAAACCCTGCTTCCTCTGTGGAAGGCGTATCAGTGGGATTGAGGAGATCCTCGAAGTATTCCTTCCACCGCCCGACGATATCCCCAGTTGAAGTCAACAGTGTCCCATCCGCACCATACACAGTGTGGACGGGGAGCTGCTTTCCCCTCCTGAGCCGCCGAACAGTTTGCCAGAATCTCTTTGAAGCCGACCGAAAGTCTTGTTCCATGGCCTCACCGAACTCCTCCCATACCCGGGTTTTTGCTTCAGCAACCACCCGAGCTGCACTCCGCTTGGCCTGCCGGTACACCTCAGCTGCTTCGGGAGTCCCACAAGCCAACCAAGCTTGATAGGACTCCTTCTTCAGCTTAATGGCCCCCCTCACCACTGGTGTCCACCACTTGGTTCGGGGGTTGCCACCACGAGATGCACCGACCACCTTGCGGCCGCAGCTCTGGGCCGCCGCTTCAACAACAGAGGTGGAGAACATGGCCCATTCAGACTCCATGTCTCCAGACTCCCTCGGAATGTGGTTGAAGTTCTTCCGGAGGTGGGAGTTGAAGACCTCCCGGACAGGGGCCTCAGCCAGACGCTCCCAGCACACCCTCACTATACGTTTGGGTCTACCAGGTCTGAATGGCTTCCTCCCCTGCCATCGGATCCAACTCACCACCAGGTGGTGATCAGTTGACAGCTCTGCACCTCTCTTTACTCGGGTGTCCAAGACATACGGTCGCAGGTCTGATGATACGATAACAAAATCGATCATCGACCTGCGGCCTAGGGTGTCCTGGTGCCAGGTGCACATATGGACACCCTTATGCTTGAACATGGTGTTCGTTATGGACAGACTGTGGTTAGCACAGAAGTCCAATAACTGAACACCACTCGGGTTCAGATCGGGCAGGCCGTTCCTCCCAATCACCCCCCTCCAGGTTTCACTGTCGTTGCCCACGTGCGCATTGAAGTCCCCCAGTAGGACAATGGAGTCTCCAGGAGGAGCACCCTCCAGCACCCCAGTCACAGACTCCAAAAAGGGTGGGTACTCTGAAACATCATTTGGTGCATAGGCACAAATGATGGTCAGGACCCGTTTCCCAACCCGAAGGCGCAGGGAAGCAACCCTTTCGTCCACCGGGGAAAACTCCAATATAGAGGCAGCAAGGTGGGGCGATACAAGAATACCTACCCCTGCTCGTCGCCTCTCGCCCGGGGCAACTCCAGAAAAGGCCAAGCTCCAGCCCCTCTCCAGGAGACTGGTTCCGGAACCGGAGCTGTGTGTTGAGGTGAGGCCGACTATATCTAGCCGGTATCGCTCAATCTCGTACACCAGCTCAGGCTCCTTCCCCACCAGAGAGGTGACATTCCACGTACCAAAAGCCAGTTTAGAAAGCTTGGGATCAGTCCGCCAAGGTCTCCGCCTTTGACTGCTACCTAATCCACATAGCACCGGACTTCCATGATCCCTCCTGCAGGTGGTGAACCTACTGGAGGGCGGACCCATGTAACTCCTTCGGGCTGAGCCCGGCCGGGTCCCATGGGTGGAAACCTGGCCACCAGACGCTAGCCTTCGAGCCCCTCCCCCAGGCCTGGCTCCAGGGTGGGGCCCCGGTAACCCCATACCGGGCGGGGAGTTCAAACAAATTAACGCTCAATTTAAGTAAGACAAAATTTATAGTTTTTAACAACCATCACAACAACTTAGTATCTAAACTCAGTGCAAATGGTGTAGAGATTGAAAGGGTATCCGAAACTAAATTTCTTGGTGTAATAACTGATAATAAACTGTGTTGGAAGTCACATATTAATTATATTAAAGGTAAAATATCCAAGTCAATTGCAATACTACACAGAGTGAAATATTTGCTGAATCAACCCACACTATATACCTTGTATCATTCATTAATACTCCCATACATGACATATTGTACTGAAGTATGGGGAAATACATATAAAACAAACATATACCCAGTCTTTATGCTTCAGAAGAGAGCTATTAGAATAATAAACAAAGCTGCTTACAGGGAACCAACAAACCCACTTTTTCTTAAATTAAAAGCTCTCAAGTTGAAAGATCTGGTTGACTTTAAAACTGCAGTAATAATGTTTAAAGTGAAGAATCTATCACTGCCCGCAAATATCCAAAAGCTGTTCCAAATAAGGGAGAAACAATATCATTTCAGAGGAACATGTATATTTCAAAAACCTTCAGTGAGAACTACCACCAAGCAACACTGTGTTTCAGTGCAAGGAGTCAGATTATGGAACGATTTTGGACCTGAATTAAAATCATGTACAACGCTTGGACAATTTAAACAAAAACTAAAGGAAGAAATACTCCAAACATATATACAAGATGACATATAAAATCATATAAGGATTGTCATATCCAGTCTGCGTTGTGTTGTTGCTTAGTTTCTTTTTGTCACATTTTGTCTTAGCTTTGTTCTGAATTGTAATCGCTCGTTTTGTTTTTCTTTTGAATTCTTGGATGGAATATGGGTGGGCAATATAAGCTGCGGCTTCAGCCATCACCCATTTCGGATAACTTATGTTGAACTGTGTAATCAGAGGAGTTATTGTCTAATATGACCTTGTTGGATTTTCTTTCCCCCTTTGTTATATTATTCTGTTTCTTTTAATCTGTACTATTAATCTATCCGAAATAATGATTGATTGGTTGATTGATCCCTCATGGATCGTCACCTTATCGTGGTGGGGGGGTTTGCGTGCCCCAGTGATCCCAGGAGCTATGTTGTCCGGGGCAATTTGCCTCTGATAGGGTCTCCCAAGACAAACTGGTCCTGGGTGAAGGGCCAGACTAAGAACGATCCAACAGACTCTCATGATAAATTGTATATCAAGGATTCAGTGTACCCCGCCCGGTATGGGGTTACCGGGGCCCCACCCTGGAGCCAGGCCTGGGGGAGGGGCTCGAAGGCTAGCGTCTGGTGGCCGGGTTTCCACCCATGGGACCCGGCCGGGCTCAGCCCGAAGGAGTTACATGGGTCCGCCCTCCAGTAGGTTCACCACCTGCAGGAGGGATCATGGAAGTCCGGTGCTATGTGGATTAGGTGGCAGTCAAAGGCGGAGACCTTGGCGGACTGATCCCAAGCTTTCTAAACTGGCTTTTGGTACGTGGAATGTCACCTCTCTGGTGGGGAAGGAGCCTGAGCTGGTGTACGAGATTGAGCGATACCGGCTAGATATAGTCGGCCTCACCTCAACACACAGCTCCGGTTCCGGAACCAGTCTCCTGGAGAGGGGCTGGAGCTTGGCCTTTTCTGGAGTTGCCCCGGGCGAGAGGCGACGAGCAGGGGTAGGTATTCTTGTATCGCCCCACCTTGCTGCCTCTATATTGGAGTTTTCCCCGGTGGACGAAAGGGTTGCTTCCCTGCGCCTTCGGGTTGGGAAACGGGTCCTGACCATCATTTGTGCCTATGCACCAAATGATGTTTCAGAGTACCCACCCTTTTTGGAGTCTGTGACTGGGGTGCTGGAGGGTGCTCCTCCTGGAGACTCCATTGTCCTACTGGGGGACTTCAATGCGCACGTGGGCAACGACAGTGAAACCTGGAGGGGGGTGATTGGGAGGAACGGCCTGCCCGATCTGAACCCGAGTGGTGTTCAGTTATTGGACTTCTGTGCTAACCACAGTCTGTCCATAACGAACACCATGTTCAAGCATAAGGGTGTCCATATGTGCACCTGGCACCAGGACACCCTAGGCCGCAGGTCGATGATCGATTTTGTTATCGTATCATCAGACCTGCGACCGTATGTCTTGGACACCCAAGTAAAGAGAGGTGCAGAGCTGTCAACTGATCACCACCTGGTGGTGAGTTGGATCCGATGGCAGGGGAGGAAGCCATTCAGACCTGGTAGACCCAAACGTATAGTGAGGGTGTGCTGGGAGCGTCTGGCTGAGGCCCCTGTCCGGGAGGTCTTCAACTCCCACCTCCGGAAGAACTTCAACCACATTCCGAGGGAGTCTGGAGACATGGAGTCTGAATGGGCCATGTTCTCCACCTCTGTTGTTGAAGCGGCGGCCCAGAGCTGCGGCCGCAAGGTGGTCGGTGCATCTCGTGGTGGCAACCCCCGAACCAAGTGGTGGACACCAGTGGTGAGGGGGGCCATTAAGCTGAAGAAGGAGTCCTATCAAGCTTGGTTGGCTTGTGGGACTCCCGAAGCAGCTGAGGTGTACCGGAAGGCCAAGCGGAGTGCAGCTCGGGTGGTTGCTGAAGCAAAAACCCGGGTATGGGAGGAGTTCGGTGAGGCCATGGAACAAGACTTTCGGTCGGCTTCAAAGAGATTCTGGCAAACTGTTCGGCAGCTCAGGAGGGGAAAGCAGCTCCCCGTCCACACTGTGTATGGTGCGGATGGGACACTGTTGACTTCAACTGGGGATATCGTCGGGCGGTGGAAGGAATACTTCGAGGATCTCCTCAATCCCACTGATATGCCTTCCACAGAGGAAGCAGGGTTTGGGGACAAGGAGGATGACTCGCCTATCACAGGGGCTGAGGTCGCCAAGGTGGTTAAAAATCTCCTTGGTGGCCGGGCCCCGGGGGTGGACGAGATTCGCCCCGAGTACCTCAAGGCCCTGGATGTTGTTGGGTTGTCATGGTTGACACGCCTCTGCAACATTGCGTGGAGGTCGGGGGCAGTGCCTTTGGCATGGCAAACCGGGGTGGTGGTTCCTCTCTTCAAAAAAGGGGACCGGAGGGTGTGCTCCAACTTTAGAGGGATCACACTCCTCAGCCTCCCTGGGAAGGTCTATGCCAAGGTACTGGAGAGGAGAGTCCGGCCGTTGGTCGAACCTCAGATTCAGGAGGAGCAATGTGGTTTTCGTTCTGGCCGTGGCACATCGGACCAGCTCTTTACCCTCTCGAGAATTCTTGAGGGTTCGTGGGAGTTTGCCCAACCAGTTTACATGTGTTTTGTGGACTTGGAGAAGGCATTTGACCGCGTCCCTCGTGGATTTTTGTGGGGGGTGCTTCGGGAGTATGGGGTATCGGGCTTGTTGTTACGAGCTATTCGGTCTCTGTACGACCGTTGTGAGAGTTTAGTTCGTATTGCCAACACTCGGTCGGAGTCATTCCCAGTGAGAGTTGGACTCCGCCAGGGCTGCCCTTTGTCACCGGTCCTGTTCATAATTTTTATGGACAGGATTTCTAGGCGCAGCCAGGGAATGGAGGGTGTCATGCTTGGTGACCACAGGATCTCATCTCTGTTGTTTGCAGATGATGTTGTCCTGTTGGCTTCATCCAGCAATGACCTACAGCTCTTGCTGGGACGGTTTGCCGCTGAGTGTGAAGCGGCTGGGATGAGAATCAGCACCTCCAAGTCCGAGTCCATGGTCCTCAGCCGGAAAAAGGTGGATTGTCCTCTCCGGGTTGGGGACAGGCTCCTGCCCCAAGTGGAGGAGTTTAAGTATCTTGGGGTCTTGTTCACGAGTGAGGGGAAAATGGAGCGAGAGATCGACAGATGGATTGGAGCAGCATCTGCAGTGATGCGGACGTTGTACCGGTCTGTTGTGGTGAAGAGGGAGCTTAGTTCTAAGGCAAAGCTGTCGATTTACCAGTCAATCTACGTTCCTACTCTCACCTATGGTCACGAGCTTTGGGTAATGACCGAAAGAACGAGATCGCGGATACAAGCGGCTGAAATGAGCTTTCTCCGTAGGATTGCTGGACTCACCCTCAGAGATAGGGTGAGGAGCTCAGTCATCCGGGAGAGGCTCAGAGTAGAACCGCTGCTCCTCCACATTGAAAGGAGTCAGTTGAGGTGGTATGGGCATCTGATTAGGATGCCTCCTGGACGTCTCCCACTTGAGGTGTTTCAGGCACGTCCCACTGGGAGGAGACCCCGGGGCAGACCCAGGACTCGGTGGAGAGACTATGTCTCCCAGCTAGTCTGGGAACGCCTTGGTATCCCCTCTGAAGAGCTGGAGCAGGTGGCTGGGGAGAGGGAAGTCTGGGCTTCTCTGCTTGAACTGCTGCCTCCGCGACCCGGACCTCCGGAAAAGCGGTAGAAGATGGATGGATGGATGGATGGATGGATGGTTGATTGATCGGTGCTACCGGTAGCACTTTTTGATAGGGCAGCACAAATTGACAGAACACCTGCATCAATGAGTGTCCGTGTTTGTGACATGAAAATACGCATGTGCACGTTCATTGCAGGACAGAATTTGTCACTCATCATTTCTCAACAGCTAGTTAATCTGTGTTTAAAAAAAATAACTGGCTGAAGACAAAAATGCCTTAAACTGTCCATTTCAAATCAGCATGCCAGTTATGTAAACACACGGCATAGCAGAATTTAAAAAATGTCTGTCAGAGAAGCTCAAAACCTGCATGTTTTCACTGAACATTGATGAAGCTTCTAGCCAGTGCATGGACAAGATTTTAAATGTCCTTGTTTGCTTTTATGGTGATGACACGACCAGAGAAACAACCCAACATTTGGCAAGCAGGAAAGTTAATGTTGCCATTGCTTCAGCACTGATGGTGGAATTAAAAAATGTCCTGCAATCTTATGATGTTGAATGGAAACAAGTCACCAGTATTGTACTGGTGAATTAAACTGTAGTTTTCTGTTGTAATCTGGCTTTGTGTAGTTCCTTTTTTTATTTTTCATAACAAAACGGACGTTGGTCGAGCCTCAGATTCAGGAGGAGCAATGTGGTTTTCGTCCTGGCCGTGGCACATCAGACCAGCTCTTTACCCTTTCGAGAATCCTTGAGGGTTCGTGGGAGTTTGCCCATCCAGTTTACAGGTGTTTTGTGGACTTGGAGAAAGTATTCGACCGTGTCCCTCGTGGTTTTTTTGTGGGGGGTGCTTCGGGAGTATGGGGTATCGGGTTTGTTGTTATGAGCTATTCAGTTTCTGTTCGACCATTGTAAGAGTTTGGTTCATATTGCCAGCAATCGGCGGGACTCATTCCCAGTGAGAGTTGGACTCTGCCAGGGCTGCCCTTTGTTACCGATCCTGTTCATAATTTTTATGGACAGGATTTATCGGCGCAGCCAGGGAACAGAGGGTGTCATGCTTGGTGACCACAGGATCTCATCGCTATTGTTTGCAGATGATGATGTCCTGCTGGCTTCATCCAGCAATGGCCTACAGGTCTTACTGGGACAGTTTGCCGCTGAGTGTGAAGCAGCTGGGATGAGAATCAGCACCTCCAAGTCCGAGCCCATGGTCCTCAGCTAGAAAAAGGTGGATTGTCCTCTCCGGGTTGGGGACAAGCTCCTGCCCCAAGTGGGAGTTTAAGTATCTTGGAGTCTTATTCACGAGTGAGGGGAGAATGGAGCGAGAGATTGACAGACGGATCGAAGCAGCATCTGCAGTGATGCGGATGTTGTACCGGTCTGTTGTGGTGAAGAGGGAGCTAAGCTCTAAGGTAAAGCTGTCAATTTACCAGTCAATCTGCATTCCTAGCCTTGCCTATGGTCACAAGCTTTGGGTAATGACCAAAAGAACGAGATCGTGGATACAAGTGGCTGAAATTAGCTTTCTTCGTAGGATTGCTGGACTCACCCTCAGAGATAGGGTGAGGAGATCAGTCATCTGGGAGGGACTCGGAGTACAACCACTGCTCCTCCACATTGAAAGGAGCCAGTTGAGGTGGTATGGGCATCTGATCAGGATGCCTCCTAGATGCCTCCCACTTGAGGTGTATTGGGCACGTCCCACTGGGAGGAGACCCCGGGGCAGACCCAGGACTTGCTGGAGAGACTATGTCTCCCAGCTGGTCTGGGAACACCTTGGTATCCTCTCTGAAGAGCTGGAGCAGGTGGCTGGGAAGAGGGAAGTCTGGGCTTCTCTGCTTGAACTGCAGACTCCATGACCCGGACCTCTGGAAAAGCGGTAGAAGATGGATGGATGGATGTTTTATAGTATTTATCAAAAGTTAAACCTGGGCTGTCTGATGGTTCCCAGTGGGTTTGTCTGTGGGTTCCATGTTGGCCCCATCTGTGTTTGACATGGACTTTACTTGTTTGCCTATTTTCAACTTATTTTCTCTGAAGTTTGCTATTTTCTTGTAAATTTGTGACTTTCCTCCTAATTTCATGTAGTTTTCCTGAAAATTTGAAACTTTCTCATATATTTGCAACTATTTTACTGTAAATTTTCAACTTTTTCTCATAAATTTGTTACTTTTTTCTTTGTAAATTTGTAAGTTTGTGTCTTTTTCTCATAAATTTGTGATATTTTTCTTGTAAATTTGGAACTTTTCCAAAAATTTTACTTTTTTTTTTTACTGTAAACTTACCTTTTCTCATAAATTTGGGACTTTTTCCTTGTAAATTTTCAATTTCCTAATATGTTTGCAACTTTTTTTGATTTGCAACTTTTTCTGTTTTTCCTCATAAATGTGTAACTTTCTTCTTGTAAATTTGGTAATTTTTTTCTTGTAAGTTTGCAACTTTTTTCTCCTAAATTTTTGCTTTTTTCTCATAAATTTATTGGGTTTTTTTTGTAAATTTGTCACAGTTTTTCTTATAAATTTTCACTTTTTTTTTCCTCATAAATTTTTGACTTTTCTCATCATTTTGCCTGTGACATAAGTGTTACTGAAATCTGCTCACCCATGTTAAACCCATGCGGGGCCCAGTGGGTTTAAAGCAGGTTGTGGTCTATATTAATCATATATTCCATAACCTACATATGTTGAAGCATATGAGAATGTTTGGTGATTACATATGTAAGGCGACTTCACACCTCAGAACAGGACAAAGAGTCTCAACCGCCAGTGAAGATTAAAGAGCTTCCCAGGCACTGCGGTGGAGACCGGAGGAGCTGCCCTGACCCCCCAGGGCCATGAGGAGGAGTACGAAGATAACGGGGGGATTAAGATAATGAGGGATGTCAGCTTTTGATATGCATGTCTTTTGTTATGTGCAAGTATAAGTTCATAGAGCCGAAGGTGTTCGGTCTCTTTTTCCTTCTTCTGCTGCTGCACTAGGATGAGACTTGTTAGAGGAGCTGATAATAAACTTTGGTTTATATATCACATCGCCTCGTTCTTCCAAGCTCTTCTACACAGGTAAGCATTACCTGCTTATCTGTACCACAGGTAAAGTCCATGTGGGCAAACAGATGGGGCCAACATGTAGCCCACAGACAAACCCTTTGGAACCCATAAAACAGCCTAGATTCAACCTATGGTGGGACCCACATGGACATGCTGGCTGGGCAGCAACAGAAAGACGAAAAAGTCTGAATTCAAGCATAAATGTTCTTGAGAGGCTTAGTATTTTATTTGAAGGGTTTTTTAGGCAGAAAGTACAGGAATAGATGGATGGATGGATAGAGAGATGTACTTCATTGATCCCAAACTGGGAAATTACAGGAATGCAGTCATGACTGGTATGCCTGAATTTCTGTCAGAAAATTGTTGCAGAAAATTCTTTTGTATTCTTGTTTTATTTCATTAGTTTGCACTGGAACAAAAGAAAAGACAAATCTGAGACATTTCACCCTTCTCCCACCCCCTGACCATCAGTGACCCTTCCGTGTCGAGTTTGCATGTTCTCCCCGTGTCTGCGTGGGTTTACCCCGGGTACTCTGGTTTCCTCCCGCAGGCCAAAAACATGCAAGTTAGGTTAGTTGGAGACTCTAAAGTGGCCCTAGGTATGAATGGTGAAGGGAGTGGCACCATGGCAGCCTCATCCATCCAGGTGGATGCCCTGAATTTCCCTCTGGGGATTAATAAAGTATACAAAATAAATACATAAAATACATTAAAAAAAAACGGACTGGACAAAATTACTGGCTCTCTCAACTTGATGTAGTATTTGGGGGGGGGGCAACCTGAAATCAGTCCCTCTCTTTAACAATCACTGAGTTTTTTTTCTGTCTGGGTCATTCCAAGTCAAATCATCCAGATGTTGAGAAATTTCTCGATAGGTATGCTTGATTTTTCCTCCCATATTTCACATTAATTTAATTTATAAAAAATCTCTTAGAAAAGCTAGAACGAGTTATTACTCTGCATTAATAGAAGAGAACAAGAATAATCCCAGGTTTCTTTTCAGTACTGTAGCCAGGTTGACAAAGAGTCAGGACTCTGTCAATCCTAGCATTCCCTTAGAGCTTACTAGTCAGGACTTTATGAACTTTTTCAATAATAAAATTTCATCCATCAGAGATAAAATCAATCAGATTCTTCCCACAGTTAACTTAAATACTGTAACTACTACAACTCCTTCTATTGATCTCTGTCTTGATGAGTTTACTCCAATCGACCTTTGTGAGTTAGACAAAATAGTTTCCTCATCCAAACCTTCAACTTGTCTTTTAGACCCTATTCCTACCAGGTTATTTAAAGAAGTCTTCCCACTTATTGGTAGCTTTATTCTTCATATAATCAATTCTTCATTAACTTTAGGCCATGTATCGCAGGCTTTTAAAACGGCTGTAATTAAACCCTTACTCAAAAAGCCAACGCTAGATCCAGGAGCTTTAGCTAACTATAGACCAATCTCTAATCTTCCTTTCATTTCAAAAATCTTAGAAAGAGTTGTTGCTACGCAATTATTTGACCACCTGCAGGGAAATGGTTTACTTGAAGAGTTTCAATCTGGGTTTAGAATCCATCATAGTACTGAAACAGCCTTAGCGAAGGTCACTAACGACCTCCTCATTGCATCTGATAATGGACTAGTTTCTGTACTTGTCCTTTTAGACCTTAGTGCAGCTTTTGATACTATCGATCATAATATTCTACTTGATAGATTAGAACACTATGTTGGACTTAATGGAACTTCGTTGCAGCGGTTTAGATCTTATTTATCTGATAGGTTCCAGTTTGTTCATGTAAATAATGAGTTTTCTTTCAACTCAAAGCTTAGTCATGGAGTTCCACAGGGATCTGTGCTAGGCCCTACTCTTTTTAGTTTATATATGCTTCCGTTAGGCAACATTATTAGAAAGCACTGTATACATTTTCATTGTTATGCAGATGACACACAATTATACCTGTCAATGAAGCCAGATGATAGTAATCAATTAGCCAAGTTAGAAGCCTGTCTTAAGGAAATCAAAGCTTGGATGACTTGTAATTTCCTGCTATTAAATTCAGATAAGACTGAAGTCATTCTTGTTGGTCCAAAAAACCTTAGAAATTCCTTTCCAAATCAAACTTTCAGTTTGGATGCGGTTACTCTTTCTCTTAATAGCTCTGTGAGGAACCTTGGAGTTATTTTTGATCAGGATTTGTCCTTCAATTCACATATTAAATTTGTTTCTAAGACTGCCTTCTATCATTTGCGTAATATTGCCAAGATTAGGAGCATCTTGTCTCAGAGTGATGCTGAGAAACTGATCCACGCTTTTGTTAGCTCGAGATTAGATTATTGTAATTCTTTATTATCAGGCTGTCCTAAAACATCTTTAAAAAGTCTTCAGCTGATCCAAAATGCTGCAGCAAGAGTTTTAACAGGTACTAGAAAGAGAGATCATATCTCTCCGGTTCTGGCCTCCCTTCATTGGCTTCCCATAGAGTTTAGAATTAAGTTTAAAATCCTTCTTCTTACTTACAAAGCTCTAAACAATCAGGCTCCTTTTTATTTAAAAGATCTGATACTACCGTATTATCCTAACAGAGCACTACGCTCCCAAAATGCAGGATTACTTGTAATACCTAGAATCTCCAAAAGTACAATGGGAGGCAGAGCCTTCAGTTATCAAGCTCCTCTCCTGTGGAATCAGCTGCCAATCTGGATTCGGGAGTCAGACTCGATCTCTGTTTTTAAGAATAGGGCTAAAACCTACCTAACATCTGTTTGTTCTCTCCCATAGATTGAGTCCCCATCGTGCTGTTTGCTCTCTACATGTCTGTTCTTTTCATCTTCTCTATCCCCTCACCCCCCAGCCAGTCGCAGCAGATGACTGCCCCTCCCTGAGCCTGGTTCTGCTGGAGGTTTCTTCCTGTTAAAAGGGAGTTTTTCCTCTCCACCATCGCCAAGTGCTTGCTCACAGGGGATCGCCTGATTGCTGGGGTCTTTCTGCAACTGTGGGGGTTCCCCCCTACAGTTGATAGTGCTATGAGATGACTGTTGTTGTGAAATGGCGCTATATAAATAAAGTTGAATTGAATTGAATTATTATTCCAATATAACCTAAGCTGTAACTGGGTTAGGAGGGCCAGAAAAAAAATCAATTATGAAATTTTTAACAATGAGCGTTGGGTAGGATTACAAGACACTGTGTTGTAGACCACCTCATGTTCAGGGCAGAAGTGCTCAACATTACCAACGGAGCCCAGAGGCTTCATAGAGATGAACACTAGCTCTCGCCATACAATGGAGCTGAAATCAGCCCATGCTCCAAATGTGCTCGGCTGCTGGTTTGAAAAAAAAAACAACTTAACACTATTAAAAACGGACATAAGGTCTCCTGTCAGCGGCAAAATGGAAGATTGTGGCGGTGCTGAAAAGAGGCGCCAAGATGGAGCAAATTAAAAGGTGACCACACTTGCAGTAAAATCACTGAAATGTTTGGAACTAAAACAGCACGTCAGTCTACAAGACAGACTTACACAGATTAAGGAGGCCACTGTAGTTACTTACTTGTTTTACAATCTTTATATTTGTGTTATTAATGCAGTTTTTTTCTTTTTTTGCCTCTGTAACTAATTGAAAAGTTGTTTATAATGGTTGAGGGCATTGATTAATAATCCGAATAATTTTTATAAAATAAATTCACACACTGTGAGTAAATATATTTTTTCCATGCAGGTCAAAGTCATTCTGTAGCTTATGCTCCATCCTTCCATCCATCTTCTACTGCTTATCTGGGAATTCGGATCATGGGGGCATCAGTCCAGGCAGAGGAGCCCAGACTTCTGCCCAGTTCACACAGCATCATGATCCCTCCTACAGGTGGTGAGCCCACTGGAGGGTGGACCCATGTGCCTCCTTAGGGTACACTGGGTCCTTGATGTAACGTTTTTCATGGCGATCCACTGGACTGCTGTCAGTCTGGCCCTTCACCCAGGACCAGTTTGCCTTGGGAGACCGTACCAGGGGCAAGTTGCCCTGGCAGCATAGCTCCTGGGATCACTGGGGCACTCAAACCCCTCCACCATGATAAGGTGGCAATCCACGAAGGGGCTCTGTCAACCAATTTTTTTATATAATGTTTTCAAGTGCATGTAGATTTTCATTATTCAAGTATATTTCTCTATTTTCTTTAATCATTGTTTCTTGCTGCTTTGGTGTGCAAATTTTCTGTGCAGGGAATTTTAAAAATTTTTTTAGTTTCTTTTTTGTGCATCCATCAAAAATCAAAACAAGGTAAATAGCATCTTACAAAGGTAAACCTCAAACTTTAAGTCAAAGAAAAAAAAACAATTCAAAACACAAAAAGAAAAGAGTGTAGACTGAAGCAAAGCTTATTTATGCTCATCCCTTTTGCTTTATACAGTGATAACAACAACACATCCATCCATCTTCTACCACTTTTCCGGAGGTCCGGGTCGCGGAAGCAGCAGTTCAAGCAGAGAAGCCCAGACCAGCTGGTAGACATAGTCTCTCCAGCGAGTCCTGGGTCTGCCCCGGGGTCTCCTCCCAGAAGGACGTGCCTGAAACACCTCAAGTGGGAGGCGTCCAGGAGGCGTCCTGATCAGATGCCCATACCACCTCAAGTGGCTCCTTTCAATGTGGAGGAGCAGTGGTTGTACTCTGAGTCTCTCCCAGATGACTGAGCTCCTCACCCTATCTCTGAGGGTGAGTCCAGCAATCCTAGAAAGAAAGCTCATTTCAGCCACTTGTGTCCATGATCTCGTTCTGTCGGTCATTACCAAAGCTCATGACCATAGGTGAGGGTAGGAATGTAGATTGACTGGTAAATCGACAGCTTTGCCTTAGAGCTCAGCTCCCTCTTCACCACAACAGAACGGTACAACGTCCACATCACTGCAGATGCTGCTCCGATCCGTCTGTCAATCTCTCACTCCAGTCGCCCCTCACTCGTGAATAAGACCCCAAGATACTGAAACTCCTCCACTTGGGGCAGGAGCTTGTCCCCAACCCAGAAAGGACAATCCACCTTTTTCCAGCTGAGGACCATGGACTCAGACTTGGAGGTACTGATTCTCATCCCAGCCGCTTCACACTCAATGGCAAACTGTCCCAGTAAGACCTGTAGGTCATTGCTGGATGAAGCCAGCAGGACAACATCATCTGCAAACAACAGAGATGAGATCCTGTGGTCACCAAGCATGACACCCTTTGTTCCCTGGCTGCACCTAGAAATCCTGTCCATAAAAATTATGAACAGGATCAGTGACAAAGGGCAGCCCTGGCGGAGTCCAACTCTCACTGGGAATAAGTCCGACCGAGTGTTGGCAGTACAAACCCAACTCACAATGGTCGTACAGAGACCGAATAGCTCGTAACAACAAGCCCAATACCCCATACTCCCAAAGCACCCCCCACAAAAATCCACAAGGGACACGGTCAAATGCCTTCTCCAAGTCCATAAAACACATGTAAACTGGTTGGGCAAACTCCCACGAACCCTCGAGGATTCTCGAGAAGGTAAAGAGCTGGTCCAATGTGCCAGGCCAGGACGAAAACCACATTGCTCCTCCTGAATCTGAGGTTCGACCAACGGCCGGACTCTCCTCTCCAGTACCTAGGCATAGACCTTCCCAGGGAGGCTGAGGAGTGTGATCCCTCTAAAGTTGGAGCACACCCTCCAGTCCTCTTTTTTGAAGAGAGGAACCACCACCTCGGTTTGCCATGCCAAAAGCACTGCCCCCAACCTCCACACACTGTTATAGAGGCGTGTCAACCATGACAGCCCTACAACATCCAGGGCCTTGAGGTACTCAAGGCAAATCTCATCCACCCCCGGGGCCCGGCCACCAAAGAGATTTTTAACCACCTTGGCGACCTGAGCCCCTGTGATAGGCGAGTCGTCCCCCTTGTCCACAAGCCCTGCTTCTTCTGTGGGAGGTGTGTCAGTAGGATTGAGGAGATCCTCAAAGTATTCCTTCCACCGCCTGACGATATCCCTAGTCGAAGTCAGCAGTGCCCCATCCACACCATACACACTGTGGACAGGGAGCTGCTTCCCCCTCCTGAGCCACCGGACAGTTTGCCAGAATCTCTTCGAGGCCGACCAAAAGTCTTGTTCCATGGCCTCACCAAGCTCCTCCCATACCCGAGTTTTTGCTTCAGCAACCACCCGAGTTGCACTTCGCTTGGCCTGCTGGTACACCTCAGCTGCTTTGGGAGTCCCACAAGCCAACCAAGCTTGATAGGACTCCTTCTTCAGCTTAATGGCCCTCCTCGCCACTGGTGTCCACCCCTTGGTTCGAGGGTTTCTACCACAAGATGCACCATCGACCTTGCGGCCGCACCTCTGGGCAGCCACTTCAACAATGGAGGTGGAGAACATGGCCCATTCAGACTCCATGTCTCCAGACTCCCTCGGAATGTGGTTGAAGTTCTTCCAGAGGTGGGAGTTGAAGACCTCCCGGACAGGGGCCTCTGCCAGACATTCCCAGCACACCCTCACTATACGTTTGGGTCTACAAGGTCTGAATGGCATCCTCCCCTGCCATCGGATCCAACTCACCACCAGGTGGTGATCAGTTGACAGCTCTGCACCTCTCTTTACCCAAGTGTCCAAGATATACGGTCGTAGGTCTGATGACACGATAACAAAATCAATCATCGACCTGGGACCTAGAGTGTCCTGGTGCCAGGTGCACATATGGACACCCTTATGCTTGAATATGGTGTTCATTATGGACAAACTGTAGTTAGCACAGAAGTCCAATAACTGAACACCACTCGGGTTCAGATCGGGCAGGCCGTTCCTCCCAATCACCCCGCTCCAGGTTTCACTGTCATTGCCCACGTGCACAATGAAGTCCCCCAGTAGGACAATGGAGTCTCCAAGAGGAGCACTCTCCAGCACGCCAGTCAGAGACTCCAAAAAGGGTGGGTACTCTGAAACATCATTTGGTGCATAGGCATAAATGATGGTCAGGACCCATTTCCCAACCTGAAAGCGCAGGGAAACAACCCTTTCGTCCACCAGGGAAAGCTCCAATATAGAGGCAGCAAGGTGTGTGTGTGGGGGGGGGGGGGGGGTTACAAGAATACCCACCCCTGCTCATCGCCTCTTGCCCGGGGCAACTCCAGACTAGGCCAAGCTCCAGCCCCCCTTCAGGAGACTGGTTCCGGAACCGCAGCTGTGTGTTGAGGTGAGGCCGATTATATCTAGCCGGTATCTCTCAACCTCATGCACCAGCTCAGGCTCCTTCCCCACCAGAGAGGTGACATTCCATGTCCTGAAATGGAAATGTACTGATATTGCTGTTGGTGTGCTGCTTTATTCTGTTTTTATGCCAGAAATTCAGATATGTCAATTCAATTCAATTCAACTTTATTTATATAGCGCCATTTCACAACAACAGTCATCTCATAGCACTTTCAACTGTAGGGGAAACCCCCACAATTGCAGAAAGACCCCAGCAATCAGGCTATCCCCTGTGAGCAAGCGCTTGGTGATGGTGGAGAGGAAAAACTCCCTTTTAACAGGAAGAGTCCTCCAGCAGAACCAGGCTCAGGGAGGGGCAGTCATCTGCTGTGACTGGCTGGGGGGTGAGGGGATAGAGAAGATGAAAAGAACAGACATGTAGAGAGCAAACAGCACGAAGGGACTCAATCTATGGGAGAGAACAAACAGATGTTAATGACCAGCAAAAAAAAAAAAAAATATTTCATTGAGAGTGAAGAAAGGAGTGAAGCCCAGTGCATTATTGGAGGTCCCCCGGCTGTCTAAACCTATTAGCAGCATAACTAAGGGAGGGTTCAGAGACACATGATCCCTCCCTAATTATAGGCTATATCAAAAAGAAAGGTTTTAACCCTATTCTTTAAAACAGAGATCGAGTCTGACTCCCGAATCCAGATTGGCAGCTGGTTCCACAGGAGAGGAGCTTGATAACTGAAGGCTCTGCCTCCCATTGTACTTTTGGAGATTCTAGGTATTACAAGTAATCCAGCATTTTGGGAGCATAGTGCTCTGTTAGAATAATATTGTAGTATCAGATCTTTTAAATAAAGAGGGGCCTGATTGTTTAGAGCTTTGAAAGTGAGAAGAAGGATTTTAAACTTAATTCTAGACTCTATGGGAAGCCAATGAAGGGAGGCCAGAACCGGAGAGATATGATCTCTCTTTCTAGTACCTGTTAAAACTCTTGCTGCAGCATTTTGGATCAACTGAAGACTTTTTAAAGATGTTTTAGGACAACCTGATAATAAAGAGTTACAATAATCTAATCTAGAGCTAACAAAAGCGTGGATCAGTTTCTCAGCATCACTCTGAGACAAGATGCTCCTAATCTTGGCAATATTACACAAATGATAGAAGGCAGTCTTAGAAACAAATTTAATATGTGAATTGAAAAACAGATCTTGATCTGATCAGAAATAACTCCAGCGTTCCTCACAGAGCTATTAAGAGAAAGAGTGACCTCATCCAAACTAAAAGTCTGATTTGGAAAGGTATTTCTAAGGTTTTTTGGACCAACAAGAATGGCTTCAGTCTTATCTGATAATAAGATAATATGATAATAATATGATATATAATAATATGATAATTAATAGCAGGAAATTGCAAGTCATACAAGCTTTGATTTCCTTAAGACATGCTTTTAACTTGGCTAATTGATTACTATCATCTGGCTTCATTGACAGGTATAATTGTGTGTTATCTGCATAACAATAAAAATGTATACAGTGCCTTCTAATAGTGTTGCCTAACAGAAGCATATATAAACTAAAAAGAGTAGGACCTAGCCCAGATCCCTGTGGAACTCCATGACTAAGCTTTGAGTTGAAAGAAAACTCATTATTGACATGAACAAACTGGAACCTGTCAAATAAATAAGATCTAAACCACTGCAACGGAGTTCTGTTAAGTCCAACATGGAGTTCTAATCTATCAAGTAGAATATTATGATAGATAGTATCAAAAGCTGCACTAAGATCTAAAAGGAGAAGTACAGAAATAAGTCCATTATCAGATGCGATAAGGAGGTCATTAGTGACCTTCACTAAGGCTGTTTCAGTACTATGATGGATTCTAAACCCAGATTGAAACTCTTCAAATAAACCATTTCTGTGCAAGTGGTCAAATAATTGTGTAGCAACAACTCTTTCTAAGATTTTTGAAATGAAAGGGAGATTAGAGATTGGTCTATAGTTAGCTAAAACTCCTGGATCCAGCATTGGCTTTTTGAGTAAGGGTTTAATTACAGCAGTTTTAAAGGCCTGTGATACATGGCCTTAATGTTAATGAAGAATTGATTATTTGAAGAATAAAGCTACCAATAAATAGGAAGACTTCTTTAAATAACCTGGTAGGAATAGGGTCTAAAAGACAAGTTGAAGGCTTGGATGAGGAAATTATTTTATCCAACTCTAAAAGGTCAATTGGAGTAAACTCATCCAAACAGATATCAGTTGAAGGAATTGTAGTAGTTACTGTATTTAAGTTAATGGTGGGAAGAATCTGATTGATTTTATCTCTGATAGATGAAATTTTTTTTATTGAAAAAGTTCATAAAGTCCTGACCAGTAAGCTCTAAGGGAATGCTAGGATTGACAGTCCTGACTCTGTCAACCTGGCTACAGTGCTGAAAAGAAACCTGGGATTATTCTTGTTCTCTTCTATTAATGCAGAATAATAACTTTTTCTAGCTTTTCTAAGAGATTTTTCATAAATTAAAAGATGTTTTCTGGACTTCCGGTTATGGCTGCCACGTAGGACGGACGTGTCTCGCTCTGCTCTGCTCCTGGAGAAAAAAAATTGGCAAATAACTCTCTCATTTGGGACAGAACGTATCCCAGCGTTTGGGCGAGGATATGTCGGCGAAGCCTAAGGCTGGAAAACCAGGCAAAGGAAAAAGCGAGCCGCCGAAACAGTCCAAATTAACGGACTTTCAGGTCTGTGACGCAGCAAATAAAACTCCATATATGGCGGAGGAGGCTGGCAACGGTGCGATGTCTGCGGGGGGAGGCGCAGATGCGCTGATGGCTGCCATGAGTTCAATGAGAGCGGACTTTTCCTCTAGATTTGATGGGATTATGACAGCGTTGGAAGGAATAAGAAAGGAATTGGGTGACTGTGTAGAACGAACGGCGCAGATGGAGCTCCGTCTCGCTAGTGCTGAAGATGACGTCACCCGTCTTCAATTAAAGGTGCGCACTTTGGAAAAAAAAAATAAATCTCTGGAAAATAATATTTTGGATTTGAAATCTCGGTCGAGACAGAATAACTTGAGGCTGGTGGGTCTTCCAGAGGAATCAGAAGGTCGGGACGTATGTTCCTTTCTGGAAAAGTGGATTCCGGAGGTGCTGGGCAGGAGAGATAAGGGACGGAGAGATAAGGGACCGCCGAGGACCTTAATTATGAAGTTTCTTAGCAACAGAGACAGGATGAAGATCTTCAACGCTGCACGAGCTAAAGGAGAGATTAAACACCAGGACCAGCAGGTGCGGTTCTACCCAGATTTGGCCACAGGAATCCAGCAATTGAGGAAGCAGTTTGATCCCATACGTAAGGAGCTGCGCAACCTTGGGATTCGTCATGGTGTAATCTATCCTGCGAGACTGCTGACCACGTATGAGGGCAGAACCCACATCTTCAAGACCCCAGAGGAGGCGCAGGAGTTCATCAAGAAGATCAAAGAAGAAGAAGAGACTGGTGGGAGCTAAGCATGAACAAAATATAAGGTAGAATAATTAAGCATTTGCACAGGCATCTGACTGACTTGAAGTAAATAGTAAGTTTACAAAATATAGATTGTATTATATATTAAAAAAACAAAACAAACAAAAAAAACTATGATGTACAAAGTTGTTAAAAATTTTGGAGTTAAGTTGGAAAACTACAGAGGAGAGTTAATGTTACGTCATTAAAAGCAGTAGAGTTAGGGTGATTGGGAGGATGAAGAAGGAGTGGCTTAGGCTGTTCCCCGTGGGTGTGGAACGGTCGATGGCTATATCGGGAGACGGAATTTTTCTTTTGATTTTGGGGGGTTTGCCACAAGTGTGGGAAGGGGAAATTTGTTTGTGTGTAGTTTGTAGGATGAATGTTCAACCACTCATGTTTTTGCTTCTCTGTATGAGCATGTTTACACTGCAAGGTAATCCCAAACTCTCTATTGATCATAAACCAAAGTGTTAATCTTAATTTAACTTCATGGAATTGCAGAGGTCTACAAAATTTAAAAAAACTTAAACAAGTTATGAATAAAATAAAAGACATGGGTTCAAAAATTGTGTTTTTACAAGAAACTCATCTAATAGAGGAGGATGTTAAAAGAATTAGGAGTAGATGGCAAGGAAGTGTATTCACCTCTTCATTTTCATCCCGAGCCAGGGGAGTTATGACTCTCATACATAAATCAGTTCCTTTTCAAGTGAAAAATGTAATTGGAGACAAATTTGGAAGATATGTAATCATTCAAGGTTCTTTGCTATTAGAAAATATAAATCTTGTGAACTTATATGGTCCCAATATAGATGATCAGAAGTTCTTTGCTAATTTATTTCTTATCTTATCATCACTTACAGGGCAACATATAATAGCAGGGGATTTTAATTGTACATTGAATCCAGGTATAGATAGATCAACAGGACTGGATTGTACGCACATTGGATGTAGGATGACTATTAATCATTTTATGAAAGAATTGAGATTGTTAGATATATGGAGAGAAATGAAACCACAAGTTAAAGCCTATTCTTGTTATTCCAGTACCTACAAGACATTCTCACGTATTGATTATTTTTTGATTTCCACAGAATTAAGGTCCAAGATTCAAAACTGCTTTTATGATAACATCGTGATCTCTGATCATGCACCCTGTTGTCTAATATATGTAGATAAAAAATTGACAAAGGAATCAGGTAGATGGCAATTTCAGCATAAATGGCTTCAGGATGAGGAATTTGTCAAGTATATAGAAAAACAGATAGACGAGTTCTTTGACATCAATACTACACAAACATCAGCATGTGTAAAGTGGGAGGCTTTCAAAGCTTTTATTAGGGGACATATTATTAGTTATACAGGATCAAAATCTAAGAAGACTCGAGAGGAGAGAGCTAAATTGGAACATAAAATAAAAAGTCTTCAGGAAAAAGTGTATGCAGGAAGTGACCCAAGGTTGGAGAATGAATTACTGATTTTGAGAGCTGAATACGACAAAAAATCAGCGAATAGAGCTGCCTCGAGTCTTCTAAGATTGAAACAATCTTTTTATGAACAAGGTGAAAAATCAGGAAAATTATTAGCATGGCAGATTAAACAATTAGAAATTAAAACACCAATTACCAGTATTATAAGTAACGGACAGGTAGTTATAGATCCTTTAGAAATTAATAGAGCCTTTAGAGATTACTATGAAAAATTATATGATACCAAAAATGAACCTGATTTAACAAAACTAAATGGGTTTTTGAACGAACTATCTATACCGTGTATTCCAAATGAAAACAGGGAGATATTGGAGTCTAAAATTAGTCAAGAAGAAGTTGGGCTAGCCATTGATAATATGAAATCAGGAAAAAGTGCAGGACCAGATGGTCTTCCAGTTGACCTTTATAAAAAATTTAAGAATAAATTAATAAAACCTTTTTTGGAAATGGTTTTAGAAGCATTTCAAAATAATAATTTACCATCATACATAAATAATGCCTTAATTATACTGCTGCCAAAACCAGGTAAGCCCTCTAATAAATGTGAAAATATGAGACCAATAAGCCTATTAAACGCCGACCTTAAGATAATCTGTAAAATTTTAGCAAGACGAATACAAGAAATTTTACCAAATATTATTAATCGAGATCAGAATGGCTTTATAAAGGGTAGACAAGGCTTCCATAATGTAAGAAGACTATTTAATATTATTTATTTTAATAAAGAAGCACCGGATACAGCTCTCCTATCACTGGACGCCGAAAAGGCCTTTGATAGAGTTGAATGGCCCTTTCTTTTTGAAGTCCTACAAAGGTTTGGACTTGGAAATAATTTCATAAAATGGGTTCAAATAATATACAATAATGCTACAGCAGAAATCCTAACAAATAACAATATTTCAAAACCAATAAAAATCAATAGAGGATGTCGACAAGGCTGTCCACTTTCACCTTTACTGTTTACTATGGCAATTGAACCTTTAGCGATAGCGATACGTTTACATTCACAAATATATGGAATTAAAGTTGGACCAACAGAACATAAAATCTCCCTGTACGCCGATGACATAATTTTGTTTATGTCGAATCTAAAAAAATCAATTCCAACTTTGTTGAATTTAATAAAGAATTTTGGGGAAATATCAGGATATAAAATAAATAAAACTAAATCTTCAATATTAATGCTAAATGAGACCCAGAGAAATTACCCAGCCCCTGAGGTAAATCAATTCAATGTTGTAAATCAGTTTAAATATTTAGGAATCCAAATTGTGCCTAAGCTAGAATCAGTCGCCAGTGTCAACTATGAAGCTTTAATGTCAGATATCAATGAGTTAACTCAGAGATGGATGTCACTACCAATGTCGATGATCGGGAGAATCAATATACTTAAAAGTAATATTTTACCTAAAATACTTTATTTATTTCAATACATTCCCTTATCACCACCTTTAGATCTATTCTCAAGAATAAAAAAAAAGTTAGTGGAATTTATATGGAACAACAGGAGGGCTAGATTACGTTTGTCTTTATTATATTTACCATTTGATCGTGGAGGTCTGAAATGTCCAAATTTTATGTTGTATTATTGGTCGGCACAACTGAGGTCTATGACATATTATTTTTCATCAAATGATCTCCCTCACTGGACTGAAATGGAATCATACAATTTACCTTTACCTCTTCCCATATTCATATACTCAGATTCGGCAAAAAAATTACAAAAACAAGTTAAAAATCCATTTGTAAAGCATATGATCAAAATATGGTGTGAAGCTAAAAACTATTTAAAAGAACCACAGTTATTGTCACAATTTAGTCCAATATGGGGTAATCAATATTTTAAACCAGGGAGAGCGGACGCTGTATTTAAAGTATGGAATTTAAAAGGGATACAAAAGATTCAGGATCTATATTTGCCATGTGCGGATAACATAATGTCTTTTGAAGAGCTGAGGATCAAATTTAATCTCAATAGAACACATTTTTTTAAATATCTTCAACTTAGAAACTTTATTCGATCAAATCAAAATAAAGCTCTCACTCGACCTATTTATTCATCCTTGGAAAAAATGATGATGAAAGATAGTAAAAGAAAGGGTATTATTTCAGAGTTTTATAACTCATTGACACTATCTTCAAGTGAAAATTCACTGAAAAGATTAAACTACTGGAAAGAAGATCTGCAAACTGAAATTTCAGAGGAACAATGGGAATTGGCTTGTACAGAAGCTCAAACCAAATCAATAAATGCACGCCTTAAATTGATACATTTCAAATGGTTAATGCGGATGTATGTTACACCGGAGGAGTTAAATAGATATAACAAAAATATACCAGATACATGCACAAAATGCATGGAAAGTAAAGGAACCCTATTTCATTGTTTATGGGAATGTAGATTAATAAGAATGTTTTGGGAAGAGGTGAGGGTAACAATTGAAAAAATAATCTCAAAACAAATCATATTGAATCCTAAACTGTTTTTGTTGGGTCTGTACCCAGAAAAGCATAATTTTAATAAAAGTGAAAGAACATTCATAGACCTCAGTTTGCTTAATGCCAAAAAATGTATTGCACTATTATGGAAAAAGACTCATAGACCAGATGTGACTCAGTGGTTAAGACAGATGTTAACAAACCTTCCATTAGAAAGAATAACATATATACTGAAATCAAAGGAAATTGTGTTTGAGAATATATGGAGACCTTTTATTGATTATGTAAAAAATTTAAACATAACTCTTGAAGAAGAAGGTGAATGATGTGTGTGGACCTTGTAAATTCCAAACTGGTGAACATAATATGTATACTTATGTATTGGATTGTCTAGACTAAACAGAGGAGCATTGTTGAAGATTTGATTTTGTTGGTGGTTGTTGGTGTTTTTAGTGCATTTTTTTTGTAGTACTTTAGTGTTAGTGTTTGATTGTTTGTATCATGTTTGTTAAAAAAAAAAAAAAGGTTCAATAAAGATATTGTGGAAAAAAAAAAAAGATGTTTTCTCCAAGCTAAATAGATTTCATCTAAATTAGTGGAGTGTCATTTTCTTTCTAACTGACAAGTCTTCTCTTTTAAGCTACGAATTTCTGTTTTGAACCAAGGAGTTAGAAATCTCTTATTAGACTTTTTCTTTTTTAAAGGGGCCACCAAGTCTAGAGTCTGATGCAGAGAAGCTGTAACACTGTCTTCCATGCTATCAATTACAGAAGGAGCAAGCTGTCTATAGCTTATTTCCATTGTGTTGACACATGGCATAGAGGAAACAATCTGCATAAATTTGGTTACAACATCTGAAAGGCATCTACTGTAGTAATATTTTTCTTTAGGAGCCAAATAGTCAGAAATAGTAAAATCAAAGGTTAACAGACAATGGTCTGACATTACAGGGTTATGAGGAGACACTACCAGATTTTCTATCTCTATGCCATATGTCAGAACAAGGTCCAACGTATGGTGGAAATAATGGGTAGAATTTCCTACTTTCTGACAAAACCCTATCGAGTCTAATATTGAATTAAATGCCATATTAAGGCAATCACTATCTTCATCTACATGTCTATTTAAGTCCCCTACTATAATTATTCTGATTTCAGCACTAAATCAGCTAAGAATTTGGCAAATTCTGATAAAACCTCTGAGTAGGAAGGAATTGTAATGCAGGACCTCGGGTAACAGGGATGTGTGGGTGTTGTGATATAAAAGAGAGTCCCTGCTACATGATGTGAATGTTTTTCTGATTCTGGAAGATGTGAGAGAGTGAATAAAGTTCATCTGCTCTGAACACTCGGCCTGGTTATTCCTCTCTCCACAACATTATATTTTTATTTACATGTCACTAAATGATGTTTAGCAGGCATTATTAGGGTGTGATTTTAAGAAGCTGAAATACTGTCTTTCTTCTTTGTGCAGCATGAAGACTGTTGGTATGTCAAGGTTATACACTATCTGATGTGTTACTAAGTAAGGCAATGTGGTGAGCGTCCTGCTCAGGTTATAAAAAATCTGCTTCCCATTTCTGTGCAGAGCAGTGCTGACTGACTCCCTGTCTGATTCACTCCTCTCCTGCATACAGAAAATAAAGGCTGTCCAACTTTTGCAGATCTTTGATGTTAATTATTTCAGGACCCAGGGACAAGGCAAATACCTTTCCCTAACAGTCCCAAAAGCCAGTTTAGGAAGATTGGGATCAGACCGCCAAGGTCTCCGCCTTTGACTGCCACCTGATCCACATCTGTCATCACGTAAAATGAAAAAAGAAGTCATCTTTTCTTTCTACACTAAGTTCTTTCTATGAATTACATGAGAACCAGTGTGGTGTTCCTGTTTTCCCTGAATCCATACTGTTGTTGGCAGAATGTTATGTTTGGATAAAAATTCCTTTATTTCCCTTGTCCTGTCAGGCAGCTAGGTGAGCAGAACAGAAATCTGCTTCCCTTATTGTGTCAGATTTACTTTGCCAACAGGAGCTTTATACAGTACATACAGTGGGGTAAAAAAGTATTGAGTCAGCCACCAATTGTGCAAGTTCTCCCACTTAAAAGATGAGAGAGGTCTCCAATTTTCATCATAGGTATACCTCAACTATGAGAGACAAAATGAGAAGAAAAAAAAACAGAAAATCACATTGTCTGATTTTTAAAGAATTTATTTGTAAATTATGGTGGAAAATAAGTATTTGGTCAATAACAAAAGTTCATCTCAATACTTTGTTATATACCCTTTGTTGGCAATGACAGAGGTCAAACGTTTTCTGTAAGTCTTCACAAGGTTTTCACACTGTTGCTGGTATTTTGGCCCATTTCTCCATGCAGATCTCCTCTAGAGCAGTGATGTTTTGGGGCTGTCACTGGGCAACACGGACTTTCAACTCCCTCCAAAGATTTTCTATGGGGTTGAGATGTGGAGACTGGCTAGGCCACTCCAGGACCTTGAAATGCTTCTTACGAAGCCACTCCTTCGTTGCCCAGGCGGTGTGTTTGGGATCATTGTCATGCTGAAAGACCCAGCCACGTTTCATCTTCAATGCCCTTGCTGATGGAAGGAGGTTTTCACTCAAAATCTCACGATACATGGCCCCATTCATTCTTTCCTTTACACGGATCAGTCGTCCTGGTCCCTTTGCAGAAAAACAGCCCCAAAGCATGATGTTTCCACACCCATGCTTCACAGTAGGTATGGTGTTCTTTGGATGCAACTCAGCATTCTTTCTCCTCCAAGCACGACAAGTTTAGTTTTTACCAAAAAGTTCTATTTTGATTTCATCTGACCATATGACATTCTTCCAATCCTCTTCTGGATCATCCAAATGCTCTCTAGCAAACTTCAGACAGGCCTGGACATGTACTGGCTTAAGCAGGGGGACACGTCTGGCACTGCAGGATTTGAGTCCCTGGCGGTGTAGTGTGTTACTGATGGTAGCCTTTGTTATTTTGGTCCCAGCTCTCTGCAGGTCATTCACTAGGTCCCCCCATGTGGTTCTGGGATTTTTGCTCACCGTTCTCATGATCATTTTGACCCCACAGGGTGAAATCTTGCGTGGATCCCCAGATCGAGGGAGATTATCAGTGGTCTTGTATGTCTTCCATTTTCTAATAATTGCTCCCACAGTTGATTTCTTCACACCAAGCTGCTTACCTATTGCAGATTCAGTCTTCCCAGCCTGGTGCAGATCTACAATTTTGTTTCTGGTGTCCTTTGACAGCTCTTTGGTCTTGGCCATAGTGGAGTTTGGAGTCTGACTGTTTGAGGTTGTGGACAGGTGTCTTTTATACTGATAACGAGTTCAAACAGGTGCCATTACTACAGGTAACGAGTGGAGGACAGAGGAGCCTCTTAAAGAAGAAGTTACAGGTCTGTGAGAGCCAGAAATCTTGCTTGTTTGTAGGTGACCAAATACTTATTTTCCACTATAATTTGCAAATAAATTCTTTAAAAATCAGACAATGTGATTTTCTGGATTTTTTTTCTCATTTTGTCTGTCATAGTTGAGGTATACCTATGATGAAAATTGGAGACCTCTCTCATCTTTTAAGTGGGAGAACTTGCACAATTGGTAGCTGACTAAATACTTTTTTGCCCCACTGTATATATGTACTGTATTTTGTTTATAAACTCTTTCTGTAATAACTTTTAATACTTTATTTAAATTGTTTTACCCATGAAGGACTTGACAGGAAGGGAATGGGGAAAGGAAGGGTGGGGAGGGGGAAAGAAAAGGGAGAGGAACAGACAAGTGTGGGGAGCGTGAAATAACGAGACTGAATTGTTTCTTAATTCAGGTTTTAATGTTGCGATCACATCCCCAGCTATCTCTTAAGAACAGAAGAGAGAGAGCTGAGTCAAAACCCTCTTATTTATACATGCAGGATCAAAGGAAGAATCACATATCGCCGTCAAAACCCCCTATTGACAATAACTCTCCCCCCCGAGTCCTTCAGTCCACCGCCTGGCCCCCAGGAGGTCAGGAAGTCCTTTCAGCTCCTTGTTGCCGTACCTCCGTCTTCTTGCTGTTATCCACAGGCGGTCCAGACATATTGTCCCATCCAAGACGTGAGGTCAATCCACACATCCAATCTCAAGCATCCCCTTGTGCTTAAACATATGTAGGTAAAAATACATGAGCTACAACAAGCAGACTAAAGCTGTGTTCACACCAAACGCGAAGGGGTGGCACGAATCCATAGAAAATCATTGGGAAGACGCAGATATGTGCAAATTTTCGTCGTCATGCTTTTGCATCCACTAGCTAGCTCTGCTAGCCGCTAGCTAACTAACGGACGAAGCAAAATTATCACTGTTGCAGAGTAAACTAGTTAGAAAATGAAACTCACTCACCGGGAGACAGGAGGACCGGGAACTCTTCAGCTGAATCGGGTTTTTGCAGTTATTTACCCCCGGGTTTCTGGCCACAGACATCCTAGGAAGCTAGCTCGCAAGCTAGCTAGAAACGTAAATACAGGATCATCTGAAGTGTTGGAGGCTTGAGACATAATTTTCAGGTGAACCCCCGCTCGGATAATGTAAACATAAGCATGACGTTATTTTGGAAATTTCCACAGCAGGTTGAACACAGCTGCAGAAGTTTTAAAGACAACTTCGCCTAGTCTGCATCTCACTATTCATGTCTGTTGGCATGTTTACATCGAGTTATAATGTAATCGTGCTGCACGAAAAATTCACAACCGAAACAAACAGAAGACAGAATGTTTCTTCCACTGAAGAGGTCTCAACACGAGTCTGGTATCTGCACCTGTTAAAGGAGAGACATACAGTCATGTGAAAAAATTAGGATACCCTGTATAAGCCTGTGTGGTGTTTTTTTTAATATATTTGGACATATGGATAATTAATATCAGTGTTTAAAATACTGGGACATTCACGTACTACAACTAAACAATTAAAACATTAAAGACTTTTTCAAATTTTCTGTAAAATATAATTCTAAACAAACTGAGGAATAAGTTAGGATACCCCCCACCATCTTTTTTAGGACACCCCCACATTCATTCCTACTTAAAATGGCAAAGATAAATGTTAAAAAATGCAAATGAAAACCAAAACAAGGTTAGACATAGATGTGTGAACATTTATTAATAAAGAACTGAATATTTAATGGTGTATCGTAATTTTTTTCACATGACTGTGTGTGTGTCTGTGTGTATGACAGCGTATGTAAAATAAGTGTGTGCATGTGAGTGGTTTGCCAGGAAACATACAAAGAGGGTGGCCGGTCCCAGCAACTATTTCCATCCCCAAAAACCCTGGGCAAGCAGGACAACGCCACCAATCCCCACAGAGCACAAATGTCCTGAGGCCAGCAAGCCCCAGGACAGCCAGGCATCCGCCCCAGGGGGGGCGGCTGAGGGAGGCAGCGGATCCATTCCCCTAGACACCCCCCCCCACCAAGCGGGGCCAACGCCAGCCCCCAGGCATCAGGTGGCCAGCGCCCCCATCCCCCGGGCCAGAGACTGGCCCACACCCCCAGCGTGAGCCCCCCCCCCCCCCAGACCACCACCACAGCAGGCCTGCCCCCAGGATAAAAAAATTCATTTAACCTTTTAACAAATATTTTTTCCAGTATTTTTAAAAACTTTAGAGAGTAAAGAAACCGGTCAATGGTTAGAAAACAAATATTTATCTCCATTTTTGTGTAAGGACCTCAGCTATTTTCATATTATCTGGAAATTTTCCAGTAGACAGGGACTGATTGAAAATATGAACCAGTGATTTTACAATATATTCTATTTTTTATAATGAATATACTAAAGCCATTCACATCTTCAGATTTTTTGTTTTTTAATTGATATATTAATTATCTCTTTTTCATCAGTTCCTTTAATATTGTATTGACATAACGTTCGGCTCAGGAGACGTACACACACAGGCTCAGAGTAGTTCAAACTGTTTATTAACAACAGGGATGTTTGGGTGCGTGTCTGCGGAATGTTAATGTGTTGGTGGTGGCGTCTGCTTCGGACCCAGAGGCAGGAGACCGTTCAGCCGGCAACCCTATGGGAGAAATTAGACACAGGGTGATGAGCACACACCAACACAGGAGGAGAATAGGCGAGGGAGAGAAGCTTACTTGTTTAGGGCAGATGACTGGCGCTTCAAGGATGGAAGCCCGGGAGACAGCCACCTGCAGGGCTCGGTGCAGCAGCGAGGAGAGACGAGGGACGGGATAGTCCGCCGCCGAGGAATCCACCTGTGCACAGGGGAGCAGACTGGAAAGATGAGGTAAGTGATCTTCTTACCGGTAACGAGGATGCTGAAGAGAAAGTGGTAGAAGCCCATGGAAGGGAAATGAAGTCTACGGCTTCAGACCGAAGCTCAGGGCGAGGCGGCTTATATCCCTCGCCGCTGATGACTGACAGGTGTGTGAGCAGGTGGCGCCGTTGATGAGCGGCGCGGCGTGACAGTACTCCCCCCTCTAGCAGCGCCTCCTGGCGATGGCTTATCCGGGTGCGCTCGGTGGAAGTCCGCGATGAGCGATGGGTCCAACACAAACGACGGGGGCACCCACTGTCGATGCTCGGGCCCATAGCCCTCCCAGTCCACCAAGTATTGCAACCCACGACCCCGGCGCCGGGAGTCCAGGATGGAGGAGACGGACCAGGCCGGATGGCCACCAACCATCCGGGGTGCGGGTTGCGCTGCAGGAGGAGGGCAAAGGGGGTCGGTAACTGCCAGCTTCACCTTCGACACGTGGAAAGTGGGATGGATGCGGAGGGAGGGGGGAATAGCCACGCGCACAGCCACCGGGTTGATGATCCGGGAGATGGGAAAAGGACCCATGAAGCGCTGTGCCAGCTTTCTCCTCTCGCCTTTTAGGGTGACGTCCTGGGTGGAAACGTAGACAAGTTGCCCAACTCTGTACGCCGGGGCAGGTCTTCTACGCCGGTCCGCCACGGTCCTGTTGCGCTCCGCTGTGCGTAAAAGCGCATGACGCGCGGCGGCCCAGATGGAGCGGAACTGCCTCAGGTGCGCCCTAACTGACGGGACAGTTACCTCGCTCTCCTGCGCTGGAAGCAGCGGGGGGTCGTAACCCAGGGACGCCTTGAAGGGGGACATCCCCGTTGCAGAAGAGCGGGCGGTGTTGTGGGCGTACTCCACCCAGGCGAGATGGTTGCTCCATGACGTCGGCTTGGATCTTGCAACACGGCGGAGCGCAGCCTCCAGCTCCTGATTGGTCCTCTCACACTGCCCGTTAGACTGGGGGTGATGGCCGGAGGAGAGGCTCACCTTGGCTCCGATGGCATTGCAAAAGGACCTCCAAACCTCGGATGAAAATTGGGGACCCCGGTCCGAGACCACGTCCACCGGAGTCCCATGCAGCCTGACCACGTGTTGGACGAGGAGGCCCGCCGTCTCCAGGGCGGTAGGAAGACCTCGCAGGGGGACGAAGTGTGCCGCCTTGGAGAAACGGTCCACGATGGTCAGGATGGTGTTAAAGGAGTTGGAAACGGGGAGTCCGGTGACGAAATCCAGTGCGATGTGCGACCAGGGCCTGCCGGGGACGGGCAGAGGCTGGAGCAGACCCGCTGGAGGGGCATTTCCTGATTTGCTGGTGGCACAGACTGGGCAAGCCCGGGCGTAGCGGGCTGCATCCCTCCGCAGGCCTGGCCACCAAAAAGACCGTTGGAGGAGGCTGATCATCCGGGAGGTGCCGGGATGACAGGTGAGCCGGGAGGTGTGGAGCCAGTGGATGACCTCTCCTCGGACCGCAGATGGGACGAACAGTCTTCCCTCCGGTCTGCCGCCAGGATCAGGCTCCACCTCCTGTGCCCTCCGGATCTTGGCCTCGATATCCCACGAGATGGCTCCCACGACGCACGACCTGGGCAGGATGGGGTGGGGCGTCTCCTCCGATTCCACGGGAGTGAACTGCCTAGAGAGGGCGTCAGGCAGGCCGTTCTTAGAGCCAGGCCTGAAGGTGATAGAAAATTGGAACCTGGCGAAGAACAGAGACCAGCGCGCCTGGCGGGCGTTCAGGCGCTTGGCAGATCGTAAATATTCCAAGTTCTTGTGGTCCGTGAGGACCACAAACGGCAGGTTCGCCCCCTCTAGCCAGCGGCGCCACTCCTGCAGGGCGAGCTTGATGGCCAAGAGCTCTCTGTCCCCCACATCGTAGTTCCTCTCCGCCGGGGACAAGCGCCGGGAGAAGAAGGCGCACGGTCGTTTGGCGCCATCGTCCGGCGACCGCTGGGACAGCACTGCTCCCACTCCCGTGTCCGAGGCGTCCACCTCAACAATGCACTGCAGCGTGGGGTCGACCTGGCGAAGGACCCGGGAAGAGGAGAATTCCGCCTTCAGCGCCTTAAAGGCGGCAGCGACCTCTTCAGTCCACCGGAACGGGACCTTCGGGGACGTGAGGCGGGTCAGTGGCCCAACGATGGAGCTGAAGTTGGGGACAAAGCGGCGGTAGAAATTGGCGAAGCCAACGAACTGTTGCACCTGCTTCCGAGATGCAGGTGTAGGCCACTCCACCACAGCTTTCACCTTCTCTGGGTCTGGGAGCACCTTGTCGTGGGCGATGATAAACCCCAGGAAGGACGTAGTTCTGGCGTAAAATTCACATTTTTCTGCCTTCACGTACAGACGATTCTCCAGCAGTCTTTGGAGGACCCGCCTCACGTGGACCTGGTGCTCGTCCCTGGACTTGGAGAAGATGAGAATATCGTCCAGGTAGACGAACACGAAAAGGCCAATAAAGTCCCGGAGGACGTCATTTATAAGGCGCTGAAAGACGGCTGGAGCGTTGGTCAACCCGAACGGCATGACCAGGTACTCAAAGTGGCCGTTCGGGGTACGGAAGGCTGTCTTCCACTCATCTCCCTCCCGGATCCGGACGAGGTGGTAAGCGCTGCGTAGATCCAGCTTGGTGAACCAGGTCGCCCCCTGGAGGGAGTGGAAGGCAGTGTCCATGAGGGGCAGGGTGTAACGGTCCTTCTCCGTGATATCATTGAGGGCCCGGTAGTCGATGCAAGGGCGGAGGGACCCATCCTTTTTTCCCACGAAGAAGAACCCTGCCCCCACGGGTGACGATGATGGGCGGATTATCCCAGCGTTTAATGACTCCTTCAGATATGTGTTCATCGTCTCCTTCTCCGGCGCTGACAGGCTGTAGAGCCGACCAGAAGGTAACGGAGCCCCCTGGCGGAGGTTGATGGCACAGTCGTAGGGCCGATGAGGGGGAAGAGACATAGCTTTCGCTTTACTGAACACCATACCCAGGTCGTGAAACTCCGGAGGCACCAGGGACAGGTCCGGGGGTGCAGCGTCCATCGCGGGGGGAGGAGCGGACGGCGAGCAGGCAGCGGACTGGAGGCAGGTGCCCAGGCAGAATGTACTCCATGCCGATACCCCAGCTGATCTCCAATCCAGGACCGGGTTGTGAAGACGGAGCCAGGGATACCCCAGGATGACGGGCGACACAGAGTTGGGGAGGACGTAGAAGGTCATCTCCTCCCGGTGGTTTCCCGAGATGATGACCGGTACAGGGACAGTTTGATGTGTCACTCTCCCAAGGGAGGCACGGGAGAGGTGGACTAGGGAGATGGGAGTGTTGAGTGCCTGGCAGCGGATGCCCAATCGGGTTGCCAGGCTTTGTGAAATGAAGCTGCCTTCTGCGCCCGAATCCACCAGTGCGTAGGTGAGGTGCCCAGTGGGGTTATGGCAGAAACGGATGGGCAGCTTCAATTGGGTGAGTGATCCTAACCGATTGACGTCCGCGAGGCCCCCAACAGTGACTCGCGGACCCCACCGACTGGCTTTCCGTGGACAACGCTCCACGGTGTGTTTGTCGCCTCCGCAATACATGCAGAGGCCCAACTCACGGCGGCGTTGTTTCTCCACAGGGGAAAGTTTGGTCCAGCCCGTCACCATCGGCTCCGACTCCTCGGGGCACGATGCTGGTGGTGCCGCCAGGGGGCGAGCTTGGAACAGGTGCGGCGAGGCTCCACGAGGGCGAGAAGAAGAAGACTTCCGCCCCGAGGAGCGCTCGCGCAGCCTGTTATCCAAACTTACCGCTAAGGACGTCAGCTCCGCTAGCGTCCCAGGGATATCCCGACCAGCCAGTTCATCCCTCAGATCACTATTGAGGCTGCGGAGGAACAGGCCACAGAGGGAGCGTTCCTCCCAGCCCAATTCCTCCGCCGCTACCCGGAAGTCGACCGAGTGGTCCGCTGCCGACCGGCTTCCCTGCTGGAGAGCGAGAAGCCGATCGACCTGGACCGTCTCAGTTTGAGAATGGTCAAAGACCTCCAGAAAGCGGCTCACGAATTGGTCATAGGTGAGGGTGGCATAACTGGGCCTCGCCATTACGGCGTAGGTCCAAGTTAACGCACGCCCCTCCAGAAGATTCCCTATGTAACCAATTCGGCTGTGATCCGAGGGAAAATCTCTGGGCACACGGTGGAACACGGACTCACACTGCATAATGAACCCCCGCGCTCCGCCGAGCTTACCGCTAAAGCGGGCGGGGGTCGGAATCGGTGTGAGCCGAACCGGTGCCACTGGAGCCGGCTGGACGGCCGCTGGAACAGCAGGAGCCGCGCCACCCTGGCGAGTCGGGGGGAACGGCTGTTGGGGGTCCAAGCGGTTCAATCGGTTAGTTAATTCTAATAATTGATTAAGTACCACCTGTTGCTGATAAACGATCTGATCCACCCGAGCCTCGAGGATGGTAAACCGGTGTGCGAGCCCGCCGTCTGCCGAGCTGCTCTGCTGAAGCCGTACTGACATAACGTTCGGCTCAGGAGACGCACACACACAGGCTCAGAGTAGTTCAAACTGTTTATTAACAACAGGGATGTTTGGGTGCGTGTCTGCGGAATGTTAATGTGTTGGTGGTGGCGTCTGCTTCGGACCCAGAGGCAGGAGACCGTTCAGCCGGCAACCCTATGGGAGAAATTAGACACAGGGTGATGAGCACACACCAACACAGGAGGAGAATAGGCGAGGGAGAGAAGCTTACTTGTTTAGGGCAGATGACTGGCGCTTCAAGGATGGAAGCCCGGGAGACAGCCACCTGCAGGGCTCGGTGCAGCAGCGAGGAGAGACGAGGGACGGGATAGTCCGCCGCCGAGGAATCCACCTGTGCACAGGGGAGCAGACTGGAAAGATGAGGTAAGTGATCTTCTTACCGGTAACGAGGATGCTGAAGAGAAAGTGGTAGAAGCCCATGGAAGGGAAATGAAGTCTACGGCTTCAGACCGAAGCTCAGGGCGAGGCGGCTTATATCCCTCGCCGCTGATGACTGACAGGTGTGTGAGCAGGTGGCGCCGTTGATGAGCGGCGCGGCGTGACATGTATGTTTTTTTCTATTTACACTACCGTTCAAAAGTTTGGGGTCACCCAGACAATTATTTTGTGTTTTCCATGAAAAGTCACACTTATTTACCACCATGAGTTGTAAAATGAATAGAAAATATAGTCAAGACATTGACAAGGTTAGAAATAATGATTTGTATTTGAAATAATAATTTTTTCCAGATACTCAACCTGCTCAAAGGAAGGTCAGTTTTATAGCTTCTCTAACCAGCTAAACTGTTTTCAGCTGTGCTAACATGATCGCACAAGGGTTTTCTAATCATCCATTAGCCTTCTGACGCAATGAGCAAACACATTGTACCATTAGAACACTGGAGTGATAGTTGCTGGAAATGGGCCTCTATACACCTATGTAGATATTGCACCAAAAACCAGACATTTGCAGCTAGAATAGTCATTTACCACATTAGCAATGTATATTAGATATTAGAGTGTATTTCTGATTAGTTTAAAGTTATCTTCATTGAAAAAACAGTGCTTTTCTTTCAAAAATAAGGAAATTTCTAAGTGACCCCAGACTTTTGAACGGTCATGTATTTTTTCCATAACTCCTTCTTTAATGTTGGATTCATTTAATGTTTTAGCCAGGTTAGGTCCTATGTTTACAAAAAAATCATTGAATTTATCAGCTATCAGGTTATTGTTCTTAATTATTATATTATCTAATTTGAAATGCAGTGGATATTTTACTTTTCTCTTTTTTAAATTACATTATTTAGCACTCTCCAAGTGTTTTTTATATTGACTTTTTTTTAAATTATTGTAATATTTTCTGTGAAATCTCATACTTGTTAACTTATTCTTGTATGGTTTATATTTAATTCCAGATACTTTTGTTCTAGATTTTAAGAATTATTTATCCACCTTATTCCCAGGCCCCATGATGCCTTGCATGAATTATAGTAGCAACTTCCGGTACTAGTTTAGAACATATGGTTGTCACTGAAACGGGACACTTTTCCTTGTTAAAAAAGCAATGACTTCGGCATCAGAAATGCGGGAACTCTGCCTCTTGCACTTCAAAACAGTAATATACTGTAATCATACCACTCCCCACGACTATCAAGGGATGGAAAGATAACCTTTAAAAGTGGCCTCATACACGGTAGCTCCGTTAGTTAGCCCGGCTGCTAAGATGATAACTGTGTAAACAAATGACCCGTGGTGGCAAAACGAGTCACTTTGAGGACATTTTCAAAACTGATGTAACGTTATTTCCATATTCTGTATTGAAAGACCTTCAAAATGATATTTAATTTGTAGGTAGTATGCAAAAACTGACCCAGAAAAAGACAATTTGTTTATATTTTAGCTAGGTTGAAAACTCACGTTCGATCGGTCGGGAGTTATAGACGTGGACAAAATTGTTGGCACCCTTCTGTTAATGAAAGAAAAACCCACAATGGTCACAGAAATAACTTGAATCTGACAAAAAAAAAATTTGAAAAAAAAAATCTGACTGTAGCCAACCTCCCTGGACGTGGCCACAGGAGGAGACGAATAATACGAATGGTAACAAAAGAGCCCAGAACAACCTCTAAACACATTCATGGTGAACTCCAAGGTCAAGGTACGTCAGTGTCAGATCGCACCAGCCGTCATTGTTTAAGCCAATGTGGACTTCATGGGAGACGACCAAGGAGGACACCACTGTTGAAAACAAATCATAAAAAAGCCAGAGTGGAATTTGCCAAACTGCCTGTTGACAAGCCACAAAGCTTCTGGGAGAATGTCCTATGGACAGACGAGACAAAACTGGAACTTTTTGGCAAGGCACATCAGCTCTATGTTCACAGATGCAAAAATGAAGCATACCAAGAAAAGAACACTGTCCCTACTGTGAAACATGGAGGAGGTTCTGTTATGTTCTGGGGCTGCTTTGCTGCATCTGGCACAGGGTGTCTTGAATCTGTGCAGGGTACAATGAAATCTCAAGACTATCAAGGTATTCTAGAGAGAAATGTACTGCCCAGTGTCAGACAGCTTGGTCTCAGTCGCAGGTCATGGGTCTTGCAACAGGATAATGACCCAAAACACACAGCTAAAAACATCCAAGAATGGCTAAGAGCCAAACATTGGACTATTGTAAAGTGGCCTTCTATGAGCCCTGATCTAAATCCTATTGAACATCTATGGAAGGAGCTGAAACATGCCGTCTGGAGAAGGCACCCTTCAAACCTGAGACAACTGGAGCAGTTTGCTCATGAGGAGTGGGCCAAAATACCTGCTGAGAGGTGCAGAAGTCTCATTAACAGTTACAGAAATCGTTTGATCGCAGTGATTGCCTCAAAAGGTTGTGCAACAAAATATTAAGTTAAGGGTACCATGATTTTTGTCCAGGCCTGTTTCATGAGTTTGTTTTTTAAAATAATTCTGTTGAACCACAATTCAAAAGCATTGTCTGAGTTTCATTGGTTAATTTTCATAGAATTTTTATTTCTTACCACTTTTGTCAGATTCAAGTTATTTCTGTGACCATTGTGGGTTTTTCTTTCATTAACAGAGGGGTACCAACAATTTTGTCCACGTCTGTACGTGTTCCGCAGAAACATAGGTATTTTTAGAAAGTATGATTTCTAAGCTTTCCAATGATACCAGACACTCATGGAGGTTTTCCTGGGACTTGCTGCTAGCAAAGAGAGTCATGATTTAAGATTTCTCTGCCTGTAGCTCGTAATGGTGCGGTGCACATTCTGACTCATTTTCCTAGCATGGGTCGCATATATCGATGTCTCCACCGCAATAAAGTTGGCTGCATTTTGTTAAAATATGTTGGACATAATCAAATTTACAGCAGCACGGTGGCGGAGTGGTTAGCACTGCAGCAGCACAGCAACTCACCCTCGGCCGGGGGATCCGGGGTTCGATCCCAACCCCCGACCAACAGTGATCTGTGTGGAGTTTGCATGTTCTCCCCGTGTCTGCGTGGGTTTACTCCTGGATTTCTCCGGTTTCCTCCCACATGCCAAAAATATGCGTTTGGTTAATTGGCATCAAACTGGGAATTCTAAATTGTCCTTAGGTATGACTGTGAGAGTGAATGGTTGTCTGTCTCTCTGTGTTGGCCCTGCGATGGACCGGCGATCTGTCCAGGGTGTACCCTGCCTCTTACCCAAAGATGCTGGGATAGGCTCCAGCCCCCCCGCGACCCGAAAAGGATTAAGCGGAAGAAGATGGATGGATGGATAATCAAATTTACTTTAGAGCAGACGTACGCTACAACACCGTGCTTGGATGTCATCTGTCACCGTGTGGTGAGAAGCCTCCATTTATCCTGTCTGGCACAACCACGAACACCAGCAAACACCAGAACTACGCAAAAACATTCAAAAAATACAAAAACTGGAAGAGCTGAAATTAGCTGCCACAGTGGAAAACATATGTGGACTATACATTAAAATGAATTTGAAAAACCTTTAAAAATGCTATTTTAAATGCCCCTGCTACTCCACTCTTACCGACTGATTTAACACTAGGTCAGCTGAAATCAGACGCCCCACCCATAATCGTTCCTACAGCGGCACCCCCAGGAATAAGGTGGATACATTAGATTTTTCTTTTTACAGGCATTTTGTAAACCTTTGGTTAACCATGGCTTTGTAACTTTGTTTTTTCCTTTATTGGTCAATGTTTATTATATAATTCAGTTATTATATCAAGAAAGATATTATAAGCCTCATTTACATAATCCAAATAAACTGAACTCCAATTCTGTTGTATTAGATCTGCCTTCAAGCATTCTATGACAGCGTTAGTAATGTGGCGGGCTACTGTGGTGTTCCTAATATCCTTTACAACTTTGACTCTGTTTTCAAAAGTTAAAAAAATGGGAAGGTGATCACTAATGTCACTCATGAGTAGACCACTTTGAAACTTTTGATTAACAATATTTGTATAGACATTATCAATAAGTGTAGCTGTTAGATCAAAAATCAATTGCTTGAGACTGAATCAATAATCAGTAGGCGGTTTCCAAGTTCTGAGCCATTTATTCTTTCTGATCAGAAAGGAGGCAATTAGTCACAGCAAGAAGTGTCTCAGAGCCTGCTCACACTAACTTCCTAACATGCATTGCAAAGGTGGTACTCTTTATACCTCAGGCAGACAGACCTTGAGAAGACAGCTGGAGCCATCTCTTGGTCAACCTAACTCCCCTCCGGACATCCTGGCCCTGAACAAAACAGTTTGGTATCATAGAGCAGTAAAACCGTCATTATTTACAATCTCGCTCAGCCTAATCTCACAGTGAAGAACAGACATTCTTTTCAGGCTCTGAGACAATGGAAAATCACAGAGAATCAGACATTGGCTCATTATATGCACTAGATACAAATATAAAATAGAATACAGCATAAAAATCATATCAGTAGCGCTGTCAGCAGTGATCCTACTGGGATGTGTGACTGTAGGATGTACAGTGCATCTAGAAAATATTCACAGCACTTCACTTTTTCCATATTTGTGACCCATGCTGGCAAAATGAGTTGGAATGTGCACAGGCTGATTACGAGCTACAGGCACTAGAAGTCATAAATCATGATTCTTTCTTTGTTCGCTGGCGGCACATGCCTTAAAAACCCCCGTCAGTGCCTGGTATCATTGTAAAGCTTGGAACTCCTACTTTTAAAAAATACTCTTTGAATTCCGGAAGACGGAACTCACGACAAATCAAATGCGAGTTTTCAAACCAGCCAAAATATGAGAATAATGTTACCTCAGTTTTGAAACTCAAAACTTTTGAGACTCATTTTGCCAGCACGGTTACATTTTATATTACAGCCTTATTCCAAAATGGATAAAATTCATTTTTTCCCTCAAAATTCTACACACAATACACCATAATGACAATGTGAAAAAAGGTTGTTTTTGGTTGTTTTTAGATTTTTGCAAATTTATTAAAAATAAAAAATAAGAAATCACATGTACATACTGTAAGTATTCACAGCCTTTGCAATGAAGATTATTATTAATTACTGTTTATTTGTATAGGGACAAGAATGTAGCATAAATTATTACTACAGAACAAAGCATTTTAGCCTAGACTAATTTGCAATGTCAGTCCCTACCTGGGCTTTTAAAATACACAAAACATTATATACAACTACACAAAATACATACACAATCCCAGTAGTATATAACACAAATCAACAAGACAAGACACAACGAACTAACAGCAAATTATTCATGGCAACATGACTGTTCCCTCTTTAAAAACTGTTTCAAGTTCAATTTAAAATGATTCCAGTCTGTATCCAGTTTCAGTTCTGAAGGCATTTCCCACACTCTCCATGAAGAGGCCAGTTTACGAACAGACAAAGCTTTATTAACACTCTCACATCATCCATACACAGAAAAGCAATGAATCAGCCAAACCAGGTTTGTCCTTATAAACTCCACAGATCATCTCACATCTGCATGACATTTCACATCACACTGCATGATATCCAACTCCACAATACATTTCCCTTCAACCCCCAGCTCCCTCTTCCTGCCAACTCCCCATGACGTCCCTGCCTATTATTCTCTTATGTTTACCACTGCATCCTGACTGAGACGCTGTCTGCTGACTCCTCTACAATATACATTGCCATATCACCAATATGCATTGCCATATCACCCCCCCCCCCCCCAGACAGAGTTTCAGTCGGCACATCTTTTGGGCTTCCCATATCTGCTGTAACGGAGTCTCTGTGCCGGCGGGGGGCTGCTGGACATGTGTCTGACTGCGGGTGGGCCAAGGTGGGGGGGGGGGAACTTCGCTTTGCCCTTGTGGCTGTTCTGGTGAATTGTTTGCCTGGGGAGTTCTCGGGGGGGGTCTTCCACAACGAGGGGCCCGGGCCAGCAGCACTTGCTCCTCCGCCACTTCAAAGGCGGGCTTAAGTCTGTCTATGCATATTTTCTCCCGACGCCCCCCCCCCCCACCAAGTCTAGCAAAAAATGTTTGTCCCCTGTTTCCAACACTCTGAACGGGCCATCATAGGGTGGGTGCAATGGCGGGCGGAGGGCATTGTGTCTGATGAACACAAACTCCGTGTTATTCAAAGTTTTTGGCACAAAAGCGCGTGGAAAACAGTGGTGGGTTGGGCCCGGCAGCGGGCATTTCAAATCAATGATTAATGAAACCTTCAAACCAGAATGGTATGTCAGAGTCCCACTTGATTTTCCAGAATGTCCTGAAAAAGAAAATCTTCTGAAAATTGAGAGTTTTTGTTAAAAGGAAGTCATTTTCATTCAGTAAACACAGTTCAGCCTGAAGCGGTATTGCAAACATATTCCGGAGCTGTCCAAAAGGGGCAATGGTGAGCTTTGGATAATTCCTTGAGACCTGTGGAATGTGGTTAATATATCTGGAATGTTTCAAACAGTTCTTGAAGCATAAAACTGCCTGGTTGGGGAGGAAGTTCTTGGATTTATGATCGCAGCCTAATCCGTTCCTGACACGAACAGGATCCTTTATCGTCCCTTTTACCATGGAATGTGTTTTCAAACTGTGGTGCTTTGGTGAAGAAAACAATTCTTAACCAGACTTTTGGGTGAAACAATTTCTTTAACCCCTTGCACTCTGGTCAATTTCCCTAAAAACGCCTAAAAATAACGTACCCAAAGTAAATCAAAAGCTGTTCTTCAACCCTTTGCAGCATCTTCATGGGGTTGGTCTCATTTAAAAGAAAACACTTTGAATTTTTTGGCAAAACAGTCATAATCTCTCTAAGTGCTCCTGCCACTATTTATTCATTTATTTAGTGAATGCAAAGTCCTTAAGCCAAGCAGTTGCCTCCTGGTTTGCTGTATGGGGGGGGGGGGGGGTGTAATCCTCCTTCCAGTCTTTGGAGAGGGCAAGCCTCTATGATGTGTTCCATTGTTTGCTCCTCTCCACATGTGCACAGTGGGCTAGGGCTACTGCCCCATCTGTGAAGGCTGGCCAAGCAGGGGCCATGTCCAGTCCTGAAGCGATTGAGTGTAGACCACTGTCTCCTTGGGAGGTTGGTGCCCGGGACCTGTTGGTTGGGGTTTGTCACCAGGTGTTTGTTTGGGACCTCCTTGGTCTCCCATTCCTCTTGCCAAGCTGCCTGGATGGTAAAGTCAGCTGGGGGACGGTTTTTCCAAATCGGCCGTCTGGATGAAAGTCAGGCAGTGGGTGGGGTGTAGATATCTGCATGGATTGGTAAGTGAGGAGAATCTTTAACTTTTTGGAGCATCCTTTGAGTTAATGCTGCTCGCCGGATGTGTGGAGGGGCTATGTTTGACAGTACAGGGAGCCAGGGGAGTGGTGTTGAGCGGATTGTTCCAGTTATAGTTCTCATGGTTGTGTTGAGCTGGGTGTCTACGTGGTGTGTGTAAGATGACCTGGACCAGACAGGGGCACAATATTCTGCTACAGAGTATGAAAGGGCTAGTGCTGAGGTGCGCAGGGTGGAGACTGCCGCCCCCCATTTTGCACCAGCGAGCTTGCAGAGCAGGTTGTTTCGTACCTTCACCTTAGCAGCCGTCCCCTTTAGATGTTCCTTGAAGGATAAAGTCCTATCAAGGGTCACTCCAAGATAGGCTGGATTTGGGGCATGCTTAAGCTTGAGTCCGCTCAGGTGGATGTTTAGTTCTCTGGCAGCTTTTTACATTGTGGAGATGGAATACACTGGAGACGGTTTTTGCTGGGCTTGGTTTTAGGCGCCAGATTTTGCAGAACTGGTCCAGTTTGGCAAGATCTTCCGTGAGCACCTGTTCCAGTGGCTCAAAGTCTGGTGCTTGGAGTGCCAAACAGATGTCGTCTGCATAGATGAATTTGCGGGATTTTGTAGTAGGCAGGTCGTTTATGTAGAGGTTGAACAGAGTTGGAGCTAGAACTGAGCCTTGTGGGAGTCCGTTTTTCTGCGTTCTCCATGCACTTGTGTTCTGACCGAGGTGGACTCTGAACCACGAGGTGCTCCTGCCACTGAGTAACAGTCATCTAAACATACTGAACTTGAAGAAAATAAAGTTTGCCTGGGTGTTTTTTTTAGATACAAATGCTTGCAAATAACACACAGCTGTCAGATACTGGCTGGAAAATGCAACAGAAATGTAGAACCAAGCGTTATCAAGCTGAGGTCAAAATTTTGTAACAATACCACAAAAAATTAATATATTACACAGCTTTTTTTCTCAGGTTGTTCCCAGGCGTTTTTGAACTGTGCCAAATTGTGCCAAATGGCACAGTTTGGAAAAAACATCTATAACTTTTGAATGATTCAACATAGAAGCTTGATCTTGGGCTCTAATGAAAGGTGACACTCAGGGCTGTGTGTGTGTGTGGGGGGGGGGGTGTTTATTCATTCATGAATGAATGAATGAATGAACAAACAAGCCCCCCACACACAAAGAAGCATGCCACGTAAAAAATGTGTGGCCTTTTTTTACAAGAAAAAATAACCGACAGTGCAATAAAAATTATACTAAAATATCTGCAATGTAGAGGATAACAACTCCCCCCCCCCCCCCCCGCTACAGAGGAGGTCGGCGCACAAAAAACGGTCTGTCAACAGTCTGTCATGTGGCAATGACGCACCGTTGTAATTACCGATCGGTCAAAAGTCATTTTTATTACTATGTTCAGTGATAAAGAATAATTTAGCTTATAACACTTACCTGTCCACAACAGCAGTGTCGTTGGCAAACACCTGTTCCTCACTGTCAGACGAACATGAAGCTGGTCCGCTTGTTATGACTCGTGGTTCTGGTCACGCGACCCGGTCAAACCATGATTCCATGATTGCGGTTTTGGAGAACGATTTTTCAAAACAAATAAGAACAGTAGTAATAAAAAAAGACTGGCGAATGCTATCGTTACACACAGCGGCTTACACAAAACAGATTTTACTCATGGGACGCACGCTTTCAATCGTCGAACTTCTCTGCTTCAATTGGCTCGTTGTATTCGCAGTCGTTGGTAGGCGGGTCCTCCTTGCTAGGTTTTCAGTCATTGGTTCTTCAAAGTTTCAGAAACCCAATTCAAGGCTCTTATTAGTCGAATGAGAGGTCAATCAAATCTAAACCAATCAAAACACTCCTTTGGCTTTCTGCTCGTGGCTGTGTCTGTTCTGGAAGAACGGAAATGCGGCTTTTTTTTTTGTTTCAGTGCGCACTGAGACGCACAGTGTGCACTGAGACGCACTAGGACGCAGAGACGTGACCGCCCGCGGTATCCCGGAGTGCAAGAGGTTAAAGTGAAGAGTGATTTTATAGATTGGAACCAAAGGGGTTGACGCTACAAATACCCCCTTCTGTATCAATGGTGAGCTTCGGTCAGCGTTGGGACACATCCTTGGCAGCTGGTTCCAATTGGCGACTCTTAACCCAACTTCTGAGCTAATGGTTCTGATGTCCTTAAGCCCTAAGCTTGTAAACAGTATCTATTCCTGAGTATAGATCTTTGAGTTTGATTTACTGAAAAAAAAACAACAACAAACTTCTGGGAATCTTCAAAAAAATAATTTGAATATGGACAAATATAAAAATTGTAAAATTGTCTAAAATATACTAAAAGACTGTATATGCATGCAAAGACTCAAAAATTCTGGTTATAAAAGTATGAAAAGACAATTCTGTGTATCAAAGTACAAAAATAAAAGTATGTATTTTTTTACATACTTGAGGTAAATATTTTGGCTAAGTAATATTGGGATAACTCAAGGAGGTTCAAATTGGATTGGTTTAGCTGGACTGAACCATGGTTCCACAGATGTCTGAGTCATAGGGTGTTCAAGGTCTTTATTCTGGAAAACTGATAGAACATGGAATGTCATCATTGTTCTTTGAATGGCAACGAAGAGTAAATTTGTGACCACTGAAAAAGGGCCAAGATAAGGTGGAAACAGGCTCATTGCTAAAGTGTTAACCCCTTGCACTCCGGTCAATTTCCCTAAAAATGCCAAAAATTAACGTGCCCAAATTAAATCAAAAACTGTTCTTCAACCCTTTGCAGCATCTTCATGGGGTTGGTCTCATTTAAAAGAAAACACTTTGAATTTTTTGGCCAAAAAAACATGATCTCTCTAAGTTCTCCGGCCACTGAGTTACAGTCATCTAAACATAGTGAACTTGAAGAAAATAAATTTGGCCTGGGTGTTTTTTTGGATACAAATGCTTGCAAATAACACACAGCTTCAGATCCGGGCTGGAAAATGCAACAGAAATGTAGAACCAAGTGTTATCCAGCTGAGGTCCAAGTTTTGTAACAATACCACAAAAAATGAATATATTACACAGCTTTGTTCTCGGGTAGTTCCCAGGCGTTTTGGAACTGTGCCAAATTGTGCCAAATGGCACAGTTTGGAAAAATGTCTGTAACTTTTGAATGATTCAATGTAGAAGCTTCATTTTGGGCTCTAATGAAAGGTGACACTCAGGGCTTTGTCTGTGTGTGTGGAGGGGGGGTTGTCCCCCCCCCTCGCTACTGAGGACGGAGATCGGCCATCGCTACATGACGGATTACACTCGGATGTGGCGATGTGGCCACAGCAGCACTGTCACCGCGGCTGCCCCCCCCCCCCCGCTACAGAATCGTAGCGGCGGGGGGGGGGGAAGGCCTTCACGGTCCGGAGGCGGCGAACGAACCGTGTGACGTGGCGCACGCACTTCGGGCATCGTACGCCGCACAGTTGTAATTTACCGATAGGTCAAAAGTCATTTTTGATTACAATTTTCAGGGATAAAAAATAATTTGGCTTATAACACCTTACCTCTTCACAGCCACATTGTCCTGGCGAACTTCTATTCCTCATTGTCAGACGAACGCGACGCTGGTCCGCTCGTGGTTCTGGTCTCGCGACCCAGTCAAAACATAATTCCATGATTGCGGTTTTGGCGAATGATTTACGACCTTCGTCGTCGGCCTCCATCGGTCTATGATGACCATATAAGAGAATCCTAAACAATCTGCTGGAATTAAAAAAAAAAAACACTGCCTGTGGCTGCTGAAGCAGTCTCTCTTCACCCAGCTTTAGACAAAACAGCTCAGCGAACTTCTGTGCTTCAATTGGCTCGCTGCGTTGGTAGGCGGGTCCTTCTTGCAAGGTTTTCAGTCATTGGTTCTTCAAGGTTTCAGAAACTCAATTCAAGGCTCTTATTAGTCGAATGAGAGGTCAATCAGATGAACTAATCTGTTCGCGGCTGTGTCTGCAGCTTTTATTTTCAGTGCGCGCTTGGACGCCATACACCACCTACATCACAATCTCCATCATGCTAGGACGCAGAGACTTGCCCGCCCATGGTACAACGGAGTGCAAGAGGTTAACTGGAAAGCTAATGTTTCTAGCTACATTTGAGAGTAACATAGACACCAGCTATGTGTGAGCATAGTCAATCTTTAACACGAAGAGCAAAAAGTTCAAGACCTTGTTGAGTTTGACTGACGCTTCGGAGCAAACATTCAAAACCAACAGCATCTTGCAAAGATTTGGTAACAGCTTGTGGTTCAACTACCTGGCGTTTCAATGTAGCGGTGTTGACCGGGTTAACAGTGGATGTACTAAGGCTAACAAGAGACCCTAATGCTGAGGCTGTTGCTGAGCATCCACCTAAGGATTCTTGACTTTTTGTCTTGGCTCTGCCCAGTTCTGACTGGGTGACAGTAGGTGTGATTGCTAGGTGGAGGGCTAAACTGAAAAACAGGAGGGCCATCATCCTGGCAACCAAATATCAGTGAGTGATTTTAATTTCAACCGTCTTGCTGGTTTTTCTTTTAGACACCTGAGTGGCAGATGAAAATTATTCTCAGCGGTGGAACAATTTCTTTGAGAGATTGAACTCTAAACCTTAGATATTTTATCACCTTTAGTGGGGATGTTGATGTTAGCTCGAGCTAATGGTATTGGATGTTTTGTGTGTACTGTTTGAGGATAGTAAGTTGATTTAAATTGATCAGATTTTACAGAGGCCTTTAAGATTAGTTTAAGGGGTAATTTGGTTTTAATTTACCCTTTTTCCTTTTGGAAGTTTTGATGCAGTTCACTGATTGGTTTGGAGAAATGCAACCAAGTGTACCTGAGGCTAATAGTTAGTTAACAGTTATTTCTCAGATACAGGCCTGATTTTAATCTTATTTATGGACTTACTGTAACAGTGTTGTACCTGACAAGTCCCATAGGGTTTTGGTAAAGTTTACTCTGATTGTGGTGGGCCCATTTGAAAATGGGGTCCTGGGCTTGGTACTTAAGTGGCCAAAGTTTACTCCGGGATTTCTCCGGTTTCCTCCCGCATACCAAAAACATGTAGGTTTAGGGTGCTCGCGCACGCAGCGACCGGCAGCCGGTGGCTTGTCGCCAGACTGCAAACCAAATCTACCTACGGGTACAAATAAGTAAAAAAAAAAAAAAAAAAAGTTTGTTGTTGAAAACGTGTGGATCCGTCCACCCGGGCAGGAATTTAGGAGCGATCTTCCCTGCCTGTAGATTGATTTGTTGCTTTTGCGGTACAAATGCGTAGTGGAAGACCTTGTCCCCTTGAGGTTTGCCATGGGAGGCTTTTTGGTCATTGTACGCTTTGCCTGGTTTGGCGGATTGGTCCAAGTGTTTTTGAAATGTGGCCTTGGGAGCACTGTACATAATTTTGACACCTCTGTGTTCTGCAGCTGGAAGGTCATGGGCATTGGCAGTCATCACCCCCCTCTGGTTTCAAGGAACTATGAGCGGTGGTGATGATTGTTTGTTGGAAGTAGGAATATGAGTGCCATTGCGTAGGTGCAGAGAAGGCTGCATCACAGGTAGGGTATTCAATTCAGGTATGTTAGAGACATTTGATGCGGGGAGTGCGTGTACGGTCAGGTCCGATCAGTGCTTGACGATTTTATGGAACACGGGCTGACGGGCTTAAGTAAATGCGTGCCTAATGTTCGTAAAAGTTGGGTCCACCAATGCAAAACCTTTAGGTTGCGGAGTTTCTGATTAGCCGGTTGATTTGGCTCCAGTGACAACATAGGCCACAGGGGAGGGTGGGAGGGATTCAGAAGGTAACACCAACGTTGCATCAAAGGTATCAAGGGGGCCAAGCGGAGCTTTCTGCTCGGCCAGTGAGTACCCAAGGTCATTCGCTTCCTTGTTTTGACCTTGTGTTTGAAGGTGACCTTTGACTTCTTGAGGACAGTGTTCACCTTGGTCTTTGCTCTTGCTTTCAATCGGTTTCGGTTGTACCAACAGTGCTAATTGTGTGAGACTTGGGGTGTCCAAAGTGTCAAGAACCAAGCACTGTGATTAAGTTGTCCTTGCTAGGTCGAATGGGTGAGGTTGTTGAGTTTGAGCCCATAATTTGAGAATCTTGAAATCAATCAGTGGCTCAAAGAGATTCAGTAGATCTTTGCCAACGAGCAATGGAATGGAGTTAAGTTTGGACACATAGACCAGATGAGTCAAGGTCATGGGGCCAATGGAGACTTTAACGAGTGACACGTCTGACAGGGTCGTTTTAGTGAGCGCATATCGTCGAACAGTTAATGAACAGGGTTCCAGTTTTAAATCCTTGTGAGCATGGTTAGCAGCTACATGCAGTTTGTCAAAAAGGTTGTGTGACATAAAAGTAATGTCAGCAGCGGTGTCTAAAACAGCATCCTGACACATGACATCTTCAAAGGTCAGTGGAAAATAGAATTTTCGTGTCACCCCCACCCCCCTCATTTAAATCACACAGAAATTGTGGAACCAGTGATTCTACACGGATTTGCAAAATGTTGTTTTTAGAGGAGTGGTGTTTGACTTCTTGTTGGCCTGCCATAACAGCACTGGACTGCGTTGGGTCCTTTGGTTCTTCTCCAGTTGTAGGAGACGTTTTGTTTTTGCCTTTTCTTCATGATTTAGAGCATTTGTTCTGAGTTGGCACAGCTTCGATAGCTAGGATGTCAGCAATTTCATCTTCTCTGTTGTTTTGAATCTCCGCTAGGAAGTGTTTGACAACTTCTATATCTTCTTTACTGAGAGTAGGAGTTTCTTTCTTCTTCCAAGGTTTGTGATTGGTCTCTGCTTCAGAGCCTCTATGACAAGATGGAGGAGGCCATTTGCCACAGTTATGCGTGTCTTCATGTTGTTATCTGTCATCTTGGCAGTCCATACCGTATTCTTGTGATCTATCTGGTGGATATGGCCTACGATGGTAGTCGGGTTTTCGCAAAGTTGGTCCTGAGTGAGATCCAGAGGACCTAGTTTGGTTTTGACCTTGATGAGGTCGGTTGGAGAAATGTCTCAGTTTTTTATGTGATTGCGGTGTAGGAGATGGAGAAGAGCGAGGGGCTCCTTCCAACTCCAGGGTGTCAGAAGCAGCACTGATAGCTAGCATGGTGGCAGTCGCAGCATGCTTGTTGTGACTTTGTTGCTGTTTTTGGAACGCATAATGTGCCAACTTTCTCAGGTGACTTATTGAGCTTGACCTTGGGTTAGCTGTAACTCCAAGGTAGTGACTCGCAGTGGGATGGAGGTTCTGGATGAAGAGGGTCTTGAAATTGTGGTCTTCTTCCATCCCTGGTGTATTTTGAGATCCAAAATATGCAAGAAGGAGTCGCTGGTAGTAGGCCTGTGGAGGCTCTGAGTGACCCCGTTTCACGGCCAGGGCTGCCGATAGCCCTAATTGTAGGCAGTCAGAGAATTCCTTTTCGATGGCTTTGTAGAGTCGCATGTAGTCTGTCCTGATGTCTGTCGGCTGTCCGTCTATGAATTTTAATACGGACCTGTTAGATGTTAGTTTAATCAAATAGATGTGATCATCGAGCGTAGCATCAGGGTACTTGTGCAGGTAGTAGTCATTGTCTTGCAAATAGGATTTGGTATCAGGTGAACCAGTAGGGCCTGGATCAAATTTCATAAGATTTTGTGCGATCTTGTCAAGGTCGTGGTCTGAAGGGGCACAGACACACGCTTTCCACGCAATCGTCCATACTCGAAACGGGAATTGGGCGATGGAGCACGGTGGAAGTCCCAGTTTTTATGTGCTTCCTGTAGGAGCAGTTGACAATCCTTGTAGTCATACTTCAAGTTTTCAAGTTGATCATTAACTCTTCTGAGTTCCTTCTTCATGTCCTCAAGGGCCTCTTCAAGTTCACTGTTCTCTTGGCAAAGCAAGTCGTTGTCATGTGTCAACAGTCGCTTTCCTGACTCTGCCTGGTCCAAATCTTGTAACGCGCCATCAAGTTGAACTGGAGTACCATCGTTTTTATCTTGAGATTGGTCCAGTTTTTCCTTGAGTGATTTGTTCTCTTCCTGGAGAGAGTGGATTGTTGATTGTTGATTTCCTAGCTTGTTCTCAGCTACTTTTAATCTCACAACTAATGCTAGCACAAATTTACCTAACAAGCTGGGGAGATCCTTTCCTTCTGGTGGCTTTTCAGTGTAGTCATCCAAAAGGTCTTCAGTGAGTTGCTTCAGATCTTCGGGCTGTGTTTTCTTGACCCGTGTTGTGAAGCTAGATACAAAATCAGAAGTCCATCCTTCCAATGTTGCTTGAAGGTCATCCAGTTTGGTAAATCAGTCAGTTGTCTGTTGACCCACCATATTTTACTATTTGTTGTTGGTTAGCTTAAAAATCAACTTGTTGATTATAGCTAAATTTGTTAGTCAAGGGTTAACCTTGAGTGTTCTTTTATAAAAGTGATAGTTATAAGCTCTTTTTAGAACTTGTTCCAACTTACAGGCTTGTAAAAAGGGAGGTAGAATTTTGAAATTCTTTAGAAATGTGGAGATGTTTCAATTTATTTGTTTGTTGAAACTGTATTTTGATCTGTATTTCACACAAAAAAAAATTGTGTGGATTGACTCCTTTACTCAAATTTTCAAAGCCTACTATTGGAATTGTCATCAATAACTAGCTTTGGACTTTTTATTGAATGTTACTTTAATCATTTTATTTATAAAAGGGAACAACGAAAATAGAAAAGGTTAACTGCTTTAGAGATTTAAGGTTATAAGTTTTCACTTTCTTTTAAAGTTAAGGTTTGTAGGGAGTTAGAAATGAAGAAGCGATGTGACTTTATAAATCAAAGTTTAATATCAGCTTCACCTCCCTAACATGTCTCATCTCGGTGCAGAAGCAGAATAAGAGGTCGAACGCAGTCAGACCTTCATACTTATACCCACACTCAACAAAAGACATTGCATATCAAAGCTGACATCCCGCATTAACATAATCCCCCCCTCCATTGTCCTCCGTCTCCTCCACCTGACCCTGGGTGGTCAGGGAGATCGAGCCGGTCTCCACCGCTGCGACTCTGTCTGCTCTTTGATCCTCGCTGGCGGTTGAGACCTCTTGTCCTGGTTATAGGCGTTAGGTCATTCCACATATGTAATCACTAAACATTCTAATATGTCTATACATATGTAGGTATGGAATATATGATTAATATAAGCCACAGCCCCCCCCCAAACGACTAAGAAAAGGACAATCAAATTAAGTTTACGGTTTAAGATAATCTCTATGACATATTATACTGTTAGCCTCTTGACAGGGAAAACGAGGAAAAATCTTTCCAGCAGTTATGCTCCTGTAGAGAATTCAGTGGTAACAACAACAGTATAGTAATATCACAAATCATCCTTAGAACTGTCACGGCACAATCTGATAACACAGTTAACAAGTCTTGGTCAATTTGTATCAGTCCCTGTGCCGTCTCGGTTTTAATCTTCTCCCGAATCTGCTGTGGGTCCGCTTTGGCGTCGTGGTGGGACCCTCCTGTAAGGAATCTGCAGCTTGGGGAGGAGAGTGGTTATTTGTTCCCTGCAGGGAGGCTGAGTTTTTTTTCTTGGGGGGTCTACCCCGCCGAGGTGCTCTCGCCACCCGTGCAGGTTCGTCTCTCAACAAGAAGGCAGGTTTAAGTCTGTCAATGCTGACTGTTTCTTCTCTGTCCCCTAAATCAAGCACAAAATGCTTATCACCAGGTTCCAGCACTCTGAATGGTCCGTCGTATGGTGGACGGAGGGTTGATTTTAAAGCTTCGTGCCTAACAAAAACGAACTCGGCGTTTTTTAAAGCTTGGGGGACAAAAACCCGTGGAAAAGAGTGATGTGCTGGTCCGGGGAGAGTGTCCGGTCCGGTGCTGCCTAAAGGCCTCAGGGCTGGAAGATGCCCGGGCTCTGGGTTCTCTGGTAAAAACTCACCTGGGAGTCTGAGAGGTTGTGCAAAAACTAATTCTGCTGGGGAGGCGTCTAGATCCTCTTTAGGCGCAGAACGCAACCCTAATAAAACCCAGGGAAGTTTATTCACCCAATCTGTATCCGTTAGTGAGGCCCTGAGGGCGGCCTTTAAAGATCTGTGAAAACGCTCGCATAACCCATTAGCCTGAGGGTGATATGCGGTGGTGCGGTGAATTGTCGCCCCTAAGCTGCTGGCCATGGCTGACCAAAGCTCTGAGACAAATTGAGGCCCCCTATCGGACGTGATGTCCGATGGGACGCCGAAACGTGCCACCCAGTTTGTTAAAAAAACGCGAGTGACTTCCGCAGCTGTGGTTGACACCAAAGGGACCGCCTCAGGCCAGCGCGTAGTACGGTCTATCATCGTTAACAGGTGTGTGAAACCCTGAGACGAGGGTAGTGGTCCAACGAGGTCGACATGAACGTGGTCAAACCTTCTGGCTGGGATTCGAAAAGGCTCTAGAGGAGCTTTTGTGTGTTTGTGTATTTTGGCGCGCTGACAAGACATACAAGTTTTTGCCCATTTCTTTACATTTTTGCATAGGCCCGGCCAAACAAACTTTTCTGCGACCATTTTAACCGAGGCGCGCACCCCTGGGTGCGCGAGGGAGTGAACCGAGTCGAAAATGCGGCGGTGCCATGCAGCTGGGACTACCGGGCGAGGTCGGCCGGTTGAAACGTCGCAGATTAGGGGGGGTACACCTCACGTAAACCCCCTTCCTCCAGTCTTAACCCTGTTGGTCCAGACAGGAGCGCGCGCACGTCCGCGTTGCTGCTTTGTTCCTCTGCCATGGCTGCGTAATCTATCCCTACGTGAATTGGGGCCGCGTACGCGTCCGCGTTGGCGAAGAGTTCTGCGGCTGAGGTAGTATAATCTGTCTCCTTGTGCTCTGGCGATGTCACAGCGCGAGAGAGGCAGTCTGCTACCACGTTAAGCTTGCCTGCCACATGTCGAATGTCTGTGGTGAACTCTGAAATTGCAGCTAGCTGTCTTTGCTGCCTGCCTGACCATGGTTCTGAAATTTTAGCCATCGCAAAAGTGAGCGGTTTGTGGTCTACAAAAGCCGTGAAGCGCCGCCCTTCTAACCAGAACTGGAAGTGGCGCATGGATAAATGAAGCGCTAGCAGCTCCCTGTCAAAAGTGCTGTATTTACGCTCGGTTTGGTTTAAAGATTTGCTAAAAAATGCTAAAGGTTGCCAGGTTCCGCCAACATGTTGTTCCACGACTGCCCCTATGGCCAGGTCTGAAGCGTCTGTGGTTAACGCTATGCGGGCCGAGGGATCGGGGTGAACCAACAGTGTGGCATTCGCCAGAGCACTTTTTACTTCCGCGAAGGCGTGTTTGCGCTCCGGGGTCCATTCGACCGCGTTGGAGGGCTTTTGTTTTCTGAGCGCGGCATACAGGGGCTGCATGAGTTGAGCTGCGCGGGGGAGGAAACGGTTGTAAAACTTCACCATTCCCAAAAATTCTTGCAGCGATTTGACCGTTTGTGGTCGTGGAAAATTTTTTACCGCGCGGACTTTGTCTGGCAATGGGAGTGCCCCCTTCGGTGAAACTCTGTGTCCCAAAAAATCAATTTGTGACACGCCGAATTTGCATTTGGCTGGGTTGATTATTAACCCGTGCTCTTCTAGTCTCTGAAAAACTGTAGTGAGGTGTTGTTCGTGTTCTTCCTCTGACGGGCTGGCTACCAGCATATCGTCGAGGTAGACGAACACGAAGGGGAGGTCGCGTAATACCGCGTCCATCATACGCTGAAAGGTTTGAGCAGCACCTTTGAGGCCGAATGGCATCCGCAAAAATTCAAAAAGACCGAAAGGGGTTATTACAGCCATTTTAGGAATGTCTTCTGCTCGAACGGGGACTTGGTGATAGCCGCGGACCAGGTCTATTTTAGAAAAAATGCGCGCACCCGCCAGATGTAGTGAAAAATCTTGGATGTGAGGAATTGGGTAGCGGTCATGCGCTGTCGCATTGTTTAGTCTGCGGTAATCGCCGCAAGGTCTCCAAGAACCGTCGGTTTTCAGGACCATGTGGAGTGGCGATGCCCAGGGGCTTTTCGAGCGTCTAATAATGCCTAATTTTTCCAGGGTGGCAAACTCGTCCCGTGCTATGCCGAGCTTGGTCGCGTCTAAGCGCCGAGCTTTGGCAAACACGGGTGGGCCTGTTGTGGGGATGAAGTGTTCAACCCCGTGTTTCGCTACTGTCGCTGAAAATTTTTGAACTGTGAGTGCTGGAAATTGGGTGAGGAGTTGGTCAAACTTACCTCCTGCTGTTGTGACGCTGGCCTGCACGGGTGGTGGAGAAACTCGAGCTGAGCAGGGGATAGAAGCAAATGACAGTGCATTAACCAAGCGCCTATTTGCTAGATCTACTAACAACCCATGTGCATACAAAAAGTCAGCGCCCAACAAGTTAAAACTCACCGCCGCTACAATAAATGTCCATCTATAGTTGCGGCCGTGGATGCAAAGAGGCAGGTTCCTTTCACCGAAGGTGTCTATGATCGAGCCGTTGGCTGCCATCGCTCCATTTCCCCGGGGACCCATGGCCCGGTCTGTGTGGGAAGGGGTGATAAAACTCAGCTGAGCTCCGGTGTCGATCAGGAACTGTCTCCCGGTGTGTCCGTCAGTCACATAAAATAGCTTATTTTTTTCGCCGAGAGCCGCAGCTGTTAACGGTTCTCAGCTTTGGCGTTTCCCGAACTTTTTGAATTTGCAGGGGGGCACACATTTGTATGCCCTCTCGGCAAAACGGTGGTGGTAATAGCAGATGTCGTTCCGCTTGCTGCGCCTTGGTCATGTTGCCGCCATGGTGGGCGGGCTCTGCTCGGTTGCCTGTGGTTCTCCGCTGCTCTGGGCTTCCGCGCTGAGATCTGCGGATGCTGCTGTGGCCATCTGTTCCCCGCAGGCGTTGATGAGCTGCTGCGCTTCTCGGGCCAGCGCGCGGAAGTCCTGCTGAGTGCTGCACCGCATGTTGACCAGCGTCCCTCTCATGTGTGGCGGCAGAGTGCTGAGGAAGATGTGTTGGAAAAGGAAGTTGTCGTTGTCCTCTTCCTTGAGCTGCAGCATGTCCTCCATGAGGGCCTTGGGTCTGCATCCTCTGTGGCCGTGGATCGCCAGGATCTTCTCTGCTCTCTCCTCGGCTGAGGGGACGAAGTTCTCGACAATGGTCGCCTTAAGTTCTCTGTATTTGTCATGGGCGGGCGGTTGTTGGATTATGCTCCGCGCACATCTTGACGTGGCAGCGTCGAGTTTGGCGACGATGTGATAAAACTTCGTCTCGTCTGCCGTTATGCCCGCCAGTGCAAACTGAGCCTCAGCTTGCTGGAACCACGAGCTCGGGTCTTCTTGCCAGAATTCTGGCAGCTTGACGTGACGGCGCTTGTGTGGGCCGTCCCTGATGTGTCCGCCGGGTGAGAGTGCCTTTCTTCTGCTCTCACAGCAGGGCTGGGGATGGTGCTTGGTTGAGCCCTCTCTGTAGCTTCTGCCATGGGGGAACGTCTTCCATCCGTTCCCCTGTCTGCATGGGCACCGGCGCTTGCCTGGGTCACCTCTGATGAGTTAATCGCGGGAGAACGTCTCTGTTCCATCCTCACGTCTGGTCACCAGTGTAGGGAGTTAGAAATGAAGAAGTGATGTGACTTTATAAATCAAAGTTTAATATCAGCTTCACCTCCCTAACATGTCTCATCTCGGTGCAGAAGCAGAATAAGAGGTCGAACGCAGTCAGACCTTCATACTTATACCCACACTCAACAAAAGACATTGCATATCAAAGCTGACATCCCGCATTAACATAATCCCCCCTCCATTGTCCTCCGTCTCCTCCACCTGACCCTGGGTGGTCAGGGAGATCGATCCGGTCTCCACCGCTGCGACTCTGTCTGCTCTTTGATCCTCGCTGGCGGTTGAGACCTCTTGTCCTGTTCATAGGCGTTAGGTCATTCCACATATGTAATCACTAAACATTCTAATATGTCTATACATATGTAGGTATGGAATATATGATTAATATAAGCCACAGGTTGACTTTATCTTTATTGTTAAAGCAAATTCTCATTTAAAGCTTTTAAAATGTTTAATAATTACAGATTAGGAAACACAAGTGAATTGTTTTTGTGTTTTTTGCCACCAAGGATTTTGTAGAATTTAAAGCTAATGGAGATTTGTTTAATTGTTATCTATAAAGTTTTTTTTATTTACAGAATCATCAATGTTTTCACCTTTTGACTTTTCTCTTTTAAATCCTGGTGAAAGGTAGTGAGTTGGTTAATGTTTTCCTTTTCCTGTGGAGAAAAAACATGAATCAAGAGTAACACAATGACTTTAAATAACACCTACAGCTTGTGTGTTAATTGATTAAATGTGGTTTCCTAATTTTGAAAAATTTTGGTAAATCCTTTACCAGCACGCACAGGGTTAACACTACTTTAAGGTCACTCTTGAATAAACATTAGCATTTATTAGAATCCTTAAGCTAAAATGGGCTTCCTGTGTAAGAAATCACACAATGCAGTATTTAAAAAACACACACACATAGCTTCAACAGTTTGCAATTGTTGCATAAAATGTGGAAACATATGTGCTTTTAACTTAAAAGATTAAAATGTGTGGTTAACATAAGTGATTAAGTACAAAGTACTTCTATGGCTTACTACTGAGTTTATATGCAGTAGAAGCTAGTTCACCCCTGAGAATAAACCTTCAACAGCTAACAAGTTTCTTTTTCACTGCTTTTGGCATAGAAACTTTAAATTGGTTTTAAATTTAGGTTATTCTGAATAATATGGATCGCTTTGAAGTTAATTTTGAAGCTTGATTTGGTTATAAATCGGCTTAATAGAGTCACAGTTTTTTTTAATTTGGAGGTAAATTTATGAAAGAATGCAATTATGGCTGACCACAAGATGGAGGCAGTTCCTTCTGCACTCAAGGAGGAGGAGACACAGTGACGTTGCTCAGAGGCGGTCTAGCTATCTCAGCTCTAAAATGGCGCCCAAGATGAGTCACCAGTTTGCACTGCTTAATCTGTGCATGCACAGTTCTCGCGCAAAGGGGATGGTACATAGCTGTTTCGGTCACTCGTGAATGTGAGCCCACAACTTGTTTGTTTGTTTTTTTTTTAATCAAAGAAACTGGAGAGTTGTCTCCCTTTAACTCGTTTTTTTGTTTTGTTTTGTTTTTTTCATGCAAGAATAATCTTACAATTTTAACTTTGTGAACAATTCAGCGCTGGTACCTCAACCAATTTCCTCTCAGTAACTTTTATCATGCTGCATGTCCAGTGTGATTTAGATTCAGATTTACTGCTGCTCACGTGAGAAGAGGAACATGAAAAAACTGGTCAATTCAATTTATCTCGCCGGGATATTTCACTAAACGAGTTGAATTAACAAAAGATGAATCAGATTTCTTCGCGATCCCACCTCTCCAGGCCTTTATCTTAATGAATTCAGCAAATTATAATGCTTTCTGGACTTTTAGCATGCTTTAAACACAATTTCTCAGCTCATCTCAGGCGACTGGGTGAATCACCCCCTCCCCTTCCTGATCAGAGACACAGACTTACTGCGGGAGACACACACAGACACAGTAACTTCACCATTTTTTAAAGGGGATCAGATTTGACCAGAAGACACACACAGCTTATGGCTTAATATTCTTTTTGTGTCTGTTTCAAAAGTGCATGTCGCCTCATACGGGCACATTAAAAATATGTAGAAGAAATCGGTGAAACGGTATAAAGATTACTTAATTTATACCTATAAGTGTGTGTGGAAATGAAGGTTTGCTTTGGGTTCATGCACACACACAAAAAGAACTCGTTTTGGGGGGCACCAGTCCAAACCTTGGACATTTTATTAATAACTAATCTTTATACCGTCAGTCAATCAGTCTCTAATATTCATGAATTTTCCTGCGTGACTTTTGAAACAGACACCAGACACAAATCAAGCAGAAACCTCCATATACAATTTACAGTTTTAATGATCAGACTCAGCTTAAATTACATTACACTCAACGGACTTGTTGGTAAGGTGAAATGATCAAGTATCAAGCATCACATTCAACTTGTAACTGATTATTGAGCAAAAAGAGTATAATCACATTTGTGGAACCAAGGAAACCTTAGTGTGAATTTGTAACTGTGATGAAAATGGAGACTGAAATAACTGTAGCCAAAATATGAAGGAAATTGGATGCAAATTTTATGAAGAAAATGATTAAAGCTGATTATATGGAAAAAAGAAATTCTGGGTTATTCTAAAAAGTAAAAACAGAATTTAATGAAAAGAGAGATACTATTTCTCCCTAATTCGATAGCTCCAATAAGAGTTATGAACTAGTTTTAAACCTGAAACAAACTCTGACATACTTTAAGGCAATGAACATCGCATTAACTCAGTAGATGAAACAAAGGGATCTGGCTCACGTGACCCGTTGCGTTGGCTTTCAGCTGGATCCTTTGCTGAAGCTTTATAAGCAACTTTCGCATCTCGGCTCGCGCAAAGCGTCATGGGAACGTGGCTACCAAACATGCTCTATCGATACATTTAATTTATGGAAAGTTCCTGATCTACGAGCATATTGTATGCGTAGGGGTCTTCCCGGTTGTACCGTTTGCGGGTACAACCGGGAAGACCCCTACGCTTTCATTTACAGCCGTATTGCAGAAATTGGACAAAATGTCCCCCCTGTATGTATGCTGACATAGCAGATTTTTTATCGTCAAAGGACCAAGCACCCTTACTTACGAGACTCCAAAATGACTACAAAGAAGGTAAGCGAATGCTTTGACAGCTCAACTCTGGTTTTGTCATTTTGAGTAAATTTCACTACAAGGCATAGCCTGCTTACTTAGATCTATAGGTCGATACTACTATAGTTTAAGTACCACACGTTTTCAGTGATTTGCAATTTTATTTTATACCAGCCTACTTATCAGTAACCTTAATTACATGTGTGTGTAGATCAAGCTTCATTACCAATATACAAAGAACTATATCCTAGATCAAGGCCTGTCTGTCCATACCTACTACTTCAGGGTTTAGACTCACGTCAATTAGACTAGAACTTGAACAATACGCCACACTATTTAATTATGTTATAATATAGACTTACTGCTTTAATCCAACAATTATGTCTGTCCAGATCCTTCAGCTCCGTGGGGAATGTATATAACGTGAGTGGCAGCGGACATGTACACACGCTGGTCCCGAAGTTACACGCATGTATGCTGCAAGTTTGCTTTTTCCACCGCTCTAGATGATACATGCCATTCCCACACTTCACTACAGCACAATGTGCACCTGGCATAACGGAGATTTAAAGCTTAAAGCAGACTTTAAGTGGCAATTGTTCAGGTGTGACGGTACTGTTTGTATACAAAAGCAAGCCGGCTACCTGAATGTTTGGTAGTCGTGAACTTTGAACTCACATAGTCCGCACATGCGCACTCGTAATGCGAAAGTCGTTTATTTGATGATGATACCGGAAATTATCTGCCAGCAGATAATTTCTTCCCAGAGGCGAATGTCAGGAGCTGAGATCCGACAATGATGATGATAGGCTTCTGGCCACTGAAGCAATGTGTCATGTGGACAACACCAGAGGGTTTTTTCCAGCGGCTCTCCCAGGTCCAAATAAATTGGAGATAGTTCAAAGTCTGATCAAAGTCACAGAGTTGAAGAGACAAATATTTTTAAAAAAAATATTTAAGCCACAAAATCCAAGTTCTTCAGATGTCGTGGTGATTGGCGAAAGCAGCTTCCAGTGTGAGTAAAGAAAAAAAAAAACAATCAGTCCACTTTAAACATGGTGAGTTAAGGAAAATCAATAGAAAAAGTTTAACAGAATAAAACAGGGAAGAAACGTCTGAGAACATGGAGCTTCACTCCATATAAAAAAGAAGGTTGAGCTCAAGCAGAAGAAAAACATACTTTTCCCAGATGTTTAAAGGAAAGAGAGAATGTAGGCAGGAATGTAGGAATGTAGGAATGTAGGCAGGAATGTAACTGAAACTGGAATCAAAGACCACTGACAAACTTGGGCGTTTCTCCCTTAAACTGAGCATTTTCAAAGGAGAAAAATTTGACTGACATGAAAGGGAACCAATTGAAGAGTTTGTTTGCAAAAACCGATAAACACCACTTCCACGAAAATTTCACTCTTTACATCAAACAACTGTTAACATTACCTACTTATAGAAGTTCAAATCATTTTGTCTCAAAAGCTGATGTGTCCTATGATACAGACACTACAAATTCATGGTTTTTTTTTTTTCAAAAGCCAATAAACGCTGGGAGCATTTTTTTGTTTTTTTTTTGCCAAAGCCGATAACGCCACACGGCAAATCAACGCTTGGTATTTGGGTCACGTGACTCATCTTGGCTGCCTTTCCGGTCTGCTCGCTCTGACTGATTTCCCTGGCTGTGTTCTGAATGTTCACTCACGAATTTAGATATAGTGGACTATATAGTAAACTCAATATAACAATAAAATTAACCACTTTCGGACACTACTGGGTTTGTTTTCGTGGAACGGTTAATGATGTCATCACGTGAGACAGTAAAATGCAAGTCTAATGGTGGTAAAAAAAAAAAAAAAAAAAAACCTGCATGTAGCACCTCGGGGGAGCCAGATTATCTAGCATCTCAGACAGGAGACAGTGGATAAGCATGGGAGAACAAAGAGCAGGGGGTTCCTGGTGAGATAGCAGGAAGGAGTCAAGGATGTAGGGGGTTGAATGCAGTGTGATGCAAATGTCATGTTGTGTGTGATGTAAATGCCATGAAACTTAAGAGGAGAGTTTCTGCTTAAATGTTCAGTCTGTTCTTTGCTTGAGAAGTGTGAGTGTGTAATAAATCGTCTGAAATGAATCTGCCTCTTCATTTACACGCTCCACACTGGTGACCCAAGACGTATTATGGAACACGAGGCAAGATCCCTGGAGCCGGCCCGGTCAGGAAGCTACAGCGAGGCGGCAGCCATCCCACAGACAGCCCGGACTGGAACCTCCAGCCACGCATGTGTGGTTTCAGTTAAGCTACCGGATTTCTGGCAGCACAACCCGCGCTCTTGGTTCCACCTCACCGAGGCTCAGTTCGCCCTCCGGGGAGTAACAGCAGACGACACCAGATTCTACCATGTGGTTGCAGCGCTCGACGCCCGCACAGCTCAATAGGTAGCGAGCCTGCTCGATCAGCCACCAGCCAGCAACAGATACGAGGCGCTCAAGGCTGCGCTCATCCAGCGCTACACGTTCTCGGACTGTGAGAGAGCAGAGAGGCTCCTGATGCGGACCGAGTTAGGAGATGGTTCGGCCGTAGACCTGATGGAGAAGATGCTGGCGTTAATGGGCACGGACGACGGGCACTTTCTGTTTGCCCACCTCTTCCTCCGGAACCTTCCGAGAGTGGCGAGACCGGCTCTGGCCAATTCGCCGTTGTTGGCTGCGCAAGACTATCGTGCGCTAGCCCAGGAGGTAGACCGGATCATCATCACCACCAGGGCGATCACAGTCAACGCGGCAGCGGCGGAGCCCAGTGAGACGACCAGAGGAGGCGAGGAGCCACCGACGGTAGCAGCAGCGGGGGCCAAGGAGCGCCAGAGAGACACACTCTGTTTCTACCACCGCCGCTTCAGAGAGAAGGCACGCAGATGTGCGCCACCGTGCCAATTCAAGCGCTCGGGAAACGCCAAGGCCGGGGGTCGGTAGCAGCTGCGACCCTCGGTGAAGAGAACAAGCTGCTCTACTTGATGGATGCACACTCGGGGAGGCGTTTCCTCGTGGACACCAGAGCCCAGAAGAGCTTCATCCAGCCGACCTATGCTGACCGGCTGGCAGGACCTAGCGGCCCCGGGATGTTGGCAGCAAACGGCTCGGATATTAAGACCTTTGGTGAGAGGACACGGCCGTACATATGAGTGGACTTTTGTCGTGGCAGCACTGAATTACCATATCCTGGGGGCTGATTTTCTGTGTGCACATGGTTTACTGGTTGATGTTGCTAACAGGCGCCTGGTTAATGCACTGTCCTTTGACTCTCTACCCTGTATAGCTCGAGTGACCCAGCCAACAGCACAAGCCAACGTCACAGCTACAGGTGGTAAGTTCTACACACTGCTCACTCAGTTCCCAGCATTCACGGTCCCGACGTTTTCCGCGGCCATCGCTAAACACGGGGTGGAGCACTTTATCACAACCACCGGGCCGCCCGTTTTTGCAAGACCTCGGCGCTTGGATGCAGCTAAACTGGCCATAGCACGCGAGGAGTTCGCCAACCTGGAAAGGTTGGGCATCATCAGGCGCTCGAACAGCCCATGGGCATCCCGGCTACACATGGTCCCTAAGGCTGAGGGATCGTGGCGACCGTGCAGGGATTTCCGCAGATTGAACAACGCCACAGTGCACGACCGCTACCCAATTCCCCACATACAGGATTTTTCCATTCACCTTGCCGGAGCACGTATTTTTTCCAAAATAGACCTGGTCCGCGGTTATCACCAAGTCCCAGTGCGCGCTGAGGACATACCCAAAACAGCGGTAATAACTCCGTTCGGTCTATTCGAGTTCCTGTGCATGCCATTCGGGTTAAAAGGAGCGGCACAGACGTTCCAGCGCATGATGGATGCAGTGCTGCGCGATCTCCCGTTTGTGTTCGTCTACCTGGACAATATCCTGGTAGCCAGTGCGTCCGAAGACGAACACGAAACCCACCTCACGACGGTTTTCTGGAGGTTGGAGGAGCACGGGTTAATCAACCCGGTGAAATGCCAGTTTGGCGTGACGGAGATTGATTTTTTGGGGCCCTGCGTCTCTCCGGAAGGAGCGATCCCGCTGCCCAACAAGGTGCGCGCCGTGGCAGATTTTCCCCGGCCTCAGACGGTCAGGGCGCTGCAGGAATTTTTGGAAATGGTGAACTTTTATAACCGTTTCCTTCCCCGCGCGGCGCAGCTCATGCAACCATTGTATGCCGCGCTCAAGAAACAGAAACCTGCAGATAGGGTCGAATGGACCCCGGAGCGAGAGCGGGCGTTCTCGGAAGTTAAAGCAGCCCTGGCAAATGCCGCACTGCTGGTGCATCCGGACCCAACGGCCCGCATAGCGCTCACCACCGACGCTTCAGACATGGCCATAGGGGCTGTCGTGGAGCAGCACGTCGCCGGGGCTTGGCAGCCGCTCGCCTTTTTCAGCAGAACTTTGCGCGACAGCGAACGTAAATACAGCACGTTTGACAGAGAGTTGCTGGCTCTCCACCTGGCCATACGCCACTTCCAGTTCTGGCTGGAAGGGCGCAGCTTCACCGCGTTCGTGGACCACAAGCCGCTGACATTCGCGATGGCCAAGGTTTCAGAACTGTGGTCGGGCCGGCAGCAGAGACAGCTGGCCGCGATCTCAGAGTTTACTACCGATATTCAGCATGTGTTGGGTAAACTGAATGTAGTGGTGGACTGCCTCTCGCGCGCCGTGGTGGCCCCGGTCTGCGTGGGGATAGATTACGCAGCCATGGCCGCGGAGCAGATTAGCGATGCAGACGTGCGCGCACTCCAGTCTGGACCAACAGGGTTAAGGCTGGAGAGCAGGGTGCTGCAGGATGGCGCCCCCCCCCCCCCCACCAATCTGCGATGTCTCCACGGGTCGCCCGCGTCCGGTGGTCCCGGCCGCGTGGCGCCGCCACGTGTTTGAGTCGGTTCACACTCTGGCGCACCCAGGAGTGCGTGCGTCGGTCAAAATGGTGGGAGAGAAGTTTGTGTGGCCGAGCCTACGCAAACAAGTGAAAGAGTGGGCTGCAGCCTGCGTGGCGTGCCAACGAGCCAAGGTACACAGACACATGAAGGCTCCCTTGGAGCCGTTTCGTATTCCGGCTAAGAGGTTCGACCATGTTCACGTGGACCTCGTGGACCCCCTTCCGCCATCACAGGGGTGCACGCACCTCCTGACAATGGTGGACCGTACCACGCGCTGGCCAGAAGCGGTCCCGCTGGCGGCAACCACGTCCGCAGACGTAGCGCGCTTTTTTAACAGCATGGGTGGCGCGTTTTGGAGTCAGGGGCCCTCAATTTGTTTCCCAACTCTGGTCCGCGATGGCCCGCAGCCTGGATGTTACAATTCACCGCACAACCGCGTACAACCCACAGGCCAATGGATTATGCGAGCGTTTTCATAGATCACTGAAAGCAACACATAGGGCTTCATTGACAGATGCAAATTGGGTAGACAGGCTGCCATGGGTTTTATTGGGGTTGCGCTCCGTGCCGAAAGAGGATCTGGAAGCTTCCCTGGCAGAGCTCGTTTTTGCGCAGCCCCTACGGCTGCCCGGGGAATTTCTACCAGATAATCCCGCGCCGGGCAGCTCCCCGTCTCAGCTTTTGCAGCGTAGTGCAAACACAGGCACACTGCCGGGCCCTGCCCACCACAGTTTTCCGCGTGTTTTCGTGCCTAAAACTTTGAAGAGCGCGGAGTTCGTGTTTGTCAGACACGACGCCCACCGCCCTCCATTGCACCCACCCTATGATGGACCATTCAGAGTGCTGGAAACAGGGGATAAGCATTTTTTGCTAGACTTGGAGGGTAGGAGGGAAAAAATTGGCATAGACAGACTCAAACCTGCTTTCGTTGTGGCGGACGAGCAAGTGCTGTTGGCTAGGGCCCCTCGGCGTGGAAGACCCCCACGGAGAGCTCCCCAGGGAAACGATTCACCAGAGCAGCCACACGGACAGACTGAAGTGGCCCACCCCTAGCCACAGCCCACCCGCAGTCAGACACACTCCCACAGCAGCCCCCCACCGGCACAGCAGCGCCGCGGAGGTGGTAAACCCCAGTTACAGCAGATACGGGAGGAGACGGAAGCCCAAGCAGCATGTGGACTGTTATTCTATTGTTCCATCTAAGATGCTGGGGAGGGTAGTGTAGCACCTTGGGGGAGCCAGATTATCTAGCATCTCAGACAGGAGACAGTGGATAAGCATGGGTGAACAAAGAGCAGGGGGTTCCTGGTGAGATAGCAGGAAGGAGTCAAGGATGCAGGGGGTTGAATGCAGTGTGATGCAAATGTCATGTTGTGTGTGATGTAAATGCCATGAAACCTAAGAGGAGAGTTTCTGCTTAAATGTTCAGTCTGTTCTTTGCTTGAGAAGTGTGAGTGTGTAATAAATCGTCTGAAATGAATCTGCCTCTTCATTTACACGCTCCATATGCATGTAATTTGTAGTAAATATGTATTAAATCAAATCGGTTTTGCTGAATTATTAAATATAAATACCTTAAGGTAGTTTATGTTGTGAAGCTCTTCTCTCACTGCTCTGTTGGCTGTGCATTCACTATACAGTACACTATATAGTCAAAGAGTTTTTTTTTCCAGCCTTATTCTGTTTCTTATTATACTGTGCACACCAATGAAGAGAGAGAGAAATACCATTTCAATTCTCCTGTATGTCCTGTACGTATAGTAGTACTGAGAAGAAAATCTTTGAATCTTGAATTATAGCTTTATTACAGCTATATTATGCCATTTTACTGAGTGGATATGCCTAAGTCAGTGTGTCAGTCAGACTCACTGCGCATGTGTTGGTGTCTGTTTGTGTCGCTGTCTGTTTGAAAACTTGGTCACTTCTATAGGTGCTGGTTATCTTATCTATTTTTGTTTATTGTATTAACTCTCTTAATGTATTAACTTCTCTTTGTATTAACTTCTCTAACTTGTATTAACTGTATTAACTTCTCTTTTATCGATATTAACTTTTTACTTAGTGTTAGCTCAGTAAATACAACAGCTCGTATTGGCTAACAGGTGAATCAGACCCTGATCAGGGCTGTTCACCGGGTTAGGCTAACCTATCTGTTTTAGTTAGCCACTCCTGGCCTAGAAAGCCATGGCTTCCCCTCCAACCTGTGTCAGCTGTGCTTCCCTCTCTAAGAAGGTTTCTGAGTTGGAACTGAGACTCTCTAACCTCTATAAGATTCGGGAGGCTGAAAATCATATTGACACGATCATTTTTGGACGGACATCGACGCCAGTGACGGACTCGCAGCTAGCAGAGACGGCTACTTACCTGGGTGAAATTAGCATATCGCCATCCACCTCCACCCCTGCTCTGGTCACCTCAGCTGTCCAGGACTCCAGCACCAAACACTGGCTTCAGCTAGGAGCTAAACCCAAAGCCCCAGGTGGTTCTTCACAGCCTCAATGCGCGCCCTGGACCATGGTTGGACCCAATAGCAAGCGTCTGGGATTGACTAGACATGGCCGTGCCTCCTCTCTTCCTCTTTTGCTGGAAAACAGATTTGACATCCATTCCCTGGAAGATTTCTCCCACCTGGACGCTGATCTTCCTCCCATGGCCACCCCTTCTCCTTCAGCAGCGGCCCAAACCCGCAAGAAGAGTTATTTTTTTTTCCACAATATCTTTATTGAACCTTTTTTTTTTTTTAACAAACATAACACAAACAATCAAACACTAACACTAAAGTACTACAAAAAAAAATGCACTAAAAACACCTACAGCCACCAACAAAATCAAGTCTTCAACAATGCTCCTCTGTTTAGTCTAGACAATCCATTACATAAGTATACATATTATGTTCACCAGTTTGGAATTTACAAGGTCCACACACATCATTCACCTTCTTCTTCAAGAGTTATGTTTAAATTTTTTACATAATCAATAAAAGGTCTCCATATATTCTCAAACACACTTTCCTTTGATTTCAGTATATATGTTATTCTTTCTAATGGAAGGTTTGTTAACATCTGTCTTAACCACTGAGTCACATCTGGTCTATGAGTCTTTTTCCACAGTAATGCAATACATTTTTTGGCATTAAGCAAACTGAGGTCTATGAATGTTCTTTCACTTTTATTAAAGTTATGCTTTTTTGGGTACAGACCCAACAAGAACAGTTTAGGATTCAATATGATTTGTTTTGAAATTATTTTTTCAATTGTTACCCTCACCTCTTCCCAAAACATTCTAATTATTCTACATTCCCATAAACAATGAAATAGGGTTCCTTTACTTTCCATGCATTTTGTGCATGTATCTGGTATGTTTTTGTTATATCTATTTAACTCCACCGGTGTAACATACATCCGCATTAACCATTTAAAATGTATCAATTTAAGACGTACATTTATTGATCTGGTTTGAGCTTCTGTACAAGCCAATTCCCATTGTTCCTCTGAAATTTCAGTTTGCAGATCTTCTTTCCAGTAGTTTAATCTTTTCTGTGAGTTTTCACTTGAGGATAGTGTCAATGAGTTATAAAACTCTGAAATAATACCCTTTCTTTTACTATCTTTCATCAACATTTTTTCCAAGGATGAATAAATAGGTCGAGTGAGAGCATTATTTTGGTTTGATCGAATAAAGTTCCTAAGTTGAAGATATTTAAAAAAATGTGTTCTATTAAGATTAAATTTGATCCTCAGCTCTTCAAAAGACATTATGTTATCTGAACATGACAAATATAAATCTTGAATTTTTTGGATCCCTTTTAAACTCCATACTTTAAACACAGCATCCGCTCTCCCTGGTTTAAAATATTGATTACCCCATATTGGGCTAAATTGTGACAGTAAGTGTGGTTCTTTTAAATATTTTTTAGTTTCACACCATATTTTAATCATATGTTTTATAAATGGGTTTTTAACTTGTTTCTGTAATTTTTTTGCCGAGTCTGAATATATGAATATGGGAAGAGGTAAAGGCAAATTGTATGATTCCATTTCAGTCCATTGAGGGAGATCATTTGATGAAAAATAATATGTCATAGACCTCAGTTGTGCCGACCAATAATACAACATAAAATTTGGACATTTCAGACCTCCACGATCAAATGGTAAATATAATAAAGACAAACGTAATCTAGCCCTCCTGTTGTTCCATATAAATTCCACTAACTTTTTTTTAATTCTTGAGAATAAATCTAAAGGTGGTGGTAAGGGAATGTATTGAAATAAATAAAGTATTTTAGGTAAGATATTACTTTTAAGTATATTGATTCTCCCGATCATCGACATTGGTAGTGACATCCATCTCTGAACTAACTCATTAATATCTGTCATTAAGGCTTCATAATTGACACTGGCGACTGATTCTAGCTTAGGCACAATTTGGATTCCTAAATATTTAAACTGATTTACAACGTTGAATTGATTTACCTCAGGGGCTGGGTAATTTCTCTGGGTCTCATTTAGCATTAATATTGAAGATTTAGTTTTATTTATTTTATATCCTGATATTTCCCCAAAATTCTTTATTAAATTTAACAAGGTCGGAATTGATTTTTTAAGATTCGACATAAACAAAATTATGTCATCGGCATACAGGGAGATTTTATGTTCTGTTGGTCCAACTTTAATTCCATATATTTGTGACTGTAGACGTATCGCCATCGCTAAAGGTTCAATTGCCATAGTAAACAGTAAAGGTGAAAGTGGACAGCCTTGTCGACATCCTCTATTGATTTTTATTGATTTTGAAATATTGTTATTTGTTAGGATTTCTGCTGTAGCATTATTATATATTATCTGAACCCATTTTATGAAATTATTTCCAAGTCCAAACCTTTGTAAGACTTCAAAAAGAAAGGGCCATTCGACTCTATCAAAGGCCTTTTTCGGCGTCCAGTGATAGGACAGCTGTATCCGGTGCTTCTTTATTAGAATAAATAATATTAAATAGTCTTCTTACATTATGGAAGCCTTGTCTTCCCTTTATAAAGCCATTCTGATCTTGATTAATAATATTTGGTAAAATTTCTTGTATTCGTCTTGCTAAAATTTTACAGATTATCTTAAGGTCGGCATTTAATAGGCTTATTGGTCTCATATTTTCACATTTATTAGAGGGTTTACCTGGTTTTGGCAACAGTATAATTAAGGCATTATTCATGTATGATGGTAAATTACTATTTTGAAATGCTTCTAAAACCATTTCCAAAAAAGGTTTTATTAATTTATTCTTAAATTTTTTATAAAGGTCAACTGGGAGACCATCTGGTCCTGCACTTTTTCCTGATTTCATATTATCAATGGCTAGCCCAACTTCTTCTTGACTAATTTTAGACTCCAGTATCTCCCTGTTTTCATTTGAAATACACGGTATAGATAGTTCGTTCAAAAACCCATTTAGTTTTGTTAAGTCAGATTCATTTTTGGTATCATATAATTTTTCATAGTAATCTCTAAAGGCTCTATTAATTTCTAAAGGATCTATAACTACCTGTCCGTTACTTATAATATTGGTAATTGGTGTTTTAAATTCTAATTGTTTAATCTGCCATGCCAATAATTTTCCTGATTTTTCACCTTGTTCATAAAAAGATTGTTTCAATCTTAGAAGACTCGAGGCAGCTCTATTCGCTGATTTTTTGTCATATAAGAAGAGTTATTTAAATCCTGATATCCTCAGTAACTATCGATCTGTATCCAACTTACCGTTTAAGTAGTTTTAGAAAAAAAAATTTTTTTCATCCAGTTAAACAATTTTCTTATGGACCACAACATTCTTGAGAAATTTCAGTCTGGTTTTAGGACAAACCACAGTACCGAGACAGCCCTTTTAAAAATCGTTAATGATATCGGGTGTAACATGGACTCCCACAAACTGTCAGTCCTGGTTCTGCTGGATCTCAGCGCTGCCTTTGATACAGTAGATCACCACATTTTATTACGCAGACTCAAACACCTGGTGGGCCTCTCAGGTACTGTTCTCGAATGGTTTCATTCCCATCTCACAGATCGCCGCTATTTTGTAAGTATGGATGCATGTTCTTCGGCAATCCATGAAATCAAGTGTGGGGTACCCCAAGGTTCAATTTTAGGGCCAATACTTTTTAATCTTTATATGTTCCCACTTGGGGACGTTATCAGGAGATATGGCATCAATTTTCATAGCTATGCTGATGATACTCAACTGTACATTGCCACGTCTCCTGATGACACAAAACCAATTAATGCCCTTTTGAACTGTATTTTAGATATAAAGTCATGGATGGCAGAGAACTTCCTACAGCTCAACCAGGGCAAAACAGAAGTTTTAATCATTGGTCCTGAAGACAAGAAAGAGAAACTTCTACCAAAATTGCTAGGTCTAAAACCTACACATTGTGTCAAGAACCTGGGCGTTCTTTTAGACTCTGACTTTAATTTTATTTCACACATTAAAAATGTTGGGCTTCAGGTGTGCTGGCAATGGAGTAGGTGTGTGCGTTGCTGGCTCCTGCTATATTTTTTTCTTTACTTTTTAAACCCTATTTTGCTGTAAGCTGTTAATGTTTTGGACATTTAATACGTGCAGAATCTGTTTTGAAATATGTCCAAAACAAGAAAGCAGACTGAAAAGGAGGCAGCAGGGAACAATATTAACACCAGCTTAGCTGAGGATGCTAGTATCAGCCTTAACCCTGCACTTGTTGCCTTGCTTGAGCAACACAGAATGTCCATAGCTGCTGACTTCAAAGCTTCATTTGAACTTATTAATGTTAAGCTGGACAAAATTCAAGCAGATGTGGCGAACCAGGAGCAACGCATTGGCGACCTTGAAAACAACGCGGAGGACGTCAGCCAGCGCCTAGCGGCGCTTGAAGTTACATGCGAGTCAATACAGGAGGAGAACAAACTTTTGAAAAACAAATTTTCTGACCTGGAGGGAAGAAGCAGGAGGCTGAATATTCGTCTGGTGGGTCTGCCGGAGTCCTTTGATGTGGGTCCACGGCCATCTGAATTTTTTTCTCGGCTGTTGGTGGACGTCTTTGGCACACAAACTTTGCCATCTCCCCCAGAGCTGGATAGAGCCCACCGCAGCCTCATGTCCAAGCCGAGTCCGAATGGGAAGCCGCGCGCTGTCATTATTTGTTTCCACCGGTTTCGGACCAAAGACTTGGTGATGAGAGAAGCGCGGAGACGCCGTGGGACTTTGGAATATCGTGGGCATAAACTTCAGTTCTACGAGGATTATAACGCCGACGTTCAGAAGCAACGAGCCGAATATAAGGAGGTTATGTCCGAGTTGTACAAGAGAGGTTTTCGTCCTTCTCTTCTTTCCCCCGCCAGGCTCCGGATAACTCTTCCAGACGGCAAAAACCAGTGGCTGGCGTCCGTCTCGGAGGCCACCTGCTTCATGCAAACTATGGAGAGAAACCAGCAATTTTCGCCTTGAACTGGACATTTCTGGGTTGACCAGCTGCCGCGCTGGGCTGCTTGTTACTTCATTGAAGCTGCACTGACTGGACATTGATGCATTTTCAGATGTTTAAAAACAAGGTAAAATTGGCTCCCTATACGTTGTTGTTTACTTAATTCTTTTTTTTAATTTTATCTTATTTATTTTTTTTTTTAGGGTAAAACGTTCATATTATGCAGGATTGAAGCCAGTTGTATGGGAGCATTCTGTTAGGATGAATATAGAGCTGGAGATGGAGCGGTTGCTGTTTTTTTGCAACCGGCTGGAGTGTTGTTATAGGTTTGGTTGTTGGATTTTTTTATTTATTTTTTTTATTTTTATTTTTTTATTTATTTTTTTTTGTTTTGTTTTTTTGTTATGGTTTTATTTACACCCCCCTTACCCCTTCCTTTTTTTTTTTTTTTTATCCGTACCTCACTTTATTCTTCTTTGGGCTACACAACATAATATATAAATTTTACTCTTTGAATGAATAGTAATCTTACTTTGGTAAGCTGGAATGTGAAGGGGTTGAACCATCCAATTAAACGAAAGAGAGTCATGTCACGTCTAAAGCAATTTAAGCCTGGGGTACTGTTTTTGCAGGAAACCCATTTGCAGGATTCCGACCACTTGCGTTTGTCAAAATGTTGGTCAGGACAATTTTTTCATTCAAATTTTAAAGCTAAGGCCAGGGGCGCTGCTATTCTTATTGATCGAAATATCCCATTTATTCCCTCTAATGTTGTATCAGATAAAAATGGACGATTTGTAATAGTATCAGGTAAACTTGGCGATAAACATGTCACTTTGGCTAATCTGTATGCACCGAATTTTGATGATGTACACTTTTTTCACAACCTTTTTTCGCAACTTCTAGATTTAAATACTCATTCTCTAATTCTTGGGGGTGACTTTAATTTGTATATGGATCCGATCTTAGATCGCTCATCTTCAAAACCTGCTAGTCTTAATAAATCTGCAACTTATGTTAAGTCTTTTCTTGAGGAATATAGCCTTACAGATCCTTGGCGTTTTTTACATCCTAACGGCAGGGACTATTCTTTTTTCTCTCACGTACACCATACTTATACCAGAATAGATTATTTTTTTGTTGACAATTTATTAATTAATAACCTTTGCTCTTGCAGTTATGATAGCATCTCGGTTTCTGATCATGCCCCTCTTGTACTTAAAATGATCCTCCATGGATGTGACTCCATGAGAAAGCATTGGAGATTGGATCCATTATTACTTACAGATGAAAAATTGGTTGCGAATATTTTTTCTAAAATTAATTTTTTTTGAAAGAAAATAAAACTCCTGGTATGTCAAATAAAACGATATGGGAGGCCATGAAGGCATTTCTTAGGGGGGAATTTATTTCATTGGCAGCATTTAAAAGACGATCCTTAATACAGGAACAGAAGGCTATTTTAGATCAAATCCTGGACATTGACAGACAATATGCTCAATCTCCATCACCCGCTCTGTACAAGGAACGTATGACATTACAAACTAAACTTAATTTACTTTCTACTCGACAAATTGAAGGTTGTTTAATAAGGAACAAGAGTGAATTTTATGAACATGGCGAAAAAACCAGTAAACTTCTAGCTAATCAACTACGTGGTATTAGAGCTAAGCAAATTATTACTGGAGTTAGGACAGATAAAGGAGAGGTGACATCTGACCAACAAGCGATTAATGATATTTTCAGGTCATTTTATTCCAAATTATATACCTCAGAATATACAACAAACTTAAAGGATTTGGAAAATTTTTTTGATTCTATTGATATTCCTTCGATTTCTTCAGAATCTCGGCAAATTTTAGAAGCTCCCATCACAAAAGAAGAAATTCAGCTGGCAATATCATCCATGCAATCAGGAAAATCTCCAGGACCTGATGGGTTTTCAGCTGATTTTTTCAAAAAATTCTCTGATGACCTCGCCCCTTTCCTTTGTCAAGTTTTTACAGAGTCGCTTGACTCTGGTACACTTCCTCCTTCATGCTATCAGGCCTGTATCACTGTGTTGCTTAAAAAGGATAAGGATCCTGTTGATTGTGCTTCTTACAGGCCTATTTCCTTGTTAAATACCGATGTTAAAATTTTGTCAAAGTTGTTAGCTTCAAGGTTGGAAAAGATTCTTCCTTTTATAATTTCACAGGACCAAACCGGTTTCATTAAAAATCGCCATTCTTTTTTTAACTTGCGGCGGTTGTTTAATATTATTTATACTCCTCACCACAACATACCTGAATGTCTTATTAGTTTGGACGCTGAAAAGGCATTCGATAGGGTTGAGTGGGAGTATTTGTTTTTTACTTTGGAGAGGTTCGGTTTTGGTCCTTCCTTCTGTTCCTGGATTAAACTTCTCTATGCTAGTCCTTTAGCTTCAGTGTTAACTAATTGTCGCTATTCTGACTATTTTAGACTTTACCGTGGTACGAGGCAAGGCTGTCCTTTGAGCCCGTTGCTCTTTGCCTTGGCAGTTGAGCCGTTAGCTATTGCAATCCGTGGGAGCCGGGACTTTCTAGGCATTCGTAGGGGTGGCATTGAGCATAGGGTTTCACTCTATGCTGATGATCTTTTATTATTTCTCTCCAACCCACTTACTTCATTACCCGCTATACTTAATATTTTGGATAGTTTTAGTAGGTTTTCTGGTTATAAAATTAATCTTAATAAGAGTGAACTGTTTCTGATTAATGAAAAGATTCAAGTTCAGGATTTTGAAAATTTTCCTTTCAAGGTTGTTATTGATCATTTTAATTATCTTGGGATATGTGTCACTAAACAATTTAATTACTTGTTTAAAAATAATTTTCTCCCCTTACTTGACCAGTGCAAGTTAATACTTTCCAAATGGTCCCCATTATCCTTGTCTTTAATTGGCAGAATCAATTCTGTAAAAATGATGTTACTTCCAAAGTTTTTATATTTGTTTCAATGTCTCCCCATTTTTATTCCTAAATCCTTTTTTAAGTCTTTGGACTCTCTGATTACCTCATTTATTTGGAATGGTAAACATCCGAGATTGAGGAAAGTTTTTCTTCAAAGACCCAAATCAGTAGGTGGCATGGCTCTGCCTAACTTTCAATATTACTACTGGGCAGCAAATATCAGGTGCATGTTATATTGGAAACATTTTTATCTGGAACCCAAATCACCTATTTGGATCCTTATGGAGTCACATGTGGACAATCAAACTTCCCTACCGGCAATTTTAGGTTCACCACTTCCCCTTGCTTTGTCTACACTGGGTAATAATAAAGTAGTTCGTCAGTCTCTTAGAATTTGGTCTCAATTCAGGAAAAATTTCGGTCTTCAGTTTTTTTCCATTAGAAGTCCAATTGCCGCAAATCATTTATTTACCCCATCAACTATTGATAGTGCATTTCATATATGGCACAGAAAAGGATTAAAATCTTTTGCGGATTTATATTTTGATGGTCAATTTGCAAGTTCTTCTCAACTTTCCACCAAATTCGACATCACTTCTGCACATTTTTTCCGCTTCCTCCAAGTCAGACATTATGTGCAAACCATGACAAAACAATTCCCTCAAAAACCTTCTGATAATCCTCTAGATGATTTTTTATTAGTTAAACCAACTTCTAAGGGGGTAATGTCAGTTTTATATAATTTAATTTCAAATTTACAATCTTCTTCTCTGGTCGCTATCAAATTGAACTGGGAACAAGATCTTAATTTTACTTTTACTGATGAACTGTGGGACTCTATTCTTGGCCAGGTTCACACTGTATCAATGTGTGCTCGTCACGCTCTTATTCAATTTAAGATTGTACACCGGATGCACCTGTCCAAGGTTAAGTTAGCACGTATTTACTCGGATATAGACCCAACTTGTGAAAAGTGTGGTAGCGCTCCTGGCACTTTGCTTCACATGTATTGGTCCTGCCCTGCATTGATGAATTTTTGGCATTCTGTTTTTATCACTATGTCTGAAGTCCTGCAATATCAAATTAAACCTGATCCATTATGCGCCATTTTTGGTGTGGCTCCAGAACTTGTCTTGCCAAGTTCCAAATTAAAAGTATTCAAATTTTCATTATTATTGGCCAGACGTGCTGTATTACTGAAGTGGAAAGACTCTTCGCCCCCTTCACATTTACAGTGGATAAAAGATATAATGTCCTGTTTGGATTTAGAAAAAATCAGATACACAGTTCGTGGCTCTGAAAACAAATTCTATAAATTATGGCGCCCGTTTCTTGATTTCTTTGAAAGACCCACGATTATAGTTTCTGAGTAGCTCATATCCCCTTTACCCCACCCCCACTTCACACACACAATTTTTCTTTGTATTTTTTTTTTTTTTTATTGTTTATTTAAAGGTTTTTGTGCTTTGAAGCATTTACATTTGTTGGCTTTAAGTTCTAGTTTTTTACTGTTTGGTTGAAACAAAAATGAAAATTTCTAATACTTTGTATTGTATTGATACTTCAATTAATAATAATAAAAAGACCTTTGAAGGAAGGAAAAATGTAACAAAAATCAGATTTCGCCATCTTAGGAATATAGCCAGAGTCCGCCCTTTTCTCTCTCTTGCCAGCTCAGAGGTCTTGATGCATGCCTTTATTACTAGTTGTATAGACTATTGTAATGCCCTGCTCTCTGGTCTCGCTCAAAAAAGAATATCACATCTCCAACTGCTCCAAAATTCAGCAGCACGAGTGTTAACAAGGACCAAGGGGCGGGTGCATATTACACCAGTTTTAGAATCACTGCATTGGCTCCCCGTGCATTTTAGGATCAATTTTAAGGTTCTCTTAGTTTTTAAATGCCTCAGTGGTCTTGGGCCTTCTTATCTGTCTGAGCTGCTCTTATTTTATGAGCCCTCATGAACCCTGGGGTCCTCTGGTACTGGCCTTTTAATGGTTCCCAAAGTCAAGACCAAGACCTTTGGTGAAGCTTCTTTTCACTATTATGGTCCTTGTCTGTGGAACAGCCTGCCAGAGAGCCTCAGGGCCGCAGAGTCAATAGATGTTTTTAAGAACAGGGTCAAGACCCACCTTTTTATCTTCCTATTGATGTGTTTAGTTCAGGTTTTTTTTTTTTTTTTTAAGTATGGGTTTTTTAGTTCCTGTTTGTATGTGTTCTTAGTTCTTTTTGTGCCTTTTTAAATTTTGGCTTTTAACAAACCGTTTAACTATTATTGAAGTAGTCATTCCATTGTTTTTACATTCTTCTTAGCTCCATTTGCTTTTAGATTTTCTTATTTTAATTTGTTCTTAGCTCAGTTTCTAAGTATGGGTCTTTCGTTCCCTTTACTCTTTGTGTTCTTAGTTTTATTTTGTATTTATGTGTTTGAGCTCCAGTGTTTCCTCGGGATGGTTGCTCCTTCACGTGGTGCCTCGGTACCTAGCAATGTCTCCTTTATTTTATATATAAGATAAGTAGGGGGTGATGTATGTGCCTGTGTGTGTTGTGTTTGTGGGTATGTTTATGGGAGGGTTGGAAGGGGTGGGGCTGTATCGTGTAAAATATGTAATTAAATGTGTCTATTGTTTTTATCTATGTAAAGCACTTTGTGCAGCATCTAATGTTTTAAAAGTGCTATACAAATAAAGTTTGATTGATTGATTGATATAGTAGAACTCCTCCACCTTTTCCTTGCTCCCCGTTTTTCCTATGCACATTATAGCCAGGCATGATAACAACAGTTTCAGGTGATGAGGATAATAACCAGGTTTCAGACAGACTCACAAAATCATTATTAGAGTTTTTCAGCAGATGTTCTAGTTGTTCATGTTTGGAGATCATACTCCGTACATTTAAGTGCCCCCCAAGCAGACCTTTTTTTTTTTTTACTTTGAAGGTCCTAAATTCATCTTGTCTGGTTCAGGGTTTGATAAACTGAGCGATCTATGTTTTTTAATACTGGATTTCTCTGAGGAGTTTTACACTCACTGACAGCTGGTTGTTGTATTGCCATTGCGGTGGAGTCCGGGCGCTGGGTTGCTGCAGCAGGGACCAACCGCTGGATCCCGGTGCTGAGGGCCGGCTGTGGAGCCGTGATATCTGGCCATCTGGTGATGTGGGTTCTCCACTGTGCTGGTTGTTGCATTGCCGCTGTGGTGGAGTCCAATCGCTGGGCTGCTGCAGCAGAGACCAGCCTCTGGATGGAGTTGCAATGTCTGGCCATCTGGTGATGTGGGTTCTCTGCTGTGCCGTGGTGAGATGAGCTTGTTGCTGTGCTACGGGTAAGGGGGTCAATTGCCAGTCCATCAAGGCTCTGCTCCACTGTTGGTCCATAATGATGCCATCAGGCTGCCACACCATGGTGATGTTGTTGGGCAGCAGGGCCATAGTAGTGCTGGTTGGTGTGGGTGCGGGCCACCTCAGCCCTGCTAGTATTGGTAGTGGAAGCGGCATTAATTCATCTGGCAACAGTGCTGGTGTCCATGCTGGTCCCGTAAACAACTGTGGTCTCACTGTCTGTACCAATGATGGTGGTGTTAGCCGCGCTAGTCCTGTTAGCATTGGTGGCATCTATCCCACACACAGGTCCATGGCCACCAGTCCTGGGTTTATTTTCATGTCACCAGACAGGAGCAAGATAACGCTGAGGTGGAATAATCTCATGAAGCCATTGACTGAGCAGGATTGCTCGTGGTTGACAGTCTAGCGCATCCTTTGTTCAAGTAACCAGTATACAAGAAATACTGGCCTCCTTTTCCTGTGGGGTGGGTTTGTTCACTGCATTTTGTTGTTGAAAGCCGATGTCATACTGTACTTAGAATTAAGTACAGGAGTTAGGCAGCAGTTAACAGGTTAAAAGAATATGGCAGTCTACTATATCAAAGGCAACACTTAGATCCAGTAGAACCAGGACTGAAATTCTGCATGAGTCCATATTGTCCCTTAGGTCATTAACAATCCTGACCGGGGCTGTCTCTGTCTCTATATTGGAGTTTTCCCCAGTGGCCGAAAGGGTTGTTTCCCTGCGCCTTCGGGTTGGGAAATGGGTACTGACCATCATTTATGCCTATGCACCAGATGATGGTTCAGAGTACCCATCTATTTTGGAGTCTCTGACTGGGGTGCTGGAGGGTGCTCCTCTTGGAGACTCCATTGTCCTACTGGGGGACTTCAATGCGCACATGGGCAATGACAGTGAAACCCGGAGGGGGGTGATTGGGAGGAATGGCCTGCTTAATCTGAACCTGAGTGGTGTTCAGTTATTGGACTTCTGTGCTAACCACAGTTTGTCCATGAACACCATGTTCAAGCGTAAGGGTGTCCACATGTGCACCTGGCACCAGGACACTAAGTCACAGGTTGATGACAGATTTTGTTTGTGTCATCAGACCTGCGACCGTATGTCTTGGACACTCAGGTAGAGAGAGGTGCAGAGCTGTCAACTGATCACCACCTGGTGATGAGTTGGATCTGATGGCAGGGGAGGATGCCATTCAGAGCTGGTAGTCTCAAACGTATAGTGAGGGTGTACTGGGAATGTCTGACTGAGGCCCCTGTCTGCAAGGTTTTCAACTCCCACCTCTGGAAGAACTTCAACCAAATTCCGAGGGAGTCTGGAGAAATGGAGTCTGAATGGGCCATGTTCTCCACCTCCATTGTTGAAGTGGCTGCCCAGAGCTGCAGCCGCGAGGTTGTTGGTGCATCTCGTGGTGGCAACTCCCAAACCAAGTGGTGGACACCAGTGGTGAGGGGGGCCATTAAGCTGAAGGAGGAGTCCTATCAAGCTTGGTTTGCTTGTAGGACTCCCAAAGCAGCTGAGGTGTACTGGCAGGCCAAGCAGAGTGCAGCTCGGGTAGTTGCTGAAGCAAAAACTCGGGTGTGGGAGGAGTTCGGTGAGGCCATGGAACAAAACTTTCGGTCGACATCGAAGAGATTCTGGCAAACTGTCTGGCAGCTCAGGAGGGGGAAGCAGCTCCCTGTCCACACTGTGTATGGTGTGGATGGGCTGATGCTGACGTCGACTGGGGATATCATCGGGTGGTGGAAGGAATACTTCGAGGAGCTCCTCAATCCCACTGACACGCCTTTCACAGAGGAAGCAGGGCTTGTGGACGAGGGGGACGATTCGCCCATCACAGGAGCTGAGGTTGCCAAGGTGGTTAAAAATCTCTTTGGTAGCTGGGCCCCAGGGGTGGACGAAATTTGCCCAGAGTACCTCAAGGCCCTGGATGTTGTAGGGCTGTCATGGTTGACACGCCTCTGCACCATTGCGTGGAGGTTGGGGACAGTGCCTTTGGCATGGCAAACCAAGGTGGTGGTTCCCCTCTTTAAAAAGGGGGGCCGGAGGGTGTGCTCCAATTTTAGAGGGATCACACTCCTCAGCCTCCCTGGGAAGGTCTATGCCGAGGTAGTGGAGAGGAGAGTCCAGCCATTGGTTGAACCTTGGATTCAGGAGGAGCAATGTAGTTTTCGTCCTGGCCATGGCACATTGGACCAACTCTTTACCCTCTCGAGAATCCTCACGGGTTCGTTGGAGTTTGCCCAACCAGTTTACATGTGTTTTGTGGACTTGGAGAAGGCATTCAACTGCATCCCTCATGGTTTTTTGTGGGGGGTGCTTCAGGAGTATGGGGTATCAGGCTTGTTATTACAAGTTATCCGGTCTCTATACGTCCATTGTGAGAGTTTGGTTCGTATTGCCAACACTCGGTCGGACTCATTCCCAGTGAGAGTTGGACTCCGCTTGGGCTGCCCTTTGTCACCCATCCTGTTCATAATTTTTATGGACAGGATTTCTAGGCGCAGCCAGGGAACGGAGGGTGTCCTGCTCCGTGACCATGGGATCTCATCTCTGTTGTTTGCAGACAATGTTGTCCTGTTGGCTTCACCCAGCAATGACCTACAGGTCTTACTGGGATGGTTTGCCGCCAAGTGTGAAGTGGCTGGAATGAGAATCAGCACCTCCAAGTCCGAGTCCATGGTCCTCAGCCAGAAAAAGGAGGATTGTCCTCTCCGGGTTGGGGACAAGCTCCTGCCCCAAGTGGAGGAGTTTAAGTATCTCGGGGTCTTATTCACGAGTGAGGGGAGACTGGAGCGAGAGATTGACAGATGGATTGGAGCAGTATCTGCAGTGATGTGGACGTTGTACTGGTCTGTTGTGGTTAAGAGGGGGCTGAGCTCTAAGGCAAAGCTGTTGATTTACCTGTCAATCTACATTCCTAACCTCGCCCATGGTCACAAGCTTTGGGTAATGACCGAAAGAACGAGATCGCGGATACAAGTGGTTGGAATGAGCGTCCTTCGTAGGATTGCTGGACTCACCCTTAGAGATAGGGTGAGGAGCTCAGTCATCCGGGAGAGGTCCAGAATAGAACCGCTGCTTCTCCACATTGCAAGGAGCCAGTTGAGGTGGTATGGGCATCTGATAAGGATGCCTCCTGGATGCTTCCCACTTAAGGTGTTTTGGGCACGTCCCACTGGGAGGAGACCCAGGACTCGCTGGAGAGACTACTTCTCCCAGTTGGTCTGGGAATGCCTTGGTATACCCTCTGAAGCGCTGGAGCAGGTGGCTGGGGAAAGGGAAGTCTGGGCTTCTCTGCTTGAATTGCTGCCTCCGCGACCCGGACCTCCGGAAAAGCGGTAGAAGATGGATGGATGGAGTATTTTGTTAATGTTGGACCTTCTTTGGCAGAAAAAAAACAGTTGTTCCATCTTCAAATTATGAGGTTGTTCATACTGAAAGAAATCTTGATTCTGTTTTTATTAATACATTAATGAAAAAGAAATTGTAGATATTGTTCAAAAATGTAAAAGCAAATCATTTATTGATTGTGATAATATTGATAGGAAGACTTAAAAATGGATTATTGATGGCATTTTCAAACCTTTGACTTACATTTTCAATTTATCATTTCAAACTGGAACGTTTCTCAGTAAAATGAAGCTGGCAAAGGTCATTCCATTATACAAAAATGGAAACAAACAATTTCACAAAATACAGACCTGTTTCTCTTTTATCACAATTTTCAAAAATCTTGGAAAAACTCTTCATTGGTAGCTTGGACAAATTCATTGAGAAATATCTTCTTTCTGACAGGCTTTAGAGCAAACATCTACAACAACAGCAGTGTTGATCTCATTGAGGAAGTAACAGATTCTTTAGATAATAAAAACATTTCAATAGGGACAATTCTGGACTTTAAAAAAGCACTTGACACAATTGACCATAATATACAGACATGGACAAAATTGTTGGTACCCCTCTGTTAATGTAAGAAAAACCCGCAGTGGTCACAGAAATAACCTGAATCTGACAAAAGTGGTAATAAATAAAAAGTCTATGAAAATTAACCAATGAAAATCAGACAATGCTTTTGAATTGTGGTTCAACAGAATTATTTTAAAAAAACAAACTCATGAAACAGGCCTGGACAGAAATCATGGTACCCTTAACTTAATATTTTGTTGCACAACCTTTTGAGGCAATCAAATGATTTCTGTAACTGTCAATGAGACTTCTGCACCTCTCAGCAGGAATTTTGGCCCACTCCTCATGAGCAAACTGCTCCAGTTGTCTCAGGTTTGAAGGGTGCCTTCTCTAGACGGCATGTTTCAGCTCCTTCCACAGATGTTCAATAGGATTTAGATCAGGGCTCATAGAAGGCCACTTTACAATAGTCCAATGTTTGGCTCTTAACCATTCTTGGATGTTTTTAGCTGTGTGTTTTGGGTCATTATCCTGTTGCAAGACCCCATGACCTGCGACTGAGACCAAGCTGTCTGACACTGGGCAGCACATTTCTCTCTAGAATACCTTGATAGTCTTGAGATTTCATTGTACCCTGCACAGATTCAAGACACCCTGTGCCAGATGCAGCAAAGCAGCCCCAGAACATAACAGAACCTCCTCCATGTTTCACAGTAGGGACAGTGTTCATTTCTTGGTATGCTTTATTTTTGCGTCTGTGAACACAGAGTTGATGTGCCTTGCCAAAAAGTTCCAGTTTTGTCTCGTCTGTCCAAAGGACTTTCTCCCAGAAGCGTTGTGGCTTGTCAACATGCAGTTTAGCAAATTCCAGTCTGGCTTTTTTATGATTTGTTTTCAACAGTGGTGTCCTCCTTGGTCGTCTCCCATGAAGTCCACTTTGGCTCAATCAACGACGGATGGTGCGATCTGACACTGATGTACCTTGACCTTGGAGTTCACCATGAATGTGTTTAGAGGTTGTTCTGGGCTCTTTTGTTACCATTCGTATTATCCGTCTCCTCCTGTGGCCACGTCCAGGGAGGTTGGCTACAGTCCTGTGGATCTTAAAATTTCTGAATAATATGTGCAATTGTACTCACAGGAACATCAAGCTGCTTGGAGATGGTCTTATAGCCTTTACCTTTAACATGCTTGTCTATAATTTTCTTTCTAATCTCCTGAGACAACTCTCTCCTTTGCTTCCTCTGGTCCATGTTTAGTGTGGTACACACCATGTCACCAAACAGCACAGTTGACTACTTGTCACCCTTTAAATAGGCCAACTGACTGATTACAAGTTTGTAGACACCTGTGGTGTTAATTAGAGGACACATCTTGAACATGTCCCTATGGTCACATTATTTTCAATCTTTTCTAGGGGTACCATCATTTTTGTCCAGGCCTGTTTCATGAGTTTGTTTTTTAAAGTAATTCTGTTGAACCACAATTCAAAAGCAATGTCTGATTTTCATAGGTTAATTTTCATAGAATTTTTATTTATTACCACTTTTGTCAGATTCAAGTTATTTCTGTGACCATTGTAGGTTTTTCTTTCATTAACAGAGGGGTACCAACAATTTTGTCCACGTCTGTATTACGCAATATAACAAAAATATTTTTTTTTGTAAGCTGTCTGTATTTTTTTCAACTGATTTAAGACAATTTTGCATCGCTGAATCCAAAAATGACATCCGTTTCTATCAGGTCAGGTTTTTATGCCAAGTTCTAAGCAGTTGTACAGCAGTTGTACAGTTGTACTGTAAGTTGAATAGTAGACATTGTAAGTACATGTAAATTGAATGTTACATCATCATTGTTCAAAATTCAGAGAATTTCAAGAAATAAAGAATTTTGCATCATATAAAGCAAAAATAACCGTACATGTAAACAAAAATGTAAAAAACATGTGGCCATAGTTCAATAAGTTGACCTGATTGAGCAAAACCAATGCGATTTTTGGATTCAGCACATCAAAATTGTCCTAAATCAGCTAAAAAAAAACCCTTTGATAATAAATTTGGTGTTGACCAGTGTTATTAAACAAATTGGAGAAATATGGAATACAGAGAGTTGTGCTGGACTGGTTGAAAAGCTATTTGACAAACAGATTTAAAGACACTGTAAAAAGAAACCTGAAGAAGTTGGATATAGACAGGAGTTCCTGGCAGCGGAAGGTGATGGACAGAGCTGCGTGGAGGAATCTGATCAGACCTAAATGAAACAGTCATTGTCGCCCACGACAGACTGCTATGATGATGATGACAAGCAGGCAACAATTTGTGAAGATGGTAGAGTTTGAATCAGAATATTTGGACATTGTATGTGGTGTACCACAGGGGTCAGTGTTGGGACCAAAATTATTCATCTTCTACATCAATGATATACACACACTATCAGACTCCCTGAAATGTATTTTATTTGCAGATAACACAAATATTTTATGCATTGGGGAAAATGTACAGCAACATTTGAACCGTAGCACTACAGAAATGAACAAAATTAAAAAATGGTTTGACACTAATAAACGGTCACTAAATCTGAGTAAAACAAAATTTATAGTACTTGGTAGCTGCAAAATAAAGAATCAAATTCCCATACAAATTGATGGTGTAACTATTGAAAGAGTGAATGAAATACAATTTTTGGGAGTGATCATTGATGACAAAATATGCTGGAAATTTCAAATTTTGTACATTAATAAACTATCTGAAAGTATTTTTATTTTATCCAAAGCAAAACATTTCATTAATCAAAAAATCACTTTTTATCCTGTTATTGTTCATTGGTGTTACCATATTTAAGTTAGGTTGTCTAGGTCTGGGGAAATGGTTATAAAACTAACTTGCAACCATTATATTTTCTGCTAAAAAGAGCTGTGAGGATCATACATTGGGTCAGTTTTTTTATTTATTTTTTTTTTGAACACACCAATACACTGTTTTTTACAGTCAAATATATTAGTTTTTTGATCTTGTTGAATTTAAAACAGCAATTTTTATGTATAATGTAAGGAACCAGGTTTTGCCTAAAAATATTCTAGATTTTTTTCTGAGAGGGTGGTTATAATTTAAGGGACTCATTAAATTTTAAGTTGCACAGTTGTTGCACAACTCAAAAAAGGTTTTTAATTTCAGTATCTGGTGTCAAGCTTTGAAACTGGTTAAGTGAGTCCCTAAAACAATGTTCAGATATTATTCAATTCAAAAATAAATATAAATACATTATTTTCACCAGATATGAGGAAAATGAAAGATGTTAACTGCAGTATGGGTGTCACAATGTATTTTTTTCTGTTTTTAGGATTGTGGTGTGTATCCTTTCAAAATTTTTGTTACTGTATTTAAAATGTGAGAGTTTTGGTTTAAAATGAGTATGATTTAAGGAGAAGGATTAAATAAGTGTTGACTTTATCCTACTCCTTTTCAAGCATGTAGATTGTGATGCATCTAAATGATGAGAGAAAACTATAATTTATTAGGTTCTATTTTTGCCTTGTGCTTTATTGATTTTACATTTACATGTTTGAAATTAAGTATTCAATCAGTAAAAGCCTTCCCACATTCAGCACATGGGTTTAGTTAACTTTACTGTGGGTGAGTTGATGTTGTTCCAAGTTGCTTTTCTTTGTAAAGGTCTTCCCACACTGACCACATACAAACTGCTTAACTCCAGTGTGGATGACTTCATGTGTTCTTAAGGAGCTCATCTGAGTAAAGGCCTTTCCACACTGACCACACACAAACGGTTTAACTCCAGTGTGGATAACTTCATGTGTTCTTAAGTAACTTATCAGAGTAAAGGCCTTTCCACACTGACTACACACAAACTGTTTAACTCCAGTGTGGATGACTTCATGTGTTCTTAAGGAGCTCATCCGAGTAAAGGCCTTTCCACACTGACCACACACAAACAGTTTAACTCCAGTATGGATCGCTTCATGTGTTCTTAAATAACTCATCAGAGTAAAGGCCTTTCCACACTGACTACACACAAACTGCTTAACTCCAGCGTGGATGAGTTCATGTTTTCTTAAGGAGCTCATCCGAGTAAAGGCTTTTCCACACTGACCACACACAAATGGTTTAACTCCAGTGTGGATGAGTTCATGTGTTTTTAAGAAGCTCATCCGAGTAAAGGCCTTTCCACACTGACCACACACAAACTGCTTAACTCCAGAGTGGATGAGTTCATGACTCCTTAAATGACCCCTTTGACTGAAGGCCTTCCCACACTGACCACACACAAATTGTTTAACTCCAGTGTGGATGATTTCATGACTCTTTAAGTGACCCCTTTCAGTAAAGGCCTTTCCACACTGCCCACACACAAACTGTTTAACTCCAGTGTGGATGAGTTCATGTTTTCTCAAGGAGCTCATCCGAGTAAAGGCCTTTCCACACTGACAACATATAAACGGTTTAACTCCTGTGTGAATGAGTTCATGTGTTCTTAAGGAGCTCATCTGAGTAAAGGCCTTGCCACATTGACCACATATAAATGGCTTAACTCCAGTGTGGATGAGTTCATGTGTTCTTAAAGAGCTCATCTGAGTAAAGGCCTTTCCACACTGACCACATATAAATGGTTTAACTCCAGTGTGGATGAGTTCATGCGTTCTTAAAGAGCTCAGCAGAGTGAAGGCCTTTCCACACTGACCACACACAAACTGTTTAACTCCAGTGTGGATCATTTTATGTCTTTTTAAGCTATCCAATTGTGTGAAACTTCTCCCACATTCTTCACAAAGGTATTGTTTATCCCTAGTGTGGTGTTTTCTCTGTTTTCTTTTTCCACTCTTGACACCATGTGATTTTGCTTTGTTTCCTGCAGCTGGGAGATCTTCATCCTCCTGAAGCTGCTGAGGTTTTACTCTATTTTTCCTTTCATGTTCCTGTAGCAACAAAGAAAAAGAAAGAAACAGAGGCTGTGAATATATAGTGCTGTTAAAAAAAGTATTTCAAATATTCATTGATGCGGAAAACTACCTGTCTACCAGCTTGATATACACTGAAAACATTTAATGTTTGATGGAAATATTCATTGGTCAAATATACCAACTATTCCTAAACTACAGTGCTGTGAAAAAGGATTTGCCCCCTTCCTGATTTCTCATTTTTTTGTATGTTTGTCACACTTAAATGTTTCAGATCATCAAACAAATTTAAATATTACACAAAGATAACAAGTAAACACAAAATGCAGTTTTAAATGGTGTTTATTATTAAGGGTAAAACAAAATCCAAACCTACATGGCCCTGTGTGAAAAAGTAATTGCCCCCCCCCACCCCCTGTTAAAACGTAAATTAACTGTGGTTTATCACATCTTTGAAAAGCCGAGTTCAATTTCTCTAGCCACACCCAGGCCTGATTACTGCCACACAAGCAAGAAATCACTTAAAGAGGACCTGCCTGACAAAGTGAAGTAGCCTAAAGATCCTCAAAAGCTAGACATCATGCCGCAATCCAAAGAAATTCAGGAACAGTAGAGAAACAAAGTAACTGAGATCCATCAGTCTGGAAAAGGTTATAAAGCCTTTTCTAAAGCTTTGGGACTCCAGTGAACCATAGTGAGAGCCATTATCCATGAATGGCGAAAACCTGGAACAGTGGTGAACCTTCCCAGGAGTGGCCGGCCGACCAAAATTACCCCAAGAGCGCAGCAACGACTCATCCAAGAAGTCACAAAAGACCCCACAACAACATCCAAAGAACTGCAGGCCTCACTTGCTTCAGTTAAGGTCAGCGTTCATGACTCCACCATAAGAAAGAGACTGGGCAAAAATGGCTTGCATGGCAAAGTTCCAAGACGAAAACCCCTGCTGAGCAAAAAGAACATATAAGCTCATCTCAGTTTTGCCAGAAAGCATCTTTATGATCCCCAAGACTTTTGGGAAAATACTCTGTGGACTGACGAGACAAAAGTTGAACTTTTTGGAAGGCGTGTGTCCCATTACATCCGGCATAAAAGTAACACAATATTTCAGAAAAGGAACATCATACCAACAGTAAAATATGGTGGTGGTAGTGTGATGGTCTGGGGCTGTTTTGCTGCTTCAGGACCTGGAAGACCTGCTGTGGTAAATGTAACCATGAATTCTGCTGTTTACTAAAAAATCCTTAAGGAGAATGTCTGGCCATCTGTTTGTGACCTCAAGCTGAAGCGCACTTGGGTTCTGCAGCAGGACAATGATCCAAAACACACCAGCAAGTCCACCTCTGAATGGCTTAAGAAAAACAAAATGAAGACTTTGGAGTGGCCTAGTCAAAGTCCTGACCTGAATCCAATTGAGATGCTGTGGCATGGCCTTAAAAGGCAGTTCATGTTCGAAAACCCTCTAATGTGGCTGAATTACAACAATTCTGCACAGATGAGTGGGCCAAAATTCCTCCACAGTGCTGTAAAAGACTCATTGCCAGTTATCACAAATGCTTGATTGCAGTTGTTGCTGCTAAGGGTGGCCCAACCAGTTATTAGGTTTAAGGGGTGATCACTTTTTCACACAGAGCTATGTAGGTTTGGATTTTTTTTTTCCCTTAATGATAAACACCTTCATTTAAAAAATGCATTTTGTGTTTACTCCCACATGCCAAAAACATGTAAGTTAGGTTAATTGGCATCAAACTGGGGATTCTAAATTGTCCTTAGGTATGACTGTGAGAGTTAATGGTTGTCTGTCTCTCTGTGTTGGCCCTGTGATGGACTGGCGATCTGTCCAGGGTGTACCCTGCCTCTCGCCCAAAGATGCTGGGATAGGCTCCAGCTCCCCCACGACCCGAAAAGGATTAAGCGGAAGAAGATGGATGGATTTTGTGTTTACTTGTGTTATCTTTGTCTGATATTTAAATGTGTTGATGATCTGAAACATTTAAGTGTGACAAACATACAAAAAAATGAGAACTCAGGAAGGGGGCAAACACTTTTTCATAACACTGTATTTGAAATGTACAATTACATTTCAAAACCAATCAATTACTATCTAGTACATTTATTTATTTTGTGTACTTTTATTGATCCCCAGAGGGGAAATTCAGGGCATCCACCTGGATGGGTGAAGCACCCACAGTACGGCGCTATCCCTTCACCATTGACACACACATTCACACCTAGGGCCACTTTGGAGTCTCCAATCAACCTAACCTGCATGTTTTTGGCCTGTGGGAGGAAACTGGAGAAATCCCGGAGTAAACCCACGCAGACACGGGGAGAACATGCAAACTCCACACAGATCACCTTTGGTCAGGGGGTGGGATTGAACCCAGGATCTCATGGTCAAGGGTGAGTTGCTGTGCTGCCACAGTGCTAAAGTGGTTAGCACTCCCCAAAGTAATTGATTACTTTTTGGACCCAACTCTATATTTTACAGTGGTGCTTGGAAGTTTGTGAACCCTTTACAATTTTCTACATTTCTGCATAAATATGACCTAAAACATCATCAGAAGTCCTAAAAGTAGATAAAGAGAACCCAGTTAAATAAATGACACAAAAAATATTTTACTTTTTCATTTATTTATTGAGGAAAATGATCCAATATTACATATCTGTGAGTGGCAAGAGTTTGTTAACCTTTAATTCCAGTATCTGGTGTGAACCACCTTTTGCAGCAATAACTGTTGATCAGTCCTGCACATCAGTGTGGAGGAATTTTAGCCCATTCCTTCGAACAGGACAGCTTCAGCTCTGGGATGTTGGTGGGTTTCCTCACGTGAACTGCTTGCTTCAGGTCCTGCCACAACATCTCAGTTAAATTAAGGTCAGGACTTTGACTTGGCCATTCCAAAACATTAATTTTAGTCTTCTTTAACCATTCTTTAGTAGAACGACTTGTATTCTGAGAATCATTGTCTTGCTGCATGACCCACTTTCTCTTGAGTTCATGGACAGATGTCCTGACATTTTCCTTTAGTATTTGCTACTATAATAATGATTCTCAAAGCTAAACAGCAGCAAGTTGTACCTACTCAGAGCAGAGCTCTTGTTGAGGGTTATGTCATGTGTAATGGAACTGATGATTTTGTAGTCATTGAACAGCCAGTAATATCTATTTTAACCGGTGGTATCTTTGAACAGTGTTGCCTTGTACATCTGCCTATGCAGAAACCTCACAAGTTAGCTGTGTGGGTAAGAAATGAAACAGACCATGAAATAACACTGCTCTTCAGATGTGTCATCGCTGAGCTTCATTCCCCTGAAGTCATTTCAGACAGCTTATAAGGTTTAAACACATGTACTGACACTGTGAAATGTGCTGTCACTTTTCAGCCACCCACTGAGCCAATGAAACCTGATGTAGCATTTGATTTTGGCAATTCTTCCCTTCCTGGAGAATGGAAGGAACGAATAACAAAGAGCCTGAACAAATATGCAGATGTGTTTGCCAAGCATGACCCAAACTTTGGGCATACAACCAAAGTGAAGCATCACATTAACTTGAAGGACAAGACACCTTTCAAACAGAAGTCCCAGCCCATTCACTCAAACAATTATGAAGTGGTGAGAAAGCACCTGAAAACACTTCTCAATGCAAGAGTAATTTGCCAGTCTGAGTCCCCTTACTCTTCACCAATCGTAGTGGTGCAAAAGAGAACTGGAGAAGTATGCCTTTGCGTTGACTACCGAAAGCTAAACGCATTGACAATCAAGGACGCCTATGCACATCCAAACTTGGAGGAGGCATTTTCAGCTCTTGTCAGAGCCAAATAGTTCTCGGTGATGGACCTAAAGTCTGGTTATTACCAGATTGAGATGGAAGAGCAAGATAAGCCTAAGACAGCTTTGTTTGCCCAATGGGGTTTTGCTAATTCAATCGCATGCGCCAAGGTGTCACAAATATGCCTAGCACTTTCCAACGATTAATGGAGAAGTGTAAGGAAAGCATTAATTTGAAGGAGGTATTAGTTTTCTTAGACAACCTCATTGTATTTTCAAGTACATTAGAGGAACATCAAACCTGACTTTTGCATATTCTAGAACAGTTGCGAGAATTTTGGTTGAAACTCTTCCTATCTCAGTGCCAGTTCTTGCAGAGCACTATCTTGGGAATATTGTGTCTAACAAAGGGGTAGAGACTGATCTTGAGAACGTCAGTGCTTTACGCACTTGGCCCAGACCCCAAACCCTCAAAAACTTAGTCATTCCTTGGCTTTGCAGGATACTATTGTAGGTTCATGAAGGGCTATTCCAAGGTAGTAAAACCCTTGAATGATCTTACTGGAGGCTACCCACCATACAGGAAAGGCAGGAAGCAACCGTCTTGCCCAGAACGGTACTATAATCCCAAAGAACCATTTGCCCACTGGTGGACGCCAGCTTGCAAGGAAGCCTTCGGAACAATTATACAAAAACCTACCTCTGCCCCGGTACTAGGGTTTGCAAACCCCAAGCTTCCTTATGTTCTTCATACAGATGCAAACATTTCTGGTTTAGGGGCCGCTCGTTATCAAGAGCAAGAGGGCACAATGTGAGTCATAGCATATGCCAGCAGAGTGCTCACGCCCAGTGAAAAATGGTACCCAGCCCACAAGCTGGAATTTTTAGCCTTGAAGTGGGCCATTGTAGAAAAGTTTCAGTATTTGTACAGAAACACACTCATAGTCGTAACAATAACCCACTCAAATACATTTTGAAATCGGCTAAACTTGACGCAGCAAGCTATTGCTAGCTGGCTGCACTTTCACAGGTATCGTGCTGGAAAGAGCAACCAGGATACCAATGGTCTTTCCTGACGGCCACATGACACTCTGGCCAATGGCAAAGCCTCTCTTGAAGAGAGACAAAGAATGAAAAGGTTCACTTCTCACCATTTGTCTTCAGCTCCCGACCAGCATCTGTCAATTGACACAGTAAGAGTCTTGAGTGACCGCCATCTCTTGGTTCACCCAGACAGCAATCTACCTTCTATCACCTTGGTAGAATCCTTGGCTCTTCATGCTGATGCGGTGCCAGATATCTATCAGTCCCTCCAGGATTTCACGGGATGTTTTTATGATTGTTGCGGCCCAAAAAGCCTGAATTCGTGGGAGCTTTTTGAAAAAGTTGCAATAAAAAGTTGCAATGTTTTGAGAGGTTTTTTTTTTTTGCACTAAAAGTTGTGGGAAGAATTACAAGTTCTAAAGCAGATGTTTTTCTCCAGCTTATTGCAGTGATATTCTATATAACAATACAAGAAAAGCACAGGATTGTCAAACATTTCCTATTACAGTGATTTGTAAATTAAGCAGAAACTTCTGCTATACAGAAAAACTCTTTTATGCAACAGCCAATACAGACTAACACAATATCCATTACAACAGCTAAATTGGACTGAATGCATGTTAAAGAGTAGAGATTTGGAAATTATTTGCACACCTTCATTTGAAAACTCCCTACGGTCCCCAACCACTCGGTACTGAGTGGAGAGGAAAAAAAGAATTTATTCTGTTAGTCTGTATTGTCTATTGGAGTCTGTTTTCTCTGAAAAAAAAAAGAAATTACAGACAATATTCTGTCTCTTTCTGTGTATTTCCTACCTGTCTGTCTGCTGCGTGTCTTCACACACACATCTTTCAGTTACCCGGGGGGGGGGGGGGGGGGGGGGATGCTATCCGTGTCCAGATCAGAGATTCACAGGTTTAAAGCTCATTGACAAGATGCAGTAATAATTTTACCTCTAAAGATGTATGAAATGATCAAACACTGGCTGTAGTGTTAGATTTGCTTGTTTGTTTGTAGGTCTAAGGACTCTCTTGTCACATGCGCTCCCGCGACGGGGTGCTTTTGGGGCAGGCAGACATCTTTCAACAAAACCCAGCACTTCATACACGCGGTCAGGATGGAGCCGTGGCGAGATGTCCATCGATAGGCTGGAGGAGACGGAGGAAGGGACGGTGTTGCAAACCTCGCGGGTGAGTGTTTTTTTGTTTTGTTTTTTTAAATCACACACAGTTTTTTGCTCAAGTGTTCTGTTAATACTTACTGTAAACACAGAACTGAATGCAGTGCAGTGCAATGCATTTGATTGGTTAGACTGAGCATTTCAGAGACAAATTTGATTGGTGAAATTGGCGCAAGTTGAAGAGGATTGGCCAAAATTGCGGGAAAGTTGTGGTGACTGGACAAAGTTGCAAGGTCGCACAATAGCTGCGCTGATTGGCTGATTTTGCATGAATTGACACAATCACAACATCGTGAAATCCTGGAGGGACTGATCTATGGAGAAGAAGGAATGTTAGGTTGTTCCATCATACCTACATATACTGAAGCAGAACTCCAACAACACCAAAGATCTGACCCAGATACTGGTCAGATTGTAACTCTGCTGGAAACTGGAGAAGCGAAGCCCAATCTCAGTTCTGATTCTCCAGAACTGAAGCTTATGCTTAAAGAATGGAAATGTTTTCAACTAAAAAATTGTCTTCTCTACTGGACACGTCAATCAGAGGACATCACCTACCAGTTCGTGGTCCTGAAGTTGTGAAGGTCCAACATTCTCCAATGTCTCCATGAATATATGCAACACATGGGGCTGGAGAGAACCCTTGACTTGGTTAGGTCAAGATTTTATTGGCCTAAGATGGCAGCAGACGTAGAGACAAAGATCAAATCTTGCGGACGATGCATTTGAGGAAAAGCAACACCTGAAAGATCAACAACTCTTGTGAATGTCCAAACCACTCGTCCCATGAAACTTGGTATGCATGGATTTCCTTTCTTTAGAGCCCGACAGTCACAATACTAAGGATATCTTGGTTATAACAGACCATTTCACAAAGTATGCTGTAGCCATACCAACAAAAGACCAGAAAGCCACCACGGTCGCCAAGTGTCTCTGGGAGCAGTTCTTAGTGCATTATGGGTTTCCGGAACACCTACAGTATTACATGACCAGGGTAGAGATGGAGTCTCAGCTCATTAAAGAACTTTGTGTGTTGGCGGGTATCACTGAAGTCCACACCAGCCCCCATCACCTAAGAGGTAATCCTGTTGAACGGTTCAATCGAACACTCCTCAGTATGTTGGGTACTCTTAAAGAAAAGGAAAAGGGTCATTAGTGACTATATGAAGCCATTAACTCATGCATACAACTGTACCAAGAATGAGGTCACTGGGTATAGTTCATATGAATTGATGTTTAGGCACCAGCTTTGGTTACCTGTAGACATCATGTTCCGTTTACCAGTTACGGATGGCACTCCCAAGTTCCATTCCCAATATGTAAAAAACCTCAAGGCACATCTTGAGGAGAGCTATGAGATTGCCATTAGAAATTCATAAAAGGTAGCTAAGCGCAACAAATGCCGCTTTGACAAAAATGCTGGAGAATCAACACTAGAAGAAGGTGACCAAGTTCTTGTAAGAAACTTATGACTCGGAAACAAGCACAAGCTTGCAGATAAATGGGAGTCTACCATGTATAAAATCATCGAGAAGATGAAAGACCTACCCATGTACAGGGTACAACCCATCAATGGAGAAGGACCTGTCCGAACCTTTCACAGGGATCATTTGCTCCCCTGTGGTGATTTCTAGGAAGAAAAGGAAACTGAACCGACTGAGTCCAAATGTTGCCAACCAATGACAAGGAGCCATAAACCTCAACCTTTGGAGGAACATCCAGAGTCTGAGGACTATTTACTATTTTGCACTCCTCAGAAATCGATCATTCATGAGAAGAGGTTTGTTGAAGTCATAGAAATTCCAAAGAAAACACAGCCCACTATAACTTCAGTGGTGAGGGATCAATCTGACCCATCAGTCTGGAATGAGCTACACTGTCATTGACGTCTGGTTGAATTTTTCCGCGTATTTGCAACTGTTTTTATCAAAAATTTGCAACTTTTTTTGACTCATATATTTATTACTTGTTATGATTAAGTTTTCCATTTTTCCCCTTGTTTTTTTTAATTTGCACTTTATGTGAACAGGGCTTAAAGTTTTCTGGCACCATGCCAGATTTCCGGCGTATGCCGTTTCGCTGTGGTGAAAAATGATACTCCTACGGTGGCCTGCAAACTCCCCATTTGTGGCCCCCGAGCTGCGAATCCTTCACTACGTGTTTTGGTTAGATCAGCACCTGTAAACGTGGACTGCTATCTCCATGCCAAAGATGCACTGACAGCCTGTCAGCATGCGCGCGGCTGCAGCCGAGCGGCACGCTTTACTTTCACTTTCAGAGTGGTAGTGGCAGTGGGAGCCTAGATTGAACGAAAATGGCATGCTCCAAGTTTGCTGCTAAAAGAAAAGTGGACAGTGAAAATCAGCAATTCACAGACGAACGGACTGAGCAATTTGCATTTGTTGTCCCTCCTACCAGCACAAGACCATAGCTTTAGATAAAGATTTACAATTTGAAATGGCATTATGAGAGCAAGCATAGGAATTCTGAAGAGACATTTCCTCAAAATTCAGAAGTAAGAACAACAAAAATACAGACGTGGACAAAATTGTTGGTACCCCTCTATTAATGAAAGAAAAGCCCACAATGGTCACAGAAATAACTTGAATCTGACAAAAGTGGTAATAAATAAAAATTCTATGAAAATTAACCAGTGAAAATCAGACAATGCTTTTCAATTGTGGTTCAACAGAATTATTTTAAAAAACAAACTCATGAAACAGGCCTGGACAAAAATGATGGTACCCTTAACTTAATATTTTGTTGCACAACCTTTTGAGGCAATCACTGCAATCAAACGATTTCTGTAACTGTCAATGAGACTTCTGCACCTCTCAGCAGGTATTTTGGCCCACTCCTCATCAGCAAACTGCTCCAGTTGTCTCAGGTTTGAAGGGTGCCTTCTCCAGACGGCATGTTTCAGCTCCTTCCACAGATGTTCAATAGGATTTAGATCAGGGCTCATAGAAGGCCACTTTAGAATAGTCCAATGTTTGGCTCTTAGCCATTCTTGGGTGTTTTTAGCTGTGTGTTTTGGGTCATTATCCTGTTGCAAGACCCATGACCTGCGACTGAGACCAAGCTGTCTGACACTGGGCAGCACATTTCTCTCTAGAATACCTTGATAGTCTTGAGATTTCATTGTACCCTGCACAGATTCAAGACACCCTGTGCCAGATGCAGCAAAGCAGCCCCAGAACATAACATAACAGAACCTCCTCCATGTTTCACAGTAGGGACAGTGTTCTTTCTTGGTATGCTTCATTTTTGCGTCTGTGAACATAGAGCTGATGTGCCTTGCCAAAAAGTTCCAGTTTTGTCTTGTCTGTCCATAGGACATTCTCCCAGAGGCTTTGTGGCTTGTCAACATGCAGTTTGGCAAATTCTAGTCTGGCTTTTTTATGATTTGTTTTCAACAGTGATGTCCTCCTTGGTCGTCTCCCATGAAGTCTACTTTGGCTCAAACAATGACGGATGGTGCAATCTGACACTGATGTACCTTGACCTTGGAGTTCACCATGAATGTGTTTAGAGGTTGTTCTGGGCTCTTTTGTTACCATTCGTATTATCCGTCTACTCCTGCGGCCACATCCAGGGAGGTTGGCTACAGTCCCGTGGATCTTAAATTTCTGAATAATATGTGCAACTGTAGTCACAGGAACATCAAGCTGCTTGGAGATGGTCTTATAGCCTTTACCTTTAACATGCTTGTCTATAATTTTCTTTCTAATCTCCTGAGACAACTCTCTCCTTTGCTTCCTCTGGTCCATGTTTAGTGTGGTACACACCATGTCAACAAACAGCACAGTGATTACTTGTCACCCTTTAAATAAGCCGACTGACTGATTACAAGTTTGTAGACACCTGTGAAGTTAATTAGAGGACACATCTTGGCTGAACATGTCCCTATGGTCACATTATTTTCAATCTTTTCTAGGGGTACCATCATTTTTGTCCAGGCCTGTTTCAAGAGTTTGTTTTTTAAAATAATTCTATTGAACCACAATTCAAAAGCATTGTCTGATTTTCATTGGTTAATTTTCATAGAATTTTTATTTCTGAATAATATGTGCAACTTTTTTTTTTTTCTACTTCCGGCGCCACACGAGTTGGCTGCCTTTTTGCAACAGCGGCTCAATTCTGAGTTTTTTCTTCCTTTCACTTTCTGATCCGGTGACAACTTTCTGATCTGGCGACACCTTACACACCTTATACATCACGGACACACAGATCGCCCCAAATGTCTCCCGAGCCGGTGGACAAAGCCACTGTTTATAGCAGGAGATGGTACAGCAGGGAACAGCTGCTAGCACTCAACCGCCACTCAGTGCTAACGGAAAAATTCGACATACCGGGAGAACTGAGGCGAAAACGACATGGGTGTCGTGCTGGAGTAAGACGGCGGGCAAGAAATATAAGGTACAGACCCACCCTCCCATCCGTTGTTATGGGGAATGTATGATCGATACTGGGAAAGATAGATGAGCTAGCGGCTATCTCCTGCTACGATAGCATATACCGGAAGTGCTGCCTTCTGTTATTTACTGAGACGTGGCTAACTGAACTAGCAGCAGATGCTATCATTGAACTGGAGGGTTTCCACGCGATACGGGCAGACCGAACACCAGACAGTGGCAAAGCAAGGGGCAGTGGAGTGATAATCTATGTTAACAACATACTGGTGCGTGGTACATATCACTGTTAAACAACAACACTGCAGCAAAGACATCGAGTTGCTAGCTGTTAGCATGCGACCTACATATCTCCCGAGGGAATACTCACACGTGATCTGCATTGTTATTTATGCAAATCCGACGGCGAACGCTGGGACAGCGCGTGACGTCATCCACTCAGTAACTGGAAGGCTGCAGACAGAACACCCAGATGCTCTTCTCCTCATCTCAGGCGATTTCAACCATGTTTCACTGTCTCCCATTCTACCCACGTTTACCCAGTATGTCACATGCCACACTAGAGACAATAAAACACTGGACTTATTCTACGCAAACACTAAGGAGGCGTACACCTCTTCACCACTCCCCCCACTCGGGAGATCGGATCACAACTTGGTTCATCTCCGGCCGATGTACAAACCCCTAGTGCACAGACAACCTCCGGTCATGTGCACAGTGAAGTTATGGTCTGAGGAGGCAATGGACGCTCTAAAGGACTGTTTTGAAATCACCGCCTGGGAGCAGCTCTGCGATCCACATGGTGAGGACATCAATGGCCTCACTCACACCATCACGGACTACATCAGCTTCTGTGTGGACAGCACCGTTCCTACCAAGACCATACGGTGTTGCTCAAATAACAAACCCTGGATCAACCCTGAGATAAAAACACTTCTGAGAGAGAAGAAGAGGATCTTCAGGTCGAAGAACAGGGAGATGCTGAAGTCCGTACAGAGGGAGCTGAGGAGAAAGATCAGAGAAGGCAAGGACAACTTCAGGAAGAAGATGGAGGACAAGCTGCAACAGGGCGACATCAGCGGGGTCTGGAGAAACCTTAAAACCATCTCTGGGCTCCAGAATACCTCCCCCCAGGCCATGGGGGGCAGGGAGTGGGCGAACAATCTGAATCTGTTTTTCAATAGGTTTGACCAACCGCCCCCCCCCCCCCCGACTGCACAACAACCACTGCTGCCTCTGAAGATATCAAGTCCTGCTGCCCACTCCCCACTCCACCAACACCCCCCCACTCCCAACACACAGCCCCCCCAACCTGAGCCTCACTAAGACCCAGGTGAGGACGGAGCTGAGGAAGATCAAGGCGAGAAAGGCCTCGGGACCGGATGGCATCAGCGCAAAGCTCCTCAAGTCCTGTGCAGACCAGCTGTGTGGGATTGTGGAGTACATCTTCAACCTGAGCCTGAAGCTGGGGAGGGTACCACAGTTGTGGAAAACATCTTGTGTGGTACCTGTACCAAAGACTTCCCACCCCAAAGATCTGAACAGCTACAGACCAGTGGTCCTGACGTCCCACATGATGAAGACCCTGGAGAGACTGCTCCTTGCTCACCTCCACCCCCTGGTGGGACCAGCGATGGATCCACTCCAGTTTGCCTACCAGCATGGCATTGGGGTGGAGGATGCGGTGATCTTCCTCCTTCACCGTTCTCTGTCCCACCTGGAGAAGCCCGGGAATGCGGTGAGGATCATGTTCTTTGACTTCTCCAGTGCTTTCAACACCATCCAACCGATGATCCTGAAGGACAAGCTGCTGTGCGCAGGGGTGGACCAGCACCTGTCATCACGGATCCTGGACTACCTCACAAACCGGCCACAGTTTGTGAGAACCCGGGACTGTGTGTCCGACACGATCATCGGTAGCACGGGGGCCCCCCAGGGAACGGTTTTGGCTCCCTTCCTGTTCACCCTTTATACTGCGGACTTCTCACACAACACAACACATTGCCATCTACAGAAGTTCTCTGATGACTCTGTGATCGTTGGCCTCATCTCCAACGGAGATGAAGCTGAGTACAGAGGGCTTATCCAGGACTTTGTGGACTGGTGCCATCGGAACTGCCTCCAGATCAACGCGAGGAAAACTAAGGAGCTGGTGGTGGACTGCCGCAGGCAAGGACAACCCCTCACAGCACCAGTAAATACACAGGGAACAGACATCGAGATGGTGACATCCTACAAGTACCTGGGTGTTCATCTGAACAATAAACTAGACTGGTCACACAATACTGACGCACTCTACAAGAAGGGACAGCGCAGGCTGTTCCTACTGAGGAGACTCAGGCCTTTTGGTGTACAAGGGGCGCTGCTGAAGTCATTCTATGACACGGTGGTGGCATCAGCCATCACTTTTGGAGTGGTCTGCTGGGGCAGTGGCATTACAGCAGCCGATAGGAAGAGACTGAACAAACTGATCAAGAAAGCTAGCTCTGTCCTGGGGCAGCGCCTTGACCCAGTGGAGGAGATGGGAGAGAGAAGGATGGTGGCTAAACTGTCAACTCTGCTGGAGTCCGAGTTCCACCCTATGCAGGACATACTGAATGCACTGAGGAGCTCATTTAGCAGCAGACTACATCATCCTAGGTGCACAACCGAGAGGTTTCGCAGGTCCTTCCTACCTACGGCTGTCAGACTGTACAACCTAAGCAGGGCTGCTCACAGAGATAGCAGAAAGACGTGACAACCTAATAGTATTGAATGCAAAAGACGCAATAGACTTACACAATGGTCCCCTCCGGTATACAACTAGGAAAATACCGGTCGCTATGGAGGGTGAGAATATGTATGGGTACATAATCGTACCATGTAGGATAACTAAGTAGACGGTTATGCTGTTTCATTCCATCTCAATGCTCCACACTGTGTGTGTTTATATATCTACATATTTATTCCATCTAGCTACAATGCTCCGCACTGTGTGTGTTTATATATTCATATATTTATTCCATCTAGCTACAATGCTCCGCACTGTGTTTATATATTTACATATTTATTCCATCTAGCTACAATGCTCTGCACTGTGTGTCTATATATATACTGTATATTTATATTTATATGTACATATGTATACTCGCTGCTCTTGTTTTTTTCTCTTGCCTTCTGATTGTTGCTATCCCTGTGCTGTTGCAATCCTGGAATTTCCCCACTGTGGGACAAATAAAGGCTTATCTTATCTTATCTTATTTATTACCACTTTTGTCAGATTGAAGTTATTTCTGGGACCACTGTGGTTTTTTCTTTCATGAACAGAGGGATACCAACAATTTTGTCCATGTCTGTAAATGCACTGAAATGATCACATCAAGCTACAAGCAGGATTCTTGTTACATCTACAATACAAAAAACAGCAGAGTTGTGAAAGTTTGTTCTCAAAGTGGCTGCCTGCAGCAGCTCCTCCCACAGCAGAACAGCCTGGTGACATGGGCGTAAATCAAGGGGGTCCGAGGGGGACCATTTTTTTCTTTAAAATTTGCAGCTTTTCTCATATATTTGTAACTTTTCTCATTAATTTACTACATTTGTAAATGTAAAACTTTTTTGTTGTAAATTTGCCACTTTTCCCTCATAAATGCTGTTTTTGCATCTTTAATCTGTAATTTTTTTCTTGTAAATTTGCATCCTTTTTATAATGTGACATTTCTTGTAAATTTACATATTTTTTCTCACTAAATTTGCAGCTTTTTTCTCGTAAACTTGACTTTTTGTAAATGTGCAATTGTTTCTTTTAAATGTGTAGTTTTCTTTCTCATAAATTTATGACTTTTTTCTTGTAAATTTGCAGCGTTTTTCCCATAAGTGTAGATTTGTACATTCTTTCTCAAATTTGTGACTGACAACAATAATACTTAGTGTCAACTCAATATTTACTCTGGAGAAAATGATCTGTTTATTGTCCCTCCCAACATTAAAATGAAATACCCACCCATGCAGCATGCTTTCACTGCCCCGGACCTCTGGTCCGCTGGACAAAACAAATGAGGACCCCTGGCAAAAACATTTGAGGACCCCTGTCCTATAAAAACAAAAGATTTATGGCCTGTTCCTACACGCAGAACTACTTTTTGTCCAAGCGTTGTTGCCGTATGTACCGTGACTGGAGGCGGGAGTGCAGGACCGGAGTGGCCCATATCCCAGTGGGCCGCTTCACTGATGGGCCAGTGTTCTAGTTGGAAGTAAAATTAATTAACATCAATACAATCTGCAATAGGCATGTTGTTAGGACTATCCCAATGTTTAATAGCCCTAAATCTGACTCATGGAACTACACACCAGAGCATCTGTCAGAATTTGGGGCCAGTAATGATTGGTCCGACTGAAAGACAGACTGACAGCATTCAGCAGGGCGCAGGACTCCAGAAGGTGAATAAATAATATAAAAATAATAAAAACTATTGGATAGAAATAGAACTTTTGCTCCAGTTTCCTCAACTTGGCAAAAAGTGGGCTGGTCTTAGGCATGAAACTCTTGGGCTGAAAATTGGTCCCACTCTGGCTCTGCGTGACTGTTTAATCCCTCAACGTACACGAAACCTTTCATGCATTCCGTAGGACAAAGAGTACGTTTTTCAAGCCTAGAGGTTATTTCTTTTGAACAAAACAATTATAAAAATAATGCAATTTAGAGTATTATATAAAGTTTGCTGTGTTCTCTCTCTCTCTCTCTCTCTCTCTCTCTCTCTCTCTCTCTCTAGCTCATGATGAATCAGCTGGGCCAGCTGAATCAAACAGTCAGCCACGTTGTGCTGACGAGGGAATGGATTCTGATTCTGACACTGTCTCTATTGGGGCAGCATGCAGTAGAAAAACGAGTTTGTATTCACTGGAAGAAATAAATGTTTCACTCAGTCATGGTACAAATTTTAGTGCAGGAGTAGCCATTTTGTTTGGGGAATCTGCAAATGCAACAGTTTTATCTGTGGTGGAGGCAGTGAAGGGCAGGCTGCTCCTTGTTAGGGCCGAAACAGGGAATTCCGTGTTTTGTTTGATCAATGTTTATGCTCCAAATCACAGTTCTGAAAGGGTTGCCTTTTTCAATACACTGACAAATGAATTGCAGAGCTATCACCAAGACCAACTTATTGTTGCTGGTGATTTCAACTGTACCTTGAACTTCACTCTGGATCGCACTAATGCAGAACCTCATCTGCAGTCTTCTCAAGTTTTAAAAAATATCACTGTACAGTTCGACCTATTCAGAACTCAGAACTCAGAAAAGGATTTATTGCCAAGTACATTAACAGTAAACAACTGATAACATACGAGGGATTTGACTTGACACTGAAAACGACCTGCATTTCCGGTGATGCGGCAGCGTCGATAACGCGCCTGTCATCAGATGGGAACAGGAAGCATAGGGAAGAAAAGGATAACACAATAGGAGAGAGCAAAAAAGCATTGATTGTCAGAATACTGGTCATTAAATGATCAATATTATGATTACAAGAAAAAAAGTCCTCAATGCACAATTAGCAAACAATAGAATGTACACAAAGACACAAAGGGAGCAGTGAGTGAATGATCTTCTCATCAGTTTATTGAGTCAGTGTGGGTGTAGTGTTGAGTGGAGGTGTTTATATCAGTTAAGAACAACAAAGTCTCTTCAGCAGGAGATGTTTTGTCTAGCGGCTGGCACATTGTCCTTGAGCCAGGCAGCTGGCTGTCCATAAGAGTCAATGCAGCTCAAATGTTTTGGAAACAAAAAACTGCAGATAATCTGGAGGACTTGTGTGAGGGGCAGGTCAGATTAGTCGAATAGTACTGTTCCCAGAGAAAAAGACTTTATATTCTCTTACAGATTCAGTACTTTAATCCTTCAGTGCTGGACGTTGAATTCTTCATGGGCGGCTCTCAGCGTGATCATGATGTAATCCATTTTCCTAGACAGTTCTCCATTAGCCGCTGTCAGAGTCCTCCCCAATTGTTCAATTTTAAATTAAATTAAATTAAATTAAATTAAAATTAAATTAATTAAATTAAATTAAATCACCCTTATTGTCATTCAACCATACAACCAATCATGTACAGCAGAACGAGATTGTGCTTTACCTATCTACAGTGTAAATCACACACACCCCAAGTGCAGAATCAGAGGGCCGCTGCCATGCAAGGCGCCGCCACAGAGTTCCCTCCTCCATTCCATTTTATTGCTGAGCACCAAGCTGGATGGCAGGAAGTTCCACTTTTATATGGTCTTTGGCATGACCCGGCTGGGATTTGAACCCCTGCCTCCCAGATGTGGGGCGGATGCTCTACCAACTGAGCCACCACTCTGGTTTGATGGTTAAGCCTCGCCTGGCCAGCATTTTGATAGGCTACGTCCATCTTCATCAATTTACGGTACACCAGGACAATCTCAGATCCAATCAGAAGGATCCCGATGACCATTGCTACGAAGATGTATAAATCTTCGACATCTTCGATAGAGAGATCAGACAGGCACAAGAGTTTCCAATTACTTGTGTCCCTCAAATAGCCCGCAGCCGCTGTTCCTGCGGGGCAAACTACCTCCCCTGGGGCACTTTTCCTCGTTGAAAAAATAGTGTCAATTGCGTTCAAAGCCCAGCTTATTAAATCCATAATTTCGTTCGATAATCAGCAGTAGAGACACGCAGACAAACGATAGCAAGCTGGGATCCAGTCAGTTAGGGGAGGAAGGAGATAAAAAGTCAGAGCTGGAGAGAAGGAAAAAGCGTCTGCTCTCTTTGGGAGGCGGAAGTGAAGTGAGCTAAGACCTGCGTGAGTGAAGTGACCTACTGGATACATGGAGAGTTAAACATGCAAACACTAGACAGTATACCTGGGTCAGAGTCACAGATGATATGGTCAGTGCTGCTAGATTAGACAGAATATACGTTTCTCAAACCTTTGGCCCGGGAATCCTCAACAGTAACATAAGTCCCGTCGGTTTTACAGATCATCATCTGGCCTCTGTGGTGTTAACTAGCTCACCAGGGGAAAGAAATAAATCTTATTGGCACTTCAATAACAAGCTCCTTCAGGACACCACCTTTTGTCAATATTTTGTGTGTTTCTGGGAACATTGGAGGACCACAAAGCCTCGTTTTAGTTCCCTGGAACAGTGGTGGGAGGTTGGCAAGGTGCAAATTCGCATTTTTTGTCAACAGTATACTGCGAACTCGACTGCCATCATCAAAACCAAAGTCGGTGAACTTGAGGACATTGTCAAGAGGCTGGAGGACAGTTTGGTTAGGGATCAGGATTCTACTGCAGGTCCTTTGTTGCAGGAGGAGAGATCAGCCCTGAGCTCTTTCCTGCAGGAAAGAGTGAAGGGGGCACTTGTTAGGTCACGGTTTACTCACCTGCAGGACATGGATGCCCCAACATCTTTTTTCTTCAGTCTGGAGAAGTCTGCTGCAAAAAAGAAGTTGATGACTTGCTTAAAACTCCCAGATGGTCAAATGACTACAAATCCATCTGAGATGCGGCGCCATGCAGTGGATTTTTACAGGGCCCTGTTTGGTGCAGAACCATGTTGCATAGAATCTCAAAACCAACTCTTTGAAGGTCTTCCCATGCTCAGCCCAGAGGACAGGGCTGCTCTGGACTGTGAACTGACTTTGGATGAGTTAAATGTAGCAGTTAATCAAATGGCGCTGGGACATGCACCTGGACTTGACGGTCTTTCTTCTGACTTTTTTAAATATTTTTGGGATATTATTGGATCAGACTTTTATGACGTTCTAATTGCCTGTTACAGAAATGGAACTTTACCTGTCTGCTGCCGGCGTGCAGTACTATCTCTGCTGCCTAAGGAAGGGGACTTGGCCTTGCTTAAAAACTGGAGGCCTGTGGCTCTTCTTTGCACGGACTACAAGGTGCTTTCTAAAGCCCTGTCAAATAGACTGAAAAATGTATTGGATTTCATCATAGATAGAGATCAAACATATTGTATTCCTGACCGAACCATTATGGACAATATTTTTCTCGTACGTGACGTTCTTCATCTCAGTAAATGTTATGATTTAGAGTTCGGTATTATGTCTTTGGACCAGGAAAAGGCTTTTGATAGGGTTGACCATTCTTATTTGTTTTCCACACTGAAGGGGTTTGGTTTTGGCAATATGTTTTTGAGGTGGGTCAATCTGTTATATACTGGAGCTGAGTGTTTGGTAAAGATGGGGGCAGGGCTGAGTCGGCCAATCCCTGTCCGTCGGGGAATAAGGCAGGGTTGTCCAATCTCAGGTCAACTGTATAGCTTGGCTATTGAGCCTTTGCTGTGCAGGTTGCGCACTCAGCTGGGTGGTTTGATTCTGCCGTGGCCCTCCAGCAGTTGTCGTCCAATCGTCTTGTCTGCTTACGCGGATGACGTCAACATTTTCATCACATCCCACAGGGATGTACAGCGTCTGGTGGACACTTTATCTATTTATGAAAAAGTATCTTCTGCACGGGTAAACTGGGCCAAGAGTGAGGGTCTATTGGTGGGCCAGTGGTCACATCAGGACATTCCTCAGCTTCCTGGAGGTCTTCTGTGGGGGAAAGCCGGTGTCAGATTGTATATGGACCCCCATAGAATATGGACCCGGGGGTCCATATTCCGCTATGGAATATGGACCCCCCCTATTGAAAATGGACCCCCCAACCCTAATCCTGTCAACCCCTAACCCTAACCCTGTCAACTGTGTTCACTAACCCTAACCCTAACCCTGTCAACCCCTAACCCTAACCCTTGTTGTGATGCTGCTTCCCCTAACCCTAACCCTGTCAACCCCTAACCCTAACCCTGTCAACTGTGTTCACTAACCCTAACCCTGTCAACCCCTAACCCTAACCCTTGTTGTGATGCTGCTTCCCCTAACCCTAACCCTGTCAACCCATAACCCTAACCCTGTCAACTGTGTTCATGTATGTATTAAACTTACTGGATGTCTAATCTTCATTAGATCATCATTCAGCCGCATTCCTGAGGAGACACCAGGCATGTGGCTGTTCGAGGAACCACTGTTTTTCAATCAATTCATGGACACTCAAGTGCTGCAATCTGTTAGTCTGCGAACTTGTTTAAGAGAGGCACGCTGTACCAAGCTTGGTCATCTTATGAAGATGTCAACCACGTTGATAGAAACGCTGGGGCGGAGTGCCAACATTACATCTGTCAGACTGGTGCATAGGGTGGTGAAGGAAGTGTGTGCTGCCCTGCCACGACCGCTTAGAGCATTTGCGGAAAACCGGACTCTTTCCACTCAATGGGATGAGGGCACCGTGCCCAACTTTCCTACCCTTTCCATAAGTCCAGCTGTGGGAGAGTGGCAGAAGGGAGAGGATCACCTGCTGTCCTTCAGAAATCCTCATCTGGGCAAGTTCCAGTTTGTGGGGACGAAGACGGTGTATCACATCTGTGTGAAAGTTCTGAATCTGCGCTCTCTGACGGACGTGAAAGAGTCGAAGTGGGCGGGGTTTTTGGGGCCGGTATTCTCCCCGAAAGGCAGCTGGCGGTCCATGTACAAGCTCCCTATTGGCAAACGGACGGCAGATCTCCAGTGGAGGATTGTTCATGGGGCAATAGCTACGAATACATACAGAGCACACCTGGATCCTAATGTGGGGGAGGAATGTTTGTTTTGTTCCCAAGTTGAGACCTTGGAGCATTTGTTTGTTCAATGTTTTCATTTATCTGGCCTTTTTGATCTTCTGACAGTGTGGTTTCATGATTTGGGTGAATGTTTCTCTTTTGGTTTGTTTATTTACGGGCCAAAGTATAAAGTGGCAAAGAAGTCTGTGAACACTGATGAACTTCCTATCTGGTACTGCTAAACTTGCCATCTGGCTGACAAGGAAAAATCGGACTACTAACACTGGCAATGTGGATCCTGTGTTTGTTTTCAAGGCCTTGTTAAAAGTCAGACTCCAGGTGGAGTACTCAAATGGTGGACAATTTGGAGGTATTCACCAATAGATGGACTGTAGGGAATATTTTGTGTTCTGTGGGAGAGGGGGATGAGTTATGTTTGCACTTTTGAAATGTGAGAGACTTGGTGGAATGATATTGGTGATCTTACATTTTTGACTTGTACAATAAAGGGATTTTTTAAACCTCTCTCTCTCTCTCTCTCTCTCTCTCGCGGTTGCCGCCCGATCGTCTTGTCTGCTTATGCGGATGACGTCAACGTTTTCATCACCTCCCACGGGGTTGTGCAGCGTCTGGTGGACACTTTGACAGTTTATGAAAGGGCATCTTCTGCACGGGTTAATTGGGCCAAGAGTGAGGGTCTATTGGTGGGCCACTGGTCGTGTCAAGGCGTCCCTCACCTACCCGGCGGGCTTCAGTGGGGGGACGGCCGGTCTCAAAGTGTTGGGGGTTTTTCTAAATGGAAATGGTTGCTACCACAGCTGTCATATAGGGGCAGGGTTCTGGTCGCGAATAATCTGGTTGCCTCGGCTCTCTGGCATAGGCTGGTGGCTTTGACACCGTCCAGGAGCCTCGTGGAGGAGATTCAGAAGATCATCGTGGACTTCTTTTGGTCTGGTCGCCACTGGGTCCGTGCGCCTGTTCACTACCTGCCTGTGGCCGAGGGGGGACAGGGCCTGGTGGACATACATTCCAAGATCGCCAGCTTCAGGCTTCGAACTGCACAACGCCTCCTTTACGGATGCGGACCCTGCTGGATGGACACTGCTAAACTGCTCTTGAGGAGAGTTGGTCGCTTGGGCTATGATAAGCAGCTCTTCCTCGTGACATCTGGGGAGGTGGACATTACTGGACTATCTGCTTTTTACACGTCTGTTTTGCATGCATGGCAAGTCTTCAACGTGGCCCGCTTCCGTGACGAGACGCCGGGCATGTGGCTGTTCGAGGAACCACTGTTTTTCAATCGATTCATCGAAGCTGAGGTGCTGCAGTCTGTCAGTCTGCGGAGTTGTTTGCGGGAGGCACGCTGTACCAAGCTTGGTCATCTTATGGGGATGTTGACCGCATCGATGGATACACTGAGGCGGAGTGCAAAAATTACATCTGTCAGACTGCTGCAAAGGGTGGTGGAGGACGTGTGCGCCGCCCTGCCGCAGCCGCTTCGAGCGTTTGCGACGAACCGCACTCTTTCCAATCAATGGGATGACGACACTGCGTCTACCTTTCCTGCAATTTCCATAACTCCAGATGTGGGAGTGGCAGAGAGGAGAGGATCACCTACTGACCTTCAGGATTCCTCGCCTGGGCAAGTTCCAGTTTGTCGGGACAAGGGCGGTGTATCACATCTGTGTGAAGGTTCTGAATCTGCGCTCTCTGAAGGATGTCACGGAGTCAAGGTGGGCGGGTTGTTTGGGGCCAGGGGTCTCCCCAAAGGGCAGCTGGCGGTGCATGTACAAGCAACCTATTGAGAAACGCACAGCAGATCTCCAGTGGAGGATTGTGCATGGGGCAATAGCCACAAATAAATACAGGGCACACCTTGATCCGACTGTGGGGGGGGAATGTTTGTTTTGTTCCCAAGTTGAGACCCTCTACCATTTGTTTGTCCACTGTTTTCGTTTATCTGGACTTTTTGAGATTTTGCGCGAGTGGTTTCGGGCTTTGGGTGAACGATTCTCTTTTGGTCTGTTCATTTACTGTCCGAAGTATAAAGTGGCAAGGAAGGCTGCCCACACTTTGATGAACTTCCTATCTGGGACTGCTAAGCTTGCCATCTGGCTGACGAGGAAAAATCAGGCAAGCAATGCTGGCAATGTGGATCCTGTGTCCGCTTTCAAGGTCTTGTTGAAAGTCAGACTCCAGGTGGAGTTCTCTCACTATCAAATGGTAGACAATCTGGAAGCGTTCATCAATAGATGGGCTGTAGGGAATGTTTTGTGTTCAGTGGGTCAGGGGGATGAGTTATGTTTGCACTTTTGAGATGTGACACACTTGGACAACTGATATTGGTCTTTCTGCAATTTTGAAATGTGCAATAAAGCCATTTTTTAAAAGTCCTCTCTCTCTCTCTCTCTGTCTCTCTCTCTCTCTCTCTCTCTCTCTCTCTCTCTCATATCACCTGCTGTCCTTCAGAACTCCTTGTCTGGGCAAGTTCCAGTTTGTAGGGAAGAAGACGGTGTATCACATCTGTGTGAAGGTTCTGAATCTGCGCTCTCTGACGGAGGTGAAGGAGTCGAAGTGGGCGGGGTCTTTGGGGCCGGTATTCTCACCGAAAGGCAGCTGGCGGTCCATGTACAAGCTCCCGATTGACAAACGGACAGCAGATCTCCAGTGGAGGATTGTACCTGGGGCAATAGCGACGAATAAATACAGAGCACACCTGGATCCTAATGTGGGGGAGGAATGTTTGTTTTGTTCCCAAGTTGAGACCCTGGAGCATTTGTTTGTTAAATGTTTTCATTTATCTGGGCTTTTGGATCTTTTGAAAGTGTGGTTTCATAATTTTGGTGAATGTTTTTCTTTTGGTTTGTTTATTTACGGTCCAAAGTATAAAGTGGCAAAGAAGTCTGTGCACACTTTGATGAACTTCCTATCTGGTACTGCTAAACTTGCCATCTGGCTGACAAGAAGAAATCGGACTATTAACACTGGCAATGTGGATCCTGTGTTTGTTTTCAAGGCCTTGTTAAAAGTCAGACTCCAGGTGGAGCACTCTTTTTTTTTCCACAATATCTTTATTGAACCTTTTTTTTTAACAAACATGACACAAACAATCAAACACTAACACTAAAGTACTACAAAAAAAAAATACACTAAAAACACCCACAACCACCAACAAAATCAAGTCTTCAACAATGCTCCTCTGTTTAGCCTAGACAATCCATTACATAAGTATACATATTATGTTCACCAGTTTAGGTAAAATATTACTTTTAAGTATATTGATTCTCCCGATCATCGACATTGGTAGTGACATCCATCTCTGAATTAACTCATTGATATCTGTCATTAAGGCTTCATAGTTGACACTGGCGACTGATTCTAGCTTAGGCACAATTTGGATTCCTAAATATTTAAACTGATTTACAACGTTGAATTGATTTACCTCAGGGGCTGGGTAATTTCTCTGGGTCTCATTTAGCATTAATATTGAAGATTTAGTTTTATTTATTTTATATCCTGATATTTCCCCAAAATTCTTTATTAAATTCAACAAGGTCGGAATTGATTTTTTTAGATTCGACATAAACAAAATTATGTCATCGGCGTACAGGGAGATTTTATGTTCTGTTGGTCCAACTTTAATTCCATATATTTGTGAATGTAAACGTATCGCCATCGCTAAAGGTTCAATTGCCATAGTAAACAGTAAAGGTGAAAGTGGACAGCCTTGTCGACATCCTCTATTGATTTTTATTGATTTTGAAATATTGTTATTTGTTAGGATTTCTGCTGTAGCATTATTGTATATTATCTGAACCCATTTTATGAAATTATTTCCAAGTCCAAACCTTTGTAAGACTTCAAAAAGAAAGGGCCATTCGACTCTATCAAAGGCCTTTTCGGCGTCCAGTGATAGGAGAGCTGTATCCGGTGCTTCTTTATTAGAATAAATAATATTAAATAGTCTTCTTACATTATGGAAGCCTTGTCTTCCCTTTATAAAGCCATTCTGATCTCGATTAATAATATTTGGTAAAATTTCTTGTATTCCTCTTGCTAAAATTTTACAGATTATCTTAAGGTCGGCATTTAATAGGCTTATTGGTCTCATATTTTCACATTTATTAGAGGGCTTACCTGGTTTTGGCAACAGTATAATTAAGGCATTATTCATGTATGATGGTAAATTACTATTTTGAAATGCTTCTAAAACCATTTCCAAAAAAGGTTTTATTAATTTATTCTTAAATTTTTTATAAAGGTCAACTGGAAGACCATCTGGTCCTGCACTTTTTCCTGATTTCATATTATCAATGGCTAGCCCAACTTCTTCTTGACTAATTTTAGACTCCAATATCTCCCTGTTTTCATTTGGAATACACAGTATAGATAGTTCGTTCAAAAACCCATTTAGTTTTGTTAAATCAGATTAATTTTTGGTATCATATAATTTTTCATAGTAATCTCTAAAGGCTCTATTAATTTCTAAAGGATCTATAACTACCTGTCCATTACTTATAATACTGGTAATTGGTGTTTTAAATTCTAATTGTTTAATCTGCCATGCCAATAATTTTCCTGATTTTTCACCTTGTTCATAAAAAGATTGTTTCAATCTTAGAAGACTCGAGGCAGCTCTATTCGCTAATTTTTTGTCATATTCAGCTCTCAAAATCAGTAATTCGTTCTCCAACCTTGGATCACTTCCTGCATACACTTTTTCCTGAAGACTTTTTATTTTATGTTCCAATTGGGCTCTCTCCTCTCGAGTCTTCTTAGATTTTGAACCTGTATAACTAATAATATGTCCCCTAATAAAAGCTTTGAAAGCCTCCCACTTTACACATGCTGATGTTTGTGTAGTATTGATGTCAAAGAACTCATCTGTTTTTCTATGTACTTGACAAATTCCTCATCCTGAAGCCATTTATGCTGAAATTGCCATCTACCTGATTCCTTTGTCAATTTCTTATCTACATATATTAGACAGCAGGGTGCATGATCAGAGATCACGATGTTATCATAAAAGCAGTTTTGAATCTTGGACCTTAATTCTGTGGAAATCAAAAAATAATCAATACGTGAGAATGTCTTGTAGGTACTGGAATAACAAGAGTAGGCTTTAACTTGTGGTTTCATTTCTCTCCATATATCTAGCAATCTCAATTCTTTCATATAATGATTAATGGTCATCCTACATCCATTGTGCGTACAGTCCAGTCCTGTTGATCTATCTATACAGGGATTCAATGTACAATTAAAATCCCCTGCTATTATATGTTGCCCTGTAAGTGATGATAAGATAAGAAATAAATTAGCAAAGAACTTTTGATCATCTATATTGGGACCATATAAGTTCACCAAATTTATATTTTCTAATAGCAAAGATCCTTGAATGATTACATATCTTCCAAATTTGTCTCCAATTACATTTTTCACTTGAAAAGGGACTGATTTATGTATGAGAGTCATAACTCCCCTGGCTCGGGATGAAAATGATGAGGTGAAAACACTTCCTCCAGGTGGAGCACTCTTTTTTTCCACAATATCTTTATTGAACCTTTTTTTTTTTTTTTAACAAACATGATACAAACAATCAAACACTAACACTAAAGTACTACAAAAAAAAAAAATACCCTAAAAACACCAACAACCACCAACAAAATCAAGTCTTCAACAATGCTCCTCTGTTTAGTCTAGACAATCCAATACATTAGTATACATATTATGTTCACCAGTTTGGAATTTACAAGGTCCACACACATCATTCACCTTCTTCTTCAAGAGTTATGTTTAAATTTTTTACATAATCAATAAAAGGTCTCCATATATTCTCAAACACAATTTCCTTTGATTTCAGTATATATGTTATTCTTTCTAATGGAAGGTTTGTTAACATCTGTCTTAACCACTGAGTCACATCTGGTCTATGAGTCTTTTTCCATAATAGTGCAATACATTTTTTGGCATTAAGCAAACTGAGGTCTATGAATGTTCTTTCACTTTTATTGAAATTATGCTTTTCTGGGTACAGACCCAACAAAAACAGTTTAGGATTCAATATGATTTGTTTTGAGATTATTTTTTCAATTGTTACCCTCACCTCCTCCCAAAACATTCTTATTAATCTACATTCCCATAAACAATGAAATAGGGTTCCTTTACTTTCCATGCATTTTGTGCATGTATCTGGTATATTTTTGTTATATCTATTTAACTCCTCCGGTGTAACATACATCCGCATTAACCATTTGAAATGTATCAATTTAAGGCGTGCATTTATTGATTTGGTTTGAGCTTCTGTACAAGCCAATTCCCATTGTTCCTCTGAAATTTCAATTTGCAGATCTTCTTTCCAGTAGTTTAATCTTTTCAGTGAATTTTCACTTGAAGATAGTGTCAATGAGTTATAAAACTCTGAAATAATACCCTTTCTTTTACTATCTTTCATCATCATTTTTTCCAAGGATGAATAAATAGGTCGAGTGAGAGCTTTATTTTGATTTGATCGAATAAAGTTTCTAAGTTGAAGATATTTAAAAAAATGTGTTCTATTGAGATTAAATTTGATCCTCAGCTCTTCAAAAGACATTATGTTGTCTGCACCTGGCAAATATAAATCCTGAATCTTTTGTATCCCTTTTAAATTCCATACTTTAAATACAGCGTCCGCTCTCCCTGGTTTAAAATATTGATTACCCCATATTGGACTAAATTGTGACAATAACTGTGGTTCTTTTAAATAGTTTTTAGCTTCACACCATATTTTGATCATATGCTTTACAAATGGATTTTTAACTTGTTTTTGTAATTTTTTTGCCGAATCTGAGTATATGAATATGGGAAGAGGTAAAGGTAAATTGTATGATTCCATTTCAGTCCAGTGAGGGAGATCATTTGATGAAAAATAATATGTCATAGACCTCAGTTGTGCCGACCAATAATACAACATAAAATTTGGACATTTCAGACCTCCACGATCAAATGGTAAATATAATAAAGACAAACGTAATCTAGCCCTCCTGTTGTTCCATATAAATTCCACTAACTTTTTTTTTATTCTTGAGAATAGATCTAAAGGTGGTGATAAGGGAATGTATTGAAATAAATAAAGTATTTTAGGTAAAATATTACTTTTAAGTATATTGATTCTCCCGATCATCGACATTGGTAGTGACATCCATCTCTGAGTTAACTCATTGATATCTGACATTAAGGCTTCATAGTTGACACTGGCGACTGATTCTAGCTTAGGCATAATTTGGATTCCTAAATATTTAAACTGATTTACAACATTGAATTGATTTACCTCAGGGGCTGGGTAATTTCTCTGGGTCTCATTTAGCATTAATATTGAAGATTTAGTTTTATTTATTTTATATCCTGATATTTCCCCAAAATTCTTTATTAAATTCAACAAGGTTGGAATTGATTTTTTTAGATTCGACATAAACAAAATTATATCATTGGCGTACAGGGAGATTTTATGTTCTGTTGGTCCAACTTTAATTCCATATATTTGTGAATGTAAACGTATCGCTATCGCTAAAGGTTCAATTGCCATAGTAAACAGTAAAGGTGAAAGTGGACAGCCTTGTCGACATCCTCTATTGATTTTTATTGGTTTTGAAATATTGTTATTTGTTAGGATTTCTGCTGTAGCATTATTGTATATTATTTGAACCCATTTTATAAAATTATTTCCAAGTCCAAACCTTTGTAGGACTTCAAAAAGAAAGGGCCATTCAACTCTATCAAAGGCCTTTTCGGCGTCCAATGATAGGAGAGCTGTATCCGGTGCTTCTTTATTAAAATAAATAATATTAAATAGTCTTCTTACATTATGGAAGCCTTGTCTTCCCTTTATAAAGCCATTCTGATCTCGATTAATAATATTTGGTAAAATTTCTTGTATTCGTCTTGCTAAAATTTTACAGATTATCTTAAGGTCGGCGTTTAATAGGCTTATTGGTCTCATATTTTCACATTTATTAGAGGGCTTACCTGGTTTTGGCAGCAGTATAATTAAGGCATTATTTATGTATGATGGTAAATTATTATTTTGAAATGCTTCTAAAACCATTTCCAAAAAAGGTTTTATTAATTTATTCTTAAATTTTTTATAAAGGTCAACTGGAAGACCATCTGGTCCTGCACTTTTTCCTGATTTCATATTATCAATGGCTAGCCCAACTTCTTCTTGACTAATTTTAAACTCCAATATCTCCCTGTTTTCATTTGGAATACACGGTATAGATAGTTCGTTCAAAAACCCATTTAGTTTTGTTAAATCAGATTAATTTTTGGTATCATATAATTTTTCATAGTAATCTCTAAAGGCTCTATTAATTTCTAAAGGATCTATAACTACCTGTCCATTACTTATAATACTGGTAATTGGTGTTTTAAATTCTAATTGTTTAATCTGCCATGCCAATAATTTTCCTGATTTTTCACCTTGTTCATAAAAAGATTGTTTCAATCTTAGAAGACTCGAGGCAGCTCTATTCGCTAATTTTTTGTCATATTCAGCTCTCAAAATCAGTAATTCGTTCTCCAACCTTGGATCACTTCCTGCATACACTTTTTCCTGAAGACTTTTTATTTTATGTTCCAATTGGGCTCTCTCCTCTCGAGTCTTCTTAGATTTTGAACCTGTATAACTAATAATATGTCCCCTAATAAAAGCTTTGAAAGCCTCCCACTTTACACATGCTGATGTTTGTGTAGTATTGATGTCAAAGAACTCATCTGTTTTTCTATGTACTTGACAAATTCCTCATCCTGAAGCCATTTATGCTGAAATTGCCATCTACCTGATTCCTTTGTCAATTTCTTATCTACATATATTAGACAGCAGGGTGCATGATCAGAGATCACGATGTTATCATAAAAGCAGTTTTGAATCTTGGACCTTAATTCTGTGGAAATCAAAAAATAATCAATACGTGAGAATGTCTTGTAGGTACTGGAATAACAAGAGTAGGCTTTAACTTGTGGTTTCATTTCTCTCCATATATCTAGCAATCTCAATTCTTTCATATAATGATTAATGGTCATCCTACATCCATTGTGCGTACAGTCCAGTCCTGTTGATCTATCTATACAGGGATTCAATGTACAATTAAAATCCCCTGCTATTATATGTTGCCCTGTAAGTGATGATAAGATAAGAAATAAATTAGCAAAGAACTTTTGATCATCTATATTGGGACCATATAAGTTCACCAAATTTATATTTTCTAATAGCAAAGATCCTTGAATGATTACATATCTTCCAAATTTGTCTCCAATTACATTTTTCACTTGAAAAGGGACTGATTTATGTATGAGAGTCATAACTCCCCTGGCTCGGGATGAAAATGATGAGGTGAAAACACTTCCTCCAGGTGGAGCACTCTTTTTTTCCACAATATCTTTATTGAACCTTTTTTTTTTTTTTTAACAAACATGATACAAACAATCAAACACTAACACTAAAGTACTACAAAAAAAAAAAATACCCTAAAAACACCAACAACCACCAACAAAATCAAGTCTTCAACAATGCTCCTCTGTTTAGTCTAGACAATCCAATACATTAGTATACATATTATGTTCACCAGTTTGGAATTTACAAGGTCCACACACATCATTCACCTTCTTCTTCAAGAGTTATGTTTAAATTTTTTACATAATCAATAAAAGGTCTCCATATATTCTCAAACACAATTTCCTTTGATTTCAGTATATATGTTATTCTTTCTAATGGAAGGTTTGTTAACATCTGTCTTAACCACTGAGTCACACCTGGTCTATGAGTCTTTTTCCATAATAGTGCAATACATTTTTTGGCATTAAGCAAACTGAGGTCTATGAATGTTCTTTCACTTTTATTGAAATTATGCTTTTCTGGGTACAGACCCAACAAAAACAGTTTAGGATTCAATATGATTTGTTTTGAGATTATTTTTTCAATTGTTACCCTCACCTCCTCCCAAAACATTCTTATTAATCTACATTCCCATAAACAATGAAATAGGGTTCCTTTACTTTCCATGCATTTTGTGCATGTATCTGGTATATTTTTGTTATATCTATTTAACTCCTCCGGTGTAACATACATCCGCATTAACCATTTGAAATGTATCAATTTAAGGCGTGCATTTATTGATTTGGTTTGAGCTTCTGTACAAGCCAATTCCCATTGTTCCTCTGAAATTTCAATTTGCAGATCTTCTTTCCAGTAGTTTAATCTTTTCAGTGAATTTTCACTTGAAGATAGTGTCAATGAGTTATAAAACTCTGAAATAATACCCTTTCTTTTACTATCTTTCATCATCATTTTTTCCAAGGATGAATAAATAGGTCGAGTGAGAGCTTTATTTTGATTTGATCGAATAAAGTTTCTAAGTTGAAGATATTTAAAAAAATGTGTTCTATTGAGATTAAATTTGATCCTCAGCTCTTCAAAAGACATTATGTTGTCTGCACCTGGCAAATATAAATCCTGAATCTTTTGTATCCCTTTTAAATTCCATACTTTAAATACAGCGTCCGCTCTCCCTGGTTTAAAATATTGATTACCCCATATTGGACTAAATTGTGACAATAACTGTGGTTCTTTTAAATAGTTTTTAGCTTCACACCATATTTTGATCATATGCTTTACAAATGGATTTTTAACTTGTTTTTGTAATTTTTTTGCCGAATCTGAGTATATGAATATGGGAAGAGGTAAAGGTAAATTGTATGATTCCATTTCAGTCCAGTGAGGGAGATCATTTGATGAAAAATAATATGTCATAGACCTCAGTTGTGCCGACCAATAATACAACATAAAATTTGGACATTTCAGACCTCCACGATCAAATGGTAAATATAATAAAGACAAACGTAATCTAGCCCTCCTGTTGTTCCATATAAATTCCACTAACTTTTTTTTTATTCTTGAGAATAGATCTAAAGGTGGTGATAAGGGAATGTATTGAAATAAATAAAGTATTTTAGGTAAAATATTACTTTTAAGTATATTGATTCTCCCGATCATCGACATTGGTAGTGACATCCATCTCTGAGTTAACTCATTGATATCTGACATTAAGGCTTCATAGTTGACACTGGCGACTGATTCTAGCTTAGGCATAATTTGGATTCCTAAATATTTAAACTGATTTACAACATTGAATTGATTTACCACAGGGGCTGGGTAATTTCTCTGGGTCTCATTTAGCATTAATATTGAAGATTTAGTTTTATTTATTTTATATCCTGATATTTCCCCAAAATTCTTTATTAAATTCAACAAGGTTGGAATTGATTTTTTTAGATTTGACATAAACAAAATTATATCATCGGCGTACAGGGAGATTTTATGTTCTGTTGGTCCAACTTTAATTCCATATATTTGTGAATGTAAACGTATCGCTATCGCTAAAGGTTCAATTGCCATAGTAAACAGTAAAGGTGAAAGTGGACAGCCTTGTCGACATCCTCTATTGATTTTTATTGGTTTTGAAATATTGTTATTTGTTAGGATTTCTGCTGTAGCATTATTGTATATTATTTGAACCCATTTTATGAAATTATTTCCAAGTCCAAACCTTTGTAGGACTTCAAAAAGAAAGGGCCATTCAACTCTATCAAAGGCCTTTTCGGCGTCCAATGATAGGAGAGCTGTATCCGGTGCTTCTTTATTAAAATAAATAATATTAAATAGTCTTCTTACATTATGGAAGCCTTGTCTACCCTTTATAAAGCCATTCTGATCTCGATTAATAATATTTGGTAAAATTTCTTGTATTCGTCTTGCTAAAATTTTACAGATTATCTTAAGGTCGGCGTTTAATAGGCTTATTGGTCTCATATTTTCACATTTATTAGAGGGCTTACCTGGTTTTGGCAGCAGTATAATTAAGGCATTATTTATGTATGATGGTAAATTATTATTTTGAAATGCTTCTAAAACCATTTCCAAAAAAGGTTTTATTAATTTATTCTTAAATTTTTTATAAAGGTCAACTGGAAGACCATCTGGTCCTGCACTTTTTCCTGATTTCATATTATCAATGGCTAGCCCAACTTCTTCTTGACTAATTTTAAACTCCAATATCTCCCTGTTTTCATTTGGAATACACGGTATAGATAGTTCGTTCAAAAACCCATTTAGTTTTGTTAAATCAGGTTCATTTTTGGTATCATATAATTTTTCATAGTAATCTCTAAAGGCTCTATTAATTTCTAAAGGATCTATAACTACCTGTCCGTTACTTATAATACTGGTAATTGGTGTTTTAATTTCCAATTGTTTAATCTGCCATGCTAATAATTTTCCTGATTTTTCACCTTGTTCATAAAAAGATTGTTTCAATCTTAGAAGACTCGAGGCAGCTCTATTCGCTGATTTTTTGTCGTATTCAGCTCTCAAAATCAGTAATTCATTCTCCAACCTTGGGTCACTTCCTGCATACACTTTTTCCTGAAGACTTTTTATTTTATGTTCCAATTTAGCTCTCTCCTCTCGAGTCTTCTTAGATTTTGATCCTGTATAACTAATAATATGTCCCCTAATAAAAGCTTTGAAAGCCTCCCACTTTACACATGCTGATGTTTGTGTAGTATTGATGTCAAAGAACTCGTCTATCTGTTTTTCTATATACTTGACAAATTCCTCATCCTGAAGCCATTTATGCTGAAATTGCCATCTACCTGATTCCTTTGTCAATTTTTTATCTACATATATTAGACAACAGGGTGCATGATCAGAAATCACGATGTTATCATAAAAGCAGTTTTGAATCTTGGACCTTAATTCTGTGGAAATCAAAAAATAATCAATACGTGAGAATGTCTTGTAGGTACTGGAATAACAAGAATAGGCTTTAACTTGTGGTTTCATTTCTCTCCATATATCTAACAATCTCAATTCTTTCATAAAATGATTAATAGTCATCCTACATCCAATGTGCGTACAATCCAGTCCTGTTGATCTATCCTCACCTGGATTCAATGTACAATTAAAATCCCCTGCTATTATATGTTGCCCTGTAAGTGATGATAAGATGAGAAATAAATTAGCAAAGAACTTCTGATCATCTATATTGGGACCATATAAGTTCACAAGATTTATATTTTCTAATAGCAAAGAACCTTGAATGATTACATATCTTCCAAATTTGTCTCCAATTACATTTTTCACCTGAAAAGGAACTGATTTATGTATGAGAGTCATAACTCCCCTGGCTCGGGATGAAAATGAAGAGGTGAATACACTTCCCTGCCATCTACTCCTAATTCTTTTAACATCCTCCTCTATCAGATGAGTTTCTTGTAAAAACACAATTCTTGAACCCATGTCCTTTATTTTATTCATAACTTGTTTAAGTTTTTTTAAATTTTGTAGACCTCTGCAATTCCATGAAGTTAAATTAAGATTAACACTTTGGTCCATGATCAATAGAGAGTTTGGGATTACCTTGCAGTGTAAACATGCTCATACAGAGAAGCAAAAACATGAGTGGTTGAACATTCATCCTACAAACTACACACAAACAAATTTCCCCTTCCCACACTTGTGGCAAACCCCCCAAAATCAAAAGAAAAATTCTGTCTCCCGATATAGCCATCGACCGTTCCACACCCACGGGGAACAGCCTAAGCCACTCCTTCTTCATCCTCCCAATCACCCCAACTCTACTGCTTTTAATGACGTAACATTAACTCTCCTCTGTAGTTTTCCAACTTAACTCCAAAATTTTTAACAACTTTGTACATCATAGTTTTTTTTTTTGTTTGTTTTGTTTTTGTTTTGTTTTTTTAATATATAATACAATCTATATTTTGTAAACTTACTATTTACTTCAAGTCAGTCAGATGCCTGTGCAAATGCTTAATTATTCTACCTTATATTTTGTTCATGCTTAGCTCCCACCAGTCTCTTCTTCTTCTTTGATCTTCTTGATGAACTCCTGCGCCTCCTCTGGGGTCTTGAAAATGTGGGTTCTGCCCTCATACGTGGTCAGCAGTCTCGCAGGATAGATTACACCATGACGAATCCCAAGGTTGCGCAGCTCCTTACGTATGGGATCAAACTGCTTCCTCAATTGCTGGATTCCTGTGGCCAAATCTGGGTAGAACCGCACCTGCTGGTCCTGGTGTTTAATCTCTCCTTTAGCACGTGCAGCGTTGAAGATCTTCATCCTGTCTCTGTTGCTAAGAAACTTCATAATTAAGGTCCTCGGCGGTCCCTTATCTCTCCGTGGGCCAATACGATGTGCTTTTTCCAGAACCACTGCTGATTGCAACTCCTCGCTGCCCAGCACCTCCGGAATCCACTTTTCCAGAAAGGAACATACGTCCCGACCTTCTGATTCCTCTGGAAGACCCACCAGCCTCAAATTATTCTGTCTCGACCGAGATTCCAAATCCAAAATATTATCTTCCAGAGATTTATTTTTTTTTTCCAAAGTGCGCACCTTTAATTGAAGACGGGTGACGTCATCTTCAGCACTAGCGAGACGGAGCTCCATCTGCGCCGTTCGTTCTACACAGTCACCCAATTCCTTTCTTATTCCTTCCAACGCTGTCATAATCCCATCAAATCTAGAGGAAAAGTCCGCTCTCATTGAACTCATGGCAGCCATCAGCGCATCTGCGCCATTCCCCGCAAACATCGCACCGCCGCCAGCCTCCTCCGCCATATATGGAGTTTTGTTTGCTGCGTCACAGACCTGAAAGTCCGTTAATTTGGACTGTTTCGGCGGCTCGCTTTTTCCTTTTCCTGGTTTTCCAGCCTTAGGCTTCACCGACATATCCTCGCCCAAATGCTGGGATACGTTCTGTCCCAAATGAGAGAGTTATTTGCCGATTTTTCTTCTCCAGGAGCAGAGCAGAGCGAGACACGTCCGTCCTACGTGGCAGCCATAACCGGAAGTAGGTGGAGCACTCTTACTATAAAATGGTGGACAATTTGGAGGTATTCACCAATAGATGGACTGTAGGGAATATTTTGTGTTCTGTGGGAGAGAGGGATGAGTTATGTTTGCACTTTTGAAATGTGAGACACTTGGTGGAATGATGGTATCATGGTGATCTTACATTTTTGAATTGTACAATAAAGGGATTTTGTAAGCCTCAAACCTCCCACTCACTCACTCACACACACACACACACACACACACACACACACACACACACACACAGGTATGAAAAAGTGTTTGCCCCCTTCCTAATTTCTCATTTTTTTTTGTGTTTGTCACACTTAAATGTTTCGGATCATCAAATTTAAATATTGGACAAATGTAACACAAGTAAACACAAAATGTAGTTTATAAATGATGGTGTTTATTGTTAAGGAAGAAAGAATCCAAACCTACATGTGCCTGTGTGAAAAAGTGATTGTCCCCTAAACCTAATAACTGGTTGGGCCACCCTCAGCAGCAAAAACTGCAATCAAGCGTTTGCCATAACTGACAATGAGTCTTTTACAGCACTGTGGAGGAATTTTGGCCCACTTATCTTTGCAGAATTGCTGTAATTCAGCCACATTGGAGGGTTTTCGAGCATGAACCGCCTTTTTAAGGTCATGCCACAGCATCTCAATTGGATTCAGGTCAGGTTTTTGACTAGGCCACTCCAAAGTCTTCATTTTGTTTTTCTTAAGCTATCAAAAAGTGGGGATTTTAAATTGTCCTTAGGTATGACTGTGAGAGTGAATGGTTGTCTGTCTCTCTGTGTTGGCCCTGCGATGGACTGGCGATCTGTCCAGGGTGTACCCTGCCTCTGGCCCAAAGATGATGGGATAGGCTCCAGCCCCCCCGCCCCCCCGACCCGAAAAGGATTAAGCGATAGAAGATGAATGAATGCATTCAGAGGTGGACTTGCTGGTGTGTTTTGGATCATTGTCCTGCTGCAGAACCAAAGTGCGCTTCAGCTTGAGGTCACGAACAGATGGCCAGACATTCTCCTTCAGGATTTTTTGGTAGACAGCAGAATTCATGGTTCCATTTACTACAGCAAGTCTTCCAGGTCCTGAAGCAGCAAAACAGCCCCAGACCATCACACTACCACCACCATATTTTACTGTTGGTATGATGTTCCGTTCCTGAAATGCTGTGTTACTTTTACGCCAGATATAATGGGACACATACCTTCCAAAAAGTTCAACTTTTGTCTCGTCAGTCCACAGAGTATTTTCCCAAAAGTATTGGGGATCATCAAGGTGTTTTCTGGCATGGCAAAACTGAGATGAGCCTTTGTTCGTTTTGCTCAGTAGTGGTTTTCGTCTTGGAACTCTGCGATGCAGGCCATTTTTGCCCAGTCTTTGGATGTTGTTGTGGGGTCTTTTGTGACCTCTTGGATAAGTCGTCGCCGCACTCTTGGGGTAATTTTGGTCGGCCGGCCGTTCCTGGGAAGGTTCGCCACTGTTCCATGTTTTTGCCATTTGTAGATAATGGCCCTCACTGTGGTTCGCTGGAGTCCCAAAGGTTTAGAAATGGCTTTATAACCTTTTCCAGACTGATAAATCTCAATTACTTTGTTTCTCATTTGTTCCTGAATTTCTTTCAATCGCAGAACGATGTCTAGCTTTTGAGGATCTTTTGGTCTACTTCACTTTGTCAGGCAGGTCCTATTTAAGTGAGTTCTTGATTGAGAACAGGTGTGGCAGTAATCAGGCCTGGGTGTGGCTAGATAAATTGAACTCAGCTTTCCAATGATGTGATAAACCACAGTTAATTTATGTTTTAACCGGGGGGGGGGGGCACTTTTTCCACACGGGGCCATGTAAGTTTGGATTTTTTTCCCCCTTGGTGATAAACACCTTCATTTAGAAACTGCATTTTGTGTTTACTTGTGTTATCTTGGTCTAATATTTGGATTTGTTTGCTGATCTGGAGCATTTGGGTGTGACAAACATGCAGGGAGGTGGGGGATCAGGATGGGGGCAAACACTTTTTCACACCACTGTATATACAAAATGTGTGCATGTCCACCCCGATGACCTGCCCCTGGAAAAAAGTTCAGGCTCAGGAAATTTTTTTGCTTTAACCCCTGTGTGAACTCAAGAGGGGTTTTTTTTCCCCCCAATTTGGACTTTTCTCTCAGGCTGCACAATAGTGGCAGTTATATCAGTCTCTGTACTTATGTCCTGCTGTTCTTTTTTCTACAGTAGCCGAAACAAGACAAAAAACACTGCTTTAGTTAGATCTCTGCTGATCTGGGAATGCTCTAGGTGTGTTGGACATGTTTTTTTACATTCATCTTACTACTCTATGAATATGGCCTTTGTTGATGCACCAACACAATTGAACTGTTAATTACAGTTTAATTAACTGTGTAGCTTTACCTGTAACAACAGCTACTTTAGAGTATAAGTGATCATCACCTCAGTATTTGGGGCACATTTTTCTCCAAATAAAATGGCCCTAATTAGACATCCACCCATGTCTCCCAACTGTCCTCACTCACATTGAGCCACAATGATGATGATTGGGAATAATCAGATTTGACGTGTTTACATGCACTGAATAAACTGTTATTGGGCAGTAACAACTTATGTTTGTGATTTCTCATAACCTGATAAGAGTTTAGTGGTTAAAACAGATGTGTTAAAGTTTGGGTCTGTTTTTGAAGTTAGAATAATCAGTGTAGACAACATAATAATAGTAATAATAATAATGGATAATCATGGCAGGTAAATATAAATATAACTGCTCCTGTGGAGAAGTGAGTAAACTGATTTTAGTTTATCAAATAAAAATCCACCTCAACAGGCATGTTGTAATAAAAATAGAGACCTACATACACTCTGGTCTTGGTCCTGATTTGGTCTCTGACAGCCCACCCCTTAAGTCTTGGTCTCTGTATGCTCTGGTTTGGGTCTACTCCCAGTTTACCAGTTTTACTGATTAATATGAGGTTATCATGGTTTTCCGGTAGCAAGCAAACCAATGCCTGACCTGACATGCACTTGTGGACCACTCCCAGTTACATGGGGTGGGACTGGACATCCTAGCAGATAAGCACATCTGTCGTTTTGCCAGTCGGTGCATCGTGACATGCACTTCACAGAGAGCAGAGATAAACAAACCTATCACCTGGTCAGTCACTGCAACAGATACTGGAGTCAGTTTGTCTTGGCCTGTCCTTGCCACTGATAATACCTCTATCTGCCAAGAAGTTGCCTCTAGTCCAGCAAAAGCTAGCGGTACTCAAATACTTTGCTAGCAGTTTCATGAAATGGTCAGTCAGAAAGCAACTCATACCAGCTCGGACGTCGCCCGGGTTAACAAAGTCAGGAGTTCCTGGCAGCAAAGGGCGAAGGACAGCGCTGCATGGAGGAATCTGATCAGACCTAAATGAAACAGTCATTGTTGCCCCCGACAGACTGCTATGATGATGATGAACCTGTACAACCCAACTGAAGAACAAACTGAAATCTTTTAAGGGGAAAAAAAAAAAAAAAAAAAAACACCTTACAATAACCCATTTGCATAAATATGTACACCCTTAAACTAATACTTTGTTGCAGCACCTTTGGCTTTTATTACAACACTGAGTCTTTTTGGGTAGGAGTCCATCAGCGTGGCACATCTTGATGTGGCAATATTTGCCCACTCTTCTTTGCAAAAATGCTCAAAATCTGTCAGACTGTGAGGGCATCTCCTGTGTACAGCCCTCTTCAGATCACCCCATAGATGTTTGATCAGATTCAGGTCTGGACTCTGGCTGGGCCATTCCAAAACGTTAATCTTCTTCTGGTGAAGCAATTCTTTTGTTTATTTGGATGTGTGGTTTGGGTCATTATTGTGCTGAAAGATGAAGTTCCTCTTCATCTTTCAAGCAGAAGCCTGAAGGTTTGTGCCAACACTGACTGGTATTTGGAACTGTTCATAATTCCCTCCACCTTGACTTAGGCCCCAGTTCCAGCTGAAGAAAAACAGCCCCAAAGCATGATGGTACCACAACCATGCTTCACTGTAGGTATGGTTTCGTGATGAGCAGTGTTGCGTTTGTGCCAAATATACCTTTTGGAATTATGGCCAAAAAGTTCAACCTTGGTTTCATCGGCCCATAACACATTTTCCCACATGCATTTGGGAGATTTCAAATGTGTTTTTGCAAAATGTAGCCAGGCTTGGATGTTTTTCTTTGTAAGATAAGGCTTCCATCTTGCCACCCTAGTTGAGAGATTGTTGTCACATGTACTAAACACCCAGTACTTGCCAGAAATTCCTGCAGCTCCTTTAATGTTGTTGTCAGTCTCTTGACAGCCTCCCTGACCAGTTTTCTTCTCGACTTTTCATGACTTTCGGAGAGACGTCCAGTTCTTAGTCATGTCTTCACTGTGTTCCATGGTATATTTAATGCCTTGGAAATTCTTTTGTACCTTTCTCCTGACTGATACCTTTGAACAATGAGATCCCTCTGACACTGTGGAAGCTCTCTGCGGACCATGGCTTGTGCTATAAGATGTGACTACAAAAATGTAAAGAAAAACCTATTAGAACAGCTGAACTTTATTTGGGGTTAATCAGAGGCACTTTAAATGGTGGAAGGTGTATGCTGCCCATTTAACATGAGTTTGAATGTGACTGGTTAATTTTGAACACAGCCACATCCCCAGTTATAATGGGTGTGCATATTTATGCAAACAGATTATTGTAGGTTTATTTTTCCCCTTAAAATATTTGTTTGTTTTTCAGTTGGGTTGTACAGGTTATAGGCCACATTAATGGTGGAAAAAGTTTTGAAATGATTTATCTTGGTCTCATTTTTTTACATCATAAAACCTGGCATTTGAACAGGGGTGTGTAGACTTTTTATATCCACTGTATGCATTTTTTTTTCTAATTTTAAACATCTTCTGAATATTTGGTGGCAACTGTCCATTGTTTGCCTTATACATTATTTGAATTGTACTGTAATCTACTAAATCAGGAAATTTTAATGCACCCAATTCAATAAATAGTGAATTTGTTGGCTCACAGTAAGGTTTATTGGTTATGATCCGTATAGCTTTTTTGTTGTAAAAAGATTGGATTATGTTTGTTTTATAAATATTTCCCCAAACTTCTATACAATAGCACATATATGAATTGTATAAAATACATAATGATTTGTGACATAATAAGTCTTTTACTTTATTTAATATAGCTGTTGATTTGGCCATTTTAGTTCTAACATAATTCATATGTGATTTCCAATGTAATTTAAAATCAACTCCTAGAAATTGCAACATCATTTACTTTCAAATCAAATCAACCTTTATTGTCATATTGCTGTACATACAACTGTAGTGCAGGCAAGATGAAATTGCATTTCTCTCGGCATCCATATAAGTAGAAGCAACATGATTTAAGACACACTCACACATATCTTCACCCCCCCCCCAATCCGTTCACACATCCCTGAGACATACCTGGAGGAAAAAAAAAAACCTAACTAACTATAATATACAAATAATGCACATAATGTCCGTAGGTGCAGTAGTGAATATGAGAGATTCCGGGTCAACTGTTCAGCATCCTAACAGCTTGTGGAAGGAAGCTGTTGATCAGTCTGGTGGTTCTGCCTCTGATGCTCTGGAATCGTTTGCCAGATGGCAGAAGTTCAAAGTGTTTATGCAGAGGGTGAGAACGGTCCTTGACAATGTTCAGTGCCCTGCTCCTACAACGGTTCTGAAAAAGTTCTTGGACAGAGGGGAGGGAGACTCCAATTACCCTCTCAGCTCCCTTGACTATCTTCTGCAGGGCTTTTTTGTCTGACATACTGCAGCTGGAGTACCATGTAGCAATGCAGTACGTCAGAACACTCTCCACCACACCTCTGTAGAAGGTCCTGAGGATGCAGATGGGGAGAGAGGCCTGTTTGAGTTTCCTCAAGAAGTGCAGTCTCTGCTGAGCCCGCTTCCTGATCCCCAAGGAATTCTTGTTCCAGGTCAGGTCCTGTGAGATCTGCACTCCGAGGAACTTGATGTTCTCCACTCTCTCCACTAAACGGCTGCCGATGCTGAGGGGGACGTGTTCAGGCTGTGACCGCCGGAAGTCGATAATCATCTCCTTCGTTTTGTCCATGTTGAGCACCAGATTGTTCTCCCTGCACCAGCCCTCCAGGTCTCTCACTTCTTCCCTGTACATTGATTCCTCATCCCTCTGAATAAGTCCCACCACCGTGGTGTCGTCTGCAGACTTAATAATCTGGTTCCCCTCATGACTGGATACACAGTCATGTGTTAGAAGTGTAAACAACAGTGGACTGAGTATGCAGCCTTGAGGGGATCCAGTGCTCAGCGTGACAGAGTTGGAGATGTTGTTTCCAACCCAGACAGACTGAGGTCTCTCAGTCAGGAAATCCAGGATCCAGAGACATGCGGCGGTGTTCAGACCAAGAAGGAGTAATTTCTCCATCAGTCTCTGGGGAATAATGGTGTTGAATGCTGAACTGAAATCAACGTACAGGAGTCTGGCGTAGGTGTCTTTCTGGTCCAGGTGGGTGATGACAGAGTGCAGGGTGGTGACTATAGCATCCTCCGTGGAGCGGTTTGAACGATATGCAAACTGGAGCGGGTCGTGTGATGCAGGGAGGCAGGCTGTAATGTGTGGTTTGACAAGCCGTTCAAAACACTTCATCACAATTGGTGTCAGTGCAACAGGACGATAGTCATTCAAACAGGACACAACTGGTTTCTTTGCCACCGGTACAATGATAGAGGTCTTAAAGCATCTGGGAACGATGGCCTGACTCAGGGAGATGTTATAAATGTCAGTCAGGACATCCGCCAACTCGCTCGCGCAGTCTCGGAGCACACGTCCCGGCATGTTGTCCGGACCTGCAGCTTTACGTGGGTTGACTCTGGTTAAGGTCCTCCGTGTGTCCGCTGTGTTGATGGTAAAAGCTGGTCTGACCGATGGTGGGGGTGGGCCAGCCCTCCCTCTGATTGTCGGGTTTGATGCTTCAAAACGTGCAAAGAAGTCGCTGAGCCTGTCTGGAAGCAAAGCGTCGTCATCATCGACTCCCTGCCTAGACTTATAGCCCGTAAGTGTCCGAACTCCCTGCCACATCTGCTTGGTGTTCCTAGTGTCACAGAGGTGTCCCTGGATTTTCTACGCATAGGCTCGCTTCGCCGCCTTAATTCCCTTTGAGAGCGCAGACCTGGCTGAGCGGAGGGCGATCCTGTCCTTCGCTCTGAAGGCTGCATCTCTGGCTGTAAGCAGCAAGCGCACCTCTGCGGTCATCCAGGGCTTGTGGTTTCCCCGCATAGTGATGGTCTTCACTGTAGTGACATCCTCTGTGTACTTCGCGATGTAGCTGGTGACCGTTTCAGCATACTCCTCCACATCTGTCTTGTCTTCCTGGGAGGCTGCTATTTTGAAGACCTCCCAGTCTGTGTGCAGAAAACAGTCTTTCATTGCAGAGGTTGCACTCTCTGGCCAAATCCTGATTTGTTTCACTGCTGGCCTGCTGTGCTTCAATAAAGGTTTGTAGGCAGGCACCAGCATCACGGATATGTGGTCAGAAAGGCCAAGGTGGGGGCGGGGTATCGCCTTATATGCATCTGTGTTTGTGTACACCAAGTCCAACATATTCTCTCCTCTGGTCTAAAAGTCTACACATTGTTTAAACTTGGGGAGCACAGTCTTTAAGCTGGTGTGGTTAAAATCCCCCGCAACCACCACAAAACTGTCCGGATGTGAAGTTTGGATTTCGCTAATAGCATCGTGTAGTTCCCTGAGTGCCTTCTTAGCATTAGCGTTAGCGCTCGGCGCTATGTAAACAGCCGCTACAAACACGTTGCTGAATTCCCTCGGCAGATAAAATGGCCAACAATTTACAATAAGGAACTCTGCCAACGGAGAGCAGTGTTTAGATACTAATGTGGCGTTAACGCACCAGTTCTTTGAGTTTTCTATTGGTATTTAGTGTGGAATTTCCAAATATTACACATTTGGTTTTACCGAGCTGAAGAGACAATTTTTGATTTTTTTGATTTTGTATACTTCATTGATCCCCAGAGGGGATGGATGAAGCAGCCACGGTACGGCGCTATCCCTTAACCATTCACACACTCATTCACACCTAGGGCCACTTTAGAGTCTCCAATTAACCTAACCTGCATGTTTTTGGCCTGTGGGAGGAAACCAGAGAAATCCACGCAGATACGGGGAGAAAATGCAAACTCCACACAGATCACTGCTGGTCAGGGGCTGGGATCGAACCAGGGATCCCATGGCCAAGGGTGAGTTGTACAGTGCTAACCACTGCGCCACGTTTCAGTCAAACCATTTCTTCATAATCTGAAGTTCATGTTCCACTGTATCTAGAAGCTGCTCATAATAAGATAAGCCTTTATTAGTCCCACAATGGGGAAATTCCAGGATTGCAACAGCACAGGGATAGCAACACTCAGAGCAACAATCAGAAGGCAAGAGAAAAACAAGAGCAGCGAGTATACATATGTACATATAAATATAAATATATATATATATATATATATACTGTATATATATATATATATATATATATACAGTATATATATATATATATATAGAGAGAGAGAGAGAGAGAGAGAGAGAGAGAGAGAGAGAGAGAGAGAGAGAGAGAGAGAGAGAGACAGTGCGGAGCATTGTAGCTAGATGGAATAAATATATAAATATATAAACACACAGTGCGGAGCATTGTAGCTAGATGGAATAAATATATGAGTATATAAACACAGTGCGGAGTATTGTAGCTAGATGGAATAAATATGTAAATATATAAACACACAGTGCGGAGCATTGTAGCTAGATGGAATAAATATATGAATATATAAACACACAGTGCGGAGCATTGCAGCTAGATGGAATAAATATGTAAATATATAAACACACACAGTGTGGAGCATTGTTGCTAGATGGAATAAATATATAAATATATAAACACAGACAGTGTGGAGCATTGTAGCTAGATGGAATGAAACAGCATAACCTTCTACTTCCCCACTACAAATAAAAGTTGTGTCATCAGTAAACAAAATACACTTCATTGACTTGGAAATCAAACATAACATCATTAATATACAAAATAAACAATAATTGGCCAAGCATAGAGCCTTGTGGCTTACCACGTTACCTTTAGCAAAACTGAGTCAGTGTTATTAGTATGAACATATTGATATCTGTCTTCCAAGTAACTGCATAACCAATCATAAGCTAGTCCTCTGATACCGTACTGCTGTAATTTACCCAAGAGTAGTTTATGATTGACAGTATCAAAAGCTTTTTGCAGGTCTAGAAAAATTGCAAGAGCATGTTTCTTACTTTCAATTGCATTTGAAACCTAAAAGTACAAGAGATGTGGTCTGTTTTTGTCCGAAACCACATTGTAGGTCACAAAGTAAATTATATTTAGCAATGAAATTTTCCAACCTTATAACAAATAATTTTTCCAAAATTTTTAAAAACTGCAGTAACAGAGAGATTAGTCTATAATTTGTGAATATGTGCGTATCACCATTTTTATGCAAAGGTATTATTTTAGCAACTTTCATTTGTCTAGGAAATTTTCCCAACTTCAGTGATAAATTACAAATGTATGTAAAAGGCTTAACAATACAATCTATTATATTTTTAATCAGGAACATGTCATGACCATTACAGTCTATACAGTTTTTATTTTTGAATTTATGAACAACATTAATCTCTTTTTCATCTGTCTCCTTGATAAACATAGAATGAGTATTTGTGCATAAAATGTCATATTATTATCGATGGGTTCTACAATAGAGTTAGCTATCGTTTTCCCAAAATTAATAAAGAATTCATTGAATTTATCTGCAATTTTGTTGTTGCCACTAATAATTTCATTATCAGAGTGCAAATAGATTTTTTCCCATGAATTTTATTCTTATTTATTATTTCTTTTAATAATTTCCATGTATTATTCATGTTTGTCTTATTTTTATCCAATAACTCACTATAATACTTTTTTTTTGCTAAATCTCAAAATACTTGTCAGTTTATTTTTATACATTTTATATTTATTTTCAGATTCCACAGTTCTTACTTCATAAATTGTTTATATAAAACCTTTTTTTCTTCCTGCAAGCATTTAGAAGACCCTTGGTTATCCATGGCTTTAGTTTGTATTTGTTGTTTAACCTTCTAGACAGCAGGGGACAATGCACATTATACAAATTTGATATGATGGAAACAAATACATTATTTGCTTCATCAACATTATTTACATATACTTTACTCCACTCTTGGATTTTTAAGGTCATCCTTAATGTTCTTGATGGCATTTTCTGTTACTTGCCTTGTAAAAAACTTAGTATCTTTTTCTTCATAATATTTAACATCTAAATCAAGAGCAACAAAAACAGGCAAATGATCACTCACATCACTAACAACAAGACCATTAGTTATTTTTACTACAATGACATTTAACCACTTGCACTCCGGGCAATTTTCCTAAAAATGCCAAAAAAAAACGTGCCCAAAGTAAATCGAAAGCTGTTATTCAACCCTTTGCAGCATCTTCATGGGGTTGGTCTCATTTAAAAGAAAACACTTTGAATTTTTTGGCAAAAAAAACATAATCTCTCTACGTGCTCTGGCCACTGAGTTACAGTCATCTAAACATACTGAACTTGAAGAAAAAAATTTGGACACAGTGTTTTTTTGGATACAAATGCTTGTAAATAACACACAGCTGTCCGATCCGGCTGGAAAATGCAACAGAAATGTAGAACCAAGTGTTATCCAGCTGAGATCCAAATTTGGTAACAATACCACAAAAAATGAATATTTTACACAGCTTTGTTCTCAGGCTGTTCCCAGGCGTTATGGAACTGTGCCAAATTGTGCCAAATGGCACAGTTTGGAAAAACGTCTAACTTTTGAATAATTCAATGTAGAATCTTCATTTTAGGCTCTAATGAAAGGTCACACTCAGGGCTGTGTCTGTGTGTGTGTGTGTGGGCGGGGGGTCGTTCCCCCCTCCCCCGCTACCAAGGACCAAATTCGGCCCTCGCTACAAGACGGAATACACTCTTTTTTTTTTTCCTTGCATGTTTTCACAGCAGCTCCCCCCCCCCTCACTACTGTGTGTGTGTGGGGGGGGGGGGGAACCGTGAACGGACCGTGAACGCCCCCCCCCCCCTCGGTACAGAAGAGGGCCATCGCTACATGATGGAATAGACTGATATACTTCCTCCCGCCGACCGAGGAGCGTTCGGACCATGCCCCCCCCCTCCTCTTCTGCAGCGGGTGGGGGGGGGCGTTCACGGTCCGAACACGGCAAATGAACCGTTTATCGTGGCGCACGCACTTCGTATTTCGTGCGCAGTACAGTTGTAAATTACCGATCGGTCAAAAGTCATTTTTGGATTACAGTTTTCAGGGATAAATAATAATTTAGCTTATAACACCTTACCTCTTCAAAGCAGCAGAGTCGTGGCGAACAGCTCTTCCCACGCGTCAGACGAACGCGATGCTGCTCCGCTCGTGGATCCCGATCAACATAATTCCATTACATATTGCCGTTTTGGCGAATGATTTACGACTTTTGTCGTCGGCCTCCGTCTATTCTGCTGGAATGAGTGCAGGTCCCACTTGTGGGTGTTCTCCATGCTGCTGGGTGAGCCTGGGTCTGTAGGAGATTTGTCCAGCGTCCTTTGTTTTCATCTGTGGCAGCAGTAAATATCGCTTCACCCAGCCAGAATTTCTGTGCTTCAATTGGCTCCTGCGTTCACAGTAGGCGGGTCCTCCTTCCTAGATTTTCATTCATTGGTTCTTCAAGGTTTCAGAAACCCAATTCAAGGCTCTTATTAGTCGAATGAGAGGTCAATCAGATGAACTAATCTGTTCGCGGCTGTCTCTGCAGTTTTTTTTTGAGTGGCGCTTGGACGCTACTACATCACCATCACCACCATCATGCGTCATGCGCACGAGGGCGCACGAGCGCGCTCTCGCGCGCCCTCGTGCGTCATAGGACGCAGAGACTTGCCCGCCCGCGGAACAACGGCGCGCAAGTGGTTAAGAAAATATTGTCAATCAGTGTGGCAGAGTTCACTGTTATCCTGCTGGGATATGTGATTGAAGGGGAAAAAACCCATACTAAACATGGAGTCAATAAATTCAGTAATTTGTGTTTTCCCATAAGGCTTGGAAAGGTCAACACTGAAATCTCCACAGGAAAAAAAAATCTGTTTTGTATTGATGATTTTACAATAAATTTCTCACAATTTATCTGTGAATAAATCAATGCTCGCATTTGGGGCTCTGTAAACACAACTTATAATAATGTTTTTAGCATTTTCTTTTATTTCAATTGTAATACATTCTATTATATTTTCTACAACAAAAGACATATTTTCAACAATTTGACATTGGTAGGAAGACCTAACATACAAGGCTACACTTCCTCCCTTCTTTTCAATTCTATTGGTTGTATTTAAATCACAGCCTCTCATTTGCATAGTAACTTGTCCATCTTTTAACCAAGTCTCAGAAACTGCTACAACAGAGAAATTTAAGTTGTACCGTAACAAGCAGTCATAGATTTTAGAAAAATTCATACTAAAACTTCTACTATTAAAATGAAAATGCCTGGTCAGAAATATTATTTTTTAGTTCATCTTCTAGAAAGTAATTGCAATAATGATTTAAGCAGCCGTAAAAGTTGTCATCCACTCACTTCTCCAACATATTAATCTTCTTTTCTTTTTCCAAGACATTTTTTTAAATCATGCACTTCGTCCATTAGTTCAAGGAGCTTGTTTTACTGTTTAGACAGTTTACTAATCTCCTCTGACATAAAATTTAGTGAACGTTTTATCTTGTCCATCTCTTCCTCATTGTAGGGTTAAGCTTTCTTAGGTGCCATTTCAACAACACAGCACAGAATCCCCACTTGTGTCCTCAAACCAGCCCTTCAAAGCGAAAACTGCTCCGAGTTGCAATTAGCAAAGCTTGGCGGCCTCACTGGTGTCCGGCTCCAATGCCCAATGCAGGCAACCGTCCCCAGCACTCCAGAACCACCGCTCCTCTTGATGACCCTCACAGTTGCAGCTGCTCCAGTGCTCGACCATAAGATAAGATAAGATAAGATAAGCCTTTATTAGTCCCACAATGGGGAAATTCCAGGTGCCACCACCACGCCTCTTCAGCAACTCATCCAGGTGAGCAGACGCCTAAACCATGTCCCCCTCCTCAACTCCAATGCCACCGAAGCACCTCCGGCCCGCTGGCGTCCCTGCCTCCGCAGCACCTGTCCCGCTGCCCAAGGCACCGCCACATCACCTCTCTCTAGCGCACAACACAGGTGAACGAACACCATTAACTGCCACTGTCGGTAGACAGTGCTAGCAAAATCCTCCGTAGCTACACCCTGCGTTTTGCCGATACAGCCCAACTGGAGCACAGCCGTGGAGACACGTCTCTGCACACAGGTTGATGATAGAAAGTCTCCGGAGTTTGCTGGTCAGTGCCGCTCAGAGAAAAAGCAAGCTACACGCTGGTGTGTGTTTAGCTTAGCCGTTACAACACTACTCTGAGAAATGTGCTGGCCACGTGTTCAAGTGGGTTTTTTTTCATGCAGCACTTCTTGCAGGTTGTGTGTCATGTCAAGGTCTTCTGTTCCATCTTTGTTATAAAATCCAAAAGAGGCCTAACATTTGAGCTAACTTTTTGCCACATTCAATTGCTTTAATTTTCAAAGCTGGCTGCAAATCTCACGAGACAAGATATGACTTCACCTGACTGGGTGCTTGCTTCGCAACATCTAGTGGATTGAAAATACAACTGGCTGAATACCCAAAAGCATGCAATGTCACATGAATATAAAGGATCGATCCATGCGTTTAGGGATCGGTGGATCATCGTGAGTGTCAAGTATCACAATCCATCACTGAATTGATCTTTTATCCCACCCCTAATTGCTGGGGTCTTTCTGTGATTGTGGGGTTTTCCCTACAGTTTGAAAGTGCTATGAGATTACTGTTGTTATGAAATGGCAATATATAAATAAAGTTGAACTGAATCTTGACTGACGGCAATAAAACCTAGCACAACCTCTGTGCTTGGCTGAACAATTGAGCTGAATGGTTTAACATAGTGTGCACAGATGCAACACGTAGACATGAATGGATTTGAAACTTCAGGAAAAGAGGACGATTCCTGTGCAAATTTTCATAAACTCACTGACCATTTTTTCTCCATTGCTACTACCATTTGGATGGTTTAGTGTGGTCCTTGAAATGGCCGCACCGGGGTCAATCATGGCCCTGCTGCAGTGGTGAGCAGATGATAAACTTGACTCTCTAGAGAAAGTAAAAGTCGTAACAAGGTTTCTGTGGATGAACCTGCAGAAGGATCATTAATGGTGGCATGGAAGTCGCCCCGCGGGGGTTTGTGGTTCTCTGTCCCAGTCTGTCTTGGACGGATGGGAAGAAGTAGAGCTAGGACGACGAGTACGGGACCGACCGTAAGGGCAATGCGGGTGGCCTCGCCCCAGCTGTCACACCACACAGCCCTGGGTACCCATGTCTCCTCCCTCCTTGTAAATTTCCCCATTGTGGGACTATTAAATGATTATCTAATCTTAATTGTCCTCAGATTAATACATCTAACAGAAAAACAACGGCTGAGTGTGCATTTTTTATTACCCTGAACAGGACACATGCGCATGCTTGAACAGACAAAAGATCGACTGAAGAAGATGACTGAGGGGACAGACATAGATTATATGTGGACAACATAATACTTTGTCACCCTCTCTCTCCTAAGAATGGAAGAGAACACCGGCTGATGCGGGCACCGAGTGAAGGGTCTGTCCAGACCCGATCAGAAGCTGCCCCAGCCGAGGCAGATGTAGACGCACCTCCTGTCTCTCTGGGAAGTTACAGTCAAAGTAAGATGTGGCACACTCCCTGTTCATTTATTCATTCCCCGAAAAAAATAATACATTAATGCCTAATCTTTTGACGTCAGTCGTCAGTCTGCAATTAAAATGAGAATGTGGATGGAATAAAAGTGTATCATCATATTATGATTAAAGTGTCTGTGACACGAAGTAGGAACTATGGATCAATATTCAGTATGAATTTATCTTCACTTGTCCACACAGTTGGTTCTGTTGACTTTGAACGCTAAATAAGTGGAAAAATATTTCTAAGTGAATTCAAATTTAGCGTCGTGTTGCACTAACACAATATCCTGAGACGTGCCTCATTTCCGGATGTGACGTCATGAGGAGAGATTCCTCTCGGCTGATCCATGTTCTGTCAATGTAAACAAGCTGTTCAGCTTCTATATCAGCAAAGAAATCCCAAAACGCTGCATGGCGGCTGGGTGTTCTAATTGCTCCAGTGAACATATAAGCCTGTTCTCATTCCCAAAAAATCCACATCTTCTTAAAAAATGGGCGAAGCAAGTACAGAGAACAAAGGACAAATGGCATCCAACACTATGTGCTGTACTCTGTAGCAATCATTTCACTGCAAACAGTTTTGAGGAGGCGCCTGCTATACAGGAATCTTTAAGCTTGAAAGTTCGTTACAAACGGGTTCTAAAACCGACTGCCATACCTACGGTTTTCAAACGTAAACCCACAGCTCAAGACGATATCAGCATATCAAAACAGTGCAGAGAAGCAACAGTGTCAAAACTCGCCCGGAAGAGAGTTTGTGTAAATGATTTTTTTTCCACATAAGGCGATCGTGATTTTATTATATTTTTTCTGCCAAAATTAAAATCCTCCCCTATGAATTTTGAAGCCGAGTGTTGACTTTACTCCAAATGGAACGACTTTGTGTTTAAAAAAACCCCAAAAACGTTATATTACTTTTTTTTAGTTTTCATTTTTATAAATCTCATTGCCTACCGAAACTGAATATCTGAGCTTTTTTTTTTTTTTTAAATTTCCCTGACCACCCACCCGATTGGGGAAATAAAAAAAAAAAAAAAATTTGAAGCCAAAATTCCCGTAAACCCAACGATTAAATAACGATCGCCTTATGTGGGAAAAAAAATCAATTACACAAACTCTTTTCTGGGCGAGTTTTGACACTGTTGCTTCTCTGTGCTGTTTTGATATGGGTGATCGCCCATATCAAAACAGCGCAGAGATACGGACAACTGTTGCGCAGAGATACGGACGATCACCCATATCAAAACAGCGCAGAGAAGCAACAGTGTCAAAACTTGCCCAGAAAAGAGTTTGTGTAATTGATTTTTTTTTTCCCCACATAAGGCGATCCTGATTTTATTATATTTTTTCCGCCGAAAGTAAAATCCTCCCCGATGAATTTTGAAGCCGAGTGTTGACTTTACTCCAAATGGAATGACTTTGTGTTAAAAAACGTTATATTACTTTTTTCAGTTTTCATTTTTATAAATCTCATTGCCGACCGAAACTGAATATCTGAGCTTTTTTTTTTTAACTTCCCCGACCACCCAACCGGGGAAATTTAGATCTATCTGTATATCACCATTCAGTGCTTTGGAGGCGACCGATGTCCATCTCTAACCCTTCACCGTCGGACCCTTCATCCTCTGAAACGTGCGAGTCATCTTCGCTTTCTGAAGGATATGGTTCAAAAAATAGGGTTGCAATCCTTCGTTAGAACCAACTCGCTCTTCTTCATCACTCGATCCTGCTTCATCTTCAAAAACTACCAGCAAATTGCTCAAATCTTTGCTGAAATCGCTCACAACTTCCTCCGCTTCAGTGTACTCAGCCATGCTCGTTTACATCTTTAGTTCACCTCATTACGTCACAAAATGGCGGCGGCGTTTGACCCAATTTCAACAAAACATCGCAATCGTCTGCATCACGATGTAATTTATGGTAGTATATGGAAACAAAATTTTATTATTATTTATTTTTGTCTACACAGAATAAAAACACAGTAGTTCTTCTTTCTAATGATGCCTTGGTTGAATGATATCACGGACTCCTTAAAATGATGGGTGTTTAGATTTATAACTGTTACAACTCTCTCCATTAACATAACAGAAAATCCGAGCACATACGGTTTTCTCATGAGTTCCAGAACTGTGCGATTTCAAAACACACTGCTGAAACAGCATTAAAAAAATGCACTTCTGATGACAGACCTCCTTTTTCCTGATCAAAAGCACATTTTCAGAAAATGCACCAAAATACAGATGCACATGAGATTGCGCGCTGCCACACCTCTTTGAAATGAACCTCCTCTTCCCAGCACAAAGCCGACGCAGTCTACTGCCTGCGGAACTGCCTCCAGATCAATGCGAGAAAGACTAAGGAACTGGTGGTGGGCTGCCACAGGTGTGGACAACCCCCCACAGCACCAGTAAACATCCATGGAACAGACATTGAGATGGTGACATCTTACAAGTACCAGGGTGTTCACCTGAACAATTAACTGAACTGGTCACAAAAAAACAACAAGCTCTACAAGAAGGGGCAGCACAAGCTGTTCTTCCTGAGGAGGCTCCTGTCTTTTGGAGTAGAGGGGGCACTCTTGAAGACCTTCTACAATTGTGTGGTCGCATCAGCCATCACATTTGGAGTGGCCTGCTGGGGCAGCGGCATCACGGCAGCTGACAGGAAGAGACTGAACAGGCTGATCAAAAAAGCCAGCTCTGTTCTGGGGCGCCACCTTGACCAGGTGGAGGAGATAGGACAGAGGAGGACAGTGGCTAAAGCTGTCATCTCTGCTGGAGTCTGAGTCCCATCCCAAGCAGAACACACTGAATGCACCAAGGAGCTCATTTAGCGGTAGGCTGTGCCATCCTAAGTGCTCAAGGGAGAAGGTCCGCAGGTCCTTCCTACCTACGGCTGTCAGACTTTATAATCTAACTGGTGCTGCTCATAGAGGTCATATTAAACATCACAACTTTGCACAATGGAGATCGTCCCCTCCAATACACAACTAAAACAATTACAATTATTATTGAGAGTGGCAACAACACTGTTCATTCAAATGCAAAATATACTGTCTGGGTCCATGTTTATATTTTGCTGGATAACTTAAACTGTAATGCTGTTGATACCATCTAGCTACAATGCTCCTGCACTGTGTATATATCTGTGCACATATGTATATTCATTTACTGCTTTAGCTAACCAGTTCTTATCTTATTATCTTATTTACTATTGCTCTGAGTGCTGCTATCCCTGTGCTGCTGCAATCCTGGAATTTCCCCATTGTGGGACTAATAAAGGCTTATCTTAATTAGATGGTGTGATGCAAAGTGTCAAAAACAGACAATGGGCTGACAGAAACTAACAAAAGCACTGGCCTAAGGAGGGAAATCATCAGTGCAAGAATGCACTGATGATTCTCATAATAGGGCCCATAATGTTGAACCATGTGAATAGGTTGAACTCCAAATTAGTTTAAGTACTTTTTTTAAAAAATTCTGCATTATAATTAAAATGTTAAGTGTAGTTTTGTCTCAGCACCTGTACTGTTTGGCAGACCTCTGCATGTTAATAGAAGAGTATAATAAAATTATGCTGCAACTAAAAAATTGCTGTCCGCAGAGTCAGGGGCTCGTTAACGGCATCATGGTGAAGGGAGGCGATAAAGTGATAAAAATTTGCCATTTCTTTTGAAAGCGGATGTTTTAGGGCATTTTGGATTTTGTGGACTGGGTGGAAAGCATGAGCTGGACAAGACACACGCTGCCTGCAGAACACCGGTACTGTTGGCCGCGCCGTTAAGTTTAGCGTTCCCTTTCATTCACTTTTAATTTCTTCAGCTACGCTGGAGGCTTAATCACCAGCCAACAACTAAAAAAATCCACTGACCAACTGACAGAAAGGGCAGTGAGTAAAACCTTGAAAAAAAAAAAAAAAAACTTGACACAGATGCTGTTTTGTTTTGGGTTTTTTTTAACCAGTCTTCTCATCTGAGTGAACTACAAAATCAGGAGTGGATTTCCTCTTTGTGTTGTGCTTTCTGGTTAAAGGAGTTGGATTTGAGTTAAGACTGGACTGGTTCGAAGGAAAAAGTGGACTAGACTTTTGCTTTAAAACACACTTGCCTTCTGTGTTCATGGTCTTTTGTGTTGATGAACTGAGTTTAATGGGTGTAGATTTTTCAATGTATTCTACTGTGTTGTTTTATATTGTGTGCTTTTGTGCAGTTTGTGTTTAAAAGAAAAAACTTCATCAGCTGTGAAAACCATTAGAACTGACTGAAACCCCACTAAACTGACAAACAGTTACAGTGTGACTGAAGAGAAGCAGCTGTCAAAGCTCTTTCTAAACAACAACTTCACATTAGTCTTATTCTGTTAACTGGTGAAAAAGCAGTCATGAAGTAAAGCAAAGAAAATTTATTTTAACTCAACCCACACAGAAATTCAGTGTTTTCATAAATTACAAAAATAAGGGCTGAAATCTAAAAAAAAGGCATTAAATAGAAAAAAACTGAAGATGCAACAGAGATGCATGAAGGGGCATCATGAATTGTTGTGCATTTGAATCATTAATGCCTGAATAACAATTGAATCGAATGGTGAGACCACTGAAGATTCAAACCTCTAGAAGAAACTGTGGGCCAGTCTGATGGTTTTTGGTGTGGATGGATCTAGATTTTCTACTGTGATAGTTGTAGTGTCTGTCTGGCCTATCCAAGTGCTATCAGCTGCCATGGATTGATAGTCTGACACATGAAAACATGAGAAAATTTCAAATGTCCAACTTTCCATTTTTTAAAATAAACTCTCCACATCTCCAAATCAAAAAAAAAATAATTAATTCAATTCAATTCAGCTTTATTTATAATGCGCCACATCACAACAAAAGCCGTCTCGTGGCGCCACAGTGCACTAACCAAAAAATGAACCAATAATAGTCTCATCCATCGTTTGCTCTCACAGTCAATAAAGGTTTGTCTCCTAATTAGCAGACCTTGTTGATGCTGCAGCAGTCCCTTAAGGTTAGTGAATGAGATCCATTGTTGTTCTACTGTGGCTCAGTTAATCATCCCTTACTCTATACCGCCCATTAGATGTTTCTGTAATACTACTAACAAAAACTGTCATTGGAAACAGAAGTTGCTGCACCACAGTAACATAAAAGTGTGGATGATGACGGACCACAGGCGTACCCATACCTGTCCTTCCTGGTTGGACATCAGCTTCTTCATGGGCAACGTGGTGGAAGACATTCAGACGAGCACGATGTGTGGTCTCTGCGTCACTGCTGCTCCAACACCAGAGGAATGATGGGTTCTCAACAAGAAGAACCAGGCAGAGTGTTCCCTGTGTGAGAAAAGAAAGAATGAAAAGAACGAAGACATTTTCCCACGTTAGTTTGTCTTTGCCATTACCTTGGCCAAGGGAGTAGGTATTGTTTTTGCAGGTGTTGGTTTGTTTGTTTGATGGTTTGTCTGTCTGTCTGTTAGCAACATTGCTCCAAAAGTTAAGAACGGATTTTGATGAAATTTTCAGGAAATGTGTGTAATGGTATGGGGAACAGATGATTAGATTTTGGTGGTGATCCGGGTCATGATCTGGATCCAGGAATTTTTTGAAAATTATTTTACATATTAATATGGCGGTTTTCATGTACTGCCCTTTTAAGATGTGTCCACGGAGTTATGGAGAAGTTACATGCGTGGCCACGCACCTCCGCAACCCGGAAACAGTGCACTCTTGCCACCAAACACTGCAGAAAAATTAATTTGGCTTGGAACGAAAAAGAATGTGGTCTCCATCCTTATGTGATGATTGACATTATTTCATCTGAAGACGCCAAGAAAAACAAAGCAAAGTGCGCAGTTTAAGACAGGGTTTGGAGTGCATGCGGACGTAACTCTGGCCAGCAGAAAAAGATGTCTTTACGAGCCACATGACCCACATGGTATGTAAACACAGTAAACTTAAGCATTCAGGGTTTCCTCTTCTGACATTTCCTGGTGGCGGCCCACCACACCTGAAAAATTTCCACCACTCTATGACATATAAATTTACGAAAAATTTATAAAGCAATGACAATCTGCAAGCACGCACACGAACAACATGTGTGACCGTCATCCATGCGGAGTTCAGAAGTGCCCCCCCCGCCCCCGCGTGTTCCAGTTGCCAGGCAGAGTGTCTCGCTACTAGCGTGACGGTCTGAGAGAAGCATGAGCTTATTAAAGTACTTTAAGTGTGGAAAAAAGCAGAAGTAGTATGTAAGCACTGGAGGCATTTATCATGGTTTTAACCCACTGGTAATGGAAGCAATAATGGAAGAGTGGCTTACCTAACAGCTGTGGTTAGGTGCTTGAGTTGGTTCATTTTGTCTTCTTTTTAATTATTAGTTTTTTGTTTTTCTTATTTCAGACAAGAATGAAAAGGGGCCAAAAGGAGCCTTTACCTTAGTTAATATTAACTAATTAACTAATTAATTAACTAATTTATGTTTATTATCATGTGCCTGGCAAATTAAGATGACCGAAATTCTTAGATGGAACATGGGTGGGCAATATAAGCTGTGGCTTCAGCCATCACCCATTTCGGATAACTTATGTTGAATTGTATAATCCGAGGAGTTATTGTTTAATTTGACCTTGATGGACTTTTTTTCCCCCTTCATTATATTATTCTGCTCCTTTCTTTTTAATCTTTTTTAATCTACACGTGCTAACATTTGGATTTCAAAAAAAGGGAGTTTTTTTTCCTGCTGTCTGGGTGGTGGTGAGATTTCTAAAAAACAATAACTACATAAAAATATTATAACAGAAATAACTGCATTTTTGGTCATTTAAGTTAATTTATTTCATTAAATACAATTTTATTTTATTTTTTTCTTTGAAATCAACAGTTAAATTAATGTTCTGTTCTGGCTCTGCAAAATTATTGTCAAAAATGTAAATTGTTATAAGGAAAAAGTAAAAAAAAAAATACCAGTCTTTCAAATTTATTTAAAAAAAAAAACTAATTTTATTTTTTTATTTAATTCATTCTTTTCTGTGAGTTTTCACTTGAGGATAGTGTCAATGAGTTATAAAACTCTGAAATAATACCCTTTCTCTTACTATCTTTCGTCAAAATTTTTTCCAAGGATGAATAAGTAGGTCGGGTGAGAACATTATTTTGATTTGATCGAATAAAATTCCTAAGCTGAAGATATTTAAAAAAAAATGTGTTCTATTAAGATTAAATTTGACCCTCAGTTCTTCAAAAGACATTATGTTATCTGAACGTGACAAATATAAGTCTTGAATCTTTTGAATCCCTTTTAAATTCCATAATTTAAATACAGCATCCGCTCTCCCTGGTGTAAAATATTTATTACCCCATATTGGGCTAAATTGTGACAATAAGTGTGGTTCTTTTAAATATTTTTTGATTTCACACCATATTTTGATCATATGCTTTACAATAGGATTTTTAACTTGTTTCTGTAATTTTTTAGCCGAGTCTGAGTATATGAATAAGGGAAGAGGTAAAGGTAAATTGTATGATTCCATTTCAATCCAGTGAGGGAAATCATTTGATGAAAAATAATATGTCATAGACCTCAGTTGTGCTGACCAGTAATACAACAAAGTTTGGACATTTCAGACCTCCACGATCAAATGGTAAATATAGTAAGGACAGACGTAATCTAGCCTTCCTATTGTTCCATATAAATTCCACTAACTTTTTTTTTAATTCTTGAGAATAGATCTGAAGGTGGTGGTAAAGGAATGTATTGAAATAAATATAGTATTTTGGGTAAAATATTACTTTTAAGTATATTAATTCTCCCGATCAACGACATTGGTAGTGACATCCATCTCTGAAGCAACTCATTAATATCTGTCATTACGGCTTCATAGTTGGCACTGGCGACTGATTCTAGCTTAGGCACAATTTGAATTCCTAAATATTTAAACTGATTTACAACATTGAATTGATTTACCTCAGGAGCTGGGTGAATTCTCTGGGTCTCATTTAGCATTAATATTGAAGATTTAGTTTTATTTATTTTATATCCTGATATTTCCCCAAAGTTCTTTATTAAATTTAACAAGGTCGGAATTGATTTTTTAAGATTCGACATAAACAAAATTATGTCATCCGCATACAGGGAGATTTTATGTTCTGTTGGTCCTACTTTAATTCCATATATTTGTGGATGTAAACATACTGCCATCGCTAAAGGTTCAATTGCCATAGTGAACAGTAAAGGTGAAAGTGGACAACCTTGTCGACATCCTCTATTGATTTTTATTGATTTTGAGATATTGCTATTTGTTAGGATTTCTGCTGTAGCATTATTGTATATTATCTGAACCCATTTTATGAAATTATTTCCAAGTCCAAACCTTTGTAGGACTTCAAAAAGAAAGGGCCATTCGACCCTATCAAAGGCCTTTTCAGTGTCCAATGATAGGAGAGCTGTATCCAGTGCTTCTTTATTAGAATAAATAATATTATATAGTCTTCTTACATTATGGAAGCCTTGTCTTCCCATTATAAAGCCATTCTGATCTCGGTTAATAATATTTGGTAATATTTCTTGTAGTCGTCTTGCTAAAATTTTACAGATTATCTTAAGGTCAGCATTTAATAGGCTTATTGGTCTCATGTTTTCACATTTATTAGAGGGTTTACCTGGTTTTGGCAACAGTATAATTAAGGCATTATTCATGTATGGTGGTAAATTACCATTTTGAAATGCTTCTAAAACCATTTCCAAAAATGGTTTTATTAATTTATTCTTAAATTTTTTATAGAGGTCAACTGGAAGACCATCTTGTCCCGCACTTTTTCCTGATTTCATATTATCAATGGCTAGCCCAACTTCTTCTTGACTAATTTTTGACTCCCGTATCTCCCTATTTTCATTTGGAATACATGGTATAGATAATCCGTCCAAAAACCCATTTAGTTTTGTTCAGTCAGTTTCATTTTTTGTATCATAATTTTTCATAATAATCTCTAAAGGCACTGTTAATTTCTAAAGGATCTACAACTGCCTGTCCGTTACTTATTGGTAATTGGTGTTTTAAATTCTAATTGTTTAATCTGCCATGCCAATAATTTTCCTGATTTTTCACCTTGTTCATAAAAGGTTTGCTTCAATCTTAGAAGACTCGAGGCAGCTCTATTCGCTGATTTTTTGTCATATTCAGCTCTCAGAATCAGTAATTCGTTCTCTAATTTTGGATTACCTCCTGCATACACTTTTTCTTGAAGAATTTTTATTTTACGTTCCAATTAGACTCTCTCCTCTCGAGTCTTCTTAGATTTTGAACCTGTATAACTAATAATATGCCCCCTAATAAAAGCTTTGAAAGCCTTCCACTTTATACATGCTGATGTTTGTGTGGTATTGATATCAAAGAACTCATCTGTTTTTCTATGTACTTGACAAATTCCTCATCCTGAAGCCATTTATGCTGAAATTGCCACCTACCTGGAACCTTTGTCAATTTCTTATCTACAATATATTAGACAGCAGGGTGCGTGATCAGATATCACGATGTTATCATAGAAACAATTTTGAATCTTGGACCTTAATTCTGTGGAGATCAAAAAATAGTCAATACGTGAAAATGTCTTGTAGGTATTAGAATAGCAAGAATAGGCTTTGACTTGTGGTTTCATTTCTCTCCATATATCTAGCAATCTCAATTCTTTCATAAAATGATTAATGGTCATCCTACATCCATTGTGCGTACAGTCCAGTCCTGTTGATCTATCTATACTGGGATTCAATGTACAATTAAAATCCCCTGCTATTATATGTTGCCCTGTGAGTGATGCTAAAGTAAGAAATAAATTAACGAAGAAGTTTTGATCATCTATATTAGGACCATATAAGTTCACCAGATTTATATTTTCTAATAACAAAGATCCTTGGATGATTAGATATCTTCCCAATTTATCTCCAATTACATTTTTCACTTGAAATGGAACTGTTTTATGTATGAGAGTCATAACTCCCCTGGCTCGGGATGAAAATGATGAGGTGAACACACTTCCCTGCCACCTTCTCCTTATTCTTTTTACATCCTCCTCTATTAGATGAGTTTCTTGTAAAAACACAATTTTTGAACCTATATCTTTTATTTTATTCAAAACTTGTTTAAGTTTTTTTAGATTCTGTAGACCTCTGCAATTCCATGATGTTAAATTAAGATTAACGCTTTGGTCTATGATCAATAAAGAGTTTGAGATTACCTTGCAAAATAAGCATGCTCATACAGAGAAGCAAAAACATGGATGGTTGAACATTCATCCCACAAACTACACAAAAACAAATTCCCCCTCCCCCACATTTGTGGTAATCCCCCCCCCCCCCCAAAAAAAAAAAATCCGTCTCCTGTTACGGCCAGTGGCTGCTCCTCACCCGCGAGGTTCAGTCTAAACCACTCTCTCTTTCTCCTCTCAATCACCCTGACTCTGCTACTTTTAATGACATGACAATAACTCTCTTCTGTAGTTTTTCCAACTTAACTCCAAAATTTTATAGCAACTTTGTACATCATAGCTTTTTTTTATATATATATATATATAATACAATCTATATTTTGTAGACATGCTATATGTTTCAGATCAGTCAGATACTTGTACACATGCTTAAATATTCTACCTTTATATCTTGTTCTTGCTTCATGCTTAGCTCCCACCAGTCTCTCCTTGGATCTGTTTAATGAGCTCCTGCGCCTCCTCAGGGGTCTTCAAGATATGGGTTCTCCCTTTATATGTGACCAGCAGTCTTGCTGGATGAATCACTCCGTGACGAATCCCGAGGCTGCGCAGCTCTTTACGGGCGGAGTCAAATTGTTTCCTTAATTGTTGGATTCCTGTGGCCAAATCTGGGTAGAACCGCACCTGATGATCCTGGTATTTGATTTCTCCTTTAGTACGTGCTGCGTTGGAGACCGTCATCTTGTCTCTGTAGTTGAGGAACTTCATAATCAGCGTCCTCGGTGGTGTCTTCTTATCTCTCGGTGGGCCGATTCGGTGTGCGCTCTCCAAGACGACCGATGACTGTAGATCTGCGTTGTTCAGCGCTTCTGGAATCCACTTTTCCAAAAAGGAACATGCATCCTGTCCCTCCGTACTCTCCGGAAGGCCCACCAGCCTTAAATTATTCCGTCTCCACCGGGATTCTAAGTCCAGGACATTATCTTCCAGACGTTTATTTTTTAATTCCAATGTTTGGACCTTTAGTTGTAGGCTGGTAACGTCATCTTCAGCGTTGGAGATTCGGAGCTCCGCCTGCGAAACTCGTTCCATACAGTCGCTTATTTCTTTTCTCATGGCTTCTATCGCTGCTATAATCCCATCAAACTTAGACGAAAAGTCTGCTCTCAAAGCGCTGATAGCAGCAAGGACCGCATTCATTCCTTCGGCAGTCACCGCTCCGCCGGTAGCTCCGTCCTCAGCCATGGTCTCTGGAGATTTTCCTGCTTTGTCACGAGCGTGGAAGTCTGTTAATTTGGATTGTCTCGACGAATCAGTTTTTCCTCCGCCTGATTTCACAGCCTTGGTTTTTACCATATCCGCGCCTAAACGCTAGGATAGGTTTTTGCTCCAATTGAGAGAGTTTTAGCCTATTTTTTATTATTAGGAGCAGAGCAGAGTGAAACACATCTTCCTACGTGGCCGCCATAACCGGAAGTCCTGGTTGTCTGCTTTTAATAATGAATTTCAAAGCACTGTTTTTACATAAGTAGAATTTCTGGCTACTATACGCACCTCTGATCATATAATTTAAGTTCCCTTTTTTTCCCCCCTTCCCTACTCTCTCAATGGGGAAAAAAAGAAACACTAGAATAAAAATACAAAAAAAATATTTTTGTCATTTATGTAAACCATGACAAAAAAAATCCTGCGGGACAAAACATGACACTTGATATTTTCTAACCTGTTTGGATACCACCATAGACAGAGAGAGAACCTGGATTAGACAGAGCTCAGAGAGGGCAAGATGAGACAGAAGAGAGGAGCCAAGAAGAGGAAAGTGTTCAGGCAGAGGGTCCAGAAGAGGTGAGAGCAGAGGAAGGAAAGAAAGATGACACCACTAAAAAGTCCAAACACGGGACGTCTGGGTGGGACCCCAAATGGCCCAATATTCCAACATTCAAACCTCGGTTGTACAATACTTCAAATGGTCAAAGTCAAAGTCAAGTCAAAGTGCCTTTATTGTCATTCCATTGCTAATAAACAATGCAACGAAACTGAGATACTGCTCCCTAAAAACAAACTATCACACTCACAGTTCAGTCATGCATTTAACATTCTCATAGTTACAACAATAAATAATGCTTGAAACAATATTACCTAAAAGTTGAATACAATATGTACAGTGGGGCAAAAAAGTATTTAGTCAGCCACCAATTGTGCAAGTTCTCCCACTTAAAAGATGAGAGAGGTCTCCAATTTTCATCATAGGCATACCTCAACTATGAGAGACAAAATGAGAATAAAAAAAATCCAGAAAATCACATTGTCTGATTTTTTAAAGAATTTATTTGCAAATTATGGTGGAAAATAAGTATTTGGTCACCTACAAACAAGCAAGATTTCTGGCTCTCACAGACCTGTAACTTCTTCTTTAAGAGGCTCCTCTGTCCTCCACTCGTTACCTGTATTAATTGCACCTGTTTGAACTCGTTATCAGTATAAAAGACACCTGTCCACAACCTCAAACAGTCAGACTCCAAACTCCACTATGGCCAAGACCAAAGAGCTGTCAAAGGACACCAGAAACAAAATTGTAGACCTGCACCAGGCTGGGAAGACTGAATCTGCAATAGGTAAGCAGCTTGGTGTGAAGAAATCAACTGTGGGAGCAATTATTAGAAAATGGAAGACATACAAGACCACTGATAATCTCCCTCGATCTGGGGCTTCACGCAAGATCTCACCCCGTGGGGTCAAAATGATCACGAGAACGGTGAGCAAAAATCCCAGAACCACACGGGGGGACCTAGTGAATGACCTGCAGAAAGCTGGGACCAAAGTAACAAAGGCTACCATTAGTAACACACTACGCTGACAGGGACTCAAATCCTGCAGTGCCAGACGTGTGCCCCTGCTTAAGCCAGTACATGTCCAGGCCACAGTACACAGTAGGCGAGAGAAAAAAACATGTTTTATCAAAATGGCGCTCGACAAGTGAGCGAAATTTTGATTGCAGGCAAAAAAACCCTCAATGATGAAACCAAAATAGAACTTTTGGTAAAAACTCAACTTGTCGTGTTTGGAGGAGAAATAACACCATACCTACTGTGAAGCATGGGGGTGGAAACATCATACTTTGGGGCTGTTTTTCTGTAAAGGGACCAGGACGACTGATCAGTGTAAAGGAAAGAATGAATGGGGCCATGTATCGTGAGATTTTGAGTGAAAACCTCCTTCCATCATCAAACTGGTACCGATCAAAGTCTGGGGGGAGACTAGGCAAAAGATGTTTCAATACCATTTTCTCAAAGCACTTCATAACAATGGGTGTTAATAATACTGGTCGATAGTCATTCAGACTGCTAATAATATGTTTTTTAGGCACAGGAATAATGACTGCAGATTTTAAACACTGTGGAAAAACGGCTGCCTTGAGGTTGTGGACACCTGTCCACAACCTCAAACAGTCAGACTCCAAACTCCACTATGGCCAAGACCAAAGAGCTGTCAAAGGACACCAGAAACAAAATTGTAGACCTGCACCAGGCTGGGAAGACTGAATCTGCAATAGGTAAGCAGCTTGGTGTGAAGAAATCAACTGTGGGAGCAATTATTAGAAAATGGAAGACATACAAGACCACTGATAATCTCCCTCGATCTGGGGCTTCACGCAAGATCTCACCCCGTGGGGTCAAAATGATCACGAGAACGGTGAGCAAAAATCCCAGAACCACACGGGGGGACCTAGTGAATGACCTGCAGAAAGCTGGGACCAAAGTAACAAAGGCTACCATTAGTAACACACTACGCTGACAGGGACTCAAATCCTGCAGTGCCAGACGTGTGCCCCTGCTTAAGCCAGTACATGTCCAGGCCCGTCTGAAGTTTGCTAGAGAGCATTTGGATGATCCAGAAGAGGACTGGGAGAATGTCATATGGTCAGATGAGATGAGATGAGATTCAACTTTATTGTCATTACACATGTATGAATACAAGGTAACGAAACGTGACTTGGCATTTGGGCACACTCTGCAGAGCGCATCCAAGGCCGGGGCAGCCGCTAGGCGCCAGTCATAAAGAAGAAAGGAAAAAAAAAACAAAGAGGGAATGGATATGACACAGTAGGCGAGAGAAAAAAACATGTTTTATCAAAATGGCGCTCGACAAGTGAGCGAAATTTTGATTGCAGGCAAAAAAACCCTCAATGATGAAACCAAAATAGAACTTTTGGTAAAAACTCAACTTGTCGTGTTTGGAGGAGAAATAACACCATACCTACTGTGAAGCATGGGGGTGGAAACATCATACTTTGGGGCTGTTTTTCTGTAAAGGGACCAGGACGACTGATCAGTGTAAAGGAAAGAATGAATGGGGCCATGTATCGTGAGATTTTGAGTGAAAACCTCCTTCCATCATCAAACTGGTACCGATCAAAGTCTGGGGGGAGACTAGGCAAAAGATGTTTCAATACCATTTTCTCAAAGCACTTCATAACAATGGGTGTTAATAATACTGGTCGATAGTCATTCAGACTGCTAATAATATGTTTTTTAGGCACAGGAATAATGACTGCAGATTTTAAACACTGTGGAAAAACGGCTGCCTTGAGAGACGAGTTAAAAATGTCAGTCAAAACAGAGCATAGCTGATCTGCACATGCTCTGAGCACCTTTCCTGGCACCCCATCGGGACCAGTAGCCTTTCTCGGGTGAACTGCTCTCAGTGTCCGTCTCACCTCATGATCCTGCAGGGTAAGCACATCAGAGCTGGCATTCAATAACATCAGTGGGTCCAGGCGAGGTGCATTTGCCTCAAACCGTGCAAAAAAGCAGTTCAATTCTTCTGCCAGTGAGGCACTGATGTCACTGGAAATGATGCTACTGCCCTTATAGTTTGTGATATGGTGAAAGCCTTGCCATACTCGTCTCAAATCATTATCAGAAAAATGGTCCTCGACTTTCTTCTTATAGGCCTGTTTAGCCTCCTTAATGCCTTTCTTCAGATTAGCCCGGGCGGTGCTATACAGATCTGTATCCCCTGACCTGAAGGCTGTATCACGGGCTCTGAGGAGTGCCTGGACTTCTTTTGTCATCCAAGGCTTCTGGTTAGGAAAAACCCTGATGCGTTTTTCCACAGTCACCTGGTTGATACAGTAGGTGATGTAGCATAATACAGTCTGTGTGTACATTTCCAGATCATCATTCTTGAATAAATCCCATAGAGTGTTTGAAAAACAGTCCTGCAGCTGAGAAAGAGCTCCCTCAGGCCATGTTGTGATGTTCTTTATAGTAGGTCTAGCAGTTCTCCTGAGGGGGGTGTATGCTGGGATGAGGAGCAATGATAGATGGTCTGACAGGCCAAGATGTGGACACGGCACAGCTCTGTAAGCATGCTTCAGGTTCGAATACACCCGATCAAGACAATTCTTTCCCCTGGTGGCACATTTCACATACTGTGTGAAATTAGGCAGCACAGTTTTCAAGCATGCTTGATTAAAATCACCAGCTATGATGTGAACACCCTTGGGATAGGCCTGCTGCTGTTTATTTATTACACTGTACAAATGACTAAGGGCCACTTTAGTATTTGCATCAGGAGAAATATAGACCGCTGTCATAATAACCACGGTCAGCTCTCTTGGAAGATAAAAAGGCCGACATAAAACTGACATTGTCTCTAGCTCAGGAGAACAGTAAGTGTTAATAATACGACTGTGGTTAGTCCAAGTGTTGTGAAGAAAAATGCAGAGACCGCCCCCTCTCTTTTTACCGGATTCCGCTGTTCGGTCCATATGGTGAAGTGTGCGCCCTGGTAGTTGCACTGCAGCATCAGTGATCAGCGGGTGGAGCCAGCTTTCCGTTAACAACAGCACACAGCAGTCTCTCACAGTTTTACTAGTTGCCAGCTGTAGCTCTAGATCATCCATCTTGTGGACGATGCTTCTGGCGTTGGAGAGAAAAATGCTGGGTAGGGGAGGTCTATGCGGCTGTCTCTTTAGCCTCGCTAGCAGGCCCGACCGGCATCCCCGCTTTTTCTTTCTCTCCCTCCTCCGTCTGCGTCGCTTCCCAGGACCGACAACAATCCATGGTAATCCCGCTGGTCTACAGATAGCCTCCGGTATGTTTTGTGTGTTCTCAAAAACTGCTGTAACAGCAGACTTTTGTTGAAGTCCAATGTTTATGAGCTCAGGACGACTGTACACAAATCCAGCTTCACACAGTCCAATATCCAAAAACAGCATACATACAAACAAAAATAGGGAGCAAAGAGCCACTGCGCAGACGCGTGCCGCCATCTTGCAGGAGGCATTTTATCAGAATAAATGGTATGGTAGATTCCATATGCAAAGTTACTGTACAAAATTATATTAAAAAAAAGGAAATAAATAGCATTAAATTAACATATTCTGGTAACAATAGTATCATGTGTTTTCTGCCCCCCGGAAAAATATGTTGCCACCGCGCCAAGGTCTTTAAGCCAGAGGAAACACTGGCACTGGACAATGTTTAATTTTAATTTTTTGTTTGTGAAATCACAATAAGCCTGTTCTATAATGCTTGTTTACTACGCATCGCAATGATATGATACTGCACTGCTGTGTAATACTGTTTAATAATTATGAACCTTGTCAGTAAACCGTAAGGGAGAAGAGACGAGGAAAAAAAACAACCTGACATATTCAAGAGTCAAAGATTTTATTTTTCAATACTACTATATATACAGGACATACAGGAGAACTGAAATGGTGTTTCTCTCTCTCTTCAGTGGTGTGCATAATATAAAAAAGGAAAAAGGAATCAGGCTGGAAAAACAACAACAGCAGTCTATGTACAGTAATGCAACCCGTAATGCAAATGCCAACAAAATACAGACCCAGACCTCCCACAGTGCAAATAAAGATAAATGCTAGACGATGAAACCCAGCAATCCTGTATACAGAAAAGTAGAGCAGTAATACTTGTAGTTGCAAGTTCCATGTGGTAGTGCAGGTGCAGACAGTGACAGATAGGACTGCACATGATCAGTGCTGCAATGACAGACAGCAGCAGATATGGCATTTGTGCAAATGTTTGTGCAAATATTCAATAAACCATGATGATGATTTAAGGTGGAATTGCTCAGCCCCAACGTATGATCAATACAATTATGACAGTCTTGTCATTATATCCATCCATCCATTTTCCACTGCTTTTGCGGAGGTCCGGGTTGCGGAGGCAGCAGCTCAAGCAGAGAAGCCCAAACTTCCCTCTCCCCGGCCTCCTGATCCAGCTCTTCAGAGAGGATACCAAGACGTTCCCAGGCCAGCTGGGAGACTTAGGCCTGGGAGACGCAGGGAGCAGACACAGCGTGTCCTGGGTCTGCCTTGAGGTCTCCTCCCCACTGGACGTGTCCAAAACACCTCAAGTGGGAGGCGCCCAGGAGGCATCTTGATCAGATGCCAAAACCACCTCAACTGGCTCCTTTCAATATGGAGGAGCAGCGGTTCTACTTTGAGCCTCTCCAGGATGACTGAGCTCCTCACCCTATTTCGAAGGGTGAGTCCAGCAATCCTACAACGAAAGCTCATTTCAGCCGCTTCTATCCACGATCTCATTCTTTCGGTCATTACCCAAAGCTCATGACCATAGGTGAAGGTAGGAACATAGATTGACCAGTAAATCGACAGCTTTGCTTTAGAGCTCAGCTCCCGCTTCATCTCAACAGACCGGTACAACATCTGCATCATTGCAGAGGCTGCTCCGATCCATCTGTCAGCCTCGCGCTCCATTCTCCCCTCACTCGTGAATGAGACCCCGAGATACTTAAACTCCTCCACTTGGGGGAGGAGCTTGTCTCCAACCCGAAGAGGACAATCCACCTTTTTCCAGCTGAGGAACATGGACTCAGACTTGGAGGTGCTGATTCTTATCCCAACCACTTCACACTCGGTAGCAAACCATCCCAGTAAGACCTGTAGGTCATTGCTCGATGAAGCCAACAGGACAACATCATCCACAAACAGCAGAGCTCAGTGGTAAAGGGCAGCCCTGGTGGAGCCCAACTCTCACTGGAAACATGTTTGACTGGGTGTTGGCAATACAAACCAAACTCTTGCAACGGTCGTATAGGGACCGGATAGCTCGTAACATCAAGCCCGATACCCCATACTCCCGCAGCACCCCCCCACAAGAGACCATGACGGATGCGGTCAAATACTTTCTCCAAGTCCACAAAACACATGTGGACTGGATGGGCAACCTTCCACAAACCCTCAAGGATTCTCGAGAGGGTAAAGAGTTGGTCCGATGTGCCACAGCCAGGACGAAAACAACATTGCTCCTCCTGAATCCGAGGTTCGACCAGCAGTTGGACTCTCCTCTCTAGTACCTTGGTAGAGACCTTCCCAGGGAGGCTGAGAAGTGTGATCCCCCTGAAGTTGTAACACACCCTCCGGTCCTCCTTTTTTTAAAAAGAGGAACCACCATCTTGGTTTGCCATGCTAAAGGCACTGTCCCCGACTTCCACGCAACATTGCAGAGGCATGTCAACAATGAAAGCCCTACAACATCCAGGGCCATGAGGCACTCAGGGCGAATCTCGTCCACCCCTGGGCCCCGGCCACCAAGGAGTTTTTTTAACCACTTCGGCAATCTCAATCCCTGTGATGGATATCCCCCTCGTCCTCAAGCTTTGCTTGCTCTATGGAAGGTGTGTCAGTGGGATTGAGGAGAGCCTCAATCATTGCCTTCACCGCTCTACAGTATCCCCAGTCGAAGTCAGCAGCGCCCCATCCGCACCATGCACCATAGACCATGTGGACAGGGAGCTGCTTCCCCCTCCTGAGTCGCTGGACAGTTTGACAGAATGTCTTCGAGGCTGACCGAAAGTCTTGTTCCATGGCCTCACCAAACTCCTCCCACATCCGAGTTTTTGCTTCTGCATCCACCTAGGCTGCACTCCGCTTGGCCTGCCGGTACACTTCAGCTGCTTCGGGAGTCTCACATGGCAACCAAGCTCAACTGAACTCCTTCTTCAGCTTGATGGCCCCCCTCCACCACTGGTGTCAACCACTTGGTTCAGGGATTGCCACCACAAGATGCACCAACAACCTTGCAGCCACAGCTCTGGGCAGCTGCTTTAACAATGGAGGTGGAGAACATGGCCCATTCAGACTCCATGTCTCCAGACTCCCTCGGAATGTGGTCGAAGTTCTTCCGGAGGTGGGAGTTGAAGGCCTCCCTGACAGGGGCCTCAGCCTGATGTTCCCAGCACACCCTCACTATACGTTTAGGTCTACCAGGTCTGAGTGGCATCCGCCCCTGCCATTGGATCCAACTCACCACCAGGTGGTGATCAGTTGACAGTTCTGCACCTCTCTTTACCCGAGTGTCCAAGACATGTGGTCGCAGGTCTGATGACACAATAACAAAATCGATCATCGACTTTGTTATTATAATGTAGTTTTTGCTGCAGTTTCTGTCTGTTAGCAGGACCACGCAAAAACTCAGATGGATTTGGATGACATTTTCACCAGAGGTGGCCCTTGGCCCAAAGATGGACTCATTCGATGTTGGAGGTGATCCGTCAGTGCATACCTCCACCAAGGCGTCATCTCGCAATGTACAAATGGATGGTGATATGGATGGACAAAGGGACGGAGGGGAGGACAAAGGGAGGGAGGGACCCAGCCTTGGCGGAGGTATGCTCTCTCTCTCTCTGAGTGCCCTCTAGTTAGTAACATTGGATTTTGGCTTTGTAAGGTGAAAACCTGAAAGAAAAAGGTTGTAAATTTATTGGGAAATGGAAACAAAGTTAAAAACAAAATGTCAAAATAAAATCAAAGATTTAGAAAAAAAAATCTCACATTTACAACAACAAAGATGAGATTAAATAAAGATCTTTATTAATCCTACACTTGGTAAATCAGGAACTATTTTTTTGTCATAAATTTGTGACTTTTTTCTTGTCAATTTTAGTTGTTTTTTTAAACACTCCAGTTACGCTGAAGATGGCACATTTTTTAAAATGTAATCAAAAACCAAATAAAATGATTTGCAAATCCTTTTCAACCTATATTCAATTGAATACACTACAAAGACAAGATATTTAATGTTCAAACTGATAAACTGTTGTTTTTTTTATTATTTACACATTCTGAATTTGATTCCTGCAACACATTACAAAAAAACTGGGATGGGGCAACAAAAGACTGGGGAAGTTGAGGAATGGTCAAAGAATTCCTTTCTGGAATATTCCACAGGTGAACGGGTTAATTGGAAACAGGTGACTGTCATGATTGGGTATAAAAGGAACATCCCTGAAAGGCTCAGTCGTTCACAACCAAGGATGGGGCAAGGTTCACCACTTTGTGAACAACTGTGTCGGCAAATAATCCAACAGTTTAAGAAACAACATTTATCAATATACAATTGTGAGGAATTTAGGGATTTCATCATCTACAGTCCATAATATCAAAAGATTCAGAGAATCTGGAGACATTTCTGCATGTAAGCAGCAAGGCTGAAAACCAACACTGAATGCCCGTGACCTTCAATCCCTCAGGCAGCACTGCATTAAAAACAGACATCATTCTGTAAAGGATATTACCACGTGGGCTCAGGAACACTTCAGAAAACCATTGTCATTAACACAGTTCATCACTACATCTACAAGTTAAAACTCTACCATGCAAAGCCAAAGCCATATATCAACAACACCCAGAAACACCGCCGGTTGTTCTGGACCCGAGCTCATCTGAGATGGTCCACGCAACACACAACATTTCCAGGCTGGTGCTGAGTGTGACTGCAAGCAAACCAATATAAAACTCAAAAAAAAAGGAAACCACACCAGATATCTCCCGGCCTTCAGTGTCCTCCGGACCGGTGCCTCCAGCTATTGCTTGTGGTGTCCCAGCTTTGGCGGGTGATCCAGTGGTTCATCTGGCTGTGAGAAGGATGAAAGAGAAACGGCTGAGCCAGTGACGAAGCGTCCCTCAGCACCCTGCCAAACTTTGCCTTCCCTTGCTCGGAGCAGATCGCAGTGGAAGTCGGGACCTGGTGAAAGCTGGCTAATGGGACGCTTCAGCAGCCTGGGAGGACTGCTCCCAATGTGATCGTGGGTTAGTTGAGCACATGTGCTGAAGATGGGTGTGACTGATTATATAAACACCGACTGCCAATGTAGCTAATTGCTAACTTAGCTCGTTTGGCTAATTTTCGTCTGGTTGTACTAAGAATTTCACAAATATGCTTAGGGTTATCTTTATCTACCCTAACCTATGCTTTTCATGCTGGGTTTTTGAAGTGGAATAAGATGGAAAATGTAACATTCCATGTGATTTGTTACATTTCTATTTGTTTTATTAAATATACTGGAAGTGAATTAAAGCGGTCATTGACTGAAAAATAGTGAGTTTGTAGTTTTAACCGTCTGAAATGGGTCTATTAAGTCATGTAATTATCAAAAAAAAAAATAACAGTCAATTCTCTTAAGAAGACACACAGCCTTTATCTCGTTTTTCTCTCCCAGAAACATTTTTGACTCTTCCGGGTAAATCATATGCATCATGATTACACAAAGCCAACCTCCCGCCGTCCTTAAGACCCACCCACTGCTCTATTATTGGCCAATGGAGCCGTCTGTCATGGAGATGGAAGGGGTGCTAAAGGTAGCCTATTAGCCCCCAGCTAACACTGGTACCAGGAGGCTCACACCAAGTGCAGCTTATATTGTTATTTTCTTCAGATCTTAGTCACCCTAATAACCATCCCTGTTACCACCTGGTTCACCAGTCCACAGTCAACAATACATTTTGTGTCACTCCAGCCTATCTCCCAGTAATTTCACTGTGATTCCACAGCACATTACCAGCAGCGGCACACCGGTCACTGCAACATTAAGATACAAAAGGGCTCGCTTAGGGAAAAGCCTGATTCCCACAGCCATAGCTGCCCTAAACAACAGGCCCCACTGAGTGTTTCATGTTACATTTTATTCTGTTCCGTATAGTGTTGTTCACATTTATTGTTTAATTGTGTTGTCAGTCCTTATGTACGGGTCTGTGAAGGAGAATTTTCTCTTGGGGACAATAAAGTTTAAAGTCTAAAGAAGTCAATAAAGTCTAACCGAACTGGCACCCGAGACTGTTGGCTCTCACGGCCAGCTCCCCCACTGTCCTCCAGGGCTCCACTCTCGTGGGCAGCATAGGAGAGCCGAATCGTGACAGGGCGTCCCCCAGCTGGCCGTGAGAGCAGAGCTGAGTCCCACAGAGTGAAACACTGCCCTTTGAGGTCCCTTGGCTCAGTAGCTTGGCCAGCAGCCTCGGGTCTTAGGCCAGGTCGGTTGTGGCGACTGGGGGGGAGGGGGGGGGGGGGTATTACTTAAATCATTTAAATGAATTAAATGATTTAAGTAATACCCTTTTATGCATTTAATAAATTATGTATTCATTTCCAATTTTAAACAACTGACACTTGTTTAATGAAAAATCTTTTTATTTCCAATCATAACTTTTTAATAATTCATGACACATTTAATTAATGGTGTATTTATTTCAGTAGTCACAGCGGGAAGAAAAAAAAATCCTGAATAGGAAAAAAATTTATTAAGAATCATTATCAGCTTGAATCGTGAGGTGCCTAAAAATTCCCACCCCTAGTATGGGGGTGTGTTAGTGCCCATGGCATGGGTAACTTGCACATCTGAAGGCAACATTAATGCTAAATTGTACATACAGGTTGTGGAACAACATATGCTGCCATCCAAGCAAAGTCTTTGTCAGGAATGTCTCTGCTTATTTCAGCAAGACGATGCCAAGCCACATTCTGCACCTGTTACAACAATGTGGCTTTGTAGTAAAAGAGTGCAGGTACTAGACTGACCTGCCTGCAGTCCAGACCTGCATCCCAGTGAAAATGTGTGGATCATTATGAAGCGCAAAATAACATAGACCCCAGGCTGTTGAGCAACTGAAGTCATACATCAAGCAAGAATGAGAAAGAATTCCCCCTACAAAGCTTCAACAATTAGTGTCCTCAGTTCCTAAACGCTTATTGAGTGTTGTTAAAAGGAAAGGTGATGTAACACAGTGGTAAAGACAAGACAAGACAAGACAGAAAAGATGATCATACAACTTGCAGTTGCTAGACACCCTCCTCATCAGCCGCCAACTGGGGATGAATATAGTTTTGATGGCTATTGGTGGAACTGTCATCCCCAGCGCCACCAGTGGCCTTAAGCCACTGGAGGGTGTCATGCCAAAGGCAAAAGCCGAGTTGCAAATGTGTAGATAGATCCCTTATTTCAGACAAGGAGGCAGCCACTTGAAGCAAGCCAACACACAGCGCCACATGACCCAAATCGTGCCGGTCACCAGCCTCTTCTTACAAGACTTCTTTACATGCAGAAGTCTCAGGAGACCCACTGGAAGCCATCCTGACAAAGGAGAAGGAAAAGGAGATGTTGGGGGGGGGGGGGGGGGCTCTCATTTCATAGCCAAGTTAGATTGCCTACTCTTCACACGGGATCTTGACCACATCCAAGATGACGCATTTTCAGCTGCGATGTGAAGTTGGTGCAAGGCATCTCTTCGAGCACCGATGGCAAGTCCCACCTTCGAGAGGAAGGACACCATGGACCAGCCTATAAAACCTCAGCATCCCACCTCAATTGGTAAAACATGACACTCCTAGCCTTTATCCTCACAGTCAGCTTGCAATGATTCATATCTCAACTTCTTGTACTCAAAGGCCTCTTCCATATTCCCCTCCCAAGGCACCGTGAGCTCTACCAACAAGATTCGCTTTGCTCTTTCAGACCAAACCACAATATCGGGACGCAAGTTGGTCTGAACAATGAGGGAGGGGAAATGGAAGGCCATTGAGAGGTCTGCTGTCAATTTCCAGTCATTTGGTCTGGCCAACAATCTGGACTTCATGGTTTTCTGGGTCTTCTGCAGAGGCTGAGTGCCACCTTTGTGGAACATAATGAAGAAATCGGACTGCTGTACTGGTTCTCTATTGACTGCACTACACTGGCTTTCCATAATGTTTGTATTAATCTTGAGGACCTCATTGTGTCTCCATGTGTACATCTGCAGTGAATGACCACATGCAGACAAAACGTGCAGGAGGGTTCCCCGTTCTCTGTGGCAACGGATGCAAATGTTTACCTCAGCATACCCCCAGAGTTTGAGATTAGCTAGAGCTGGCAATAGGACATAAGTCGGCCGCAGCAGAAAGAAAATGGCCAAGGGCTCCATTGACATGAGAGAAGCCCACGTAAGTTTCCTAGGTTCGGCGAAGTCCCATGTTGTCCAGGCACACTGCTTGGCCTGACCTGCTGCAATGGCCATGCGCCTCTCCTCTTCAGCAGAGCAGATCTCTTCAATAACCAACTCCCTTCAGCCCTTGGGTCCCTCCTTTGAAAACCACCGACAAGGGGTACAGCCAAGCCCTACTCTGCCTAACTGTGTGGCCCTGATGATTTCCTTGAAACATAGGTTGGCCTCTGCATCTTTAATGGCCTCTGGTGCAGTCCACTTGGTGCCTGATCCTACTTGTGGGTTCACATCTCTGATGACCTGGTTTGGTGAATCCCTCAACATCAGCTGGAATCTTGCCTTGTTAGCTTTGAACTCCTCCACCAAAAATGACAATGGTCCTACAAGTTGAAAAGTCCTACAGTTGAAAAGCATGGAGGCATGCCAAGCCATCTACGGAGGAACTTGCTAATCTGCTGTTCGATCGTTTCTATCCTGGACAATGTTATATCGTACACTTGCAGTGGCCACAAAAGCCTTGGAAGAAGGCCATGTTGGAAACACCATGCTTTAAGTTTGCCATGAAGGTCGCTTTTCTCGATTGCTATAAGTCTCTCGCATGCTGCCTTCTGTACCTCTGTGCCAATCCGTTATTGGGGTTCCATATAAACATCCCAGACTTTTGACTGGCTGCTCCTTAACCGTGGGGATCTTTTCACTGCCAATAAAGAAGCGGACAGCCTTGATCTTCCCCTTCACTGCGGAAAGGCTACAACTTTTTGTTGGCTTGGCCTTCACCCTTGCCCACGAAAAAAGATCATGAAATTGCTGCAGCAGCTTATCTGTGTCAACTTTGGTTTGGACAAGGGTGTTGACATCATCCATGAAGGCTCTTGTTGGTGGCAGGATAACTCCCTGGTCAGTCACCTCACCTTTCACTGTATTCACAGCACCACGGAGTATCATCTCCATGGTCATGAAAAGTAATGGTGAAATTACACAATCAATCATAATGCCAACTTCAAGGGCTTGCCACTCGGTGGTATAATCCTTCATTGTGCACCGCATGAACACTGAGCTAAAATATCTCATTAAAATGTCTCTAACCTTCTCTAGTATGTAGAAGAAGTCCAGTGCTCCGCACAAAGCGGATTAAGTCGTGGGGTACGGAGCCATAGGCATTCGCAAGATCAAGCAACACCACATGAAGCTCTTTCTTGTTTCTCCTTGCAGATTGAATGGAGTTCCAGATCACTGCTGCATAAGACTGCCTGGAAAGCAAGGTGATTTTCTGTAAAGTCAGAATGACGGCCGGAAACACGGCAACCACCTCAGGTATGGGGCAGTCGCCCATACTCAGTAATTCTATCGACTCCGAAAAGAATGAACGAACAATGCCCTCTGTGTGACTGTAGCAGAGAGGGAGAATATATCACCCACCGGACTGACATCACTGGTATCGACCCAGCCCTGAATCAGGCTACAACTTTTAGGTGCGGAAGGACTTTCAGCAATGTGCGAGGGTTGCACACACATCAATCACGCTGGTGTAAGCGATGCAAGCCTCTAGTAAGCAAGGCCAGAAAGGCGATTAATGGGGACAAGAGCCAGGAATTAAACCACAGTGCTCATGAACCCATAGCTTCTATATATCAGTGTCCAGAAGTAATCCCAAGCAAAGACAGAATCCAATGGCCAAAAGGTAATGAGAGCTCGGTGTGGGCCCAAGAATTGTCAACTTCCATTCGTTGTCAACTGAAGGGTTCTACGGCCAAGCAAGCTTAGTTCATTCTGCAATATTGTGTATGATAGGTGCCTAGAGAAATAGGCAAGGTGGTAGTGAGAAGGACTAATATACACTGAAAGAAGACCCAACAGATGCCAAATCCAGAAAGGCCATCTTAGATCAAGACAGTACATCTTGAAAGGTCATCTGAAGGAGGCTGCTGACCATGAAAGACCAGGTATTCAGGAGCTTCTGGATGACCTTAAAAAACAGATTCTTTTTAACTCAGGAGCTGAAAACCAGAGGAAGTGCCGGAGAAGAAAACAAAAGTCTAGGGAAGCCTTTTATAAGAATCCATATTCATTTACTAAAAAACTCTTTATAGAAACAAAGAGTGGCATCCTTGACATCACCAAGGAGGAGCTGCAGGCTCACCTGCATAAGACCAACTCAGAGCCAATGAAGGATATCCCTCTTAACAACATAATGGGCATTACAAAACCTACTGAACCCAAGACTGCTTTCAACACCTCTAATTACAGGTTCAGAGAGATTTGGGAGTTCGTTCGAAAGGCCCATGCCAAAAGTACCCCGGGCATGAACGGCCTTTCATATAAGATCTATAAGAATTGCCCAAGAATCTTACACCTTGCCGTGCTGCTCCAAAGGGCGTAGAGAGAGGTGCTGGTGCCACAAGACTGGTGCCTTGCAGATAGCATTTGGATCCCAAAGGAACAAAATTCAGTTGGTGTTTGTGGTTTCCGGCCTATCTGCCTTCTAAATGTTGAAAGAAAGATTTTCTTTGGGGTCCTTACCCGACGAACCACTGATTTCCTCATTAACAACAGGTTCATAAATACATAAAATAAGCCTTCATTAATCCCACAGTGGGGAAATTACAGGATTGCAGCAACAAAGGGATATCAGCACTCAGAGCAATAGTAAAAAAGATAAGTAAATAAGATAAAGATAACCCTGTCCCAGATTTTCTGGAATGTGTTTCAGGCACCAAATTAAAAATGAGTGAATATTTGGAACAAAACAATCAAGTTTATCAGTTTTAACACTAAATACCTTGCCTTTGTAGTGTATTCAACTGAATATAGGTTGAAAAGAATTTTTAAATCATTGTATTCTGCTTTTATTTACTTTTACACAAGTTCCGAACTTCACTGGAATTCAAGTTTTTAATATCTGATGCAGAATTTTTAAACAATGTTTGAAACTGAATAAAGAAGAGGAAGAGAGTGAAGGCAGAGCCGCCAGAGATTAAATTGGCGAAGTTACAGAAGGAAGAAGGTTGCACAGAGTTTAGGAAGGAATTGATGCAGGCTCTAGGTGGTAGAGACGAATTACCAGATGACTGGGAAAATACAGTGAAAGTATTGAGGGAAACGAGTAGAAAGGTATGTGGTGTATCCAGTGGACAGAGGAAGGAAGACAAGGAGACTTGGTGGTGGAATAAGGAGGCACAGGAAAGGAGTCAAAGGAACAGGTTAGCAAAGAAAAAGTGGGATGGTCAGGGAGCTGAAGAAAGTAGACAGGAATGTATTTGGAAGCTAGGCGCATGGCAAACAGAGAGGTGGCAAAGGAAAAGGCATATAGTGAGTTGTATGAGAGGCTGGACACTAAGGAAGGAGAAAGAAACTTATCAGTTAGCAAGACAGAGAGATTGAGCTGGAAAGGATGTGCAGCAAAGTTAGGCTGATTAAGGATAGAAATGGTAATGTACTAACAAGTGACGAGTGTGTTGAGAAGGTGGAAGGAGTAATTTGAGGATAAGGGTTAAGGATAAGTACCTGTACTTATATAGCGCTTTTCTAGTCTCAAGACCACTCAAAGCACTTCACTAGTACTAACCCCCTATTCTAAGGGCCTATCAGAGACGGCTATCTAGGGCCAATTTAGAATCACCAATTAACTTAACATGCATGTTTTTGGATTGTGGAAGGAAACTGGAGCACCCAGAGTAAACCCACACAGCACAGGGAGAACATGCAAACTCTACACAGAAAGGTTCCCACCCCTGCCAGCCTGGGGATGTGAACCTGGAACCCTCTAGCTGTTAGGCAACAGCGCTAACCACTGCACCACTGTGCTGTCCGAGCTGATGAAGGAAGAAAATGAGAGAGAGAGCAGGATGGATGAAGGAAAGATGGTGAACAAGAAAGTCCTGAGGATTAGCAAGGCGGAAGTGAGAGCAGCTTCGAAGAGGATGAAGAATGGAAAGGTCTGGTCCAGATGACATATCTGTGGAGGTATGGAGATGTTTAAGAGAGATGGCAGTGGACTTTTTAACCAGATTGGATGCCTCAGGAGTGGAGAAGAAGGGTTTTGGTACCAATTTTCAAGAACTAGGATGATGCTCAGAGCTGTAGTAACTACAGAGACATAAAGTTGATCAGCCACACTATGAAGATATGGGAAAGAGTTGTTGAATCCAGGTTAAGAGGAGCGGTAGAATCAGTGAGCAGCAGTACGGTTTCATGCCAAGAAAGAGTACTACAGATGCAATGTTTGCTCTAAGAGTGTTGATGAAGAAGTATAGAGAAGGTCAAAAGGAGTTGCACTGTGTCTTTGTGGATCTAGAGAAAACAGATGATAGGGTGTCAAGAAAGGAAGTGTGGTACTGTATAAGAAAGTCAGGAGTGGCAGAGAAGTATGTGAGGTTGGTGCAGGACATGTATAAGGACAGTGAGACAGTGGTGAGGTGTGCTGTAAGAGTAACAGATGGATTCAAGGTGGGGGTGAGACTACATCAGGGATGAGCTCTGAGCCCCTTCTTGTTTGCCATGGTAATGGACAGGGTGACAGATGAAGTTAGGCAGGAGTGTCCGTGGACCATGATGTTTGCAGACAACTTTGTGATGTGTAGTGAGAGTAGGGAGCAAGTGGAGGAGAACCTGGAGAGGTGGAGGTATGCTCTGGAGAGAAGAGGAATGAAAGTCAGTAGAAGCAAGACAGAATACGTGAGTGTGAATGAGAGGGAGGCAAGTGCAATGGTGAAGATGGAAGGAGTAGAGGTAGTGAAGGTAAATGCATTTAAATACCTGGGGTCAACCATCCAAAGCAATGGAAAATGCACAAGAGAGGTGAAAAAGAGCGTGCAGGCAGGGTGGAGTGGTTGGAGATACATGTCAAGGGTGATTTGTGACAGAAGGATAGCAGCTAGAGAGAAAGGGAAGATTTACAAGATGGTAATGAGACCTAGATATCAAACAGGTTTATTTTTTCTTCTTAATGATAAAACTAGTCTTGTTCTTCTATTAAGACAAAGCAACGACAAGTCTCATACCTTTGACATGTTTCGACTGTCATCTGCAATCTTCTTCAGAAAGTGTCATCTGATGTCCGTGATGTGTCACATCAGCTATTTTATCCTTTCCATAGGCGTGACCGACCTGACAGATTTGACAGATCTGCCAGGTCGGTCATGCTCCCCACCGTGTGATGGTCTTTGGAGGAGAAAATACCAGGTGTGCGAAAGTATGAAGGCTCAATCATTTCAGTTCATGGTGTTGTGGGCTTGCTTCCTAATTTCAATTGCTTCTTTGATCCAGTGTTTGTTGTCTTCTGAGCCAATTATTTTTCCATTATTCCAAACAACAAGAGTGATGTGGTTGTTTATTTTGCAGTGGTCTGATATTGCTAATTTTAGGTTTTCCTGTTCTGCCTTTTCTTTTTGCGTTCTTGTGAGCCGCCCTGCTGTTTTACAACCAAACAAACAAAAAAAAATGCAATGTAATTTATGAAATACTGTGCAAATCATGTGTAAAAACATATATAGGAGAAATGGGGAGGATGTTTGCAACACAGAAAAGGGAGCACCAAAAAGAATGTGAAAAAGAAACAGCAGGTGCCTCACAAGAATGCAAAAAGAAAAGGCAGAACAGGAAAAACCTTAAATCAGTAATACCAGACCACTGCAAGATAAACAACAACATCATGGACTGGAACAACACAAAAAAAATTGGATCAGAGGACAACCAACAAACCCTGGCTCAAAGAAGTAATTGAAATTAGGAAGTGAGTCCACAACACCATGAACCAACATGATGGAGCCTTCATGCTCTCGCACACCTGGGACTCTCTCCTCCAGAGACCATCGCACCGCAGGGGGCGTCAAATCTGTCAGGTCAGTCATGCCTGCAGAAAGGATAAAACAGCTGATGTGACACATCACAGACGTCAGATGACGCTTTCTGAAGAAGACTGCAGATGACAGTCAAAACATGTCAAAGACATCTTTGCTTTGTTTTAATAGAAGAACAAGACTAGTTTCATAGTGGTAATGAGACCTTCTATGAAGTATGGTTTGGAGACAGTGGCACTGACAAAAAGACTGAAGGCGGAGTTGGACGTGGCAGGGTTGAAGATGCCAAGATTCTCAATGGGAGTGACTAGGAGGGATAAGATTAGAAATGAGTATACCAGAGGGACAGCTCAGGTTGAGCGGTTTGGAGACAAAGTGTGGGGGACTGAAAAGTTTATAGTGGTCAGATTTGACCAAATGTGGTTTATTTTTCAACCCCAGGGATCGAAGTGCTGCAACACTGATAGAAGAAGTGTGTGGACCGAAGGGGAGATTATGTTTAAAAAATAAACCACATTTGGTAAAATTTGACCACTATGAACTTTTCAGTCAATCCAATCCAGCTTTATTTCTAAAGCACTTTAAAAACAACTACAGCTGACACAAAGTGCTATACATCAAGAATAAATAAAATGTGAAAGACATAAAAAGAAAAAAAAGACAACTAGAAAGCGCATACAGTAGAGAGTGCAGACCTCCACCAAGGCTCCTTTAATCTGTCATGGATCACCTCCAAAATGTAATGGGTTTGTGTGTAGGCCTAGAGCCACTTCTGGTGAAAATTGCATCATAGTCTGTCCATTAGTTTTGGAGTACTGTTGCTAATACTCTGTGAGAAGATAAGAGCCTTGGTGGAGGTATGCATTCTCAGATCATCACCAAAATCTAATCATCTGTTCAGTGTGCCATTACACACCTTTCCTGAAAATTTGAATGAAAGGCACTATATACAGTGGGGCAAAAAAGTATTTAGTCAGCCACCAATTGTGCAAGTTCTCCCACTTAAAAGATGAGAGAGGTCTCCAATTTTCATCATAGGTATACCTCAACTATGAGAGACAAAATGAGGAAAAAAAAAATCCAGAAAATCACATTGCCTGATTTTTAAAGAATTTATTTGCAAATTATGGTGGAAAATAAGTATTTGGTCACCTACAAACAAGCAGGATTTCTGGCTCTCACAGACCTGTAACTTCTTCAAGAGGCTCCTCTGTCCTCCACTCGTTACCTGTATTAATGGCACCTGTTTGAACTCGTTATCAGTATAAAAGACACCTGTCCACAACCTCAAATAGTCAGACTCCAAACTCCACTATGGCCAAGACCAAAGAACTGTCAAAGGACACCAGAAACAAAACTGTAGCCCTGCACCAGGCTGGGAAGACTGAATCTGCAATAGGTAAGCAGCTTGGTGTGAAGAAATCAACTGTGGGAGCAATTATTAGAAAATGGAAGACATACAAGACCACTGATAATCTCCCTCGATCTGGGGCTCCACGCAAGATCTCACCCCGTGGGGTCAAAATGATCATGAGAACGGTGAGCAAAAATCCCAGAACCACATGGGGGGACCTAGTGAATGGCCTGCAGAGAGCTGGGACCAAAGTAACAAAGGCTACCATCAGTAACACACTACGCCGCCAGGGATTCAAATCCTGCAGTGCCAAACGTGTCCCCCTGCTTAAGCCAGTACATGTCCAGGCCCGTCTGAAGTTTGCTAGAGAGCATTTGGATGATCCAGAAGAGGACTGGGAGAATGTCATATTGTCAGATGAAACCAAAATAGAACTTTTTGGTAAAAACTCAACTTGTCGTGTTTGGAGGAGAAAGAATGCTGAGTTACATCCAAAGAACACCATACCTACTGTGAAGCATGGGGGTGGAAACATCATGCTTTGGGGCTGTTTTTGTGCAACGGGACCAGGACGACTGATCCATGTAAAGGAAAGAATGAATGGGGCAATGTATCGTGAGATTTTGAGTGAAAACCTCCTTCCATCAGCAAAGGCATTGAAAATGAAACGTGGCTGGGTCTTTCAGCATGACAATGATCCCAAACACACTGCCCGGGCAACGAAGGAGTGGCTTCGTAAGAAGTATGTCAAGGTCCTGGAGTGGCCTAGCCAGTCTCCAGATCTCAACCCCATAAGAAAATCTTTGGAGGGAGTTGAAAGTCCATGTTGCTCAGTGACAGCACCAAAACATCACTGCTCTAGAGGAGATCTGCATGGAGGAATGGGCCAAAATACCAGCAACAGTGTGTGAAAACCTTGTGAAGACTTACAGAAAACATCTGATCTCTGTCATTGCCAACAAAGGGTATATAACAAAGTATTGAGATGAACTTTTGCTATTGACCAAATACTTATTTTCCACCATAATTTGCAAATAAATTCTTTAAAAATCAGACAATGTGATTTTCTGGATTTTTTTTCTCATTTTGTCTCTCATAGTTGAGGTATACCTATGATGAAAATTGGAGACCTCTCTCATCTTTTAAGTGGGAGAACTTGCACAATTGGTGGCTGTATGACGCATATTTAGAGCGCATATATGGCATTCATATTCACCCACATATACCTAGTAGGCATGACGGTGCATATTCTGGAAGCTTCACGTCTCAATGGCCAAAGAGGACCTGACCCTGCAGAGACCTACAGGAGGTGTGAAGTTGGTTGCTTAGGAGACGAGAAGTGGGAGAGAATGTCCCAGCAGGAGGCCCGGAGGCTAGAAGGATGAGAGAGACAATGGAGACGCCAAGGAGCCTCGGGGGCTGTATGTTTGCTCAAGGACTGTGGGTTGGGGGTGTGTTATTTGATGTTGGGGGTTTTGTGTCTTTGGAGGGTATAAGAACTGTGAAGGATGATTGTTCTACCTCTTTTCTGAGATTCTGTTCTTGTTGGAGGATGTGACCTCTCAATAAACCAACCCTGAGAAATAAACTCAGTCTCGTTTGTGAAAGGCATCCTCTACAGCTGACTAAATACTTTTTTGCCCCACTGTAAATGCAATCCATCATTATTATTATTATTAACAGAGAAATGACAACAAAAACAATATGACTACATTATGATAATAATAACAAGACTGTCATAACTGTATTGACCATACATTGGGGCTGGGCAATTCCACCTTAAATCAACATCATGGTTTATTGAATCTTTCAGGTCGGTTTTCGTTTTTTTTTTTTCCTCCTCTCTTCTCCATTACAGTTTACTGACAAGGTTCATAATCATAAAGCAATATTGCACAACAGTGCGGTATCATTCCATTTCTTTGCAGTTATCAACTACAAAATCACACAGTATCCATATTATTTATCGCAACAAACTTGTAAGAAATATGACCATTTTAAGATTCAAGATTCAAAGGCTTTATCATCATGTGCACAGTTAAGAAATGCAACATTTCCTGAGCAATGCAATTCTTACTCTGCTGTCCGCAACAAATGCCAAGGTAATAAATATACATCAATACTAACACTAGTAAAGGTAATAAACACATCTTAATACTAATAAGTACACATTAAAAGCAATTAAGATAGTTAAAGCAGTTAAAACTAGAGGTAACAAGAAGAATGAAAATTCACTGGGTGACTATAACCTGTCCCTGAGTAAAATAAAAATTCACTGAATGAGTATGACCATGACAAAGGCACAAACGCTCACCTGGCACACCGACAGATGCGGACATGTTCCTCCAAGCGTTTGCTTTCAGATTTTGATCATGATATCCTTTTAGTGTCAGATCAAAGCGTACCGGGTTGTTTGATGCAGCAAAGTTCAGCCTCCACCTCCTCCACCACCACCTACCATTGTCGTCTTCCTGTACCGGCGTCCTATGTCCCACCCTTCCTTAATTCTGACTGGCTGCTTAGAAAGGTCTGACATCAACGAGCGCAGCTGTACAGTAGCCTGAAGTTTAACTTTTTTCAGCCCTGAGCACCGCGACAAAAAGCAGCCACCACTCAAAACGTGTCAGAACCAAGGGCGCTCAGCGCTGTAAATGCTGGACTACATAGAGAATGAACAGAAAATAGTTGTCAACAGGAGAAAAAATGAGTTTGATACTTTTTTTGATACAGATACTTCCCCCCCCCCCCATCTAGCTGCTCCCTTTCAGGGTCAGCACAGCGTATCATCACCTGATATCACTGCATTCCTGACACAACCCTCCCCGTTTATTCTGGCTTGGTATTGGCACAGGGAGTAAACTGACTTGTGCCCCCCCCACACACACACACAGCCATGGCTGGGTAACCAACTTTCCTTCCCCCAGTCTATTATGCTGAGCACCAAGCTAGAAGGCAGGAAGTACCATTTTTCTGTGGTCTTTGGCATGACCTTGAACCCAGGACCTCCCAGTTGGTGGGTGGATGCTCTACCTCTAAACCACCACTCTGGTTCACTTAACGTCCTAAAAAAAACTTTATCAGATCCACGTCATACAGTGTAGCTGGAAATGATGTGATGAAACACAAAAATCAATTTTATTTATACAGCACATTTAAAAACAACCTCCAAGACCAAAGTGCTGCACAGATGATAACACACTAGGGATGCAAGTTATTGAATAATTCATTAATCATTAGTTGCTTCACCTTATCAATTGATTAATGATTAACTGATAAGCGGCAATTTTCCTGAGAATCTGAATTTCCCTCGGTACAATACGGTCTATCTTTAACATATAAAAAGTTAATGCCAGCATGCTATCCATACCAGCATGAACGACATCCAACTCTGGCAGTCAAAAGTCACAATACTTAAGTAAGTAAGTAAGCTTTATTTATATAGCACTTTTCACAGACATATAAAGTCACAAAGTGCTTTACAGTGCAACAACAATCAAAACAATTAAAATACAACTAAAATACAAATTAAAATGCAATAAAATACAATTGAAATACAATAATACAGTTAAGATACAGTTAAAATACGAATTAAAGTAGAACTAAGAAACAAAAAATGCACTCTATGCAGTCAGGTGGCAACAGCCTTCAGTCAATCTTGGAATTAAAATGCCTGTTTAAACAGGAATGTTTTCAGGTAGGTTTTAAAACTCACAACACTGTCCATGGCTCGAAGGTGCAGAGGGAGGTCATTCCACAAGCGTGGTGCTACTGCTTTAAAAGACCTGTCACCTCTGGTAGCAAAGTGGGTGCGGGGAACCATGAGCAAGTGCTGTCCTGAGGATCTCAGGCTGCGGGTCGAGCTGTAGGGCTGGATCAGAGCAGCCATATAAGCGGAGGCCTGACCGTGAATTGCTCGGAAAGTGAGCACCAGGATCTTAAAGTGGACACGATACAGAACAGGGAGCCAATGGAGTGATCTAAGGACAGGTGTAATGTGGTCTCTTCTGTTTGCATGTGTCAGAAGCCTCGCAGCAGAGTTTTGAACAAACTGCAGACAAGCCAGTTCCTTTTTGTTCAAACAAGTAAAAAGGCTGTTACAGTAGTCCAAACGTGAGGAGACAAATGCGTGAATGATCATCTCCAGCTCTTTGTGTGAAACCATGGTCCTGAGCTTGGCAATATTTCGCAGTTGGAAGTGACAGTTTTTTATCAGTTGTTTGGTGTTGAATTGGTGTGTAATCAGTTGTTACTTTGCGTTGAATTGGTGTGTAACTTTGCCAAAATTATATCAACCGCTGTAGTATTCCATGGGCCCCTCCCCAACCTGACCAGTGATGACATGTTTAGCTGCGTGTCATCCTTCAACTGCTGGCTGTCTGTGTGGTGTCCTGCAAACGATATGGGCTACATAGGCAATTGGAACTCATTCTGGGGAAAACCTGGTCTTATTAGGCGAGACGACGTCCATTCCACTTTGGATGGTGCGTCTCATTTATCTAACAATCTGGCATCATTTTTATCCAAAGTTCCAAAGCCTTAACTACTACTCAGAGTTGGGAACAGGAAGCAGTCAGTCTTACACTCCTCTCTGCAGCTTCTCTCCATCCACCACCCCTCAATTTAGCCTCCGTCTCCCCGCTCAGAGAATGACTGTCTGCTCTCTCTAAAGTAAATAAAAATATAGTGCATAAGCATCCCAAAGTGATTAAACAAAAAGTTGATGAATGAATTAAGTTTATTGTCAATACCACCATACGTAATACATACATACAGGAGAATTGAAATTTGACTTGGCATTTGGGCGTGCTCTATGTCAGCGCACATCCAAGGCCGGTGCAGCCACAAATAGGCGCCAGTCATAGTGGGGGTAAAAAAAAGAAAGGGGGGGGGTGACACAGTAGGCGAGAGAAAAAAAACATGTTTATCAGAATAGCGCTCAGTGAGCGGGATTATGATTACAAGAAAAAAAAACCTCAATGCACATTTAGCAGACAACAAGAGATCACACAATGACAAAGCAAGTTGAGAGAGTCAGTGTATTGTAAAATATATATCAGTAATCGTATCAGTGGTGTAATGTTGAATGCAGTAGTGTAGGTGTGTCAATTGCTAGTGAACAGCAGAGGGCGCCTCCTGGCAGTGGATAGATGTTATAGTCATGTGATCTAAGCAGTCCAGAGTCTCTCTCTCGCTTGCAGATGATAAGTTGTCACATGGTGCACTGTCCTTGAGCGTCCATCTGTTGAAACAACAACAATTGTGTCAATTGTTTGGGTTAAGCCACTTCTCCAGCGTTATCTTCATCGAGGAGGAATGTAAACAAGGGCACCAAAACAAGGTCAAATCTGCACAGTGCACTCAGAGAATAGAATTTCCCTTTCTTCGATTCTGTGCTTCAAATTTCATACAGGCTTGAAATCTGGTCGAATTGTTGAAGAAGCAGCTACGCCGGGTCCGTATTTTGATTAGCTCTTCCAGTTAAATTTTCGATACACCAGGAAAACTCCAGAGCCAATCAGCAGAAAATCCTGTGATCGTAAAGCCAAAACAGGTAGATGTTTTCCACATCTTCAGTCGAATCACACAGACACGAGTTCCAATCCATGGGTCTCTCCGTTGGGTTCCCCCTTGACCCGATCTTCTTTAAAGTGGTGACAATCACAATTATAAGCCGCTTTTCAGATCCATAATTTCCATTTGGATTAAGATTCAGCCAGAAGAAGAGCGACATTGCAAGCTGGGATCAGAAGGGAGGATTAGAAAGGAGAGCGAAGAAAAGTGTCTGCTCTCTCTCAGAGCCGGAAGTGAAAGCTCAAATTAAATATGTAATGTCTAAATCTAATGACAGAGTGACAGTGTCTTGGACAGTGGCCCCCAGTTTGTGTTGCAGGTCTAGCGAGCTTTCTGCAAGTCCATCGGGGCCACGGTCAGCCTGTCCTTGGGTTACAATCCACAGTCCAACGGGCAGCACTAAAGGGCCAACCAGGAACTGGAGGTTTTCCTGAGGTGCGTCACGACCTTGGAACCTGCACCATGGTGCACCTTCCTGCCTTGGGTTGAATACGCCCACAACACTGCCACTGGTGTCCCTCCCTTTGAGGCGTCCCTGGGGTATAACCCTCTCCCTCCTGTCCATCATGGAGGATGAGATCACTGTACCCAGCATTGCCAATCACATAGCTAGATGTTGCTGCTTCTGGAGGGACACCAAGGCAGAACTATTCAGGTTGAGGGAGCAGAACATCAAGCAGGCCAACCAGAGGAGGACACCTTCCCCTACCTATTTGGTAGGCGACAAGGCATGGCTCTCTACAAGACACTTCTCACTGAAGACTGACAGCAAAAAGGTGACCCCCCATTTTGTTGGTCCCTTCTGTATCTCCACTATTGTGAACCCTGCCTCTGTCCAGCTCAGCCTCCCTCCACATTAGCCCAATATTTCATATCTGTCAGGTCAAACCAGTTTTTGCCAGCTCCATCTGCCCGCCATCCAAACCCCCTCCACCACCCAAGATAGCTGACAGAGGCCTTGTTTATGCCATCACCCGCACAATTGTTGCTCATCACCGGGGTTGCAGTATCCAGTACCTGGTGGACTACGAGGGGTACGGACCTGAGGAAATATCTTGGATTCCCAGGTAATTCATCATGGATGATGCCCTTATCAACACCTTCCATCAGCAACATCCCAACAAGCCCATGGTTACGCCAAGAGGCGTCTGTTGAGGGGGGAGTACTGACATAGTCTGTGTGTGTGTTCTGTCTCCCTGCCTCTCTCTTTCCCTGATTAGGCTCATGCCCAGCAGCCTTGTTCATCACCTGCTGTTAATCAGAGGAGGCCCTTTAAATTGGGTGCTCTCCCCTCACTCTGCCTGGTGATGTTATCCTGCACACAGATATATCCTCTCTGAGCTCAGAATCTTATGTTTTATTCTGCTTTACTGTGCTTTTGACCATTGCTTGTCCTAGACCAAACAGACTGCCTTCTGGATTGGAACTACCTGCCTGCCATTATCAATCTGCTGTCCTCTGACCCTGGCCTGCCTCTGGATTTTGGAAACAGCTTCTCAGATTGGATTTGATTGTCTTGGACTGTGCAGACCCTCACTTCCCCATGTAATGGCCAATGACCAAGAGGGAATTCACAAGCGTGGTGGCGTGGAGAGGCTGTCAAGACAGGTAGAGCAGCAGATCAACGTGGTTTGTTGGGCTCTGTGTTAGGATTGCTGGCTCTAGTTTTTAACTTGTTAAAAGTCTCCAACCTCTGTAATGTCAAGTGCCCATTGAAGCAAACAAAGAGAAGCCAAAAATGTGAAAAGAGGCATCATGGCAAACAACGACTGTCTCTCTCGCAACAATGATCTGATTTTAAATGGCAAATATGCATATTATGCATGTTCTGCTGTGGATTACTGATCCTCCCGGTGGTGCATTTATATGCCAAGAAAAATCAGCCCTCGACCAACAGTGATCTGTGTGGAGTTTGCATGTTCTCCCTGTGTCTGCGTGGGTTTACTCCAGGATTTCTCCGGTTTCCTCCCACATGCCAAAAACATGCAAGTTAGATTAATTAGCATCAACTGGGGATTCTAAATTGTCCTTAGGTATGACTGTGAGAGTGAATGGTTGTCCGTCTCTCTGTGTTGGCCCTGTGATGGACTGGCAATCTGTCCAGGGTGTCCCCTGCCTCTCGCCCAAAAGATGCTGGGATAGGCTCCAGCCCCCCCACGACCCAAAAAGGATTAAGCGGAAGAAGATGGATGGATGAAAAATCAAACACAGACAATGGTAGGCCACCAACAACTCTTTCCAATGGGTATACAGAAGTCTGGCTTTGGATACTACACTATTTTTATGGTAATTCTGGATAATGGTCTTGCAAATCCAAAGACTCCAAAACTAACCAGATGATATCATCACCAAATCAATAAAATGCACAAACGGACTAAAAGTTTTACAGTTTACTTCTTATTGATACTTCTGGCGGGGGATAGCCATCTAAATCCAGGCCCTGTTGCGCAAGCGGATAACTCTTAGCTGATGGAGGTGGCTGTCAGTGCACCTGTGCCAGGTTGTGTCACTGAGGACAGGATCGCTGCATCCAGGCCGGTTGTGTTAGATCAGCTGATTGTGAAGCCAGTGATGGGAAAGACTAACTGGGTACACACAGTCGAGGGGCCCATCTCCATTCCAGTCACTGGCGTGGGTATTTGGGACACCGCAGCTGCAGAAATGGAGCTGGTTGCCAGCGTAGGTGGGCCAGAGAGGATGCCTGCGCCCAGCGTAGTTGTGCGGGACCGCTCAGCCCGGGAAGTGGCATACAGAATCCTGGCTGAACCGGCAGATATAACCATGAGGAGGCCGATGGAGGTGAGACCTGTAGCTGCTGGGCAAACAACTGAGACCATGGCAACTTCTACTCTGGGGGAGAAGGAAAGGAAAGCCGCATTTGGAACTTTGGCTTCCCCAAAACTTTTACGAAGAAGTGAAGAGGATTTCATAACCACTGTGGGTAACTTCAAATTGGGCTTATGGAGCAGAGATCCAGACTCTCAGAGGAATATATCCAAACAGTTAGTGAGTAAACAAACTCCAATATATTTTTCCTACTGTGAATAATGCAAAAATTATATGGGACAATGATATCAAACCCAAGGGCATATTTGGTGAACATTTGAACATTCGTAGTTTACTCCCTAAACATGATGAAATTAAAACACTGTTGCTAAATTCAAATTTACACTTCTTGTGCCTAAGAGAAACTTGGCTTCACAGTAGAATTCAAACTAACTTAACTGAAGTCCCTGGGTACACATGTTTTAGGAAAGATAGAAAAACTGATAAAGGAGGAGGGGTTGTTATTTACATTAGAAGTTCCATTAAATGTACAGAAATTTCTATGGATTGTGATGTGCAAATTGAACATCTCTGTCTGAATGTTTATCACCTCAAATGCAGTTTCGAATCGTGGTTTTGTATAATGCCCCTTCATGTGATAATGCCTTTTATGATAATTTAGAGAAATTACTAAAATGTTTCTCCTATAAATCTGAATTGTTAATGCTAGATGATTTTAACATCGATTGGTCTGACAAAAGGGAGAGAAGAGTGCTTAAAATGGCAATGACAAAATACGATTTTAATCCAGTTGTAAAAGGCAATACTGTGGAGTGTGTAAATGAAGAGGCATATTCATTTCAGACGATTTATTACACACTCACATCTCACAGGCAAAGAACAGACTGACCGGTTACATCAAGCATTCCTCTCTCTATATCAAGTCACACTTCACAAGGTTCAAGGCACTTCCTCATCACAGCATGACATCTACACTATACTTCATTCAACCCCCTCTCACCCACTTGGGCATTGTTCTCCCATGTGTATTCATTGTCTCTGTCTAAGGTGTGAAATAACCTGAGGACCACACCGCCCCCCCCCCCCCCCCCAGCATCTTAGATAGAACAATAGAACATCAGTCCACATGCTGTTTCGGCTTCAGTCTCCTCCCATATCTGCTGTAACTGGGGTTTACCGCCTCCTTGGCGCTGCTGTGCCGGAGGGAGGCTGCTGGGAGTGTGTCTGACTGCGGGTGAGCCGGGGAGGGGGGGGGGGGTCACTCTGTCCGTGTGGCTGCTCTGATGAATCGTTCCCCTGGGGAGGTCTCCGTGGGGGTCTTCCACACCGAGGGGCCCTCGCCAACAGCACTTGCTCATCCGCCGCTACAAAGGCTGGTTTGAGTCTGTCTATGCCAATTCTTTCCTGCCTACCCCCCAAGTCTAGCACAAAATGCTTATCCCCTGTTTCCAACACTCTGAACGGTCCATCATAGGGTGGGTGCAATGGAGGGCAGTGGGCGTCGTGTCTGACGAACACGAACTCCGCGTTCTTCAGAGTTTTAGGCACGAAGGCACACGGAAAACTGTGGTGGGAAGGGCCCGGCAGCGTGCCTGTGTTTGCGCTACGCTGCAAAAGCTGAGACGGGGAGCTGCCCGGCGTGGGATTGTCCGGTAGAACTTCCCCGGGCAGCCGTAGGGACTGCGCAAAAACGAGCTCTGCCGGGGAAGCTTCCAAATCCTCTTTTGGCGCGAAGCGCAACCCCAATAAAACCCACGGCAACCTGTCCACCCAATTTGCATCCGTCAGTGAAGCCCTGAGTGCTGCTTTCAGTGATCTATGAAAACGCTCGCATAAACCATTGGCCTGTGGGTTGTACGCGGTTGTGCGATGAATTGCAGCACCCAGGCTGCGGGCCATCGCGGACCAGAGGTCGGAAACAAATTGAGGGCCCCTGTCGGACGTAATGTCCGAGGGGACTCCAAAACGCGCCACCCATGCTGTTAAAAAAGCGCGTGCTACGTTCGCGGATGTGATTGCCGCCAGCAGGACAGCTTCTGGCCAGCGCGTGGTGCGGTCCACCACTGTCAGAAGGTGCGTGCACCCCTGTGATGGCGGGAGGGGGCCCACGAGGTCCACGTGCACATGGTCGAACCTCTTAGCCGGTACCGGAAACGGCTCCAAGGGAGCCTTCGTGTGCCTGTGTACCTTGGGCTTGTTGGCACGCCACGCAGGGTGCAGCCCACTCTTTTGCTTGTTTGCGTAGGCTCGGCCACACAAACTTCTCTCCCACCATTTTGACAGACGCGCGCACTCCTGGGTGCGCCAAAGTGTGAACCGACTCAAACACGCGGCAGCGCCACGCGACCGGGACTATCGGACGCGGGCGTCTCGTGGAGACGTCGCAGATTGGGGGGGGCCGCCATCTTGCAGCACCCTGCTCTCCAGCCTTAACCCTGTTGGTCCAGACTGGAGCGCGCGCACGTCTGCATCGCTAATCTGCTCTGCGGCCATGGCTGCATAATCTATCCCCACGTAGACTGGGGCCACCACGGCGCGCGAGAGGCAGTCCGCTGCCACATTCAGTTTACCCGAAACATGCTGAATATCGGTAGTAAACTCTGAGATCGCGGCCAGCTGTCTCTGCTGCCGGCCCAACCACGGTTCTGAAACCTTGGCCATCGCGAACGTTAGTGGCTTGTGGTCTACAAACGCGGTGAAGTTGCACCCTTCCAGCCAGAACTGGAAGTGGCGTATGGCCAGATGGAGAGCCAGCAACTCTCTGTCGAACGCGCTGTATTTACGTTCACTGTCGCGCAAAGTTCTGCTGAAAAATGCGAGCGGCTGCCAAGCCCCGGCGACGCACTGCTCCACGACAGTCCCTATGGCCACGTCTGAAGCGTCGGTGGTGAGCGCTATCCGGGCTGTCAGGTCCGGATGTGCCAGCAATGCGGCGTTTGCCAGGACTGCTTTAACTTCCGAGAACGCCCGCTCTCGCTCCGGGGTCCATTCGACTCCATCCGCGGGTTTCTGTCTCTTGAGCGCGGCATACAATGGTTGTATGAGCCGCGCCGCACGGGGAAGGAAACAGTTATAAAAATTCACCATCCCCCAAAATTCCTGCAGCGCCCTGACCGTCTGAGGCCGGGGAAAATCTGCCACGGCGCGCACTCTGTTGGGCAACGGGATCGCTCCTTCCGGAGAGACGCGGTGCCCCCAAAAAATCAATCTCCGTCACGCCGAGCTGGCATTTCGCTGGGTTGATTATCAACCCGTGCTCCTCCAACCTCCGGAAAACCGTCCTGAGGTGGGTTTTGTCTTCGTCTTCGGACGCACTGGTTACCAGGATATCGTCCAGGTAGACGAACACGAACGGGAGATCACGCAGCACTGCATCCATCATGTGCTGGAACGTCTGTGCTGCGCCTTTTAACCCGAATGGCATGCGAATGGAACTCGAATAAACCGAACGGAGTTATTACCGCTGTTTTGGGTACGTCCTCCGCGCGCACTGGGACCTGGTGGTAACCGCGGACCAGGTCTATTTTAGAAAAAACGCACGCTCCGGCGAGGTGAACGGAAAAATCCTGTAAGTGGGGAATTGGGTAGCAGTCGTGTGCTGTGGCGTTGTTCAACCTGCGGAAATCACCGCACGGTCGCCACGCTCCCTCAGCCTTAGGGACCATGTGTAGCAGGGATGCCCATGGGCTGTCTGATTGCCTGATGATGCCCAACCTTTCCAGGTTGGTGAACTCCTCGCGCGCTATGGCCAGTTTAGCTGCGTCCAAGCGCCGAGGTCTTGCAAAAACGGGCGGCCCGGTGGTGGTGATAAAGTGCTCCACCCCGTGTTTAGCAATGGCCGCCGAAAACATCGGGACCGTGAGTGCTGGGAACTGAGTGAGCAGTGCGTGGAACTTACCGCCTGGAGTTGTGACGCTGGCTTGTGCTGTTGGCCGGGTCCCTCGAGCTATACAGGGGAGAGATTCAAAGGACAGTGCATTAACCAGGCACCTGTTAGCAACATCCACAAGTAAACCATGTGCACACAGAAAATCAGCGCCCAGGAGCGGGCAACACAGTGCTGCTATGATAAAAGTCCACTCATACGAGCGGCCATGTAGAGATAAGGTCAGTGTTCTCTCACCGAACGTCTTAATCTCCGAGTCATTTACTGCCACCATTCCGGGGCCACTAGGTCCTGCCAGCCGGTCAGCGTAGGACGGCAGGATGACGCTCTTCTGGGCTCCGGTGTCAACAAGGAAGCGTCTCCCCAAGCACGAGTCCGTCACGTAGAGCAGCTTGTTCTCTTCACCGGCGGGTCGCAGCTGCTACCGACTGCCGGCCTTGACGTTTCCTGAGCGCTTGAAGTGGCACGGTGGCGCACATCTGCGCGCGTTCCCTCCAAAGCGGCGGTGGTAGAAGCAGAGCGTGTCTTTCTGGCGCTCCTTGGCCCCCGTTGCCGCTACCGTCGGTGGCTCCTCGCCTCCCCTGGTCGTCTCGCTGGGCTCCGCTGCCGCCGCGTTGACTGTGATCGCCCTGGTGGTGAGGATGATCCGGTCTGCCTCCTGGGCTAGCGCACGGTAGTCTCGTGCGGCCAGCAACGGCGAATTGGCCAGAACCGCTCTTGTTTCTGTTGGCAGGTTCCGGAGGAAAAGGTGGGCAAACATTAAGTGCCTGTCGCCCATGCCCATCAACGCCAGCATCTTCTCCATCAGGTCTACAGCCGACCCATCTCCTAACTCGGTCCGCGCCAGAAGCCTCTCTGCTCTCTCACATTCCGAGAGCGTGTATCGCCGGATGAGCGCAGCCTTGAGCGCCTCATGTTTGCTGCTGGCTGGTGGCTGATCGAGCAGGCTCGCTACCTGCTGGGCTGTGCGGGAGTCCAGCGCTGCTACCACATGGTAGAACTTGGTGTTGTCTGCTGTTACTCCCCGGAGGGCGAACTGGGCCTCGGTGTGGTGGAACCAAGAGCGCGGGTTGTGCTGCCAGAAATCCAGTAGCTTGACTGAAACTGCACACGCGTTGCTGGGGGTTCCAGTCCTGGCTGTCTGCGGGTTGGCTTCAGCGTCTCTGGGGCTTCCTGACCGGGCCGGCTCCGGGGTTCTTGCCTCGTGTTCCATAATACGTCTTGGGTGACCAGTGTGGAGTGTGTAAATGAAGAGGCATATTCATTTCAGACGATTTATTACACACTCACATCTCACAAGCAAAGAACAGACTGACCGGTCACATCAAGCATTCCTCTCTCTATATCAAGTCACACTTCACAAGGTTCAAGGCACTTCCTCATACACAGCATGACATCTACACTACACTTCATTCAACCCCCTCTCACCCACTTGGGCATTGTTCTCCCATGTGTATTCATTGTCTCTGTCTAAGGTGTGAAATAACCTGAGGCCCACAATACAAGAATCACACAATCTACTAGATCACAAATTGATTTAATTTTCACTAACAGGGAGGAAAGGATAACCAAGTCTTATAATTTTTGACTGGTTTGTCTGATCATAATCTAATTTTAATTACAAGAAAGATAACTAAAAAGCATTTTTTAAATTTTAATAAACCAAAATCTTACATGTTAACTATATTAAAATGTGAACTTCCCATTTTGAAGAGCGATCTAGAAGGAATGGATTGGGATACAGTCATGGACAATGATGATGTGCATACTTGTGATGAATTAATGAACAAAGTAGAAGGGACTATTGGCAGGTTTTTAAAAAAGCATAAAAGCCCAAGTAGGAAGTTTCCTTTACCTTGGGTAAGTGACTCAATTAGAAAACTTATGAAACAAAGATTTAGTTCTACAGACAGCAATTAAAAACCGGACCAAACATGATATGACTGTATATAAAAGTTTAAGAAATTGTGTCACCAAAGAAGTCCAAAAGGCAAAAGCTGAACATTACATCTCTGCAATCATGGAGGCTAAGAGAAACTGCTCTGCAGTGTGGAAGCAAGTCAATAGTATAATTAACCTCTTGCACTCCGGTGTACCGCGGACGGGCAAGTCTCTGCGTCCCAGAGCGCACGAGGGCGCATGAGAGCGCCCTCGTGCGCTCTAAGACGCACGAGGGCACTGCGTCCAAGCGCGCACTGAAAAAAGAAAAAGCTGCATTTGTTCTTCCACTACAGACACAGCCGTGAACAGATTAGTTCATCTGATTGACCTCTCATTCGACTAATAAGAGCCTTGAATTGGGTTTCTGAAATCTTGAAGAACCAATGACTGAAAACCTAGCAAGAAGGACCCGCCTACCAACGCTGTGAATGCAGCGAGCCAATTGAAGCACAGAAGTTCGTGAGCTGTTTTGTCTAAGGCTGGGTGAAGAGAGACTGCTGCAGCAGCCACAGACGGTGCTTTTTTTTTTTTTTTTTTTTTTTTTTTTTTTTTTTTTTTATTCCAGCAGAGTGTTTAGGATTCTCTTCCATGGTCATCATAGACCGACGGAGGCCGACGACGAAGGTCATAAATCATTCGCCAAAACCGCAATCATGGAAGCGCAAAAACCGCAATAACAGAATTATGTTTTGACCAGGAACCACGAGCGGACCAGCGTCGCGTTCGTCTGACAATGAGGAAGAGAAGTTCGCCAGGACACTGCTGCTGTGAAGAGGTAAGGTGTTATAAGCTAAATTATTCTTTATCCCTGAAAATTGTAATCAAAAATGACTTTTGACCGATCGGTAAATTACAACTGTGCGGCGCACGAAGTCCAAAGTGCGTGCGCCGCAGTACATGGTTCGTTCGCCGCGTCCGGACCGTGAACGCCCTCCCCCCCGCTACTCTTCTGTAGCGGGGGGGGGGGAGCCGCGGTGACTGTGCCGCGGTCGCCACATGAGTCTATTCCGTCATGTAGCGATGGCCGATGTCCGTCCTCTGTAGCGAGGGGGGGGGACAACCCCCCCACACACACAGACACAGCCCTGAGTGTCACTTTTCATTAGAGCCCAAGATGAAGCTTCTATATTGAATCATTCAAAAGTTACAGACGTTTTTCCAAACTGTGCCATTTGGCACAATTTGGCACAGTTCAAAAACGCCTGGGAACTACCTGAGGAAAAAGCTGTGTAATATATTCATTTTTTGTGGTATTGTTACCAAATTTTGACCTCAGCTGTATAAGACTTCTTTCTACATTTCTGTGGGATTTTCCAGCCCGGATCTGAAGCTGTGTGTTATTTGCAAGCATTTGTATCCAAAAAAACACCCAGGCCAAATTTATTTTCTTCAAGTTCAGTATGTTTAGATGACTGTAACTCAGTGGCTGGAGCACTTAGAGAGATTATGACTGTTTTGCCAAAAAATTCAAAGTGTTTTCTTTTAAATGAGACCAACCCCATGAAGATGCTGCAAAGGGTTGAAGAACAGCTTTCGATTTACTTTGGGCACGTTATTTTTTGGCGTTTTTAGGGAAATTGACCAGAGTGCAAGGGGTTAAACCATTAGGTAAACCAACAACTATATATGAGTTTAAAAGTGGTAATCGACATATCTCTGACAGTAAAGAAATTGCTCATGAATTTAATATTTTTTTTATTTCTTCTGTGGAAGAGCTTGCTAATGATTTCAAAATCCCCACTATGGAGTTAACTGTCTCTAAAAATGCAAGTGATGATGGTACTGCATTTACATTGCAACAATCAAGTGAAACGGAGGTCATTGGAATAATAAACAAACTGGTAAATAGTCATTCTAAAGATCTTTTTTATATACAGTAGATATTGCTTTTTTGAAACAACATAAAACTGCTCTGGTAAAACCCATCTCATCAACTTTTCTATTGCTAATGGAAGTTTTCCTAGTAAATGAAAACAAGCAAGAGTCATCCCAATATTTAAGTCAGGGGCAACTGATTAGGCATGCAACTATAGGCCAAATACTATTCTGTCAGTATTTTCTAAGGTCCTAAAAAAAGTTGTGGCACATCAGCTGCTTAAGTACACTACTGTTCAAAAGTTTGGGGTCACTTAGAAATTTCCTTATTTTTGAAAGAAAAGCACTTTTTTTCAATGAAGATAACTTTAAACTAATCAGAAATACACTCTATACATTTCTAATGTGGTAAATGACTATTCTAGCTGCAAATGTCTGGTTTTTGGTGCAATATCTACATAGGTGTATAGAGGCCCATTTCCAGCAACTATCACTCCAGTGTTCTAATGGTACAATGTGTTTGCTCATTGCGTCAGAAGGCTACTGGATGATTAGAAAAACCTTGTGCAATCATGTTAGGTCTGCAATGCTGTATTTGCTGCAAATGGAGGATTCTTTGACGAAAGCAAAGTTTGAAGGAAAAAATTATTATTTCAAATACAAATCATTATTTCTAACCTTGTCAATGTCTTGACTATATTTTCTATTCATTTTACAACTCATGGTGGTAAATAAGTGTGACTTTTCATGGAAAACACAAAATAATTGTCTGGGTGACCCCAAACTTTTGAACGGAAGTGTATGTTGAATCAAACATCTACACCCTTTACAATTTGGTTTTCATTCACATTATTCAACATCTATTCATCTTCTTCCACTTAATCCTTTTTGGGTTGCGGGGGGGGGGGGGGCTGGAGCAGGGTACACCCTGGACAGATTGCCAGTCCATCACAGGGCCAACACAGAGAGACAGAAACAGCATTTTTTTTATTTATTTTTTTTTAGAATCTTTAAAATCATCACTTGATAAAGGTGAAATAGTTGGAGCTCTTTTCTTGGACCTTAAGAAAGCATTTGATACATTAAATCATGATATTGTAGGAGCATGCTCAAATAACGAGGCTGAGTTTCAGTCATAAACCAGCTTTATTTGACAGAACACAAGCTCCTAGCATTCTCAAAGCAGGAAAGAGAAAGAATCATACTTCCACCCCCTTTTATACATTTCCAGCATCAGAATTCAAGTCATATGGTGTCTTCAGTCAACATACAGTTACAAAGCATCCCTTTGAAGCTTCACCATTGTCTCTCATTTCTTGATGAACCGGAATACCCTCCGGGGCGTCTTCTGTGGGACAAAGAGACAAATCTCACACTTCCTTGTTACCTCCTGTAGATTTGAGTCCTCAGTCCTTGCAGACGTGACACTCCACAATATACATTCAGTTCTGTCTCTGTGGCAGCGTGAGCCCACAATGTGTGTCGGCCACACTACCCCCCCCAAACGTCGAGTAAGGCAAAATCTGCATGGCATAACAAAAAGAGAAACACAAAGCACTCCATACATCGCTAATCAATCCACCAACTGCCTAGGTTTTAATCTTCTGCCGAATCTGCTGCAACTTGGCTTGGCTGCCTCTGCAACATCTCTCTGCACCTGTGGATTAAAGCTGTTAGCACCTCTCTGTGAAGACTTTGGAGAATGTCTTCTCGGCGGCCTGCCCCGGCGGGGGGGGGCCTCGCGAGCTGCACCTCCTCCTCAGCCAGAACAAAAGCGGGTTTGAGCCTGTTAATGCAAATCAGCTCCCTTCTGCCCCCTAAATCTAGCAGAAAATGCTTCTGCCCGGTCTCCAGCACTCGAAACGGTCCGTCGTAAAACGGCCGCAAACTTGGACGCTGGGCGTCATGTTTAACAAAAACAAACTCTGCATTTTTTAAAGCCTTGGGCACAAAAACGTGTGGGAAACTGTGATGGACCGGGCCAGGAAGCGTGTTTGTTCCTGAGCCGCTCTGCCACGGCTGAGCGGGGGGGCCATTAGGTGCGGGATTATCAGGAAGAAATTCCCCGGGCAAACGGAGCGGCTGAGCGAAAACTAATTCAGCCGGGGAAGCATGCAAATCTTCCTTAGGTGCAGAACGCAACCCTAATAACACCCATGGAAGTTTGTCTACCCAATTTGTATCCGTTAGCGACGCTCTGAGGGCTGCTTTCAATGACCTGTGAAAGCGTTCGCATAAACCATTGGCCTGGGGGTTATACGCGGTGGTGCGATGAATCTTCACCCCCAAGCTGCGGGCCATCGATGACCATAGCTCGGAAATAAATTGGGGACCCCTGTCGGACGTTATGTCCGACGGTACACCAAAACGCGCAACCCATGCTGTTAAAAATGCTCGCGCAACTTCTTCCGCTGTGGTTGATGTCAGAGGAATCGCCTCTGGCCAGCGCGTGGTGCGGTCTACCATTGTCAAAAGATGTGTGTGCCCGTGTGATAACGGAAGCGGGCCGACCAGGTCAACATGCACGTGATCAAAACGCTTAGCGGGGATGTGGAAAGGTTCTAACGGGGCCTTAGTGTGTCTGTGTATTTTAGCTCGCTGACACGCTACGCAGGCTGCTGCCCATTCCTTGACCTGTTTGCGCAACCCGGGCCAAACAAATTTCTCCCCCACCAATTTGATCGATGCGCGCACCCCCGGGTGCGCGAGAGAATGGACCAAGTCAAAAACACGGCGACGCCACGCGGTTGGCACCACAGGGCGGGGCCGTCCCGTGGAGACATCGCAGATTAGCGGGGGCATACCGTTTTGTTGCACCCTGTGCTCCAGCCTTAACCCTGTTGGTCCAGACTGGAGCGCGCGCACGTCCGCGTCGTTAACCTGCTCCGCAGCCATGGCTGCATAATCTAACCCAACACAGACCGGGGCTGCGCGCGCTCCCGCGTCGCTGCCCGGGCCCGCGGCCATGGCTACAGAGTCTGCCCCTATAGGGCTTGGTGGTGCTATTGCACGCGAGAGGCAGTCTGCTACAACATTGTGTTTACCCGCGACATGCTGAATATCAGTAGTAAACTCCGATATTGCGGCTAGTTGCCTTTGTTGCCGGCCTGACCAGGGTTCTGAAATTTTGGCCATCGCAAACGTTAGCGGTTTATGATCCACAAAAGCGGTGAAACGTCGCCCCTCTAACCAGAACTGAAAATGACGGATGGCCAAGTGTAGGGCCAAAAGCTCCCTGTCAAATGCGCTGTATTTCCGTTCACTATCGCGCAAGGTCCTGCTGAAAAACGCGAGGGGTTGCCAGGTACCTGCCACAAACTGTTCAACTGCCGCCCCCACCGCTACATCGGAAGCGTCAGTGGTGAGCGCCATGCGGGCCGTTGGAACTGGGTGCGCTAACAAAACTGCATTTGCCAGGGCTGATTTGACCTGGGCAAAAGCGCGCTCCCGCTCCGGAGACCATTCGACTTTATTTGCGGGCTTTTGTTTTTTTAACGCGGTGTACAATGGCTGCATGAGTCGTGCTGCGCTTGGGAGGAAACGGTTGTAAAAATTAACCATCCCTAGAAACTCCTGAAGCGCCTTAACCGTTTGAGGTTGCGGAAAATCTGTTATGGCACGCACTTTATTTGGAAGGGGAACTGCTCCCTCTGCCGAAACGCGATGTCCCAAAAAATCAATCTGCGCCACCCCAAACTGGCATTTCGCTGGGTTCACTATTAACCCGTGCTCTGCCAACCTCTGGAAAACTGCTGTGAGGTGTTTTTCATGTTCGCCTTCGGACGTGCTGGCTACCAAAATATCGTCCAAATAAACGAACACAAAAGGCAGGTCGCGTAAAACTGCATCCATCATGCGTTGGAAAGTCTGCGCGGCCCCCTTGAGGCCAAAAGGCATGCGCAAGAACTCAAAAAGGCCGAAAGGAGTTATGACCGCTGTTTTGGGTACATCGTGCGCGCGCACTGGAACCTGGTGATAGCCGCGCACCAAGTCTATTTTAGAAAAAATGCGCGCCCCCGCCAAATGAACAGAAAAATCCTGAATGTGCGGAATCGGGTAGCGGTCATGAGCTGAAACGTTGTTCAACCTGCGGAAATCGCCGCAAGGCCGCCACGAGCCGTCAGCCTTTGGGACCATGTGTAACGGCGAAGCCCAAGCGCTCTTGGAGCGTCTAACGATGCCTAGTTTTTCCAGATTAGTGAACTCCTCGCACGCGATGGCCAGTTTAGCTGGGTCCAAACGCCGAGCCTTTGCAAAAACGGGAGGGCCTGTGGTTGTTATGAAATGTTCTACCCCATGTTTGGCCACCGTTGCTGAAAAAGTGGGGACTGTGAGTGCTGGAAACTGAGCAAGCAGAGTGTGAAACTTACCACCCGCGGCTGAGACGCTGGCATGTGCAGTTGGCGGGGCCACCCGAGCTGTGCATGGAATAGAATGAAAAGACAGTGCATTAATCAGACGTCTATTAGCAAGATCAACCAATAAACCATGTGAGCACAAAAAATCAGCCCCTAACATGTTGAAACTGACTGCTGCTACAATAAATGTCCACTCAAATGAACGGCCTTGTAAGGACAGAAGCATGGTCCTCTCACCAAACGTTTTAATTGTGGAGCCGTTCGCTGCTGACACTGACACCCAGGGGGCTTTAGAAGGCGACAGCCGTTCCGCGTAGGTGGGCGTGACGAAGCTCAGCTGCGAGCCCGTGTCCACGAGGAACTGTTTCCCCGAGCGTGCATCCGTCAGGTAAAGCAGCCTGTTCTCATTGCCGAGAGTCGCGGCTGCTACCGGCCCTCGGTCCTGGCGTTTAAAATTGCACGGTGGGACGCACCTGTGCGCTCTCTCTGCAAAACGGCGGTGGTAGAAGCACGAGCCGTTCTCCGCTCCGCGTTGTCTGGCTCCGGTCGCCGCCGTTGTTGGTGCGTCTGGTGCCGCTGGACCCAAGCTGTCTCCGGACGCCGTTCCCGAACTAGCCGCCGCGGCCGAAACCGCGTTCTGCTTGTGGGCGTCGACCAACTTCTGCGCCTCCTTGCTCAACCCATGGTAGTCTCGCTTGGCCAATCGGGGTGACTCTGCCAGGGCCACTCTCACTGCTGGTGGTAGGGTTCGAAGGAATAGGTGGGCGAAAATGAATTCGCCATCCTCGGAGGCTTTGAGCTGCAGCATCTTCACCATCAGGTCCGCAGGTCTATCGTTTTCTGCCTCCGTCAGCGCCAGGAGCCCCTCTGCTCTTTGTTGGACTGAGGGGGTGAAATGGCTGATCAGCGCGTCTTTCAATGCGCTGTACTTGTCGCTGTCTGGTGGATGATTAACCAAATCCTCCACTCTCTGGACCGTGTCGCTGTCCAGTTTCGCTACCACGTGGTAGAATCTTGTGTCGTCGTTGGAGATTCTCCGGAGGTTGAACTGCGCCTCGATTGCGCTAAACCATGAGCGCGGGCTGTGCTGCCAGAAATCGGGCAGCCGGAGCGTGGAGGCGGCCATCAGGCTGGCTTCCACCGAGCCCGGTTCGGAAGAATTCTCATTGCTCATTCTCCGTCGTAGGTCACCAGTGTAGGAGCATGCTCAAATAACGAGGCTGAGTTTCAGTCATAAACCAGCTTTATTTGACAGAACACAAGCTCCTAGCATTCTCAAAGCAGGAAAGAGAAAGAATCATACTTCCACCCCCTTTTATACATTTCCAGCATCAGAATTCAAGTCACATGGTGTCTTCAGTCAACATACAGTTACAAAGCATCCCTTTGAAGCTTCACCATTGTCTCTCATTTCTTGATGAACCGGAATACCCTCCGGGGCGTCTTCTGTGGGACAAAGAGACAAATCTCACACTTCCTTGTTACCTCCTGTAGATTTGAGTCCTCAGTCCTTGCAGACGTGACACTCCACAATACACATTCAGTTCTGTCTCTGTGGCAGCGTGAGCCCACAATGTGTGTCGGCCACAATATCTTAATTTCTAAACTTTCCAAATTTAATTTTTCTGATAACATTACAGTGGTTTAAATCTTACCTTTCTAATCGTGAGCAATGTGTTGCTATCAATAACAACAAATCTACATTTCTGGAGACCAGAACAGGAGTCCCACAGGGCTCAGTTCTTCACTTCGTTTTAGTTTATATATTAATGACCTGCCACACTCGTGTTCTGGGGCAGGTTTTCAGATGTAAGCAGACGACACTGTTATTCATGTGTCAGGCAAAAACATCTAATCAGTCTCTTTTCAGATGTTATGTTATTTACAGTCTGTAGCAACACGGTTTGAAAAATCATGTCTTACACTCATTGTTAATAAAACTGTGTCTGTTTGCTTTTCCTCCAGAGCTCGTCTGCTCAGTCTGCAATGGAGGCTAGTGAGTTAAATTTAAAAATAAATGGACAATGTATTAAACAGGTCACAGAAGTAAAGTATCTTGGCCTCATACTGAATTCTAATCTAAAATTTGAAAAGCATGTTAAAATGATATGCAGAATGGCAAAAGCAAACTTGCACACTTTCAGACCTATTAGAGATTGTCTACCATTTTATGCTGCAAACAGTTTTACTTCTTCTTCTTTTAGATTTGATTAGCGGTTGGCAACCAGCCTACAGGTGCACTACCACCACTGACCTGACCATCATCACTCCACATCCCTGTACAAAGGCGCTCCAAACAACATCCCATGTGCAAAAAAAACATCTGCCCCTGGACTGCACCCTGGACCGGTCCCACTATGCATGCTATGATATTTTCACGTTTAAGTTACTGTGTCACTTCTTGGTCACAAGCAACATTAATAACAATTAAGTCTCTTATGATGATGTAGAATCGGGCAATTAAAATTCTGGACAGGAAACCAATAAGATCACATCATTGTCATGTTTTAAAGAAATTAAATTTGATAAGTGTTGAACATTTTATTAAATTTGCAATTTAAAATTAATTTATAAATGTCTTCATAATCAGGCTCTGCAGGTCCCTAGTGACCTCATGGTTCCTCTTAGAGATGTAGGCTCAGTAACAAGAGGAGCATCCAACAGGAACTGGAAGGTCCCTTTATGTAAATCCTCATTTGGACAAACTGCCTTCTCTATTCGTGGAATTAAGATCCCATGTTATAATTCCTTTGAGGGCCTGGTCCTCAGTGTTGGGCACTTTAGCAATTTCAGGTTAAACCCAATTTTATTTGCCATAGTTTATCGTCCCCCATCAACCTATTCAGAATTTTTATCCGAATTTCCTGATTTCTTAGCTGATTTAGTGCTGAAATCTGATAGAATAATTATAGTAGGGGACTTTAATATACATGTGGATGTAGATAGTGACTGCCTTAATGTGGCTTTTAATTCAATATTAGACTCGATTGGGTTTTCTCAGAAAGTAGGAAATTCTACTCATTACCTCCACCATACATTGGACCTTGTTCTGACATATGGCATAGAAATAGAAAATCTTGTAGTGTCTCCTCATAACCCTGTACTGTCAGACCATTGTCTGTTAACCTTTGATTTTACTATTTCTGACTATTTGGCTCCTAAAGAAAAATATTATCACAGTAGATGCCTCTCAGATGATGCTGTTTCCAAATTTATGCAGATTGTTTCCTCTATGCCATGTGTCAACACAACGGAAATAAGCTATAGACAGCTTGCTCCTTCTGTAATTGATAACATGGTGGATAGTGTTTCAGCTTCTCTGCATCAGGCTCTAGACTTGGTGGCCCCCTTAAAAAAGAAAAAGTCTAATCAGAGATTTTTAACTCCTTGGTTCAACACAGAAACTCGTAGCTTAAAACAGAAGACTCGTCAATTAGAAAGAAAATGGCGCTCTACTAATTTAGATGAAATCTATTTAGCTTGGAGAAATCATCTTTTAATTTATAAAAAATCTCTTAGAAAAGCTAGAACGAGTTATTACTCTGCATTAATAGAAGAGAACAAGAATAATCCCAGGTTTCTTTTCAGTACTGTAGCCAGGTTGACAAAGAGTCAGGACTCTGTCAATCCTAGCATCCCCTTAGAGCTTACTAGTCAGGACTTTATGAACTTTTTCAATAATAAAATTTCATCCATCAGAGATAAAATCAATCAGATTCTTCCCACAGTTAACTTAAATACTGTAACTACTACAACTCCTTCTATTGATGTCTGTCTTGATGAGTTTACTCCAATCGACCTTTGTGAGTTAGACAAAATAGTTTCCTCATCCAAACCTTCAACTTGTCTTTTAGACCCTATTCCTACCAGGTTATTTAAAGAAGTCTTCCCACTTATTGGTAGCTTTATTCTTCATATAATCAATTCTTCATTAACTTTAGGCCATGTACCGCAGGCTTTTAAAACGGCTGTAATTAAACCCTTACTCAAAAAGCCAACGCTAGATCCAGGAGCTTTAGCTAACTATAGACCAATCTCTAATCTCCCTTTCATTTCAAAAATCTTAGAAAGAGTTGTTGCTACGCAATTATTTGACCACCTGCAGGGAAATGGTTTATTTGAGGAGTTTCAATCTGGGTTTAGAATCCATCATAGCACTGAAACAGCCTTAGCGAAGGTCACTAACGACCTCCTCATTGCATCTGATAATGGACTAGTTTCTGTACTTGTCCTTTTAGATCTTAGTGCAGCTTTTGATACTATTGATCATAATATTCTACTTGATAGATTAGAACACTATGTTGGACTTAATGGAACTTCGTTGCAGTGGTTTAGATCTTATTTATCTGATAGGTTCCAGTTTGTTCATGTAAATGATGAGTTTTCTCTCAGCTCAAAGCTTAGTCATGGAGTTCCACAGGGATCTGTGCTTGGCCCTACTCTTTTTAGTTTATATATGCTTCCGTTAGGCAACATTATTAGAAAGCACTGTATACATTTTCACTGATATGCAGATGACACACAATTATACCTGTCAATGAAGCCAGATGATACTAATCAATTAGCCAAGTTAGAAGCCTGTCTTAAGGAAATCAAAGTTTGGATGACTTGTAATTTCCTGCTATTAAATTCAGATAAGACTGAAGTCATTCTTGTTGGTCCAAAAAACCTTAGAAATTCCTTTCCAAATCAAACTTTCAGTTTGGATGCAGTTACTCTTTCTCTTAATAGCTCTGTGAGGAACCTTGGAGTTATTTTTGATCAGGATTTGTCCTTCAATTCACATATTAAATTTGTTTCTAAGACTGCCTTCTATCATTTGCGTAATATTGCCAAGATTAGGAGCATCTTGTCTCAGAGTGATGCTGAGAAGCTGATCCACGCTTTTGTTAGCTCGAGATTAGATTATTGTAATTCTTTATTATCAGGCTGTCCTAAAACATCTTTAAAAAGTCTTCAGCTGATCCAAAATGCTGCAGCAAGAGTTTTAACAGGTACTAGAAAGAGAGATCATATCTCTCCGGTTCTGGCCTCCCTTCATTGGCTTCCCATAGAGTTTAGAATTAAGTTTAAAATCCTTCTTCTTACTTACAAAGCTCTAAACAATCAGGCTCCTTTTTATTTAAAAGATCTGATACTACCGTATCATCCTAACAGAGCACTACGCTCCCAAAATGCAGGTTTACTTGTAATACCTAGAATCTCCAAAAGTACAATGGGAGGCAGAGCCTTCAGTTATCAAGCTCCTCTCCTGTGGAATCAGCTGCCAATCTGAATTCGGGAGTCAGACTCGATCTCTGTTTTTAAGAATAGGGCTAAAACCTACCTTTTTGATATAGCCTACAATTAGGGAGGGATCATGTGTTTCTGAACCCTCCCTTAGTTATGCTGCTAATAGGTTTAGTCAGCCGGGGGACCTCCAGTAATGCACTGGGCCTCACTCCTTTCCTCACTCTCTATGAAATATTTTTTTTTTGCTGGTCATTAACATTTGTTTGTTCTCTCCCATAGATTGAGTCCCCATCGTGCTGTTTGCTCTCTACATGTCTGTTCTTTTCTTCTTCTCTGTCCCCTCACCCCCCAGCCAGTCGCAGCAGATGACTGCCCCTCCCTGAGCCTGGTTCTGCTGGAGGTTTCTTCCTGTTAAAAGGGAGTTTTTCCTCTCCACCGTCGCCAAGTGCTTGCTCACAGGGGATCGCCTGATTGCTGGGGTCTTTCTGCAACTGTGGGGGTCCTCCCTACAGTTGATAGTGCTATGAGATGACTGTTGTTGTGAAATGGCGCTATATAAATAAAGTTGAATTGAATTGAATTGAATGTGGGACGTTTTGCCTTCAGAACTCAAACTGGATACAGACTGGAATTATTTTGAATTAAACATGAAACAGTTTTTAAAGAGGGAGCAGTCATGTTGTCATGAATAATTTGCTGTTAGTTTTGTTGTGTCTTGTCTTGTTGGTTTGTGCTGTGTACTACTGGGACTGGAGGTATTTTGTGTAGCTGTATATTATGGTTTGTGTATTTTAAAAGCCCAGCTAGGGACTGGAATTGCAAATTAGACTAGGCTACAAATGTTTTGTTCTGTAGTAATAATTGCTACATAAATAAATGCTACATACTTGTCCCTATACAAATAAACAGTAAATACATAGGCCGACTTACCGTTTGTCATCACTGCTCTTCACTCTCATACCCCTGTGCAGGTCTGGCCAGCCTGTCTCCAACAATCCCCCAGGAAACTCCCCTGCAGTATCACAGCACTTCACCCCCTGGCAACCTGCTCTCCCAGCATGGAGCTCCTTCACTTGCTCCCAGCTGCTCTCGTCCCTGTGAAAGAGTAAGCACCAAGACCAACATTAAAATGTCGTTCTCCTGTTCTGCAGTTATACTTACCTGTCCCTCTGCTCTCTCCTCACAGGGTTGCCAGATCATCGAGAAAATCCCTGTTACAACATTATCTTGCCTCATTATTGTAATAAAGATTATTGTTCACTTCTATTATCGCTTTCTCCCTTGTCTGCTTTTGGATCATACACCTCACTCCTTACCACCTTTAAGCTTGACAGAAACAGTGATTTGATTCATATCGTAATACTGTATATATCAATATTGATCAATATGAAAAAAATTTATGACTAGAATTTTTTTCATATCGCCCAGCCCTAACTGTGAAATGACAATAAAGCTATTCTATGATGCAGTGGTCAAATTTGACCAAATGTGGTTTATTTTTTAAACATAGCCTCCCCTTCGGTCCCAACACTTCTTCCATCGGTGTTGCAGCACTTGGATCCCTGCGGTATAGAAGCTCTCTTCTTGAATGTCAAAGACATAACTCCTTCTTAGTCAGCCTATGAACTTTTCAGCACTCCCCCTTCCCGTACTTGAATTTGTACTGAATTGTGGAGCTACAGAGTGCACGACAAATGCACTGTCTGAGCCACTATAATTTTAGTTCTTCCTTGGCCTGAAACCAGTAGTCTATAATCAATTTTGGGCCCCCAAAATGTGTCTGTAAAGTAACTTGATACATTTTATTTGTGTAGCCAAGGGTCTTTCCACTTTATTTATATTCAGAAGAGTTGAATGAAATGAAAACATGGAGGCATGGACTTAGTTGTACAAATCGGATGCAGCAGTCCCGAGCTCACAGCCGTCAACGGATCCACCATCAGGATATTTGGCGAGCGGACACATGCTTACACGGACGCAACTTTCAGTGGGACTTTGTGATAGCTGCATGTTCCGGACCCATTTTATTTGCAGATTTTTTTATGTGCTTATGGGTTGTTAGTCGATGTTGCTAATAGAAGATTAGTGGACGCTGTCTCCTTTACTTCACTGCCCTGCACAGCTCGGGAAGCTGGGTCGGCAACACTGGCTAATGTTATAGCTTCAGGGAGTAAGTACCAACATTTGCTTGAACAGTTCCCAGCACTCATGGTCCCGACTTTTTCGGTTACGGTAACGAAACACGGGGTCGAACACTTCATAATGACAAAAGGCCCACCGGTGTTCATGCAACCTCGGCGTGTGGACACAGCTAAACTGGCCGGCGCGTGAGAGGAGTTCGCCAACTTAGAGCAGTTGGGCATCGTCAGGTGCTCCAACAGCCTGTGGGCATCCCTGCTACACATGGTGCCTAAAGCCGACGGGTCGTGGCAACGTTCCGGCGTTTGAATAATGCCATGGAACACGATCATTATCCCATTCCACACATCCAGGATTTTTCTGTGCACCTGGCCAGGGTGCGTGTTTTTTTGAAAGTGGATCTGGTCCACGGATGCCATCAGGTCCCAGTGTGTGTGGAAAACGTTCCAAAAACAGCGGTAATAACTCCTTTCGGCGTTTGAGTTTTTAAGCATGCAATTCAGATTAAAAGGCGCAGTGCAGACTTTCCAAAGGATGATGGACGCCGTGCTTCACGCCTTGTCCTTCGTTTTTGTCTACTTAAGACGACATTCTTGTTGCCAGCACATTTGAGGAGGAGCACATCGCCCATCTCAAGACAGTTTTCCAGAGGTTGGAGGTGCACGGGCTGATAGTTAACCTGGCGAAGTGCCAGTTTGGTGTGCCAGTGATTGATTTTTTGGGCCACGGCATTTCGCCAGAGGGTGCGATTCCGTTACTGGATAAAGTGCACGCTGTGTCGGACTTTCCGTGTCCGCAGATCATGAGAGCACTACAGAAGCTTTTGGGAATGGTTAATTTTTATAACTGTTTCCTTCCCCAGGCAGCCCAGCTGATGCAGCCGTTGTATGCCACGCTTAAAAAAAAAGAAGCCTGCAGAAGCCATCGACTGGACTCCCAAGCGAGTCCAGGCTTTTACTAATGCCAAAACAGCGCTTGCAGATGCCGCGTTGTTAGCCCACCCGGATCTGTTGCATGGATAGCGTTCAAAACGGACACGTCTGATGTTGCCATAGGGGCAGTGGTGGAGCAGTATGTCTCAGGTTTGTGGCAGCCGCTCGCATTTTTTCAGCCAAACTTTGCGTGACAACGAACGCAAATACAGCATGTTCGATAGAGAATTATTGGCTCTCCATCTGGCGACGTGCCAGTTCCAGTTTTGGTTAGAGGGGCACAAGTTCATCGTGTTCGTGGACCATAAGCCGCTGACGTACACAATGTCCAAGGTCTCGGAACCGTGGTCGGCCCGGCAGCAATGGCATTTGGCCGCGATTTCAGAGTTTACTACTGACATCCAACATGTCGCCGGTAAGCTCAACGTCGTGGTCGATTGTCTGTTGCACACATTAGTCTCCCCGGTCTACATGGGAATAGATTTCTCTGCGATGGCCGTGGAGCAAGCCAGGGATGTGGACATTTGAGCGCTGCAGTCTGCGCCTACTGGGTTAAGGTTGGAGAACAGGGTGGTGCAAGAAGGGTGCCCTCCCTTGTTCTGCGACGTCTCCACCGGCCGCGGTTCCGAGCTCTTGGCACCGTCATGTTTTTGAGTCGGTCCACTCCCTTTCGCATCCGGGAGTGCGTGCTTCGGTGAAGCTAGTGGGGGTGAAATTCATCTGGCCGCACTTGCGCAAGGACATGAAAGAGTGGGCTGCAGCTTGCGTCGCATGCCAGCAGGCCAAAGTGCACAAGCACACCAGAGCCCCCCTCAAGCCGTTCCAAATCCCGGCCAGGAGGTTCAACCACATCCACGTGGATTTGGTGAGACCCCTCCCACCGCCGCAAGATTTTACGCACCTTTTAACAATTGTGGACCACACTGCACACTGGCCTGAAGTGGTCCCACTGGCTTCTATCACGTCCGCAGAAGTGGCTCGTGCTTTTTTGTCGACTTGGGTGACACGGTTTGGATCCCCGTTGGACATCACTTCCAACAGGGGTTCACAATTTGTTTCGGAACTCTGGTCCGCAATGGCCCAGAGCCTGGGGGTCAAAATTCACCGCACTACCACATACAGCCCCCAGGGTAACGGGTTATGCGAGCATTTTCATAGGTTGCTTAAAGCAGCACTCAGAGCTTTACTCATGGATGCAAATTGGGTCGACAGCTTGCCCTGGGTTCTTTTAGGGTTGCACGCCGCACCTAAGGAGGATTTGGCAGCCTCCCCGGCAGAACTCGTTTTTTCTCAGCTGCTACGGATCCCCGGAGAGTTTTTACCGGAAAACTCCACTCCCGAGGCTGATCCCCCCCGTACAATTTTTGCACAGTATGGAGGCTTTTAACATACCGAGCCCGGCCCACCATTGTTTTCCCCACACCTTCATCCCAAAAAGTTTGCAGAACGCCAGTTTTGTTTTTGTTAGGCATGATGCAGACCGGACGCCGCTGTGCCCACCGTACGACAGACTGTTCAGGGTGGTGGAAGCTGGGGCGAAGCATTTTGTGTTGGACTTGGGGGGACATAGGGAGATAGTCTGCATTGACAGGCTGAAGCCCACTTTTGCGTTGACAGACAAACAGGTGGTGTTGGCCCAAGCTCCCCGGCGTGGAAGCCCACCATTGGTGGCTCTGCAAGTTGGCAATCCCTCGGCAGGGACCTGTGCTCGCGAAGTGGATGCATTTTCTCCCCCTCCCTTTTTCCCTCCACAGACTGACGTGCCCTCCTGTACATCCTCGCCAGCAGGGTGGTTCGACTGGATCAGCGACCCCCTGCTACAGCCACTATGGGTGCTGGCTCAAGCCCAAAGGACGGGGGGGGGGGGGGGGGGGGGTTAGTGCCCTTTCTGGGTGTTGGGGGGGGCTATGTGAGTGCATGGTGTGGGACTTCTCCACCCAGAGAAGGCAGCTGGGGAAAGGGGAACATTGGACCGAAAGAGGTGGTGTCACCAGGGGGTATCAGACAGGACAGTAAGAACAATGCGCCCCCCAGGGAGAGGAGTAAATGCCAGAGCTGCTGGAAGACGAAGGGTGTGAGAGCGGCGCCAGCGTTATGTCATGTTAATGTGCCACATAGGCTTTATTCTAAACACAATGTATGATGGTCGGAAGTTCCAGGTCTCAATGCATGATATTAAATATATAAAAGAGGAACACACAGAGACCTAGGAGCTCTTTTACTGTACTGTATGTTGGAGATGGAATAAAGTTTCTGTCGTCCAGCTCGTTGCCTTGCTTCACTGTCCACAACAGCAATGATATGTGGGATCTTTGTTATCAAAGATTTTTATGACTTCTACCTTTCCTTTTCTCTCTCTCCTAACAAGCCTTCCCTCTCTCCTCCTCCTCGATCTTTGACCAACAGTAACCCAGTTTCCACCGACACCCTGTTGGTCAACAGCACGGGTGGTCGTCGTTGTTCACCCGGGCTTCGATCGATCTGGTATGAAAGTCTCATTCATCATGATCCGCATGTTTGATTTGGCAAAGGTTTTACGTTGGATGCCCTTCCTGGCACAACCCTCCTCATTTACCCGGGCTTGGGTCCAGCACTAGGAATACACTGGCTTATGCACCCCCTGTGGCTGGGTTATATTGTCCAGCCCTATTGCCAGCCATATTTACATGAAGGAGGAGGAAGCTTGTTGAGGAGTATCGAGGCAATGGTAGTGAAAAAGCACAGTGCGGTGGTGGAGTGGTTAGCACTGCGGCAGCACAGAACTCACCCTTGGCCGGGGGATCCTGGGTTCGATCCCAGCCCCTGACCAAAAGTGATCTATGTGGAGTTTGCATGTTCTCCCCGTGTCTGCGTGGGTTTACTCTGGGATTTCTCCGGTTTCCTCCCACATGCCAAAAACATGCAAGTTAGGTTAATTGGCCTCAAACTGGGGATCCTAAATTGTCCTTAGGTATGACTGTGAGAGTGAATGGTTGTCTGTCTCTCTGTGTTGGCCCTGCGATGGACTGGCGATCTGTCCAGGGTGTCCCCTGCCTCTCACCCAAAGATGCTGGGATAGGCTCCACCCCCCCCGTGACCCGAAAAGGATTAAGCGGAAGAAGATGGATGGATGGTAGTGAAAAAAAATGTTAAACTGTAAACGTGAAGGAGAACAACAGTAATTTGTGTAGATATGTTAAAAAGACTTTACCCGGTCACCAACAAGTGTAAAAAAAATATACTGTATATAAGATGAGAACTAAGCTGACCCAGAGAAGGTTTTGGTTCCGTTTCTGCATTCTAAAGACTTTTCTTGTCCACCGCTGGCTGCCCCCAGATAAAATCCACAGAATCGGTATGTGGGACTATAATGCTGTGAATGAGGCTTTAGGAAGCTCTGGATCTGTTTGTAAATCACTGGACTGAAAATGTACCTGTGCATGTACAAATCGGATCCCGGTGTTTCGTATTAACCGGCGACCGATTAAACAGTAAACAGATGTGCCTGCGTTTCACTATTGAAACGTGTTTTTCACGTAACCTCGAAATAAACGTTGTGCATTCTTCTACTGTGACGTGGCTCGTCTGTCAATTTTTCACCCAGAACATCAAAACAATAAATTATATTCCTACCTGTTTCGGTGCTTTGTCTTTCTCCGTAGGTGTTCTGAGCTTGTCACAGCAGCTGCTGCTACAGGCGTTCTTCTTCTTGGGTATGGCAGACTAGACGCATCAAAGGCGTATTGCTGCCCTCCACAGTTCATACATCATGTTGGCAGCTGCAGCTCAAATTCCCTCATACAAGTCGGTTCTGTGCACATACTCCAATAGCTTTTTGACTTTGCTCCAACTGTCCAGGTTCATCAAGGTGTACATATTAAAGACAGTTTCTCCGGCGGATCCCAGGTCTCTAAACAGTTTCCTCTGTTGTCCAGCATATTTTTTGCAGCGGATTATCAATCAATCAATCAATCAATCAATCAATCTTTATTTCGGATAGATTAAAAGTACAGATTAAAAGAAACAGAATAATATAACAAAGGGGGAAAGAAAATGCAACAAGGTCAAATTAGACAATGACTCCTCTGATTACACAGTTCAACATAAGTTATCCGAAATGGGTGATGGCTGAAGCCGCAGCTTATATTGCCCACCCATATTCCATCCAAGAATTCAAAAGAAAAACAAAACAAGAGGGATTACAATTCGGAACAAAGCTAAGACAAAATGTGACAAAAAAAAAAACTAAGCAACAGCACAACGCAGACTGGATATGACAATCCTTATGTGATTTTACATGTCATCTTGTATATATGTTTGGAGTATTTCTTCCTTTAGTTTTTGTTTAAATTGTCCAAGCGTTGTACATGATTTTAATTCAGGTCCAAAATCGTTCCATAATCTGACTCCTTGCACTGAAACACAGTGTTGCTTGGTGGTAGTTCTCACTGAAGGTTTTTGAAATATGCATGTTCCTCTGAAATGATATTGTTTCTCCCTTATTTGGAACAGCTTTTGGATATTTGCGGGCAGTGATAGATTCTTCACTTTAAACATTATTACTGCAGTTTTAAAGTCACCCAGATCTTTCAACTTGAGAGTTTTTAATTTAAGAAAAAGTGGGTTTGTTGGTTCCCTGTAAGCAGCTTTGTTTATTATTCTAATAGCTCTCTTCTGAAGCATAAAGACTGGATATATGTTTGTTTTATATGTATTTCCCCATACTTCAGTACAATATGTCATGTATGGGAGTATTAATGAATGATACAAGGTATATAGTGTGGGTTGATTCAGCAAATGTTTCACTCTGTGTAGTATTGCAATTGATTTGGATATTTTACCTTTAATATAATTAATATGTGACTTCCAACACAGTTTATTATCAATTATTACACCAAGAAATTTAGTTTTGGATACCCTTTCAATCTCTACACCATGTACACTGAGTTTAGATACTAAGTTGTTGTGATGGGTGTTAAAAACTATAAATTTTGTCTTACTTAAATTGAGCGTTAATTTGTTTGAATCAAACCACAGTTTAAGCTTTCCTAATTCCTTTCCGAGTGTATCCAAAAGTTGTTCCAAATTGCTTCCACTGCATAATAAATTAGTGTCATCGGCAAACAATATTAAATCCATTTTTTCTGAAACTTTACATATATCATTTATATACATATTGAATAACAATGGCCCCAAAACTGAACCCTGTGGGACTCCACAAGTAACCTTCAGTAACTGTGAGTTTTTGTTACCAACACATACATACTGATATCTATTCTTTAAGTAACTACATAACCAGGACAGTGCTACTCCCCTAATACCACAATTTTGTAGTTTCTTTAATAATAAATTATGATCCACTGTATCAAATGCTTTTTTAAGATCCAGGAATACCCCAACTGAATACTCGTTATTTTCAACGGCAGTTGATATTTTTTCTATAAATTCCATTAGAGCAAATGCAGTTGTCCTCTTGTGTCTGAACCCATATTGCTGCTCACACAATAAATTATTCTTCAGTATGAAGTTGTCAGTTCTCTCATAGAATATTTTTTCAAGTATCTTGGAAAATTGCGGGAATAGTGAAATTGGTCTATAGTTTGAAAGTTCCCCTCTGTCACCCGTCTTGTATATCGGAATTACTTTAGCTATTTTCATTGCATTGGGAAATATACCTGTTTGGAGAGACAGGTTACAGATATACGTCAGTGGTTTCACTATGCATTCAATAATAGTTTTGACTAAGAGCATGTCAATACCATCACAGTCCGTAGATGTTTTACTTTTAAACGATTTAACAATTTCAATGACCTCTCTCTCGTCTGTGTTCTTTATGAAAGTGGAGACTTTTATAGCAGTGTTTTTGCTTATTGTATCACCTGTGGGTGCCGTAATGGGTATTTCTCGAGCCAAATTAGGACCAATGTTAACAAAAAAGTTATTAAATTCATCTGCAGGTGAAGCTACATTCACACTCTGAGTCATTTTATTATTTTTTGAAAAATTGGTTGGGTAGCTTGTATTTCTGTTTTTATTTCCAAGAATATTGTTAAGTATTGTCGATGTATTTTTAATATTGTCTCTGTTTTTCTCCAGTTCTTTACTGTAATAGTCTCTTTTACTACATCTTATTATATATGTTAACTTATTTTTGTATGTTTTATACCGCTGCTCTGCTTCTTTTGTCCTTTTCTTTAGAAAAGCTTTATATAATAAATTTTTCTTTTTACACGCCTTTTGTAATCCTTTGGTTAACCATGGCTTATCGGCAAATTTATGTTTAAGCTTTTTCTTTACTAATGGACAATTTTTTTCATAAAGAGTGGTTACAATGTTTATAAATGTGTCATAGGTTTCATTTACATCTGATACATAGACTTTTGTCCAGTCTTGCTTCAGCAAGTCTTCTTTAAAAGAACTGATTGCATTTTGTTCTTTAAAAGAATTGATTGCATTTTGCCCCCTCATGGATCGTCACCTTATCGTGGTGGGGGGGTTTGCGTGCCCCAGTGATCCCAGGAGCTATGTTGTCCGGGGCAATTTGCCTCTGATAGGGTCTCCCAAGACAAACTGGTCCTGGGTGAAGGGCCAGACTAAGAACGATCCAACAGACTCTCATGATAAATTGTATATCAAGGATTCAGTGTACTCCGCCCGGTATGGGGTTACCGGGGCCCCACCCTGGAGCCAGGCCTGGGGGAGGGGCTCGAAGGCTAGCGTCTGGTGGCCGGGTTTCCACCCATGGGACCCGGCCGGGCTCAGCCCGAAGGAGTTACATGGGTCCGCCCTCCAGTGGGTTCACCACCTGCAGGAGGGATCATGGAGGTCCGGTGCTATGTGGATTAGGTGGCGGTCAAAGGCGGAGACTTTGGCGGACTGATCCCAAACTTTCTAAACTGGCTTTTGGTACGTGGAATGTCACCTCTCTGGTGGGGAAGGAGCCTGAGCTGGTGTACGAGATTGAGCAATACCGGCTAGATATAGTCGGCCTCACCTCAACACACAGCTCCGGTTCCGGAACCAGTCTCCTGGAGAGGTGCTGGAGCTTGGCCTTTTCTGGAGTTGCCCCTGGCGAGAGGCGACGAGCAGGGGTAGGTATTCTTGTATCGCCCCACCTTGCTGCCTCTATATTGGAGTTTTCCCCGGTGGACGAAAAGGTTGCTTCCCTGCGCCTTTGGGTTGGGAAACGGGTCCTGACCATCATTTGTGCCTATGCACCAAATGATGTTTCAGAGTACCCACCCTTTTTGGAGTCTGTGACTGGGGTGCTGGAGGGTGCTCCTCCTGGAGACTCCATTGTCCTACTGGGGGACTTCAATGCGCACGTGGGCAACGACAGTGAAACCTGGAGGGGGGTGATTGGGAGGAACGGCCTGCCCGATCTGAACCCGAGTGGTGTTCAGTTATTGGACTTCTGTGCTAACCACAGTCTGTCCATAACGAACACCATGTTCAAGCATAAGGGTGTCCATATGTGCACCTGGCACCAGGACACCCTAGGTCGCAGGTCGATGATCGATTTTGTTATCGTATCATCAGACCTGCGACCGTATGTCTTGGACACCCGAGTAAAGAGAGGTGCAGAGCTGTCAACTGATCACCACCTGGTGGTGAGTTGGATCCGATGGCAGGGGAGGAAGCCACTCAGACCTGGTAGACCCAAACGTATAGTGAGGGTGTGCTGGGAGCGTCTGGCTGAGGCCCCTGTCTGGGAGGTCTTCAACTCCCACCTCCGGAAGAACTTCAACCACATTCCGAGGGAGTCTGGAGACACGGAGTCTGAATGGGCCATGTTCTCCACCTCTGTTGTTGAAGCGGCGGCCCAGAGTTGTGGCCGCAAGGTGGTCGGTGCATCTCGTGGTGGCAACCCCCGAACCAAGTGGTGGACACCAGTGGTGAGGGGGGCCATTAAGCTGAAGAAGGAGTCCTATCAAGCTTGGTTGGCTTGTGGGACTCCCGAAGCAGCTGAGGTGTACCAGCAGGCCAAGCGGAGTGCAGATCGGGTGGTTGCTGAAGCAAAAACCCGGGTATGGGAGGAGTTCGGTGAGGCCATGGAACAAGACTTTCGGTCGGCTTCAAAGAGATTCTGGCAAACTGTTCGGCGGCTCAGGAGGGGAAAGCAGCTCCCCGTCCACACTGTGTATGGTGCAGATGGGACACTGTTGACTTCAACTGGGGATATCGTCGGGCGGTGGAAGGAATACTTCGAGGATCTCCTCAATCCCACTGATACGCCTTCCACAGAGGAAGCAGGGTTTGGGGACGAGGGGGATGACTCGCCTATCACAGGGGCTGAGGTCGCCAAGGTGGTTAAAAATCTCCTTGGTGGCCGGGCCCCGGGGGTGGACGAGATTCGCCCCGAGTACCTCAAGGCCCTGGATGTTGTTGGGTTGTCATGGTTGACACGCCTCTGCAACATTGCGTGGAGGTCGGGGGCAGTGTCTTTGGCATGGCAAACCAGGGTGGTGGTTCCTCTCTTCAAAAAAGGGGACCGGAGGGTGTGCTCCAACTTTAGAGGGATCACACTCCTCAGCCTCCCTGGGAAGGTCTATGCCAAGGTACTGGAGAGGAGAGTCCGGCCGTTGGTCGAACCTCAGATTCAGGAGGAGCAATGTGGTTTTGGTCCTGGCCGTGGCACATCGGACCAGCTCTTTACCCTCTCGAGAATTCTTGAGGGTTCGTGGGAGTTTGCCCAACCAGTTTACATGTATTTTGTGGACTTGGAGAAGGCATTTGACCGTGTCCCTCGTGGATTTTTGTGGGGGGTGCTTCGGGAGTATGGGGTATCGGGCTTGTTGTTACGAGCTATTCGGTCTCTGTACGACCGTTGTGAGAGTTTAGTTCGTATTGCCAACACTCGGTCGGAGTCATTCCCAGTGAGAGTTGGACTCCGCCAGGGCTGCCCTTTGTCACCGGTCCTGTTCATAATTTTTATGGACAGGATTTTTAGGTGCAGCCAGGGAATGGAGGGTGTCATGCTTGGTGACCACAGGATCTCATCTCTGTTGTTTGCAGATGATGTTGTCCTGTTGGCTTCATCCAGCAATGACCTACAGCTCTTGCTGGGACGGTTTGCCGCTGAGTGTGAAGCGGCTGGGATGAGAATCAGCACCTCCAAGTCCGAGTCCATGGTCCTCAGCCGGAAAAAGGTGGATTGTCCTCTCCGGGTTGGGGACAGGCTCCTGCCCCAAGTGGAGGAGTTTAACTATCTTGGGGTCTTGTTCACGAGTGAGGGGAAAATGGAGCGAGAGATCGACAGACGGATTGGAGCAGCATCTGCAGTGATGCGGACATTGTACCAGTCTGTTGTGGTGAAGAGGGAGTTTAGTTCTAAGGCAAAGCTGTCGATTTACCAGTCAATCTACGTTCCTACTCTCACCTATGGTCACGAGCTTTGGGTAATGACCGAAAGAACGAGATCGCGGATACAAGCGGCTGAAATGAGCTTTCTCCGTAGGATTGCTGGACTCACCCTCAGAGATAGGGTGAGGAGCTCAGTCATCCGGGAGAGGCTCAGAGTAGAACCGCTGCTCCTCCACATTGAAAGGAGTCAGCTGAGGTGGTATGGGCATCTGATTAGGATGCCTCCTGGACGCCTCCCACTTGAGGTGTTTCAGGCACGTCCCACTGGGAGGAGACCCCGGGGCAGACCCAGGACTCGGTGGAGAGACTATGTCTCCCAGCTGGTCTGGGAATGCCTTGGTATCCCCTCTGAAGAGCTGGAGCAGGTGGCTGGGGAGAGGGAAGTCTGGGCTTCTCTGCTTGAACTGCTGCCTCCACGACCCGGACCTCTGGAAAAGCGGTAGAAGATGGATGGATGGATGGATGGATTGCATTTTGTGATTTGTATCTGAACGATTTTAAAAAATTTTCTGTATTGGCCCCCGTGTGGCCATGGATAAGTGCAAAGGCTGGCAAATGGTCACTTATATCATTTATCAATAATCCACTTTCTATTTTCTTATCAATAATATTAACAAACAAGTTGTCAATAAGTATAGCAGTGTGACCTGTGATTCTACTGGGATGTGTTATTGTGGGATATAGACTCATGCTGTAGATAGAATTCATGAACTCTGAAATTACATTTTGTTGATATGGATTTAGTAAATCAATATTGAAATCTCCACAAATTACTACCATTTTCTTACTAGTAATATTATTGTACAGCTTGACTAATTTATCTCTGAATGTCTCAATGCAAGTTCCCGGCATTCTATATATACAACTTATAATTAGATTTTTTGTTTTATCTTGGTCAGTCTCAACAGTAACACATTCCAAAATCCCTGGTAGTGCAAAGGACATTCCATTTACAAGCTTACACCTATACAGGTCATCAATATACAGTGCAACACCACCACCCTTTTTTTGAGATCTGTTAATATGAAACATCTGATATCCCTCTATTGCCATCAGGGGAGCCTGCTCTTCATTAAGCCAAGTTTTAGAATTTTCTGTCTAGCTGTTTTAAATAGTCCTGAATCTGTGGAAAGTTTTTGTTAAGACTTCTGCTGTTGAAGTGTATTATTGATAGTTTACCATCTAGTTGCACTTGACTTTTGAATTGCTTTTCGGTGTAATATTCACAATGATTATGAATATTATTGAAAAAGTGGTTATCAGGATCAATATCATTTTCCATCTCTTGTAGTTTATGTTCAGCATAATGGCATAATTTCAGAGTTTGAATTTCCTCACTCTGTGTCAAATGACTTCCTCCAACTGGGGATAATTGATGTCTACTCAAGTCAGTCATAAGTTTTTTGTTTGTTTTGTTTATTTATTTATTTTTAAAGTACATTGACATGGTATGTCAAAAGAACTATTCTTGCCGTGTGTGTGGATATGGATTATCATAGTCTCTTAATTCTCTTAATCAGTGTTCATCTGTATTTATTTAAGTCAGTAACATCTCTGATTATTATACTCTTTGCTTCCTCAGGTGTTCCATTTAGTTTTGATCCAAACTCTACAATTTCTTGTCCATGTTGCCTGTATCTTATTTTGTCTTTTCAGCATCTGTGCTTGCCGTGCTATTTCAGCATTAGTTTTTGTTTGATGTTCATTTAGGTAAACTTCTGTTCCCCGTAGCTTTCTGGCCTGCCTCAGTATGTCATTCTTTACCCTTCTGTTCACAAAGCGCATCACAATTGATTTCTTTGTTTTATTATCTTTTCTGGGTAAAGCATGACAGGCTGAAATTGCATTTGCTTCGACCTTTATATTTTTACTATCAAGGAACTGAAGCACCTGGTTTTCCAGGGAGACTGATTCACTCAGGGGAGCATCCTCTCCTCTCAATCCTGCTGTAGCATGAGCATATGATTGATATTTAATGTCTAGTCCACTTATAATTAAATCAGCCATACGAGAATATTGTTCAAGATCCTCGACGTGTCGCTCCAAGTCTGCAATTTTTTTGTCTTTTTCCTTAATTGTTAATTTTAATTCTTGGACTTCTTCCATTAGCTCTATTATTTTAGTCTGCTGACTATCCACTTTGGTCAGTTCTTCTGACAAGAAGTTCAGAGACTTTTTGATCTCTTCCATTTCCTCCTTCTTTGGTGGCATTTTTACTGACCTGTGGATAGTAAAACAATCTCTGCTGGTGTCGCCGGTATCCGATCTGATTATGACATGAGACACTCTTTCCGTGTTTCCACAGTCACACTTGCCATCAGGGTGTTTCCCTACCAGAACCAGCCCACTTCTAAGCCCACAGTGCCCAAGCCTCAACCTGGTTAAAATAACTGTCTTTCCTTTTGCAAGTAAAAGGGTTATTATGTCTAGCGACTTGTCTCTGTATGTTATAATAATGTCTTCCTCTCCCTTCATTTTCCCATGCTTTCCCCCACTGCTCTTTTACTGATTACCTCCGCCAAGGGGGTAATGTTTTTACCGGCATCTCTGTCTGTCTGTCTGTTACCAACATAACTCGAAAAGTTATGAACGGATTTTGACGAAATTTTCAGGAAAGGTGTGTAATGCCACGGGGAACAGATGAATAGATTTTGGTGATGATCTGAGGGTGCATACCTCCACCAAGGCCTTTTTTTGTATTTGTGCAGCAGGATTACACAAAAACTATTGGATGGATTTGGGATGAAATTTTCACCACAGGTCGTTCTTGGCCTACAGAGGAACCTATTACATTTTGGTGATGACCTGGGAATGCATACCTCAGCCAAGGATCTTCTCACAGTGTGTCAGCCACAATACTCCAAAACTAATGGACAGACTTTGATGCAATTTTCACCACAAGTGGCTCTAGGCCTACACACAAACCCATTATCTTTTGGAGGTGATCCATGACAAACTGAAGGAGGCTTGGCGGAGGTATGCACTCTCTGAGTGCTTTTTTAGTTTATTAATGATTTCCCCAATTTCAGGAGGACCGTACTGCAGAGTAAGCTCTATTTCTTCCCTGTGTACTCCCCTTTTGTCTGTCAGTCCCCTCATTCCCCTCTACTCCCACATGTGCTGGAACCCACATAAAACCCACCTCCCACCCAGCTCTGTGAAGTCTGAACAATTTAAGATATATTTCTGTGAGTAAATCTGGTCTTGCTTTGGATTTAAGTTCTTTGATCACTACCAAAACTGCTGAAGAATCATTGCATATGACTGAATACCTTCTGTTCTGTTCTTCCACCCACCAAAGTGCCCATAAGACCGCCACCATTTCTGCTGAGAATACAAACATGTGGTCTGATATTTGCATCCCCTTTTCAAATCTGAGATTAGGAATAAAAACCCCAAATGCCACCCTCCCATTCTCTGAGCTCTTTGACCCATCTGTATATATTTGTAACTATTCTTTCCAATAATTACTTAAACGAGTTTGCACCTCCTTCACCATTTCTCCTGATGTTTTCCTCATGTCGTTTTTAAGAATGCTGAGGTCAATTCTGGGTTTTCTGGGAAGGTCCATGGAGGTACATCTGACCAACAGACTAGAGGACACACGTTAGCATTAAAAATACTCATTTGCTCTGCTAGTGATTTAACCTTTTTAATAAAATTAGTTCTGCTCCTTCTGTTTGACCCCATGAACTCCCAGTGCTTTCTCAACATATTTTTAGAAAAGATTTTATCCTGTCCTTTTAATTTCATTAAATATTTAAATCCCAGCTTTACCTTCTTAACTGCAAAGGCATTTCACCCATTTCTATAAGAAGAGCTGGAATGGGAGTGGTACAGAATGCCCCACTACACACTCTTAGTGCCTTTGCTTGAATTATATCAAGCTTATTAATAACAGATTGTGCAGCTGACCCATAAGCCATACACCCATAGTCAATTGTTGATCTTATCATAGCTCTATATATCATTAACAATGTTTCTCTATCAGCCCCCCAGTCAGATCCTGCCACACACCTAAGCACATTTATCATTTTTTCCACACTTTCCACAAATTTTGTCAATATGAGTTTTCCATGTTAACCTTTGATCCAACAACATTCCAAGGAATTTAAAATACTTAACTCTTTCAATGTCCTCTCCATATAATCGCAAGTGCCATGCAGGTAATTTCTTTTTATGCCCATATACCATATACTTGGTCTTATCAACTGATATTTTAAAGCCCTATTCATCAGCCCATCCTATTATATTCTCTAGGGCTTTCTGAACCTGGTTGTATACATAAGTTAAGTTCCTGCCTAGTTTCCATGTAGCCCCATCAACTGCAAATAAGGAAACCCAAAATTCTTTCCCCACTCTACTAAACATACCATTCATCAGAATATTAAAGAGGGCAGGGCTAATCACACTTCCTTGCCGAGTTCCATTCTCCACCTCAAGTTCCTCAGAGAGTTCCCTCCCCACTCGGACCTGAATAGTTCTATTACAAAGGAAATTCTTGATCCAATTAAACATTCTCCCTTGGATTCCAGCATCATGTGGTGTGATCAACAGCCCTTCCTTCCACAGCATACCATACGCCTTCTCAATATCCAGGAAGACTGCTGCTACCACCTCTCTACTGGCAATTGCCTTCCTGGTATCAGCATCTAAGTTTAAGACAGCATCCATAGTAGGGCGTCCCTGCTTAAATCCACTTTGATAGTCCACAAAGAACCCGCTTTTCTCAAGCTTACACACTAGCCTTTCTGTTATCATTCATTCCATTATTTTACATAGTACCAAGGTCAGATCAATAGGTCTATAGGAGCTTGGGCTGCTGGCCACCTTCCCAGGTTTCAAAATTGGAACTATTACAGCATGCTTCCACTCCTTAGGAAGACACCCACTTTACCACACACTGTTAAGCAGGGCCAATACCTCCTAACAATAACACCTGTTCGAGTACCCCACGACATGACCCCAGTCACCGCAAAAAGGCTGAAAGCAGCTGACCCTCCCAATCATACCGATATACCCCCTATGAAAGGAAAATGGGGAATCCTTCTTCAACTGGCCCAAGAATACAGAAAACATCACAGGAAGGTCAGCAAGGGTCACGAAATTATCAGAAGGACCACACTCCTGTGATCAGAAAAGATGGGATCAGACATGGCTGGTGAATCATAGAACTGAATGAAGTTCCTTAGACATTTATCCACAAATTAATTAGATGTTTTTATCAGGTTTTATTCAAAGGGTTTACTTTATTTTGGACTCTTTCAGATTTTGCATATTTTTAATTAATTTCGCCTTCTGATTTTCTGAACTGATTGGTGATTTTTCAATTTTATTGGGTTTTGAAACTTTTTATTTTTGATCAAATGACTGATTTTACAACTTTCAACTTTTGAATCAAGGTTTTTCAATCAGGGCTTTTGGTTTGATTTTTAATTTTTATCATTTTGATTTTATTGACTGTTTTTCATGAAAGTATATCCTGTTTTTGGCTGAGCTTTGCAGATTTTCAATAAATACCACAGCATATTATAAGACAGTATGGGAGTTTGTGAGATCACTGATTCAGTGTCCACTTTTCTTGGGTGATTTTTTCAAGAAGGTACTTTTCTACAAGAGGTGTTGCGTTTTTGAGTTTTTAAAGGTTACTCTTTTTGGTGTTATAAAATAGATCCCTTATAAACCAATTTTCCTGGTTTTAAACATTTGCCCAGATTTACCAAGAGCAATGCAAGACCATGAGAGGCTGTCGTTAATACCGGGGGTGTACTCCAGGTGTCTGACTGGATAGGTCACTCAGTTGGAGGTCTGGTTTCCAGATAGTTAGGGTCCCCCGGTAGAAAGAAGACAGTAAAGCTGGGTTAACTCTCAAACGTCACCAAGCACACAAAACACACGTGACAGAATTTCCTATGAGGAAAATTCCTCTAGGAACTGCAAGCTGGTGAACCTAACTTCATTCTTGAGGTACAAGGTCAAAGCGTCTTCGACACACCCTAGCCTGTTTAAATAACACAGGGTTACAAAAATAATTTTTTTGTAAGTTGTCTGTGTTTGTTCAACTGATTTAAGACAATTTTGCACCGCTGAATCCGAAAATGACATCCGTTTCTCTCAATCAGGTGCTAAGTAAAAACCTGTACTTACTTAGTACTGTGCATGTACTTACCTTTATATAAAGGTAAGTACAAGTAAATTTAATGTTATGTCATCATTGTTCAAAATTCAGAGAATTTCAAGACATAAAAAAGAATTTTGCATCCTATAAAGTGAAAATACCCGTACATGTAAACAAAAATGTATAAAACAACATGTGGCCATAATTCAAAAAGTTGACCTGATTGAGCAAAACCAATGTGATTTTTGGATTCAGTACATCATAATTGTCCTAAATCAGCTAAATAAACTTAGACAATAAATCTGGTGTTGACCAGTGATTGATAGCTCAGCCCATCTCTTCCCAGAGACATGTCCTTTCCCCTATCTAGAGCTCTTTTAAGTTCATTTAAGGTGAACATTGCATTAATGATGTCAGAATTCTCACTATTCGCTCGCAATTTGTACTGCTGCTTTTCTACAATCTGTACATTTCTTCTTCTGCTTTCCTCACTTACAGTATATTACTTTGGCTGTGCACCTTTTGAAATTGTTTAACCAATACCTTTGATTTTTCTTTACTATTTACTGCCTCACATCCATTATACTGAAGAACAGGGATTACCATCTGTCTAAAGGCTCTTGTCATTCTATGAACCAAACTCCAGGCTTTTTTAACAGGAGTATCTGGACCCAATTTTTCACAGAAATTTCTCCAGCTTTGTTTTTTTTTTGTTTGTTTGTTTATTTTTTGCTTCTTTGATTGCTCTTCTTTCTTTAGCTCTCAGTCTTTTAAACTCAATTGCTAAGCTTTCGGTTGGATGCCTCTTTAACCTGCTATACGCTCAGTTTGTGGTTTATATTTTGTTCATATAAAAGACAAAAAAATCAAAGGCTGCAGTGCAGTTGAAATATGTAAAGAAGGTAAAGACATCTTTCTATTTTATTTTTTGTCTTTTATATGAACAAAAGATAAATAATTAAAAGAAGACAAAATAAACCTTTTTGACCTGCTCTGTTTCTGGCTTTAATTGCCAGGCTACATTCTTCATTCCACCAAGGGACCATAGTCCCTCCCTTAGGAATCTTTTTCCGAGGGATAACCTCTGATGCAGCAGACCAAATCACTTTAGTTAAAGAATTGTTCCACTCATCCACTCCTTTCTCACTCTGTATATCTGCTACTTTCAGGTTGGCACATGATCACTGCTCAATAGGTTCCAATCCATTATCTTCCATGTACCAATAGCTGCCAACTCAGCCGATGCAATTGTAATATCAATCGAGGTTGTCATTCCCCGGCCTGTTCCGAACCAAGTAGGCTCCCCATCATTTAGCACAACCAAATTATATTTATCAATGAAATCCTCTACAATCTTACCATTTCTATCCCTTTTCCTGCATGCTTCCCCATAACTTATTATGTGCATTGAAGTCCCCAAGCCAGACTACTGGGAGACTAACTTTATCCAAAACTTCCTGGAAATAACTTTCTTCTAAATTGATGCATGGATTATATACATTTACAATTGACACTTTACCTCGGTTAGTCCACACTTCTATTGTTATGCTCTCTACCGTACTTTTAATTCCCTTCTCCTGTACTGAATCCCATTTCTGATAAACATTGCACATCTGCCTCCTGAGCTGATCTCTCTATCTTTCCTCTCACACTTGTATCCCGGTACTACAAAATCCAGGTGTGGTTTTAACCAAGTCTCTTCAATACAAATTCAAAAAGTGTTTAAGTTTCTGTCCGTTTGCCATCAGGCTACTAGCATTCCATTGCATAATACAAAACATTATGCCAAGGAAGCTAATCATCGCCATTTTCACTATTCCTACTGGCCATTTCATCTTCCTCAAAGTTGCTACAATCTAATTCCTGGTGACGACTTCCTCCTGACCTTTGGCCTCCACCACAGTTGGTAAATTGCCAAACTTCTTCTGGATCCATTCCTTTGGAAATCCAACAGCCTTTCAGCAGCAGAAGTTCAATTCAATTCAGCTTTATTTATAATGCGCCACATCACAACAAAAGCCATCTCGTGGCACCACAGTGCAGATAAAAAAAATCACACAGTCACAGAAAGACCCAGCAATCAGACAATCCCCCATGAGCAAGCACCAGGTGACAGCGGAGAGGAAAAAAACCCATCCGGAAGGAAGAAACTACATCTGATTTTTTATTTGCCGCCAATTTTACTCTCCACATTGCTTCCACCATAAACACTAATAGCGCTTTCCTGTTCACAATAACTGCATCATCATTTCCTGGTATGCTATTCACCCTTATTGGGTCTTTGCCCAATGACTCGCCATGCTGTTAACTGATTCTCTGCACTCCCTCCATCCATTTAACTGCTTCTGCATATGAGATTTTGTTTTCTGACTTGATTCTTTCAACATTCTCTGCCTTAATATAATTGGCACACCCTTTGAATGAGGCTGGATGGTTGCCTCCACAGTTACATTTCATTGGCTCTTTGCATTCCTTCCAATCATGATCTTTACCACACCGTCTGCACCTTTGACCACCTCCACATACTGCAGCCACATGACCATACTTTTGACATTTAAAGCAAGCCTTTCATATTCTTTTACATTGTAACTGACGTACCCCAGAATTACTCTCCTTGGTAGTTTATCTTTAAAGGTAATAAGGACAGGAGTAGAGCCGCCACTCCTCTCATCCCTTCCCATGCGCCTGACTGCAACAACTTCACCCCCTTTCAGACAGGTCAGCAGCTCTTGGTGAGTTACTTCAGATAACACATTATAAATAACTCCCTTAACCTCTGAAGTGACACACGGTTTAAATGTTTCCACACTTTTCCCTAACAAACTTTTAATCTTGAGTGCTTTAGTCTGTTGATTAAATGATTTACATATTACAAACATCATCCCACTTTTCAAGATTGTAACACGCATGACATCTCCGATTTTTATTTCAATTTCTTTTGTCAATTTTGAGGGATTCACAGAAGAAACCCCAGAACCTTCATTCACTTTTATATAAACTTTGTAACTAACCTCCTTTTCTTCCTCCTTCCTATTTTATCCCGAGCACCACCATCCGAGTCACTACCCTGAGACCCATCCTCCCGTTTCTTCCTCTTTGGTCCGCTTTTACCCACCACTTGCCACCCACCCCCATCCCACTCACCACGCGCCTGCATGGGCTGACTCTGATAGTCCCCAAAACAAGGCGAATTTCTCCTGAAAGACTTTTCCTTTTATCTTCTTTAGTGAAAATCTGAACTTACCCGCGTCGAAACTCAAGGACAGCCTCCGCAGCTTCTCTTCTTCTTTTAGATTTGATGGTCGGTTGGCAACCAGCTTACAGGTGCATTACTGCCACCTACCGGGTTGGAGTTCAGGTTCAGGTTATTTTATTTGTACCCGTAGGTAGATGTCAGAATCTGGAAACTCAGAGTGATCGTATGTCAGTTTGTTACCTCAAATAAGATTCATGACACAGAATATTAGTTCATATATATATTTACTGCAGGAGTGCATACCTTTAACATAATTTTCAGCACTGAAGATGAATAACAATCTAGAAGCTTTTATACATTGTCAGTCATACAATCACAAGAAAACATCTGCTGGGTGCCATAATACCATATACAGTCATAATATGAGCCTGCAAACATCGGCCTGGAATGAGAACAACATGGCCTTGCAGGTGTGTTCCAGACTCCAAGTTAATCATAGTCACAGCACTTCATAAGAAAACAAGATTAATTCTCCCTCATTCCCAGACCCCTTATCATATACACAGTTTCATTTGGTGAGACACTTTGACTTCTAAGCACATCTTAGTGAAGGGCACTCAGTAGGTCCACTTATTACCCAGAAATGAAACAGTGTGCAATAAACCCATAAAAGATGCATGCAATATACATTTAATCATATAAGATGGTTATGAAGTGATAATGATAATTATAAAATGATAAACATGTATATACAATTTTCTGACATTTCCCTCCTGTTTTATCATTTTATCACAGCTTTTATTTAGGGATGCCTTTATCCATCAGAAACATGTAACTTCTATCGATTTTCTACATGCCCGTCATTTGCATCATATTCCAATTACACAGGAGATTACTCACAATCCTCACAGTCCTCTTTGTGGTCATAGTCATCATCAGTTTTTGAAAGAGCTGCATATTGTCCTTTACACTCAAGTTTCAGCATAGCAGTTTGCAGTAGAAAAGTATGATGTGTAATGGCTTGTGTAATCATAGATCTCATGCAGGGAATAACACACATGAAGAGCACACTGAATAAGACTAATATCACAATCAATGGGGTTAACCACTTCAAAAGAATTTGCCACCAAGTTCCACTTTGAAACCAAACCCAGGGACTCCAACCCTTATCTTCATCCAAAGTATGCTGTAAGTGTAAAATATCATTTAAATGGCTAATGGCGTGAGAGAGATTCTGAATTAGATCCAGGATGTACTATGTGCAGCACTCCTGGCCAATAATATGACATACTCCTCCTTGTACAGCTAATGTTAAATCTAAAGCCATCCTATTTTGCAATGTCATCATTCTTGAGAATTTCTATTCTTCATTTAAAGCTGTGAAACCTTGTTTCATTAATACAGTTAGATTTTCCATTGTCCATGTTAATGTATTTATGTGATATATAGCCAGGTAACTGCCATACATTGGAAAAAGAGTACCCATAACAACTTTAAAATCACTAATCCTTTGTTTTCCAGATAGCTTACCTACTAGTTGTTGCATGTCTATGTTTGTGCTTCTCCTTGCTCTGGTGTGAATTTCAGTCTGTTCAGGATGGTAATAATGGGAGTATGATGCTTTTATTTCATGTGTGAGGTTTGAACTTATGCTAATGTGTGGGATCAAAATAGCCATATAGCACCTGCCACACCACCCTGGACGAAGTAATGAGTAAACAATAGATCCACAAACCCAAACATGGTTCTCTAAACATCCATACCCATCATCATTTGGCCAAAAAACAGTAGGATTATTGCTACAGTTAAAAGTACAATTTTTGCTCTTTAAGGTAAAATTTCCAGCAGCAATATAGGGAAAGTGAAATGCATTTCTACAAACAGAATCATGATATCGCACTCCACAGGTCACTTCCTTTGTATCATTGCATCTTTGTGAAAAACCCAGGTTGAAATTGTTTTTGCTACAGTTTTTGTGAAAACAGATTGGTGAAGTAAACAGTGTAGGATTTACTTTCATTAAAGGCTTCTTAACTGCAAGCAAAGAAGTTCCAATCCCAGTAGTATTAAATATTCTAATCTTAGACCCAGTGTAATCAGTAACAGTGACATTCAATCTATTAAGATACCTTTCTGACAAATTTCCCACGAACCAATGTCCAACATTATTGCTTGTATTAAGTAGACTGAGACAAGAGTTCATCGCTATTGTCGCTCCGGCCGTTTCCTCTTCACTTAGTGGAACAGGACAGTCTTGTGTGAATGGGGTAGGCATGAACACACATAGCAAGAAGTATTGATTCCCAGTCCTCTCACTGAAACCACCATTGTTTGGTACCACAGGTTATGCGTATAATCCACGTAGTGTCCACTGTCCATGTTTTGTGGGCTCCTTGTCCTGGAATCAGAAATGGTCCCCCACCCCACTGTTATGAAAAGTACGGAACACAGAGTCATCAGTACCTTTGGTGCCATGCCTCCACCTGAGAGAGTACCCATCCGGGCCCCTATCTTCACCAGATTTGAGACGGCTTTGTCCTTAAAGTAGAACTGAACTGAACGGCATTGAACGGCACTGGGTGATAGTACATACAATTATAAAGATAATTTATCATTGGCACCCCCTCCACAAATCCCGGAATCTTGGAGAAAATCACGATTTAGAATTTCCCGCCCTGAAAAATCAGACAAATCCGCCGAAGCGCAGCCGGAGTTCCACGTGACGTCACGAGTGTGACCCAGTCCTCATGTTTACCATTGCGAGCACGTCGACACTAGTTGTTTTTGGTGCATTTTGTCGTGATAGTCGACTACAAAACACTTCCAACACCTGGGAAGATCTGTTCAGTGGCCAAGGAAAGCTGTCATGGCGACGAAAGAAAAGAAAGGGGGAGGAAAAGCGACCGGGAAGCGATGCGTTTCTAGATATACAGTGATCCATCACTTATTGTGTTTAATGGGGACCAGAACCGACCGCGAAAAGCGAAAAAACGCGAAGTAGCGTCACCCCCCCCCAAGGGCGTCACAAGCACTATTTTGCACAAAAAGGCACAAGAGAACAGCGAAAAGTGCCACTAAAATCCTCTCCTCTCGGCGCCACACCAGTCGGCTGCCTTTTGCAACAGCGGCTCGATTCCGAGTTTTTTTTCCCTTCCTCTCTCTTTTGATCACTTTTTTTTTTCACCCCACTTATATCATGGACACACAGATCATCCCAAATGTCTCCTGAGCCGGTGGACGGAGCCACTGTTTATAGCAGGATACGATATAACAGGGAAGAGCTGCTAGCATTTAACCGCCACCCGGTCCCACTGGAAAAACTCGACATACCGAGAGAACTGAGGCGAAAACGCCGCGGCTGCCGGGCTGGAGTAAGGCGGAGGACAAAAAATATAAGGTACAGACCCTCCCTTCCATCTGTTGTCATGGGAAATGTACGGTCGATACTGGGAAAGTTAGATGAGCTAGCGGCTATCTCCCGTTATGATAGCACTTACCGGGAGTGCTCTCTCCTTTTGTTTACTGAGACGTGGCTAACTGAACTAGCAGCAGATGCTAACATTGAGCTGGAGGGTTTTCACACGATACGAGCTGACCGAACACCAGAGAGTGGCAAAACTAGGGGCGGTGGAGTGATCATGTATGTTAACAACAACTGGTGCAGACCGGGACATATCACTGTTAAACAACGACACTGCAGCAAAGACATTGAGTTGCTAGCTGTTAGCATGAGGCCTACATATCTCCCGAGAGAACACTCACACGTGATCTGCATTGTTGTTTATGCAAATCCGACGGCGAACGCTGGGACAGCGCGTGACGTCATCCATTCAGTAACCAGCAGGCTGCAGACAGAACACCCAGATGCTCTTCTCCTCATCTCAGGCGATTTCAACCACGTTTCACTGTCTCCCATTCTGCCCACTTTCACCCAGTATGTCACATGCCACACTAGAGACAATAAAACACTGGATTTGTTCTACGCAAACACTAAGGAGGCGTACACCTCATCACAACTCCCCCCACTTGGGAGATCGGATCACAACTTGGTTCATCTCCGACCGGTGTACAAACCCCTAGTGCACAGACAACCTCCGGCCATGCACACTGTGGAGTTATGGTCTGAGGAGACAATGGACACTCTAAAGGACTGTTTTGAAGCCACTGCCTGGAAGCAGCTCTGCGATCCACATGGTGAGGACATCGATGGCCTCATTCACACCTTCACGGGCTACCTCAGCTTCTGTGTGGACAAATCCGTTCCCACCAAGACCATACGGCGTCACTCAAACAACAAACCCTGGATCAACCCTGAGATAAAAACACTTCTGAGAGAGAAGAAGAGGATCTTCAGGTCGGGGAACAGGGAGATGCTGAAGTCCGTACAGAGGGAGCTGAGGAGAAAGATCAGAGAAGGCAAGGACAGCTTCAGGAAGAAGATGGAGGACAAGCTGCAACAGAGCGACATCAGCGGGGTCTGGAGAAACCTCAAAACCATCTCGGGGCTCCAGAATACCTCCCCCCAGGCCACGGGGGGCAGGGAGTGGGCGAACAACCTGAATCTGTTTTTCAATAGATTTGACCAACCGCCCTCCCCCCTGTCTGCACAACAACCACTGCTGCCTCTAAGAAATCAAGTCCTGCTACCCACTCCCCACTCCACCGACACCCCCCCCCCACTCCCAACACACAGCCCCCCATCCTGACCCTGACCAAGACCCAGGTGAGGACGGAGCTGAGGAAGATCAAGGCGAGGAAGGCGTCGGGACCGGACGGCATCAGCGCAAAGCTCCTCAAGTCCTGTGCAGACCAGCTGTGTGGGATTGTGACGTATATCTTCAACATGAGCCTGAAACTGGGGAGGGTACCACAGCTGTGGAAAACATCTTGTGTGGTACCTGTACCAAAAACTTGCCACCCCAAAGACCTGAACAGCTTCAGACCGGTGGCCTTGACGTCCCACTTGATGAAGACCCTGGAGAGACTGCTCCTTGCTCATCTCCGCCCCCTGGTGGAACCAGCGATGGATCCACTCCAGTTCGCCTACCAGCATGGCATTGGGGTGGAGGATGCGGTGATCTTCCTCCTTCACCGTTCTCTGTCCCACCTGGAGAAGCCCGGGAATATGGTGAGGATCATGTTCTTTGACTTCTCCAGTGCTTTCAACACCATCCAACCGATGATCCTGAAGGACAAGCTGCTGCGCGCAGGGGTGGACCAGCACCTGTCATCATGGATCCTGGACTACCTCACGAACCGGCCTCAGTTTGTGAGAACCCGGGACTGTGTTTCCGACACGATCATCAGTAGCACGGGGGCCCCCCAGGGAACGGTGCTGGCTCCCTTCTTGTTCACTCTTTATACTGCGGACTTCTCACACAACACAACACATTGCCATCTACAGAAGTTCTCTGATGACTCTGCGATCGTTGGTCTCATCTCCAGCGGAGATGAAGCTGAGTACAGAGGGCTTATCCAGGACTTTGTGGACTGGTGCCATCGGAACTGCCTCCAGATCAACGCGAGGAAAACTAAGGAGCTGGTGGTGGACTGCCGCAGGCATGGGCAGCCCCTCACAGCACCAGTAAATATACAGGGAACAGACATCGAGATGGTGACATCCTACAAGTACCTGGGTATTCATCTGAACAATAAACTAGACTGGTCACACAATACTGACGCACTCTACAAGAAGGGACAGCGCAGGCTGTTCCTGCTGAGGAGACTCAGGTCTTTTGGTGTACAAGGGGCGCTGCTGAAGTCATTCTATGACACGGTGGTGGCATCAGCCATCACTTTTGGAGTGGTCTGCTGGGGCAGTGGCATTACTGCAGCCGATAGGAAGAGACTGAACAAACTGATTAAGAAAGCTAGCTCTGTCCTGGGGCAACGCCTTGATCCGATGGAGGAGATAGGAGAGAGAAGGACGGTGGCTAAACTGTCATCTCTGCTGGAGTCCGAGTTCCACCCTATGCAGGACATACTGGATGCACTGAGGAGCTCATTTAGCAGCAGACTACATCATCCCAGGTGCACAACCGAGAGGTTTCGTAGGTCCTTCCTACCAACGGCTGTCAGACTGTACAACCTAAGCAGGGCTGCTCGCAGAGATAGCAAAAAGACGTAACAAACTAATAGTTTTTTTTTGTTTTTGTTTTTTTTTTTTTGAATGCAAAAGATGCAATAGACTTACACAATGGTCCTCTCCGGCATACAACTAGGAACATACCGGTCGCTATGGAGGGTGAGAATATGTATGGGCACATAATCATACCATGTAGGATAACTAAATAGACGGTTATGCTGTTTCATCCCACCTAGCAACAATGCTCTGCACTGTGTGTGTTTATATATTTACATATTTATTCCATCTAGCTACAATGCTCTGCACTGGGTGTGTTTATATTTATATATCTATATATTTATTCCATCTAGCTTCAATGCTCCGCACTGTGTTTTTATATATCTACATATTATTCCATCTAGCTACATTGCTCCGCACTGTGTGTGTTTATATACTTGCATATTTATTCCACCTAGCTGCAATGCTCCATACTGTGGGTGTTTATATATTTACATATTTATTCCATCTAGCTACAATGCTCTGCACTGTGTGTTCATATATTCATATATTTATTCCATCCAGCTACAATGCTCTGCACTGTGTGTCTGTGTGTGTGTGTGTGTATATATATATTTTATAGTAATATGTACATATGTATATTAGCTGCTCTTGCTTGCTTGTTTTTTCTTGCCTTCTGATTGTTGCTCTGAGTGTTGCTATCCCTGTGCTGTTGCAATCCTGGAATTTCCCCGTTGTGGGACTAATAAAGGCTTATCTTATCTTATCTTATCTTATCTTAAAAGCAACACGAGCGATAAAGAAGGCGCTCTGCAGGGAGAGAAGCTGGGTAAAACGTCTCGGCCAATCAGCTTGCGAGGTGAAACGTCTCGGCCAATCAGCTTGCGAGATTCCCGAGCGGTGAAGAGGTGGGCGGAGAGGAGTGGAGCGGTGGTCAGAGAGGTAGATTTTGAGCTGTGCGGGCTCTCCGTGTTGATACCTGATGTTCTAATGAGAAGGCAGGGAGACTACATTAGAACATCAGGTATCAACACGGAGAGCCCGCTCTCCCCGGCTCCCCAGCCCACTCGGGAATCTCGCAAGCTGATTGGCCGAGACATTTTACCTCGCAAGCTGATTGGCCGAGACGTTTTATCTCGCAAGCTGATTGGCAGAGACGTTTTACCCAGCTTCGCTCCCTGCCGAGCGCCTATACCCAGCGAAGGAAGACCGCATTAAACGTGATAAGTGAGGGATAACTGTAATAAGTTGGAAAAATGCTGATGGTTTTTTTTCCCTTTCTTTTTTATTGTTAATTTTCCTTATCCTGACACCCCAAACATGCCAAAGTAAAGACTCACCATTCTGTATTCAATAAGCGACTCTCCTCCCCATCACTGCTGCGGTCTGAGTCGGTGCCGGAATCCCCCGAAAATTCTGGCTCTAATCTGTACGGTTCGATACCTCCCTCGCTCTCTTCCTGTTCACTTGACACTCCTGCATCCTCCTCTGTCTTGTCACCGATCCTGAATGCCTCTTCACTCTGAAAACTCTGGTGTTCTTGACTGCTGGAACTGCTATCATCTGCCATTGTTGTTTTGATAAGGTTCACACTCGTGACGTCACGCAGCGTCGTCTGCACTACTTCTGGTTTGTTTGGCACTGCCAGCCAGAGGCAAAAGTTTATCGGCTTATAGCTTGGCCATCGCACGGCCTAAAAATTTCTTTTATGTGTTGAAAAATACAATAGGTAATAAGGAATTAATCTGCTATTCTACTTTTTTGGCAAAAAGGTGAGTTCAGTTCTACTTTAAAAGGACACGCCCCCTTTGTAACTGGACTTACTCAGGGAAACAAGTTATTTCACTTACAGGCATCCGTAGTCTTTTAACGTGTGAAAGGTGAATCCAAGATGGTCATTCAGCAATACGTATTGCAGTGGCAGTGGGAGTGTCCAGTGTTGTCGGTGGTGGTTCTTTATGAAGACATAGTCTCCAGGTTGCAACGGGTTATCCGCTTCTTTCTGTGGAGCAGAGAGAGCTCTGACAGAATCAATGTGTTCTGAGATGTATTTGTTAGGCGTGATTAGTGGTGAGAGGTCAGGGAATACATAAGGATGGTGAAAAGCACATTCAAAAAGTGACAATCCTGTCTTTGAGTCTGGTATAGGGTTAATCATTAGTTTGATTGTACCATTTTTCTTTTAACAAAACCTGTACTTTGTGGGTGGTATGCACTATGAAATTTGATCTTACTTCTTACAGCTTGGATTAAGTCTTGAACTGTTTGTGCTGTAAAATGAGTTCCATTATCTGCATAAATCAGTTCTGGAACCCCAACGGCGGGAAAAACATGATTCACTAGAGTTTTACACACAAATGCGGCATTTGCTGAGGATGTGGGATGAATTTCTGTCCACTTTGTGAGGGTGTCAATCAACACCAAGCAATATTGTAGCTTTCCATTGCTCCTTGAGCATTATTTTATAAACAAATGATGCACTTTTGGCATGTTTTTGTTACTTCTTTCAAAATATTAGGACAGTTTTCCCAACATCCTCATCATTCCCTCCTGTTGGCACATGGATAGTTCATGTGCCACCAGGGCAGCCCATTTGTATAACGTGGGTGGCAAAACAATTTTTCCATCAGGCAAGCCACATGTAACAGGAGGGAGGTCCATATTATTTTAACAGTCTTTTAAAACATCAACATTATTAAAAAACAGATGGTTCTTAAAAAATCAATAGCAGTATAATGAGTAGCGATATCAGCCAAGCGATTACTGGTTTTCCTGTGGAGGTGACAAACCCCCGCAGGTTCAAGGTAGCGGTATGCAGGCAGCATGCATTATAAGCATATTTACTGTCTGTACAGATAGTTGCATTTAGGTTAGTAGCTCATGTAAGTGCTGTAATCAAAGCCAATAGTTCAGCCATTGGAGGTGATGCAGGTTGTGGAATTTTTACACAATCAGGACCCCAGACAATGTTGTCACAGCATAAGCAGTGGATGTTGACCCATCGGGCTTTTTTTAAAAGATGAGCCATCAGTAATTAGCCACAAGGAATTTGGTACAAGCTTAATGTGTAGCTGTGATAACAAGGTTATAGTGTACAACAACAGTCTAGCTGGTGACAATATGGAATGGTTGTCCTGCTGTGAAACCCCCTCCACGGCGTGGGGAATGTGTGGGATAATACAGGGCATGATCTTATTATTCTGTATTGTAGTGGTCTGTATCGCCCAGCATGTATTTGAGTTATAACTGCAGCCATATGTTTATCCTGGGCATCACAGAAAAACAGAAAATGAAATGAAATAAAAGTCCTGTCCTAATTTAGCAAGGCTAACACACATAAGCATCAATAAGCTCTTTATGTTCAGTCCTCAGTTCTAAGTTGGAGGCTGGTGGAACATTTGCATTTTTCAAAATGTCATACAGTTTAGCAGTTTTTTCCCTTTTTTCCTTTCTCCTTTTTCCTCTTCTTTAGAAAGAAAATGACACTTCACTTATTTAGATGAAATCTATTTAGCTTGAAGAAATCATCTTTCTGTAAATATGGGGGGTGCAAGTGTGGGGGTTCCCCCTATAGATCAAAGTGCAATGAGGTGTTTGTTGTTGTGAAATAGCGCTTATGTAAATAAAGTTGAACTGAATTCATTATCAATCATTTATTGATAATTTTTATGCATTATCTATTTTTCTGAGGGTTACTAATTATTTGCTAATTAATTCCTTTGATACCCCCTGCTTTGATGCATGGAGACGCACATGCAGCAAAGTTACAGGGTATTTGCTTGATTCTTTTACTGAAAGGAAGTGTGCTATCATTTTTAATTTAGATGAAAATGTGTGGGTAGCCCAGTTCCTTCAAAAAATAAGAGTTCAATAATCATAGCCTCTTTTGTGACTTCTCTTGAATTAGTTTACAGATTCCATTTAAGAGAAACAAATAACTATCTGTGCATTTTCGATATGCTTCAGCATTGATGAATAAGATCAGTTTGTCCAGTTGAATACAGATGGGTTGAATTTGAATAAATGAATAAAAATTTCGTCACACTCTTTCAGTCAACGGAAAGGTGGACCTTTTGCCTAATTAGAATTTGATTTAAACTTTTACCAGGAATACCTCATTTTATATATTCCTTGGTAAATTATGGGGTGAATGTAGTTTACCCTGACCCAGCTTGGCCACTGCCAAATCAGGAAAAACACATTCCTCCTTATTGTCACATTTCTGAAATATGATGTTACCACACCATTTGTGGTGAGTGATATCAATATAAAATCATATAAACATTACATTTGTAAAGTCGAAGTCATTTGAATCAGTACATCTTATATTATCTACAATGTCATACAAAGTCATACTTGGCTTCAAAAAATGTTTATCAACTTAAGGATCCTTTCTCCAAGACCTTTGTCTGATAACCCATAGCCCCTGGCAGATCATATGTGTCACACGTCAGTCCTGCACTGTCATGTTTCAGTCAAAGGAAAAAAAAAGTCAGTAATGCGTCAAAATTGCTTTTAAAAATATGTAAACAGTTTATCACGTACGCAACATTAATCAAGACCCACAAAGTTAGATTGAAAAGATAAAAACCCAAAACCTTGTAAAAATACCCATATTTAGATCACTTTTTCCACACAGATCAACCACACACACAGAGGATTGTTATTATTCCCACATGGTCGAAGCAGCTCCTTCCATTCTCTCAACTCTGCCATAACACAAAACTAGTCAACTCCTTCTGCTCAAGGCCACCATTTTCAGATACCTTGTGGAGTGTGTAAATAACGAGGCGGATTTGACTCAGACAGTTTATTACACATCTCACACAGAAGCATAGTCAGAAAGAGGACATCTCAGACAAAACTCTTCTCTTAAATACTATGGCATTCTCTCAGAAGCTTCTACACACAAAAGGTCACATTGCATTCACTTCCTTAATCCTTTACCATCCTGCTAGAAGTCTCTGATACACAAAAGATCACACTGCATTCATCCTTCACACCTCCCTGCTATCTCCGAGGGAAACTCTGCTCTTTGTTCTAGTCTAAGATGCTATAACATTATGCACTCCCCATGTGTCACTAAACAACCCCACCGAGCGTCTTGGATAGAACAATAGAATGACAGTCCATATGCTGTGGTTAAATCATTAAACATCAATCCACATGCTGCTTGGGCTTCAGTCTTCTCCCGTATCTGCTGTAACCAGGATTCACCGCCTCCGCGGCACTGTCATGCTGGGGGGCTGATGATTGAGGGGTAAAAGTCTGTGCATGTGGGTGCTCTGGGGAATCTTTTCTCTGGGAAGCTCCCCGTGGGGGTCTTCCACGCCGAGGGGCCCTCGCCAACAGCACTTGAATAAGGTTTTATTGTCAATACTACCATACATAATACATACAGGAGAACTGAAATTTGACTTGACATTGGGCGCGCTCAGTAAGCGCATCCCATAGCCGGGGCAGCCCGAAGGCGCCAGTCGAACAGTGAGGGTAAAGAGGGGAAGGGGGGGAGAGGAGAACACAATAGGCAGAGAGAAAAAACATAGTTATCAGAATAATGCTCGTATAAGCTCATATAAAGCTCAAATGAGCCAAATTTTGATCACACAGAAAAAAACCCTCTATGCACAATTAGCAGACGTTGACAAATGACAAAGCGAGAGAGACCAGTGTATGTAGTCAGCATATGATCAGTGTGTGATGCAGTGTGGAGGTGTGTCAATTGCTGGTGAACAGCAGAGGGCACCCCCTGGCAACGGATAGTCATGTGTTCTACTCGGCATGTCCAGAGATTATCTCTTCTCATGCAGGTGGCAAGTTCTGTAAACACATGATAGCGCTGTCCTTGAGGAGCTCGATCTGCAGAACAACAGCCATTGTTTGGAATGTAAACAAGGGCACCAAAACACAAGGTCAAATCTGCACAGTGCACTCAGAGAATAAAAATTTCCCTCTCTTCGATTCTGTGCTTCAAATTTCATACAGGCTTGAATCATGCTTTAGATCATTCTCTGGAGAGCACTCAGCGATCCTCAGATGTTATCCACCTACCGAAACATAGGTAAACATGTCCAAGAGAGTCCGTTCTCTCTTCAATGCATGCCAGGTGGTAAATTCCATGTTAATCCTGCCGCTGACAGTCAGTGCCCCCCCCAGCTGGACGAATTGTTGAATTTGTTGAGGGAGCTACGCCGGGGTCCGCATTTGATTAGCTCACCCAGATAATTTCGATACACTAGGAAACTCCAGGGGCCACACAGAAAATCCTGTGATCAGTTCAATCTCAGTCGAATCACACAGACACATGAATTCCAATGCCATGAGTCTTCCTTGGGTTCCCCCTGACCCGATCTTCTTCTTTTAAAGTGGTGACAATCGCATATAAGCCGCTTTCCAGATCCATAATTTCCATTTGGATTAAGATTCAGCCAGGAGAAGAGCGACATTGCAAGCTGGGATCAGAAGGGAGAGGATTAGGAGGGAGAGGGAAGAAAAGCGTCTGCTCTCTCTCAGAGCCGGAAGTGACAGGACTTGCTCGTCCGCCACAGGACTTGCTCGTCCGCCACAACAAAAGCGGGTTTGAGTCTGTCTATGCCAACCTTTTCCCTCCTACCCCCCAAATCTAGCAAAAAATGCTTGTCCCCTGTTTCCAGCACTCCGAACGGTCCGTCATAAGGTGGGCGCAGTGGAGGTCAATGGGCATCATGTCTAACAAAAACGAACTCCACGTTTTTCAAAGTTTTAGGCACAAAAACACACGGAAAACTGTGGTGAACAGGGCCCGGCAGCGTGCTTGTGTCTATGCTATGCTGCAACAGCTGAGACGGGGAGCTGCCCGGCGTGGGATTATCTGGAAGAAACTCCCCGGGCAGCCGAAGTGGCTGCGCAAAAACGAGTTCAGACGGGGATGCTTCCAAATCCTCTTTAGGCGCAGAACGTAACCCCAATAAAACCCACGGTAGCTTGTCTACCCAATTTGCATCCGTCAGTGACGCCCTGAGAGCCTCTTTCAATGACCTATGAAAACGTTCACATAACCCATTAGCCTGTGGATTGTACACGGTTGTGTGGTGAATTGTGACACCCAGGCTGCGGGCCATTGTTGACCAGAGTTCGGAAACAAATTGAGGGCCTCTGTCGGACGTAATATCCGACGGGACTCCAAAACGCGCCACCCATGCCATTAAAAACGTGTGCGCCACCTCCTCTGCTGTGGTTGCTGCCAGTGGAACCACTTCTGGCCAGCGCGTGGTGCGGTCCACCATTGTCAGAAGGTGCGTGCACCCCTGTGATGGTGGGAGGGGGCCCACGAGGTCCACGTGAACATGGTCGAACCTCTTAGCCGGGATGCGAAACGGCTCCAAGGGAGTCTTCATGTGTCTGTGTACCTTGGCTCGTTGGCATGCCATGTAGGCTGCCGCCCACTCTTTCACTTGTTTGCGAAGGCTCGGCCACACAAATTTCTCTCCTACCATTTTGACCGACGCGCGCACTCCCGGGTGCGCCAAAGAATGAATCAAGTCAAAAACGTGGCGGCGCCACGCAGCTGGTACCACGGGACTCGGTCGCCCTGTGGAGACATCACAAATTAGGGGGGGCATACCGTCTTGCAGCACCCTGCTCTCCAGCCTTAACCCTGATGGTCCAGACTGGAGCGCGCGCACGTCCACGTCACTAACCTGCTCCGTGGCCATGGCTGAGTAATCTATCCCCACACGGACCGGGGCAGCCACGGCGCGCGAGAGGCAGTCTGCCACTACATTCAGTTTACCCGACACATGCTGAATATCGGTAGTAAACTCTGAGATCATGGCCAGCTGTCTCTGCTGCCAGCCCGACCACAGTTCTGAAACCTTGGCCATCGCGAATGTTAGTGGCTTGTGGTCAACGAACGCAGTGAAACAGTGCCCTTCCAGCCAGAACTGGAAGTGGCGAATGGCCAAGTGGAGAGCCAGCAACTCCCTGTCGAACGCGCTGTATTTACGTTCACTATCGCGCAAAGTCCTGCTGAAAAAGGCAAGCAGCTGCCAAGCCCCGGCTACACGCTGCTCCATGACCGCCCCTATGGCCACATCTGACGTGTCAGTAGTGAGCGCTATGCGGGCCGTTGGGTCTGGATGTGCCAGCAACGCAGCATTTGCCAGGGCTGCTTTGACTTCCAAGAACGCCCGCTCTCGCTCCGAGGACCATTCGATCTTATTCGCGGGTTTCTGTTTTTTGAGCGCGGCGTACAGTGGTTGCATGAGCTGCGCTGCGCGGGGAAGGAAACGGTTATAAAAATTCACCATTCCCAAAAATTCCTGTAACGCCCTGACCGTTTGCGGCCGGGGAAAATCCACTACCGTGCGCACTTTGTCAGGCAGCGGAACCGCTCCTTCGGGAGAGACGCGGTGCCCCAAAAAATCAATCTGCGTCACCCCGAACTGACATTTCGCTGGGTTGATTATTAACCCGTGCTCTTCCAACCTCCGGAAAACCGTCGTGAGGTGGGTTTCGTGTTCGTCTTCGGACGTGCTGGCTACCAAGATATCGTCCAAGTAGACGAATACGAAAGGGAGATCACGCAGCACTGCATCCATCATGCGTTGGAACGTCTGTGCAGCCCCTTTAAGCCCAAATGGTATGCGCAAAAACTCGAATAAACCAAACGGAGTTATCACCGCTGTTTTGGTATGTCCTCAGCGCGCACTGGGACTTGGTGGTAACCACGGACCAGGTCTATTTTAGAAAAAATGCGCGCTCCTGCCAAGTGAACGGAAAAATCTTGGATGTGAGGCATTGGGTAGCGGTCGTGCGCTGTGGCGTTGCTCAACCTGCGGAAATCCCCGCAAGGTCGCCATGAACCCTCAGCTTTAGGGACCATGTGTAGCTGGGAAGCCCATGGGCTGTTTGAACGCCTGATGATGCCCAACCTCTCCAGGTTGGCGAACTCCTCGCACGCTATGGCCAGTTTAGCTGCGTCCAAGCGCCGAGGTTTTGCAAAAACGGGCGGCTCGGTGGTGGTGATAAAATGCTCCACCCCGTGTTTAGCGATGGCTGCCAAAAATGTCGGGACCGTGAGTGCTGGGAACTGAGTGAGCAGCGTGTGGAACTTACCGCATGCAGCTGTGATGTTGGCTTGTGCTGTTGGCCGGGATGCTCAAGCTGTACAGGGGATAGAATCAAAGGACAGTGCATTAACCAGGCGCCTGTTAGCAACATCAACCAACAAACCATGTGTGCACAAAAAATCAGCCCCCAATATATAGACATTCAATGCTGCTATGACAAAAGTCCACTCAAATGTACAGCCGTGTAGAGACAGAAGCAGAGTCCTCTCACCAAAGGTCTTAATCTCCGAGCCGTTTGCTGCTGCCATCTCGGGGCTGCTAGATCCCGCCAGCCGGTCGGCGTAGGACGGCATGATGAAACTCAACTGGGCGCCGGTGTCCACGAGGAAATGCCTCCCCGAGCCTGCGTCCGTCAAGTAGAGCAGCTTGTTCTCCTCCCCGAGGGTCGCAGCTGCTACCGACCCCCGGTCTTGGCGTTTCCTGAGCGCTTGAACTGGCACAGTGGTATACATTTGCGTGCCTTCTCTGCGAAGCGGCGGTGGTAGAAACAAAAGGTGTCTCCTCCGCGTTCTTTGGCCCCCGCTGCTGCTGTCGTCGGTGGCTCTGCCGCTGCCGTTGATGGCTCCTCGCCTCCTCCGGCCGTCGCACCGAGCTCCGTCGCTGCCGCCGTGGTTGTGAACTCTCTGCTGGCCATGATGATCCGGTGTGCTTCTCAGGCCAGCGCACGATAGTCCCGCTTGGCCAGCAACAGCGAATTGGCCAGGGTCGCTCTCGTTGCTGACAGAAGGTTCCAGAGGAAGAGGTGGGTAAAAATGAAAGGGTCGTTGTCCGAGCCCTTTAATCTCAGCATCTTCTTCATCAGGTCAATAGCCGACCCATCTCCTAACCCAGTCCGCGTCAGGAGTCTCTCTGCTCTCTCACCAACCGAGAGCGTGTAGTGCTGGATGAGTGCAGCCTTCAGCGCGCCGTACTTGTCGCTGGTTGGTGGCTGATCAAGCAGGCTCTCCACATGCTGAGCCGTGTGGGTGTTGAGCATTGCGACCACATGGTAGAACTTCGTGTCATCCGCCGATATCATCCGCCGATATCCCCCGGAGGGCGAACTGCGCCTCAACTAGGTGGAACCAGGAGCGTGGATTGTGCTGCCAAAAATCTGGTAGCTTGATTGTAACAGCATATGTTTGGCTGGGGGCTCCCAACGAGGCTCGCTCCGGGGATCTTTCGTCGTGTTGCATGATTCGTCTTGGGTCACCAGTGTGGAGTGTGTAAATAACGAGGCGGATTTGACTCAGACAGTTTATTACACATCTCACACAGAAGCATAGTCAGAAAGAGGACATCTCAGACAAAACTCTTCTCTTAAATACTATGGCATTCTCTCAGGAGCTTCTACACACAAAAGGTCACATTGCATTCACTTCCTTAATCCTTTACCATCCTGCTAGAAGTCTCTGATACACAAAAGATCACACTGCATTCATCCTTCACACCTTCCTGCTATCTCCGAGGGAAACTCTGCTCTTTGTTCTAGTCTAAGATGCTATAACATTATGCACTCCCCATGTGTCACTAAAACCTATAATTTCAAACATTTCTCAGAAGGATAACAATTAGACAACCAATCCTTTTATACCAAAAATTACAACCGTTTAAAAACCTGCTCCTTCCGCCTTCGCAGAGAACTCTCATCCCTTTTTCTCACACTGGAGCAGTTTACAGAAAATAACTGTTTCTCATTGTCCTTTTTAGCGTTATCCAGTTCTGTTGCCACTTAACCCGACCATCTTTAGATCTTATAGTCTAATATCAATATCTTATAACATAGAATAAAGTTATTATTATGATTTTATTTACTTCCTCCTTTTCCCAACCTCTTGGGCTTCTTTTAATAATTTGCTGTATGGACCCTCCTTAGGATCACGGCATTGATAAGCTGGGGGAGGATTATCTTTTTCATTTAATAACGGTTCAATACTCGGTTGGTTTTGATATTTATCTTTTTTGTTTTTATTTTTATTTTAGTTGTAAGTTTTACCGTCGACGCCAAGACTGCGCGTTCATCCACATCCAGTGTGGGTTTGAAAGAATAGTCTTTTTCCCATTTGTTTAGATATTTTTCAGGATCCTTTATCTGGTCTTTTCTTTTAACCAATCATTGTAATTTTTTACTGTTCGATGCGCTGTCTGTTCTCTTTTCTGCTGTTTAGTTTTTCGCTTATTCTCTTTCTTCCCCACACAGTTACCCATTTTTCCTTTTTTGCTGTTTTTATTATTTTTTTTTAATCCTCGGTAATTCCACAGGAATTAAAATGTTTTACCAGGAAAAGCGTGAAACGCCGTCACACTACCATTACATCACAAAACACGACCTGATATTCTATTTTAGTTCCAAACTCGGGGATTTCAACCCAAACTTATTTTTGTCCCAGACCGGGGATTTCATCCCAAACAAAACTTTTCATCTCGTTGCAACTACTCGTGGTCCCGGACCATTTCTGCGTGCTTCATTTACTTATCGCGTTAGTCACTCGTAGTTGGATTCGGAGGTTCTTGTAACATATTTAAGAATACATTCTATTTTACATTACTCACTCAAGGCTGGATTTGGAGGATCTTCTAACGCACATATAGTATATACTATATCTTTTTCTCTTTAATAATAAAAAAGACGTCACTTACTTTTCTTTCTTTTTATCGAGGATGGGCTTCACTAGACGACGTCTAGAGTCCTGCGCCGTCCAGATTTCCTCAATGGGGAGTCCAAAGCTGACTGTATGCAGTCAGACCATGCGCATGGGTTTTCACCAGAGAGTGCGTCGCCGCTAGCCGCCGTCTAGATGTTGCCCATCCGGGTCACGGCACCAAGTATGTCAGAATCTGGAAACTCAGAGTGATCGTATGTCAGTTCGTTACCTCAAATAAGATTCATGACACAGAATATTAGTTCATATATATTTACTGCAGGAGTGCATACCTTTAACAGAATTTTCAGCACTGAAGATGAATAACAATCTAGAAGCTTTTATACATTGTCAGTCATACAATCACAAGAAAACATCTGCTGGGTGCCATAATACCATATACAGTCATAATATGAGCATGCAAACATCGGCCTGGAATGAGAACAACATGGCCTTGCAGGTGTGTTCCAGACTCCAAGTTAATCATAGTCACAGCACTTCATAAGAAAACAAGATTAATTCTCCTTCATTCCCAGACCCCTTATCATATACACAGTTTCATTTGGTGAGACACTTTGACTTCTAAGCACATCTTAGTGAAGGACACTCAGTAGATCCACTTATTACCCAGAAATGAAACAGTGTGCAATAAACCCATAAAAGATGCATGCAATACACATTTAATCATATAAGATGGTTATGAAGTGATAATGATAATTATAAAATGATAAACATGTATATACAATTTTCTGACAGTAGATTTGTTTTGCAGTCAGGAGACATCCATATTTACAAACCACAATTACATTCAACATGAACACAAACACAGGCACACATGAAGCTGACTATAAACACGATAAAAGTACTCAAGGCTCCACCAATCAGGACATAGGACAAAGAGATAAGAGAAAAAACAAAGAGATAAGAGAGAAGGGTCATATTAAAAAGTTAAAGACTAGTCAAAGAGGTTAAAAGCTCAAAAGTCTAAAACCCAATAAAAGATTTAGAACCCAAATAAAAAAAACTACAAAAATAAGTAAATATAAAATAAAATTAATCAATAGGTAACTAAATTATGTGCAATATATTGTTACATCTTGTTCAACTCTTTGACAGCAGCAGGGACAAAGCTGTTTTTGTAGTGCTGGGTTTTACTTTTTGGGATAGCAAACCTCCGTCTGGAAGGAAGAAGATGAAAGTGGCAGTGCAAAGGGTGGGAGTCATCATTTAAAATGGAGGTAGCAATCCTCTGTACCTGTCTGGTGTACAGGGACGTCAGGCTCAGCTGTGACTCACCAAGCAAACGACTGGATCATCTAACTACCTGATCCAAGGATTTCCTCTGTTTCAGTTTTATCTGACCAAACCATGACACTAAAGAAAAGGATAAAACAGATTCAATAAAAGCCCGATAAAACATTGTCATTATGGTTCGATCAATTTGGAAGCATGCAAGTTTCCTTAAACAATACAAATGTTGCTGACCCTTTTTGCACACCCTTTCACAGTTCTCTTCAAAGTTTAAATTACTGTCAATAATCGTCCCAAGATATTTGTAGGATTGTACACATTCAGTGGTCTGGCCTTTTAGTACAGTGACTTCGTGTCTTGGAGTTTTCCTCCTAAAGTCAATAATCATATCTTTAGTTTTTGTCGTATTGAGCAGCAGGTAGGAATCCTCACACCAGTGAACAAAATCATCAACTACTGGGCCGTGGCCACTCTCACCATCCTGGAGGAGACTGACAACAACTGAATCATCAGCATACTTTATAATGTGTCTGTTGTCATGTCTGCTCCGAAACATGTTTGTATACAGGATGAAGAGTAGTGGTGACAATACACACCCCTGAGGAGAGCCAGTAGAAGAACACTTTTGGTCAGACAATGCACCATTGACCCTTACTCTCTGCGTCCTGTTGGTTAAAAAAATCCAGAATCCAACCCACCAGATTATTACTCAAATCAAATTGTTGCAGGAGCCTTTCAACTAAAATATGAGGTTGGATTGTATTAAAGGCGGAAGAAAAGTCCACAAATAAAAGCCTGGCGTGTGTCCCATTACAATCCAGATGTTTAAAAAGCATGTTAAACAGAGTGACAGTGGCATCCTCCACTCCTCTGTGAGGCCTATAGGCAAACTGCAAAGGATCCAATGCAAGCTCAGTCTGCTTTAGGACCTCAAATCTGACCAGTTTTTCAAAAATTTTCATTAAAATTGAAGTCAAAGCAACTGGTCTAAAACCATTTACTGTTTTTGGACAGCTGGATTTTGGAACAGGGATGACCACTGGATCTTTCCAGATCTTAGGCACATGTTGTGTCTGTAAGGACTTATTAAAAATGTAGTGAAACACAGGACTCAGTTCATGTGCACAGGACTTTACCAAGTGTCCACATATATTATCAGGGCCCTGACTTCTGTTCACTTTTACAGCACAGAACGCCCTTTTAACGTCCTGCACCTCAATATTAAAGTGCTGACTGTCTTTGAGTTTCTGTTTCAAATCTTGGGTTTCTGTGCTAAAATCAAAGGAATCAAAACGACCATTAAAACAATTAAGAGCATTAGCCAGCTCTGAGTCTGAGTTAAAACCATCTAAAAACACACGATTACTGCACTCTGTGCTCTGAAGGCCTGCAATAGTTTTCATACTAGCCCAGGCAGAACCAAGCTTCTTTGTTGCCATCTTGCTTTCCAACTCTGATTTATAATTCTGTTTTGCTCTTAAAATTTCAGACTTCAGCTCTTTTGTGGCAACCTGCAGCTCAGAAGCAACCCTCTGTTTAAAGGCAAGTGCTTTCCTCTGTAAGCAGGATTTAACTGATTTAGTAACCCATGGCTTGTTGTTGGGATATATTTTGACACGTTTACATGGAACAATCGTGTCCCTGCAGAAAGCTATGTATGAGCATGTCACGTCCACTAAAGAGTATTATTCCTATAATTTATCTCCAACCACTGTAAAGCTAATATAATGGCAACTAGCTCAGCTGTGTATACTGATAAGTGATTACTGGTTCTTTTTTTGATAAATATTTTATATTGAGGAATGGATGCCCAGCTCCACTACGACCAGTTGTTGGATCCTTGGAACATCGGTAAATATAATTTACGGATAATTATTTAAATCTGTAAATATTCCACAATTGTTATTCACGCCGGCATTAATGACATCCGTCTCCGGCAGTCGGAAGTCACGAAACTTAATGTAGAATCGGTGTGTGACTTTGCAAAAACGATGTCTGCCACTGTAGTATTCTCTGGGCCCCTCCCCAATCTGACCAGTGATGACATGTTTAGCCGTTCGTCATCCTTGAATCGCTGTCTGTCTGTGTGGTATCCTGCAAATAACGTGGGCTACATTGACAATTGGAGCTCATTTTGGAGAAAACCTGGTCTTATGAGACGAGACAGCATTCATCCCACTTTGGATGGTGCTTCTCATTTATCTAACAATCTGGCATCTTTTTTATCCAAATTTCCAAAACCCTGACTACTCAGAGTTGGGACCAGGAAGCAGAGTCGCAGTCTTACACGCCTCTCTGCAGCTCCTCTTCATCCGCCACCCCTCAGCTTAGCCCCTGTCTTCCCCATCAGAGAATCGTTGTCTGCTCCCTCCAAAGTAAATAAAAATATAATGTATAAGCATCCCAAAGTGATAAAGCAAAATACTGGTAAAACTCAAATTAAACATAAAGCCTCTAAATTGAATGATTTGGCCTCTGTTCCTCCTCATAATTTAAAAATTAAATGTGGTTTATTAAATATTAGGTCTCTAACTCCCAAGTCTCTGTTAGTCCATGATCTGTTAATTGATCATCAGATTGATTTAATTTCCCTTACAGAGACTTGGTTAGGGCAAGAGGATTATGTTGGTTTAAATGAATCAACTCCCTCTGGTTATTTAAACTGTCAAAATCCCAGAAGTTCTGGTCATGGAGGAGGAGTAGCAACAATTTACCATTCCAAATTACTAGTTAATGTAAAGCAAAAAACATGTTATAATTCCTTTGAGGGCCTGGTCCTCAGTATTGGGCACTTTAGCAATTTTAGGTTAAACCCAATTTTATTTGCCATAGTTTATCGTCCCCCATCAACCTACTCAGAATTTTTATCCAAATTTGCTGATTTCTTAGCTGATTTAGTGCTGAAATCTGATAGAATAATTATAGTAGGGGACTTTAATATACATGTGGATGTAGATAGTGACTGCCTTAATGTGGCATTTAATTCAATATTAGACTCGATTGGGTTTTCTCAGAAAGTAGGAAATTCTACTCATTACCTCCACCATACATTGGACCTTGTTCTGACATATGGCATAGAAATAGAAAATCTTGTAGTGTCTCCTCATAACCCTGTACTGTCAGACCATTGTCTGTTGACCTTTGATTTTACTATTTCTGACTATTTGGCTCCTAAAGAAAAATATTATTACAGTAGATGCCTCTCAGATGATGCTGTTACCAAATTTATGCAGATTGTTTCCTCTATGCCATGTGTCAACACAACGGAAATAAGCTATAGACAGCTTGCTCCTTCTGTAACTGATAACATGGTGGATAGTGTTACAGCTTCTCTGCATCAGACTCTAGACTTGGTGGCCCCCTTAAAAAAGAAAAAGTCTAATCAGAGATTTCTAACTCCTTGGTTCAACACAGAAACTCGTAGCTTAAAACAGAAGACTTGTCAATTAGAAAGAAAATGGCGCTCCACTAATTTAGATTAAATCTATTTAGCTTGGAGAAATCATCTTTTAATTTATAAAAAATCTCTTAGAAAAGCTAGAACGAGTTATTACTCTGCATTAACAGAAGAGAACAAGAATAATCCCAGGTTTCTTTTCAGTACTGCAGCCAGATTAACAAAGAGTCAGGACTCTGTCAATCCTAGCATTCCCTTAGAGCTTACTAGTCAGGACTTTATGAACTTTTTCAATAATAAAATTTCATCCATCAGAGATAAAATCAATCAGATTCTTCCCACAGTTAACTTAAATATTGTAACTACTACAACTCCTTCTATTGATGTCTGTCTTGATGAGTTTACTCCAATCGACCTTTGTGAGTTAGACAAAATAGTTTCCTCATCCAAACCTTCAACTTGTCTTTTAGACCCTATTCCTACCAGGTTATTTAAAGAAGTCTTCCCACTTATTGGTAGCTTTATTCTTCATATAATCAATTCTTCATTAACTTTAGGCCATGTACCGCAGGCTTTTAAAATGGCTGTAATTAAACCCTTACTCAAAAAGCCAACGCTAGATCCAGGAGCTTTAGCTAACTATAGACCAATCTCTAATCTCCCTTTCATTTCAAAAATCTTAGAAAGAGTTGTTGCTACGCAATTATTTGACCACCTGCAGGGAAATGGTTTACTTGAAGAGTTTCAATTTGGGTTTAGAATCCATCATAGTACTGAATCAGCCTTAGCGAAGGTCACTAACAACCTCCTCATTGCATCTGATAATGGACTAGTTTCTGTACTTGTCCTTTTAGACCTTAGTGCAGCTTTTGATACTATCGATCATAATATTCTACTTGATAGATTAGAACACTATATTGGACTTAATGGAACTTTGTTGCAGTGGTTTAGATCTTATTTATCTGATAGGTTCCAGTTTGTTCATGTAAATAATGAGTTTTCTTTCAACTCAAAGCTTAGTCATGGAGTTCCACAGGGATCTGTGCTAGGCCCTACTCTTTTTAGTTTATATATGCTTCCGTTAGGCAACATTATTAGAAAGCACTGTATACATTTTCATTGTTATGCAGATGACACACAATTATACCTGTCAATAAAGCCAGATGATAGTAATCAATTAGCCAAGTTAGAAGCCTGTCTTAAGGAAATCAAAGCTTGGATGACTTGTAATTTCCTGCTATTAAATTCAGATAAGACTGAAGTCATTCTTGTTGGTCCAAAAAACCTTAGAAATTCCTTTCCAAATCAAACTTTCAGTTTGGATGCGGTTACTCTTGCTCTTAATAGCTCTGTGAGGAACCTTGGAATTATTTTTGATCAGGATCTGTCCTTCAATTCACATATTAAATTTGCTTCTAAGACTGCCTTCTATCATTTGCGTAATATTGCCAAGATTAGGAGCATCTTGTCTCAGAGTGATGCTGAGAAACTGATCCACGCTTTTGTTAGCTCGAGATTAGATTATTGTAATTATTTATTATCAGGCTGTCCTAAAACATCTTTAAAAAGTCTTCAGCTGATCCAAAATGCTGCAGCAAGAGTTTTAACAGGTACTAGAAAGAGAGATCATATCTCTCCGGTTCTGGCCTCCCTTCACTGGCTTCCCATAGAGTTTAGAATTAAGTTTAAAATCCTTCTTCTTACTTACAAAGCTCTAAACAATCAGGCTCCTTTTTATTTAAAAGATCTGATACTACCGTATTATCCTAACAGAGCACTACGCTCCCAAAATGCAGGATTACTTGTAATACCTAGAATCTCCAAAAGTACAATGGGAGGCAGAGCCTTCAGTTATCAAGCTCCTCTCCTGTGGAACCAGTTGCCAATCTGGATTCGGGAGTCAGACTCGATCTCTGTTTTTAAGAATAGGGCTAAAACCTACCTTTTTGATATAGCCTACAATTAGGGAGGGATCATGTGTTTCTGAACCCTCCCTTAGTTATGCTGCTAATAGGTTTAGTCAGCCGGGGGACCACCAGTAATGCACTGGGCCTCACTCCTTTCCTCACGCTCAATGAAATAATTTTTTTTTTGCTGGTCATTAACATTTGTTTGTTCTCTCCCCTAGATTGAGTCCCCATCGTGCTGTTTGCTCTCTATATGTCTGTTCTTTTCTTCTTCTCTATCCCCTCACCCCCCAGCCAGTCGCAGCAGATGACTGCCCCTCCCTGAGCCTGGTTCTGCTGGAGGTTTCTTCCTGTTAAAAGGGAGTTTTTCCTCTCCACCGTCGCCAAGTGCTTGCTCACAGGGGATCGCCTGATTGCTGGGGTCTTTCTGCAACTGTGGGGGTTCCCCCTACAGTTGATAGTGCTATGAGATGACTGTTGTTGTGAAATGGCGCTATATAAATAAAGTTGAATTGAATTGAATTTAAATGCTATCAGCCAGTTTCTGAAGTTCTGTTCAATATATTTATGCACTATATAATCTGCTGCTGATTGTTTATGTTGCCTCCTCAGTTGTTGTATTTGACAATCTACCAGTGGCATCTCAAACAGTCATGGAGGAATAACAGACCACAGGACCGTTGGGCTAAAATCTATGTATTTTAATCCTGCCTGCTCCGCAATGGCATCACTTATCCATCTAAAGCTACCAATGTTGGACTCATTGTGTTCCCAGCAATCATCAGGAATAGCTTTTGCAGGATGTTACCTCTTATGCCCCTTCAAGTTGATCCAGTATGCCAGCATTAATTTGGTTCTTCTTACTCCTAAGGGCATTTCGCCCATCTCTACTTGGATCGCTGATACTGGAGAAGTTTTAAATGCACCACAACATATCCTAAGAGCCTTTGTCTGCTCTATGTCCAGTTGGTTCAGGTGACAATCAGCAGCCGACATGAACAATTTATTTTCTTACATTTTCCTTTAGGTTTTTCAATATGCTGCTTCCAAATTAGTCTCTCATCAAACATCACACCTAAATACCGAACTACCTTTACTTTCTCTAATTTTTGGCCATAAAGTTTTAAAGAAATTTCTTTGTGACTTTTAGAAAAGCAAATTATTTGTGTCTTTGAGACCGATAAGTTCAAAGTCCATCAATTTGCCCATTGTTCAACCTGGTCTATTGCTGCCTGCGTTTTCCTCTGAATGTACACAAGATTACATCCCCTTATCTGTAAGCCCCCATCATCTTTCTTCTTCTTCTTCGTGAGAGGAGTGTGAGTAGAAGAGAGAAAAAAGCTGAGTTTGTGCTATATTTCTATCTTTTCTGTTCTTTTGTCACAACTGGTGGTTTATATTAGTTTGGGTTTGTTAATCTAGTGGTGTTTGTCTGGTTTAGTTTTTGTGTTTGGGGTTTTTCTTGTCGGCCAGGCTCTGTGGCGCTAACCAGCGTCTCAGGTGCCATGGCCTTCTCCAGGCTGATGCGGAAGCATGGCATCAAAACTGGTGTTGGCTCTCTGCACAGCGTGGAGGAGTTTGCACTTGGTGTTGGGGAGATTATTGGGCATGATGCCATAAAATCCACGGCCCGCATGAACAGGGCTGTTTTGTTTGTGGAACAGATGGACCAGGTTAATACTTTGAAAGCGGAATCACGGTAAATGGGACGTTCAAATCAATCATGCCGCTGTCACAGCCGGCTACAAAAATAACACTCTCGAACATTCCCCCATTTATTAGTGATGAGCTTCTTGTGAGAGAGCTGTTAAAGTTTGGAAAAGTTGTGTCACCTATTAGGAAAATTCTGTTGGGCTGCAGGTCACCCCTGCTGAGACACGTCCTGTCCCACCGCAGGCAGAGCTTTATGATCCCCAACAATAAGATGGAGTTTAACCCCTTGCACTCTGGTCAATTTCCCTAAAAACACCAAAAAATAACGTACCCAAAGTAAATCAAAAGCTGTTCTTCAACCCTTTGCAGCATCTTCATGGGGTTGGTCTCATTTAAAAGAAAACACTTTGAATTTTTTGGCAAAACAGTCATAATCTCTCTAAGTGCTCCGGCCACTGAGTAACAGTCATCTAAACATACTGAACTTGAAGAAAATAAAGTTCACCTGGGTGTTTTTTTGGATACAAATGCTTGCAAATAACACACAGCTGTCAGATCTGGGCTGGAAAATGCAACAGAAATGTAGAACCAAGTGTTATCCAGCTGAGGTCAAAATTTTGTAACAATACCACAAAAAATGAATATATTACACAGCTTTTTTCTTAGGTTGTTCCCAGGCGTTTTTGAACTGTGCCAAATTGTGCCAAATGGCACAGTTTGGAAAAACATCTGTAACTTTTGAATGATTCAATATAGAAGCTTCATCTTGGGCTCTAATGAAAGGTGACACTCAGGGCTGTGTGTGTGGGGGGGGGGGTTGTTTATTCATTCATGAATGAATGAATGAACAAACAAGCCCCCACACACAAAGAAGCATGCCACATAAAAAATGTGTGGCTTTTTTTTTTACAAGAAAAAATAACCTACAGTGCACTAAAAATTATACTAAAATATCTATAATGTAGAAGATAACAACTCCCACCCCACCCCCGCTACAGAGGACGGACATCGCCCATCGCTACATGATGGAAAGCGGGGACGGTGCGCCGCGCTCTACTACGCACAGTTGTACTAAAATATCTGTAATAATATCTGCAATCCGCTACAGAAGAGTAGCGGGGGGGGGGGCGTTCACGGTCCGGACGCGGCGCACGAACCGTGTACCGCAGCGCACGGACTGACACGGTTCGTGCGCCGCGGTCTACTACGCACAGCTGTAATTTACCGATCGGTCAAAAGTCAATTTGATTACAATTTTCAGGGATAAAGAATAATTTAGCTTATAACACTTACCTGTCCACAACAGCAGTGTCGCTGGCGAACTTCTCTTCCTCATTGTCAGACGAACATGACGCTGGTCCGCTTGTTACGGACTCGTGGTTCTGGTCACGCGACCCGGTCAAACCATAATTCCATTATTGCGGTTTTGTGCTTCCATGATTGTGGTTTTGGCGAATTATTTTTCAAAACAAATAAGAACAGTAGTAAGACAAAAACACTGGTGAACGCGTGTGTGTCACCCAGCCTTACACAAAACAAATTTTAGGCAAGGGAGGCACGCTTTCGAACTTCTGTGCTTCAGTTGGCTGGCTGTATTCGCAGCCGTTGGTAGGCGGGTCCTTCTTGCTAGGTTTTCAGTCATTGGTTCTTCAAGGTTTCAGAAACCCAATTCAAGGCTCTTATTAGTCGAATGAGAGGTCAATCACATCTAAACCAATCAAAGCACTCCTTTGGCTTTCTGTTCGCGGCTGTGTCTGTAGTGGAAGAGCAGAAATGCAGGGGGGGTTTTTTCTCAGTGCGCCCTAGGACGCACAGTGTGCGTTCTAGGGCGCCCTCGTGCACTCTAGAACGCAGAGACGTGTCCGCCCACGGTACACCGGAGTGCAAGAGGTTAATTATGTGTTTCGGGGGAGGGTGGATGGTTTTGATTATGTTCTTTTTGCAACGTCCGCCATGTTAAAATGTTTTGGGTGTGGTGAAGAGGGACATCTAGTGAAGGCCTGTCCAAACAGTGCCAGTCACGTCCCTCGGTGGTGGTGGGGCCACTCATACTGAGCAGCAGGTGGATGCCGCCACCGAACAGCCCGCATCGGGGCCGAGGCCTGCCGCCACCAAGCAGCACGGTGTCTCTGTGCAGGCTGAAGATACCAGCATTACATCTGAGGAGCTGCCGGAGGAGAGACAGAGTCTGGACGAAAACAGCACTGTGGTGAGTGATGAGAGAAAAAAGGGTCTGGGTGAGCAGGTGATGGGATTGGAGAAACGTGTGAGGTGGAGAGTAAAGAGGGTGAGGTGGTGGACAGTGTTGTGGATGAGAAAAAAGGTGATTTGAGTGATGAAACAGTTGAGGCAAGTGGGGTCATGGGTGAGCTGGGCAAAGGTGGTGCTTTGAATGGTGAAATGAGATGTGGGTGAGGGAAATACAATAAGTGGAGAGCTGTGTGAAGAAGCTGAGGTGGCTGGTGAATTGTGTATGACTGGTGAAGGAACAAGTGGACAGTGTGGGGCAGGTGAAGCATCAGGAGGTCTGTGTGAGGATGGTGCTGCAGCTGATGTGGAGGATATGGAGGCGTGTGAATCTGGACAGGTTTCTCTTATGTACCGCAGAAACAAAGCTCCACCTATGTCTGCAGGTGGTAAAGCTGGTCGGCTGATGGTCCAACAGAATGCTGTGAATAGTGTGGCTCTGTCTGATAACAGCGAGAGTGAAGCCTTTTGTCTGACAGCAGTGTGTTTTCATACAACAGTACACAGCTGCCTGTTAGTCAGGAGGACATCATTTATCCTGCAAAAATGTTCAAATTGTTTTTACAGCAGACCAAGGGCATGAAGGGGCTGGATATACAGCAATATTTTCCTGATAAGCAGCTTTTTATAACTCTGCCAGGCAGCTTATAAAAAGCAGAGCTGAAACAGACCTCACAGATCAGGAGATTTATAGACTGAGAAAACAGATGAATAAAGTAAGAAAACAAATTGGCTTTTAATGATAATGACGAATATAAAGTTTTCTCTTTTACTTGTCTTGTTAATTGTTTTCTACTATGGTTTTAATACTCCTCTAATTATGGATTTTTTTAAGGTGGGGAGTTTAAATGTAAATGGTGCCAGAGAACCAAAGAAAAGGGCACTGGTTTTTGAAACAGCAAAAATGAAGCACATTGATGTATTGCTTTTACAGGAAATGCATAGTGATCCAAGCATAGAGGCAGACTGGAGTAAAGAGTGGGAAGGAGAAACTGATTTTAAGTCACAACACCACAGCCAGTGGAGGGGTGGGCTTTTTATTCTCCAGGAAGTTTGCTCCAGTGTCTCTGGAGGTTGAGCATTTTATCAAAGGCAGATGTCTTTTAGCCAAAGCCTGTTTTGAATATTTTACTGTGCTTTTTATCAACATTTATGCTCCAACCAATGGTACTGACAGGAAGAGTTTTTTTGTTGTTTTTTTTAAAATAAAAGATTAATGATAAATTAAACAGTTGCAGCTTGGAGGATTTTTTATTATTGGGTGGGTATTTTAATTTCACTGAAAATGAATTTTTAGATTGAAACCACACAGAGCCACATCCAGGTTCCCAAGCAGGCCCTGAGACAGCTGATCTATTCTCATGGCCTGGTGGATGTGTGGAGAAGGATGCACACTGACTGCCGACAGTACACATGGTCCCATCTCAAAGAGGATAGGATTTCTTTAGCCAGACTTGATCAGTTGTATTGTTTTAAGCACTACTGTAATGTTTTTAAGTCCTGTAAAATTTTACCAGTTGGTTTTACTGATCATGCTCTTGTTGTTTGCCAGGTTTTTATAAAGAATTTTGCCCCCAAGAGTGCATATTGGCATTTTAACTCAGTTTTAACATTTGATAAAGGTTTCAAAGAGGCTTTAAGATTTTTATGGACTGCTTTTAGACTAAAGAAAAAAGATTTTACGTGTCTTAGGCAATGGTGGGATTGTGGTAAGACAGAAACTAAACTATTGTGTCAGCAGTATACATTCAATGTCACACATGACATCTGTAAATCTATCAGAGACCTGGAGATAGATATTGTGGAGTTAGAGACCTCTCGTGAGTCTACAGGAAATGGAGGATGTATTCAAGTCCTCAAACCCCCCCCCCCCCCCAAAAAAAAAGACCTTAGCCCAGCTGTTGGACATTATTTTTTTTTTTTCTCCTCAAGACTCATTTTTCAGAAGATACTTCTTAGGACACACTGGAAGATTAGGAGTGGACTCCAACATACAATTCTGGTTTGAAATGTTTTATTAATCATTGATTTGAATGTTTAGGAAGCTTGGGATCAGACAGCCAAGGTCTCCACCATTGACCGCCACCTGATCCACATAGCACTGGACCCCATGGTCCCTCCTGCAGGTGGTGAGTCCACTGGAGGGCGGACCCATGTAACTCCTTCAGGCTGAGCCCGGCCAGGTCCCATGGGCGGAAACCCAGCCACCAGACACTAGCCATCGAGCCCCTCCCCCAGGCCTGGCTCCAGGATGGAGCCCCGGTAACTCCATACCAGGCAGGGAACACTGAATCTTTGTTCTAGTATTTATCATGAGAGTCTGTTGGATCGTTCTTAGTCTGGCCCTTCACCCAGGAACCGTTTGTCTTGGGTGACGCTACCAGAGGCAAATTGCCCTGGACAACATAGCTCCTGGGATCACTAGGGCATGCAAACCCCCCACCACTTGGCGACCTGGTCGCCGAGGTGGCTAAAAATGTCTTTGGTGGCCGAGCCCCGGGGGTGGACGAGATTCACCCTACCTCAAGGCCCTGGATGTTGTAGGGCTGTCATGGTTGACACGCCTCTGCAACGTTGCGTGGAGGTCAGGGGCAGTGCCTTTGGCATGGCAAACCGGGGTGGTGGTTCCTCTCTTCAAAAAAGGGGACCGGAGGGTGTGCTCCAACTTTAGAGGGATCACACTCCTCAGCCTTCATGGGAAGGTCTATGCCAAGGTACTGGAGAGGAGAGTCCAGCCATTGGTTGAACCTCGGATTCAGGAGGAGCAATGTGGTTTTCGTCCTGGCCGTGGCACATCAGACCAGCTCTTTACCCTCTTGAGAATCCTCGAGGGCTCGTGGGAGTTTGCCCAACCAGTTTACATGTGTTTTGTGGACTTGGAGAAGGCATTTGACCGCGTCCCTCGTGATCTTTTGTGGGGGGAGGGGTGCTTCGGGAGTATGGGGTATTGGGCTTGTTGTTAGGAGCTATTCGTTCTCTGTACAACCGTTGTGAGAGTTTGGTTCGTACTGCCAACACTCGATCGGACTCATTCCCAGTGAGAGTTGGACTCCACCAGGGCTGCCCTTTGTCACCGATCCTCTTCATAATTTTTATGGACAGGATTTCTAGGCACAGCCAGGGAACGGAGGGTGTTATGCTTGGTGACCGCAGGATCTCATCTCTGTTGTTTGCAGATGATGCTGTTCTGCTGGCTTCATCCAGCAATGACCTACAGTTCTTACTGGGACGGTTTGCCGCTGAGTGTGAAGCGGCTGGGATGAGAATCAGTACCTCCAAGACTGAGTCCATGGTCTTCAGCCGGAAAAAGGTGGATTGTCCTCTCCAGGTTGGGGACAGGCTCCTGCCCCAAGTGGAGGAGTTTAAGTATCTTGGGGTCTTGTTCACGAGTGAGGGGAGAATGGAGCGAGAGATAGACAGACGGATTGGAGCAGCATCTGCAGTGATGCGGACATTGTACTGGTCTGTTGTGGTGAAGAGGGAGCTGAGCTCTAAGGCAAAGCTGTCAATTTACCAGTCAATCTATGTTCCTACCCTCACCTATGGTCACGAGCTTTGGGTAATTCAATTCAATTCAATTCAATTCAACTTTATTTATATAGCGCCATTTCACAACAACAGTCATCTCATAGCACTATCAACTGTAGGGGGGAACCCCCACAGTTGCAGAAAGACCCCAGCAATCAGGTGATCCCCTGTGAGCAAGCACTTGGCGACGGTGGAGAGGAAAAACTCCCTTTTAACAGGAAGAAACCTCCAGCAGAACCAGGCTCAGGGAGGGGCAGTCATCTGCTGCGACTGGCTGGGGGGTGAGGGGACAGAGAAGATGAAAAGAACAGACATGTAGAGAGCAAACAGCACGATGGGGACTCAATCTATGGGAGAGAACAAACAAATGTTAATGACCAGCAAAAAAAATATTTCATAGAGAGTGAGGAAAGGAGTGAGGCCCAGTGCATTACTGGAGGTCCCCCGGCTGACTAAACCTATTAGCAGCATAACTAAGGGAGGGTTCAGAAACACATGATCCCTCCCTAATTGTAGGCTATATCAAAAAGGTAGGTTTTAACCCTAATCTTAAAAACAGAGATCGAGTCTGACTCCCGAATCCAGATTGGCAGCTGATTCCACAGGAGAGGAGCTTGATAACTGAAGGCTCTGCCTCCCATTGTACTTTTGGAGATTCTAGGTATTACAAGTAATCCTGCATTTTGGGAGCGTAGTGCTCTGTTAGGATAATACGGTAGTATCAGATCTTTTAAATAAAAAGGAGCCTGATTGTTTAGAGCTTTGTAAGTAAGAAGAAGGATTTTAAACTTAATTCTAAACTCTATGGGAAGCCAATGAAGGGAGGCCAGAACCGGAGAGATATGATCTCTCTTTCTAGTACCTGTTAAAACTCTTGCTGCAGCATTTTGGATCAGCTGAAGACTTTTTAAAGATGTTTTAGGACAACCTGATAATAAAGAATTACAATAATCTAATCTCGAGCTAACAAAAGCGTGGATCAGTTTCTCAGCATCACTCTGAGACAAGATGCTCCTAATCTTGGCAATATTACGCAAATGATAGAAGGCAGTCTTAGAAACAAATTTAATATGTGAATTGAAGGACAAATCCTGATCAAAAATAACTCCAATGACCGAAAGAACGAGATCACAGATACAAGCGGCTGAAATTAGCTTTCTTCGTAGGCTCGCTGGACTCACCCTCAGAGATAGGGTGAGGAGCTCAGTCATCCGGGAAAGGCTCAGAGTAGAACTGCTGCTCCTCCACATTGAAAGGAGCCAGTTGAGGTGGTATGGGCATCTGATTAGGATGCCTCCTGGATGCCTCCCACTTGAGGTGTTTTGGGCATGTCCCTCTGGGAGGAGACCCTGGGGTAGACCCAGGACTCGCTGGCGAGACTATGTCTCCCAGCTGGTCTAGGAACACCTTGGTATTCTCTCTGAAGAGCTGGAGAAGGTGGCTGGGGAGAGGGAAGTCTGGGCTTCTCTGCTTGAACTGCTGCCTTCACGACCCGGACCTCCGGAAAAGCGGTTGAAGATGGATGGATGGATGGATGGATGGATGGATGGATGGATGGATGGATGATTTGAATGTACTGTATGTTTGAAAGTATGTTACACAAAACTTTATTCAGTGCATGTTAATATAGAATTGCAAGTTTAAGGAAATGTATGTTTATTGTAGTAATAAGGAAAAATAGCCCCGAATCACTGAAGTTTAGTTTAGCTTATATATAATGTGAATTCCAGTTTAATCTTTTTTTTTTTCTTCATGAAGCTCAGGTAAGCCTTCTGACTTGCATCAGCCAATCACCAACTAGTCTAGTTTGTGTGACGCCTCCTTCATCCTATTGGTCAGTTTCAGACAAACAAACTTCCTGATTAGACAAGAGTCCATTCTTATCTCCCGTTCTCAAATGTAATTGGTCCTTTTTACTGCCAGTCGTTTTTTTCTTTGGGAAAGCGCTCACTTTAAAAGTTGGGAACTCCCAAGTTTTTTTTAAGTTCTTGTCCCAGTCTGAGTCCTGCTCAGTTCTGCACCCTTTCTCTGGGGAGAGACCGTTTTTTTTTCTTCCTTCATTTGAACTCAAAATCTTCTTTATTGCCTGGAGTGAAATGCCATCTTTCTCTCCTCAGACATACTTTTAATAATTTGTTTAAGCTTTCTCTAGTTTTTTTTCCTTAAATTATTTTGCCAAAGAGGACTGATTTTGATTTTTCTCACATTTAACTAGAAGCTTACTCTCACTCAATTAACACGACATCGGAAGAACTCGGACTTCGTGGCTTAAATATTTTTATTCTTTTGTTCAAGTTTTGTGACTTTGATTGGACTTTGAACGACCTACAAACTCCGGGACCCGGGTGATTCTTCTGAAATCTCGTGTTGTTCCATCCGGATGACATCCAGATCAGCGGAGTATGCCAAACCTCTCATCTTCCCCGGGTTGTAGCTTCAAGACAGTTGAGTTTTGGGAGAAGTTGTCTGCGGGCAGATAATTTCCATGTCATCTGATAATCAGATGCACGGTGGCGCAGTGGTTAGCACTGTAGCAGCACAGTTTTACCCTCGGCCGGGAGATCGTGGGTTCGATCCCTGCCCCCGGCCAACAGTGATCTGTGTGGAGTTTGCACGTTCTCCCCGTATTTGCGTGGGTTTACTCCGGGATTTCTCTGGTTTCCTCCCACATGCCAAAAAACATGCAGGTTAGGGAGTTAAGGGGTGCTTGCGCACGCAGCGACCGGCAGCTGGTGGTTTGTCACCAGACTGCAAAAAATAAGTAATAATAAAAAATTTTAAAAAATCAGCTTGGATCCAGTTGAAATCAACCCAGTCAACTTGACCGTAAGCACAACTCATTTTCTCTGTGCTGGGCTAAGCTATGATGTCCATCCCAATTGAAGTATGTCAAAATTTCTCATGTTGAGATCTAGGTCATAAACTCTGACCAGAGTTATAAAACTGAGGACAAGTAATATTCATCTTTTCATTAACCTCCGTTCCCTTTTAGAGTAACACAAATTTTCCTTTTTCATATTTCAATTTTTCAATTTCCTTTTCAGCTTTTATCATTTTCATCATAAAATTGCATCCAATTTTCCTAACCATTTTGTTACAGCTACTTTACTGTCCTTTTCCATTTTCCATCACAGTTCCAATTTAAGCTATAGTTTTCCTTGGTTCTACAAATGCTTAATGATGCACATTATGCAGTAATCCCTCAACACTGTAATGTGGTACTAGATACTTCATCATTTCACATTGCCATAAAAGTCATTTGAATGTAATATTTTATCTGAGTTTGATCATTAAACTGTTAAAGGTACATTGAAGTTTCTGCTTTATTTTTTTTTTTTTTGTGTGTGTGTGTGTGTTCTCTCTATTCATGCAGAAGAATTCATGAATGTTTGAGATTGATTCATAGCTGGTACAAAGTTGAATTATTAATAAAAGTGTTCATTCTTTTGGACTGGTGCCCCACTAGCTTATGTGTGTGTTAGTAATGAAGGCAAACCCCATTCCCACCTACACATATATATAAATTAAATAATCTTTGTACCTAATAACAATAAATTCCTACACTTTGTTTGGATACCTCCACATTTACCTCTTTTGTCGCTGCTCACACCATCTACGGTGTTTCCATTTGGGATGAGACACGGCAGTCCAGTCCGGGGGTGTGGAGGTCTGGTGGAGAAGACCTAGGCCACAGAGTTCCTCAGTAATGCTCTGATCCATGACGTAATATTTGGTCATATTCCTTATCTCCAGGAGGCTGTGGTGACTGTAGCTTGTGTGCAGCATCATATACAGGCATTAAACACATGAATATACATTTAGGCATAATTTAAACAACACTAAGTGGCACAAAACATGAAGAGAGGAGAGAAGAGAGGTTGCTGCATGTTCATGCACCACCTAGCATGCCATGTAATGGCCTTGAGATTCTGCCGTCACCGGTGTAAAACTTTCAACACTTAGAGTAAACTATTTTGAAAATGAGACTGACACCCACCTGGAGACAGAAGGACTGGAAGCTCTGAAGCTGAATCGGAGTGTCTGAGTTTTTTACCCAAGGACTCCTGCCACAGATGTACTAACAAGGCTAGCAGTGTAAACAACCCATCATCCAGGTGAAATTTTGGAGGCAAGGACAATTTTTTCAGGTGAGACCTCGTTGGATAATGTAAACCTAAACATGCAGTGCAGCTGCAGAAGTTATAAAGGCAACTCCACCTATCTGCAACTCACTCAGATGGTGAATTCATCTCCATTCGCGTGTTTACATTGAGTTATAATGTAATCACATCATGTGAAAAATTTGCCTGTTCCCGTGTGGTCTGAACGCACCTTAACACAGTATTAGTTTTTGGTTTAACTGTGGTTGTAGTACACTGTCACTTTAAGTGTTGCCATAGCAACCATTTTGTAGCTGTTTCACAACAGTTGCCTGTGAGAAAACTGGCGGGAGTAGCTGGCTGGAGTTTAGTTGACGTGCAGTTGTGGCTGAGAACACATGTTAGAGTTTACATCTTTTCTAGTAAAAATACTCTTTCAAGAGGTGCACAAATGTTTGCATACTGTTGTGTATGAGACTGTGTGTATGTGAATCCGTGTCCACTCACTGGGTAACATCAAGCGGGCACGGCCCACTCTGTATATAAACCCAAGTTCACATTTGCTCTTCAGCTTCTCCTAGGACACAGTCCAAGGACGGATAATTTTTTTCACACATCAGGGGTTGTTCAGAAATCCTTATAAGAACTCCTTATACAAAGATATAGAGTGATGATAATCAAGTCAGTGGCGGTAATGCACCTATAGGCTGGTTGCCAACTGCCAATCAAATCTAAAAGAAGAAGAAGAAGAAAGTTCAATTGTTAGCTGCATGAAGACTTGCCTCCTGCTCACTCATTTCAAGACATAACATTTGGCGACGAGGTGAACAATGGCAGTGTGCGTTGGACGAATGCCGTTTTTCCTGGAACACCTGGGCCAGCCAGCAATTCCATGGGCTCGGTGGAAACAGATGTTCGAAGTGTATATGGTAGCTGAGGGCCTGGGTTCCATCAGTGAGGAGAGAGAGAAATTTGCTGGTTCAATTCCTTGGTGCCGAAGGACAGCGGATTTTCTTCGGGCTGCACCAGGGAGGTTCGGTTGAGGACGGTCTGAAGCTAATGGACAAAACATTCAAAGACACTTCCACTTTCACCAAGAGATGGTTTATTGGCCGTAAACAGTGGACAGGCAAGTCCCTTCACTCATTTCTATTGGAGCTACGTATCCTAGCTAGGGAGTGCAAGTTTTGGGACTATCGAGCATGACGACAAATTAGCCCATGGCACCAATAGTGCCTGGCTGAAGATAGCATTAAGAACAGCTAAGGAGCCGCTATCGCTGGAGGAAGTGCTGGACTTGGTGAAACGAAGGGAGTCCGTGGCCCTACGCAAGCTAACGGCCCAGTCTAGGTCAGTGGGCGGGCTAGCAGACAAGCTAACTGCATGCCAAAACGAGGCTAAGGGTGCCAAATTGGACCTCGAGGCAGAACCGGGACCAAGAGTGGAAGGGTCCCTGGTCACTGAGGACGGCGAGCCTGCCATGGAGCCCAGTCTGACGCAGGACCACAGCGCTGACAGGTCAGACGGCAAGGTGCACAAGGACGGCAGAGAGGAGGAGCAGCAGGAGTCGGCCCCACTGCTGGAAGCTGAACAGTGGGAGAGCGGGACCATGCAGGCTGTGGGCCCCGGGGAAGTGCAGCAGCCACAGGACTCAGAGACGGAGCAGCGGGACACCTGGAGCGAGGGTACTGGCAGCAGCGACGAAGCATCTGGGTCGGAGGGTATTGCCGACAAGAACAGTGCTGAGAGCCCAGAGGGAGAACAGCCGCAGCCGGACACGGTGACGGCGCAGTGGAGCACCCTGGTGGAGGACATTGGGTGCCGTGGCAGCAGGAGATGCCAAGGAGCGAGTTTCATTTCTCCCTGAAGTGCGGCCACTGGGAGCTGGAGTGTGTGGAGCCATGACAGCGGTGCGTAAGGCAGTCGGGAGCGGCTCATCAGGGATGGAGAGGCAGCGCACCGAACGGCAGCACGGAAAGCCCAGAGGGAAGAAGTGCCGACTGATGGGTAGAGACATTTTTGCCGGGGGGGGGGGGTGCTTCGACCCTGGAGGTAGACAACAGCCAGGGACACATGCCATGGGGCTGCCCAGGTCCTCCATGGCAATGTGAAAGATGGTGGCTGCCCAGAGACATTGGTGTTACCTGAGAAGACATCTCTTGTGTAAATATCTGTCTATATATATTTGAATGCATGTATTTTGTGTATATCTTTGATGCTGGTGTGCATGTGAGTGAGTGAGTGAGTGAGTGAGTGTGAATAATATGGGATTATTTTATATTTTCAAGAGACAAGGTCCAATTTTAGTTGCTCTTTGTGTGACTGATAGGTTGTTTTATTGCAGTTTATTATTCCCCAGGTTCTTAAGTGAGTGATTTGGGTTCTAAATTTGGGAGGTTTCCAATGGTGTGTGTGATTTCCCATTTTCTAAGGGGGGAGGGAATGTTGTGTATGAGACTGTGTGTATGTAAAGCCGTGCCCACCCACTGGGTGACGTCAGGCGGGCACAGCCCACTCTGTATATAAACCCAAGTTCACATAATTAAAGTTCAGTTGTTAGCTGCATGAAGACTCACCTCCTGCTCACTCATTTCAAGATATAACACGTACCACTGTATGTACGAGAACAACATAGATGAAAAGAAGCAAACTTGATCTGCTTTTTTAATTAAAAGTTTAATTTATTACAGTAAATAAACACATTGTAAAAGACAAAAACACTATACATTTAAACATTTAATGTCTATGAAGTGGATGTGATGTGTTTTAATGTACCTCTTAATAGCTCATTTCTGCCCATAGAAACAAAGAGAAAATTATGTCTATTACACATAATCATGGACAGTAAAATGAATCTGAATATATTATAGTTTTTTTATAGTAAAACGGTTATATTAATTTCACTGACTTACAAAGAATTTAATATTACCTGGTCCCACATGGATTAAACAGTTGGTAGAAAATTATTTTAATCTAGATTTTAAAATATTGCTTCTCTTCCTCTCCCTGTATCAATAAACACTTGTGAGCATGAATGTACAACACAATAAAAGAATTCAAACTCAATAAAGAGCAGCAGTAATGTCCTTTATAAAGATAACTTTAGCCCATCAACAAGGTAACTGGACTGAATAATCCTCCAATATAAACAAATGCTATTGTTTAAAATGTATCCATAACTATATTACTACATATATACTGATCAATCAACACACGTGACAGTATACTGCATAAACCTGGTAGAGTAATGAACAGACGACCATCAGTCTTCTAATATCAGAGGCTTTGCACACAGATTCATGTCACTAGAAATCATCTCTAGAGCAAGATTCAACCATCACATGTACGATCAAACAGGTTAGGGTGATCCTGCTTTGGCCCATGATCATCACTAAATTATTTACAAGGAAAAATTCTCATTTTTAATTTAAAAAAAAATGGATGTAAAGATTAAGACAAAAGTGTAAAGTTGGAAGAAAAACAGATGTGAATTTGACACAAAAGTCACAAATTCAATAAAGAAATATAAATTCATGAGTGAAAAGTGCCAAAAATTTTCACGAAGTTTCAAAATTTTGTGAAGTCTCTAATTTTCAACAAAAAAGAAGAAAAATAATCAGAATAAAAAAGTGACCAGTTAATGAGAACTGCCCAAATTGACATAAAAACTGCACATTTTCAGTCAAAAATCTGTCCAATGTACACTACCGTTCAAAAGTTTGGGGTCACTTAGAAATTTCCTTATTTTTGAAAGAAAAGCACTGTTTTTTTCAATGAAGATAACTTTAAACTAATCAGAAATACACTCTAATATCTAATATACATTGCTAATGTGGTAAATGACTATTCTAGTTGCAAATGTCTGGTTTTTGGTGCAATATCTACATAGGTGTATCGAGGCCCACTCCCAGCAACTATCACTCCAGTGTTCTAATGGTACAATGTGTTTGCTCATTGTGTCAGAAGGCTACTGGATGATTAGAAAACCCTTGTGCAATCATGTTAGCACAGCTGAAAACAGTTTAGCTGGTTAGAGAAGCTATAAAACTGACCTTCCTTTGAGCAGGTTGAATATCTGGAAAAAATTATTATTTCAAATACAAATCATTATTTCTAACCTTGTCAATGTCTTGACTACGTATATTTTCTATTCATTTTACAACTCATGGTGGTAAATAAGTGTGACTTTTCATGGAAAACACAAAATAATTGTCTGGGTGACCCCAAACTTTTGAACGATAGTGTAGGTGGTAGCCTGAAACTGCACACAAGTAAAAGCAGGTTATCTTTACTTATTATTACTCACATATACTGTACATCACAGTCGTCACTGTTTGACCCTTTTCTCCTAAAGTTATCAGTTTTAGTGGAAATTGACCATTTTTTCTTTGTAGATTTGAATGATTTTTTTTTTCACTTAAATGTGAAACTTTCTGGACTTCCGGGAAGATGGCGGAGAGACATAACGCTTAAACAGAGAGCTCTCCCTAGCCGGATTAAAAATCATCGGTAAATGGCCAACTCGACATAAGCGGATCAATAAACTAAGGGATGAAAACACGAAGGAGCCGGGCACAAGGACAAAAGCAGAGTAAAATTAAAGAATTCCTCTTCAACAACGCAGGAGAAACCGCTGAACACGGGGCTCAAAAAAACGAGGTGACCGCAGCAGACAAAATGGAGGACACACTCGATACCATGAACACTGGCATCGCCAGTTTGGGTAAAGAGTTGAGAGACTTCAAACGGCAGCTACAACAGGATTTAGCGGCTCTTAAGGAGGAGCTGAAAAAAGAGATTAAGGAGGAAATTATGGGCCTCCGAAGAGAAATGGAGCGCAAGCTAGCAGAAAACATGGAGGAGCTGCGCTCCCAGCGGGCGTGTATGACAGAAGCGCAGGCCCGAATATCAGAGCTGGAAGATTGGAATAGCGAGGCAAGCGAACAGCTGCAGACCCTGACGGCACAAATGCAGAGGATGCAGGAGAAAGTAACCGACTTGGAGAGCAGGTCCAGACGGGGCAATATACGCATCTTCGGGATCCCGGAGGGCATTGAAGGCAACTCGATGACGAAATTCATGGATCAGTTCTTAAAAAAAGAGCTGGAACTGCCCAGCGAAGCGGATCTGCAGATTCAACGAGCGCACAGAGCCTCGGCACAGAACCCGAACCCACGCTCTACACCCAGGTCAGTTGTGGTAAACTTTCTGAAATATGATGTAAAGGAAAGAATCCTGACACGAGCGTGGAAAAAAAAGATACGAATCGGCGACAAGCAGATATTCTTTGATCATGACTACCCGGCAGAAATTGTGCAGCAGCGGAAGAAATATGCCAACATTAAAAAAACGCTGAAAGAAAAAAAAATTAGATTCCAAACGCCGCTAACGAAGATGAGGATTCATTGGGAGAATGGCGTAAGAACCTACAACACAGCCAGAGAGGCAGCGCAGGACATGATGGAGCGGGGCCTTGAGGTGTACGTGCCGGAGGAAACGGTAGGAGCAGCGGAGGCCCTGAACGCATCACGACAGCCGGAGTGGAGGCGAGTGAACAGCAAAAGACGGGGGGAGACGTGGCGCAGCGGGCCCAGGAAAGACTACAAGGCTTTCAACTGAAAGCCTAGATTATAACAAAGATTAAGAAAGACACAGAAGAAATGAAGGCCAAGAAGACAAGGTAAAAGAGAAACAGACGGCTAGGAGAGGTTTAAGTGATATTTGTTGGACATTTCTAGACTAATGACTATTACTTGGAGAGTAAATACAGGTCTAGGGAGGGCCCTTCACTCTGTGAGGACAATCCCTCCACCCACCAACAGGGACCAGTGGGCAGAAGAAAGGCCCAAAGTACGGAGGTCGAGATTTTTTAATGTGTTTTTATATAAATATGTGTTATTTTTGTTGTTAAAGGGGCTAGGAGCACAGGTTAAAAAAATGGAAAAACATGATTATGGGTAAAAATCTTAAGATAATGACACTAAACGTGAATGGTCTGAACTCACCTGTTAAAAGGGAAAGAATAATAAGAAAATTCAAGAAAGAAAAAGCCGAAATTATATTTATGCAAGAGACACATTTGAGCAAGACAGAACATGTGAAACTAAAGAGATTTGGCTATAAGAACTCCTACTACAGTTCATTTAAGGGAGGAGCTAAAAGGGGGGTGATGATACTAATCTCAAATAAAATACAATTTGAATGTGAACAGGAAATCCAGGATAAAGAAGGCAGGTATGTAATAATAAAGGGTAGCATAGATGGAATGCAGATCACGTTAGTGAACATCTATGCCCCACCAGAAAGTGACAAGGGTTTTTTTCAACATCTGTTTGATCTCATAGCAACACACAGTGAAGGAGTCCTGATTTGTGGAGGAGACTTAAATGCTGTCATGGATCATGAAGTTGACACAACAAGTGTTAAGAAGACAAAAAAACATGTAACAAAATTCATAAGAACCTCACTGGCAGAAATGGGTATGGTAGACATTTGGAGGGACCTGCACCCACTCGAAAAAGACTATACACATTATTCAGCAGTCCATAAAGTACACTCTAGAATAGATTACTTCCTTATGAATGAAGGTGACAGACACAGGGTGAGAAATTGTTGGATTGGAGGGGCAGAAATATCAGATCATAATCCTATATACATGGAAATAAATTTAAACAATAGAAAACGACAAACAACATGGAAACTTAATGTAGGACTGTTAAATGATGATAAAATGAAAGAAAGAATAAAAGTAAACATAAATGAATATATCCAAGAGAATGACAATGAAGAAGTAGACCCAACAATACTATGGGATGCACTAAAAGCCGTGTTAAGAGGTAAATTAATTGTTGAAACAGGAAAAGCAAATAAGACTAAACTGGAAGCATATGAACAAAGATGTGAGAGACTGAGGGAATTAGAACATAAACATCAAAGCACAAATGACCCAAAAATATATCAAGAAATTAAAGAAGAAAAAATAAAGATAAAAGAAACACAAATGGATGAAATTGAAAGGAAAAATAGATATCTAAAGCAAAAATATTATGAAACGGGACCAAAAGCCACAAAACTGCTGGCAAAACGGTTAAGAAAACAACAAACAATGAATAATGTATATAAGATTAAAGACCCCACCACAAATAAAACCACAGTTAACCCAGAAAACATCGAAGAAATATTCCATAATTTCTACCAAGAACTATACTCGCAACCTGAAGAAACAAATACTAAAGATATTAAAAAATTTCTATACACATTGGACTTGCCATCAATAGGAAATCAACAAAATGGAAAGCTAACAGCAGAAATAACAACACAAGAGATTAGAGATGTGATTAAGTCACTTAAAAACGGTAAATCACCAGGTAGTGATGGATACCCATCTGAGTTTTATAAACTGTTTATAGAAGAACTCACGCCACAACTCCTAAAGTCATTTAATTGGACGCTGAACAACAACAAAATACCTCCATCATGGAACGAAGCAATCATTTCAGTTATTTTAAAACCAGGGAAAGATAAAGAACAATGCGGAAACTATAGACCAATCTCTTTATTAAATGTAGATTATAAAATATATACAACAATTATATGTAAACGAATAAAGACATTCTTGACGGAATTGATAGAAGATGATCAAACTGGTTTCATAGAGGGACGCCAAACACATGACAATATCAGGAGAACAATACATATAATTAATCAAATACATAAAGAAAAGAAAAGCGCAGTAATAATGAGTTTAGACGCAGAAAAAGCATTTGACAGGGTTAACTGGAAATTCCTATATAGTGTGCTGGAACGCTTTGGATTTAACGAAAAATCAGTACAATGCATAAGGACGCTGTATCAAGAACCTGTGGCAAGAATCAAGATAAACGGTAGCTTAACAGACAAAGTAAATATACAAAGATCAACTAGGCAGGGATGCTGCTTATCGCCCACCTTGTTTGCTCTGTTCATAGAGCCACTGGCTCAAGCGATACGACAAAATAAGAAATTAAAAGGTGTAACAATAAAGGGGGCAGAACACAAGATTGGGCTATTTGCAGACGATATTATAGTTTACCTTGAACAACCAGATGAATCAATAATGGAAATGATGAACATGATAGAAAATTTTGGAAAATTATCAGGATACAAGATAAACATAACAAAAACACAAATACTGACATTCCACTATAACCCTCTAAACCAGATAACTGATAAGATCAAACTAAACTGGAAACAAAAAGAAATAAAATACCTTGGAGTGAACATACCTAAAGATCTAAGCAAAATCTATAAAGCAAACTATGATAGGTTGGAACAAGAAATAAAAAAAGATATTGATAGATGGTCAATCTTAAATATGGATCTGAATTCAAAAATTGAGACAGTCAAAATCAGCATACAACCTAGATTACTTTACCTCTTCCAGGCTCTACCAACAGAGATTCCAGATGCCCAATTCTCAAAGTGGGACAGGATGATATCGAGATTTGTTTGGGGAGGTAAAAAACCAAGAGTGAAATATAAAACTCTCCAATTACCAAAAGAGAAAGGAGGCATGGGCCTACCGAGTCTAAAGGAATATTACTACTCAGCACAAATAAGATATATCATATGTTGGTGCGACGAGGGATATGAGGCAAAATGGAAAGAAATGGAAAAGGAAATTGAGGGACTCCCAGTACAAAGCATAATAGGAGATAAAGATGCATATAAGCAAATCAAACAAATAGACCCAATCACTAAATTTACTTTAGAACTGTGGTATAAAATAGTACAAAAGTATAATATAAAGGAAGACATAAAACTATTGAAATGGGTAGCATTTGACAGTCAGTTTGAACCGGCAAAGCAAGATAGGGGATACAAACATCTGGTGAACAAGGGAATCACAGCATGGGGCAATATCGGAAAAAAAGATCTCGGGAGCTTTGTAAACATCAGGAGAAAATTTAAACTAGAAAGATCGGAATTCTTCAGATATCTGCAGATGAGAGACTATTATATGAAGAAGATTAGGCATAACCTCCAAACAGATGTGAGCGAGATTATACAACTTATTTTAAGCTCATATACAGGAAATAAAACAAGAATTATTTCAAAGCTATATCAGAAACTTATGGCAAACAATCATTCAAGTAACTATATAAAGGAGAAATGGGAGAAAGAGCTCAATTTAAACATAACAGAAGAAAGCTGGCAGGAAATATGGAAAACACAACACACATCAACAAATTCAAGAACATGGAGGGAATTTGGATGGAAAAACCTGATTCGCTTTTTCATTACACCACAGATCCAAGGAAAGTATACAAATACCCAATCTTTATGCTGGAGGGGATGTGGGGCTCAAAATGCAGACCACTCGCATATGTTTTGGAAATGCTGCAAAATCTCATCATTCTGGAAATCTATACATGTGACAATACAGAGGATATTAGGATATAATATACCAATGAACTGTAACCTGATGTACCTATGTGATCTTAAAAGAGACAATGTTATACAGGCGGAGGACAGATATCTAGTTAAAATCTTGTTGATTGCATGTAAAAAAACAATCACAAAAAAATGGCGATCAGAAGTTCTTCCTGACCAAGAGCAATGGACTGACATTATTGAGGACATACGTATGATGGAAAAACTAACATATCGACAAAGAATGCAAGAAGGACTATGGGAAAAAAAATGGCGGAAATGGACACACTACAAAGTGCAACAACGAGACAGATATTGAAAGAATAACCAATGATGCTGGAAAAACCAGAAGAATTAAGAGATGGAAATTAAAAACTTGATGCTCCAACATTTGTCCCCCCCCCCCTTTTTTTTTTTTTTTTTTTTTTTCCTTTTTCTTTTTTACTCTAGCCCCTTTGTTTTTTTTTTTTTTTTAAATGTAGACTGTGATCTGAATGCAATATATATAATGAAAAATGAATAAAAATCTTAAGTTACAAAAAAAATGTGAAACTTTCTCATAATTTGTTTTCCCATGTAAATTTAGGACTATTTTCTTGTTCATTTCGGACTTTGCTCTCCTGAATTTGAGTTTTTTGTCATAAATTTCACATATTTTTCTTGATAATTTATTTTTTCTCATCGATTGTTTTACTTCCAACTGTCTGTCTATTTTATAATTAATTTTCTATATTTTTCCTAGTGAAACTGAATCAGTTTGTGGTAAAATTGGGACTTTTTTATATTCGAAAATTTTCCTTATAAATTAGCAGAATCAGAACAGAACAATGATTTTGAAGAAATAATATATTTGTTTTTCTATCCTCCCACCCCAGTCAAAACCTCTAGGATGTTGAAACCTAAATGTTTGCAGGTATGCATCCTCTGCCCTTACTGAATAAATTCAAACAGACCCCCCCAAAAAAATGATTCAGAACTTTGCTAAATAATCATAAAATCCCAGGATGACATCATACATCATCATGAGATCTGAAGGTGGGGGTAACCTGTAGAAGAGCTGAACTCACCTCCTCCAGCTTTGGAAAGGGAGGGGTGAGGTAATCTGATGTTGCATTCACTTACACTCAGAAATCTGACTTTCTATCAAACTTCAATAAATATAAATTAATTAGCAGAAACAAATGTTGAAGCCAAAGACTTAATCTGAGGCTTTGGAGGGGCACAATAACTAATTTGGTGGGTGGGGGGATTTAACAGTACTAACATTGCTACTATAATAATATAACAAGTCGCCACAGTTCTTTTTTAAATGTTTTTTGCCCTCTGGAGGGGCAGCTCAGCCAAACAAAGCAAATGGGCTGCTGCCTGGGCAACAAAAGCCTAAATGTATGCACTTCCTTGCTAAGAAACATTGAAAACAAATGCTGCTGCATTAGCCCACCTGAGGCCACAGGTGAAGAAGTGGCTGGACCCTCTGCAGTTTGCATATCAGCCCCATTTAGGAGTTGAAGATGCTGTCATCTACCTACTGCAATGAGCCCATCTGCACCTGGATGGTGGAGGAGACATTGTGAGAATCACTTTTGATTTCTCCAGTGCCTTTAACACCATCCAGCCACTGCTGCTGGGTGAGAAGCTGCGAGTGATGGGGGTCGACAGCTCTATGATCTCCTGAATTACTGACTACCTAACAGGCAGGCCATAGTTTGTCCGGCTGGGCAGTGTTTTGTCTGGCGTGGTGGTCAGTGATACGGGAGCTCCACAGGGGACTGTGCTCTCTCCTTTGCTTTTTACCTTATACACCACTGACTTTCAGTACAACACTGACTCATGCCACCTGCAGAAATTCTCTGACGACTCAGCTGTTGTGGGGTGTATAAGAGGGGGAAAGGAGGGGGGAGTACAGGGCACTGGTAGACAGATTTATAGAGTGGACAGAACAGAATCAACTGAGGCTGATTGTCAGCAAGACCAGAGGTGGTAATTGACTTCAGGAAAAAGAGGACACCTTCTCAGCCATTGCAGATTGGGGGGGTGGGGGGGGGGGTTGAGGACTACAAATGTCTGGGTGTCAGGATCAGCATCGGGTTGGACTGGAGATCCAATACTGATGCTGCACACAAGAAGGGGATGAGCAGACTCTACTTCCTGAGGAAGCTGAGATCCTTCAACATGTGCAGCAGGATGCTGGAGCTTTTCTACCAGACCATTGTCACCAGTGCCATCTTCTTTGCTGCTGTCTGTTGGGGTAGCAGTATCAGGGCCAGTGACACCAACAGACTTGACAAGATTATGCTGGCTCTGTAATTGGTCTCAGACTTGAGACCTTTGAGACAGTGGTGGAGAGGAGAACACTAAACTGTGATCTATCATGGACAATCCTGATCACCCCCTCCACCACACACTGGACAGACAGCGGAGTACTTTCTCCAGTAGACTACTACAGCTTCACTGTCGAACAGTTAGGTACAGGAAATCTTTTCCTGCCGCATGCCATTTCACTGTACAATAACTCACTATGATGTTGTATTCTGGTCATAACTATGCTGCCATACTGCACCTTACAGTTTAACTGGCACCTCACATTTCACTCTGCTCCTGATAGTCCTGCATTGTGCAACGGGTATGATTCATGTGTCTATACGGGTAATCATATATTAAGTTATGATGTATATAGGTTTTTATAGTAGTGTTAGTTTTACTTTTCATGGGTAATCCCTTTGTCTGTCATGCATGTTTTTCTGTTGTTTGGTTACTTCTGTCATGCTGCTGTTACACTGTAATTTCCCAGTTTGGGATCAATAAAGTACATCTATCTCTCTACTGGGGAGCTCTTACTCTCCCACAAAGTGGGTTATTAGCTGCTTTTTTATTAACCATCATTAAGAGGAGAAAATGTAAAGCTCCCTGATTGGCTGAGCTGCCCTCAATTAAAGTCAATTTTCTTCTATTCTGGTGGAGGAAATATTTATCGGTGTTTTTATTCATTTATATCATTTAGATGATATTAGAAAGTTCATATAGATCACTGATATTTGATTTGACTTGTGTGCAACTTCACCAGGTGTTGAACTGCAGGCATTTAGATTTTTTGGTCTTCTTCAATATTTTATCCAGTTTAATGTCAGTGTAATAAAACACAGTTTTGCCGATATGGACCTCAGACAGAAACACTCAGACAACTCTGTTTTACTTGCGTTCCCCAAACAAATGTACCCATACCATGCCACTGCTCATGCCACGATGGTGTAGTGACCAGACCTGTGTGTCTTTTTTTTGGGGGGGGGGGGGGGGGGCACACATGAAAATTGACTGACCAAAGTCACACAGAAGCTACCGAGACACAGGCCGAGCAGTCGTCACTTTAGGTGCTCCAATTTGTTTTATTTCTCCATATAATAAGGGAACTACAGTTAACTATTAAGAATGACATTTGTTGAGAAAGAAACCTGCTTACAATTTTGAGCATTTTTTGTAAAATTCAAAGACTTTCAAAACCTACTAAATACAGTATTATAACTTTAGTTTCTTTTTAAGCATCCATCAAAAATTAAAACAAGGTAAATAACATCTTACAAAAGTAAATATCAAACTTTCAGTCAAGAAAAAAAAAACATTTCAAAGCACAAAAAGGGTGTTGACTGAAGCAAAGCTTATTTATGCCTATTTTGCTTAATACAGCAATAACCACAAAAAATAATAAAAAAAAATTCAAAAATTCCAATCATTTTTAAGACTTTCCAGCACTCATGGCAACCCTGGCTGTGACTCAACACTATACAAATGAAGATGATTTGAAATTAATTTCATTTAACAGAGTTAAATGAGCCACAACAACAGAGAAGAAAAAGTCAGCCATACTATCAAAACATGGACCACCTCTGCTTTCTAAATGAAATGTTGGTTCAAACATTTAAGGGATTTGAATCCAGTGCAGCCTGATCTCAGGGTTTCTAAACTTGAACCTGTAACCAGAGGAGGAGCTTCCTGTTTCACAAGAAATCAAAGTCCGTTCAGCACATGGGTTCATTTATCTTACTGTGGGTGAGTTGATGTTTTTCTAAGTTGCTTTTCTTTGTAAAGGGCTTTCCACATTGACCACACACAAATGGATGACCTCCAGTATGGATGAGTTCATGTGTTCTTAAGGAGCTCATCAGAGTAAAGGCCTTTCCACACAGACCACACACAAACTGTTTAACTCCAGTGTGGGTGAGTTCATGACTCTTTAAGTTACCCCTTTGAGTAAAGGCCTTTCCACACAGACCACACACAAACTGTTTAACTCCAGTGTGGATGAGTTCATGACTCCTTAAGTTACCCCTTTGAGTAAACGTCTTTCCACACTGACCACACACAAATAGATTACCTCCAGTATGGATGAGTTCATGTGTTCTTAAGGAGCTTATCTGAGTATAGGCCTTTCCACACTCACCACACACAAACTGCTTAACTCCATTGTGGATGAGTTCATGTCTTCTGAAGTTACTCATATGCGTAAAGGCCTTTCCACACTGACCACACACAAAAGGTTTAACTCCAGTGTGGATGAGTTCATGTTTCTTTAAGCTACCCTTTTCAGTAAAGGCCTTTCCACACTGACCACACACAAACTGTTTAACTCCAGTGTGGATGAGCTCATGAGTTCTTAAGGAGCTCATCTGAGTAAAGGCCTTTCCACACTGACCACACACAAACTGTTTAACTCCAGTGTGGATGAGTTCATGTGTTCTTAAGGAGCTCATCCTCGTAAAGGCCTTTCCACATTGACCACACACACACTGTTTAACTCCAGTGTGGATGAGTTCATGTTCCCTTAAGTGACCCCTGTGAGTAAAGGCCTTTCCACACTGACCACACACAAACGGTTTAACTCCAGTGTGGCTGACTTCATGTTTCCTTAAGCTACCCTTCTGAGTAAAGGCCTTTCCACACTGACCACACACAAACTGTTTAACTCCAGTGTGAATGAGTGCATGTGTTCTTAAGTTACCCTTTTCAGTAAAGGCCTTTCCACACTGACCACACACAAACTGTTTAACTCCGCTGTGGGTCCGTTTATGTTGTTTTAAGTTACCCAACTGTGTGAAACCCCTCCCACATTCTTCACAAAAGTATTGTTTATGCCCAGTGTGCTGCTTTCTCTGTGTTCTTTTTCCACTCTTGACACTATGTGATTGAGCTTTGTTTGCTGCAGCTGGAGGATCTTCATCCTCCTGAAGCTGCTGAGATTTCACTCCATTTTTCCATTCGTGTTTCTGTAGCAACAAAGAAAAAGAAAGAAACAGAGGCTGTGAACATCCAGTGAAGTAAAAAAGTATTTCAAACATTCATTGATGTGGAAACCGATCTGTCTACCAACTTGATAGACATTGGAAACATTTAATGTTTGATGGAAATATTCATTGGTGAAATATACCAAATATTCCTAAAGTATTTGAAATGTTTTGTTTTTTTTTGATTTTGTATACTTTATTGATCCCCAGAGGGGAAATTGAGGGCATCCACCTGGATGGATGAAGCAGCCACGGTACGGCGCTATCCCTTAACCATTCACACACACATTCACACCTAGGGCCACTTTAGAGTCTCCAATTAACCTAACCTGCATGTTTTTGGCCTGTGGGAGGAAACCGGAGAAATCCCGAAGTAAACCCATGCAGATACGGGGAGAACATGCAAACTCCACACAGATCACTGTTGGTCAGGGGCTGGGATTGAACCATGGATCCCATAGCCAAGGGTGAGTTGCTGTGCTGGTGCAGTGCTAACCACTGCGCCACCGCACCACCCAAATGTACAATTACATTTCAAGAGCAATCTATTACAATTTTCCCCCCAGGACCTCAGATTTTATAAGTGTTTTGCTGAGGTTATGAGGGTGTGCATACCTGAGTATGGAGTTGCTCAGTTAAAATATGTAATTTTTATCAATAAAAGTTTAGTCACCACTGTGTTTCCTCATGCTCTGGCTTCTTGAAATGTGGGTGGGGTTTCGGATTGACTCCGTACTGATTGGATAATACACGGTATCATGACCAGTCACTCACCACAGCGCTCCGCAAACAAAAAAAAAGTAAGTGAAAAGCAACAAATTTGATCAAAAAAAGAGAATAGTGAAGATGCAATGCTTAAAAAAATTACACCATAATGTTGCCGTGATTGCTTAGGTCTAAAGAATAATTCGAGGAATGCCAGCAAGGATGAGGGTCTGACAAAGAACACTTGTGTTGGAGAAGCAGCAGGCAGAATGTGGTCTTTCACAGGGAAGCAAGTCCAGCCCACCTGGTCAGTGCTAGACAGGAGTCCCTTTGCAGGACCACGACTCGCCTTCGCTGATGGCGCTCCTCTTGGCGTGCTTGCACGGCTATCTAAAAATTAAAAGTTAATACCACTATAATTACGGAGCAGAATGCCCAGATCAATTGCAAATCATATGCAGTCACATATGCACGGTTTGACTAAACGACGACCGTGACGAAACAGGACACACAAACACCCAAATAATGAAATAATCCATCCATCCATCCATCGTCTACTGCTTATCCAGGAATCCGGGTTGCGGGGGCATCAGTCAAGGAAGGGTAGTCCAGACTTCTGCCCAGTTCACATAGCATGATCTCAGGAGCTATGTTGCCGGGGGCAACTTGCTCTTGGTAGGGTCTCCCAAGGCAAATTAATCCTGGGTGAAGGGCCAGACGAAGAGCAGTCCAGTGGATCTCCATGAAAAGCGTTACATCAAGGACCAAGTGTGTTGTGTAGGGATTTGATCGTTGAGGCTTGCCGAAGCCAGCGCCGGGCGCACAACGTGGTGACGTCAGCCGGGCTACGGCCAGTGTGTACAAGTGCTACTTGTGACAAAGTTCAGTTTGTTGCTCGGTATAAGATGGCTCACGTCTCACTCTTTTGATACATTAACACATGGCGACTGAGGATTAAACCATGGGGGCATGCGAAAGACCACCACCTCAGTACCTGGAGTCACCGGGTGTGCCAGCCACACCGTGGCACCGCTGGTTGGAGACTTTTGATGCCTATATCGTCATGGCTGGCCTGAGCGGTGCTGACAAAGAAAGACGGAAAAGCGTCCTGATTCATTGTCTCAGCAAAGAAGGACAGCAAGTACTTCGCGTGCTGGGTTGTAAACTGTCACGACGCTGTCAAAGCGTTATCTTGTCTGCTTTCGTTTGTTGTATTAGCTCCATTTTTAATTTTTCTCTCTCTCTCTTCTACTGATATTAACTTTTTACTTAGTGTTAGCTTAGTAAATACGACAGCCCGATCAGGCACACATGTGAATCAGACCCCGGGCAGGGCTGTTCACCAGATTAGGCTAACCTGTTTTAGCTAGCAAGCTAGGAATTGAAGACTGATCTAAACAGTGAGAATTATTTGGATTAATAGGATTAATATGAGAAGTGGAAGCAAAAAAGGGCTGGTTGGCAGACCCAGGTACTTTGGGGTAAGTTAACATACCAGCTTTCAGTCACTGTACTAAAAAAATGCTGAATGGAATAAAACAGATTGTTCCTTAGAACACGTGCACTGAGTCTATTTGGATGGATACCATCTGGCCTCATAAATGATGGGTGGTTCCAAAACAGGTTGAAATTGTCTATAAAACCAATGTTAAAAGTAGGACATGTTGAACACAACCAGTGACTGTCTTAATAAGGCTTTTAATTCAATATTAGACTCGATTGGGTTTTCTCAGAAAGTAGGAAATTCTACTCATTACCTCCACCATACATTGGACCTTGTTCTGACATATGGCATAGAAACAGAAAATCTTGTAGTGTCTCCTCATAACCCTGTACTGTCAGACCATTGTCTGTTAACCTTTGATTTTACTATTTCTGACCATTTGATTCCTAAAGAAAAATATTACTACAGCAGATGTCTTTCAGATGATGTTGCTACCAAATTTATGCAGATTGTCTCCTCTATGCCATGTGTCAACACAATGGAAATAAGCTATGGAGAGCTTGCTCCTTCTGTAATTGAAAGCATGGTTGATAGTGTTACAGCTTCGCTGCATCAGACTCTAGACATGGTGGCCCCTTTAAAAAACAAAAAGTCCAATCAGAGATTTAAACCCCTTGGTTTAATACAGAAACTCGTAGCTTAAAACAGAAGACTTGTCAATTAGAAAGAAAATGGTGTTTCACTAATTTAGATGAAATCTATTCAGCTTGGAGAAGTCATCTTTTAATTTATAAAAAAAATCTCTTAGACAAGCAAGGACAAGTTATTACTCTACATTAATAGAAGAGAACAAGAATAATCCCAGGTTTCTTTTCAGTACTGTAGCCAGACTGACAAAGAGTCAGGACTCTGTCAATCCTTGCATTCTCTTAGAGCTTACTAGTCAGGACTTTATGAACTTTTTTAATCATAAAATTTCATCTATCAGAGATAAAATCAATCAGATTCTTCCCACCGTTAACTTAAACACAGTAACTACTACAACTCCTTCAAATGATATCTGTTTGGATAAGTTTACTCCAATTGACCTTTTAGAGTTAAGATAAAATAATTTCCTCAAACAAGCCTTCAACTTGTCTTTTAGACCCTATTCCGACCAGGTTATTTAAAAAAGTCTTCCCAATTGGTAGCCCTAGTCTTCAAATAATCAATTCTTCATTAACATTAGGCCATGTACCGCAGGCTTTTAAAACTGCTGTAATTAAACCCTTACTCAAAAAGCCAATGCTGGATCCAGAAGTTTTAGCCAACTATCGACCAATCTCTAATCTACTTTTCATTTCAAAAATCTTAGAGTTGTTGCTACACAACTATTTGACCACTTGCAGGGAAATAGTTTATTTGAAGAGTTTCAGTCTGGGTTTAGAATCCATCATAGTACTGAAACAGCCTTAGTGAAGGTCACTAATGACCTTATCGCATCTGATAATGGACTTGTTTCTGTTCTTGTCCTTTTAGACCTTAGTGCAGCTTTTGATACTATCGGCCATAATATTCTACTTGATAGATTAAAACACTATGTTGGACTTAATGGAACTTCGCTGCAGTGGTTTAGATCTTATTTGTCTGACAGGTTCCAGTTTGTTCATGTAAATAATGAGTTTTCTTCCAACTCAAAGCTTAGTCATGGAGTTCCACAGGGATCTGTGCTAGGCCCTACTCTTTTTAGTTTATATATGCTTCCGTTAGGCGACATTATTAGAAAGCACTGTATACATTTTCATTGTTATGCAGATGACACACAATTATACCTGTCAATGAAGCCAGATGATAGTAATCAATTAGCCAAGTTAGAAGCCTGTCTTAAGGAAATCAAAGCTTAGGTGACTTGTAATTTCCTGCTATTAAATTCAGATAAGACTGAAGTCATTCTTGTTGGTCCAAAAAAACCTTAGAAATACCTTTCCAAAACAAACTTTTAGTTTGGATGCGGTTACTCTCTCTCTCTCTTAATAGTTCTGTGAGGAACCTTGGAATTATTTTTAATCAAGATCTGTTTTTCAATTCACATATTAAATTCGTTTCCAAGACTGCCTTCTATCATTTGCGTAATATTGCCAAGATTAGGAGCATCTTGTCTCAGAGTGATGCTGAGAAACTGATCCACACTTTTGTTAGCTCTAGATTAGATTATTGTAACTCTTTATTATCAGGTTGTCCTAAAATGTCTTTAAAAAGTCTTCAGTTGATCCAAAATGCTGCTGCAAGAGTTTTAACAGGTACTAGAAAGACAGATCATCTCTCTCCGGTTCTGGCCTCCCTTCATTGGCTTCCCATAGAGTTCAGAATTAAGTTTAAAATCCTTCTCCTCACTTACAAAGCTCTTAACAATCAGGCCCCTTTTTATTTAAAAGATCTGATACTACCCTATCACCCTAACAGAGCATTACGCTCCCAAAATGCTGGATTACTTGTAATACCTAGAATCTCCAAAAGTACAATGGGAGGCAGAGCCTTCAGTTATCAAGCTCCTTTCCTGTGGAGCCAGTTACCAATCTGGATTCGGGAGTCAGACTCGATCTCTGTTTTTAAGAATAGGGTTAAAAACCTTCCTTTTCAATATAGCCTACAATTAGGGAGGAATCATGTGTCTCTGAACCCTCCATTAGTTATGCGGCTAATAGCTTTAGACAGCTGGGGGACCTCTAATAATGTACTGGGCTTCACTCCTTTAATGTTTGCTCTCTACATGTCTGTTCTTTTCATCTTCTCTATCCCCTCACCCCCCAGCCAGTCGCAGCAGATGACTGTCCCTCCCTGAGCCTGGTTCTGCTAGAGGTTTCTTCCTGTTAAAAGAGAGTTTTTCCTCTCCACCATCACCAAGCACCTGCTGACAGGGGATCATCTGATTGCTGGGGTCTTTCTGCAATTGTGGGTGTTTCCCCTACATTTGAAAGTGATATGAGATGACTGTTGTTGTGAAATGGCGCTACATAAATAAAGTTGAATTGAATTGAATTGTACGGGCTCCTTGGACAAGTGTTTGTGCATGATGGACAAGTTTTTTGTTGACAAATGTAACATCACGGCATGAAGATACAGACTCTTCGACCGCTTCAGCCAGCGGGTGAGTCCACGCATCATTATCTTATGGAACTCCGTAATCTAGCAAGCACGTGCGCCTTCGGGCCTTTGGAGGAAGAGCTAATTGGTGACAAGCTAGCTTATAGCACCAGCAACAAGTGGCTAAAGGAGAAGCTATAGCTAACAAAGGACGATTTAATGCCAAGTCATGCAATTGGCTAGCCAAATTGAGTCTGCCACCCAGCTTGGGAAGCAAGTGCTGGCTAATGAACAACTAGCTGTCCAAGTTCCCTCTCCACGCCAGGCCGACAGCAACCCAGCTAACTACTCGGGGCGGACTTCCACAAGGAGGCGGACCGTGGCATGAGCAGGACCGGGAACCCAGAGACTGTGTGGCGGCTGTGGCTCTTCTCATTACCGGATGGGCTTGTCTGCCTGCCCAGCTATTGGGAAAAAGTGCTACAACTGCAGTCGAGCTAACCACCTGGCTAGGGTTTGCACCGCCGCCGACAAGGCAGTGGATTCAGGACCCGTGGGTGTAGCCTCGGTATGTGTAGCAGGCGCCAAGAATTGGCCCCTAAAATGGTACGTTGTGCAGCTTGACAGAGTCGACGTGCCGCTTATGGTAGATTCGGGCACTGCAAAGTCCGTATTAAGCGTGTCCACGGTCAGAAAACTTTTCCCGAAAAAGCAAACTGTAGTAGGTGCTGTGAACATGTTTGGCTATGGACATGCAAAGACTGGCAATGGTGGGCACGGTCAGTTTTTCTGTGGTGTGTGGGCCATAGACTATTCCCGAGTTCACCTTTCAGGTTTCACACCATGGGGCTGACTTGTTGGGTATTGACTTATTGGGAGAGTTAGGATTCTCCATCATGCACCCGACGAGCTCCACGGTGTAAACCGTTTCCCCTGGCTGGCATGTTCACGGGCTGGTGCTGTTTGTGGGCCTGGGCTGCATGGTGGCTTTCAACCACCGTCTGTCCACTCATTGACCTGTGAGTGGCAGCCAAAATTCAACCCCTTTGCCGGCTACCACTCGTCCTGCTGGACGACGTCACGGGGGAGCTGAACAAATATCTGAGCGTTGGCATTATCGAGAGAGCGGACGCCTTGCCGTGGATCTCGAGTATTGTGGTGGCCAAGAAGAAGTCAAGTGGCATCCGACCGTGCATCAGCCTCAGAATGGTTAAAGCGATCATTCCAGATAAATATCCACTACCTATGATGGAAGAGCGCACCACAATGTTCAGCGGCTCCAAGGTGTTTTCAAAACTGGACCTCCATCAGGGTTATCTACAAGTGCCTCTCCACAGCCAGCCGCAACCTGACGGCGTTCGTGACCCACATGGGCGTTTGAAGATATACTCGCATGCCTTTTGGCCAGAGTTTGGTGCAGAGTTGCTTCCAAAAAATTATGCCGACGATCCTCGCCAGCCTCAAGGGTGTGGTGGTGTATCTGGAAGACACTGTGGTGCACGGCATGTCACGGGTGGCACACGACGAACGTTTGGAACGAGTGATGGAGGTGCTGCTGGAACAAGAGGTTACGCTGAATAGGTAAAAGTGCATTTTTACAGCCGAGTCCATTGAGTTTGTTTGATTTTGGCTGTCTGCTGAGGGCCTGAGGCCCCTGCACTCAAACATGGAGGTGGTCCTGCGACTGCCGGACCCCCGATGCCTGCGCAAATTTCTTCAGACGTTTCATTCCCCATTATTCAGAGACTATTGAACCTCTTTCGAGCTCTCCTAAAGCAGAACGCTCCATGGCAGTGGACCCTGGCCAGCTCAGCAGCTGTCGCTAAACTGAAATCTCAGCTCACCTCCCCGCCGGTGTTGGCCCATTTTGACCCTCAATGCCCCACTTTTGTGACTTGTGACATGTCTGGCTCGGCAGTGGGTGCAGCTATGTCCCAACTTCAGAATGGTACCGAGCGCCCAGTGGTGTTCGCATCAAGGTCCCTCACATCAGCGGAACAGAGATACACAGTGGGTGAAAGAGAAGCACTCGCATGTTTGGATGCGTGACCGGTGGCACATCTACCTCTCTGGACGTCATTTCACCCTATGCATGGACCATAGGGCACTGACGACACTGCTGGAAATGACCAGCTCGGGACACAGATCCCTGCAGATCCACAGGTGGGCGAAAAGACTGTGGGCCTACCACTTCACTACTCAGTTTACTCCAGGCAGGGAAAACGTGGTGGCAGACGTCCTGTCCCATGCCACAATACCCGGAGGGCTCCTGGAAGCACATCCAGCTGGACATCTGTGACGAGTTACACACAGCCCCCACAAACAGCCATTTCCTGTTGGTGGCTTATGATCTGTTTTCAAAATAGCTGGAGGTGTTATCCACTAGTTAGGTCACAACAGACATGGTCACCAGTTTCCTCATGTCACTTTTTGCTAGGTAGGGGGTTCCAAGCGCCATTACTATGGACAATGGGCCGCAGTTCATCGCCGGGAAGTTTGAGGAGTTTTTGGGTGAAAGGAACATGGGGCACATTAGAACCGTGTTGCATCATCCTCAAGCTAATGGGGGTGTGGAACGTTTCAACAAGACGTTAAAGAATGGACTACAAGCACACTTGGCGGATGGCTTCACGTTGTCTGATGCCCTTCAGAACACGCTCCTCCATTATAGGGCAAAGCTCACGCCACGACAGGATGTTCCCCAGCGAAGCTCATGCTGGGATGCAAGTTATATCTGTCCCTGGATTAGCTGTGGCCCCCCATGACCCCCCTCTGGCGGATGCAGAACCACCATGGGGTCAGGTCACCGAACAACAGCGAAGAATGAAACAGCGCTTCAACAAGAAGCATAGGGCAAGGACTTGCGGACTCGGTGTGTCAGACTGGGTTAGAATCAGGTACCCCAACCGCACGCATAAGCTGCAGCCGTTCTGGATGGGACCACTGCAAATCATGGAGCAGCTGGGCCCGGACACCTTCCACCTCTCGGACGGGTCACAGTGGCATTCCAGCCGCCCCAGGAAATCGTCGCCAACCCAGGATCCAGGGGCTCCAGCAGACAAGAGGGAGACTGGTTGGGACTTGATTTGACGGGACGCTGGAGGGCACCCGGGTACGGTCGACGGAGCCTGTAGCAGGACCTCCATCTGTGAGGCGCTCGGCAAGAAACCATCAGAGGTCAAGGTACCTAAAAGACTTTGTGGTTGGACTTGCTTAGTTAGGACGTGTTGACCTATAGGTGGCAGAACAATCCACCTTAACATGGGGGCATGCTGGCAGTCCAGCCAGATGCCCAGTTACTGTAGTTGCTTGGGTTTTTTTTTTTTAATGAAAGTGAGATGTTCTTGTTTTACTTGTATGTTTTGGGGTGTTTAATTTGCCAAATTTTGGGGGAGGGAATTTGGCCTGTTTGGTGTGGTTCGACAGTTTGTGAAAGGGGTAAGGGTGTGTTGTGTGGGGATTTGGCCTTTGAAGCTTGTCGTAGCCAGCACCAGGCACACAGCGTGGTGACGTCAGGTGGGCTACGGCCAGTGTGTATAAGTGCTACTTGAGACAGTAAAGTTCAGTTTGTTGCACGGCACAGGATGGCTCTTGTCTCACTCTTTTAATACATAATACAAGATACTCAAAGGAGACACAGGGGTCTGTCCTCCAGGGGGTTCACCACCTGCAGGAGGGATCATGGTGCTATGTGAACTGGGCATAATGAAATAAATCATTTTTATTTAAATATTTAATGACAAATGGGCAAAACTGATGCACTCTCATACTGAACAGTTGCAGCCCAACAGGTCATTCTGCTGTGGAAAATAATGTTGGGTGTTTTGTACTTATAATATTGCTAAAATATTAAAGGATGCACGACAATGGGTCCCCAATACAATGATGTGAAAAAGTGTTTGCTTCCTTCCTGATTTCTCATTTTTTTGTATGTTTGTCATTCTTAAATGTTTCAGATCAAACAAATTTAAATATGAGACAAAGATAACACAAGTAAACACAAAATGTAGTTTTTAAATGAAGATGTTTATTATTAAGGGGAAAAAATCCAAACCTACTTGGCCCTGTGTGAAAAAGTGATTGCCCCCTAAACCTAATAACTGGTTGGGCCACCCTTAGCAGCAACAACTGCAATCAAGTGTTTGCGATAACTGGCAATGAGTCTTTTACAGCATTGTGGAGGAATTTTGGCCCACTCATCTTTGCAAAATTGTTGAAATTCAGCCACATTGGAGGGTTTTCGTGCATGAACCGCCTTTTTAAGGTCATGCCACAGCATCTCAATTGGATTCAGATCAGAACTTTGACTAGGCCACTCCAAAGTCTACATTTTGTTTTTCTGAAGCCATTCAGAGGTGGACTTGCTGGTGTGTTTTGGATCATTGTCCTGCTGCAGAACCAAGTGTGCTTCAGCTTGAGGTCACGAACAGATGGCCGGACACACTCCTTCATGATTTTTTGATAGACAGCAGAATTCATGGTTCCATTTACCACAGCAAGTCTTGCAGGTCCTGAAGCAGCAAAACAGCCCCAGACCATCACACTACCACCACCATATTTTACTGTTGATATGATGTTCCTTTTCTGAAATGCTGTGTTACTTTTACGCCAGATGTAATGGGACACGCACCTTCCAAAAAGTTCAACTTTTGTCTCGTCAGTCCACAGAGTATTTTCCCAAAGTCTTGGGGATCATCAAGATGTTTTCTGGCAAAACTGAGATGAGCCTTTATGTTCTTTTTGCTCAGCAGTGGTTTTTATCTTGGAACTCTGCCATGCAGGCCATTTTTGCCCAGTCTCTTTCTTACAGTGGAGTCATGAACACTGACCTTAACTGAGGCAAGTGAGGCCTGCAGTTCTTTGGATGGTGTTGTGGGGTCTTTTGTGACCTCTTGGATGAGTCGTTGCTGCGCTCTTGGGGTAATTTTGGTCGGAAGGCCACTCCTGGGAAGGTTCACCACTGTTCCATGTTTTCGTCATTTGTGGATAATGGCTCTCACTGTGGTTCGCTGGAGTCCCAAAGCTTTAGAAATGGCTTTATAACCTTTTCCAGACTGAGAGATCTCAGTTACTTTGTTTCTCATTTGTTCCTGAATTTCTTTGGACGGCAGCATGATGTCCAGCTTTTGAGGATCTTTTGGTCGACTTCACTTTGTGAGGCATGTCCTATTTAAGTGATTTCTTGATTGAGAACAGGTGTGGCAGTAATCAGCCCTGGGTGTGGCTAGAGAAATTGAACTCAGCTTTCCAAAGATGTGATAAACCACAGTTAATTTACGTTTTAATGGGGGGGGGGGTCACTTTTTCACACAGGGTCATGTTGGTCTGGATATTTTTTCCCCTTAATCATAAACACCTTCATTTAAAAACTGCATTTTGTGTTTACTTGTGTTATCTTTGTTTAATATTTAAAGTTGTCTGATGATCTGACTGCGATGGACTGGTGATCTGTCCAGGGTGGACCCTGCCTTTCGCCCAAAGATGCTGGGATAGGCTCCAGCCCTCCCCCGACCCGAAAAGGATTAAGCGGAAGAAGATGGATGGAGGGATGGATGATGATCTGAAACATTTAAGTGTGACAAACACAAAAAATGAGAATTCAGGAAGGGGAGAAACTTTTTCACACTATTGTATAGGCTACACCTTATTGTATTCCACTATCAAACACACCCTAGATTTGGGCCTGTAAAGCCTAATTGGGCTCCCTGTTTTCAGACAAGAATACTTGCTTTCTACGGGCATGCACTAGTTTTCCCTCAATAAATAAACAAATAAAATATTTTTCTCTCATTTGTTTAACTGGGTTCTCTCTATCTACGTTTAGGACTTGTGTGAAAATCTGATGAGGGTTTGGGTCATATTTATGCAGAAATGGGTTCACAAACCTTCAAGCACCACTATAGTAATATACAGTGGGTAAAATAAGTATTGAACACGTTCACATTTTTAAACATATTTCTGATGGAGCCATTGACCTGAGATTTTCGCCAGATATCAGTAAGAACCCAAGTAATCCATACATACAATCAAGGCAACTGTGTTCATAAAACAAGTTATATTTAATGAAGTGGAATGACACAGGGAGTAAGTATTGAATATGCTTGGTGAAATTCATATAACATTTAGTAGAAAAGCCTTTGTTGGTAACAGCAGCTTCCACAAGCCTCCTGTATGGATAAAGTAGGCACAGGCATTGCTCAGGAGTGATTTTAGCCCATTTTTCCACACAAACTGTCTTCAAATCTTCAAGGTTCCATCAGTGTCTTCCATGAACTCTGATCTTCAGTTCATTCTATAGATTTTGAATTGGATTCAGATCAGCTGACTGACTGGGCCATTCTAGCAGCTTTATTTTCCTTCTCTGGAGCCAGTTGAGAGTTTCCTTGGCTGTGTGTTTGGGATCACTGTCTTGCTGAAATGTCCACCCTCATTTCATCTTCAGCATCTTGGCAGATGGCAACAGGTTCTTATCAAGGATGTATCTGTACATTTGTCCATTCATCTTTCCTTCAATTATATGAAGTCTGCCTGTACCATGTGCTGAAAAACACCCCCACACCATGATGGGATGCGCAGTGCCATTTCCCCTTCAAACATGCTGCATGTTGTGGCATCCAAAAAGTTCAATTTTGGTCTCATCTGACCAGACTATATTCTTCCAGTATTTTACTGCGTTGCCCAAATGTTGTGCAGCAAACTTTAAATGAGCTTCAACATCCTTTTTCTTCAACAATGAAGTCTTGCGAGGTGAGCGGGCACAGAGCCCATGTCAGTTGAGTGCATTACTTATTGTTTTATTTGAAACAGCAGTACTTGCTCACTCCAGGTCTTTCTGGACCTCTCCATGAGTGGTCTTTGGCTCTTAGATAACTCTTCTGATAATTCTTTTGACTCCTCTGTCAGAAATTTTGTGAGGAGCTCCTGGTCATGGCTCGTTTATTGTAAAATGATGTTCTTTCCACTTCCGAATGATGGCTCTAACAGTGCTCACTGGAACATTCGGCAGTTCAGAAATGCACCTGTAACCAATGCCATCATTATGTTTTGCAACAAAAAGGTTGCCAAGGTCTAGAGAGAGCTCTTTGCTTCTACCCATCATGAGTTCTTTGTGGTGTGACAGTCTGCTATTCACAGACCTTTTTAAAGGCTATCAGTCAGAACATTACCAGCTGAAATTAGTTTGCGCTGATGGGGGATGGGATGGCTTCCTAAATTCTGATGGATTTCAGCTACTTTCTTGGCTTTCTATGCCTTTTGCACCTCCTTTTCTTCATGTGTTCAATATTTATTCCCTGTGTCATTCCACTTTTTTAAATATAACTTGTTTTGTGAACACAGTTGCCTTGATTTCTTTGTATGTATGGGTTACTTGGGTTGTTACTGATATGTGGTGAAAATCTCAGGTCAATGGCTCCATCAGAAATATGTTTAATGAGAAAAATGTTTATGCGTTTAATACTTATTTTCCCTGCTGCAACTACATAGCTAGACAAGAGCACTGTGAGGCGAGTGTAATATTCCCCGCCTCCCTTTACTTTAAAGATCCCAATACTTCCTGACGGAGCAGTTTTCAACTTTTCAATACAGTTACTGTGGCAGAACAAAATTATGATAAGCCCATCACCCAAGAATATACAACAAATTATAAAACCCATAGTTTTTGGGCAAGATGCCGAGGTAAACCTATGTAGTAAGTTTGGTGACCCTAGAGGGCTTTACACCCTCTATAGTAAGCGATCATAGGGAGTGCCAACCTTGAAGTTGACCCCAAACCTGTTATCAGAGGTCATGGTCTCAGCGTGAACCTGTGTACCAGGTTTGGTGACCCTAGCTTTCTTTGTTGTTGAGATATTGTTTATAAGCCATTTTGATGTTGACCTTTGACCTTGCACTCTCAAAACCATAGTCACACTTCAGGGTCACAGGGTGAATCTGTGTACCAAGTTTGGTAACCCTAACTTTAAACGTTGCACAATAAGGGATAGGGAAATGTTAATCTTGACCTTTGACCCCGAACCCATAGTCTGAGGTCAAGATCCCAAGGTGAACCTGTATACCAGGTTTGGTAGCCCTAGCTTTACTTTACATTTGCCATAGTGCAACTGCAATCTTAACTTTGACCCCTTAACCCCAAACCCACAGTTAGGTCAGGGTGTAAGTCGTCCAAGATGTGTATTAGATACAACTACTGTATCGATCTGATCTGCTCACACTCCGACAGGCAGCGAAAAGTAAGCTAGGAGCAGGAAGACAAAAGTAGAGAAAACAGCAGCCTTGTGTGTAGCAGAATGGAATGTACGCACTCTGTTGGACAGAACAACATCACAGCGCCCAGAAAGACAGACCGCGCTTGTGGCCGTGGAAATGAACAGGTACAATGTAGACATAGCTGCACTTAGTGAAACAAGATTGCCTGGATATGACAGCTTGGAAGACCATGGGTACATCTTCTTTTGGAGTGGGAGATCAACTCATGAAAGGAGAGAAACAGAAGTGGGCTTTGCAGTTAGAAAGGAGATAGCAGCAATGCTTGATGAGGAACCGGTGCCAATCAACGACAGGATAATGACTATGAGACTCCCACTACAGCGGAAGATGTATGCCACACTCATCAGTGTATATGCCCCAACAATGACCAACACAGAAGAGGTGAAGGAAGAGTTCTACAGTGATTTACGTGAGACTATCAGGCATGTACCGACTGATGACAGGCTGATACTCGTTGGAGATTTTAATGCCAGAGTTGGTTCGGACACTGACAAACGGAAAGGAGTGCTAGGCAGTCATGGAGTAGGCAAGTGCAATGCTAATGGAGAACTTCTACTTGCACTATGTTCAGAGTACAACCTTGTGATAACCAACACTCTATTTAAGCACAAGGACACACAAGAAGACATGGATGCACCCAAGATCCAAGCACTGGCACTTATTAGACTACATCATAGTCAGGCAGAGAGACATAAGGGATGTATTGGACACCAGAGCAATGAGAGGCGCGGACTGTGGTACTGATCATGTTATGCTGAGATCTAGATTAAGGATTTGCAGACGAAAGCAGCACTGCAGGATGGGTGCGAAGCCACCACGGAAGCTAAACACTAGTGCGCTGAAAGGCCAAAAGAAGCAGGAAGAACTTACACAGGAAATGGACGAAAACTTGAAAGACTGGGACAGTAACAACTTAGAAGAGAAATGGGCAACACTGAAGGATACGGTGTATCAGACTCCGAGTGATGTATTAGGCCACCCTGAGAGGAAACATCAAGATTGGTTTGATGAGCATGATGAACACCTGAAGAAACTACTAGAAGCGAGGAATACAGCTAGGCAGGAAAACCTACAGTGTAACACAAGGTCAAAGAAGAATAAATACTCAAAGGCTCAGAGTGAGCTACAGAAGTACACCAGAGAGATGAAGTCCAACTGGTGGAATGAAAAAGCAGAGGAACTTCAAACTGCAGCAGACAGAAAGGACATGAAAACATTCTTCAGAGGTTTGAGAGAAATCTACGGCCCTAAACTAAGAGGATTGATCCAACTAAAGGCTACGGATGGTGAAACGGTTTTGCAGGAGAAAGACAAGATCATGGACAGATTTGCAGACCACTTTGATCAACTACTAAACAACCCTGGAGATCTCACTGAAGAGGCTAAAGAAGCTCTAGCGCAGCGACCAGCTGTATCAAGTCTGGATGAACCACCAAATTTTGATGAACTAATGGCAGCTATCAGGACAACGCAGGATGGTAAAGCTCCAGGAAGGGATGGAATTCCAGCAGAAGTGTGGAAATTTGGTGGTGTTCACCTGACCAACTGCCTGTACAAGCTCATCCAAGAGATATGGGATGCCCAGAAAGTACCTCAAGACTGGAAGGATGCAAGTATTGTGCCTTTGTTCAAGAAAGGTGACAGGAAGGATTGTGGAAATTACTGAGGTATATCACTGCTAGCCACTGTTGGTAAGAGTCTCTCACGTGTACTACTGAACAGACTCAATGAACACATCTCGCAGAATGTACTACCAGAAACCCAGTGCGGCTTTAGAAGTGGAAGAAGCACAATGGACATGATTTTCTGCTTGAAACAAGTTCAAAAAAAGTGTATCGAACAGAACATGCCTCTTTATGTAGTCTTCATAGACTTCAGTAAAGCCTTTGATACTGTTTCGCGACAAGGACTTTGGCAGGTTCTCAAGAAATATGGCTGTACAGAGAAGTTTGTCATCCTGATCGAGGCACTCCATACAGGTATGCAAGCAAACGTGGCAATGAGTGGGTCAGTATCTAAAGACTTTTCAGTAAGCAACGGGGTGAAACAAGGGTGTGTGCTGGCACCTACACTCTTCTCGCTATATCTGGCAGCCATGCTTGAGGTGGTCTTCAAAGACACTTCAGAAGGTGTATACATTCAAACAAGGAAAGCAAACTTGTTCAATGTGGCACAGTTTAAAGCCAAGAGCAAGACATCGATAAAGGTATTAAGAGAAATGCTCTTTGCCGACGACAGTGCTCTAGTTGCACACAGCGTGGAAGATATGCAATCTTTAGTGGAGAAATTTGCAAGAGCATCTAGCCAATTCAGCCTCCAAATCAACATCAAGAAGATAGAGTGCCTTTATCAACCACCAAAGTTCCAATTATCAACATCACTACCAGAAGAGATCAGCATTGGTACAGAGCCACTAGCCAAGTGCAACACTTTCAAGTACCTAGGTAGCACTGTTTCAAAGAATGCTAGGCTGGAGGATGAACCGTCTCTCAGAATGGGAAGAGCGAGCGTTGTGTTTGGAAACTTGAGGGAGAGACTGTGGAACAGTCGACATGTGTCTATCCGTGTGAAATGCAAAGTGTACAGAGCAACAGTACTGGCTACTCTATTGTACGGTGCTGAAACTTGGACTGTCTACAGAGTGCAGGTGAAGAAACTCCACGTGTACATGATGAGACACCTTCGAGCCATAATGAACATCTCATGGAAAGACAAGATAACCAACATAGAAGTGTTGAAACGAGCTGGACTACCATCAATGGAGGACATGCTAATACAGATAAACCTGAGATGGCTCGGACATGTTGAGAGGATGGACCATCAGCGTCTCCCTCGGCAGTTACTCTACTCACAGTTATGCGAGGGCAAACACAATCAGGGTAGACCAAGGCTCAGATTTAAAGACACTGTAAAAAGAAACTTGAAGAAGTTGGACATAGACAGGAGTTCCTGGCAGCAGAAGGCTAAGGACAGAGCTGTGTGGAGGAATCTGATCAGACCTAAATGAAACAGTCATTGTCGCCCATGACAGACTGCTATGATGATGATGATCAATTTGAAAAGCCTACATCATTTCTTTTAGCAGTTATTGTGTTTCGAAGATTTAGGGAAAATCTGACCTCTGACCTTTGACCTCAAGGTCATTCGATGAGCGTGAAATTGCAATATGTGCATCATCAGAGTACATCAAACCATGGTACCAAGTTTCAAAACAATCGGAACAAAACTGCAGGAAGAGTTCATTTCACAAGACAGTTACTGTTTATGAAGTGAAGTGAAATAAGAGGCCATACGTCAGGGGCTACAAGTCCTGCAAAAATCATCCGATCAGAGCCAAGTTGCAATATGTGCATCCTCAGTGTACAGTATATCAAACCCTGGTAGCAAGTTTCAAAACAACTGTAACAAAACTGTCGGAGGAGTTGATTTCATAAAAGTGGGATGCATGAACAGACAGACGGACTGATGGACAGAATGACTGGCTCATAACATAATCTCACTTTGGCCTTCGCCCAGGTTTTGTCGTAAAAACAGAATGTGCCTTTAAGCAAATAGAAGAACCTGTCAATTCATTAAAAATGTTCTAGATCTATCTAAATTTGAATCGTTAATGCCTGAATCATGATTGAATTGAATTGTGAGACTACTGAAGATTCAAACCTCTAGTAGAAACTGTGGGCCAGTCTGGTGGGTTTTGGTGTGGATAGATCTAGAGCTTCTATTGTGACAGCTGTCGTATCCGTCTGGCCTGTCCAAGTGGACGCCGTCAGCTGCCATGGATTGATAGTCTGACACATGAAAACATCAGAAAATTTCAAATGTCAGACTTTTCCATTTATTAAAATAAACTCTAAATACTAACCAAAATCTGAACCAATAATAGTCTCATCCATCATTTTCTCTCACAGTCAAAGTTTTGTCTCCTAATTAGCAGACCTTGTTGGTGCTGCAGCAGTCCCTTAAGGTTAGTGAACGAGGCCCATTGTTGTTCTACTGTGGCTCAGTTAATCATCTGTTACACGATACCACCCATTAGATGTTTCTGTAACCCTACTAACAAAAAATATCACCAGAAACAGAAGTTGCTGCACTACAGCAACGTAAAAGTGTGGATGAAGGGAAACTACATGCATACCCATACCTGTCCTTCTTGGTTGGACATCAGGTTCCTCATGGGTGACAAGGTGGTGGAAGACATTCAGACAAGCACGATGTGTGGTCGCTGTGTCACTGCTGCTCCGACACCAGAGGAATGATGGGTTCTAACCAGAAGAACCAGGCAGAGTGTTCACTGTGTCAGAAAAGAAAGAATGAAAAGAATGAAGATATTTTCCCACGCTATTTTGTCATTATTTGTAACACTGGAATTTGGCTTTGTAAGGTGAAAAACTGAAAGAAAAAGGTTGTAAATTTATTGGGAAAATGAAACAAAGTTAAAAAAAAATGTCAAAGTTGCAAATTTAGAAAAAAAAATCTCACATTTAGAAGAATAAAAATGAGATTAAATAAAGATCTTTATTAATCCTACACTTGGTAAATAAGGAACTATTTTTTTGTCATAAATTTGTGACTTTTTTCTTGTAAATTCTAGTTTTTTGTTTGTTTTTTTAACACTCCAATTCCGCTTAAGTTGGCACATTGTTTAAAATGTAATTAAAAACCAAATAAAATGATTTGTAAATCCTTTTCATTTGTTTTTTTTTGTTTTTTTTTTTGTACTTATTTTGTACCCGTAGGTAGATTTGTTTTGCAGTCTGGTGACAAGCCACCAGCTGCCGGTCGCTGCGTGCGCAAGCGCCCCGTATCCCTAACCTGCATGTTTTTAGCATGTGGGAGGAAACCGGAGAAATCCCAGAGTAAACCCACGCAACACAGGGAGAACATGCAAACGCCACACAGATCACTGTTGGCCGGGGGCAGGGATCGAACCCACGATCTCATGATCCCCGCGATCCCCCGGTCGAAGGTAAAACTGTGCTGCCGCAGTGCTAACCACTGCGCCACCGTGCTTGAATACACTACAAAGAAAAGATATTTAATGTTGAAACTGATACTTTTTTTTCCCCCCAATATTTACACATTTTGAATTTGATTCCTGCAACACATTCCCAAAAAACTGGGACAGGGGCAACAAAAGACTGGGAAAGTTGAGGAATGGTCAAAGAACACCTTTCTGGAGCATTCCACAGGTCCATCCGTCCATCCATCTTCTACCGCTTTTCTGGAGGTCCAGGTCGCGGAAGCAGCAGTTCAAGCAGAGAAGCCCAGACTTCCCTCTCCCCGGCCACCTGCTCCAGCTCTTCAGAGGATACCAAGGCGTTCCCAGACCAAATGGGAGACATAGTCTCTTGAGCGAATCCTGGGCCTGCCCCGGGGTCTCCTCCCAGTGGGACGTGCCCAAAACACCTCAAGTGGGAGGCGTCCAGGAGGCATCCTAATAAGATGCTCAAACCACCTCAACTGGCTCCTTTCAATATGGAGGAGCAGTGGTTCTTCTCTGAGCCTCTCCCGGACGACTGAGTTCCTCACCCCATCTCTAAGGGTGAGTCCAGCAATCCTACAGAGAAAGCTCATTTCAGCCGCTTGTATCCACAATCTCATTCTTTCGGTCATTGCCCAAAGCTCGTGACCATAGGTGAGGGTAGAAACGTAGATTGACCTGTAAATCGAGAGCTTTGCCTTCGAACTTAGCTCCCACTTCACCACAATGGACCAGTACAATGTCTGCATCACTGCAGATGCTGCTCCGATCCACCTGTCAATCTCTCGCTCCATTCTCCCCTCACTCGTGAAGAAGACCCCAAGATACTTAAACTCCCCCACTTGGGGCAGGAGCTTGTCCCCAACCCGGAGAGGACAATCCACCTTTTTCCAGCTGAGGACCACGGACTCAGACTTGGAGGTGCCGATTCTCATCCCAGCCACTTCCCACTCAGCAGCAAGATTGCGGTGGCAATCCTGACACCCCTCAATCCCACTGTGATCCCACCTGTGATCCTCGTCACAAGGGGATCCTCAAAGTATTCCTTCCACCGCCCAACAATATCCAGTCAAAGTCAGCAGCGCCCCATCCGCTCCATACACAGTGTAGACAGGGAGCTGCTTCCCCCTCCTGAGCTGCAGGACAGTTCGCCAGAATCTTTTCGAGGCCAACCAAAAGTCTTGTTCCATGGCCTCACCAAACTCCTCCCACACCTGAGTTTTTGCTTCAGCAACAATCCAAGCTGCACTCTGCTTGGCCTGCTGGCGCACCTCAGCTGCTTTGGGAGTCCCACAAGCCAACCAAACTCAATAGGACTCCTTCAGCTTAATGTTCCCCCTCAGCACTGGTGTCCACCACTTGGTTCGGGAGTTGCCACCACGAGATGCACTGACGACCTTGCGGCCATAGCTCCGGACAGCTGCTTCAACAATGGAGGTGGAGAACACGGCCCCGTTCTCCAAACTCCCTCGGAATGTGGTTGAAGTTCTTCCGGAGGTGGGAGTTGAAGATCTCCCGGACAGAGGCCTCAACCAGACATTCCCAGCACACCCTCACTATATGGTTGGGTCTACCAGGTCTGAATGGCATCCTCCCCTGCCATCGGTTCCAACTCACCACCAGGTAATGATCAGTTGACAGCTCTGCACCTCTCTTTACCCGAATGTCCAAGACATATGGTCGCAGGTCTGATGACATGACAACAAAATCGATCATCGACCTGCGACCTAGGGTGTCCTGGTGCCAGGTGCACATATGGACACCCTTATGCTTGAACATTGTGTTCACTATGGACAAACTGTGATTAGCACAGAAGTCCAATAACTGAACACCATTCGGGTTCAAATCAGGCAGGCCGTTCCTCCCAATCACACCCCTCCAGGTTTCACTGTCGTTGCCCACGTATGCATTGAAGTCCCCCAGTAGTACAATGGAGTATCCAAAAGGAACACCCTCCAGTATCCCTGTCAGAGACTCCAAAAAGGGTGGGTACTCTGAACCATCATTTGGTGCATAGGCACAAATGATGGTCAGGACCTGTTTCCCAACCCAAAGGCGCAGGGAAACAACCCTTTCATCTGCCAGGGAAAACTCCAATATAGAGGCAGCAAGGGAAAGGGGGGGGGGATACAAGAATACCCACCCCTGCTCATCGCCTCTCACATGGGGCAACTCCAGAATAGGCGAATAGTCTCCAGGAGACTGGTTCCAGAACCACAGCTGTATGCTGAGTTGAGGCCTACTACATCTAGCCGGTATCTCTTAACCTCATGCACCAGCTCAGGCTCCTTCCCCACCAGACAGGTAACAGTCCACGTCCCAAAAGACAGTTTAGGAAGCCTGGGTTCAGACCGCAAAGGTCTCTGCCTTCAACCGCCACCTAATCCACATCGCACTGGACTCCCATGGTCCCTCCGGTGGGTGGTGAGCCAACTGGAGTTCGGACCCATGTAACGCCTTTGGGCCAAGCCCGGCTGGGTCCCATCGACAGAAACCCAGCCACCAGGCGCTAGCTATCAAGCCCCTCCCATAGACCTAGCTCAAGAATGGGGCCCCGGTAACCCCATACCGGGCGGGGTACACTGAATCCTTGTTTGAGCATTCATCATGACAGTCTGCTGGATTGTTCTTAGTCTGGCCCTTCACCCAGGACCAGTTTATCTTGGTGACCCTACCAGAGGCAAACTGCCCCAGGCAACATAGCTCCTGGGATCACTCGGGCATGCAAACCCTCATCACGATAAGGTGATGATCCATGAAGGGCATTCCACAGGTGAACAGGTTAATTGGAAACAGGTGAGAGTCCTGACTGCAGTGTTTCCTATACTGTGATGCCTCCCTCCCCCAGAGTTTCAAGTTAATTTTATTTAATTTTATTTTTCTATATACTGTAGCGCCAGATCACAACAGAAGCCATTTCAAGATGCATTCACGAAAGAACAAGTCTTTACCTTGTCCTTTTATTAATCAAACTAAATATCCTAATGTTATTTTATTTGCACAACAGCAGTTCACTTCTGTCTCTTCTCCTCTGTGCTCTGGTATCATGCGGAAGGGCAGAACTCCGCTGTTCGTCAACTCAGATGACGTCGATCATAAAAATTTGTTGATGCAGATTGTTATTGTCGACAGATCGTTTCATTTCAAAGCTTATATGCATGCTGTGGAAATGTTCAGTTTAACTGTTCCAGTGAAGGAGGAGAGGAGCGAATCATGGCGACACAGAAGACAGAACATCACAGAGAAGAAGGGACCAAAACCTTCCAAAGTATGGGAGCATTTTACCAAAAATAAACAAATCAAACAAGTTGCTGTAAATGCAAACTCGATATAGCAGAGTTGTCATTATCTCAACAGCACAGTAACGCGTCCATCCTCCTCCCCCTCCTGCCTCCGCTCTGTCCGCCAGCTTGGCCGCCTGTCAGCAGGTTTCTGCTGCACTCTGTCCCAGTGATGACTGAAGTTAGGCCACTTATAAACACCACACTGGTAAGGTTAGCAAGTAAATTTAGCGCTTCTTATTTTCAATGAGCAACTGTCTCACTAAATGTCTCAGCTTTAGAAAACTGAGACTGTTAGAATGTGCTGTTTGTTAGTTTACCTGTCGGACAACAATCTCTCTTGGATGATGACTGCTGACAGCTGAGCCGTTTCAGTTCTGCTGGCTAACGTGTTAAGTGCATTAAATTAGTGGGCTACAGGAGTGGCTTACTCTCTTCTCTCTTTTTGTCGTGGCAAAATCAGCCCTCATTCTGAATATTAGTGTATCTCAGTAAGTTACAATACCATGATTTGTAATATAATTTATAAAAACTGTAACTATAATCATCAAAAACAAACTAAACGGCTCAAATATTTCACTGTATGTGTGGTGAAGGCTCATCTTCTTCTTCGTCAATCGCTAGATGGTCACACCAGCTGCCCTGACGAATGCTGCCGTCCTGCGGAGGTCCCCAAGGTCCCCGTGCAGCTTTTGGTTCAGCGATGTGGGGTCAGGCCACATAGCTCGTCTGAGTGCAGCGTGGTCTGGGCAGTCTTGGAGGAGGTGTTCGCTGGTCATTTGGGCAGTACCACATGGGCATCTGTCCGACTGTCCAACTTTAAGTTTCTGGTGCATGTGAGCATGCATTCTGTTATGTCCAGTTCGGAGTCTGAACAGAACAACTTGGTCAGCCCTGCTCAGACTGTAGTAGTTGTCATCCTTGCAGAAGTTTGGATGTTGCTGCTGCCACTTCTTGTGAGACAGGGCCTTAATAATGGTTTTCTCCTCACTGTAAGAGATCTGCCTGTCTTCCTGGTCTTGCTGCCCACCCTCCTTAGCAAGTCTGTCAGCCATCTCATTTCCACAGACTCCACAGTGGGCAGGAATCCACTGGAGTGATACGTTCGCCTGTATTGCTAGTTGAGACAGAGTGAGGGCGAGTTCATTCAGTTCTTTGCGTCGGGGGTCCTGAAGTGCATCCAAGACAGAGAGGGCATCAGTGAAGATGACGACCCGCTTGTGTGCCTTGTCTTGATGTTCCCTGACATGGGCCGCTGCTGTTCTCAGGGCCTCTGCCTCAGCCCTGAAATTGGTGGAGTACTTTCCAGTCGCAATGGGAATGTCGGTCTCCTCGTCAGCGTACCTGATGTACACACCGCCTCCTCCATTCCTGGTTGCTTCCATGGCAGAGCCGTCTGTGTAGACGTGAGTCCACTGCTCTTTAGGGTAGGCAGACCAAATGAACTCCAGGGCCAGCGACTTCCTCTCTTGGTCTGACTGTGTTCCTTTCTTCCCAATGCCCGATATGTCTGTGCGTATGGCTGGGAAGTTCTGTTGGTTCCAGGAGGGAACAGATGCTATGGGTGGTACTGGTGTGGGTATGTGGTCCATCACTTCTGGGTCTCTCCTTTGAAGTGTCCTGCTCTGGTGGATGAAGCTCGATCTCTTAAGTCTCCCTTTTGTTGGCTTGCTCAGTCTGTCCTTCATGGGATGGTTTTCCAGTCTTTTGAATTTGGCGGCCTGGGTCAGTACCTTGACGTTTCTTCTGTCTTCCAGTGGTGCAAGGCCTGTTGTTGTCTCCAGCGCTTTGGTAGGGGTACTGCACATGGCTCCTGTCATCATTCGCATGGCTTGGTTTTGGAGTCTGTCCAGCTTCTCAGTGTTGCTTTTGGCAGCTGTTGAGGTTGCTGCCATGCCATACTCCAGAACAGGCCGAATCCTCCCCACATAGAGCTTCTTCAGGACGCCCTGGTCTGCACCCCAGTCTGTTCCTGACAGTTTCTTCATTTGGGCCATCCTGATCTTTGCTCTTGCCTGGTTCTTGTGCAGCTGGTTCTTCCAAGTCAGTCTGCGATCCATGGTGATCCCGAGGTATGTGGGTGCATATTCAGCCTGGATCTCATGGAAGTTGATCTGCAGTTTCACCTTCTGGGGTTGGGTTGACAGGGTGAAGACGGTGTGTGTAGTCTTCCTCTCATTTAAGCTCACAAGCCATGACTGGGTCCATGCCTCTATCAGCCGGAGAACTTGCTGCAGTCTGTAGTTTGCAGTTGCGATGCTTTCCTCACTGCACCAGAGGGCTAGGTCATCGGCATAGATGGCACCTTGTACGTTCCTTGGCAAACTCTGGATGATGTCCTTGATGAATACAAGGAAGAGTGTTGGGGAGAGCACTCCTCCTTGTGGGACTCCTTCCCTCAACACCTTCTTGCTGGAGTACTGTCTGACCTGGACTCTGGCTCTTCTGTTGTGCAGGTATTGGGCAATCCACTTGTACATGCGCCCAGCGACACCGCACTGGCGCAGTTTCAGCTTGAGGCTGTCTTTCCATACCCTGTCAAACGCCTTTTCTAGGTCAATCCACACAGCGAGGGTGTGCTTTTTTTCTTGGAAGGCATCTTCTATGGCTTGAGAGATGTATGTTATTTGGTCCTCTGTAGACCGGTTCTGCCTGAAGGCTGCTTGCTCTGGGCCGATGTGTTGTTTTCCTTCCAAGTGCCACATGAGTCTGGTGTTGATGAGACGCTCTAGCAGCTTTCCTGTGCAGCTTGTAAGGCTTATGGGGCGATAGCTTTCAGCCTTCAACTTATCTTTGCCTTTTTTGTGCACTGGACTCATCATGGCTTCTCTCCAGATCTGAGGCACAGTCCCTGATCTCCAACTGTCGTTGAAAAGCTGCAGAAGTTTCTTCTTGGTTTTGGGGCCAAGGTTCAGCAACATTTCATTTGTGATCTTGTCAGATCCAGGGGCTTTTTTCAGCTTCATTGTTGTCATTGCATCCTCCAGCTCCTTGAGAATGAATGGCGAGTTCATCACTGGTTCTATCTGTGCGTTCTGATGAATTCGCTGGGCTCCTCTGACAACCTTTCTTCTCTCTGGTGGAATCTGAAGATGGCTCGTCTTCGCATACTGGTTGACGAAGTGGTCTGCTGCTTTCTTGCCAGTCAGCAGGTCTTGATCTGCCTGTACTGTGATCGGCAAGCTTTTACTGTTCTCGTCATTGAGGGCTTGAGCTGGTTTCCAAAGCTTGTTGCCGTCCTTGTCCAAGTTGAGCTGCTCTGTCTTTTCTTGCCATCTCTTTCGAGCTTCCTGTATAAAGGTCTGCCTGTGTTTTGCAGTGGCCACCTTCAGGGCAACGTTGTTTTCTACTGTAGGATCTGCTTCTACTTTTTCCCTTGCCTCTGCCACACTACACTGTCTTCAAGCTGCTGGAGCTCCTCTGTCCAGTAAGGCCTATAGTTCTTTCTGGCTCCCCGAGGTATAGATTCATTTGCAGCCTTCAGAATAGCATGGTTCAGCACCCTGACTTTCTTGTTGAGGTTCTGCTGCTTGTGACAGATCTCCGCAGAGTACCAGTCCACCAGTGTTGAGAAGCGCACCCAGTTGGCCTTCTTGTAATTCCACCTGGGGAATGTCTTAGCTTCTTGTGGTTTGTAGCTGATGTCCAGTCCGATCTTCACAGGTTTATGGTCACTTCCCCCGAGCTGGCCAAGTACCGTTCTTGTTGCCAGCCTGGCCATGTCGTTGGTGGCAAACGCAAGATCGGGCATGGTGTTACTCAGCCATACCCTGGAGAAGAACGTTGGTGGATCATCAGGATCATTCATTAGCAGAAGACTGTTGTTGACTTGCCAATCTTCCACCTCCTCTCCTCTTCCATCTGCTTCGCTGTATCCCCATGCCTCTGAGTGACTCTTGAAGTCACCGATGACTAAGCATCGGTGGTCTGGGAGTTCCATTTGGTCAAGTGAGAGCTCTCGCTCTGGGGGGCAGTACACATTGAAGATCGTGACACTTTCATTGTGAACCATGATTCAAACTCCATGGATTTCTGCCTGGTTGTTGGTACTGACGTCAAACTCTTGTGCTGGTATGGCGTTTTTGACAAGAATCGCCACTCCTCCTTTTGTTCTTCCTTTTCTGTCTTTCCTGAAGACCTGGTATCCCCTAACACTGAAGCGTTGGTTTTCCTTCAGGTGTGTCTCCTGTAGGCAGGCGACATCAATGTCTTCTGAGTGGAGTTTTTCGGCAAGGGATATTTTTTTGTTGTAGACTCCTTCTGCGTTCCACTGGAGGATGTTGACGTTCCTCTCCTTTGGCGTCTCTTTTCGGCCAGTAGCATTCCTCGTTCCCCATCCCCTGGTCATGCAGGACGAGGTGAGGTGACCTCCGGTAGCTGAGGGTGGGCCCCTTTGAGGCTGAGGGCCCGGCACTCTTCCTCCCCGGCGGATCCCCAGAGGACGAGCACCATCACGTGCAACATCAGTGTGACCCATCATGAAGCGGATATGCGTGATGCAGAGGTTTGTGGCACCACAGGGGTCCTGCATCTTCGTCTTCAACCATGGACGTTTGTTGGGGGTCCCTCCCCTAGACCAACTGCCTTCCATGGCTGGGCTGTTGAGAGCTTGGTCCACCCTGTAGAAAGGTTGCCTGCCAAGGCTTTCCGAGACCCTTCTTCCCGTGGGTGAAGGCTCAAATTCCTGCACTCTAACTTAAAGACCCACTGCAGTCAAAATCGACTATTTTTTTTAACTTTTAACATGTTTAAAAAGTGTTTAAAAAAAATGCCCCACAAGAGTGTGTGCTCAGCCCGCTGCTCTTCACCCTGCTGACCCATGACTGCATACTGTACCAGAACACAACACCAACCATATCATCAAGTTTGCGCACGACATGACAGTGGTGGGCCTCATCACCAATAATGAGGAGGATGAATAGAATAGAATAAGCTTTATTGTCATTGTACAGCTGTATAGCACAACAAATCTGTGGGTGCTCGACCAGACTACTAAGCAATAAAGTAAGACAGAAGAATTTGAAAATAAAACGGTTACAGGACACACAGTTAACCATCTGACTGAAGTGAAAATAAAAGTAAAATAACAAACAGCCCATTGGTATATACACAGGTATGGTAGTGGCTTCGCAGGTGGAACTATGTACATAAGAGTGTGGAGTGCATAACACATAATAGAGTAAAATGGCCCAACGATGATGGAAAACATGTACAGTAGTGATTTCACGGATGGGTCAGTATACATGAAAGTGAGGAGTGCAAAGACAGGTGAGTTATAGTAATAACTAAAGGTCCTCAGTTCTGTGCATGTGAGCGTTCAGAGGGAGGGGGGTGGGGCCTCTGACTGCAGTACGGATGGCCCAGGGGATGAAACTGTTTGTCAGTCTGGAGGTTTGGGATCTGATTGATCTGAACTGTCATCCAGAGGGAAGCAGGTCAAACAGGCGGTGGGCGGGATGTGAGGGGTCTCCTGTGATGGCTTTGGTCCTCCTGAGACAGGAGGCTCTGGAGATGTCTTCCAGGGAGGGCAGAGGGCTGCTGATAATTTTTCGGGCAGTGTTGATGACCCTCTGCACAGCCTTCCTGTTCTCGGCCATGGAGCCAGCATACCACATATTCAGACATTAGGTAAGCACGCTCTCCACTGAGCAGCGATAGAAGGCCAGCAGCAGCTTCTGGTCCAGGTTGTGCTTCCTCATGACACAGAAAAAGTGCAGCTGCTGCTGGGCTTTCTTTACCAGGGCCTTGGTGTTGACAGTCCAGGAGAGGTCAGGGGAGATGTGGGTGCCCAGGAACCTGAAGGTGGGGACGTTTTCCATGCAGTTGCTATTTAAGGGGGTGGGGTCCTGTCTGTTCTTCCTGAGGTCCAGAATGAGTTCTTTGGTTTTTTTTGGACATTCAGTTTCAGGTTGTTTGCTTAGCACCACAGCAGCAGATTCTCTCCCTCCACCCTGAATGCCTTATCATCATCGGTGATGAGAACAACCAAGGTGGTGTTGTCCACATATTTCACAATGATGGTGTTTGGGTGGGTTGGAATACAGTCAAGGGTGTACAGGGAGTACAGTAGAGGGATTAGCACGCAGCCTTGGGGGGAGCCAGTGCTGAGGGACAGTGTGGAGGAGTGGTGGGGGCTGAGTCTGTTTGTGGGCAGTTGGTGAGAAAGTTTTTTATCCAGGAGCAGGTGGGGGGGGATCTGGAGAAGATGCAGTTTGTTGATCAGGATGTCTGGGATAATGTTAAAAGCTGAGCTGTAGTCCACAAACGGCATCCTCATGTAGCTCCTTGGGTTCTCCAGGTGACTCAGCACTCTGTGGAGAGTGGTGGCGATTGTGTCTTCCGTAGACTGGTTCTCCCTGTAGGCAAACTGATGCGGGTCGAAGGAGGGGGGAAGACAGTCCCTGATGTGCTGGGACACCAGTCGCTCAAAACATTTCATGACTACAGACGTGAGTGCTATGGGTCTGTAATCATTCATGCTGTCAACTGCAGCCTTTTCGGGCACAGGGATGATGGTGGAGGCCCTGAGGCAGGTGGGGACGGTGGCGTGCATCAGGGGAGGTTAAACAATTTGGTGAGGATCCCTGCCAGCTGGTCTGCACATACTTTGACCACCACTCCTGGAATGCTGTCTGGACCAGCAGCTCTGCAAGGGTTCACTGCTCTCAGTTGCCTCCTCATCTCGTGCACCTGGAGAGAGAGAGGGGACACTTCCCTTCCTCTCTCTCCCCTCAAGGAGGTGTGCTCAAACCGGACAAAGAAGCTATTAAGCTCCTCTGCCAAAGTGAGGCTGCTGTCTGATGTTGTGGGACCCTTGCCCCTGTAGTTGGTAAATGGCATTCACTTACTGTATATAGTGCTTTTTTCCTCATCTCTGGATGACCAAAGCGCTTTACAGATCCTGCTATCCACCCATTCACATACACATTCACACAGTGATGGCAGCAGAGATGCCATACACACACAGGCGCTAGCCTGGCCACCAGGAGCAACTGGGGGTTCAGTGTCTTGCTCAAGGACACTGACATGCAGACTGCAGACAGAGCGGGAATCGAATCCATGACCCTTCGATCAGTAGTCGGTGACACTACACCTGCACCACAGCCGCCCCCTTGAGGGCCTGGATGCCTCTCCACATCTGTCGGGGGTTATCGTCCGTGAGGAAGCCCTCCACCTTCCTCCTATAGGCATTTTTAGCAAGTTTTATGCCTATCCTCAGGTTAGCTCTGGCAGTGCTGTACAAAGAGCTGTCCCTCTGTTTGAAGGCTGAGTTGCGGGCTCTGATCAGAACCTGGACTTCACTGGTCATCCAGGGTTTGCGGTTTGGAAAGACTCGGTGGTATTTGGTGACTTACATTTTCTACACAGCATTTGATGTAGAAAAGGACAGATTTGGTGTACGAGTCCAGGTCCTGCTGTTCAAAGATGCTCCAATCAGTGCAGGCAAAAAAGTCTTGTAGCTGGAGAACAGCATTTTCAGGCCAGGTTTTAATTGTTTGTTTGGTAGGGGGGACTCTTCCTAAGGGGGGTGTAGGCAGGAATCAGAAACTGGGAGAGATGGTCTGATTGTCCAACATGGAGCAGGGAGGTGGCTCTGTAGGCATGCTTAATATTGCTATAAACATGATCCAGTGTCCTTTCCCCTCTTGTGGGACGCTTAACATGTTGGCAGAATTTGGGGAGTACAGTCTTTAAGCGTACTTTGATAAAATCCCCTGCAATAACGTGGACTGCATCAGAAATGAGTGAGTGAGTGAGTGTTCTTGTTTAGTGCCATGTCAGCATCTATGGCTATTTCATGGCAAAATTAGAACTAATAAGAAAATTGAGTTGAAAATTATAGAGAGAGAGGATGATAAATGAAAGAATAAATAGAGTGAGATAGATACTGTATGTAGATACAATAAAACAGGAAAATTAAATAAGATGCTTCAGATGCACATGTGGCATCAGAAATGAGGTGCACCAACTGGTCCAGTGGTGTAAAGACAACAATTTCTTCATGAACTTGGCAAAAACCAAGAAGATTGTGGTCGACTTCAGGAGGGGACACACAGCATCCCCCTCTCATCATCGATGGAGCAGCTGTGGAGAGGAGTGAGTGAGTGAGAGTTCTTGTTTAGTGCCATGTCAGCATCTACGGCTATTTCATGGCAAAATTAGAACCAATAAGAAAATTGAGTTAAAAATTATAAAGAGACAGTATGATAAACGAAAGAATAAATAAATACAGCGAGATACATATGTAGATACAATAAAATAGAAAAATCAAATAAGATGCTTCAGATGCTCATGTGCTAAAAACCCTAAAATTTTCTTTGGTGGTCCCTTATTAAAAATAGCCTTCACTGACTTTTGAGTATAAAAACGTTGTCTTGCTGTCATGAGAGCAGGACAGTCAAGTAAAATGTGCTTTACTGATAAAAAACCTCCGCAAAAGTGACAAGATGGTGGGGCTTCACCTTTTAATAAAAAGCTGTGCATAAGCCTAGAGTGGCCAATACGGCACCTAGTGTACACTACCTCATCATGTCGGTTTTGAAAGTGATGCAAATATCTATGGCTTATAGCAGGCTTAATATCATGCAGTTTATTTGCAGTGCATGTGTCCCATTCAGTCTGCCACTTCTTTCAAGTATAGGAGGTTATTAGAGGCCTGAGGTCTGAGGCTGGGATCTGGCATTGAGTGACTTCTTAGGTAAGGGCTCTCTTGGCAGCATTGTCTGCCTGCTCGTTACCCGACAGGCCAACATGGCTGGGGATCCAACAGAAGATGATATTAACATTATGTTTCTGTAAAAAACCTAATTTCTCTAAAATCCAGACAATAACGGGGTGATCAGTCTTTAAAAACCCAAATGCCTGAAGACAGGATCTGGAGTCAGTAAAAATTAAGGAGCTCTGTTGTTTGGTTCTCTCAATGTGTTCCAATGCTAGAAGAAAAGCACAAGCCTCTGTTGTAAAAATTGAACATTGTTTGGGAATCCACAAACCATACTGATTGTGCCCGGTGACAACTGCAGCAGAGACTGAGCCATCTACTTTAGATCCATCCGAGTATATGGAAATACGGTGAGGAAAACGGCATTTTATGTCCAAGATCTGCTGCTGATACACATTTGGGTGAGTGTCTTTCTTCTTGTTTTGGCTCACATCCAGAATGATATTGGGTTTCCTCAAACTCCATGGTGGAATGGAACAAAACTGTGTCTGTGTTACGTTGCTCATATCAGGGTTTAATTTTACCAGGTGAGGTTCTATATGGAGTCCAAAAGGAGTGCTCTTAGGTCTGATCTTGTACATCTGCAAAAATCGAGGGTGAAAAACTGCAGAGTAGGTTGGATTTCTATGGTCAGCTTTAAGTTTAACCATATACTGGAGAGCTAATTTCAGGCGCCTGTTGTGCAATGAAGGCTCGTTTGCTTCAACATACAAACTTTTAACAGGAGAGGTTCTGAAAGCCCCCAAGTCAAGCCTGGACAGTTTGTAGCGTCCTGGTGTATGTTTTCCTTGCTGATCCATAAACTATGCTCCCATACTCTAACCGAGATCTTACAAATGCTCTATAGAGACGCAGCAGCACAGTAGAGTCTGCACCCCATTTAGTTTTAGCCAAAACTTTAATAATATCAAGGGCTTTAAAACATCTGATTCGTAGAAATTTTATATGTGGAATAAAAGACAGCTTATTATCAAAAATAAGTCCAAGGAATTTGGTTTCTTTTACCACCTTGACAGCTTCTCCCATCTATGAAAAGCTCAGGGTCGAGGTGAAGAGACCGCAGCAGGAAAAAGTGCATGCACAGTTTTTGTTTTTGAACATTTAAAACCATTACTGACTGACCACCTATTAATCTTGTTTATGCACAGCTGTAGTTGCTTTTCGATTGCGCTCACGTCTTTCCCCCTGTAGCAAATACAGAGGTCATCTACATAAAGACTACAAAAGGTACTTGGTCTAAGAGCACCGACTACACTATTAATCTTAATGCTAAAAAGAGTAACCAAGAGGATGCTTCCCTGGGGGACTCCTTGTTCTTGCACATGGGGCTCTGAAAGGGTATCTCCTACTCGGACTCTGAAGCATCTATTGGACAAAAAGTTTGAAATGAAAAAGGGCAAATGTCCCCTAAAACCCATGCCATATAGGTCTCTTAAAATACCATATTTCCATGTTGTGTCATATGCTTTTTCTAAATCAAAAAATACAGCAATTACATGTTCTTTTCTAATAAAACCATCACGTATATAGGCCTCTAATCTGATAAGGTGGTCTAAAGTGCTTTTACCACGTCTGAAGCCACACTGGTAATCAGTTAAAAGGCCTTCAGACTCAAGCACCCACACAAGGCGATTGTTTACCATTCTTTCCATGGTTTTACAGAGGCAACTTGTCAGAGCTATTGGACGGTAGTTGTTGGTATCAGTATGATCTTTCCCGGGTTTTGGAACGGGTATAACCACTGCTTCTTTCCAGCTTTCAAGAATACTGCCTAACTTCCAGATGATGTTGAAAACCATCAAGAGAATGGATAGTGCACTGGGGGGTAAGTGTTTTAAAAACTGATAATGAATTTTATCTGGCCCCACAGTAGTGTCATGGGAGTTCCTTATTGAGAACAAAACTTCTTCCATAGTGGAATCTTGGTTGTATGGTTCTGAGTTATCTAAAGAAAAGTTTAGTTCTTTTTGTTCTTCTTGTGCTTGTATGATTTGGAACTCAGGACGATAGTTTTCAATAGATGAATTCTTCTCGAACGATTTTGCTAGTTGATTAGCTATTTCATATTTTGTCATCAACAGATTACCCTGATGATTAATATGCTGTATTTGAAGTCCATTCTCCTTACCCTTCATCTTTCTAATTAAATCCCAGATCTTTTTGGTAGATGTGTTGGATGTGAGGCTTGATACAAATTCCCTCCAGCTCTGTCTCTTTGCTTCACTGATGATTCTGCGTGCTTTAGCTCGACAGATTTTAAATCTGGTCAGGTTTTCTGTTGTTGTTGTTTATTGAACACCCTCTCTGCTTTTTTCCTTGCCTCAATGGCCTTTTTGCAGTCATCATTGAACCATGGGTTGGATCTATGATGCGGCTTTGCTGATGTTTTCGGGACAGTCTTATCTGCAATTGTAATTAAGGTTTGAGCAAAGCTCTGAACAGAGTGACAGTATGGTTGAGGTTTTTGGCTGAATTTCTCTTTGCACAGAGAGACAAAGGAAGGCCAGTTTGCTTTTTTGAGTTGCCATTGCGGAGTTCTTGATTGCACATCCACTTCTGTAAACGTCAATATTAGTGGAAAGTGGTCACTTCCACAAAGATCATCCAAGACCCGCCACGAGAATTCCAGCAGTAGCTCAGGATCACATATACAGTAGATAGGTCAATTGCAGTATAGGTTCCATGTCCTGGGTGGAGGTATGTGTGAGACCCATCGTTCCAAAAACATATATCATTTTTAGCAATAAAATCCCCCAGTAGCTTGCCTTTTGCATTTGAGCAAATTCCTCCCCACAGAGGATTATGTCCATTAAAATCACCCATAAGGATGTATGGGGATGGCAACTGATTATGAAGGTCATCAAGATTTTCCGGTGTCACAATCATATCTGGTGATATAGAGACAGAGCATAAGGTTATTGCTTTATGCAAAGTTAGACAAACTGCCACTGCTTGTAAGTTGAAGACTAAAGCCAAGTGGCTGTGAATTAGGTCATTCCTTATTAAAATTGTTGAACCACCAGATGGACGATGCACATTTGGACCATATGTATTATACATAGTATAATGTTTCAGAGGCATGGGTTGGTTGATAGCAGAAGAGTTTCTTGAAGGCAAAAAGCAAGGGGATTAAAACTAGCAGCTAAACGCTGCACTTCGGAGAAGTTGGCCTTAAAGCCACGACAGTTCCACTGGATAATGTGGCTACCCACCATCAGGTAGGTAAAACAAAAGCACGCTCCTTATGCTTGCTTTTGGGGGAGGGGTTGCGACTACAGCAAGTCGTGACTTCAGGCATTTCTGCATCTTCTGGATTCCCATTCTTTTGCAATTTATTTTCTTGGCTTGATTTTGCCTGAGTAGAGGAGCTGGATTTTTTCTTTTCTTTTGATAATTGGTTTTGTTCTGTGGACTTGCTTAGACTTTGACTTAAGGGTGGACTTATTGTAGTCAGGCTTTGAGTGCTCGTTTTACTTTTAACTGGGACTCCGGAATTTTTAATACTACTTAATAATGAGGGCTTATCTTTAGTTAACCAACTCAGATCTGTCTGGCACTCAGCAGGCTGCATCTTAGGTTTCACAACAGAGGAGAAAGTCTGCTGGAATTGGTACTTTGGGAAACCTACCAGTTTATGTGCCTCAGGGTAGCTAATTTTCTTAGTACATTTGACAGTTTGAATTTCTTTTTCCTTGATCCAACAAGGACAATTCTTCGATGATGCTGCATGATTGATTGCCTAAACAGTTACTACATTTGGGAGGTGTTGTGCAGGCCAACTCATGCCTTTCCTCTCCACATTTGCAGCAGACTGGTTTTTTCCTACATCCTGCAGAGCCATGGCCAAACTTTTGGCAGTTAAAACATCTCAACGGGTTTGGAATAAAGGTATCGACAGTTATATTCAGATATCCTATTTGGATTCTTTCTGGGAGTTGATGTCAGTTGAACGTCAGAATGTAAGTGCCAGTTTTTACTGTTCGTCATCTTTTTTAATGGTTATCCTCTTCACATGTGTTACTCCTTGTTGTTGCAGTTCTGAGGCTATTTCATCCTCTTCCATATCGTGGAGTTCTCGAGTACGAATTACTCCTTTGCAGCTGTTTAGAGAAGGGTGAGGAAAAGCCTTCACTGGAACACCAGCCAGCACATTACACCGCAACAGATTTTCAGAATGGGATTTCTTTAAGCATTCCACCAAAATCTGGCCAGACCTCAGTTTTTTAACATCCTTAACCGACCCCGCAATACCTGAAATTCCTTTCTGTACAGCAAAAGGGGACAGCTTAGAAAGAGGCATATCTGATGAGAGCGACTCTAAAACAATAAACCTCGGCCAATTATCACCATTTGAAAGAGCCATCCTGCTAATTCCTGGGTCAACCACATAGTCTTCCAACATTTGTTTTTTAGGGGTTTGTTTAGTAGCCATATTTGATAGAGTATGATTCATCATCCCTGCTCCCCACCCTCCTCGGAGCCCTACATGGGGATGCACAGAGCTGCAGACTTCCTGCACGTTATGCACCAGGGATACAGGGATGGTATACTCAAGCAATAAAGCACCAAAGTGCAAATTACTCAATTGACCCTCCGCCATAGGCTTCTGGGATTAGGAGATGTTATGCTGCCAAAAGACATCCCAGCGTAGACCTCGACAAGCCGATTGATTGGACCGGGCCCTTCCAACCTCCCGTCTAAATGAAGTAGGAGCCAAAGCACTGTGTTGGACTTGTGAAAGCCGCAGCAAGACACATTGCTCAAGAACCAGGATCTCTTCCTCCACTGACACGGGTCGCAACTAATGGCAAACAACTTGCCCCATTTGTCACCTCATATGATCAGCAAGGGGGTGCTCGGAACCACTTTAACCCTTGGTCCCCTTAGGGGATTATAACACACAAAGTTGTTGGGGAGTTACCATAACCCTGGTAAGGGAGACTAACAGGTACTAGTCCTTGCCCAAGGGACACCTGGGAGTATCAGCGAGGGTTAAGAGGCACTCCATCATCCTCCTAGTCCAACAGACCCCCTCACCCGGATGCAGTTTAACGTCATACCCAGGATGGCTGTGGAGAGGATGAGCAGCACCAAGTTCCTGGGGGTGTACATCTCTGAGGTCCTGGTCCAACAACACCACATCACTGGCCAAGAAGGCTTAAACTTGCCTCCAAACTGAAGAGAGCACGAGTCCTACCCTCCATCATGTGCTCATTCTACCAGGGCACCAATGAGAGCATCCTCAACAGCTGCATCGCGGTGTGGTATGGAAGCTGCACCGCCTCTTGCCAGAAGACTACAACGCACAGTGAAAGCTGCCAGCAAGATCGCTGGAGCCCCTCTGTCGCCCCTCTTGGAAATCTACCTCACCTGCCTTACCTGCAGAGCCATCAACATTGCAGGCGACACCTCCCACCCCTCACACTCCCTCTTCAGCCTTGTGCCCTCTGGGAAAAGGTACCAGTGCCTCCAGGCCCGCTTCACAAGACTGCTAAACAGCTTTGTTCATCAGGCCATCAGGACCCTGAACTCTGTCCACCCCCCGGGACTGCAACACACTCACCTGCACAATAACTACCTCAGCTGTTTGCACAGAAAGACTGGCACACCAACAGTTATACATCTGCTGCTGTATGTCTCTGCACTTTACTGCAACCATTTGCACAAATACCATATCTGCTACTGTCTGTTATTGCAATATTAATCATGTGCAGTCCAATCTGTCACTGTCTGCACATACACTACCACATCCAACTTGCAACTACAAGTATTACTGCTCTACTTTTTCTGTAAATAGGATTGTTGGGTTTTATCGTTTATCTTTATTTGCACTACAGGATGTATGGGTTTTACCTTTTGTCATTATTTGCACTATGAGTAGCATTACCGTACATAGACTGCTGTGGTTTTTCCAGCCTTATTCCTTTTTTTAAATTTGCGCACACCACTGAAGAGACAGAAACAGCATTTCAGTTGTCCTGTATGTCTTGTACGAACAGTGGATATAAAAAGTCTACACACCCCTGTTCAAATGCCAGGTTTTTGTGATGTAAAAAAAATGAGACCAAGATAAACCATTTTAAAACTTTTTCCACCATTAATGTAACCTATAACCTGTACAACCCAATTGAAAAACAAACTGAAATCTTTTAGGGGAAAAATAAAAAAACTTACAATTAAAGCTGCAAGCAGCTGTAAGCAGGCCCTCACCACCCACGCACCCACGGATCCTGGCACCCGATGAACCCAGCCGGCATGGAAAATTTCCCGTCGTCACGGCATGCGCTGCATGAATAATAAAGAAAACCGTTTGGCGCAGTACTTCCTGTGAGCAGTAGGTGGTGCTATAAGTTTTGCCAACCATTTTTACGTAGGAGCGTGCGGGATTGGACGAAGATCCATCGTAGAAAATTTGGTGAAAATTGTATAAAGTTTGTCCAAGTTACAACTGTCCAACATATTGTGATAAGGTAAACTTGGACATGTGGCCATGGCAACACTTACATTTTAGGTACATGTTGCAGAGCCATACAGAACTACAGAAGAGAGTCACCTTGACTTACGTTCCACATTTGGTGACCCTTGGACTTTCCCAACCCTCCAAAGTATAAAACATACTGAATGGCAAGGAGTGGGTTTCCATGGCAACTGTGATTATCGCAGGACAAAAGTAACTTCCACTGAGGGTAATCCAATGCACTCTGAGAAACCACTGAAAATGTCATGTCATTCTGACTACTGGTCTTACTGGCCAGTGCCTCATGTCAGCAGCAGGTAGTGGTGTGACAGTTTTGTGAATATTGATATACAGACATGTTCAGAGTGAGATTAATATAATTTGTGCAGTTTGGTCCAAATCAGACAAGGATTGTCTGAGCTGTAACTATCACATTTTGCATGGTGAGGAAGCCATTTAAGCAAGCCGGTCGCCATGGAAACAGTTCTGTACTATGTACATGTACTGTCAATAAGCCCTAGTCATTCCTTCATGTCATTTTTTCACCTGGTGAGAGAAAAATAAAGAAAACAGTTTTCAGCTATTCTTCCATTAATCACTAGGGGGCACGCTAACTTGTGTTTATTATTTTTATATAGACGCATTCGGGGCGGGACTAATATCCATTGTACAAAATTTGGGGAAAATCGGATGAAGTTTGTCCAAGTTGCAATTTTTTGATGTTCCATGGCAAGTACTCAACCTTAGTCATGTCACCATGGTAACACTTACCTATCAGTTATGTGTTGCCCACCCATATACTGTAGGACTACAGATGACAGTCACCTCTACCTATGCTCCAAATTTCATGACTCCAGGACCTTCCAACCCCCCCCCCCACAAGATCACGGATTGAATGGCGAGGAGGGCGTGTCCATGGTAACACGACTGACATCATGCTAAAGTTAATGTGCAGTTATGATCATCACTGTGGTGTGATGAATTTCAGAAAATTTCACGTTATTCTGGCAAGTGGCACGTGACTAATAAATAAAACAGTTTTCAGCAATTCTTCCTTTAACCACTAGGTGGTGCTATATCTTTTGTCAGGTATTGTCAGGTGGACATCGGACAAGTTTTGCTTGAGTTACAGCCGTTTGATGTTGTAAGGGGAGGAGTCAAACTTCGCCATGGCATCGTGGCCACGCCTTTTGAGACTGCGACTCACATTTGACAACTTTTAATGGCCAATGCCTATAGATGCTGCCATGTGAAAATGAGTTCAATGCGAGTGGCGCAGTACTTCCCATGAGCAGTTGGTGGTGCTATAAGTTTTGTCAACCATTTTTACATAGGAGCATGCGGGGTCGAACTAATATCCTCCGTAGAAAATTTGGTGAAAAATCGGATGAAGTTTGTCCAAGTTGCAACTTTTCGATGTTCCACACCGAGGAGTCAACCTTCGCCATGTCGCCATGGTGACACTTAGCTATCAAGTTATGTGTTGCTGACATATATAAGACTACCGATGAAAGTCACCTCTACCTACTGTATGCTCCAAATTTCATGACTCCAGGACCTTCCCAACCCTACCCATAAGATCACGGATTAAATGGCGAGGAGGGCGTGTCCATGGTAACAAGTGTGACATCATGGTAAAGTTGATGTGCAGTTATGAGCATCCCTGTGGTCTGATGAATCTCAGAAAATTTCACGTCATTCTGGCAAGTGGCACGTGAGTAATAAAGAAAAGAGTTTTCAGCAATTCTTCCTTTAACCACTAGGTGGCACTGTAGAGTTCTATGAATATTGTTCTATAGAACTGTTTGGAAGTGGATTGATATCCATAATACTGAATTTGGTTGAAATCCGACAATGCATACAAGCGTTATTGCCGTCAGAATGGTCATAGAATGTGCATGGCGAGGCATCAAATTTTGCCACGCCCCTACAGCCAAACCATCAAGCTTTCGGAAAAGTTTTCAATAACTTTTAATGGCACATGGGTATAGATGATTGTCACCACAAATGAGCTCAATCGGACAAAAACCCTAGGACGAGTTCGATCAAATGCGCAAAGTGGAAATTTGGTCACTGCCACTTCCTGCCCAAATGGCTGACTTCCTGTTGGATGTACACCATCATGTCTATGGAGTATTTTGCATGTCTTGACATGATAAGCATCTCCCCCGATTTTCATCTTTCTACGCCAAAGTAAGCGTGTGCCACTCCCCACTGGCTTCACGTTAGGTGGCACTGTAGAGTCATTTTTGTGGGGTCATTGATATTTCCTCCAAAATATTCAATTTTTTGCCAGTCTTGAGGTTCCTGCAAAAAATGGTGAGTTTTCATGCACGTTCACTACCCCAAAAATGAGATCTTAGATGGCGAAGAAGAAAAAAAAAATTGAAGCTGCAAGCAGCTGTAACCAGGCCCTCGCCCCCCTACACAACCATGGACGCCGGCGCCCATCGCTCAGAAAATTTCCCATTATTGCAGCAAGCGCTGCATGAATAATAAAGTAAACCATTTGGTGCAATGCTTCCCGTGAGCAGTAGGTGGTGCTATAACTTTTGTCAATCATTTATATGTAGGAGCGTGTGGGGCCTTACTAATATCCATCGTAGAAAATTTGGTGAAAATTAGACAAAGTTCTTCCACGTTACATCTTTCGATGTCCCATGGCGAGCAGTCAACCTTAGCCATGTCGCCATGGTAACACTTGCTTATCAATTATGTGTTGCCCACCCATACAGGACTACAGATGACAGTCATCTCTACCTATGGCTTCAAATTTCATGACTCCAGGACCTTCCCAACCCTCCCCACAAGATCATGGATTGAATGGCAAGAAGGGCGTGTCCATGGTAACAAGACTGACATCATGCTAAAGTTAATGTGCAGTTATGATCATCACTGTGGTCTGATGAATTTCAGAATATTTCACATCATTCTGGCAAGTGGCACATGACTAATAAAACAGTTTTCAGCAATTCTTCCTTTAACCACTAGGTGGCGCTATATCTTTTGTCAGATATTTTTATGTAGACGTGTTCAGGGCAGGACTATTTTCCATCATGGAAACTTTGATGGACATCGGACAAGTTTTGCTCGAGTTACAGCTGTTTGATGTTGTAAGGGGAGAAGTCAAACTTATGGCATCGTGGCCACGCTTTTTGAGATTGCAACTCACATTTGACCATTTTTAATGGCCAATGCCTATAAATGCCTGATTGTCTGATTTTCACTGGTTAATTTTCATAGAATTTTTATTCATTACCACTTTTGTCAGATTCAAGTTATTTCTGTGACCATTGTGGGTTTTTCTTTCATTAACAGAGGGGTACCAACAATTTTGTCCACATCTGTAAGTGTTATACCTGATAGATCACCAGGACATAGGCGAGTCTTCATGCAGCAACTAACTAACTTTATCATAGAACAGGGGTTTATATACAGAGTGGGCCGTCCCCGCCTGACATCACCCTGTGGGTGGGAACGGCATCCCAGACACACACACTTTCATACTTAACATTCACCCCCCTTACAAAACTGGGAAACCACACACGCAATTGAACCACCCACATTTAGAAACCCGAATCACCCACTAAGAACAAGGAGAACAATATACTGTCATGAACACCCTATCACATTCACACAAAACAATTAAACTGGACCCTGTCTCTTGAAAAAAAAAATACAACATAACCCCACACTACTCACATTCACTCACATGCAAACCAGCATCAAATATATACAAACTATACATCTTCTCTTATATACATACTGTATATACACAGGTATTTACACAAGGACAAAGAACAATTCAAGTAACGCCAACGTCTCTGGGCAGCCACCATCCACAAAACTGCCTCGGAGGCCCCGGGCACCCCCACAGTATATGTGCCCCTGGCCTCGGTCCACGTCCAGGGTCGAAGCCTCTCCCTCTAGCGAAGATGTCCCTTCCTGCCATAATCTTCATCTTCCCTCTGGCCCCGCAGTGCTGTTGTCCAGCGCGCCGCCCCACCGTGTCCCTCGGACCGCTCCCGACCGCCTTCAGCACCACCATCATGGCTCCAACTAGTCCAGCCCCCCGTGGCCGCACTTTGGTGAAAATGGAAACCCGCTCGTCGGCACCATTCGCTGCCTCGGGCGTCTCACCGTACCATCCAGCAGCCTCGTCCAGGATGCTCCGCCATGCTGCCACCTTGTCCAGCTGCCGCTGCTCACTCCCGGGGTTCTCAGCTTTGCACTCGTCGGCGACCCTCTCCGACCTGGGTATCTCGATGCAGCTCTCGACTCCCTCGTTCCATGAGTCATGCTGCATAGCCTCCGTATCCGGCCACTGCTCACCTCCGGGACATGCACCATCACCCTCACTCTCGGTGTCAGTGCTCCGCTGCACTGTCACCGCGTCCTGCGGCTGCTGCTCCTCCTCAGGACATGCACCATCACCCTCACTCTCAGTGTCAGTGCTCCGCCGCGCTGTCACCGCGTCCTGCGGTTGCTGCTCCTCCTCAGGACATGCACCATCACCCTCGTTGGGCCCGCTCATCAACCTGGGCTCCGCACCGCTGCATCCCATGCTCTCGGTGTTGGTGCTCTGCTGCGCTGTCACCATGTTCTGTGGCTGCCGCTCCTCCTCGGGACCGTCAGTCTGCCTGGCCTCCAGCGGCGGGGCTAACTCCTGCTGCACCACCTCTCCGCCGGAGTTGGTCTCGCTTTACTCGGGCTCTCTCCATCTCTGCTCCGGTTCTGGCTCGAGGCCCAGTTTCGTGCCCTTAGCCCCATTTTGGCACGAAACTAGCCTGTCAGCTAGTCTGTCCATAGGCTCCAACTGAGCCGTTAGTTCTCCCAAGCTAACTAGCTCCAGCATATCCAGTGCCACTAGCCTCTTCGCCCGCAGTTCTCTGGCCCTCGCCCGCTCCGCAAAGTGCACCTCCATGAGACCGACAGCCTCCACACAGCCCTCATTCGTGCCCAGCGAGTCGAGGATCCTTCAGCCCTCTGTGCCAAGGTTACGGGCCAGGAGGGCCTGCCACGGTCTCCCTCCAAGCCAAGGGAGACCCAGCAAGTTGATATACTCCTCAAACTCACGTCTCCACTGTGGCCACAAAATCACCAGCTCACCCGGGTTTTCCAGAAATGGCAATAATCGCTGATTAAACCAGCACAATCCCATTCTTCTCCTCGTCGCCAAATGTTATATCTGATAAATCACCAGGACCGAGGCGAGACTTCATGCGGCAACTAACTAACTTTATTATAGAACAGGAGTTTATAGACAGAGTAGGCCGTGCCCGCCTGACGTCACCCTGTGGGTGGGCACGGCATCCCAGACACACACACTCTCATACCTAACAGTAAGGCAGAAGAAACCGTCCCTCTACCAGCAGCCCCTTATATGCCCAACGGTTGGTGGAACTGGAAGGGTGAGCCACCACCCTGTGCCACACAAATAAGAGCTACAACAGTATAACAATATATATGAACAATAACTACATAATAGATGATGTGTGAGGTGATTTTGGTGAAGCTGCTTTGTAATTTTGAAGTTACTGGATATTTTTTAAATAAATATTTCCCCAAACTATGAAAAATAAAATTTATGCAAACTAAGCATTTTCGTCTGACCAAAACGACACAACTGACGTATGAACTGATTCTGGTGACGTTATACCTTATGATCATGACAGTATTTAATTTAAAGTTGTTGTCCCCCCCCCCCCGGAGTTACAATTTGCAGACGGTCCCTGCGCATTCGTTTCCCCGACGGCACCTCATAGACCCCAATGTAATTAGTGGAGCTCAGAGGACGGCTCTTTTTAATGAAAATGAGGTTATAGCTCGTTGTCCACTTTACCAGTGTATTAGATTGGTGTGGTTTGTGTTTTAACAATGTTTTGTTCAGGAGTTATTGATCCGCAAAGTCCGAATCTGTGAATATCTGGCCAACTTTACTGAAGTTTCCTACAGTCGTCTGGCAAACCACATCGCAAACGCTCCCCCTACCGTCACCTTCAAAGTAAGATTGGCTCGACACCGGAGAGAAATGGGAAACAAGCCTAGCTTTCCAAATTCCCATCAATCCTTAACTTTTCACGTAACCTCGAAATAAACGTTGTGCATTCTTCTGCTGTGAAGTGGCTCGTCTGTCATTTTTTCACCCAGAACACCAAACAATAAACCGTACACCTACCTATTTCGGTGCTTTGTGTTTCTCCGTAGCCGCTGTTAGCTTGTGACAGCAGCTGCTACAGGCGTTGCTTGGGAATGGAAAAAGAGGTGACCATGCTGATGCCTGTCCAAAATTATGCTGAGGTAAATAAATAAATATATTCTATATTAGTTGTTTGTGTTAATTAGCAACATCCAAGGGGTTGCACTAAACAGCGAATAGGACTCCCGTGACCCCAACCCCCTAGAAAACATCCAAATAATAAATGAAATCATTTTTATGGGACGCCAAAAGTCCACCAAACGCTCTCACAATCAATGAAATAATTATTTTGATATTTAGCGACACATGGCCATTCTTGTAGTAACTAACGTTACACAAAATGCCCAAATAGCATATTAAACCATGTCCAACAGGACCAGGTGACGTCAAGTTAACTAACGGGACACGTTTACAAATATTCAAGACCTATCCTCCTTATTCCTAGGGGTGCCGCTGTAGGAATGATTATGGGCGGAGCTTCCGGTTTCGGCTGACCTAGTGTTAAATCAGTCAGCAAGAGTGGAGTAGCAGGGACATTTAAAATAGCATAAAAGTTTTTCAAATTCATTTTAATGTATAGTCCACATACGTGTTTTGCACTCAAGTGGCAGATAATTTCAGTACTTGTAGTTTTTGTATTTTTGAATGTTTTTGTGTATGTGATATCCTACCGTGTAGCAATGATCACACTTGAGTTATTTCTTTGGCTAACTCTGCCGTTTATTCTGCAACACACATAATAATATGACTGAACATGGATTCTGCGCGGGGTTTTCACACTCTTGCTCTAATGTGTCCCCTTAGTAGTAATGCTAAACAATACAGGTAGTTCCCCCTAGAGGCATGTGCCAGTAATGTTTTAAATTAGACTTGCAGTCTACCACAGTGTAGTTCTGGTACTTGCTGCTGTTCGTGGTGTGAGGCTCCTCACAGATAAGCACAACTAAATCTGTGGCTTTGTAGTGATGTATAGCACCTTGGGAGAGCCAGATTGTCTAGCATCTCAGACAGGAGACAGTGGATAAGCTTGGGAGAACAAAGAGCAGGGGATTCCTGGTGAGATAGCAGGAAGGAGTCAAGGATGAATGCAGTGTGATGCAAATGTCATGTTGTGTGTGATGTAAATGCCATGAAACTTAAGAGAGGAGTTTCTGCTTGAGAGTTCAGTCTGTTCTGTGCTTGAACGATGGAGTGTGTAATAAATCATCTGAAATGATTCCGCCTCTGATTTCACACACTCCACAGCTTCAACAACAATGAGAAGGTCATGCACTGAAAACTAAAGGATTGTTTGTGTGATCGGTGGTACAGACACAGCAGCACCAGGTATGTTTTCACTTGTATGAATGTCACAGATCTGACATTTTACCCTGAATTTAAAACATCCAAGCACGGTGTTGTGGTTCTTTGTGGCTCTGACTAGACTCTGTCTGCTCTGAGGTAAATTTGATTATGCCCAACATATTTTTTAACAGAATGCAGCCAACTTTATTGCAGTGGAGACATTGATATATGTGACCCGTGCTGGCAAAATGAGTCGGAATGTGTGTTATTGCGGCGGCATGAAAGAAAGCGGCGTTGTTGGAGGTTTTAAGTAGAGTTTTATTATCATACTGCCGTCACGAGCTCCGCTCCCGGCGCCATGCATGAGCGCCGAGAGCGAGCCCACGGCTCTCAGAGAAGGAGGGACACAAAGTCTGTGTCCTGCAGCAGAGGTTGAAGTCAGATTGAGAGAGAGTTTGCGTTACAGAGTTGCAGCATATATACTCGACTACAACAATACATCAAAGGGCATACCCCAGCAGTTGGTATGATCAAAGAGATAACAGAACAGGCATAAGACATTTGCATTTGAGAGACATATTGATCTCAGTCCCTAGGTCACAGTGAGGACAGGACTCATGAACACAATGCATGAAAGGCAACATTAACATCACAGAAGTGAGCCAGACGAAACGAGTCTGCCTGTAGACATTAATACACATTTCACTGTTCTGTTATTTGCTCTAGCCAAGCGCTGTGTCTGACCAGTCTGTTTGTGGGGGTTACACCAAAGCACATCTACATATTGATCTCAGCCTCTAGGTCACAGTAAGGACAGAACGCATGAACACTATACATGAATGGCACATTACATCACAATACATGCATGGCACATTGCATCACAATACATGCGTGGCACATTGCATCACACTACATGAATGGCACATTACATCTCAGTAGTGCAGCGGGACAACCGAGAGAAGAGCTGAGTGTCCTGTGTGTTGTGGGGGGGTTGAATCAACCCGCCACATTATGTCCTTAATCTGGTATACAAGGAGGAGGCTGAGGATGCAGTTGAACGTTATTTTATTATGAACCACACAGATAATACCAAGCGCTCCGTACAATAAGATGGTTGACAGTCGAAGAGACCTTGTCTGTTCCGGCCGTGCCCTTTATACCCCAGATGACGGCGGAACCGGAAAGACGGGCCGTCACCTCCCACTACACCCAGTGCCATCTTTATACACTACATTTTCCCCTCCCCTTAGAAAAATGTCAAACACACCAATTAGGCCCTCTCAAATTTAAACCCGACTCGTACGCTAACAGCAAAACACCTATGTACAGAAATAAATAAACAGGCCTATCCATTCACACCAAAATAAACTAGAGGGGGCCAGGTAGACTGCCGACCCACCTCACACGGCCAGACGGGTTATTCTGCCATCTTTGGAATTAGAAAAAGTCCATAAAATCAGCCGGGTTCCTAAAATTAAATTAATCCCATAACATACCAAATTAAGATAAGATAAGATAAGATAAGATAAGCCTTTATTAGTCCCACAATGGGGAAATTCCAGGATTGCAACAGCACAGGGATAGCAACACTCAGAGCAATAATTTAGAAGATAAGAGAATAAGAGCAGTGAATGTACATATGTACACATACATATATATAGTGTAACGTCGGGGCTGTATTGGGGGGGGAGCAGCGATTTCCCCAGCATGCTTTGCAACAGAGGACGTTATTGTATGTGTGTGAATAAAGCCTGTTCGTCACTACTATCTGCTCCTTTTCTTTGTGTGAACCTCGCCTACGTCACACTGGTGTCAGGAGTGGGATGTGACATAGGCGAGGTTCACAATACACAGTGAGGAGCATTGTAGCTAGATGGAATAAACAGCATAACAGTCTATTTAGTTACCCCACATAGTATGAATATGTACCCATACATTTTGTCACCCTCCGTAGCGATATTGTCCTAGTTGTATACTGGAGGAGACCATTTTGTGCAAGTCTGTCGCGTCCTTTGCATTCAATACTATTAGGTCATCACATTTTTTTGCTATCTCTGCGCGCAGCCCTGCTTAGGTTGTACAGTCTGACAGCTGCAGGTAGGAAGGACCTGCAAAACCTCTCGGTCGCTCACCTAGGATGATGTAGCCTACTGCTAAATGAGCTCCTCAGTGCGTTCAGCATGTCCTGCATAGGGTGGGACTCAGACTCCACCAGATATGACAGCTTAGCCACCATCCTTCTCTCTCCTATCTCCTCTACTGGGTCAAGGCATTGCCCCAGGACAGAGCTAGCCTTCTTGATCAGTTTGTTCAGTCTCTTCCTATCGGCTGCTGTGATGCCACTGCTCCAGCAGACCACTCCAAAAGTGATGGCTGATGCCATCACCGAATCGTAGAATGTCTTCAGGAGCACCCCTTGTACACCAAAAGACCTGAGCCTCCTCAGTAGGAACAGCCTGCACTGTCCCTTCTTGTAGAGTGCGTCGGTATTGTGTGACCAGTCTAGTTTATTATTCAAATGAACACTCAGGTACTTGTAGGATGTCACCATCTCAATGTCTGTTCCCTGGATGTTTACTGGTGCTGTGAGGGGTTGTCCTTGCCTGTGGCAGTCCACCACCAGCTCCTTAGATTTCCTTGTGTTGATCTGGAGGCAGTTCCGATGGTATCAGTCCACGAAGTCCTGGATAAGTCCTCTGCACTCAGCTTCATCTCAGTTGGAGATGAGGCAGATGATCGCAGAGTCGTCAGAGAACTTCTGCAGATGGCAGTGTGTTGTGTTGTGTGAGAAGTCCGCAGTATAAAGGGTGAACAGGAAGGGAGCCAAAACCATTCCCTGGGGGGCCCCCGTGCTGCCGATGATCGTGTCGGACACACAATCCCGGGTTCTCACAAACTGTGGCCGGTTTGTGAGGTAGTCCAGGATCCATGATGACAGGTGCTGGTCCACCACTGCGCACAGCAGCTTGTCCCTCAGGATCATCGGTTGGATGGTGTTGAAAGCACTGGAGAAGTCAAAGAACATGATCCTCACTGTGTTCCCAGGCTTCTCCAGTTGGGGCAGGGAATGGTGAAGAAGGAAGATCACTGCATCCTCCACCCCGATGCCATGCTGGTAGGCGAACTGGAGTGGATCCATCGCTGGTCCCACCAGGGGGCGGAGGTGAGCAAGGAGCAGTCTCTTCAGGGTCTTCATCAGGTGAGACGCCAGGGCCACTGGTCTGTAGCTGTTCAGGTCTCTGGGGTGGGAAGTCTTTGGTACGGGTACCACACAAGATGTTTTCCACATCTGTGGTACCCTCCCCAGCTTCAGGCTCAGGTTGAAGATGTGCTCCACAATCCCACACAGCTGGTCTGCACAGGACTTGAGGAGCTTCGCGCTGATGCCATCCGGTCCCGAGGCCTTCCTCGCCTTGATCTTCCTCAGCTCTGTCCTCACCTGGGTCTTAGTGAGGGTCAGGTTGGGGGGCTGTGTGCTGGGAGTGGGGGGGTGTTGGTGGAGTGGGGTGTGGACAGCAGGTCTCGATGACTGTAGAGGTAGCAGTGGTTGGTGTGCAGGTGGGGGGGGAGGGCGGTTGGTCAAACCTATTAAAAAACAGGTTCAGATTGTTCACCCACTCCCTGCCCCCCGTGGCCTGGGAGGGGGTATTCTGGAGCCCAGAGATGGTTTTGAGGTTTCTCCAGACCCCGCCGATGTCGCTCCGTTGCAGCTTGTCCTCCATCTTCTTCCTGAAGCTGTCCTTGCCTTCTCTGATCTTCCTCCTTATCTCCCTCTGTACGGACTTCAGCATCTCCCTGTTCCCCAACCTGAAGATCCTCTTCTTCTCTCTCAGAAGTGTTTTTATCTCAGGGTTGATCCAGGGTTTGTTGTTCGAGTAACACCGTATGATCTTGGTGGGTACAGTGTTGTCCACACAGAAGTTGATGTAGTCCGTGATGGTGTGAGCGAGGCCATCGATGTCCTCACTATGTGGATCGCAGAGCTGCTCCCAGGCAGTGATTTCAAAACAGTCCTTTTGAGCGTCCATTGCCTCCTCAGACCATATCTTCACCCTGCGCATAACCGGAGGTTGTCTGTGTACTAGGGTTTTGTACACCGGCAGGAGATGAACCAAGTTGTGACCTGATCTCCCGAGTGGGGGGAGTGGTGATGAGGTGTACGCCTCCTTAGTATTTGCATAGAGTAAGTCCAGTGTTTTATTGTCTGTAGTGTGGCATGTGACATACTGGGTGAACGTGGGCAGAATGGGGGACAGTGAAATATGGTTGAAATCACCAGAGATGAGGAGGAGAGCATCTGGGTGTTGTGTCAGCAGCCTGCCTGTTACTGAGTGAATGGCGTCACACGCTGTCCCAGCGTTCACCGTCGGATTTGCATAAATAACAATGCAGATCACGTGTGAGTACTCCCTCGGGAGATAAGCAGGCCACATGCTAACAGCTAGCAACTCAATGTCTTTGCTGCAGTGTTGCTCTTTAACTGTGATATGTCCCGGTTTACACCAGTTGTTATTGACATACATTATCACTCCTCCGCCCCTTGCCTTCCCACTGTCTGGTGTCCGGTCTTCCCATATTGCGTGGAAACCCTCCAGTTCGATGTTAGCATCAGTTGCTAGTTCTGTTAGCCACGTCTCAGTAAACAACATCATGCTAATCTCTCTGCTAATCTAATTAGCAAATCTAATAATAATAATAAAATCTAATAATTATATACACAAAGAACCAGGAATATAACAGTTAATATGTACATTCTCTTCCATTGCCAGCCCCCACCCCAACACACCCACCCCAGAAATCGTGCAACTCACAACAGATAATGTGATACAAACAGTGTTGAGGGATCACATTTTTTTTTTATTTTTTTTTACACACTGGGCAAAAGCAATACGTACATATTAACTATGTGACTTCAGGGAGAAAAATGGCACATAAACCAAACAGCGAAACAACATGCCAATAATCCCCCCCCTTAAAATCATGTCTTAGTCCCCCCTGGAGGCTCACCGCTTAGATTCTCGTCTCGCAGATCCCACCCCGAGCGCCTTCGCCTCTTCTTCTCTGGGGACGAGCCGCTCTGGCACCTTCTCTCATCCACACACTGCAGCTAATTAGGGTGCCTTCAAAACTAATCAGACAGCCCCAAATTGTCATCTTCCCGGGTAGCCACCACTCGCAGCCACCCCTGGGCATCATTTCGCTTTTGTCGCTCATGCATTCTTCTCGCCCGAGCCTCCTCCCTGGGCCGGACCTCATCCCCAACCCGCAGGGGAGCCTGACTTGGTCTTGTATGTTCACGACGTCATGACTGGGCTTCCTTCCTGGGCTGAGCTGTCCCGCCAACCCGATCCAAAGCCCTACTTGAATGTCAGTGCTTGGCACGTTGCAGAATCGCGCCTGCTGGTCCTGTCCCACTGGCTTTCATTCCAACACCAGCAGCCATCCCGGATGTTCTGCTGTGCCATCCAGCTCCCACATCCAAGGCTGCTTGGACACTGGCATCAGAACCCTCCCGTGCTGGGTCATTGCGGCACCGGTCCTCATCACCTCCCAAAACACCAGGCCGATTGCTGTCCCAAACCGCGTCGTCCTCCACGTGGGGAGTGCTTCCTCCATAGCCAAAACATAGCGTCAAGAACTCTCTCATGCGGTAATGTGCAAACAGGCTCCTCACAGTGGGCAAGCTCAACACTGAGGCCACCGTTCCCATGTCCACCAACAACAGCATTTCCACGCCGTCCAGTGACATGTTGCAGAAAATGTGCCCATCTGTGCTCGAGGAGACGGTATGAACAACCGTAGGAGCCACGGCGGGGAAATCCACTCCATGTCTTCGGTCCTCCCGCTCAAATTTTTTGCAGGTTCTGGCGACGTGATACAGAAGACAACGTTTACCACACTGCTCACCCCTCGCCGGACACTCTCTTGCCTTGTACCGGTGCCTGGTAGACCCACAGACATAACACCTTGGCGTTCCCAGGGCAGACCTAACTTTTACAGCGGCAGCGCACTCTTCTTCAATCGCGTTGTCCTTGCTATCAGGGTCCACAGCCAGCTCTATCAATCTTGGTTCAGTGTCCTGCAGCATGCCATTTTCCTGGGCGCAAAAATAATGCGCCATTAACTCCACCACGTCCTCATAACTATCAGCCTCTCCTAATGTGTCTAGGATCCCTTGACCCTCCATACCGAGATTATGGACCAAGAGAGCCTCGCATACTGCTTCTTGAGCTTGCCGAGGTTAAGAGCCAACAGAAAACTCTGGAAAGCCGTGCACCACCTAACCCAGGGGGCCAGCGGCTCGCCCGGAACCTCCAAAAATGGCCAAAAATTGTAAACAGCTCGCTCCATACCTTTTTTCTCGTCGCCAAATGTTATGTCCTTAATCTGGTATACAAGGAGGAGGCTGAGGACACAGTTGAACGTTACTTTATTATGAACCACACAGATAATGATATGGGTGGGCAATATAAGCTGCGGCTTCAGCCATCATCCATTTCGGATAACTTATGTTGAACTGTATAATCAGAGGAGTTATTGTTTAATTTGACCTTGTTAGATTTTTTTTTTGCCCCTTTGTTATATTATTCTGTTCCTTTCTTTTAATCTTTACTTTTAATCAATCCGAAATAAAGATTCATTCATTCATTCATAACACCAAGCGCTCCGTACAATAAGATGGTCAACGGTCAAAGAGACTTTTTCTCTTCCGGCCGTGCCCTTTATAGCCCAGATGACGGCGGAACCGAAAAGGCGGGCTGTCACCTCCCACTACACCCAGCGCCATCTTTATACACTACAATGTGCACCGTGTCATTACCAGCTACAGGCACGAGAAGTCATAAATCATGACTCTTTCTTTGTTTGCTAGCGGCAAGTCCCAGGAAAACCTCCATGAGTGTCTGGTATCATTGGCAAGTTTTCAACCTAGCCAAAATATAAACAAATCGTCTTTCCAGATCCGTTTTTTTTTTTTTTTGATTTTGTATACTTTATTGATCCCCAGAGGGGAAATTGAGGGCATCCACCTGGATGGATGAAGCAGCCACGGTACGGCACTATCCCTTTACCATTCACACACACATTCACACCTAGGGCCACTTTAGAGTCTCCAGTTAACCTAACCTGCATGTTTTTGGCCTGTGGGAGGAAACCAGAGAACTCCCGGAGTAAACCCACGCAGACACGGGGAGAACATGCAAACTCCACACAAATCACTTTTGGTCAGGGGCTGGGATCGAACCAGGGATCCCATGGCCAAGGGTGAGTTGCTGTGCTGCTGCAGTGCTAACCACTGCACCACCACTCTTTTTGTGCACTTCCTACAAATTAAATATCCTTTTGAAGGTCTTTCAATACAGAATATGGAAATAACATTACATCAGTTTTGAAAATGTCCTCAAAGTGACTCATTTTGCCAGCATGGGTCATTTGTTAACAGCATTAGCATCTTAGCAGCGGGACTAACAAATGGCGCTACAGTCTTCCAGGCCACTTTTTAAGGTCATCTTCCCATCCCTCGATAGTCATGGGAGGTGGTGTGATTATATTACTGTTTTTGAGGTGCAAAAGGCCGTGTTCCCGCATTTCTGATGCCGAAGTCATTGTTTTTTAACAAGGAAAAGTGTCCCGTTTCAGTGACAACCATGTGTTCTAAACTAGTACTGGCAGTTGCTACCGTAATTCACGCAAGGCATCATGGGGCCTAGGAATAAGGTGGATAGATTGATTACAATTTCAAACAGCTTTTAATAAATAAATTGTAGTGTCCGAAATAATGAGGAGGCGACGTGACGTTTATAATGTTTATTGCTAAGAACTATAACACACAATGGGATACCCTACAGCGAGTATGGGAGTGTGGAAAGCCTCAGGCTTTTATAGTACAGGTGACGCCACCTCCCAAAGGCGGGGCATCACCCCTCCCAGCCTAGGGCACTGCCATACTAATATATTACCCCCCCCCCCCCTTGAAAAAACTGCAACCACACTAATGACCCAACCAATAAATTTATACCCGAATCACACTCTAATACAGGAGAACAGACCTATCCATTCACACCACACTGGCTCAGTGGAACCCTCCGCTATTTAACAAGAGTCTCTGAAAGAAAAATGAGCCACTCACCAAATTAAAACAATCCCTCCTAAGCTAAACACATAAGAAAAGAGACAGAAAATGGCAGTACCCGTCCCATAAACCCACAGAATACATATATACTGTCATCGAGACCTGCTGTCCACACCCCACTCCACCAACACCCCCCCACTCCCAGCACACAGCCCCCCAACCTGACCCTCACTAAGACCCAGGTGAGGACGGAGCTGAGGAAGATCAAGGCGAGGAAGGCCTCGGGACCGGACGGCATCAGCACGAAGCTCCTCAAGTCCTGCGCAGACCAGCTGTGTGGGATTGTGGAGCACATCTTCAACCTGAGCCTGAAGCTGGGGATGGTACCACAGTTGTGGAAAACATCTTGTGTGGTACCCATACCAAAGACTTCCCACCCCAGAGACCTGAACAGCTACAGACCAGTGGCCCTGACGTCTCACCTGATGAAGACCCTGAAGAGACTGCTCCTTGCTCACCTCCGCCCCCTGGTGGGAGCAGCGATGGATCCACTCCAGTTCGTCTACCAGCACGGCATTGGGGTGGAGGATGCAGTGATCTTCCTCCTTCACCGTTCCCTGTCCCACCTGGAGAAGCCCGGGAATGCGGTGAGGATCATGTTCTTTGACTTCTCCAGTGCTTTCAACACCATCCAACCTATGATCCTGAAGGACAAGCTGCTGTGCGCAGTGGTGGACCAGCACCTGTCATCATGGATCCTGGACTACCTCACAAACCGGCCACAGTTTGTGAGAACCCGGGATTGTGTGTCCAACACAATCATCGGCAGCACGGGGGGCCCCCCAGGGAACGGTTTTGGCTCCCTTCCTGTTCACCCTTTATACTGCGGACTTCTCACACAACACAACACACTGCCATCTACAGAAGTTCTCTGATGGCTCTGCGATCGTCGGCCTCATCTCCAACGGAGATGAAACTGAGTACAGAGGACTTATCCAGGACTTCGTGGACTGGTGCCATCGGAACTGCCTCCAGATCAGCGCGAGGAAAACTAAAGAGCTGATGGTGGACTGCCACAGGCAAGGACAACCCCTCACAGCACCAGTAAACATCCAGGGAACAGACACTGAGATGGTGACATCCTACAAGTACCTTGGTGTTCATCTGAACAATAAACTAGACTGGTCACACAATACCGACGCACTCTACAAGAAGGGACAGTGCAGGCTGTTCCTACTGAGGAGGCTCAGGTCTTTTGGTGTACAAGGGGTGCTCCTGAACACATTCTATGACACGGTGGTGGCATCAGCCATCACTTTTGGAGTGGTCTGCTGGGGCAGCGGCATTACAGCAGCCGATAGGAAAAGACTGAACAAACTGATCAAGAAGGCTAGCTCTGTCCTGGGGCAACGCCTTGACCCAGTAGAGGAGATAGGAGAGAGAAGGATGGTGGCTAAGCTGTCATCTCTGCTGGAGTCCGAGTCCCACCCTATGCAGGACATACTGAACGCACTGAGGAGCTCATTTAGCAGTAGACTACATCATCCTAGGTTCGCAGGTCCTTCCTACCTACGGCTGTCAGACTTTATAACCTAAGCAGGGCTGCGCGCAGAGATAGCAAAAAAACGTGACGACCTAATAGTATTGAATGCAAAAGACGTGATAGACTTGCACAAAATGGTCTCCTCCAGTATACAACTAGGACAATATTGCTACGGAGGGTGACAATATGTATGGGTACATATTCATACTATGTGGGGTAACTAAATAGACTGTTATGCTGTTTATTCCATCTAGCTACAATGCTCCTCACTGTGTATATATATATTTATGTGTACATATGTATATTCACTGCTCTTATTCTCTTATCTTCTAAATTATTGCTCTGAGTGTTGCTATCCCTGTGCTGTTGCAATCCTGGAATTTCCCCATTGTGGGACTAATAAAGGCTTATCTTATCTTATCTTATCTTATCTTATATACATGTAAACTGGGAACTCCCCAAAGTAAAGACAAAGGAAAAACACTTTCACACTATGGGCAATAATTACACCATTCACACATAGGTGTTACTGCACCTCACTCACACAACAGTCATACACCCACACACAACAGTGGTCTCGTGCCTATTAAATGACTCATCCTATCACAGAGGTAGTTACGTCCCTAATGAGACCACCAACGGCCATAAAGGCCCGACTTGTGAAAGGGGAATCTCCTCAGCAACCCGTGCTGGAAATAAAAGTAAAATACAACTGTACAAAATGTGAATTACTGTACACCCATACCCTGACCAAACAGTAACACATACCCACAGGTCAGTCGTCGGCCTCCGTCGGTCTATGATGACCATGGAAGAGAATCCTAAACGTCTACTCTGCTGGAACAGCACCGCCTGTGGCTGAACAGGTCGATGCGCGAATGGCAGTCCCTGTCACACAGGTTGCACTTGTGGGTGGTCTCCGTGCTGCTGGGTCTGTGGCGGTTCTTCCTGCGGGTCCTTTTTTCATCTGCTGCAGCAGTCAGTCTCTCTTCACCCGCCTTGAGCTGTCTGGTCAGGGTGCCTCTCCATTTGGAGCGGTCCGTTGCAAGGTCCTCCCAGTGCTCTGTGTTGATCTCCAGGGCCTTCATGTCTCTCTTGCAGACGTCTCTAAAGCGCAGCTGTGGGCGGCCAACGTCTCTCCTGCCAGTCGCCAGTTCTCCGTAGAGGACGTCTTTGGGGATTCTGCCATCCTCCATACGGTGAACGTGGCCTAGCCAGCGGAGCCTGCGCTGTCTGAGCAGAGGGAACATGGAGGGAAGGCCGGCGCGGGACAGAACTTCTGTGTTGGGCACTTTGTCCTGCCAGGATATGTCCAGGATGTGGCGAATGCAGCGCAAGTGGAAGGAGTTCAGTCTCTTTTCCTACCGGGCGTATGTTGTCCACATCTCACTCCCATAGAGCAGTGTGCTGATGACGCAGGCATTGTACACTGCCATCTTCATCTTGACAGAGAGTTTGGGATTCTCCCACACTCGTGTGGTGAGGCGAGCGAGTGTGAAGGCTGATTTTCCAATCCTCTTGTCGATCTCTGTATCAAGGGAGAGGTTGTTGCTGATCATGGACCCCAGGTACATGAACTGATTCACGACCTCCAGCTCGTAGTCGTCGATGGTGATGGTTGGTGGTGCTTCTGTGCCTTGCGCCAAGACGTTAGTCTTCTTCAGGCTGATGGTAAGCCTGAAGTCCTTGCATGCCTGGGAGAAGCGGTCCATCAGGGTCTGAAGCTCCTGCTGTGTGTGGGTTGCGACTGCAGCGTCATCTGCGAACAGCATGTCTCTGATTAGAGCCTCGCGTACTTTGGTTCTGGCTTTCAGGCGGGCGAGGTTGAAAAGCTTGCCGTCAGATCTTGTGTGCAGGTAGATTCCCTCCGTTGCTGTGCTGAAGGCATGCCTCAGGAGCATTGCAAAGAAAATCCCAAAGAGGGTTGGCGGAAGTACACAGCCCTGTTTCACTCCGCTGAGTATGTTGAATGGCTCTGAGACGTTGCCGTCGTGCTGCACTATCCCCTGCATGTTGGTGTAAAACGATTCGATGAGGCTTTGCAACTTTGGTGGGCATCCTATCTTTGGCAGGATCTTGAAAAGGCCCTCTCTGCTGACCAAATCGAACGCTTTGGTGAGGTCAATGAAGGCGACGTACAGGGGCATGTTCTGTTCTCTGCATTTCTCCTGGAGTTGGCGGATGGAGAATATCATGTCTACCGTCGATCGCTCAGCGCGGAAGCCACACTGAGACTCGGGGTAGACACGTTCGGCAAGCTTCTGTAGACGAACGAGAACAACTCATGCGTAGACTTTGCCAACAACACTGAGGAGGGAGATGCCCCTGTAGTTGTTGCAGTCGCTTCTCTCCCCTTTGTTTTTGTAGAGGGTGATGATCTTGGCGTCCCTCATGTCCTGTGGTACGGCACCTTCCTTCCAGCACTGGCAGAGGACATCATGCAATGGCAGCAGTAGGGCGGTCTTGCAGTGCTTGATCAGGTCGGGGGGTATGCCGTCGTTGCCGGGTGCCTTGCCAGCGGCCAAGCTATCAATGGCCTTGCTGAGTTCATCGATGGTTGGCTCAGCGTCAAGTTCGTCCATAGATGGCAGGCAGTTGATGGCATCAAGGGCTGACGGTGTCACGGTGTTCTGTCTGGAGTAGAGGTCGGAGTAGTGTTCCACCCATCTCTCCATCTGCTTGTTCTTTTCTGTGATCATCCCCCCAGTGGAGGATTTGAGGGGGGCCGTCTTGCTCTGAGCCGGACCAAGTGCTTTCTTGATGCCGTCGTACATACCACAGATGTTCCCTGTTATGGCAGCGATTTGAATGTCTTGGCTGAGCTGAGTCCAGTACTCGGCACAGCGCCGAGCAGTCTGCTGAACTTTGCTTCTCGCAGCCCTGAGAATCTGGAGATTCTTCTCGTTTGGGTACTTCTTGTATTCAGCAAGTGCTGAGCGCTTGGCTTCAATGACGGGGGTCATCTCGGTCAACTTGGCATCAAACCAGTCCTGTGACTTCGAGGTCTTCCTCCCAAAGGTAGCCAAGGCTGTGCGGTGGATGGTGTTTCGCAGCTCTTCCCACTTCTGCTTTGCAGATTCTCCTTCTTGTGGTACACCAAGTTCCTTCTCAAAGGTGGAGGCAAACTGCTCAACAAGTTCTGGTTGGGCCATCTTGCTGGTGTCAATCCGTGCCTTTCCAGGCTGTCTAGCACGATGGAATTTCTTCAGCTGCAGCTTGACCTTGCAACACACCAATGAATGGTCTGTGTCGCAATCTGCACTCTGGAACGAACGGGTGATTAGCACGTTCTTCAGTGAGGTGCTCCTGGTCAGGATCAAGTCCAGCTGGTGCCAGTGCTTTGAGCGCTGATGTCGCCAGGAAATCTTGTGTTGGGGCTTGGTCTTGAAGAACGAGTTTGTGATGCACAGTTCGTGATATGTGCAGAACTCGAGCAGCCGCTGTCCGTTGTTGTTCATTCTGCCCATGCCAAATGGTCCAAGACAGGAGGGCCAGGAATCATGGTCAGCACCCACTCTGGCATTGAAGTCTCCAAGGAGAATGAGTTGTTCAGAGTTGGGGATGATCCTGACAGTTGTTGCGAGATTCTTGTAGAATTCGTCTTTTGCCTCTGGTGTGGCTGTCAGTGTTGGGGCATACACACTGACGAGGGTGACTGGGCTTTGAGTGGTGTTCAGGTGGAGGGTGAGGAGTCGTGCAGAGCCATTGCTGCCCGGTTCCACCATCTTCAGCAAGGTGTTCTTCACTGCGAAGCCCACTCCGTGTTCCCTGTGTTCATCACTGCCCTTTCCCTGCCAGTAGAATGTGTAGTCCTTCTCTCTCAGTGTACCTGCGTCAGCCAACCATGTTTCCTGGAGAGTGGCGATATTCACTCCCAGTCTCTTCAGCTCATTATTGATGATGGCAGTCTTCCTGGTGTTGTTGATGTCTTTGAGGTTAGCAACGAGTCCTGTCATCATAGTGCGGACGTTCCAAGTTCCCAGTTTTAGAGTTGGTCTCTTTTGGTTTTTTGTCTTGCCTGGTGCGAAGGTTCTCAGCCTGCTGTTCGGACTTCTCCTCATCCCCATGCGCCCAATGAGGAAAGCAAGCTGTGGCGGGACAACACCTTATTGGCTGGGGGCTGCCCAGCTTGAGGCAGGCGGTAGCTGTCCAGTGAGATCCGATGATCCCTCCCACCATCGGGAACAACCCCTGGCGCCGCGCTCTACGCCAATTGAGCGGTGGCTTATAACCAGTAACTGTCATTCCCCGTGTTTTGTAGGATAGGAATCCTACAAAGGGCATTACAATAATCTAAGCAAGATGAGATAAAAGCATGAATGATCATTTCCAGTTCAGGTGTTGAGACCATAGGTCTAAGTTTTGCAATATTCCTCAGATGAAAAAAGCAATTTCTGACTAGTTGCAGACCATGGCAGTCCAGTGACATAGCATTGTCAAAAACAACACCCAGGTTACGCAGGCTGGGCTGGACAGAAGAGCCTAGGTGACCTAAGCATTACTTTATCAGAGGAATTTTACTGTCTGGAGCGATGATCAGTGTTTCTGTCTTGTTAAGATTTAATTGTAGGAAGTTATTGTTTAACCATTTGTTAATGGTAGACAGGCAAGAGATTCATCCATCCATCCATCTTCTACCGCTTTTCCGGAGGTCCGGGTCACGGAGGCAGCAGTTCAAACAGAGAAGCCCAGACTTCCCTCTCCCCAGCCACCTGCTCCAGCTCTTCAGAGAGGATACCAAGGCGTTCCCAGACCGGCTGGGAGACATAGTCTCTCCACCAAGTCCTGGGTCTGCCCCGGGGTCTCCTCCCAGTGGGACGTGCCTGAAACACCTCAAGTGGGAGGCGTCCATGTTCAGCTCATTTTCTTTAAAAGAGCAGTAAAGCTGAATGTCGTCTGCATAAAAATGGTAAGAAACACCCTTAAACTGACTAATAATCTGGCCAAGTGGGGTTAAATACAATAAAAACAGAGTAGGGCCCAAAACTGAGCCTTGACGAACCCCATAGGAAAATCCTTTAACCTCTGACACCTTCTCATTAAACAAAACACAAAACCCTCTGTCAGTTGAATAAGATGAGAACCATTTCAGAACTAATCCTGAAATACCAAATGTGTCCTTCATCCTATTTATCAATATATTGTGGTCCACTGTGTCAAAAGCAGCAGTGAGATCCAACAACACCAGGACCGAGTACTGACCAGAATCTGCTGCCATCATGATGTCACTGGGGACTTTAATTAACGCTGTCTCAGTGGAGTGCATTTTGTGGAAACCAGACTGGAAGGTGTCTAAGATTTTATTTCTCTCTATGAATGTAGTTAATTGCTCGGCTACTACTTTCTCAAGCATTTGGGATAAGAAGGGAATCTTTGAAATTGGCCTGTAATTGTTCAGTTCTGTAGGGTCTAAATTTTGTTTCTTTAATTTGGGTTCAACCACTGCTTGTTTAAAAGAACTGGGAACAGTGCCTGATAAATGTGACATATTAATGATTTCGACAATTAAAGGCCCAATAGTCAAACATTTTGAAAAGAAGTGATGTTGGGAGGATATTTAAGGGGCTTAAAGAGGGCTTCATAGAGGCCTGAAGACCATTTACATCCAGTTGCGTGACTGGAGTGAATAAGGACCACGTGTTAGAGGGGGCCTGATTCAGGCCAAGGTCCTCAGCAGATGGTGTAGTGCTTGCTCTAATATCATTCACCTTATTCACCATAAAATTTGCAAAGTCATCACATTCAGCATTAGAATAAGCAGGAACCATGGCTAAATCAAGTGAGACAATGGAGTTAATGGTGTCAAACAAAAACTTGGGATTTCCCTTGTTTAAGGATATAAGCTGAGCAAAGTAATTTGCTCTCAAATCCTTCATCATATCATTTAGTGAGGTTATGAGGTCTTTGAGGTGGAGTCTATGCACCTCAAGCTTGGTGGCCTTCTACAAATGTTCCACCGTCTGACAACTTCTCCTAAGAATACAGATCTCTTCATTTAACCAAGGGCATGGTTTCTTAGGAGAAGTATAGCTACATTTAATAGGAGCCACTTTATCAAGTACCAGTCGGCACTGTTGGTTAAAGCAATCCACCATAGAATTTACATTCTCACATCCTGCAACAAGATGAGTGTCAAAAGCTGAAATAAATCTATCCACAGCCTGCTGGTTAATAATGCGCCTCTGTCTTAATGTTTTACATTCCTGCTGTTCCACATTAACTGACAGCTCAAAGAAAACACAGCAATGATCACTGACACAAACATCCTCCACTTTAACATTATCCAAACTCAGTCCCAATGAAAAGACAAGGTCCAAGGAGTGCCCCTTTATATGTGTAGAGCCGGAGACATGCTGCCTGAAATTGTGAGCCTCTGTAATAGTTAAAAAGTCTGCAGCAGCATTAGAAGACATGTCATTTACATGTATATTAAAAACACCTAAAATTAAAACTTTCTAGTTTAATAACGGAAGATAAAAAGTCTGAGAATTCTGATAAAAACACACCAGCTGGGCTGGGCTGGCGGTAGATTAAAACACAATAAAAAGGAGTTGAGGTACTTATCTTCAATATCTGAAGTTCAAATGACGAGAAACGCTCAGAGTTCACAGACCGGCATTTGAAGTGGTTGTGGAAAATGTCGGCCAGGCCACCTCCGTGTCCACTCAGGCGAGGGGTCGCAATGAAGGCGCAGTCTGTAGGGCAGATCTCCTTCAGGTGAGCGAATTCATCCTGTCATTGCCATGTTTCAGTCAGAAGTAGTAAATACAGGTTTTCTTTCCCAATCAAATTGTTCAGGAAAAATAATTTGTTTGAGATGGAGCGAGTGTTCAGCAGACCCATCTTAATCCATTATGGCGGCGCAGTGTCACGCCCAGCTGACTGAATGTTGACAGCTGTCAAACAGCGGAATCGTGAAGGAGAAATTCTCCAAGAGCGAAGGCAACGGTAGAACAAGTCATACTGGAGCAGTGGCGTGGGGTTGTAGTCCTCCTCAGGTGTTTGCACGTGGATGAGACACAAACAACTCGTGTATCCCTCTCAATTTAGGCGGCTGGTGTGCCTCAGCCTCACCTGGACGCCGGTGTTCTGCCATTTTACCATAGGTCGTCAGAATACCATAGCCCTATGGCAAACTGATAGATGTAGCTATCAATTTAGCATACTTTGCCAGAATAGTATATCTATAGTTTATACAGTGGTACTTTGTCAGAATAGCATATCTATAGTTTATACAGTGCTATGATGTTCTGATGGGTATATTTAAGGACAAACAGTAGTATTTCTATAGTTTATAGTGATCTAATCTTCTGATAGATATATTTAACATCAAAGAATAGCATTTCTGTAGGTTATACAGTGGTACTTTGTCCGAATAGCAAATCTATAGTTTATACAGTGGTACTTTGTCCGAATAGCATATCTACAGTTTATACAGTGCTGTGATGTTCTGATGGGTATGTTTAAGGTCAAACAGTAGTATTTCTATAGTTTATAGTGGTATAAAGTTCTGATTGATATATTTAAGATCAAAGAATAGCATTTCTATAGTTTATATAATGGTGCTTTGTCCGAATAGCATATCTGTAGTTTATACAGTGGTACTTTGTCAGAATAATATATCTATAGTTTATAGTGGTCTAATCTTCTGATAGATATGTTTAAGATCAAAGAATAGCATTTCTATAGTTTATAGTGGTCTAATCTTCTGATAGATATATTTAAGATCAAAGAATAGCATTTCTATAGTTTATACAGTGCTTTGTTCGAATAGCATATCTGTAGTTTATACAGTGGTACTTTGTCCGAAAAGCAAATCTATAGTTTATAGTGGTCTAATCTTCTGATAGATATATTTAAGATCAAACAATAGCATTTCTATAGTTTATACAGTGGTACTTCCGTCAGAATAGCATATCTATAGTTTATACAGTGGTATGATGTTCTGATGGGTATATTTAAGGTCAGACAGTAGTATTTTTATAGTTCATAGTGGTCTAATCTTCTGATTGATATATTTAAGATCAAAGAATAGCATTTCTATAGTTTATAGTGGTCTAATCTTCTGATAGATATATTTAAGATCAAAGAATAGTATTTCTATAGTTTATACAGTGGTACTTTGTCAAAATAGCATATCTATAGTTTATACAGTGCTATGATGTTCTGATGGCTATATTTAAGGTCAAACAGTAGCATTTCTATAGTTTATAGTGGTCTAATTTTCTGATAGATATATTTAAGATGAAAGAATAGCATTTCTATAGTTTCTACAGTGCTATGATGCACTGATGGGTATATTTAAGGTCAAACAATAGTATTTCTATAGTTTATAGTGGTATAACATTCTGATAGATATATTTAAGATGAGGGGTATAATGTTCTGATGGCTATATTTAAGATCAAAGAATAGCATATCTATAGTTTATATAAGGGGTCTTCCAAAAAATAAAATTCAAAGAAAAGATGTAATTAATTTTCAAACAGAAGGGGTTGTGCATTCATGAGGAAAAGAAAAAATAGGGTTTTTTCACACAGAAATTTTTATTGTGATACTGTGGTGGACACACATACGGGACCTGTTTTGTGAATCACATTTTAGGTCAGAACAAAAGCAGAGCAGCTTCCTTAGTGATTACAGGAAGCTGCAAGAATCTTAGCTTTGGTATGCAAGGCTTGAGACTGTGGGGAGTTTAATTAAAGGATTAAAGAAGGGGTGCATTGTAGACAGTTGAAGTGATATCATGGAGAGAGGATGCATTGTGACTTTCTTTATTATGCAAGGTGGTCTGTGATACATGTGACCTGAGTCCTGATATTTAAGGACGAGAGTTTACTGTGTGGATCTCTTTTCTGCTTTGAGATGATGGTGTTGTGAATAAAGCTGACTTGAGAGAGAACTCTGCCTCGTCATTTTCACATCACTACAATACATATACAACACTAATATTGTAGAAATGAACAAGACAACTATGATTTATCTATGTACAAACAAGACAATCATGTTTGTACTAGATAAATCATAGTTTCACAAAAATTAGCTACATACCGCTTAACCTGCTTATGGAGTGAGAGGTTTTACAGCTTGCAGTTCCTTCAATGACTAATAAATAGTATACAAAATGTAGGAATATTTAATACAAAGGTAAACACAAATATATATATATACGTATATATATATATATATGTATACAGCCGTGGACAAAATTGTTGGTACCCCTCTGTTAATGAAAGAAAAACCCACAATGGTCACAGAAATAACTTGAATCTGACAAAAGCAGTAATAAATAAAAAGTCAATGAAAATTAACCAATGAAAATCAGACAATGCTTTTGAATTGTGGTTCAACAGAATTATTTTAAAAAACAAACTCATGAAACAGGCCTGGACAAAAATGATGGTACCCCTAGAAAAGATTGAAAATAATGTGACCATAGGGACCATAGGGACATGTTCAACCAAGATGTGTCCTCTAATTAACATCACAGGTGTCTACAAACTTGTAATCAGTCAGTTGGCCTATTTAAAGGGTGACAAGTTGTCACTGTGCTGTTTGGTGACATGGTGTGTACCACACTAAACATGGACCAGAGGAAGCAAAGGAGAAAGTTGTCTCAGGAGATTAGAAAGAAAATTATAGATAAGCATGTTAAAGGTAAAGGCTATAAAACCATCTCCAAGCAGCTTGATGTTCCTGTGACTACAGTTGCACATATTATTCAGAAATTTAAGATCCACGGGACTGTAGCCAACCTCCCTGGATGTGGCTGCAGGAGGAGACGGATAATACGAATGGTAACAAAAGAGCCCAGAACAACCTCTAAACACATTCATGGTGAACTCCAAGGTCAAGGTACATCAGTGTCAGATCGCACCATCAGTCGTTGTTTGAGCCAAAGTGGACTTCATGGGAAACGACCAAGGAGGACACCACTGTTGAAAACAAATCATAAAAAAGCCAGACTGGAATTTGCCAGACTGCATGTTGACAAGCCACAAAGCTTCTGGGAGAATGTCCTATGGACAGACGAGACAAAACTGCAACTTTTTGGCAAGGCACATCAGCTCTATGTTCACAGACACAAAAATGAAGCATACCAAGAAAAGAACACTGTCCATACTGTGAAACATGGAGAAGGTTTTGTTATGTTCTGGGGCTGCTTTGCTGCATCTGGCATAGGGTGTCTTGAATCTGTGCAGGGTACAATGAAATCTCAAGACTATCAAGGTATTCTAGAGAGAAATGTGCTGCCCAGTGTCAGACAGTTTGGTCTCAGTCGCAGGTCATGGGTCTTAGGATAATGGAACAGGATAATGACCCAAAACACGCAGCTAAAAACACCCAAGAATGGCTAAGAGCCAAACATTGGACTATTGTAAAGTGGCCTTCTATGAGCCCTGATCTAAATCCTATTAAACATCTGTGGAAGGAGCTGAAACATGCCGTCTGGAGAAGGCACCCTTCAAACCTGAGACAACTGGAGCAGTTTGCTCATGAGGAATGGGCCAAAATACCTGCTGAGGTGCAGAAGTCTCATTGACAGTTACAGAAATCTTGATTGCAGTAATTGCCTCAAAAGGTTGTGCAACAAAATATTAAGTTAAGGGTACCATCATTTTTGTCCAGGCCTGTTTCATGATTTTGTTTTTTAAAATAATTCTGTTGAACCACAATTCAAAAGCATTGTCTGATTTTCATTGGTTAATTTTCATAGAATTTTTATTTCTTACCACTTTTGTCAGATTCAAGTTATTTCTGTGACCATTGTGGGTTTTTCTTTCATTAACAGAGGGGTACCAACAATTTTGTCCACATGTGTAGGTAGGAGAAAGGAGAGGGAGGATGAGGATAAGGGAAGGGACAGAACGGCACAGTCCTGATAATCAAAGCTTATCCGGGCAGACGTCACAAACACTCTGGAGACAAGAATGTAAATCTAACAGAACGTCCATAAAACACTAATCTATATAAGCTGAGGAGTTCCTGTGCATTCCTGTGACCCAAAACAGGACATGTCAAAGAGATTATAAAAAGTGGCTTAGATCATTCCTTACGCATGTACTGATCCTGTACTGATCTTCAGTCTGAACTCTCTGAAATTGCTCACAGAAACATGCCAAAAATATATGAACTTATTTCACATGGAATGCACATATAAACATTAAACATGGCATGTGAAAGGTATGATACTTCTCAAATATAATAATACATTATTAATATCAATAATAATGTAGATAATACGGAATTTTTCTATCATATTCCTCCTTGATGCTTAATAAAGCATCAGGATTAAAAGAAAAAAAATAACAAAAGTAGTAGTGAATGAATTAATATAAGGATATGTGTAAGAATTTACTTGCTGTTATGAGTCCTTGCAAGTTAAAAACATGTATAGAATATGTCATTAGAGTGAACATGTGCAGTGATTAAAATTAATTTTAGACTGTCAAATAACATAGAAAATAATATGAAACAGCCTTAAACCATATTGCAACCTTCAAAAACATCCTCATCATCATATTAAGGACTCACACAAGAAAAATCTGAAGTTATAAAAATCATTACCAAGTTTATGATGAGACTTCGACTTCGAGACTTCGACTTCCGATTGCTGGGGTCTTTCTGCAACTGTGGGGGTTCCCCCTACAGTTGATAGTGCTATGAGATGACTGTTGTTGTGTAATGGCGCTATATAAATAAAGTTGAATTGAATTGAATTGAACTTCTCCATTAAGAGAGACACTAACTTCTATGAGTATCTGAGGTATTAATTTGACCATTTGCATCATTTTCATGGATAGAAGTAAAACAATAATCTCCTATAACAGGGCCTACACCCCTACGGGTGGTAATTAGTCAATCAAGTACCATTCTATCCTTTGTTATAATTTTGTAAATAATTGTAGTCTTCAATTAAGTGTTTTAATAATCTAATAAACTAATTAAAACTAATCTAAGGTATGTTGTTTCCACTCTCACTCAAAGAAACAATGAACAAAAACCTCACTCCTGTACATTCCATCTGAAATTGCATTCATGCTTTATAAATGGCATCATGTGGTAGAAAAGCATCTCTCTTCACCCTGCCCACCTGCCCTGCCAACATGATGAGGGTACGGTCAGTTGCCAAAACGGGGTACACAGATCTGCCCAGTGTCCAGGCCAAATGCGAATACGCCCAATGACTCAATGACCTTTGTCAATGTAGATCCTTGGTATAACACTTGCTCACTTTGTTGGTCAAGCAGGGTAGCAGTACAGGGGAGAGACGCACTGTAAGCCGTTGCATACTCAGAGAGTGTTAAGCTGTTGAAAGGGGACATCACCACTTCAAAAAGAGGAGTTCCCTGATGAAATTAACCTTGCATTCGCAGAGTAAGGAGTGTCATCATGTTTCTAATAGTGGAGTGATGTGTTGTGTCAGGTGTGATTCAAAATGAAGTTTGCTATGTTATTTCTGTATATATCCTTTCTTAAGGAACCAAACGGCCTGTAGTAGCTGCATTATTTTAGCAATAAAGATATTTTGCCTAACTGTTAGTGTTATGAAGGAGCAAACATAACAATTCTATACAGTGTATAAGTAATGGAACAACTTAATAACCAATATTATTACTAGATGATGATGAGGATGATAAGGTAACAACACTAACCACACTTTTCTTTCCCTTGTATTTTTTCCCTTGTCATGATAAACAAACAGCCTGCTTCTCTATTAGCAGTGGTCATTACTGGATGCCTAGTCATCAGCTGACACTTGCATAGAGAAACAGTTAAACAGTCATTTGTTTTTGTTTTTTTGTTTGTTTTGTTTTTTTGGTTTTTTTCAAATAAGTATACAATATATATTAAGCAGTCTCTTGCTGAGGATTTCAGGTGGGGTAAAACGTTAGATGCACCCAAGTGTCACGTCCTTTGCTTTCCGCGGCTGTTCAGGTCAGCCAGGGAGTTTTGGTCCAGTTTCCTTTGATGACCAGATCCCCTGGTTTGCTCAAGAGATGGGTGCACCTCCCATGGTTCCTTCGTCACATGGTCCCTCCTGGGAAGGGCAGTATGGATGACATCGCTGTCAGTTGTCATTCTTTGCATATAATCACCCAGAAACCCTTCCTCATCACCTAAGTCAAATGGCTTCAATAATAGGGTTTGTCATTCACAATTTCCCTATTCTTCTTATTTGTGTATTATACTAATCTTGTAGATTGTTGATGGTAAGCTAAGTGGTTTCCTAGGCAAATGTTTGGTACTAATAATTTAGGAACTGCACTTAAATGTGACATGATTTGATTTACAAAGTGTATTCCATTTCCATTATCTAAGTAAATCATTTCAGCCATTTTAAATCTTGATATTGTTTCAGTTAAGGGTTTCAGTGTCACCATAGTAATATTTGAATTAGTGTAGGGGAAAGCCTTTGTATATTCAATAAGTGTGTAAATAATTTCTAAACATTTTTACCTTCACCCTTATTTAGCTCAATGAGATCCATGCAAAGGTTTTGAAAAAACTAAGTTTATGCAGGGAAGATCAAATTATTTTGCTTTGAGCTCCCTAAAGCATTGTTCTCTTAACTGAGTAAGAATCTGTATTGTCTTTATAGTAGATTAGATTCTAAATTAAGTCCCACAGTAAACATAAATTCAGCACAAGTTGGACTTTTCTTAGACATTTGGAACTTTTCTCATAAATTTGCATGGTTTTCTTCCTTATCAGTTTACCTTGTTTCTTATAAACGTGATTTTTCTTTTACAATAATCTGAAGATATTTTCTTAAATATCTGGAAATTTATTGATGTAATTTTTAACTTCTCCTATTGAATGTTGTGATTTCATTACCAAGCGGTTTCATTTATATTTTTCTCTTCATTATTGATCATCTATTGATAATTTTTATGTATTATCTATTTTTCTGAGGATTGCTAATTATTTTTGCTAATTAATTTCTTTGGTATCCCCCTTTTGATGCATGGAGATGCACATGCAGCAAAGTTACAGGGTATTTGCTTGATGGGTAGTGTCTTTTTACTAGAAGGAAGCGTGTTACCACTTTTTATGTGTTACACACAGTTAATTTAGATGAAAATTTGTGAGTAGTGTAGCTCCTTCAAAATGAGGTTTCAATAGTCATAGCTTCTTCTGTGCATGTCGTCTCTTGACTTAGTCTAAAAAGTAATATAGCTGTCTGTGCAGATTTGATGTGATTTAGCATTTAGAGCGACCATTCTGAGTTAGTCACTTAGATCACATCTGTCTGTCCAATTGAACACAGACAGGTTGAATTTGTGTCAGTGAATCCTTGTGAAAGGTTGCGTCACACTCCTTCAGTCAATGGAAAGGTGGACATATTGCCTAATTGGAATTTGGCTTAATTTTGTACAAGGAATGCCTCATTTTATATATTCCTTGGTAAATTATGGGGTGGACTGTAGTCCCGAGGCCCAGCTTGGCCATGGCTGAGCACCAGAAGTACAGAAAACACATTCCTTATTACTGTCACATTTCTGAAATGTGATATTGTCACACCATTATGTGGTGAGTGACATCAGATGTATCTTCAGGTTCAGGTTCAGGTTCAGGTTACTTTATTTGTACCCGTAGGTAGATTTGTTTTGCAGTCTGGTGACATCCCTATTTACAAGCCACTAATTACATTCAACATAGACACAAACACAGGCACACATGAAGCTGACTATAAACATGATAAAAATACTCAAGGCTCCATCAATCAGGGTATAAAAACACAAAGAGATGAGGGAGAAACCAGAGGTAAGAGAGAAGGGTCATATTAAAAGTTAAAAACTAGTCAGAGGTTAAAAAACTCAAAGGTCTAAAACCCAATAAAATATTTAGAACCCAAGTGACATCCTACAAAAATAAGTAAATATAAAATGAAGTTAATAAATAGGTACCTAAATTATGTACAATATATTTTTACAGCTTGTTCAACTCTTTGTCAGCAGCAGGGACAAAGCTGTTTTTGTAGCGTTGGGTTCTACTTTCACTCTTGCAGTGTGAAGTCATATGAACACTACATTTTTAAAGTCAGAGTAATTTAAATCGTTATGCTTTATGTCATTTGCAATGTGATTTGTTCTACTTAGCTTCAAAAAATGCTTGTCAACTGAGAGGTCCTTTCCCCTGTGGTCACTGTCGCCCCCCTTCCAGCCAATGAGCCCGTCACCCACACACCCACTGTCCGGCCTCCTCCCATCTCCCACAAAGATCAAATGTCGGTGCCATCCTGCAAAGAAAATTTTGGGGAAACCTCACGGCTTTCCCGTCCTTACATCAGTATTTACATCAACAGGAGTGCAAATTTTATCACCTCATAAACTGATTTTACTAATGTTCCAGTTATCATCATTATTTTGTGTCCCATAAATGTTTATCCCAGTTGTTTATCCCACTATTTATTATAACGTGTAATGTTAAGAAACACAAGTGAATTATTGTTTTTTATTATTTTATTACATATTGCATATGTCACCGAGGATTTATTAAATTTAAAGGTAATGGTGATGTTATGATTCCTTGTTAATTTGGCAAATCTAATTCCTGGTGAAAGCTAAAAAATTTTGTGAATGCTTTCCCTTTCCTGTTGAAAAACGAAGACTGAAGAATAGCAGAAAAGCCTTTAAATTACACCTAAAGTTTCCACAATTTGAATGTGTTTTTGCTATTTACAACAAGTATTTGCTGAATATTCTGTGAATCAGTAAATGTTTTACCGATTGACATGGCTAATCACTAGTTTAGGATTATGTTTAAACAAAACAGTGTCATATATTTGAAGCCTTAAACCAATGCAGCATGTAGAATTAGTAACTGCAGGTGTAGACCTAATCTCTGTTTTCAGGAATTTATGGCACAGGACCACAATCTGTGTTTGTTTTTTGTTTTTGTTTTTTTATATATATATATATGTCCTAAAACCCGTCAGACCTTGAGCGTCCTTTTTATTACAAACATCTGAGTCATTTGAAGGCTGATTCTGTCTGTTTACTGTTACCTTATCTAGGTCAGTCTGATACAACTCTTTTTGGCTGACTCCATCCGCCGCTAATCAGTCTGAGTTTACCATTGAAATTAAATTTCCTTTCTTCATTTTGGCAGAAATCTTGTGCTATTTCTGCCTTTTCTGTTCATAAATTTACCATCTCCTGATAATACAAAAATTTCATTGTCATCTTGCTGTGTTCTGCAATCCTTACAGCAAAATAAGCTATTATTTCTTTTTCCCTTTCTTCTACATGGACAGACTGAGGATCAAAATATCAAAATATCAATACGATTGTAAATGCCATTTATGAAAAAGTAAGTTTAGTGTTATTGAAACAAAGCAACAATATGACATAGAATTACCAAAACCTGTGTTTGATAGTCAGTAGACTCTGGCAAATCACATGCACAAACACAGTAATCATCAACCTCTTCTGTGCTTTGAATCATGTAATATAATGTGTATACAAAGCCTTCAGTGATTAGGCATTATTAAGTGACAGCATGATATTGTAATATTCAGTTAATTTCATCATTGTCATAGTGGTAGCAGTGATTAAGATGCAAGCAATTGTACTTAACTTAGATGTTCTATGCGCTTGTGGTCTCGAAAAGGGAGGCACGGACAGTGGCGAGGGAGGGTCCCAGAGGTTGGTCGTTAGTCCTGTGTCCTTTTTTCCCTGTAAAGTTCACTGTTATGCTTCATTCAGAGAAATAAGGCAATTGAGTCAATAAAACTCAGTGATATGTCAAAAAAATTGAATAAAATAGCTCAATGTTTTTCATTTTCCAAAGAAAAACTGGAGGAAATTAAAATATTGGCTTTAAAAACATGTAAATAGTTTATCACGTACGCAACATTAGAGTCAAAACCCACAAAGTTAGATTGAAAAAAAAGTAAAACCCCAGAACCTTGCAAAAATACCCATATATAGATTTTTGTTTTTCTTCTCACTCCTTTTTTCTCTTCTTCTCACTCACTCACTGTTAAACACAAGGGCCCACACATACAACACACACACACACACACACACACACACACACAGACACAGGTGCTCTCTTTTTATGTTATCTCCACAAGGTCAGATCTGTTCACACAATGAAGACTTTTAGGTTTATGCCAAAAACCAAAACAGCATGAAAATTACTTCAATTAATCTCCGAAACTGGCAACTTTTAGCGGAAAACACGCACATGTGGCAACCTCACACCGCCACTGCAGCGTGAAGCTCCTCTTTTTCCTTTTTTTTATACTGCCGTGAAAACATACTTGTCAACTCCTTTTGCTCAAGGCTACTACTTTCAAATACCTATAATTTTAAACACTTCTCAAAAGGATAACAATTAACTAATCAATCCTTTTATGCTCCACAAATATTAGAAAAAATCACAAACAACAATTTTACAACCCGTTCTTTTTCCGCCTCAGCGGAGAACTCACTTTTTCACACCGGAGCAGATTACACAGAGACAAAACAAACCAGACTGCACTATTTTTTTTTTCCAGCGCTTCAACAAATTCTCAAAATAAAATCTACCAGTATTTCAATGGTCATATAACCCCTCCGCTGTGTGCCGAAAGCCCCAGTAAGACTTCCTCCCCCGGTATCTTGCAGTAGCTCACCGTAGTGGGGGATGGACAATAAGCAGACATGGTAAGGGCACGAATCTTCCGTGAAAATCTACTTTTCTGGGATCACGTAAACTCTTCCACAAGACGTCGAAAGCCTAGTTATTTAGACAATAAAACATCTGTGGTTAAAAGAGCATGAATCTTTCCCTTTTTTTCCTTTGCATGCAACTTAAAGGCACCTCCACCGCACTGACAGGATGCAGAGGACAGTGGACCCCTGGGAGCCTCCCCGGGTCTTGCGATAATGCTCACCATTTGCAGAGGAAAATCTCGTTCCTCCCAAGGGATTATTGCAATATCGCTCACCATGGGCAGGAATGACCCAGCGATCAAGCCATAATAATGCATCCAAACAGCATCCGCGATGTTCAGTTGGTCCAGGTAATCTCACTATCTTTTATCCATAAACAACAACAACAAATGTACTTACATCCAAGCCGCCTGTAGGATTCTCAGATCCATCACCCAGTCAGTTCCAGAGCCCCGGTCTGAAATGCCTTCACTGCAGTAACACTGAGCCTTTTTTTTTTTTTTTTTTTTACTCAGCCTGGGAAGGTCTTTTTATCTGCTGTGCACTTGCTGGAATCAAGCAGAGGCACCGGAAAGACGGAGATATGTGGATCCGCTGTTTGGAGCGCCAAAATGTTAGAATAATTTTGAGCTTAAATTATTCAAAGTCAAAAATGAGGCGGAAAGTTGGATTTATGTACATTTATTACAAAAATATATAAGGTGTCACCCCAATGGCCACTTTGGGGGAGAGACACCTAGAATCTCTAAAGGATCCATTTCTTTAGGTCTGATATATATACAGTAGGTAGGAGAAAGGAGAGGGAGGATGAGGATAAGGGAAGGGACAGAACGGCACAGTCCTGATAATCAAAGCTTATCCGGGCAGACGTCACAGACACTCTGGAGACAAGAATTTAAATCTAACAGAACGTCCATAAAACACTAATCTATATAAGCTGAGGAGTTCCTGTGCATTCCTGTGACCCAAAACAGGACATGTCAAAGAGATTATAAAAAGTGGCTTAGATCATTCCTTACGCATGTACTGATCCTGTACTGATCTTCAGTCTGAACTCTCTGAAATTGCTCACAGAAACATGCCAAAAATATATGAACTTATTTCACATGGAATGCACATATAAACATTAAACATGGCATGTGAAAGGTATGATACTTCTCAAATATAATAATACATTATTAATATCAATAATAATGTAGGTAATATGGAATTTTTCTATCACTTTGCCAAGAGGAGCTTATATAGTACCTAACTATGTACTGTATATTGTTGTAAACGCCTCCTGTAATAACTTTTAATACTTTATTTTAATTATTTTACCCATGGATGACCCGACAAGATAGGGAAGAGGGAAAGGAAGTCTGTGGAGGGGGAAGGAAAAGGGAGGGGAGCAGACAAAAAGACAAACAAACCAACAACAAATATAAGACAAACTGCTTCTTCCACCGAAGATGTTTCAACACGAATCTGGTTTCCGCACCTGTTAAAGGAGAAAGACTTGTGCATGTGCGTCTGTGTGCGTATATATGGGAGCTCGCGCAAAATAAGTGTGTGCATGTGAGTGGTTTGTCAGGAAACATACAAAGCGGAGGCCGGTCGCAGCAGCTCTCCCCCCGGGAACCCCGAGCAGGCAAGGCAGCACCACCAACCCCACAGGGCACAAACGCCCAAGGTCAGCAAGCCCCAGGAAAGCTAGGCATCCGCCCCCAGAGGGACGATCAAGGGAGGCCAGGCCGCCAGCGCGGCGAGCCCACATCCCCCGGACCCACCAGCCCCCTACCCCCCCAGCGGGGCCAACGCCCGCCCCCGGGCCACAGGCTCCACGAGGCCAGCAGCCCCCCCACCCCCCAGGCCAGAGACTGGCCGACACCCCTGGCGCGAGCCCCCCCCAGGCACCCACACAGCCCCCCCCCCCCCCCCCCAGCGCCACCGCCGCACACCCCGGGGACCCCCATGTCCAAAGAAGTCCCCCCTGCCCAGGGGAGCCCACATAGCCGAAAGGCACTATCCCCCTCAATCCAGCACCTCCCGACTTGCAGACACATCCCTCCCCACACCTTCACACCCACATGTTCCCATACGCACCCACATGCATTCCCTCACTCTCACTCACCCGGACCCACCTATTCTTTCTCACTCCTGTACCTGTTCAATCTCACCCCTCATTCACCCTTACTTCTTAAGGCGGCTGCGAAGCAGATGTAGCAAGCCTGTATGCGCACCAGCACCCAGCAGCGGCCGGGGAGACCGCTCAAACATAAAATGAGTGCAGTTGCAGTAAATTAGTGATTAATGTTGTTAACTACCCTTTGAATGACTCTGAATTGGCCCCGATAAAAGGCAGGTGATCCAATTACTGCATCCAACTTATGCACAGGTGTCTGTAACAGTATGCGGTTATTAAAAATTTCTAACACATTTACAAACGATAAAGACAACAGACTTGGTTTAAGAAACTGCTGATATGCTTTCCCCTTACCCCTTGTTTCACAATACAGTGAAGATATGCATCGATGATCTGTTTAAATGAAGAATAGTTGTTAGTAAGCTAATCATTGAAACAGCAATGTAACATTTTTTTTGCATGCAACAAAAATGTACTCTTACTTCATCTGACAGCCAGCCATTCCCAGAAAGTGTTCAAAATGATGTGTCATACAATGTGTATGGTCCAATAATTGCTTCAAGTTTGCCTGATTCTTTTGACGACCACAGTTTGTAGACTGCAACACAGAACATAAAATTAGTCTTGTGAATATTTAGGTTTACATGTAGGGTCATGGCACAAACATTTAATGAAATGATCAGCCAGTCAGAACGTACAACCAGCGGGTTGAGTAATGAAAGGGCTGTGCAATCAAACTGACCAACAGGTCAGAACCCATGACCAACAACTCGGAATCAGAACATTTATATTTTAGTTACTATGGACCTTGCTCGTGAACACTATTCCATGACGATGGGGCCTTCGGTGGGGAATGAGGAGAGATCTCTTGAGGTGACTGAAGACGAATCTCTGGAGGTGACTGCAGTCTTGCTTTTGCCTGTTGGTCTTCAGTCTTGGTCAACAGAATTTGTTTCGGTTTTCCAACATAAGTGATAACTGACCTCTTGATGGCTTGTGCAGTGCTGAAGGCACTACTATGCACTGACCTCTCATCTGCGTGTTCCAAAGCAAGGTCAACTACACTTTCTACACTTCTTTTATATGGTTTGAGGTGGCTGATATTATATTTTGTTTTTAAGCAGTCACCTTGCAATGACTTCAGCGTGGCAGTCTTCCCTGAATGTGCCTGAATGATGTAGGGTCCAGTGTAATCTGCCTCTATTCTTCCTCCTTTCCTACCTCTCTTTCGTATATTCAGCAACAGCACTTCATCTCCCTCTTTATACTCTACATTTCCGTACTTCTTCTGAAATCTTTTTTCAAACGTTTCTGTCATTTTCTGTTGTGACTGTATGATAATGTCCTCAACCTTTTCTCTTGTGCCATCTTGAGCTTCCTGTTTTCCCTTAACAAATTGATTGTGGTCTTCAGGGAGTTTTATTGTAGATAGCTATGTGGGAAAAATAGATAATGATTTTTATACTGCATGCTCCATTATACAACATTATATACAGAAACATACCTGTGAAGGTACATACAATACCCAGTTAACTTTACACTTCAAATAGGGCTGGATGATATGAGCAAAACCAAATTACTTTTTCGGCTGAACACTAATATATAAATCATATACTAGTATGGTGCTCAGTCAAAATTTGATTTTTTTCCCCCCTTTATTTTAAGAGAGACAAACAGCCAGAGAGAGGGACACTCACTGGCATTTCAACAGGCACTTCTGAGGGGAGCCTTACCTCTCTTCCATACATCAAGAAAAATGGAGAAAATTTTGTGGTGGTGTGAACTTTAGAGCAGAGTGAAAAAAGTGTTGCATCGAGGTATATGTCCCAATCATTCTGCTGCTTATTCACCAGCTTTTGAAGTGCTCTAGGAAGAATAATTTAAAATGGCTTTGCATTAATAATATGGGAAATTGGAGCAACTATATTAAAAATAGAATAATTCTCATAATGTATGGACACACAAAGTTCTACTTTTAATAGAGATGAGTGTATTTCAAGACAAAAACTACCCAAATTTAACATAATCTGATGTTACACAAACACAAATGTTGAGGCTGTCCATTATGTTCGCTGTGAGAGCTAAATAAAAAACTAAACCATACTACGAGTAGTTTTTCATTCCTTCAGAACACAACAGATACCATCTCATTCTTACCGTTTGATGTTGTCGTTGGTCTTCTCATCAAGACCCTTTGTCTGTGGGTGGTAGGCAGCAGTTACACTTCTCTCAATGAACAGCAGTTCGCAGAGCTTGCTGTTAATCTTAATGAAAAAATAAGCACATTACAGTTACATTCTGCATAAAGTCAAGATGTCACAGACTTCTCATAACTATTACAAGATATATCCAGCACAGCTTACCTGAATTACAAACTCCTGTCCTTGGTCTGAGAGAATGCGCTGGGGACAGCCATCTCTGGAAATAAGTTTGCAGAGGTTTTTCACCACTTCCACTGCAGTTTTTGTCTGTAGAGGGAAGGCCTCCACCAACTTGGAAAAGTAATCTGTGACTGTTAAAATGTACTGGAACCCAGAGGATGTTTTTGGAAATGGACCTGTGAGGTTAATTCCAACCAGCTCCCAAACAGCAGATACCTGCCAGTGATGTACAGTAATATTTAATTACCCTGAGCTAACACTACAGTGAATTAATATAGTGCATTGCAATAGTTGTTCACCTTGATACATTCCAGCTTTTTAACTGCACTCAACGGTGGTCCCACCCTTTGACAAAGGTCACATTCAGACACCTTGAAAGTAACAGTGTTTGGTTTCATAGAGATATATGTACATTTATGCTTAATGATATACAAACAAGTGCATATCCATTTTTCTATATCTGCTGTCATGCCATACCAGTAAAACCTTAAACACATGGCAGTTCTTGTTTTCAGGACACCAGTGTGTCCTCCAATTGGTGAGGCATGAAATTCCTTAAAAAGATTCAGGGCCTCCTCCTTTGACTTTATTACTCTTTGTTGGCCCTTGAAGAATAGTTCGCCATCTTAGGGTTAGAGTGATTATCAAAATATTAATATACGGACTTCTGGTCTGGTCGCCATGGTGATAGCAACTTAACGCTGAAGCTCCCAGACCCAATCCAAGGAAAACATCTTCAAAATCAGACTTAACGGATTTTTGGAAGAATAAAAATCAAAAGACAAAAACACCATGCCTAACCAAAAACAGAAGAAACTGACATTCCCCAGGTCAGGACGCGCAGCGGCCGCAGAATCTGAACCGGAGGACCTCCGTTCAGAAGACAAGGAGCTGGACCTAGCTAACAAAAAGGTTAGCTTGAAATCGCTATTTGATGAATTACGACGATTTCGGGCCGAATTTCATGAATTCAGAGAGGAATTAAAAAGGACGAACAGCAGAATGGACCAGGCCGAAAACCGAATCTTGGAAGCTGAAGAAAGAATAAAAGTGCTTGAAGATTCTATGCTGGATTTACACAAAAAACAGTCAAGGCTGGAGGCTAAGCTAACCGACCAAGAAGGTAGACAAAGATGAGACAACATCAGAATTCACGGTCTGAAAGAGGGAGCTGAAGATAGTTTCAACACAGTGGCGGAATGCGCCGCAAAGCCAGTGGCAGAAGCGCCCCCACGTTCGGTGGTGGTAAGATTCGCCGATTTCAAAATAAAACAAGAGGTTGTAAGATGGACTTGGCAGAAAAAAGGATTTATGCATCAAGAGAGAAAAGTCTTCGTGGAGCATGATTACGCCCCGGAGGTTCTTAAAAAGCGACGGGAATATAACGACGCCAAAAAGGTTCTACGGGAACAGAATCTACGCTTTCAGACGCCATTTCCTGCGAAGTTAAGGGTCTTTAACGGTGAAGAGTCATGTCTCTATAATTCAGCGGAAGAAGCAACAATTGACATGGCGAGAAGAGGGCTCCCGGTATTGGTGTTTAAACCCGCAGCGGTTCTGAGCGAGAGGATCAGAGCTCAAACGTGGTCCACTCAGAGACCTTCAAAATCCACGGGCCAGCAGCGGGAAACCCAGCCCCAGAGCTACAAAGATAAGCTTTCCAGTTCCAGGAAGGAATAGCGACCTTTTTGTTTTTTTTCTTTTCAGTCATTCTGCACTTCCATCCCCCCTCCTACAAGGTAACAAACATTAAAGGAGATGCAGAATCAGCATGTGGTAAAACCTTTCATGGAGCAGTTATAGCATTAGAAACAAATGTCTTCTTAATTTAAAGGAAAAAAAAAAAATCTTGTTAAAATAGAAATGTAACAATGACCCACATGTTCTCCCTACACTAACAAATACTGTATTAGAGTGAATGTTTGCTGTGATGGGGGTGGGAGGGTGCACACAATCTCATAGGGTATAGGCATAAAAAAAAAAAAAAATCATTACAAATTCGGATTGGGATCTGAAATTCACGTTAAAAACATGGGACAACTTACAGGGGTAAGAGAGGACCCTCAACACGTAACAGAGTTTGAGGAATTTCCCTCAGAGCCTACACTCCATCAGGGCTCTTACAGGGTCTTTAAAGAGACCCCAGTTCAGGAAGTTTTTTTGACAGTTTTTTGTTTTAAAGTTTCGTACACTATGTTCTTAATGTTTTTTATGTTCTTAATGTTCTTTCAGTTTCTGAGTAGCAAAAAAGTGGGCCACCACACTGTTATACTAAATAAGAAAATACAAAGGAGAAACAGGGTATAACCAAAATAGCCTCATATAATGTAAAAGGAATCCTGAATCCAGTTAAAAGATCCAAGATTCTACGCAAAATGAAAAAAGACAAAGCAGAAATAATATTTTTACAAGAAACCCACCTAACAGACGTGGAACACACTAAACTCAATAGACAAGGGTTTAAAATGATCTCTTCATCTTCATATAAGTCAGGGAGGAGGAGGGGAGTAGCAACATTGATATCAACCAAAATTACATTTGAAAAAAATCAGAACACAAAGATAAAGAAGGGAGGTACAGTTTGGTAATTGGGCGGCTAGAGGGAGAAGATATCACCCTGCTGAATGTATATGCACCACCAGGGGCTAAATGGAAATTTTATAAAAATGTATTCGACCTAATGATAACTAAAGCTCAAGGTTTAGTGATATGTGGTGGGGACTTCAATCTTAGACTGAATCCATACTGGGATGCATCAGGTAATTCTTCACATCAAAATAACACTCAAAATAGGAAAACTCGGATGCTACTAAAAGAAATGGGAATCTGTGACATATGGAGGGAATTCAACCCCAATGTAAAAGATTATACTTTTTATTCAACACCACATTCATCTTACTCAAGGATTGATTACTTTTTTATGTTTAATAGAGACATTGGAAGAGTAAAAACATGTAAAATAGGACTGATGGATCTCTCTGACCACAGTCCGATCTATATGGACTTAAACATCCAAAAATACACAAATAATACATTTTCCTGGAGGTTGAATTCAAATGTCCTGAAAGGACCACTGAAAGATGAATTGGAATCAGATATTCTCAGATATTTGGAAGAAAACGATAATGGAGAAGTATCCCCTTTAATACTGTGGGATGCGTGCAAAGCTGTAATAAGGGGAAAAATTATTGCAAAACTGGCAACCCAAAAGAAACTGAGACAAGAAAAACTAATCACACTAGAGTCAGAACTCAAGAACCTAGAAAAAGAACACAAAGACAACACTCATTCTAATGGCTCGCTCAAGATTAAAGAAATTAAAAATCAAATAAATGAGATCTACACAATAGAAATCCAGAAGAAACTTACATTTCTGAAACAAAAACACTATGAAGCAGGCAGTAAATCGGCAAAATTACTAGCCTATAAATTGAGGAAACAACAAACAGAGAGAGCAATCTACAAAATCAGAGACCCAGTATCAAAGGAAATAAAATTCAGAATTCAGGATATTCTTAAAAGCTTCGAGAATTACTATAAGAACTTATACTCCCACAAAAAACATAAAAACGCATCCGAGACACATTAAACACATTAAACCTTCCCCAACTTACGGAATCACAAAATAAAACACTACTGTCAGAAATACAACCTAAAGAATTGGAAAAAGCAATTATGAAACTTAAAGCTAACAAATCCCCAGGAGCAGATGGCTATACAGCAGAATGGTACAAAACCTTTAAACAGCAACTATCTCCTCTCCTCCTGAAAACATTTAACTATGTCCTCCACACAGTAGTAGTAGATTAGTTTATTTGACAGGGACAGTGCAATAAACATAGACAATTAATCAAAGACAATCAATCTGATGTGTTGCACATAGAGTATATAGCTATTAGCTAATTTGCAACTCTTGTCCCTGGATGGGCTTTAGAAAAAAGAATCACTCACACTTCAACCTCTGCTGCAGACACGCACTCTGTGTCTTCTTCTCTGAGAGCCAGAGGATCCCCATCCAGCCTGTACACACTTGGGCTGGAGAGGGGATCCCGTGACGGTGGTATGATAATAAAACTCTACTTAAAACCTCCAACAACACGCTGCTTTATTTCATGCCGCCGCACTGGTGACCCGACGCTGAAACGAACACGCTGCCAGCGAACGCAACACCCGGCGGTGATTCTCCGATGACAAGCGAACGCAGCAGCCTGACTTATCTGCCCTCCCTTCTGCTTCAGGGAGACCTCAACGCGGAGTTTCCAGGCGAAACTCCACGGAGAACACCCACGACCGGGAAAGCTGAGCAACGTTTCATGGTGAGATCTGCACGCCTAGATCGGCACATCCACGCTGGACCGGCCGCGCTCACAGCTCCTCCTCACCGTGAGCGCATGCACCTCGTCCCCCTCTCCACGACGGCGATCCCCATGGCCGACGGAGCACACGTGGACCTGAACGCACCATGACCGAGCGAGTGACAGAGCGTCTACTTTCCTTCACCGCTCCAACAGACAACAGGGATGATCTCCAGCAAGCTCCCTGTCACAGGGGAAATCCCCCCTCCTGGAGAGAAGGGGTCATTGCAGTTATACCTAAACCTGAAAAGGATAAACGAGAATGCTCCAACTACAGACCAATCAGTGTATTAAATCAGGACTATAAGCTTTTTACCATTATCCTTGCCAAAAGGTTAGAAAACATACTGACAGACTTAATTCACTTAGACCAAACAGGTTTTATAAGACAACATTCGACGCACTTTACACATAATTCATCATATAAAAAAAAATATAACTTAAATGCAGTCATATTGGGATTAGATGCTGAAAAAGCATTCGATTTGGTTGACTGGTCTTTCCTATATAGAATCTTATCCAGTTTCAATTTTCATAACAACTTCATTAGAACTATACAGGCATTATATAAAAAACCAACAGCTAAAATAAGGATTAACGGTAATTTATCATCATCTTTTGAGCTGGAAAGAGGATGTCGTCAAGGCTGCCCCCTGTCTCCACTGCTCTTTGCAATCTTCATAGAACCTCTGAGCCAATGGATAAGACAAAATCAAGAAATTCAAGGTATTACACTTGGTCAGAAGGAACATAAAATAGCACTCTTTGCTGATGACATTTTAATATACCTAGGGCAGCCAGACACTTCTTTACCAGAACTAACCTCAGTTTTTTCAGACTATGGAGATTTATCGGGGTACAAATTAAACATGCATAAAACCCAAGTTTTAACATTCAACTATGACCCAAATCATTATTCACTAAGTGAACTCAAAACTAACTGGGAGTTGGAATCTATGAAATATCTGGGGGTCAATATCCCGAAACAACTCAACAAAATTATAACACTAAACTATGATCCACTGGTGACAAAAATAAAATCTGACCTAGCAAGATGGAATATGATACCATTCTTAGGTACTGCACAAAGAATTGAAGCAGTCAAAATGAATATACTTCCACGTCTTCTATACCTTTTCCAAACAATACCGGTAGAACCTCCCAAAAAAACATGGCAGGAGCTAGACAGAAGGATCTCAAGATTCATATGGCAGGGCAAGAGACCTAGAATCAGATATAGAACCTTACAGCTAAACAAAGACAAAGGTGGGCTCACGCTGCCAAATATCAGGGACTATTTTAAAGTCGCACAAATTAAAACTTTAATAGAGATATGTAACCCAGTCTACACTGCACAATGGAAGGAGATCGAATGCCAAATAACAAGTGACATCCCCCTACAGGCGATAATAGGGAACAATGCCTTACCTAAACTCTTGAATAACACTAACCCGTGGATAGAGACCCCGCTCAAAATTTAAGTTAGTCAGAGAGAATCAAGCTAAAGAGCCCTATCGACTTCTGCAATGGATTGCCTATGATCAAGACTTTACCCCCAATAAAACAGACACTAGACTTAAAGAGTGGAAAGAGAAAGGGCTGATAAAATATTATGATTTTTTTAAGGGGCAAACTTTAAGAAGTTTTGAAGATTTGAAAAAACAAGGTCTAATAAATCAAGACCTTTACAGGTTCTTTCAGCTTAGACACCACATAAACAATATACTTAAAAAGGAGGATTTGGAAAGGGCCCAGTCAGGTGTTCTGAAGGTCTTCTTAATGGCATATAAAGGGATCCCAGGGATCAGATACATTTCTAATATATACCAAGGTCTTCAAGACTTAAAAGGAGACAACACATCATATATAAAAGAGAGATGGGAAAAAGAGGGGAATTTCACTTTACAATTGGAAATATGGGAAAAGCTAAATAAACAGCAATGGAAAAGTACCTCATCCCTGCAGTGGGGAGAATTTGGATGGAAAAATTTGGTAAGATTTTTCAGAACACCTGCACAAAACAAATTTACCCGTAAGGGGTTGAACTGTTGGCACTTGTGTGGTGAAAAGACTGCAAATCATTTTCATGTGTTTTGGTCATGCCCAGTTATCCACCAATATTGGACCAATGTACAGACAATATTGGGGAAAATATTCAAAATAAAAGTTCCCTTTTCTTTTGTAACTTTGTATTTGGGTTTACTACCGGACTCACTGGAAAGACGAGGAGATAAATACTTATTCAATGTTTTAATATTGGCAAGTAAAAAAGCCCTAACTAAAAAATGGATGCTGAAGGACTGTCCTACACCTGAAGATTGGATTAACGTGATTCAAGACATTTACTCGATGGAAAAGTTGACATTCGCACTGAGACAGGACATGGATGGGTTCATGAACTTTTGGCAACCCTGGATCGCATATGTGTCTTCCATTAGATCTAATCTTTGACAAATACCATTTCAATGATGGCACCTCCCTTTGTTCCAATGCTACTCAGATGCTCTTTTACTTTTAATTACTTAATTTTCTGTTTGTTTGTTTTTTGCTGTTCTGTTTGTTTGTTTGTTCGTTTTTTTATTTTATTCTCTTTAATTTCACTTTTTCTTTCACTTTAAAAAAAAAGGGGGTGTTGTAATAATTATCCTACCAATGTTGTCAAATAGCAAAAAATAAGGGAACATGTGATGAAAATGTAAACAATGCAATGCTGTAATGACCTGTATACCCTTTACAAAAACTTAAATTTTAAAAAAAAAATTAATATACAAATAGCACTGTCAACATCATAGTAATTAATTCTGAACGTTAAATACTGACCATGAATGTTGAATTTAGAACAGTATTTTCGAAGGATTTGCCTCTGTCCGTAATTCAGTGCTGGCAGGTATGACCCATTGGAAAGGAAACTGAAAATCTTCTGCCACTTCTTTTCCATGGTTGTGGATACACACTACACATTTTTCAAAAAATGATAAAACATAATTTTTAAAACAAACTGGATGAACTCATCTGACTCTAATACAGCCTAATATAAGGACAAAAAGATATACCAGCGCATTTAGGCTATATTACATTAAAATGGAGTGGCGGGTACTAGCATTAAATAAAACAATATGGTTAGCATCTTACCGGGGGGGGGGGGGCGCTGAAAAGTTCATAGTGGTCAAATTTGACCAAATGTGGTTTATTTTTCAACCGCAGGGATCCAAGCGCTGCAATACCGATGGAAGCAGTGTGTGGACTGAAGGGGAGACTATGTTGAAACATAAACAACATTTGGATAAACTACACCAGAGTGGTGGCCTAGAGGTAGAGCATTATGTCCATAACAGAGAACCCACCCCCACCCCTCGTAAGCTCTCAGGCCCTCGCTGCACTTACGAGAAATAACTACAGAAAACTACAACATAACTAGACTTTCATACAGTACAACTGTGATGGATTAAGACAAAGGAACAACATAACATTTAATAAAACATGGCAAATTTAGTTCAGTACACAGGCATGGACTGTCTGCAATTTTCGCCAGTACAACAACGTTTTTTTAAGTTAACTGCAGCTTGACTATATAAGAGGTGCACTGCAACAACAAAATGAATGTTATACAACTCCACATTATTATATAAAAGTTGCACTAACAGCTTACCTTCTGTCAGAAATAGACCATAGACTGATAACACTGCACAATCGTGCCACGTTTTTGAATCAGCGTCAAGCCCCTTTCCTGTTATATGTGTGCGCATCGCTTACCTTCCGTCAGCTGTTTCTATCAGCTGTATCTTCCATCAGCTATTTCCGTCAGCTGATTTCCATCAGCTGTATCTATTCTGAAATGATGAGCGGAAGTGTATTTCCTGTTACTACGCATGCGTGCGCATGCCTTTCATGCGTAGTAACCCAGGCTATGGTATTCTGATGACCTATGGTAAAATGGCAGAACACCAGCTCGGGATCCACGCCTCCGTGGCCTTCTACGCAGTGGAGGCAGCAGCAGTAGATTCCCAAGTGACAGGTCAGCACAAACAAATGGTGACGCAAAGAAGCATCGGCCCCACTTCGTACTGTGTTGTTCCATAGATGACTTAATCTGCATCAGCATTGTACAATCATAACATAGCTCAGAAGGGTATGTTGAAATGGCTTCAGATAGACATAGTAGGAATAAAAACGCCAGCATTGAAAGAGCAGCAGAGGCTGTACCAGTCACAGGTGCCATCTTGCCACCAGTAAGATGGCGCCTGTGACTACAGCAGCACACACACACCACACTCACGACACCACAATTCCCCTCCCCCTTACAAAATGCAAACCACACACACAATTGAGACCCTCCCCAATTTAGGACCCGAATCATGCACTAAGGAACAAGGAATCATGAACTGTAGGAAAAAGACCTATCACATTCACGCAAAAATAACTCAATTGGACCATGTCTCTAAAAATAAGTAAAATAATCCCAAATCATACATCTTCACATGCACACCAGCAGAATATACGTATACATATTTACATTAAGGGTATTTAAGTCACATCTATGTCCACCGGCAGCCAGAGGTAACACCGGCCAGGTGACTCCTGTCGCTCTCCCTCTCTGCTGTTGTTGCACAGCGTACCATCTGACTCATTAGCGTTCCGATCCTGTACCGTGCTGAGCTCCTTGGCTGGCCCACCGTCTTCAGTGACCGGAGACTCCTCCACTTGTGGCCCCGATCCTATCTCGAAGTCTAGCTGGTAGCTTGTAGCTTGGTTTTGGTACGAAGTCAGCTTAGCGGCTAACCTGTCCATAGGCCCCGGACGGGCCTATGGACAGGTTGGTTTCCCCAAGGTTGGTTTCCCCAGGTTGGTTTCCCCAAGCTAACTAACTTAGCCGTTCCTGGCACCAACAGCTCCATTACCCACAGCTTCATGGTCCTCATCTGCTCATAGAAGTACCCGGCCAGCCGCTCGACAGCATCCTCATTGTACTCCGTATCACCCAACGTACAGAGAATTCTTCGGCCTTCTGCGCTGAGATGGTGGGAAAGAAGAGCTCACTGTTGTCTCCCGTCAAGTCTACTTAAGCTCAGCGCCCCAATGTAATCCTCGAACATGGCCCTCCACTGCAGCCACAGGATCACCGGCTCTCCCGTGTACTCTAGAAACGGTGATAGTGGTGGAGGTAGCCTGTACGCTCCCATAATTTTTCTCCTTGTCACCAAATGTTATGTATTGTAGCCTATGTATTTTTGCCTACATATGCTTAAGCATAAAGGAGATTGCATGTGTGGATTGACCTCACGTCCTGAATGGAACAATATGTCTGGACCACCTGCGGTTAACAACAAGAGGACGGAGGTACGGGGATAAGAGACTGGAAGGACTTCCCGACCTCCTGGGGGACAGGTGGAGGACTGAGAGACCGGAGGGGGAGTTAATGTCAATAGGGGGTTTTGACAGGGATATGTGATTCTCCCTTTGTGTGAGATGTATAAATGTGAAGGTCTGATGCAGCTCATTCTGTTTGGTTCTTGAGAGAAGGCTGGGGATGAAGTGCTTGAATAAAACCTGAATTAAAAGCCAATTCAGCTTCGTTATTTCACGCTCCCCACACTGGTGACCAGTGATGTGTGAGAATGCCTGGAAATGCTCTCCATGATCAGGACTCATTGGAGTCTGCCCTAGCGAGCGCCATCGCCGTCAAACTGCCGGAATTCTGGCAGGACAACCCAGACTCGTGGTTCCTCCAGGCGGAGGCACAGTTCAAGCTCGCAGGCGTAACGGCGGATGACACTAAGTTCTACCACGTCATCGCTAGACTCGACAACCGCACAGCTCGATGCGTGCGGAGCTTGGTACAGCAGCCACCCGCCGAAGACAAATACGGCAGATTGAAGGCTGCCCTCACCAAGTGTTTCACGCCCTCAGCCGAAGAGAAGGCTAGGAGGCTCCTGGCTATGCTCAACCAAGGAGATCACAGGCCAGTCGCCCTGATGGAAGACATGCTGCAGCTGAGGGGGTCAGACGACGACGATTTCCTCTTTAAGTACATCTTCCTGACTAACCTCCCGAGCATATGAGAGGAACGCTGTCCAGCATGCGTTGTGACACCCAGCAGAATTTCTGTGACCTGGCCCAAGAGGCGCAGAGGCTCCTCAGCTCCTGCGGCGAGCAGGCGACCGCGGCGGCGACCCGAGGCAGCGACGAGCCGGAGACAGCCGAGCCGAACCTACCAACCATGGCAGCGGCGCGGCCCCGACGCGGCAGAGGTGATGGTCCAGCGGCAGAGGCGCGGCCCCGACGCAGCGGAGGAGAGGATCTCTGCTTTTATCATCGGCGGTTCGCAGAGAGGGCGCACAGGTGTGTGCCACCATGCAACTTCAAGAAGTCGGGAAACAGCAGGACCGAGAATCGTTAGCAGCTTCGGCTCTCGGCGAAAGAAATAAGCTGCTATACATCACAGATACGAGCTCCGGGCGCCAGTTCCTTATAGACACTGGAGCCCAAGTGAGTTTCATCACCCCAGCCTATGCTGACCGGGTGGCTGGCCCCCGTGGAAACAGGGCAACGGTGGCGAACGGCTCGAGCATCAACACCTACGGGGAAAGGACTTTGTCTCTGTCCTTACATGGCCGCTCTTATGAATGGACTTTTGTCATAGCGGCGGTGAGTTTCAACATGTTAGGTGCTGATTTTCTGTGCTCACATGGTTTGTTAGTTGATCTTGCCAATAGGCGGCTGGTAAATGCACTCTGTTTTTACTCTATTCCCTGAGCAGCTCGAGTGTCCCCGCCACCAGTGCAGACCAACGTCGCCACAGCAGGTGGTAAGTTTAACACAATACTCACCCAGTTTCCAGCACTCACGGTTCCCACATTCTCGGCAACAGTTGCGAAATACGGGGTGGAGCATTTTATCACTACAACTGGCCCCCCTGTCTTTGCGAAAGCTCGGCGCCTGGATGCTGCTAAACTCTCCATGGAGCGCGAGGAGTTCGCCAGCCTAGAGAGGCTGGGCATTATTCGCCGTTCGAAAAGCCCATGGGCTTCACCGCTGCATATGGTCCCGAAAGCCAATGGCTCATGGAGACCTTGCGGCGATTACCGCAGGCTAAACAACGCCACGGCACACGATCGCTACCCCATCCCACACATCCAGGATTTTTCGGTGCATTTAGCGGGGGCGCGCATTTTTTCTAAAATAGACCTGGTTCGTGGCTACCATCAGGTTCCGGTCCGGCCGGAGGACATTCCTAAAACGGCGGTTATAACCCCTTTTGGACTTTTTGAGTTTTTGCGCATGCCGTTTGGCTTGAAAGGCGCTGCACAAACATTCCAACGCATGATGGATGCCGTGTTACGTGATCTTCCATTCGTGTTCGTTTACCTCGACGACATTTTGGTCGCCAGTACCTCAGAGGAAGAACACGAAAAACACCCCACTGCAGTTTTTCGGAGGTTGGAAGAGCACGGCTTAATAATAAATCCAGCCAAGTGCCAGTTTGGCGTTGCGCAGATTGATTTTTTGGGCCACCACGTGTCCCCAGAAGGGGCAGTTCCGCTGCCGGATAAAGTGCGCGCAGTAGCAGATTTTCCCCGACCACAAACGGTCAAATCATTGCAGAAATTTTTAGGAATGGTGAATTTTTATAACCGTTTCCTACCCCACGCAGTGCAGCTCATGCAGCCATTATACGCCGCGCTCAGAAAGCAAAAACCCTCCAATACAATCGAGTGGTCCCCGGAGCAGGAGCGCGCGTTCACGGAGGTAAAAAATGCCCTGGCTGAAGCCACGCTTCTAGCTCATCCGGACCCATCGGCCCGCATCGCGCTAACTACCGACGCATCAGATTTGGCCATAGGGGCAGTTATAGAACAGCACGTTGCCGGTGTTTGGCAGCCGCTAGCTTTCTTCAGCAAATCCTTGAGCGAAGCTGAGCGGAAATACAGCAGGTTTGACAGGGAGCTGTTAGCGCTCCATTTGGCCATCCGCCATTTGCAGTTCTGGCTGGAAGGTCGGCGTTTCACCGCTTTTGTTGACCATAAGCCGCTCACTTTCGCGATGTCCAAAATTTCAGATCTGTGGTCGGGCCGGCAGCAGAGGCAGCTGGCCGCCATTTCGGAATTTACCACTGATATTCAGCAAGTAGCGGGTAAACTCAACATAGTAGCAGACTGCCTCTCTCGCGCGGCCACAGCACCGGCACGCGCAGAGGCAGATTATACTGCAGCAGCCGCGAAGCAAAATAGCAGTGCGGAAGCGCACGCAGCCCCAGTTCACGTGGGGATAGATTACGCAGCCATGGCAGCGGAGCAGGGCAGAGATGCGGACGTGCGCACGCTCCAGTCTGGACCAACAGGGTTAAGGCTGGAGAGCAGGTGTTTGCAAACCGGTATGCCCCCCCCTAATCTATGATGTGTCAACCGGGCGGCCACGCCCGGTAGTCCCGGCCGCGTGGCGCCGCTGCGTTTTTGACTCGGTTCACTCCCTGGCACACCCAGGGGTGCGCGCTTCTGTGAAAATGGTAGCGGAGAAGTTTGTTTGGCCGAGCCTGCGCAAGCACGTGAAAGAGTGGGCGAGGACCTGCATGGCTTGTCAGCTGGCCAAAATTCATAGGCACACAAGAGCCCCTTTAGAACCGTTCCACATTCCGGCCAAAAGATTCGATCACGTGCACGTCGACCTTGTGGGCCCCCTACCGTCGTCGCAGGGGTTCACACATCTTTTGACAATGGTGGACCGAACCACACGCTGGCCGGAAGTGGTCCCACTGACATCGACCACGGCCGCAGAAGTGGCTCGCGTTTTTTCGACGGCCTGGGTAGCGCGTTTCGGGGTCCCGTCGGATATTACGTCCGACAGAGGGCCTCAATTCATCTCTGAGCTGTGGTCAGCGATGGCCAGCAGCTTAGGAGCGAAAATTCACCGCACTACCGCTTATCACCCTCAGGCTAACGGTTTGTGCGAGCGTTTTCATAGGTCTTTGAAGGCAGCCCTCAGAGCGTCGCTTATGGATGCAGATTGGGTAAACAAACTACCATGGGTTTTATTAGGGTTGCGTTCTGCGCCTAAGGAGGATTTAAATGCCTCCCCAGCCGAGTTAGTTTTTGCTCAACCTCTCAGGCTGCCCGGTGAGTTTCTACCAGAGCATCCGGAACCGGGACGCCTCCCGGCTCTTGGACCACTGATCGGCACGGGAGCGGACATGCTCCCGGGCCCCGTTCATCACACTTTTCCGCGCGTTTTTGTTCCCAAAGCTTTAAAAAATGCTGAGTTTGTTTTTGTCAGGCACGAGGCTCTAAGACCAACCCTCCGACCGCCATATGATGGGCCATATAGGGTGCTGGAGACAGGTGATAAGCATTTTGTGCTAGATTTGGGAGACAGAAAGGAAACAGTCAGTATTGACAGACTAAAGCCTGCTTTTGTGATGAACGATGAGTCTGTACGGGTAGCGAGGGCACCTCGATGCGGCAGACCCCCCAGGGAACGCGTCCCGGAGTCCCCGCAGGGATCAAATAACCACTCTCTTCCTCAGTCAGCAGATTCTTTGCAGGACGGCGCTGCAGGGACGCCGAGACCTGCTTACAGCTATTTTTTGCCTACATATGCTTAAGCATAAAGGAGATTGCATGTGTGGATTGACCTCACGTCCTGAATGGAACAATATGTCTGGACCACCTGCGGTTAACAACAAGAGGACGGAGGTACGGGGATAAGAGACTGGAAGGACTTCCCGACCTCCTGGGGGACAGGTGGAGGACTGAGAGACCGGAGGGGGAGTTAATGTCAATAGGGGGTTTTGACAGGGATATGTGATTCTCCCTTTGTGTGAGATGTATAAATGTGAAGGTCTGATGCAGCTCATTCTGTTTGGTTCTTGAGAGAAGGCTGGGGATGAAGTGCTTGAATAAAACCTGATTTAAAAGCCAATTCAGCTTCGTTATCTCACGCTCCCCACATGTATGACAAATGAGGGACTGGAGTCTCATCTGTCATGCAGCAAATCAACTCTTTATTATGAGAACAGAACTATTTATATACAAGGGCCGTGCCCACCTGACGTCACACCAGGGGCGGGTACGTTAGTACACACACACACCACACTCACTACACCACAAACAGCAGCAAGTACCAGAACAATGTAAAAACATTCAAAAATACAAAAACTACAAGTGCTGAAATTATCTACCACTTGACTGCAAAACAGGTATGTGGACTATACATTAAAATGAATTAGAAACACTTTTAAAAACTCTATTTTAAATGCCCCACTACTCCACTCTTGCTGACTGATTTAACGCTACTTCAGCCAAAACCGGAAGTTGCGCCCATAATCGTTTCTACAGCAACGCCCTCAGGAATAAGGTGGATTGAAGGACAAAATACCTGACATTACCAAGGGGTATTCCAGAAAACAGGGTTAAAATAGCCTGAAATAAACCCTGAACCCAGGCTTAAGTGAACCTGCCAGAACTTACTCCGAGTTTCTGGTTCCAGTGGGTTTTCAAGAAAGCAGGTTTAGTGCCTTACCTGGGTAAGTTAACTTAGAATTTGTGGTTGTTATGTATCAAAAGAGCGAGACGTGAGCCATTCTATGCCGAGCAACAAACTGAACTTTATTGTCACAAGTAGAACTTATACACACTGGCCATAGCCCGCCTGACATTGTCATGGATGTCCCTTGCGGGGCATCATTGAGATGCTATAGGCCAACCAGTGAGTTTGCATGTTTTATTAACAAAAGACACAATAACAAAATAAACAGCCACGTGGGGCAAAAACACGAACATAGGCTAAGGCTAAGACACAAGATAGAATACTCTGAGTAGAAATTACACTTACAGAGAACGATGAATCATAAAGGAGACTGGAGTCGGGGTTAGGGGCTCCAGTCACGTACGCGGCAGGGCATGTACGGTTGTGTAGGTCGCAGCGAGGAATGAATCTCAGCTGCTCCTTTAACTGGTGAATAATGGCCAATCAGGAAAGGAGAACATAATCAATGAAATGGCAATCAGCTGTCACAACCACACTCGGCTTTGACAGCCGGAAGTCCCGTCGTGACGCTGTCGAAGAGCCCTGAACAGCCATATGAAAAACACAGAGATAAGAACGGGGAAAATACCGGACAACCCGAGCGCGGACAGAATCAGCGACCAGGCCATAAAAGACGTCACCACGTTGTGCACCTGGCACTGGCTACGGCAAGCCTCAAAGGCCAAATCCCCACACAACATTCCCTCTTCCCTTCACAAACTGCAGAACTACAGATAATAATCAAAACCCTCCCCCAAATTTAGCAAACTAAACACACCCAAAAAAAACAAAAGTAACACAGAAACACCTTTCTTTCATTAACAAACAAACGACTGGGCACCTGGGTGGACTGCCAACGTGCCTACCTATTGGTCAGCACGTCATAACTAACCAAGTCCCACCACAAAGTTTTCTAGGTAACTTGGCCGCTGACGGTCTCTCACCGAGCGCCTCACAGATGGAGGACCTGCTACAGGCTCCATCGGCCGTACCCAGGTGACCCCCAGCATCCCATCAGTCAAGTCCCATCCAGTGTCCATCTCGTCCACTGGAGCCCCTGGATCCTGGGTTGGTGACGATTTCCTGAGGAGGCTGGAATGCCACTGTGACCCATCTGAGAGGCAGAATGTGTCCAGGCCCAGCTGCTCCACGATTTGCAGTGGTCCCATCCAGAACGATGCGTGCAGTTGGGGTGCCTGATCCTAACCCAGTCCGACACATCAAGTCCATGAATCCCCGCCCTATGCCTCTTGTCAAAGCACTGCTTCATCCTTCACTGTTGTTCGAGGACCAGACCTCTTGGTTGTTCCATGTCCGCCGGAGGAGGAGTCAGGGGGGGCCGCAGCTCATCTAGGGACAGATGTAACTCATGACCTAGTTAGCGCTTCGTCGGGGAACACCCCGTCGTGGTGTGGGCTGTTGCCCTATAATGGAGGAGTATGTTCTGAAGGGTGTCAAAGAACGAGAAGCCATCCACCAGGTGTGCTCGAAGTCCATTCTTTAACATCTTGTTGAAACGTTCCACACCCCCATTAGCTTGAGGATGATAGAACGTGGTTATAATGTGCTCCATGACCCTTTCACCCAAAAACTCCTCAAACCCCCCAGAGATAAACTGCGGCCCATTGTCGTAATTGCGCTTGGAACCCTCCACCTAGCGAACAGCAACATAAGGAAACTGGTGACCATGTCGGCTGTGACCGAACTGGTGGGCAACACCTCCGGCCATTTTGAAAACAGATCGTAAGCCACCAATAGGAAATGATTGTTCGCAGGGGCTGTGTGTAACTCACCACAGATGTCCAGTTGGATGTGCTTCCAAGGGCCCTCTGGGTATTACAGGGGTCGCCGGGGTGGGAGGGGTGGCACCCCAGTTTTCCCACTCTCCAGACATGGTACACAGTTCTTAATCATAATCTCAACATCCTTGTCAATACCCAAGCCTTTAGCGACACCGGAACCACTGTGCAGTGTCCTATCACCAAACATACAGTATGTTGTTCCGGCAGCTCAGTTCATCCTTGACCCTATGAAAAGGAGCCAGATCACCTTGCATCTTTGTGGGCCAATCCCCCCAATGAACGAGCGCAGTTGAGACAAAGTTGGGTCTCGCTCCGACTCCACCTGGAGTTCCTGGAGGGATACCGTGTTCCGGAGGGGTTCGTGCAGCATGTTGATCAAGTCTGCCTCCAGGGGATCACCGTCATCAGGTTGCACGGAGTTAAGTGTGGCTCGGGACAGGAGGTCCACCACCACATTTTCCCTGCCTGGAGTGAATTGAGTAGTGAAGTTGTAGGCCCACAGTCTTTCTGCCCACCTGTGGATCCGCAATGGTCTGTGTCCCAAGCCGGTCATTTCCAGCAGGGTCGTCAGCGTCCTATGGTCTGTGCGCAGGGTAAAGTGGTGTTCATAGAGGTAGATGTGCCACTGTTCACATGCCCAAACACACGCGAGCACTTCTATCTCACCCACTGCGTATCTTTGTTCCGCCGATGTGAGGGACCTCAATGCAAATGCCACCGGGTGCTCCGAACCATTCTGAAGTTGAAACATGTCTGCACCCACTGCCAAGCTAGATGCATCACAAGTCACAAAAGTGGGGTGTTGGGGGTCAAAATGGGCCAACACCGGCAGGGAGGTGAGCTGAGATTTCAGTTTAGCAACAGCTGCTGAGCAGGCCGGGGTCCATTGCCACAGAGCGTTCTGCTTCAGGAGGGCTCAAAAGGAGTTCAATAGTCTCTGAATAATGGGGAAAGAAATGTCCGTAGAAATTTGCCATGCCCAGAAATGATGAAATTTGCGCGGGTGTTGTGGGGTCTGGAAGTTGCAGGACTGCCTCCACATCCGAGTGCAGGGGCCTCAGGCCCTCAGCAAACAACCAAAATCATACAAACTCGATGGACTCAGTTGTAAAGATGTACTTTTCCCCATTCAGCGTAACCCCATGTTCCAGTAGCACCATGTTCGTCGTGTGTCACCTGTGACACACCGTGCACCACAGTGTTGTCCAGAAACATCACCAAACCCTTGAGGCCGGCAAGGATCGTGGACATAACTTTTTGGAAACATCTCGGTGCTGAACTCAGGCCAAAAGGCATGTGAGTATATCGGAAAATGCCCATATGGGTCACAAACTCCGTCATGTTGCGGCTGGCTGGGTGGAGAGGCACTTGCAGATAACCCTGACAGAAGTCCAGTTTCGAAAACACCTTGGAGCCAGTGAACATCACTGTGAGCTCTTCCATCGTGGGTAGGGGATATTAATCCGGAATGATCGCTTTGTTAACCATTCTGAGGTCGACGCATGGTCGGATGCCGCCTGACTTCTTCTTGGCCACCACAATATTTGAGATCCAAGGCAAGGCGTCCACTCTTTCCAGTGCTCAGAAGTTTGTTCAGCTCCGCCGTGACGTCGTCCCACAGGGCGAGTGGTGGCCAGCGAAGTGGTTGAATTTTGTGTGTCACCCCAGGGTCAATGAGCAGACAGTGGTTGAAAGCTGCTATGCAGCCCAGGCCTGCAAACAGCACTGGCCAGGCCAACCAGGAGAAACAGTTGGCACCGTGGAGCCCAACGGCTCCATAATGGAGAATCCTAACTCGCCCAATAAGTCAATACCCAACAAGTCAGCCCCATGGCGTGAAACCTGAAAGGTGAACATGGGAATAGTCTTTGGCCCACACACCACAGAGAAACTGACCGTGCCCTCCATGCCAATCTTCGCATGTCCATAGCCAAACATTTTAACAGTACCCACTACAATAGCCTTTTCTGGGAAAAGTTTTCTTCCCTTGGACATGCTCAATAAGGACTTCGCAGCTCCCGAATCCACCATAAGCAGCTCGTCTACTCCGTTGAGCTGCACAATGTACCATTTTAGCAGCCAATTCTTGGCACCTGCTACACATACCAAGGCTACACCCACGGGTCTTGAATCCACTGCCTCGTCAGCAGCAGTGCAAACCCAGGCCAGGTGGTTAGCTTGACCACAGTTGTAGCACTTTTTCCCCCTAGCGGGGCAAGCAGACAGGCCCGTCCGGTGATAAGAATAGCCACAGCCACCACATAGTCCCTGGGTTCCCGCTCCTGCCCGTGCCACGGTCCGCCTCTGTGTGGAAGTCCGCCCCAAGTAGTTAGCTGGGTTACTATCAGCCTGGCGTGGAGAGGGAACTTGGACGGCTAGTTGTTCAATAGCAAGTATTTGCTTCCCTAGCTGGGTGGCGGGCTCAATTTGGCTAGCCATTTGCATTACTTGACTTAGCGCGAAGCTGTCCTTCATTAGCAATAGCTTCTCCTTTAGCTGCTCGTTGTTTGTGCTATAAGCTGGCTTGTAACAAATTAGCTCTTCCTCCAAAGGCCCGAAAGCCCACGTGCTCACTAGATTACGGAGCTCCATAAGATAATGATGTGTGGACTCACCCGCTTGCTGATAGCGGTCAAAGAATCTGTATCTTCGAGCCGTGATGTTACACTTGTCAACAACAAATTCATCCATCAGGAACAAACACTTGTCCAAGGAGCCCGTACTACCCAGCGCGCAAAGCACTCACTGTCCTTCTTTGCTGAGACAATTAATCAGGACGCTCCTCCATCTTTCTTCATTGGTGCCACCCAGGCCAGGCGCCAACCAGTGGCGCCACGGTGTGGCTAACACACCCGGTGACTCCAAGAATGGAGGTGGTGGTCTTGCACACGCCCCATGGTTTAATCCTCAGTTGCCAAATGTTATGTATCAAAACAGTGAGACGTGAGCCATTCTATGCTGAGCAACAAACTGAACTTTATTGTCACAAGTAAAACTTATACACACTGGCTGTAGCCCACCTGATGTCACCACGTTGTGTGCCTGGTGCTGGCTACGGCAAGCCTCAAAGGCCAAATCCCCACACAACAGTGGTAACTGAGTTTTTGGTTCCAAGAAGTCAGAGTATGTTTGTAACTATGGTAACAAAGGCTGTGAACATAAACTGCTCCTGACTCGGTTCTGTTCAGGTTATGTTGGGGGTATCTTTAGAATACTTAAACTTAAGGGCAATCAAATCCCCAAACAGAAGTGTGAATGCAGAAAATCAGACAACTAATCACTCAAAATCACTTCTAATAAAACACACCATCACTAAATTGTTTTTGATGTGCCTTCTTTATTTCCTGAGCAAACATCATTTTCCCTCTATCTTCACATGCAGATACTTCCTCTCCAAATCTATTTTCAGATTTTTTTTCTACTGAGATAGATTTAGTACAGATCCTTTGCTGGTAACTGCAGTGAAATTCTTACATTAATGATCTTAAAGGCAAAATATTCATTTCTGTTAAGCAGTAATATGTCTCACCTTAAGATTAATAAAATCAGTTTCTTACACTGTCAAATTGCTGCACAGATTTTGGAGGAGGATCCACTACACTGACCTGTTCAGTCTCTGATGGAACAGAAATAAGTTCAGCTGCAAATCTTCCATCTTCAAAAACCACAGTCACATACTGATGCTTGGCATATATTGTGGACCCTCTATGTCCACTTCTGTCACAGCTGATGCAGTCTGGTCCTCTTTGGCCTTTTAATTGTATTAACAATCTTATGGCCTTTTGCCTAATGAGGAATAATTTGTCAAAAAGGGGAAAAAAATATTTGTAGATTACAAGACAAGGACACCATCTTGGACTGTGAAGGTGATAAAATTGTAAAAAAAAAAAAAAAATAAAGTAAAAAATAAAACCTCACATTCATTCAATAAAAAAAGATGGGCTTGTGAGGGAAATTGGTTGAATAGAAAAATCCCTTTAAAAGGTTTGTGTAAATTAACACTACAACAAAGCTTGCATAGTGATGCATGATTGTAATTGCAACATGGCAAAAAATAAAATCTGTACTGTATAATTAGATTATCTAGGTACATGGGGAAAGTTAAAAAGCCTTAACAGAGCTTTGCAAAATAAACAATGAAGGATGGAATCAGACTTTCTTATGTTTTACCAGGGCAGAACCCACATATTCTCTTATCTGGATTATCTGTTCATGACAGTGGGATTTATTTTTTTAATTTGTATTTTTATATTTGCTCCTTCACCCAAATTGTTCGATTTTCCATCCATCCATCCATCAATCTTCTACCACTTAATCCTTTTCGGGTCGTGGGGGACTGGAGCCTACCCCTGCACCTTTGGGCAAGAGGCAGGGTACACCCTGAACAGATCGCCAGTCCATCACAGGGCCAACACAGAGAGACAGACAACCATTCACTCTCACATTCATACCTAAGGACAATTTAGGATCCCCAGTTTATGCCAATTAACCTAACTTGCATGTCTTTGGCCTGCGGGAGGAAACTGGAGTACCCAGCGTAAACCCATGCAGACATGGAGAGAACAGCCAAACTCCACACAGAAGGGTCACCAGTGGTCAGGGGGTGGGATCGAACCCATTTTTTTTTTTTGTTACTTGTTTTGTACCCGTAGGTAGATTTGTTTTGCAGTCTGGTGACAAGCCACCAGCTGCCGGTCGCTGCGTGCGCGAGCGCCCCGTATCCCTAACCTGCATGTTTTTGGCATGTGGGAGGAAACTGGAGAAATCCCGGAGTAAACCCACGCAACACGGGGAGAACATGCAAACTCCACACAGATCACTGTTGGTCGGGGGCAGGGATCGAACCCACGATCTCACCCATTTATTTATTTATTTATTTTACCTTTATTTAACCAGGAAAAAAAAACCCGTTGAGATTAAAAACCTCTTTTTCAAGGGAGTCCTGGCCAAGAGGCAGCAAAAAAATCACAAATACACTTACAATGACATATAAATCATACAAAACAGTTATAAATTAGTGAGGCCATCTCAAGTGTTCTCAATCTGGATTTAAAGTCGTTCAATGAAACAAGTTCCTTTAGTTTCCAGTCTTTTTGCAACATGTTCCATGTAGAGGGGGCTGAGAACATGAAAGCTCTTTTTCCCAGCTCAGTACGGGCAAATGGAACAGAAAGCAACAAATGATCATTAGAACGCAAACCATAAGAATCAACACTTCTCAGTGTGATCAAATTACAAATGTAAGGGGGCAACAGTCCAAGCATGGCCTTGTAAATAAAAATGTACCAGTGAGTCAACCTCCTGGTGGACAAAGAGGGCCATCCCACTCTAGAATACAGTTCACAGTGATGGGTCAAGGGTCTACAGTTTGTAACAAACCTCAAAACAGCATGATATACAGTGCGGCGGATGATAAAATAAGGCAGCAATGCTGAGGTTTTAAGCAGGTTTTATTAATCATACCGCCGTCACGAGCTCCTCTCCCGGCGCCGTGCGTGCGCGCCGGGAGCGAGCCCACGGCTCTCAGAGAAGAGGGACACAATGTCTGTGTCCTGCTGCAGCAGTTGCAGAGTGAGATTGAGAGGTTGAACATGAAATTCAGACAGCTTATATACTCAGCTACAACAATACATCAAAGCATTCACATGGGTCGATATGAGCATTTGCATATGAGAGGCACAGACAGGATGTATGAACACAATGCATGGATGGCACATTAACCTCACAGCAGTGAAATGCATAAATGGCAGATTAGATCACAGCATGCAGCAGAAAAAACCCAAGAGTAGCGAGCTGTCTGTCCCTGTGTGTTGTGGGGGTTTTCCCAAACCGCCACAGCTCCCCCCCAGAGGGCTCGGCAGGTGGCCGAGACCTCGATAGTGCAGCTTGGGCAGCGAGCAGGGAAAAGCTCTGTGCAGGAGGGGGTGGAGGGGGGTGGGGGGTAGTAAAAGCCGGCCGGAGACGATGAAAACGTCCGGGCCGTGCAAAAATTGCTTGTGGGTCCGCGATGTCGAAGGGCTGGTCCCGTTGAACGTGCAGAGGTCCACAAGAAGAAAAATTAGTCACTGGCTCCTCCCGCGATTAAGTCCTGCAAGGATTAATAGCGGCCATGAAGAAAAGACGAGGCTGCGTGGCGGCTGTGATGAGAGCAGAGGGACTGGCGTGTTGGCTTTAGGTGCGGGCACAACCTTAAAGCTCTCGGGAACCGCAAACCGCTGAATTTCCCTTGTGTGCCGTGGCTAAGACCATAAAATCCAGTGAGCAAGCTGCGTGCCTCAGGTGAACGAGCAAGCCTGAAGGGCCAGTGTGCAGCAGAAGGAAGGCGGTCAGAAAAGCCGTATTTGTCCTGTGCGTGGTGCGCCGTCCCCATAACTCCCCGGTGCGTGCGCCGGGGTTCCGTGATGGGTGGGCCAGCTGGAGAGGAGAACCAGGGTCAGGGAGCTTAATCATCCCTGTTCAGTGTGTTGGAGCAGTGAAGGGAAGTAGACGCTCTGTCACTCGCTCGGTCATGGTGCGTTCAGGTCCACGTGTGCTCCGTCGGCCATGGGGATCGCCGTTGTGGAGAGGGGACGAGGTGCATGCGCTCTCGTGTGGAGGAGCTGTGAGCGCGGCCGGTCCAGCGTGGATGTGCCGATCTAGGCGTGCAGATCTCACCATGAAATGTTGCTCAGCTTTCCCGGTCGTGGGTGTTCTCCGGGGAGTTTCGCCTGGAAACTCCGCGTTGAGGTCTCCCTGAAGCAGAAGGGAGGGCAGATCAGTCAGGCTGCCGCGTTCGTTTGTCGTCGGAGAATCACCGCCGGGTGTTGCGTTCGCTGGCAGCGTGTTCGTTTCAGCGTCGGGTCACCAGTGCGGCAGATGATAAAATAAGGCAGTGATGCTGAGGTTTTAAGCAGGTGCGGCGGCATGAAATAAAGCGGCGTTGTTGGAGGTTTTAAGTAGAGTTTTATTATCATACCGCCGTCACAAGCTCCGCTCCCGGCGCCGTGCATGAGCGCCGAGAGCGAGCCCACGGCTCTCAGAGAAGGAGGGACACAAAGTCTGTGTCCTGCAGCAGAGGTTGAAGTCAGACTGAGAGAGAATGAGAGCATGGTTACAATGCAGTATATATACACCCAACTACAACAATACATCAAAGCATTCACAGCAGTTGGTCTGATCAAACAGATAACAGGACAGGCATGAGACATTTGCATGAAAGGCAACATTAACATTACAGAGGTGAGCCAGACGAAACAAGTCTGCCTGTAGACATTAATACACATTTCCTATTCTGTTATTTGCTCTAGTCAAGCGCTGTGTTTGACCAGTCTGTTTGTGGGGATTTACATCAAAGCACATCTACATATGTAAGATGCTCAGAAGAAGCACAGTAAGGACAAGACGCATGAACACTATACGAGAATGGCGCATTACATCACAATACATGCATGTTTGCATCACAAATACATAAATGGCACATTGCATCTCAGTAGTGCAGCGGGAAAAACAGAGACAAGAGAGCTGAGTGTCCTTATCTGTTGTGGGGGTTAACCGAACCGCCACACAGGTTTTATTAATCATACCGCCGTCACGAGCTCCTCTCCCAGCGCCGTGCGTGCGCGCCGGGAGCGAGCCCACGGCTCTCAGAGAAGAGGGACACAATGTCTGTGTCCTGCAGCAGCAGTTGCAGAGTGAGATTGAGAGGTTGAACATGAAATTCAGACAGCTTATATACTCAGCTACAACAATACATCAAAGCATTCACATGGGTCGATATGAGCATTTGCATATGAGAGGCACAGACAGGATGCATGAACACAATGCATGGATGGCACATTAACCTCACAGCAGTGAAATGCATAAATGGCAGATTAGATCACAGCATGCAGCGGAAAAAACCCAGGAGTAGCAAGCTGTCTGTCCCTGTATGTTGTGGGGGTTTTCCCAAACCGCCACAACAGAGTCAATCTTACTCAGACACTGAGCTGAAGCGTTCATATACAAGAGGTCTCCATAATCTAAAATAGATAAAAAAGTTGCAGTAACAAGACGCTTTTTAACCTCAAAAGAAAAACAACATTTATTTTGAAATAAAAAACCCAGTTTCAGTTTAAGTTTCTTCACAAGATTTTCAACATGGGGCTTAAAAGTCAGAGCGTAATCAAGCAAGATACCAAGATACTTGTACGAGTGAACGACCTCAATTTCATTTCCCTCAAAAGTGGACACTGTGGGAAAAATTTGTGGACTCTTCCTAAAATTTGAAAACCACATCAGTTTAGTTTTGTCAGCATTAAGGACTAGTTTTAGCTGCAGAAGTGTGTGCTGCACCCCATTAAAAGCTTTCTGCAGAGAAGCAACAGCATTAGCAGGGGAAGAGCCAAAGCAGTAAATAATTGTGTCATCAGCATAAAAATGCAAACTAGCATCAGACACATTTTGTCCTAGGTCATTAATGTACATAATGAATAGGAGGGGTCCTAATACAGAACCCTGAGGCACCCCCTTGTGGACACTGACAATTTCAGAACACAAACCATCATATTTAATACATTGGGTCCTGTCACTCAAATAATTTGCAAACCAGGAGACTACATGTTCCGACAGTCCAAAACTGATGAGTCTTTGCTTTAAAACTGTGTGGTCCACAGTGTCAAAAGCCTTTGGCAGATCAATGAAAAGTGCAGCACAGTGCTGCTTTTTATCAAGAGCAACAAGTATATCATTGACCACTTTTGTAGCAGCAGTAATAGTGCTGTGCTTTTTTCTAAAGCCTGATTGACCCACCTTTGACCCATGATGGTCAAAGGTGGACTTGATCCCGTGACCTTCTTGCTGTGCTGATACAGTGCTAGCCACTGCGCCACCATGCTGCCCCTGTTTGATTTTAACTATAATAATTCTGATTTACTACATTTCCAAAAAAGGTCACAAAATTGCATGAATAAATTTAGAAATATATAAAGAAAAACCTCAAATTCATGGAACAAAAATTGCAAATTTAAGACAAGACAGACATCAGGGAGCCTTGGCAGAGCCAATGAGCTGAATCTGTTTTTTAATTGGTTCAATTCACCGTTTGTCACCCCCACAACACAGCCAGACCCCCACACACTCCTCACCCCCTCCCCCTCCTCTGGGGACACCAGCACTAGCCCCCTCACATCACTGTGACTACAGACAAAGTTAAGAAACAGCTGGAGAGACTCAGTCAGTGGAAGGCTGCGGGCCCTGATGATATCTCCGCCAGGATCCTAAGGACCTGTGCCAACCAGCTAGCTCCGGTACTGAAACACCTGTACAACCTGCGCCTGAGTCTGGAGAGAGTACCAGTGCTGTGGAAGACATGCTGCCTGGTTCCTGTCCCCAAGAAGTCGTCTCCATCGGACCTGAATGACTATCGACCAGTTGCCCTCACATCTCATGTGATGAAGGTCATGGAGAGACTGGTCTTAGCCCACCTGAGGCCGCAGGTGAAGACGTGGCTGGACCCTCTGCAGTTTGCATATCAGCCCCATTTAGGAGTTGAAGATGCTGTCATCTACCTGCAGCAACGAGCACATCTGCACCTGGATGGCAGAGGAGACACTGTGAGAATCATCCATCCATCTTCTTCCGCTTTATCCTTTTCGGGTCGCGGGGGGGGGGGGGGCTTGAGCCTATCCCAGCATCTTTAGGCGTGAGGCAGGGTACACCCTGGACAGATCGCCAGTCCATCACAGGTCCAACACAAAGAGACAGACAACTATTCACTCTCACAGTCATACCTAAGGACAATTTAGAATCCCCAGTTTTGATGCCAATTAACCTAACTTGCATGTTTTTGGCATGTGGGAGGAAACCGGAGAAATCCCAGAGTAAACCCACGCAGACACAGGGAGAAATGCAAACTCCACACACGGATGTCAGAGGAGACACTGTGAAAATCACATTCTTTGATTTCTCCAGTGCCTTTAACACTATCCAGCCACTGCTGCTGGGTGAGAAGCTGCAGGGGATGAGGGTTGACAGCTCTTTAATATCCTTGATTACTGACTACCTGACAGGCAGGCCACATTCCAGCTGGGCAGTGTCTTGTCTGATGTGGTGGTTAGTGATACAGGAGCTCCACAGGGGACTGTGCTCTCTCTTTTTCTCTTCACCTTATACACCACCGACTGTCATGTTTGCCCTTTCAGGGCGAAGAAGAGGACCCAATCACCAATCGAATCTGGTAAACCATTACAGTATATATTAATGACAAAATAAACACTGCATATGGACAGGAGTTATAAGGAATAATAATTCAGATGTGTGGGGAAAAAAGCAACAATAAGTCCAAACGGCATGGTACATAAAGTTAGGTTAACACAAGAATGCAGCAAAGAACACAAACTGAAAAGGCACATATATAGACAGAGGGAATTATCATGGTGACACAACACGGCTGACACATGAGGAAAATAGCTGACCGGATGGGCGGGGCTGACAACACAGAGGGGATTCACACCAAACATGATAAATAAGTAAGAAGGAAACATAAAGCATGGACAGGGGCTGCAGGCCTGTCCAGAACACTACACCGACTTTCAGTACAACACCGAGTCATGCCACCTGCAGAAATTCTCTGATGACTCAGCTGTTGTTGGGTGTATAGGAGGGGGAGAGGAGGGAGAGTACAGGGCACTGGTAGACAAATTTGTGGAGTGGACCGAGCAGAATCACCTGAGGCTGAACATTAGCAAGACCAGAGAGATAGCAATTGACTTCAGGAAGAAGAAGATGCCTTCACAGTCATTGCAGATTAGCGGGGGAGGATGTGGAGGTAGTGGAGGACTACAAATACCTGGGTGTCATGATCAGCAACGGACTGGACTGAAAATCTAACACCGATGCTGCGTACAAGAAGGGGATGAGCAGACTCTACTTCCTGAGGAAGCTGAGATCCTTCAATGTGTGCAACAGGATGCTCGAGCTTTTCTATCAGGCCGTTGTCACCAGCGCCATCTTCTTTGCTGCTGTCTGTTGGGGTAGCAGTATCAGAGCCAGTGACACCAACAAACTTGACAAGATTATCAAGAGGGCTGGCTCTGTAATTGGTCTCAGACTGGAGACCTTTGAGACTGTGGTAGAGAGGAGGACACTAAACAAACTGTTATCCATCATAGACAATCCTGATCACCCCCTCCACCACACACTGGACAGACAGCGGAGCACTTTCTCCAGCAAACTGCTACAGCTTCACTGCCAAATGGTCAGGTACAGGAAATCGTTTCTGCCACATGCCATTTCACTGTACACTAACTCACTCTGATGTTGAATTCTGGTCATAACTATGCTGCCATACTGCACCTTGCAGTCTAATTGGTACCTCATGTTATGTCTGGAAACCCAGAATGACCAACAGAGAATTAAGCTATGCTGGAACACGAACTTTATTACACACAGTAATAAATGATACAGTACAGGTTTGCTGTACACTGAACCCTATACCATTGTGAGTTGAGAGAGGCCTAACATGGCCAACTCTCTCCCTTTATCGGCTCGGCATGATGATGTCACCACACGGCTTGTGTCATCATGCCAGTGCCCATTAACCCTTTCATTACATTCACCCCCCCCTTCCAGAAAAACACAGAACACACTGGCAAATTTAACCCTCCCCAATTTTGTACAGTAAACACAAACATCACTAGCTAGGGCTAGTGGGTGGACCACTACATAGCCCAGCGCAGCTGAGTGGATTATTCTGCCACTCTTAGCTGCCAGCCGCGCCACTAGCTAAACAGTCATTTCTTTCTTACACTCATCCATGGGGAACGCAGTTTTGCTGGAGGAGCCGTAGCAGGCCCGTGGTGGACGCACCCCTGGAAGTGCTGGGTCCCCCGGACCAGGACCATCTCCCTCTGGAATATCCCCCAGAGTTCTGGGAGGTATTCCAGAAAGCAGGCTTAACATAACCTGAAATAAACCCTGAACTCAGGGTTAAGTGAACCTGTCAGAACTTACTCCAAGTTTCTGGTTCCAGAACTCTGGTTATGACTCAGTTTGGTCAACTCAGAGTTGAATGACCTCAAGACATACTCATTCACAGCAAACCTACTAAGACAGCATGTGTTGAGTACAGAGACCACGAGCAGTGGAGGAAAAAAGAGAATTATTTCTCTGAGGAAGAGTTACAAGCACTCTTGGAGGCATATGAGTGAAAAAAAGCACAATCAAGAAGAAAAAACAGTGACATCAGCCAAAGATACAGGAAGCTGACCTGCAAAGAACTGCCAGCTGCATGAAGTGAGTTTTACAGATTCTTCACCAGTGGACAATCTATATAAGTTTATATGAATATTTCTATTTGACTTGCAAAGTGGTCAAGACTCTTCATGACATAAGTAGAGCGCCGGACTCTGGGGGTGAGAAGCTATGAGTTTGAGCCCCAGCTTGGAAGTCTTTTGGTTCAAATTTATTTTCCATATAAAAATAATAAGTATTTAGAATAATCTGATAAATCGAGTGCATTGCAAGGCGGTAAGCTATTTTACAACCTTTATCATTAGATTCAGATATAATTGTCATAATTATTGCATGAGAGGAGGACCCAAGTGCTAGATGAATCTGGTAGACCATGGTTTATTTTTAAATAGAAAATAAAGCTGCACGTGGGCAGAAATAAAAGGCAAAACAGGCAGGCTTTAAACTCAGCAGGTTACTTACAGGTTTACAGAAGCATGTGTGAGACACAGACATGCACAAGGACATCACGCAGAGCACAGACTGAATGACACATAAATAGACAGGAGGGCAATCAGGACAATGCAGAACAGGTGAGCACCATCAAGGGCAAAGAGACAGCACTGGACGGGTGGGGCTATGCAGTCAACGCAGACAGGAGGTGCACATGAAACATGACAATGAACACACAGGACAACAATAGGTGGACAGGTACACACAGAACCAAACGCAAACAGGGGATGACACAAAAGATAGAGACAAGGGGCTCAGGGGAACACAGAGGGCAAGTGGTACAAAATAATAATCATAAAAAAATCATAGAAGTATAAGCATATAAACATAAAGCATGGGCTTGATCCTGTGATCAAGCCCAGATTCAGGACAGAGCCCCCCTTCCCCACACTAAAGGGCAGATTCCAGATGCCCATCAAACCAAAAAAACAAGAACATCCCAATAGGGCGGGCGGAGGGGGACAAGGCACAGTGGGACAAAAAAATATGAATCTAACAGAACAAGAAAAAAGAGAAAAAAAATGTCCAACAGGAGGTCTCTTTACAGTTCACACACCCACAGGGCTGGACAACAAGGTGGTTCAAGGGGCCACCCCCAGTCCATGGAACCCCAAAGCAGAGTGTAAAGAAGATTGGGTGGCCTGCTCCAGTCCCTAGGTCACCAGATCAAGAAACCGGGTGGGTCAGGAGGTCTACCAAAGTCCAAAGGCCACTGGAAGGGTGAACACAGGACATCAGGTGGCCTACCAAAGACCATGGGCGCCCAGACGGGAGAACACAAATGAGCCTTTTGCTCTCATAATAACACCAAAACTCTTTCTTCAAAAGGACACAACATAGGGGCTTCTTGCCCTGGAGCAGGCAACACAAAACTTTCAAACTCAAAAGATGATAACATAGTCACTTTAAACTCAGAAGACAATGACATAGATCTTTTAAACTCAAAAAAAATGAAAACAAAGACCCTTCAAACTCAGAGGAAGAAAACAGATACCCTTTAAACTCAGAAGATGATGGCATAGATCCCTTAAACTCAAGAGATGATAACATAGACGAGTCAACGTCGAAAGGTGACCATGTGGGCCTAGCAACCTCGTAAGGTGGCAGCATGGGTATATCAACCTCGTGAGGTGACAACCTAGAAACCTCAAACTCAGGAAACGTCATAGACGCCCTAACTTCAGAAGGAAGCTGTGACAGAGACATGATCCATTTCCTCAAATTCCTTTTGGAGATCAAAATCCATTTTTGAATAATCTTTATACTGGTAGCAAGTAAATGTGTTTTAACTTCAGTGGATCACAGTCTCAGTTGTCTGAAAGTGACTATCATCACATCTTCAGTCTGGAACGAGGTATGTGGCAATCAGGTTATAATTCTTCATTCAGGTTTAATTCAGACAAAAGCTGAAACAAACAAACCCTGTTATTAAACAAATTAAATGCTGGACTCCAGAGGCTGAGAGCACCCTGCAAGACTGTTTTGCCTGGACAGACTGGGATGTGTTTAAAGCTGCAGCCACCCAGCTGAACTCTTCTGTAAACATACAGGAATATGCTAAGTATGTGACTGGTTACATCAGCACGTGTGTTGATACCATCATACCTACCATACAAGTCAGGAAGTTCCCCAACCAGAAGCCCTGGATCAACAGTCAGGTGCGTCAGATGCTGCATGCTCACTGTCTTGCATTTAAATCAGGCAATGAGGTCGAGTACAAAGCTGCAAAGTATGGACTGAGGAAGTCTATAACAACAGCGAAGAGGCAGTATAGGGAAAAGCTGGACAGCCTCTACTCCACTCCTGACTCGGAGCGCATGTGGCAAGGCCTGCAGCACATCACAGACTACAAGAGAACCAACAGCAACACCACAAGCTCCACAGACAGCCTGCCGGATGATCTCAACATCTTTTACACCTGCTTTGAGACTTCCAGCTACAGTGCAGAGAGGACACACACACATACACACACCCCGCCCTCCAAAAAAAAAAACCCTAAAAGTCTCATCAGGCCAGATAAACAAAGCACTGAGGAAAATCAACCCCTGCAACGCAACAGGACCAGATAACATCCCTGGGCGGGCCCTCAGAGCATGTGCTGCCGAGCTGACTGATATTCTCAAATCCACCTTCAACCTCTCCCTGAACCAGAAGATAGTTCCCTCCTGCTTCAAAACCACAACCATTGTCCCACTCCCCAAAAAGAGCCCACCGGCCTGTCTGAATGATTACAGGCCAGTAGCACTCACTCCAATCATCATGAAGTGCTTCGAGAGAGTGGTGCTGCCCCTCATTCAGGACAGCATACCGAATACCCTGGACCCCCTGCAGTACGCCTACTGGCCCAACAGGTCCACCTCAAATGCCATTGCTGCAGCACTCCATTATTCTCTCTCTCACCTGGAAGATAAAGACTCCTGCATCAGGATGCTCTTTGTCAACTACAGCTTCTCCTTCAACACGGTAATCCCCCACAAACTCACCGACAAACTGTCTTCACTTGGCCTGCACCCCACCCTCTGTGACTGGCTACTGGACTTTCTAACTGGCAGGCCCCAGTCTTTTAGGATGGGTAACAGGACCTCAGCCAGCATCATCACAAACACAGGCATCCCACAGGGTTGTGTTCTCAGCCCCATCCTTTACAACCTCTTCATCCATGACTGTGTTGCCTCCCACAAGGAATATATCATCTTAAAGTTCGCGGATGACATAGCAGTGATAGGACACATCACTAGTGGTGATGAAGCATCCTACAGGAGGGAGGTGTTCAGCTTGGTGTCATGGTGTGAGGACAACAACCTCACCCTCAACATGGACAAGACAAAGGAGATGATAGTGGACATGAGGAAGGGGAGGAGGAGACCCCATCGGCCGCTGTTCATGCGGGAGCTTGAGGTGGAGAGGGTGAGTAGATTTAAATACCTGGGCATCCACATCAGTGAGGACCTAACATGGGCACTTAACACCACAGAGCTGGTTATGAGAGCTCAACAGCGGCTGTACTTTCTGAATCAGAATCAGAATCAGAATCAGCTTTATTGCCAAGTATATTTACAAGTAAACACACAAGGAATTTGACTTGACATTGGGCGCGCACATTAGGCGCATCCAATGACACGGCAGCCATAGAGGCGCCTGTCTGCAGTGGGGGTAAAGGGGGGAAGGGGGGGGGAAACACAATAGGCAGAGAGAAAAAACATAGTTATCAGAATCACGCTCGTATAAGCTCATATAAGCTCATGAGCCAAATTTTGATTACACAGAAAAAAACCCTCTATGCACATTAGCAGACAATAGATACAATCACACAGCAGAGGGAGGGAGAGCAGTGTGTGTATATTTGCATGTCATTGTGTAGTGTGAGTGTAACAGTTGTTAGTGAGCAGCAGAGGGCGCCTCCAGGCAGTGGATAGATGTTATAATCATGTGACTTATAAACAAGTCAGAGATCAGAGTCTGTCTCTCTTTTCCTCTTCCTTGCAGAAGGCACATGGGCAATGTCCTTGAGAGACCAATCCGCTGACGACAACAACTGATTGTTGATGTATGGGTAGACATAAGCCACTTCCCAGCGTTATCTTCATCGAGGAGGAATGTAAACAAAGGCACCAAAACACAAGGTCAAATCTGCACAGTGCACTCAGAGAATAAAAAATTTCTCTCTCTTCGATTCTGTGCTTCAATTTCATACAGGCTTGAATCATACTTTAGATCATTCTCTGGAGAGCACTCAGCGATCCACAGATGTTATCCACCTACCGAAACATAGGTAAAACATGTCCAGAGAGTTCGTTCTCTCTTCAATGCATGCCAGATAGTAAATTCCATGTTAATCCTGCCGCTGACAGTCAGTGCTCCCCCCAGCTGGACGAATTGTTGAATTTGTTAAGGGAGCTACGCCGGGGTCCGCATTTGATTAGCTCACCCAGATAATTTCGATACACTAGGAAAACTCCAGGGGCCAAACAGAAGATCCTGTGATCAGTTCAATCTCAGTCGAATCACACAGACACATGAATTCCAATACCATGAGTCTCCCTTGGGTTCCCCCTGACCCGATCTTCTACTTTTTAAAGTGGTGACAATCGCATATAAGTCGCTTTCCAGATCCATAATTTCCATTTGGATTAAGATTCAGCCAGGAGAAGAGTGACATTGCAAGCTGGGATCAGAAGGGAGAGGATTAGGAGGGAGAGGGAAGAAAAGCGTCTGCTCTCTCTCAGAAGCGGAAGTGAAGCTGAGGAGGCTAAAGACGTTTGGCATGTCCCCCAAGATCCCCAACAATTTCTACAGTTCCATCATCGAAAGCATCTTGACCAACTGCATTACTGCGTAGTATGGTAGCACTACTGCCCTGGCCTGCAAATGCCTGCAGAGAGTGGTGAAGACAGCAGAGAAGATCATCAGGACTCCACTCCCCTCTCTTCAGAGCATCTACCACTGCAGAGTCCAAAGGAGAGCTGCCGCCATCCTCCAGGACCCCACCCACCCTCAGCACAGAATGTTCACACTTTTACCCTCAGGTCGGAGGTACAGAAGTGTGGAATGCAGGACATCCAGACTAAAAAAAAACTCCTTTCCCACTTCCATCAGACTCCTGAATAGATAGCAACTCCGGACACATTTTTGCAAATAGGAATTCACACAATGGTTGCTAAATTTGCACATTGCTCACTTGCACAGTGTACATAGTCTCACCCGGTCTCATGTCCATATCATCTCTGCTGCTAAATTATCATTGTACGGTCTACTGGGTATTATCATTACAGAAAAATTCTCACACTGGGTGCCAATTTGTACATTGCTCATTTGCACATTGTACATAGGCTTTTGCCATCTCAGGTTCATATCATCTCTGATATTAATATACCATTGTCCATTATAGTCATCCAGTGAATTTTCAATTTTCATTCCTCTTGTTTCCTCTAGTTTAACTGCTTTAACTTCTATATCTGTCCTAATTGTCTAATGTGTGTTATTAGTATTCATTAGTATTAGTACTTAGTATTAAGGTGTGTTTAAGGTGTCCTAATTGCCTAATGTGTGTTATTAGTGTGTGTTATTAATATTCATTAGTATTAGGTGTGTTATTACCTTATTAATGTTGATGTGTATCTATTACCTTGGCATTCGTTCGGAGAGCACAGTAAAAATTTCATTGCTCAGGAAATGTTGCATTTCTTAACTGTGCACTTGATAATAAAGCCTTTGAATCTCTTGAATCTCTTCTTGCTGTGGCACAAACTGCCCAGATGCATACCTGTGCTTGAAATCCAGCCGTGGCTGTTGAGATAGCATATCTCCACTAACATGGTGCTAGTTGTTAGCATAGCTAGGTGTTACTTAGCACTAGCTTTGTCAGAGCTTTGTTGCTGTTATTATGTGCTTCTGAAGATTGCAGTAGGTCTCAACCACACTTTAGCTTCCAACCCACCAATATATTTTTGTCCTTAACTGCGACAAAGGAAAAATAATCTGTCTCTTTCCACAAAAACAAAGTAGCTTCATCTTTTCCTCCGCTCAGCAGTGAAGACTCAGCTCTGCAGCAGGTCACATCAACTGATGGCTGTGTCAGCTATGGAAGGGTCAGTTTATATATTCATTTATTTGCACTAAAAATACCTGTCCATATTACTAAAACAAGTAACGCATCTGAACAAATTTCAGTAACTGTGATGCATTACTGAATTTTTAAACAGTAATTTCATTACAGAACACATTACTATTCCCAACACTGGTCTTAATCAGTAGTATTTATAATGTAATAGGTTTTATGAGCCTTACATATACCCATAGCTGAGTAGAGAATATGGAAGTATGAGACATGCACAGTTACTGTAAAAGGCACGGGCTGCTGTGTGTAATGATGTTGGCAGTACATTGATATTAAAAATTGTTGTTCAGTTATAAATCTGTCTTCCTGATTCATCAATATAACATGGTGTTAGAACTGGGATGCGGAAGAATAATATAGCGCAGTTTCAACCTCCAGAGAGTCTGTGTCTGCAAGGCAATCTTGCTGAAAATTGGCGGAACTGGATTCAATGCTTTGAGCTCTTCTGTACTGCTAGCGGCATTACTGAGAAATTGGGGAAAGTGCAGCGTGCAACATTTCTTCCTGTTGATGGAGAAGAAGTGATTAAAGTATGTAATACATTTGTATTTGAGGACAATGAGGATGATAAAATAGAAGTGCTGAAGAGGAAGTTCCAAGACTATCATGAGCCCAGAAAAAACTTACCTTATATACGGCACATGTTTTTCACACGAGCCCAGAAACAGAGTATTGAAAACTTGAAAAGCAAAGCTAAGAACTGTGAATTTGGACAGTTACACTACTCACTGATACATGACCCAATTGTTTGTGGCACAATTAATGACCAAATAAGAGGCAGACTGTTGAGAGAAGCAAATTTGATGTTGGAAAAAGCAATTGATATCTCCAAAGCAAGTGAAATCACATCCAGTCAAGTGAAAGTGCTTACAGAAGAGGTGGAAGTGAGTAAAATAAGGACAGTCAGGCCAAAAGACGGACCACAAGAAATTCTGAACAACAAGTTGCAGCAGATGTGGATTTAAACATGGATCCGAAAAGTGTCCTGCAATTGGCCAACCATGTAAGATATGCCAAAAGAAAAATCATTTTGCCAAAGTGTGCAAATCACAGGGTGCACAACTGTCAAAAGGAAGAAAGTACATGTTGTGGAACAAAATGAGACTAAAAATGAACTGTTCATCGGCACAGTTTACGAGGAAAGTAAAAGACACATCAGAGCAACAGAGTCTATAACAGAAGCAGAGAAAGAAAACTGGATGGAGACTTTGAAAATAAATAAGAAAACTGAAGTTTAAAATGGACACTGGTGCAGACTGCAACATAATGTCAATCAAAACACATAATAATAAGCTCAACACTGCAGGGAGAATCAAGACAAGTAAAAGCAGGCTTGTTGCTTATTTTGGACAAAAGATGGCACCATTGGGCAAAAGAGCTCTGACGTGAGCATAAAGGGAAAAAGCAAAACACTGAGTTTGATATCATGCAGCAAGATATTCCAGTCATACTGGGAGGAGCAACATGTTTGAAACTCAACCTGCTGAAAAGAATACATGAAGTTTCAAAGGAAAATGACATTCTTAAGGAGTATAGTGACTTCTTTGATGGACTTGGTTGCTTACCAGGAGAACACCACATACAGATTGACCACACAGTGACACTTATCATTCATGCTCCCAGAAAGATTCCGGTTGGATTCAGTGACAGAGTGGTCAATAAGCTGAGACGTATGGAAGAATTAGGAGTAATAGCTAAACAGACTGAACCTACTGACTGGGTCAGCAGTATGGTAACGGTTGTCACACCACAAAAGATACACAACAGTATGGATCCAAAAGACTTGAACGGAGCTATTAAAAGAGAACACTACCCTTTACTCACAGTAGAGGAAGTAGTTTCCCATATGCCAAAAGCAAAGTATTTTTCTGTGATTGATGCAAGTCAAGATTTCTGGCAGATAAAACGATGATGGAAGCTCAAAATTATGTACCTTCAATACCCCTATAGGAAGATACAGATTCCTAAGGTTGCCATTTGGTATATCATCAGCACCTGAGGTGTTTCAGAGGGCTGTCACACAGATGATTGAAGGACTGGAAAGTGTTGTAAACATCAATGACTTGTTGGTATGGGGAGAAACAGCTGAAGAGCATGACTTGAGACTAAAAAAGTTGCTGGACAAAGCAAGATAACTTGAAGTTGAACAAAAACAAGTGCTTTATTAGAACAAATGAAATTAAGTACATTGGGGACATACAGTGGTGTGAAAAAGTGTTAGCCCCCTTCCTGATTTCTTATTCTTTTGCATGTTTGTCACACTTAAATGTTTCAGATCATCAAACAAATTTAAATATTAGACAAAGATAACACAAGTAAACACAAACTGCAGTTTTTAAATGAAAGTGTTTATTATTAAGGGTAAAAAAAAATCCAAACCTACATGGCCCTGTGTGAAAAAGTGATTGCCTCCCTGTTAAAACATAAATTAACTGTGGTTTATTACATCTTTGGAAGGCTGAGTTCAATTTCTCTAGCCACACCCGGGCCTAATTACTGCCACACCTATTCTCAGTCAAGAAATCACTTAAATAGGATCTGCCTGACAAAGTGAAGTAGACCAAAAGATCCTCAAAAGCTAGACATTATGCTGCTATCCAAAGAAATTCAGGAACAAATGAGAAACAAAGTAATTGAGATCTATCAGTCTGGAAAAGGTTATAAAACCATTTCTAAAGCTATGGGACTCCAGCAAACCACAGTGAGAGCCATTATCCACAAATGGCGAAAATATGGAACAGTGGTGAACCTTTCCAGGAGTGGCCAGCCAACCCAAAATTACCCCAAAAATGCAGCGATGACTCATCCAAGTGGTCATAAAAGACCCCACAACAACATCCAAAGAACTGCAGGCCTCACTTGCCTCAGTTAAGGTCAGTGTTCATGACTCCACCATAAGAAAGACACTAGGCAAAAATGGCCTGCATGGCAGAGTTCCAAGATGAAAACCACTGCTTGTCACACACGGCTCTAGGGAGCCGCGCAATAAGAGCCAAGGGCGAGCCAGTGAGTCGTGATGTTTTATTTAGGGTGAGGGATGAGGGATGAGGAGAGCACAGATACTCATACAGACGTACATTCACAGGTTGCACAGCGCAGGGGCAGGAAGCTCATACCGGACGTAGGGGTAACAAGACGTACATACTCAGAGCGGGTTACAATCACAGGAATGCTGCAAGGGGAGTAGAGGCTGACACCAGACGAAGGGGCTTCAGCCTAGCAGTGCTTATGTCGCAGCCCCGAGTCATCGAGGCTGCTCCTATTTATTCTCATTGGCAGCGCCCCAGCTGATGAGGACTAATTGGCCCCAGCCGTCCGTAATGCTGCCAGCTGGGAGCCTGCTGAGACACTGCTCAATGGGAAGCAGGGATGAGGGAAAACATGGGCTGAGCGCTGAGACGGCATCTCAACCCATGGGGACACTGCTGAGCAAAAAGAACATAAAAGCTCATCTCAATTTTGCCAGAAAACATCTTGATGATCCCCAAGACTTTTGGAAAAATACTCTGTGGACTGATGAGACAAAAGTTGAACTTTTTGGAAGGCGTGTTTCCCATTACATCCGGCGTAAAAGTAACACAGCATTTCAGAAAAGGAACATCATACCAGCAGTAAAATATGGTGGTGGTAGTGTGATGGTCTGGGGCTGTTTTGCTGCTTTAGGACCTGGAAGACTTGCTGTGGTAAATGAAACCATGAATTCTGCTGTCTACTAAAAAATCCTGAAAGAGAATGTCCGGCCATCTGTTCATGACCTCAAGCTGAAGTACACTTGGGTTCTGCAGCAGGACAATGAGCCAAAACACACCAACAAGTCCACCTCTGAATGGCTTCAGAAAAACAAAATGAAGACTTTGGAGTGGCCTAGTCAAAGTCCTGACCTGAATTCAATTGAGATGCTGTAGCATGAGCTTAAAAAAGCGGTTCATGCTCGAAAACTCTCCAATGTGGCTGAATTACAACAATTCTGCAAAGATGAGTGGGCCAGAATTCCTCCACAGCACTATAAAAGACTCATTGCCAGTTATCACATCTTCAACCTGAGCCTGAGGCTGGGGAAGGTACCACAGTTGTGGAAAACATCTTGTGTGGTACCTGTACCAAAGACTTCCCACCCCAAAGATCTGAACAGCTACAGACCAGTGGCCCTGACGTCTCACATGATGAAGACCCTGGAGAGACTGCTCCTTGCTCACCTCCGCCCCCTGGTGGGACCAGCGATGGATCCACTCCAGTTCGCCTACGAACATGGCATTGGGGTGGAGGATGCAGTGATCTTCCTCCTTCACCGTTCCCGTCCCACCTGGAGAAGCCCGGGAATGCGGTGAGGATCATGTTCTTTGACTTCTCCAGTGCTTTCGACACCATTCAACCGATGATCCTGAAGGACAAGCTGCTGTGCGCAGGGGTGGACCAGCATCTGTCATCATGGATCCTGGACTACTTCACTAACCGGCCACAGTTTGTGAGAACCCGAGATTGTGTGTCTGACACGATCATCGGTAGCACGGAGGCCCCCCAGGGAATGGTTTTGGCTCCCTTCCTGTTCACCCTTTATACTGCGGACTTCTCACACAACACAACACACTGCCATCTACAGAAGTTCTCTGACGACTCTGCGATCATCGGCCTCATCTCCAACGGAGATGAAGCTGAGTACAGAGGACTTATCCAGGACTTCATGGACTGGTGCCATCGGAACTGCCTCCAGATCAACGCGAGGAAAACTAAGGAGCTGGTGGTGGACTGCCGCAGGCAAGGACAACCCCTCACAGCACCAGTAAACATCCAGGGAACAGACATTGAGATGGTGACATCCTACAAGTACCTTGGTGTTCATCTGAACAATAAACTAGACTGGTCACACAATACCGACGCACTCTACAAGAAGGGACAGCACAGGCTGTTCCTACTGAGGAGGCTCAGGTCTTTTGGTGTACAAGGGGCGCTGCTGAAGACATTCTACGACACGGTGGTGGTATCAGCCATCACTTTTGGTGTGGTCTGCTGGGGCAACGACATTACAGCAGCCGATAGGAAGAGACTGAACAAACTGATCAAGAAAGTTAGATCTGTCCTGGGGCAACGCCTTGCTGGAGTCCGAGCCCCACCCTATGCGGGACATATTGAACGCGCTGAGGAGCTCATTTAGCAGTAGACTACATCATCCTAGGTGCGCAACCGAGAGGTTTCGCAGGTCCTTCCTACCTACGGCTCTCAGACTGTATAACCTAAGCAGGGCTGCTCGCAGAGATAGCAAAAAAAACATGATGACCTAATAGTATTGAATGCAAAAGACGCAACAGATTTACACAAATGGTCCCCTCCAGTATACAACTAGGACAATATCAGTCGCTACGGAGGGTGACAATATGTATGGGTACATATTCATACTATGTAGGATAACTAAGTAGACGGTGATGCTGTTTATTCCATCTTGCTACAATGCTCCGCACTTTGTATATATATTTATATATCTATGTGTATGTATGTATATCCACTGCTCTTATTTATATTTTTCGTATCTTCTTAATTATTGCTCTGAGTGTTGCTATCCCTGTGCTGTTGCAATCCTGGAATTTCCCCATTGTGGGACTAATAAAGGCTTATCTTATCTTATCTTATCTTATCTTATCTTATCTTATCATAAACACTTGACTGCAGTTGTTGCTGCTAAAGGTGGCCAAGCCAGTTAGGTTTAGGGGGCAATCACTTTTTCCACACAGGGTCATGTAGGTTTGGATTTTTTTTCCCTTAATAATAAACACCTTCATTTTAAAATTACACTTTGTGTTTACTTGTGTTATCTTTGTCTAATATTTAAATTTGTTTGATGATCTGAAACATTTAAGTGTGACAAACATTCAAAAACATGAGAAATCAGGAAGGGGGAAAAAACACCTTTTCACACCACTGTACCTAGTGCAAATGGACTGAAACCAGATGAGGAAAAGGTGAGAGCTGTAACACAGCTAGCACCACCCCAAAACAAACAAGAACTGCTGAGGTTCATGGGGATGATTCAGTATCTTGCAAAATTCATACCTACAGTGGGGCAAAAAAGTATTTAGTCAGCCACCAATTGCGCAAGTTCTCCCACTTAAAAGATGAGAGAGGTCTCCAATTTTCATCATAGGCATACCTCAACTATGAAAGACAAAATGAGAAAAAAAAATCCAGAAAATCACATTGAAGGATTTTTAATGAATTAACTGGTAAATTCCTCGGTAAAATAAGTATTTGGGGACTTCCGGTTATGGCTGCCACGTAAGACGGACGTGTCTCACTCTGCTCTGCTCCTGGAGAAAAAAAATCGGCAAATAACTCTCTCATTTGGGACAGAACGTATCCCAGCGTTTGGGCGAGGATATGTCGGCGAAGCCTAAGTCTGGAAAACCAGGTAGAGGAAAAAGCGAGCCGCCGAAACAGTCCAAATTAACGGACTTTCAGGTCTGTGACGCAGCAAACAAAACTCCATATATGGCGGAGGAGGCTGGCAACGGTGCGGGGAGCGGCGCAGATGCGCTGATGGCTGCCATGAGTTCAATGAGAGCGGACTTTTCCTCTAGATTTGATGGGATTATGACAGCGTTGGAAGGAATAAGAAAGGAATTGGGTGACTGTGTAGAACGAACGGCGCAGATGGAGCTCCGTCTCGCTAGTGCTGAAGATGACGTCACCCGTCTTCAATTAAAGGTGCGCACTTTGGAAAAAAAAAAAAAATGTCTGGAAGATAATATTTTGGATTTGGAATCTCGGTCGAGACAGAATAACTTGAGGCTGGTGGGTCTTCCAGAGGAATCAGAAGGTCGGGACGTATGTTCCTTTCTGGAAAAGTGGATTCCGGAGGTGCTGGGCAGCGAGGAGTTGCAATCAGCAGTGGTTCTGGAAAATGCACATCGTATTGGCCCACGGAGAGAACCTTAATTATGAAGTTTCTTAGCAACAGAGACAGGATGAAGATCTTCAACGCTGCACGAGCTAAAGGAGAGATTAAACACCAGGATCAGCAGGTGTGGTTCTACCCAGATTTGGCCACAGGAATCCAACAATTGAGGAAGCAGTTTGATCCCATACGTAAGGAGTTGCGCAACCTTGGGATTCGTCATGGTGTAATCTATCCTGCGAGACTGCTGACCACATATGAGGGCAGAACCCACATCTTCAAGACCCCAGAGGAGGCGCAGGAGTTCATCAAGAAGATCAAAGAAGAAGAAGAGACTGGTGGGAGCTAAGCATGAACAAAATATAAGGTAGAATAATTAAGCGTTTGCACAGGCATCTGACTGACTTGAAGTAAATAGTAAGTTTACAAAATATAGATTGTATTATATATTAAAAAAACAAAACAAAAACAAAACAAACAAAAAAAAACTATGATGTACAAAGTTGTTAAAAATTTTGGAGTTAAGTTGGAAAACTACAGAGGAGAGTTAATGTTACGTCATTAAAAGCAGTAGAGTTAGGGTGATTGGGAGGATGAAGAAGGAGTGGCTTAGGCTGTTCCCCGTGGGTGTGGAGCGGTCGATGGCTATATCGGGAGACGGAATTTTTCTTTTGATTTTGGGGGGTTTGCCACAAGTGTGGGAAGGGGAAATTTGTTTGTGTGTAGTTTGCAGGATGAATGTTCAACCACTCATGTTTTTGCTTCTCTGTATGAGCATGTTTACACTGCAAGGTAATCCCAAACTCTCTATTGATCATAAACCAAAGTGTTAATCTTAATTTAACTTCATGGAATTGCAGAGGTCTACAAAATTTTAAAAAACTTAAACAAGTTATGAATAAAATAAAAGACATGGGTTCAAAAATTGTGTTTTTACAAGAAACTCATTTAATAGAGGAGGATATAAAAAGAATTAGGAGTAGATGGCAAGGAAGTGTCTTCACCTCATCATTCTCATCCCGGGCCAGGGGAGTTATGACTCTCATACATAAATCAGTTCCTTTTCAAGTGAAAAATGTAATTGGAGACAAATTTGGAAGATATGTAATCATTCAAGGTTCTTTGCTATTAGAAAATATAAATCTTGTGAACTTATATGGTCCCAATATAGATGATCAAAAGTTCTTTGCTAATTTATTTCTTATCTTATCATCACTTACAGGGCAACACATAATAGCAGGGGATTTTAATTGTACATTGAATCCAGGTATAGATAGATCAACAGGACTGGGTTGTACGCACAATGGATGTAGGATGACTATTAATCATTTTATGAAAGAATTGAGATTGTTAGATATATGGAGAGAAATGAAACCACAAGTTAAAGCCTATTCTTGTTATTCCAGTACCTACAAGACATTCTCACGTATTGATTATTTTTTGATTTCCACAGAATTAAGGTCCAAGATTCAAAACTGCTTTTATGATAACATCATGATCTCTGATCATGCACCCTGTTGTCTAATATATGTAGATAAAAAATTGACAAAGGAATCAGGTAGATGGCAATTTCAGCATAAATGGCTTCAGGATGAGGAATTTGTCAAGTATATAGAAAAACAGATAGACGAGTTCTTTGACATCAATACTACACAAACATCAGCATGTGTAAAGTGGGAGGCTTTCAAAGCTTTTATTAGGGGACATATTATTAGTTATACAGGATCAAAATCTAAGAAGACTCGAGAGGAGAGAGCTAAATTGGAACATAAAATAAAAAGTCTTCAGGAAAAAGTGTATGCAGGAAGTGACCCAAGGTTGGAGAATGAATTACTGATTTTGAGAGCTGAATACGACAAAAAATCAGCGAATAGAGCTGCCTCGAGTCTTCTAAGATTGAAACAATCTTTCTATGAACAAGGTGAAAAATCAGGGAAATTATTGGCATGGCAGATTAAACAATTAGAAATTAAAACACCAATTACCAGTATTATAAGTAACGGACAGGTAGTTATAGATCCTTTAGAAATTAACAGAGCCTTTAGATATTACTATGAAAAATTATATGATACCAAAAATGAATTTGATTTAACAAAACTAAATGGGTTTTTGAACGAACTATCTATACCGTGTATTCCAAATGAAAACAGGGAGATATTGGAGTCTAAAATTAGTCAAGAAGAAGTTGGGCTAGCCATTGATAATATGAAATCAGGAAAAAGTGCAGGACCAGATGGTCTTCCAGTTGACCTTTATAAAAAATTTAAGAATAAATAATAAAACCTTTTTTGGAAATGGTTTTAGAAGCATTTCAAAATAATAATTTACCATCATACATAAATAATGCCTTAATTATACTGCTGCCAAAACCAGGTAAGCCCTCTAATAAATGTGAAAATATGAGACCAATAAGCCTATTAAACGCCGACCTTAAGATAATCTGTAAAATTTTAGCAAGACGAATACAAGAAATTTTACCAAATATTATTAATCGAGATCAGAATGGCTTTATAAAGGGTAGACAAGGCTTCCATAATGTAAGAAGACTATTTAATATTATTTATTTTAATAAAGAAGCACCGGATACAGCTCTCCTATCACTGGACGCCGAAAAGGCCTTTGATAGAGTTGAATGGCCCTTTCTTTTTAAAGTCCTACAAAGGTTTGGACTTGGAAATAATTTCATAAAATGGGTTCAAATAATATACAATAATGCTACAGCAGAAATCCTAACAAATAACAATATTTCAAAACCAATAAAAATCAATAGAGGATGTCGACAAGGCTGTTCACTTTCACCTTTACTGTTTACTATGGCAATTGAACCTTTAGCGATAGCGATACGTTTACATTCACAAATATATGGAATTAAAGTTGGACCAACAGAACATAAAATCTCCCTGTACGCCGATGACATAATTTTGTTTATGTCGAATCTAAAAAAATCAATTCCAACCTTGTTGAATTTAATAAAGAATTTTGGGGAAATATCAGGATATAAAATAAATAAAACTAAATCTTCAATATTAATGCTAAATGAGACCCAGAGAAATTACCCAGCCCCTGAGGTAAATCAATTCAATGTTGTAAATCAGTTTAAATATTTAGGAATCCAAATTGTGCCTAAGCTAGAATCAGTCGCCAGTGTCAACTATGAAGCCTTAATGTCAGATATCAATGAGTTAACTCAGAGATGGATGTCACTACCAATGTCGATGATCGGGAGAATCAATATACTTAAAAGTAATATTTTACCTAAAATACTTTATTTATTTCAATACATTCCCTTATCACCACCTTTAGATTTATTCTCAAGAATAAAAAAAAAGTTAGTGGAATTTATATGGAACAACAGGAGGGCTAGATTACGTCTGTCTTTATTATATTTACCATTTGATCGTGGAGGTCTGAAATGTCCAAATTTTATGTTGTATTATTGGTCGGCACAACTGAGGTCTATGACATATTATTTTTCATCAAATGATCTCCCTCACTGGACTGAAATGGGGAAAGTAAAGGAACCCTATTTCATTGTGTATGGGAATGTAGATTAATAAGAATGTTTTGGGAAGAGGTGAGGGTAACAATTGAAAAAATAATCTCAGAACAAATCATATTGAATCCTAAACTGTTTTTGTTGGGTCTGTACCCAGAAAAGCATAATTTTAATAAAAGTGAAAGAACATTCATAGACCTCAGTTTGCTTAATGCCAAAAAATGTATTGCACTATTATGGAAAAAGACTCATAGACCAGATGTGACTCAGTGGTTAAGACAGATGTTAACAAACCTTCCATTAGAAAGAATAACATATATACTGAAATCAAAGGAAATTGTGTTTGAGAATATATGGAGACCTTTTATTGATTATGTAAAAAATTTAAACATAACTCTTGAAGAAGAAGGTGAATGATGTGTGTGGACCTTGTAAATTCCAAACTGGTGAACATAATATGTATACTTATGTATTGGATTGTCTAGACTAAACAGAGGAGCAATGTTGAAGATTTGATTTTGTTGGTGGTTGCTGGTGTTTTTAGTGCATTTTTTTTTTGTAGTACTTTAGTGTTAGTGTTTGATTGTTTGTATCATGTTTGTTAAAAAAAAAGGTTCAATAAAGATATTGTGGGGGAAAAAAAATAAGTATTTGGTCACCTACAAACAAGTAAGATTTCTGGCTCTCACAGACCTGTAACTTCTTCTTTAAGAGGCTCCTCTGTCCTCCACTCGTTACCTGTATTAATGGCACCTGTTTGAACTCGTTATCAGTATAAAAGACACCTGTCCACAACCTCAAACAGTCAGACTCCAAACTCCACTATGGCCAAGACCAAAGAGCTGTCAAAGGACACTAGAAACAAAATTGTAGACCTGCACCAGGCTGGGAAGACTGAATCTGCAATAGGTAAGCAGCTTGGTGTGAAGAAATCAACTGTGGGAGCAATTATTAGAAAATGGAAGACATACAAGACCACTGATAATCTCCCTCGATCTGGGGCTCCACGCAAGATCTCACCCCGTGGGGTCAAAATGATCATGAGAACGGTGAGCAAAAATCCCAGAACCACTCGGGGGGACCTAGTGAATGACCTGCAGAGAGCTGGGACCAAAGTAAAAAAGGCTACATCAGTAACACACTACGCTGCCAGGGACTCAAATCCTGCAGTGCCAGACGTGTCCCCCTGCTTAAGCCAGTACATGTACAGGCCTGTCTGAAGTTTGCTAGAGAGGATTTGGATGATCCAGAAGAGGACTGGGAGAATGTCATATGGTCAGATGAAACCAAAATAGAACTTTTTGGTAAAAACTCAACTTGTCGTGTTTGGAGGAGAAAGAGCACCATACCTACTGTGAAGCATGGGGGTGAAAACATCAAGCTTTGGGGCTATTTTTTTGCAAAGGGACCAGGACGACTGATCCGTGTAAAGGAAAGAATGAATGGGGCCATGTATCATGACATTTTGAGTGAAAACCTCCTTCCATCAGCAAGGGCATTGAAGATGAAACGTGGCTGGATCTTTCAGCATGACAATGATCCCAAACACACCGCCCGGGCAACGAAGGAGTGGCTTTGTAAGAAGCATTTCAAGGTCCTGGAGTGGCCTAGCCAGTCTCCAGATCTCAACCCCATAGAAAATCTTTGGAGGGAGTTGAAAGTCTGTGTTGCCCAGCGACAGCCCCAAAACATCACTGCTCTAGAGGAGATCTGCATGGAGGAATGGACCAAAATACCAGCAACAGTGTGTGAAAACCTTGTGAAGACTTACAGAAAACGTTTGACCTCTGTCATTGCCAACGAAGGGTACATAAAGTATTGAGATGAACTTTTGTTATTGACCAAATACTTATTTTACCAAGGAATTTACCAGTTAATTCATTAAAAATCATTCAATGTGATTTTCTGGATTTTTTTTTTCTCATTTTGTCTCTCATAGTTGAGGTATACCTATGATGAAAATTGGAGACCTCTCTCATCTTTTAAGTGGGAGAACTTGCACAATTGGTGGCTGACTAAATACTTTTTTGCCCCACTGTAACTTGTCAGACATCAGTGCTCCATTAAGAAAACTGCTGGAAGGTGACACTGAGTGGCATTGGGAGGAAGCACAAAAGAGTTTTGAAAACCTATAACATGTCACAAATGCTCCAACTTTGAAGTTTTGTGATGTCAACAAACCAGTGACTCTATCTGTGGATGCTAGTTCAGAAGGCATTGGAACTGTGATACTGCAGGAAGGTCAGCCTGTCGCTTATGGGTCAAGGGCACTCACTGACTGTCAACACAGGCATGCTCAAATTGAGAAGGAGTTCCAGTACTAGCTATTGTATATGGTTGCGAGAAGTTCCATCAGTATGTTTATGGGAAAGACATAAATGTTGAGAGTGACCATAAACCACTAGAGAGGATCTTTCAAAAAAAAAAAAAAAAAAAACCTTTACACCAGGCTCCAGTGAGATTGAGAGAATGCTGCTCAGACTGCAAAAGTACAGTTTGAAAGTTAACTATCGACCTGGAAAAGAGCTTCACATTGCAGATGCAATGAACTGAGCATTTCTTAATGAACATAAAGAAGATCTGCTTGAGAAAGAATTAGAAGTGAACATGATTACACATCATCTACCAGTTTCAGAAAAAAAAAAACTGGAACGGTTTGAAAAAGCTACAGTTGAGAATCTTGAGATGCGAACATTAAGAGACATCACTTTAAGGGGATGGCCAGATGAAAGAAGTGTAGTACCAAAAGTAATACAGCCCTATTGGACATTTAGGGATGAGATCGCATACACAGATGGGCTGATGTTTAAAGCAACAAAGCTTATTGTCCCACCCCAGTTGAGACAAGAATGCTTCACAAAATACACGAGTCACACTTAGGAATGGTCAAGTGTAAAGAAAGAGCAAGAGACATTTTGTACTGGCCATGCATGTCTTCACACATTGAGGAGATGATGTCTCAGTGTGCTGTTTACAATGAGCACCGGAACAGTAATCCAAGAGAGCCATTACTGTCACATGCAGTTTCAGAAAGACCATGGGAGAAAGTGGGGACCAATCTTTTTCAATACAAAGGATCTGAGTTTCTATTGTGTGTGGACTAGTTCTCAAAATTCCCAGAAATCACTAAGTTGAGAGATACCACAAGTGGCAGTGTCATAGTCGCACTAAAGTCCATGTTCGCCAGACATGGTATTCTAGACATTGTTTTCTCAGACAATGGACCACAATATGCCAGTGTAGAGTTCAAAGACTTTGCACAAAGCTGGGACTTCAGGCACATCGCGTCTAGTCCAGGCCACACCCAATCAAATGGTCTGGCAGAAAGAACAGTGCAAACAATAAAAACCTGTTGAAGAAATCTAAGAGTGAAGATGGTGATCCATATATACTGTTGTTAGAGTATCGCAACACACCACTTTACAATGTAGGATTATCACCAGCACAGCTCCTCATGAGACGGCGGCTGAAAGGAAAGCTACCAACTTCGACCACATTGCTTACACCAGAGGGGACTGCTCAGGCACATAAGAAGTTAACAGAAAAGCAGGAAATGCAAAAACTCTACTTCAGAATTCAAAGGCTTTATTATCATGTGCACAGTTCGGAAATGCAACATTTCCTGAGCAATGAAATTCTTACTCTGCTCTCCAAATGAAGGGAATAGGTACACAACATACTAATAAGGTACACAACATACTAGGTAGGTACACAACATACTAATAAGGTAATAACACATCTAATAATAATGAATACTAATAACACACATTATACACACAGGCAATTGGACACTAAAGCAGTTAAAGCAGTCAAACTAGAGGAAACAAGAAGAGTGAAACTGAAAGTTAATTGATGAGGATAGTGGACAGAGGTATATTGATATCAGAAATGATATGAACTTGAGATGGCATAACCCTATGTACAGTGTGCAAATGCGGTGGCGGTGCGGTTGCGCAGTGGTTAGCACTGCGGCAGCACAGCAACTCACCCTTGGCCATGGGATCCCTGGTTCGACCCCAGCCCCTGACCAACAGTAATCTCTGTGGAGTTTGCATGTTCTCCCCGTGTCTGCGTGGGTTTACTCCGGGAGTTCTCCGGTTTCCTCCCACAGGCCAAAAACATGCAGGTTAGGTTAATTGGAGACTCTAAAAGTGGCCCTAGGTGTGAATGTGTGTGTGAATGGTAAAGGGATAGCGCCGTACCGTGGCTGCTTCATCCATCCAGGTGGATGCCCTCAATTTCCCCTCTGGGGATCAATAAAGTATACAAAATCAAAAAAATCAAATGAGCAGTGTGCAAATGAGCAGTATACAAATTACAAATTAGCACCCAGTTTGAGAATTTCTCTATAATGATAATACCAGTAGACTGTACATGATAATTAGCAGCAGAGATGATATGAACATCAGACGGGGTGAGACTATGCACACTGTACAAGTGAGCAATGTGCAAATTTAGCAACTGGTGTGTGAGTTACTATTTGCAAAGCTGTGTTGCGCAGTTTGGGAGTTTGTTATTTGTTCAGGAGTCTGATGGCAGTGGGAAAGAAGGAGTTTTTCAGTCTGGTTGTCCTGCATTTCACACTTCTGTACCTCCAGCCTGAGGGTAGAAGTGTGAACATTCTGTGCTGGGGTGGGTGGGGTCCCGGAGGATGGCGTCAGCTCTCCATTGGACTCTGCGGTGGTAGATCCTCTGCAGAGAGGGGAGTGGAGTCCTGATGATCTTCTCCGCTGTCTTCACCACTCTCTGTAGGCGTTTGCGGTCCAGGGCAGTGGTGCTGCCGTACCACGCAGTGATGCAGTTGGTCAGGATGCTCTCGATGATGCAGCTGTAGAAATTTTTGAGGATCCTGGGGGACATCCTGAACTTCTTCAGCCTCCTCAGAAAGTACAGCTGCTGTTGAGCTCTCGTAAACTAGCTCTGTGGTGTTGTGTGTCCACGTAAGGTCCTCGCTGATGTGGATGCCCAGGTATTTAAAGCTGCTCACCCTCTCCATCTCAAGCTCCCAGATGAACAGCGGCCGATGGGGTCTCCTCCTCCCCTTCCTCATGTCCACTATCATCTCCTTTGTCTTGTCCGTGTTGAGGGTGAGGTTGTTGTCCTCACACCATGACACCAGGCTTGCCACCTCTCTCCTGTAGGATGCTTCGTCATTACCAGTGATGCATCCTATCACTGCTGTGTCATCTGCAAACTTTAAGATGATATTGTCTTTGTGGGAGGCAGCACAGTCATGGGTGAAGAGGCTGTAGAGGATGGGACTGAGAACACAACCCTGTGGGATACCTGTGTTTGTGATGATGCTGGCTGAGGTCCTGTTACCCATCCTGGAAGACTGGGGCCTGCCAGTCAGAAAGTCCAGTAGCCAGTCACAGAGGGTGGGTGCATTCCAAGTGAAGACAGTTTGTCGGTGAGTTTGTGGGGGATGACCGTGTTGAAGGCAGAGCTGTAGTTGACAAAGAGCATCCTAATGTAGGAGTCTTTATCTTCCAGGTGGGAGAAAGAATAATGGAGTGCTGCAGCAATGGCGTCTGAGGTGGACCTGTTGGGCCAGTACTGCAGGGGGTCCAGGGTATCCGGTATGCTGTCCTGAATGAGGAGCAGCACCACTCTCTTGAAGCACTTCATGATGACTGGAGTGAGTGCTACTGGTCTGTAATCATTCAGACAGGTTGTTGGGTTCCTTTTGGGGAGGGGGATGATGGTTGTGGTTTTGAAGTAGGAGGGGACTATGTTCTAGTTGAGGGAGAGGTTGAAGATGGATGTGAGAACGTCAGTCAGCTTGGCAGCACATGCTCTGACGGCCCGCCCAGGGATGTTGTCTGGTTCTGCTGCCTTGCGGGGGTTGATATTTCTCAGTGCTTTGTTTACCTGGCCTGGTGAGACTTTTAGTGGGGGAGGGGGGGCTGCATGTGTGTGTCTCCTCTCTGCACTGTAGCTGGTGGTCTCAAAGTGGGTGTAAAAGATGTTGAGATTGTCCAGCAGGCTGTCTGTGGAGCTGGTGGTGCTGCTATTGGTCCTCTTGTAGTCTGTGATGTGTTGCAGGCCTTGCCACATGTGCCCCGGGTCAGGAGTGGAGTAGAGGCTGTCCAGCTTTTCCCTGTACTGCCCCTTCGCTGTTGTTATAGCCTTCCTCAGTCCATACTTTGCAGCTTTGTACTTGACCTCATTGCCTGATTTAAATGTAAGACAGCAAGCACGGAGCATCTGACGCACCTGACTGTTGATCCAGGGCTTCTGGTTGGGGAACTTCCTGACTTGTATGGTGGGTATGATGGTATCAGCACACGTGTTAATGCACCCAGTCACATACTCAGCATATTTCTGTATGTTTACAGAAGAGTCCTCTTGGGTGGCTGCAGCTTTAAACACATCCCAGTCTGTACAGGCAAAACAGTCTTGCAGGGTTCTCTAAGCCTCTGGAGTCCAGCGTTTAATTTGCTTGATAACAGGGTTTGTTTGTTTCAGCTTTGTCTGTAGACTGGGTACATCAACAAGGAGATGTGATCTGACTGTCCGAAGTGGTTGGTGGGGTGCTGCTCTGTAAGTGCCGCGTATGTTGGAATAAACATGGTCGAGTGTGTTTTTATCGTGGGTGGGAATGTCCACCTGCTGGTAATATTTAGGGAGTACAGTCCATAAATTGCACTGGTTAAAGTCACCAGCAACAATAAAAACAGCATCGGGATGGGTCGTCTCTACTGCACTGATGGCGTCATGGAGTTTGCTTAGTGCTACTGTGTAGTTGCTTTGCGGGAAAATGTAGACCGCGGCCAAAAACACAGCGGTAAATTCCCTCAATAGGTAATAGAGACGGCATTTCAGCAGTAAAAAACCCACATCAGGCAAACAGTGCTTATAAACAGTCTGTACATCTCCACACCACGAGTTGTTTATAAACACACACACACACCCTCCCTTCATCTTACCCGAGGCTCCAGTTCTGTCTGCTCGATGTGTTGAGTGAGTCTGTAGTTGAATGGCACACTCTGGGACTCTGTCCAAGAGCCAGGTCTCACAGAAAATTAGGGTGCAGCACTCCCTTATCTCCTGCTGGTCTTCAATCCTTACTCTTAGTTCATCTAGCTTGTTTTTCAAAGACTGTACATTAGCCAGCAAGAGGCTGGGCAGCGGTGGTCGGCAGGCGCGAACCTTTAACCTAGCATGTAGCCCTCCTCTTTTACCTTGTCTTCGGTGCCGCCTCTGACGCGCTATCTTGGGGTCAGCATGCTCAGGCAGTCTTGGTGCTTCGGGGCCTTCCTGGGGAGGGTGCTGATCGCTGCATGGACGCACAATGCGACTTTGACAGGCAAACAAGAAAACTACCCAATCTGCAAGCTGGAGACAAGGTCAGAATGCAAAGACGAGAAATGTGGGAGCCAGCTGTGGTTCTTCACAAACATGAGCTTCCACGATCCTTTGTTATTTGCACTCCAGATGGAAGAATGTACAGAAGAAACAGAAAGTATCTTCACAAAACAGAGGAGAAGATGTTTCATGCTTCGAATGGACCAGAAATGTACCCAAATGTAGACTCTGGAATAAATAAAGCTGAAAATAAGCATGCAAAGGACATACAGCCAGCTGAGTATGCAGATGTTCCAGACATGAAGGACACATTGACTGATCAGTCAGAAGTATCCTTGTATAAGACAAGATCTGGCAGACAAGTGAGACTATCTGTGAGACATAGAGAGTAGTCTGAGTGTGTAAATAGTAAAGCTGAAGATTTGTCTTACGTTAAGATGCCACGATTTAAAAAGAATTTTGTGTTACATGATGTGTACAAGTCATAAGTAAATTTAAATAGTTTGGAATCTGCAGTTTAAATGAAGAGCTAAAACCTTAACCTTGATTTAAGAAGCGTTTTGAGTTTGCTATGCATAGTGAGACCACTTTGAGTTAACTTAAAAAAAGGAGGGTGTAATGTAATAGGTTTTGTGAGCCTTACCTATACCTGTAGTTGAGTAGAGAATACGGCAGTGTCAGACATGTGCAGTTGTTGTAAAAGGCGCGGGCTGCAGTGTGTAATGATGTCGGCAGTACATTGTCATGAGGTTTGGGTGAAGAGGATTCATGTGCAGGCAGAATCAAGTACAAAAACAATTATTTATTAACAAAAACAGGAACAAACAAATAACAGCGCATGGGCTGAAAAACAGAACTTACAGGATATAGGCAGGAACATTCAGATGGGACAGGATAGAAACATTAATGACGCATCATCTCCATCAGAGATGAGGCCGATGATCGCAGAGTCGTCAAAGAACTTCTGTAGGTGGCAGTGTGGTGTGCTGTGTTAAAAGTCTACAGTATAAAGGGTGAACAGGAAGGGAACCAGAACTGTTCCCTGGGGGGCCCCTGTACTGTAGATGATGGTGTCAGACACACAGTCCTGGGTTCTCACAAACTCTGGTCGGTTTGTGAGGTAGTCCAGGATCCATGATGACAGGTGCTGCTCCACCCCTGCGCACAGTAGCTTGTCCTTCAGGATCACCGGTTGGATAGTGTTGAAAGCGCTGGAGAAATCAAAGAACATGATCCTCACAGTGCTCCCAGGCTTCTCCAGGTGGAACAGGGAACGGCGTAGGAGAAAGATCATTGCATCCTCCACCCCGATGCCATGCTGGTAGGCCAACTGGTGTTGATCCATCGCTGGTCCCACCAGGGGGCGGAGGTTGGCAAGGAGCAGCCTCTCCAGTGTCTTCATCAGGTGTGATATGAGGGCCACTTGTCTGTAGCTGTTCAGGTCTTTGGGGTGAGGGGTCTTTGGTACGGGTATCACACAGGATTTTTTCCACAGCTGTGGTACCCTCCCCTGCTTCAGCCTCAGGTTGAAGATGTGCTCCACAATCCCACACAGCTGGTCTGGTCAGGACTTGAGGAGCTTTGAGCTGATGCCATCTGGACCCAAGGCCTTCCTTGCCTTGATCTTCCTCAGGTCCGCTCTCACCTGGGTCTTAGCGAGGGTTAGGTTCTGGCAGGGGGCTGTGTGCTGGGAGTAAGGGGTGTTGGGGGGGAGGCCGTGGACAGTGGGACTAGATGAAGGTGGAGGCAGTAGTGGTTGGTGGGCAGGTGGAGAAGAGGGCAGTTGGTCAAACTTGTTAAAAACAGGTTCAGGTTGTTCACCCACTCCCTGCCCCCTGTGGCCTGGGAGGAGGTATTCTGGTGCTCAGAAATGGTTTTGAAGCTTTTCCAGACCCACTGATGTCACTCTGTTGCAGCTTGTCCTCCATCTTCTTCCTGTAGCTGTCCTTCCCCTCTCTGATCTTCCTCCTTAGCACCTTCTGTACGGACTTCAGCTCCTCCTTGTTTCTCGACCTGAAGATCCTTTTCTTCTCCTTCAGTAGTGACTTTATCTCAGGGTTGATCCAGGGTTTGTTGTTTGAGAAACACTGTATGGTCTTGGTGGGTACGGTGTTGTCCACACAGAAGTTGATGTAGTCTGTGATGGTGTGTGTGAGGCTGTCGATGTCCTCACTATATGGATCACAAAGCTGCTCCCATACAGTGGATTCAAAACAGTCCCTCAGAGCGTCCATTGCCTCCTCAGACCATTTTTTCACTGTGCGGGTAACAGGAGGTTGTCTGTGTACTAGGGGTTTTTACACAGGCAGGAGGTGAACTAAGTTGTGATCCGATCTCCTGAGGGGGAAAAGTGGCGATGAGGTGTAACCCTCCTTTGTGTTTACGTAAAATAAGCCCAATGTTTTATTGTCTCTGGTGTGGCACGTGACATACTGGGTGAACGTGGGCAGAAAGGAGGACAGTGAAGTATGGTTAAAATCACCCAAGATGAGGAGGAGAGCATTTGGGTGTTGTGTTTGCAGACTGCTAGTGACTGAGTGGATGACGTCACGCGCTGCCTCAGCATTCACGGAGGGAGATACATAAATAACAATTCCGACAACGTGTGAAAATTCCCTCGGGAGATAAGCCAGTCTCATGCTAACAGCTAGCAACTCAGTGTCCTTGCTGCAGTGTTGTTCTTTAATCGTGATGTGCCCAGGATTACACCATCAGTTGTTCACATACATTATCAGCCCCCCGCCTCTGCTTTTCCCGCCGTTTGATGTCCGATCTGCCCGTATTGCGTGGAAACCCTCCAGATTGATGTTAGCATCTGTTGCTAGTTCTGTTTGCCACGTCTCAGTAAACAACATAATGCTAATCTCTCTGAAGAGGCTCTCATACTGGGACATAGCCACCAGTTCATCAGTCTTGTTAAGCAGCAATCTCACATTTCCCATAATAGCAGATGGGAGGACAGTTTTGTACCTTGTTTTCCTTGCCTGTCGTTTCAATCCAGCTCGACATCCACATCATTTTCACCTGATTTCTCTTGGTATGTTGAGTTTTTGCATTAACACCGTGGGGTAGTCTAATGCTAACAGCTGACTCCTACTGTAAACAATAGCTCCTCCACTCGCCGGGTTGGGAGACAGTTCCGATACTAGCCAAAAGATGACTAATATCAGATGACTAATATCACACCATCTGTGTGTCCTTGGCATCTGTAGTGGATATGGGGTCACAAGATCATAAGTTGTGGCAAGAAAAAAGACGAATAGTAAATAAAAATGAGGAAGAAACTCAGAACTGAGCTGCTGCTCCAAAAATGCAGCCGACTCATGTGGTGCCGGAAGTATACTTCCAGGTCGCGTACTCACAGCAGGTAGTTCAATGTCCAGGCTGCAGCACTGTTCCTTTACATAAATGTGTCCGGGATTACACCACTCTCATTCACAAAAAGTGCCAATCCTCCTCCCTCCTTTTCCTGCTACTTATAACATCCCTGTCCAACCAGATAATCTTAAAGCCAGGTATCGCTATGTTGTTGTCCGGGATCAGTGAGTGTAACCACATTTCTGTAAAACACATTATACTACACTCATGATATTCCCTTTGCGTCCTGACCAGCTCTGTGAGCTCATCCTCCTTGTTTCCCAGTGATCACACGTTACCCGTGATGAACATTGGTACAGTGTTGGGGGTCAGAATTCCACTCAGGCAGTTTAATACCCAAAATGAAATAAGTAGATAAAGTCAGAATTAATTCAGAGTATCAATGAATCAATCATTTACTGAGACATAGATGAGCAATAGCAATCACAAATACATACCTTTCTTTGATCGAAGGGTCTCATAAGGAAATAACCTTAGCTTCTACACAGTGTGGATGCCCTGAAGAAGTGAGACCAATTTCCTAGAATCAGACAAAGTTTTATTCCTGCTCTTTGTGATGGGTGGATCTTATGGTCCTCTCATTGATTGGCTCCTTCTTGATCTGGAGGTATCGATACTTCACTGTGCCAGAGTTACAGCTCTTTGCACTGTTGCCTCCACCCGCAATATGCCTCTCTCTTGGATTCAGTCACATAACATAGTTTTTCTATTCCCACACACTGTTTCACTCTCACACATACACACTCATCACACTCATGCAACATGCTGATTATTCAATATCATCTCCCACAATCAGACTCCACACTCCCAGGAAACCCCAATCTAGATGTTTTGTCTTTTGGCTCATTGTGACACTATGACCTAGGTCCTGACCACCTTTCTGTATATTATCAGCAGCAGCTAGATACAGCTTGGTACGAGATAACATATTTTCCCTCAGTAACTTTTCACATACAGCTCTTCTGCTGACCGTGACCTTCATTTTCCTATGAAATGACACTCAGCATTGAAATCATGACATTTTAAACAATTCATTAAGACCACAAAACATTTTTTCATCCACAATAGCCGGCTTCTGCGTTCTTCTTCTCCTCTTCACCTTGGCTCCAGCCCTTCGCCTGTGGTGTCTCCTTTTCAGCTCATCTGGGATCAGGGGCTTCACTCCAGGCAGCAGTGCTGACCTCTTCACTGCAAGCAGCTGGTCGCGTGTGTAAACAATGCGTTCACCCACACCTCTATTGTTCTCCATTGCCACGAGGAAGAAAAGTAAAATAAAGACCAGGAGAAAAATAGAAAAACTTGGTCCAGTAATTAATCCAAGTCTTACTACCGAGCCCTGATGAAAAGAAACACACTATATACAAGAATAAGCTAATAAAGACACAAAGTCACCAGAGCTGCTGCTGTTACAGTCGCTTCTCCTTACGGCACAGGAAAAAAATGCAGTAATGAAACCAAATAAAAAGAGGTGTACCCTGTTCAGCAGAAGTAACGTTACTTTTCTGGACTGATTTTGTGACTTGGTCACATGACTTGAGTGCTATTGAAAAAAAAACATTTTTTTCAAAAAAAATGTTGTTTTGCAATATATGCAGCAATGAAACCAAATAAAAAGAGCTGTGTCCTGTTCAGCAGAAGTACTAATGTTTTTCTAAACTGATTTTGAGTGCGTGGGTCACATGCTTTTTTCCATAATAATACTAGTAATTTGTTGACGGTCCCTAAGTGAAACTCGTGAGCAGACCAGGCAATCCGTGGAAGCTTGTCCGGGCGCGAATGACTGTTGCTGGGCTTCTCTCTTGTCAGGTGCCGGGAATTCCGATGGAGCCGAATATCCAACGTCAAATGTAAAACTAACTTCACCGCGGTCGCCAAATATGGCACATCGTGATATAGAGAAATTAAATAGCGATACTTAAAAAAAGCTTTATCGCCAGTCCTAACTTTGAGGACCAAAGAAAACGCTGCAGAAGAAGCCAGGCTTTTATTTTGGCAACAACAGGCCGGATGTACTATCCCAGACTGGGCTGCTTCTAAATCGACAAGACGGCAGACGCCGCAGTGTCAGTCAGGAAACAAGCCGAGCCGTACCGTGTGAACGTAAAGCTTTACTCTGTGTTCACACACGGAGCTCAGCCTTTGTGGGAGAATGGAAGGAGCTATCTGAGAGGACACTGACCGTCTGGAAAGGCTGAGAGAGGCGTTTGTGGGAGTCACCTGAGAGCCGAGCTGTCCCGGTGCTCCACTGTCTCCGCAGCAGGTAGACGTTCGCGGGCGGGAGCGTTTTCAGTTAGCCGCTCGCTAGTCACCCAGCGGGCGAAGCTAGCTCCTTCAGGTAACCTGGCGGCAGCGGCTTCCACTAACTAAGCCAAGTTGTGCTGGACCAACTTTCCCCGGAGGTGAATGTGAAAGTGTCAAAGTGAAAGGGAGCTCGTTTTTAAAAAAAAAAAAAAAAAATAAAAAATCGTCTCCTAGGAGACCCGGTGGCGATTGACATCTTGTCACAGCTGCCTTTCCAGATGTGGACTCTGCTGGAGCGGATGCCCTCCTGAGCGCTACCGCATCTGGACCGGACTGTGTGAAGAGGAATGGGCTGCTGGAGCCAGCACATCAGCGGACTGTCAACACACTGCAGCGGGCATCGGTGAGAGGCAGGAAGTTAGCGGAAGAGTCATTCATCCACACACCGCCGACTGGAGATGAAGAGGACGGAGAACAAAAACAAGAGGAAGCTGTGTAATGTGGAGCCGCAGGACAGCGGTGGGGAGGAGAAGGATGCGGTGAGTGTCGAAAAGCGTCTAGTCACGGTTGCTGTGAATTCAGCCCACGCCACCATAACCAGTGTTTGGACTGTGTCCTTATAAAAGTGATCATCTGAGCCCGACTCCTGTAAACATGGCCAGCTGTGCATGGCCCGCTCCTCAGTTAGTGTTTACAACACTGGTTCCCCACCTTTCTCCCTTCAACACCCTCATCTTGTAACTACATAAACACAGCACAGCGTGCCCGGGGGTCTCAGATTTAAATTAATACCTAATTATGGTTAAAAATTACTATTGTACATACTCTCGTCAGCCTTCTTAGGTCATAGACCTGTTACTGATCTAACATGGTTGTTATATACTTCTTATCTGTTCTGATTCAACCTCTGGTGGGAGAAGTCAATAAAATGTATCAAGTGTAAAATGGTTTGTAGATCAGTGTTCATCTGATCTTTGTCCAGGGTGATCAGATGATGGGGTTATAATGCATCACTCACTCTGTTGGAGAAGAAGTTCTTTCATAATGCCTCATTGCGTCGTTTCTTGAGCTTTTAATCTGCGTCCTCTTGTTGATATAAGGCTTTTATCCAACCCAGTGGACAAGATGATATTTAGTAGATTCCAGGGTTGTACTTCTATGCTTCAGTGATGCCACCGCAAGCTCTTCTGTGCTATATCACTGGTAAATTTAATCCACATAACCGTCATTGTAGGCAAGATTCTTGAGATCTGGAACTGGTTTAGTTGCTTTTCTTTGTACATTTGTCAGTAGTTTTGCTGACCTTCCATACATATGGAAGGCAACTTGTACAAGATGATGAGCGATTTGGTCAATTTTTTTTCAAATATCTCATCTTCTTCGTCTTCTTTCGGCAGCACCCTTTAGGATCATCTGCCTCCATCCCACCCTATCCCCTCATCTTCCTCTGTAACACCAACCCTCTCCATGTCCTCCTTCACTACATCCATGAATCTTCTTTGTGGTCTTTCTCTTTTCCACTTGTCTGGCAGCTCCATCTTCAACATCCTTTGTCCAGTATCTCCACTGTCCCTCCTCTGCGCATGACCAAACTATCTCAGCCTTGACTCTCTTATTTTGTCTCCAAACTGCTCAACCTGAGCTGTCCATCTGATATACTCATTCCTAAGCTTGTCACTCCCAATGAGAATCTTAGCATCTTCAACTCTGCCACCTCCAGCTCCACCTCCTGTCTTTTTTTCAGCACCACTGCTTCCTCACCATACATCATAGCAGGTCTCACTACCGTCTTGTCAATCTTCCCTTTCACTCTAGCTGCTATCTTTCTGTCACAAATCACCCCTGACACGCATCTCCACCCACTGCACCCTGTCTGCACTCTCTTCTTCACCTCTCTTGTGCATTTTCATTGCTTTGGATGATTGACCCCAGGTATCACTCATCTACCTTCCCTACTGCTACTCCTTGCATCTTCACTATTACACCTGCCTCCCTGTCATTTAAAAACATTTCAAAATCTCTCTTAACAAGTCCCAGTTAACGGTTGGCCTTGTTCACTTGCTGTTCAACATGGCTGTATAATTTCAGTTGCTTGTCAATCCAAGCTCCCAAATCCTTCTTTTCCATTAGACTTTTAGAGTTGTATCACCTATCATGTAAATACAAACTTTATTATTTTTTCCAAAAAGCATGACTTTGTGGCATTGAATATAATTTGCCATTTTTCTGCCTGGGCAGAGAAACAGATCTTTAAAATACCTTTGAGACATACCTTAGCTGTGTTTACTTGCACTCTGGGGTGAAACACACAGACACACAGACAGAGATTTCTTGTGACACTTTCTCTATCGTCAACAGAGATCTGATATATAGAGTGATGATGATGAAAATGATATGGAGTGAAGTACGTGGCGGTAATGCATCTGTAAGCTGGCTGCCAACCACCAATAAAATCTAAAAGAAGAAGAAGAAATTATGTAAAGGTTAGTTAGTTTTTTTAATAATTAAAGTTATTTTAAACATCATAACTGAAGTGAAATCAGCATATAATGAACAGCGGTCATTTTGCTTAAATTTGCAAAACCGGCTTCCTGTGGTAACGTATCATCACTTCTTGTGTTGCTGTCCGTCTGTATGGTTTGCTCTGTGATTAGCTCTCAGTCTCCTGAGGATTATTGCCTTTAATTGTATTTTAATCACTTTTTTCCATCTACCGTCAGCTCTCACTTCTGTTTATCAAGCCTCTTGCACCTGTGTGCGCACTCAGTGTCACCTAATCACCCTCTTTAGCCTTCTGTTCACCTTTCATCGGTGTTTTTGTTAGCTTCGGGTTAGCCTTTAGCTATGGCTACTAGCTCTCCTCCTCCTCTGGTGTGCTCTCTCTGTCAGATGTTTAGCTACACCTCTGTCTCTTTTAGTGATAACGGTAAATGTAATAAATGTTGTCTTTTTGAGGTGCTTGAGGCGAGGTTGTCTGATTTTGAATCCCGGCTCTGCTGCACTGAAATACCGTCTGCGCCAGTTAATAATGACGGATGCCCCTTAGCTGCAGTGGAGCTCCCAAGCATAGGGTGGCCTGCAAGCAGTCCTCTGGTCCTCATGAGCAGCCAAGAGACTGGGTGGGTGACGGTGAGAAGGAAGCCTAGTCGCAAGGCCCCGGTTCACCACCAACCTGTTCATGTTTCTGATTGCTTTTCCCCGCTCAGCAACACACCCTCTGGGGAAAAAACTCTGATCATTGGCGACTCTGTAGTCAGAAACGTGAACCTAGAGACTCCAGCGGCCATAGTTAAATGCATTCCTGGGGCCAGAGCAGGCGACATCGAGTCAAATTTGAAAATTCTTGCTAAAAGTAACTGTAAATACTCCACAATTGTTATCCACACCGGCATTAACGACATCCAACTCCGGCAGTCGGAAGTCACAAAACTTAATGTGGAATCGGTGTGTGACTTTGCCAAAACAAAGTCTGCCTCTGTAGTATTCTCTGGGCCCTTCCCCAATTTGACCAGTGATGACATGTTTAGCTGCATGTCATCCTTTAACCGCTGTCTGTCTGTATGGTGTCCTGCAAATGATGTGGGCTACATAGACAATTGGAACTCATTTTGGGGAAATCCTGGTCTTATTAGACGAAACAGCGTCCATCCCACTTTGGATGGCGTGTCTCTTTTATCTAACATTCTGGCATCATTTTTATCCACATTTCCAAAACATTGACAACTCAAAGAGATAGTGATTGTCTTAATATGGCATTTAATTCAATATTAGACTCAATGGGTTTTTTTCAGAAGGTAGGAAATTCTACCCATTGTCTCCACCACACATTGGACCTTGTTCTTACATATGGCATAGAAATAGAAAATCTGGTAGTGTCTCCTCATAACCCTGTACTGTCAGACCATTGTCTGTTAACCTTTGATTTTACTATTTCTGACAAGATGGCTCCTAAAGAAAAATATTACTACAGTAGATGCCTCTCAGATGATGCTGTTACCAAATTTATGCAGATTGTTTCCTCTATGCCATGTGTCAACACAACAGAAATAAGCTATAGACGGCTTGCTTCTTCTGTAATTGATAACATGGTAGATGCTTCTCTGCATCAGACTCTAGACATGGTGGCCCCTTTAAAAAAGAAAAAGTCTAATCAGAGATTTTTTTTTTTTTTAATTACTTATTTTGTACCCGTAGGTAGATTTGTTTTGCAGTCTGGTGACAAACCACCAGCTGCTGGTCGCTGCATGCGCAAGCGCCCCTTAACTCCCTAACCTGCATGAAAAAGTCTAATCAGAGATTTCTAACTCCTTGGTTCAACACAGAAACTCATAGCTTAAAACAGAACACTCATCAATTAGAAAGAAAATGGTGCTCCACTAATTTAGATGAAATCTATTTAACTTGAATAAATCATCTTTTAATTTATGAAAAATCTCTTAGAAAAGCTAGAACAAGTTATTATTCTGCATTAATAGAAGAGAACAAGAATAATCCCAGGTTTCTTTTCAGCACTGTAGCCAGGCTGACAAAAAGTCAGGACTCTGTCAATCTCAGCATTCCCTTAGAGCTTACTAGTCAGGACTTTATTAACTTTTTCAATAATAAAATTTCATCCATCAGAGATAAAATCAATTAGATTCTTCCCACCGTTAACTTAAATACAGTAACTGCTACAACTCCTTCAACTGATATCTGTTTGGATGAGTTTACTCCAATTGACCTTTTAGAGTTAGATAAAATAATTTCCTCATCCAAGCCTTCAACTTGTCTTTTAGACCGTATTCTTACCAGGTTATTTAAAGAAGTCTTCCATTTATTGGTAGCTCTATTCTTCAAATAATCAATTCTTCATTAACATTAGGCCATGTACTGCAGGCTTTTAAAACTGCTGTAATTAAACCCTTACTCAAAAAGCCAATGCTGGATCCAGGAGTTTTAGTTAACTATCGACCAATCTCTAATCTCCCTTTCATTTCAAAAATCTTAGAGTTGTTGCTACGCAATTATTTGACCACTTGCAGGGAAATTTTTTATTTGAAGAGTTTCAATCTGGGTTTAGAATCCATCATAGTACTGAAGCAGCCTTAGTGAAGGTCACTAGTGACCTCCTTATTGCGTCTGATAATGGACTTGTTTCTGTACTTGTCTTTTTAGACCTTAGTGCAGCTTTTGTTACTATCAATCATAATATTCTACTTGATAGATTAGAATACTATGTTGGACTTAATGGAACTTCGTTGCAGTGGTTTAGATCTTATTTATCTGATAGATTCCAGTTTGTTAATGCCAATAATGAGTTTTCTTTCAACTCAAAGCTCAATCATGGAATTCCACAGGGATCTGTGCTAGGTCCTACTCTTTTTAGTTTATATGTGCTTCCGTTAGGCAACATTATTAGAAAGCACTGTATATATTTTCATTGTTATGCAGATGACACACAATTATACCTGTCAATGAAGCCAGATGATAGTAATCAATTAGCCAAGTTAGAAGCCTGTCTTTAAGGAAATCAAAGCTTGGATGACTTGTAATTTCCTGCTATTAAATTCAGATAAGACTGAAGTCATTCTTGTTGGTCCAAAAAAACCTTAGAAATACCTTTCCAAATCAAACTCTTAGTTTGGATGTGATTACTCTTTCTCTTAATAGTTCTGTGAGGAACCTTGGAGTTATTTTTGATCAAGATATGTTTTTCAATTCACATTTTAAAGTTGTTTCTAAGACTGCCTTCTATCATTTGCATAATATTGCCAAGATTAGGAGCATCTTGTCTCAGAGTGATGCTGCGAAACCAGTCCACGCTTTTGTTAGCTCTGGATTAGATTATTGTAACTCTTTATTATCAGGTTGTCCTAAAACATCTTTAAAAAGTCTTCACTTGATCCAAAATGCTGCAGCTAGAGTTTTAACAGGTACTAGAAAGAGAGATCATATCTCTCCGGTTCTGGCCTCCCTTCACTGGCTTCCCATAAAGTTTAGAATTAAGTTTAAAATCCTTATTCTTATTCTTATTCTACGCAAACACTAAGGAGGCGTACACCTCATCACAACTCCCCCCACTCGGGAGATCGGATCACAACTTGGTTCATCTCCATCCGGTGTACAAACCCCTAGTGCACAGACAACCTCCGGCCATGCGCACAGTGGAGTTATGGTCTGAGGAGACAATGGACACTCTAAAGGGCTGTTTTGAAGCCACCGCCTGGAAGCAGCTCTGCAATCCACATGGTGAGGACATCGATGGCCTCACTCACACCTTCACGGACTACCTCAGCTTCTGTGTGGACAAATCCGTTCCCACCAAGACCATACGGTGTTGCTCAAACAACAAACCCTGGATCAACCCTGAGATAAAAACACTTCTGAGAGAGAAGAAGAGGATCTTCAGGTCGGGGAATAGGGAGATGCTGAAGTCCGTACAGAGGGAGCTGAGGAGAAAGATCAGAGAAGGCAAGGACAGCTTCAGGAAGAAGATGGAGGACAAGCTGCAACAGAGCGACATCAGCGGGGTCTGGAGAAACCTCAAAACCATCTCTGGGCTCCAGAATACCTCCCCCCAGGCCACGGGGGACAGGGAGTGGGCGAACAACCTGAATCTGTTTTTCAATAGGTTTGACCAACCGCCCTCCCCCCTGACTGCACAACAACCACTGCTGCCTCTAAAGAAATCAAGTCCTGCTGCCCACTCCACCAACACCCCCCCACTCCCAACACACAGCCCCCCATCCTGACCCTGACCAGGACCCAGGGGAGGACGGAGCTGAGGAAGATCAAGGCGAGGAAGGCGTCGGGACCGGACGGCATCAGCGCAAAGCTCCTCAAGTCCTGTGCAGACCAACTGTGTGGGATTGTGACGTACATCTTCAACCTGAGCCTGAAGCTGGGGAGGGTACCACAGCTGTGGAAAACATCTTGTGTGGTACCTGTACCAAAAACTTCCCACCCCAAAGACCTGAACAGCTACAGACCGGTGGCCTTGACGTCCCACTTGATGAAGACCCTGGAGAGACTGCTCCTTGCTCACCTCCGCCCCCTGGTGGAACCAGCGATGGATCCACTCCAGTTCGCCTACCAGCATGGCATTGGGGTGGAGGATGCGGTGATCTTCCTCCTTCACCGTTCTCTGTCCCACCTGGAGAAGCCCGGGAATATGGTGAGGATCATGTTCTTTGACTTCTCCAGTGCTTTCAACACCATCCAACCGATGATCCTGAAGGACAAGCTGCTGCGCGCAGGGGTGGACCAGCACCTGTCATCATGGATCCTGGACTACCTCACGAACCGGCCTCAGTTTGTGAGAACCCGGGACTGTGTGTCCGACACGATCATCGGTAGCACGGGGGCCCCCCAGGGAACGGTGCTGGCTCCCTTCCTGTTCACTCTGTATACTGCGGGCTTCTCACGCAACACAACACACTGCCATCTACAGAAGTTCTCTGATGACTCTGCGATCGTTGGCCTCATCTCCAATGGAGATGAAGCTGAGTACAGAGGGCTTATCCAGGACTTCGTGGACTGGTGCCATCGGAACTGCCTCCAGATCAACGCGAGGAAAACTAAGGAGCTGGTGGTGGACTGCCGCAGGCATGGGCAACCCCTCACAGCACCAGTAAATATACAGGGAACAGACATCGAGATGGTGACATCCTATAAGTACCTGGGTGTTCATCTGAACAATAAACTAGACTGATCACACAATACTGACGCACTCTACAAGAAGGGACAGCACAGGCTGTTCCTGCTGAGGAGACTCAGGTCTTTTGGTGTACAAGGGGCGCTGCTGAAGACATTCTATGACACGGTGGTGGCATCAGCCATCACTTTTGGAGTGGTCTGCTGGGGCAGTGGCATTACTGCAGCCGATAGGAAGAGACTGAACAAACTGATCAAGAAAGCTAGCTCTGTCCTGGGGCAGCGCCTTGATCCGGTGGAGGAGATAGGAGAGAGAAGGACGGTGGCTAAACTGTCATCTCTGCTGGAGTCCGAGTTCCACCCTAAGCAGGACATACTGAATGCACTGAGGAGCTCATTTAGCAGCAGACTGCATCATCCCAGGTGCACAACCGAGAGGTTTCGCAGGTCCTTCCTTCCAACGGCTGTCAGACTGTACAACCTAAGCAGGGCTGCTCGCAGAGATAGCAAAAAGACGTAACAAACTAATAGTTTTTTGAATGCAAAAGATGCAATAGACTTACAGAATGGTCCCCTCCGGCATACAACTAGGAAAATACCGGCCACTATGGAGGGTGAGAATATGTATGGGCACATAATCATACCATGTAGGATAACTAAGTATACGGTTATGCTGTTTCATCCCATCTAGCAACAATGCTCTGCACTGTGTGTGTTTATATATTTACATATTTATTCCATCTAGCTACAATGCTCCGCACTGGGTGTGTTTATATTTATATATCTATATATTTATTCCATCTAGCTACAATGCTCCGCACTGTGTGTTTATATATCTACATATTATTCCATCTAGCTACATTGCTCCGCATTGTGTGGGTTTATATATTTACATATTTATTCCACCTAGCTGCAATGCTCCGTACTGTGGGTGTTTATATATCTACATATTTATTCCATCTAGCTACAATGCTCCGCACTGTGTTTATATATTCATATATTTATTCCATCCAGCTACAATGCTCTGCACTGTGTGTCTGTGTGTGTGTATATATATATTTTATAGTAATATGTACATATGTATATTAGCTGCTCTTGCTTGCGTGCTTTTTTTCTTGCCTTCTGATTGTTGCTCTGAGTGTTGCTATCCCTGTGCTGTTGCAATCCTGGAATTTCCCCGTTGTGGGACTAATAAAGGCTTATCTTATCTACAACTGCCTGTCCGTTACTTATAATACTGGTAATTGGTGTTTTAAATTCTAATTGTTTAATCTGCCATGCCAATAATTTCCCTGATTTTTCACCTTGTTCATAAAAAGATTGCTTCAATCTTAGAAGACTCGAGGCAGCTCTATTCGCTGATTTTTTGTCATATTCAGCTCTCAGAATCAGTAATTCGTTCTCTAACTTTGGGTCACTTCCTGCATACACTTTTTCTTGGAGAATTTTTATTTTATGTTCCAATTGGACTCTCTCCTCTCGAGTCTTCTTAGATTTTGAACCTGTATAACTAATAATATGCCCCCTAATAAAAGCTTTGAAAGCCTCCCACTTTATACATGCTGATGTTTGTGTAGTATTGATATCAAAGAACTCATCTATCTGTTTTTCTGTGTACTTAACAAATTCCTCATCCTGAAGCCATTTATGGTGAAATTGCCACCTACCTGGTTCCTACCTGGCTGTCAGTTTCTTATCTACATATATTAAATAGCAGAGTGCATGATCAGAGATCACAATGTTATCATAGAAACAGTTTTGAATCTTGGACCTTAATTCTGTGGAGATCAAAAAAAGTCAATACGTGAGAATGTCTTGTAGGTATTAGAATAACAAGAGTAGGCTTTAACTTGTGGTGCGGCGGCATGAGATAAAGCGGCGTTGTTGGAGGTTTTAAGTAGAGTTTATTATATCATACCGCTGTCACGGGATCCCCTCTCCAGCCCAAGTGTGTGCAGGCTGGATGGGGATCCTCTGGCTCTCAGAGAAGAAGGCACAGAGTGCGTGTCTGCAGCAGAGGTTGAAGTGTGAGTGAGAGGCAGTGTTACAGAACCTGTGCAGTATTTATACCCAACTCAAACAATACATCAAAGCAGATTCACAGCAGTTTGTCTGATCAAAGGGACTGCAGAACAGGCATGAGATATTTGCATTTGTGAGACATACATCACAATAGGCAGATTTGCTAGACTTTGCTCCAGCTGCAGAACAAAGAGGTTAACAGGCACATCTACATATTGATCTGAGTCTCTTGGTCACAGTAAGGACAGGACGCATGAACACAATGCATGAAAGGTGACATTATCACAGTAGTGTAGCGGAAAAAACCAGGAGTAGCGAGTTGTCTGTCCTTAGTCTGTTTGTGGGGGTTTTCCCAAACTGCCACAGCTCCCCCCCAGAGGGCTCGGCAGGTGGTCGAGACCTCAATAGTGCAGCTTGGGCAGCGAGCAGGGAAAAGCTCTGTGCAGGAGGGGGTGGAGGGGGGTGGGGGTAGTAAAAGCTGGCCGGAGACGATGAAAACGTCCGGGCCGCGCAAAAATTGCTTGTGGGTCCGCGATGTCGAAGGGCTGGTCCCGTTGAACGTGCAGAGGTCCACAAGAAGAAAAATTAGTCACTGGCTACTCCCGCGATTAAGTCCTGCAAGGATTAATAGCGGCCATGAAGAAAAGACGAGGCTGTGTGGCGGCTGTGATGAGAGCAGAGGGACTGGTGTGTTGGCTTTAGGTGCGGGCACAACCTTAAAGCTCTCGGGAACCGCAAACCGCTGAATTCCCCTTATGTGCCGTGGCTAAGACCATAAAATCCAGTGAGCAAGCTGCGTGCCTCAGGTGAACGAGCAAGCCTGAAGGGCCAGTGTGCAGCAGAAGGAAGGCGGTCAGAAAAGCCGTATTTGTCCCGTGCGTGGTGTGCGTCGTCCTCGTAACTCCCCGGTGCGTGCGCCGGGGTTCCGTGATGGGTGGGCCAGCTGGAGAGGAGAACCAGGGTCAGGGAGCTTGATCATCCCTGTTCAGCGTGTTGGAGCGGTGAAGGGAAGTAGACGCTCTGTCACTCGCTCGGTCATGGTGCGTTCAGGTCCACGTGTGCTCCGTCGGCCATGGGGATCGCCGTCGTGGAGAGGGGACGAGGTGCATGCGCTCTCTTGTGGAGGGGCTGTGAGCGCGGCCAGTCCAGCGTGGATGTGCCGATCTAGGCGTGCAGATCTCACCATGAAACGTTGCTCAGCTTTCCCGGTCGTGGGTGTTCTCCAACGAGTTTCGCCTGGAAACTCTGCGTTGAGGTCTCCCTGAAGCAGAAGGGAGGGCAGATCAGTCAGGCTGCCGCGTTCGCTGGTCGTCGGAGAATCACCGCCGGGCGTTGCGTTCGCTGGCAGCGTGTTCGTTTCAGCGTCGGGTCACCAGTGCGGCGTTATGAGATAAAGCGGCATTGTTGGAGGTTTTAAGTAGAGTTTATTATATCATACCGCCGTCACGGGATCCCCTCTCCAGCCCAAGTGTGTGCAGGCTGGATGGGGATCCTCTGGCTCTCAGAGAAGAAGACACAGAGTGCGTGTCTGCAGCAGAGGTTGAAGTGTGAGTGAGAGGCAGTGTTACAGAACCTGTGCAGTATTTATACCCAACTCAAACAATACATCAAAGCAGATTCACAGCAGTTTGTCTGATCAAAGGGACTGCAGAACAGGCATGAGATATTTGCATTTGTGAGACATACATCACAATAGGCAGATTTGCTAGACTTTGCTCCAGCTGCAGAACAAAGAGGTTAACAGGCACATCTACATATTAATCTGAGTCTCTAGGTCACAGTAAGGACAGGACGCATGAACACAATGCATGAAAGGTGACATTATCACAGTAGTGTAGCGGAAAAAACCAGGAGTAGCGAGTTGTCTGTCCTTAGTCTGTTTGTGGGGGTTTTCCCAAACCGCCACAGTGGTTTCATTTCTCTCCATATATCTAGCAATCTCAATTCTTTCATAAAATGATTAATGATCATCCTGCATCCATTGTGCGTACAGTCCAGTCCTGTTGATCTATCTATACCGGGATTCAATGTACAATTAAAATCCCCTGCTATTATATGTTGCCCTGTAAGTGATGATAAAATAAGAAATAAATTAGCAAAGAAGTTTTGATCATCTATATTGGGACCGTATAAGTTCACCAAATTTATATTTTCTAATAACAAAGATCCTTGGATGATTAGATATCTTCCTAATTTGTCTCCAATTACATTTTTCACTTGAAATGGGACTGATTTATGTATGACAGTCATAACTCCCTTGGCTCAAGATGAAAATGATGAGGTGAACACACTTCCCTGCCATCTTCTATTTCTTTTTACATCCTCCTCTATTAGATGAGTTTCTTGTAAAAACACAATTTTTGAACCTATGTCTTTTATTTTATTCATAACTTGTTTAAGTTTTTTTAAATTTTGTAGACCTCTGCAATTCCATGAAGTTAAATTAAGATTAACGCCTTGGTCTATGATCAATAAGGAGTTTGAGATTACCTTGCAATATAAACATGCTCATACAGAGAAGCAAAAACATGAGTGGTTGAACATTCATCCTACAAACTACACACAAACAAATTCCCCCTTCCCACATTCGTGGTAATCCCCCCAAAATCAAAAAAATTCCGTCTCCCGTTATAGCTAGTGACTGTTCCACACCTGCAAGGATCAGTCAAACCACTCTCTTTTTCTCCTCTCAATCACCCTGACTCTACTATTTTTAATGACATTAACTCTCTTCTGTAGCTTTTTCAACATAACTTCAAAGTTTTATAGCAACTTTGTACATCATAGCTTTTTTTTAATTTAAATTTTTTTTTTTTTAATGTAATACAGTCTGTATTTTGTAGACATGTTATATGTTTCAGATCAATCAGATGCCTGTACAAATGCTTAAATGTTCTGCCTTTATCTTGTTCATGCTTAGCTCCACCAGTCTTCTCCTGGATCTGCTTAATGAGCTCCTGCGCCTCTTGAGGGGTCTTGAAGATATGGGTTCTCCCCTTATATGTGACCAGCAGTCTTGCCGGGTGAATCACTCCGTGACGAATCCCGAGGTTGCGCAGCTCTTTGCGGGCGGGGTCAAACTGTTTCCTTAATTGTTGAATTCCTGTGGCCAAATCTGGGTAGAACCGCACCTGTTGATCCTGGTATTTAATTTCCCCTTTAACTCGCGCCGCATTGGTGACCGTCATCTTGTCTCTGTAGTTGAGGAACTTCATAATCAGCGTCCTCGGTGGTGTCTTATCTCTCGGTGGGCCGATTCGGTGAGCTCTCTCTAAGATGACCGATGACTGCAGATCCGCGTTGTTCAGCGCTTCTGGAATCCACTTTTCCAAAAAGGAACATGAGTCTCGTCCCTCCGCTCCCTCCGGGAGGCCCACCAGCCTCAAGTTATTCTGTCGCGAATGGGATTCCAAGTCTAGGACGTTATCTTCCAGACGTTTCCATTTTAATTCCAATGTTTGCACCTTTGATTGTAAGCTGGTGACATCATCTTCAGCGCTTGAAATTCGGAGCTTCGCCTGCGATACTCGTTCCATACAGTCGCTTATTTCCTTTCTCATTCCTTCTATCGCTGCTATAATCCCATCAAATTTAGACGAAAACTCTGCTCTCATAGAGTTGATGGCAGTGAGCACTGCGTTAGTCCCCTCCCCAGCCGTTCCCGCTCCGCCGCTGGCTCCATCCTCCGCCATAGTCTCTGAAGTTTTTTGTGCTTCGCCTCGAGCGTGGAAGTCTGTTAGCTTGGGTTGTTTTGTCGAATTGCTTTTTCCGCCACCTGATTTCCCATCCTTGGTCTTTACCATATCCGCGCCTAAGCGCTGGGATGGGTTTTTGTTCCAATTAAGAGAGTTTCAGCAAACTTTTTATTTTTAGGAGCAGAGCAGTGTGAAACACTTCTCCCTACGTGGCCGCCATAACCGGAAGTCCTCGCGGACAGTATTTAATTCATTTATTTATTTAATTCATTTATTTATCAGGGACAATGCAGTGAAACATAGTGGTCATATAGAACATCTGATATTCTGCACAAAGAGTATATAGCATTAAGCTAGTTTGCAGCTCCTGTCCCCGGTTGGACTTTTCAAGAAGAAATACAAGTAAAAAGAAAAAATACTAGTAAAGCAACAACAAATAAAGACAGTATAAACAAGCAGCAGCACAGGAACCTAATACACATTCACCCAACACAACACAAACACCAAATAACACATTAAAGGGCCTATATCATGCTATTTTAAACCTTTCAGAGTAAACTATATGCCTGTATGTGATACTGTATTACCTTTGGTACACTGGAGAATGAATTTCTTATGAAATATGAGTTATTTTCACGAGCTACTTTTCCAACACGGAAGTAAGATGCCTTGATCTCTGAGGCTCAGCCTCTCCTTCTTGTGGCTGCCGCCCATTTCATGACGTAACCCCTGAGCTGGCTGCTGCAGCGTGTCGCTGGGTTCCGCCCCCGAAAACTTAGAAGACATTGTCTTTCATAAAAAAGCAAACAGTTGTTGTCACTGAGCAGATTAGGTGCGAGAGAAACTACTTCTTCACAGCGTCAATGCTAAAGTGAAAGAGTTCTGCCGATCACCGCTCCGTTAGCTGCGCGGAGAAAGTGGGTGTGTGCATTAGCCTGGGGGCGGTGCTGGCAGCACAGGCACTTCCTGGAGTGGGCGGCTCACCCACATTCATACGTATCAACGTGGGGACCCAGTCATTATCAGGGACAGGGCGGAGCAGCAGCTCAGAGAGCAGGGTTGAGGAGGAATACTCAGAGATGCGTGAATGGAGCAAAATACCACTTTGGGGGTGTTTTTGGTGAGGAATTAACATTATAACATGCTTAAAAGCTAAAAAAAAAAGTCAATTTTGCATGATATAGGCCCTTTAAAAGTCTGACCTTGCTAACATCACAGGTCCTAGGTGTGGGTACATTCTTGTAGCTCCGTTTGTTAGCGCCACTGCTAAGATGCTAACGTTGTAAACCAGTGGTCACCAACCTTTTTGAAACTGAGAGCTACTTCAAGGGTACTGAGTACTACGAAGGGTTACCAGTTTTATACACATGAAAAAAGTTGCACCATTTAAGTTTATATATTATTATTAATGATTACTGTTATTCGTCAATGTGAAGATACTGATCACATTAATAAATTCCCACAATAATTATTAAAAATGATTTAACAAGGTAGGAAACAGATACATTTCAACATACAACACTTTATTTGTAATCACTATAAACGTCTTATTTACAATGATTACTTGTACAATATTTTGTAGGAAATCTTCATGTCCCATTTTTAACAAATTTTGAACCATGTTTGTACAAGTTATCAATTATGTCATCATCATCATCATAGCAGTCTGTCGTGGGCGACAATGACTGTTTCATTTAGGTCTGATCAGATTCCTCTACACAGCTCTGTCCCCCGCCCTCCGCTGCCAGGAACTCCTGACCCTGCAAACCCGGGCAACGTCCGAGCCGGTATGAGTTGTGTTTAAGACTACAAAAATCAGCTCTTTCAGATTTTTAAATCTTATCACATTTTGTAATAGTCACCAAATCTACAGCATTTAAACAAAATTATATCTCTCACACTTTTTGAAAATATTTGAAACAATTTTTTTTAACATTTAAATTTAATCTTGCCATGCCACTACCATCATCTGGTCTGTTTGGCAGTTAGTGAAAAGCCTGGCATTGTGTGCTGTAATCTGGGGTGTAGCTTGACACTGCAACTCTGAGTGAGTCTTGAAGATGTGCATCAGTGAGACGTGTTCTGTGTTTGTTTTTGACGAAGTTCATGTCAGAAAAGGCTGATTCACAGAGATGGGTTGAACCAAACAAGCTGGAAATCTTCATAGTTGCTGTGCATATACCATTTTCTATGTTCACAAGGCATCAAAAGTTTGGTGCAGCCTGCTAGGCTTTGAGGGGGAGGTCATTTTGCAAGGTTACAGTTTCAGTCTCCACCTGTCCAGCATCCAAGTTGGATGTTGCACTTAACAGTAGTTGTTCAGCAGTGCATGTTATGTCCACTTGCATGAAAGGATTGGAAATGAATGACACACATGGCTCAAGCTGATCGAAGTCACAAAGCCTGTTCTCAAACTCTTGAGAACTCTTGAGAGTACTTTTATGCAACTTTGTCAAAAGTTTCAAATGCACAAGCATTGTCTTTCAGCACTGACTGCACGGAGGGAAAGTACAGCACTTTTTTCTCTGTAATTGCACAGAGAAAATGTTCATCTTGACTTGAAATGCATTTACAGCGCTTACCATGTCAGCAACAGTCTAACCTTTGCCTTGCAGCTCACAGTTTAAATAGTGTAGTTTCCCGATGATGTCCGTTAAAAATGCAAGGTCAAGTATCCACTCAGGGTCGTCCAGCAGTGAGACGTCTTTGTCTTTGGATTGCATGAACTCTTTGATTTAATATAAAATGACAAAAAAATGCTGCAAAACTCATCCCCTGCTGAGCCATGGGATTTCTGTGTGTAATAAAAGATCACATTATTCAACTGCTAGCTCCTCCAATAGCACCTTGAATATCCTGTGTTGTTTGGGTTTGGAGCAGATCTCGTTTATGGTTTTCATGACCAGAGGCATCACATGCACAAATCCAGTCACTTTTGCACATATGGCCTGCGGATGAATGATGCAGTGGTAATGCAGGAATGGTGGGAAGTCTGGGTCAGTCGAGGGTTTAATAATTTAGTTTCTTTTATTTTGTGTTGTTTATATTTTAACTACAAATTAACTTTCAATTTTTGAAAAGGGTTTCAATTCATTTCCTGGGAAGATTTGTTCATTTCAGTTTAGTTCTATTGAGTAAAAATGGCTTGTATTGCAGCCCTTACTAATTCTGTCATTTTCATTTTATTGTGATTTATCATTACCTTCAAATCTGTCACTTAAGTGCTAGAAGTCCATAATCTCATAAAATTTACCTTTATTCTGCATTTATTCACAGCGCTTAACCAACAGTTAACTACTGTATCCATAGTTTGTAAAAGAAACCACCATCATGCTGGATAAATTATTAATTTAGGATACAAATGTTAAAACAAACAAATGATATTATTTTACTTACAATCTCAGCCGCTCTAAGTCTTCCTCTGTTCATGAGTTTTAGCCAGTCTCCGTGCATTTTGAAGTGTTTATCAATCATCGACTTTATGTTCCAACACAGCGCTGCACGTAGTACAAAACCGTTTATCCCCACTTTAGGAAAAATATTCGGAAGCTGTTGAGGACAGTCTTTACGGTGACTTTTGTTGATAAATTAAGAGACATGCACATTAACAACTCTGCTAACTCTTGCTGGATGAGAACCGTTTTAACACCACAGAAGAAGAACAAGTATATCCGTTATATCCGTTTTCTTGCCTTCTGATTGTTGCTCTGAGTGTTGCTGTCCCTATGCTGTTGCAATCCTGGAATTTCCCCATTGTGGGACTAATAAAGGCTTATCTTATCTTATCTTATCTTAAATACAGACAGCTACAGCTATTCGTTTTACCAAAATTAAAATGCTCATGCTGCTGTCATGCCGTGAATGCTTTTTAATTTAACTTAACACGTACAGACCTTTTCTGACAATTGTTCAAAATTTCATTGATCTATATTTTGTGATAATTTAAAAATTAATACATGCTGAAGCGGCTAATATCAAGTTCATATCATTCCAAGGCAGTGCAACAAATGCAAACCCCCCCCCCAAAAAAACTATTTGATATCTTTTTTAAATCGTTAAGCCTTAGGAAACAAACTGTTATTATTTTTTATTTATTATTTTACTTCATGCAGCCTTGCATCTAGTGACATATATGACAAATAAAAGTCAGATTTGTGACATTCATACACGTGAAAACATACCTGGTGCTCTTGCGTCTGTATCACCAATCACACCAACAGTCCTTGTTAGTTTTCAGTGCATCATCTGTGCATTGCCGATGAGAAGCCTCCATTTATACAGTCTGTAGCACAACCACGAACACCAGCAACAAGTACCAGAACTACGCCAAAACATTCAAAAAATACAAGAACTACAAGTGCTGAAATTATCTGCCACTTGAGTGCAGAACAGTTGTGCCCATAATCATTTCTACAGCAGCGCCCTCGGGAATAAGGTGGATAAGCCAAAGCTGCAATTTTTATGGTTAAAAAGAAAGAAAATACATTTAAAAAGTTATAAAATTAAAAGAATGTGATTTTTTTTACGTGAAGACAATCACATTTATAGAAAAAGCTGTATATTTATAACAGCCTAAACATTCCTAGTAGTTAAGGCCTTTTACCTATTGTCTTGATTTTAAGATCAAATGCTCCATGCTGATTTTTGTGGACACAGTTTGGTGAAAAAGCCTCTTTCCACAGCAGATGTTGCTGAATGAAGAAAAAAACCTTGCTTGTTCTCAGGTGATTTATTTTTTTTTAAACAAGGATGATGGTAGTGGTGGTGGACTCAACAATTTAGTGTAAGGTAAAGCCTATAAATGTAAATTAAGTATAAATTAGCTAGAATAAAGCTGTAAAATATGACAAAAGAGGCCAATTTACAAGTAAAATAGAAAATTTGTGAGAAAAGTTACAATTTTGTATGAAAAACATAATGAATGCAGGGGAGAAATGGTACATTTCTACAAAAAATAATTATAAATCCACAAGAATGAAGTCAAAAATTTAAAGAACAAAAGCTGCAGATTAGTATAAATGTTTGTTTTTCCCATTTTCTATGTAATTAGTGAGGTTTTTCTTGTAAACATTCTTGGACATTTTTAACTTTTTTCTGTAAATTTGTGACAGACATGCATATATTGGAACAGGACAAAAAATCTATATGGGGAAATTGCACAATGATATGATATCATTACTGACACTGAACTGACATGACACTGTATATATTACTATTACATACTAGGTTAAAATTGTCTGATGGATAGCTCTTTTGTTTCTGTAGAATTTTTATGCCACTGAACTGAATTGATGTTTGTGATTTATCTTTCATTTTCTCATTTATTTGTCAGCTGGTTTACTGAGGTGAACCAAGTTCTCTATTTTTGTCAAAACATGTCTGCAATAAAAACTATTGGATAGAAATAGAAGTTTTGCTCCATTTTCCTCCACTTTGCAAGAAGTGGGCTGGTCTTGGGCATGAAACTCCCAGGCTGAAAATTGGTCCCACTCCGGCCCTGTGTGAGTGTTTCATCCTTCAACGTACACAAAACCTTTCATACATTCTGTAGGATAGAGAGTAAGTTTTTGAAGCCTAGGGATTATTTCTTTTGAACAAAACCGTTATAGAAATAATGCAATTTAGAGTATTATATAAAGTTCACTGTTGCTGTACACACACACACACAGAGTGCATCTGGAAAGTATTCACAGCGCTTCACTTTTTCTACATTTTGTTATGTTACAGCCTTATTCCAAAAGGGATTAAATTCATTTTTTTCTTCAAAATTCTACACGCAATACCCCATAATGACAACGTGAAAAAAGTTTTGGGTTTTTTTTGAGATTTTTGCAAATTTATTAAAAATAAAAAACTTAAGAAATCACATGGACATAAGTATTCAAAGCCTTTGCTCAATACTTTGTTGATGCATCTTTGGCAGTAATTACACAGGGATGAGAATCTTCCTCGGATCCGAGGAATTCCTCGGATTTGATCATGTCTAGGGTCATTCTCTTGAATCGTCTAAATTCGAGGAGAATTTTTTTTTTTTTTTTTTGGGGGGGGGGGTGTCTGGCGGTGAGTCGTATTTTCGATCGGCTGTGAAAATCCACCGCGCAGAACGCGCTACCCAGTGAGATCAGTAATGTAATGTAACAAGGCCATTGATAGGCTGATACTTATTGAAGCAACCAACCGGCGATTTTGTTAGATTTCTTTTGTCATATCCGGATAACACGCGGGGCGAAATGCAAGTGGCGGACAGTTCAATCAGTTAAATCAACCGAGTTTTCCCGATTTCGTCAAAATGGTGAGCCTAAAACTCATGAAAGAGAACAAAGCAAGAATTTTAGAAATCGACAAAGGGATAAAGAACAAGTTTCGTTGGGAATGGCTTGAAAAAACCGTGTCAATGACGGTAAAGATCGGTAAAAATACTGAAGTTGTGGTTGAAAAAATGGCCGACTTGACAACACAGTCAACACAGTCAAACTTAGATGCCAGTCAGTCAAAGTTCATCACAGCCGGCCCCGATTACAGTAATTAGTGATCGGAAGACACATTCCGAGGTAAGATTTTTTTTTTTCTTGTTTAAGTAATGTACTTGAGAATTTTCGCGTAATGAATTTGTTATGAAATAGCATGTGTAAGTTGTGATGGCATGCCTGTTTTGAAGTAACAGGAAAGTTCGCCTGGGTGTTTTGTTTTAGATACAAATGCTTGCAAATAACATACAGCTGTCAGATACTGGCTGGAAAACACAACAGAAATGTAGAACCAAGTGTTTTCAAGCTCAGGTCAGAATTTTGTAAAAATACCACAAAAAATGAATATATTACACAGCTTTTTTCTGAGGTTGTAACAAGGCTGTGTCTGTACTGGAAGACCGGAAATGCAGCCTTTTTTTTTTTTTTTTTTTCAGTGCGCACTGAGACGCAGAGACGTGACCGCCCGCTGAATTCACAAGAATTCAAGGGCTTAAAATATACTGATATGCAACTTTTTTGTATTCCTAGTAACACTAACAAATGCACACATTAATAAATCAAAATGTTTGCAGAATGTCAGTATATTTTAATAAATGAGTGATGGACTTGGTGATGGAATTTTGTTAATATTTATAATTTATTTTACTTGGTTAAATTATTTTGTCTGTTCTAGAACTATGTAAATGTAATTCTGTGTCAGTTCTAAACATATTAGATAGTAGTAAAATATAATTTAGTATTATTACATCAACATACTATTCAGATATCATAAATTTAATACATATGTACTGTGTTTCACTTTATTTTGTGGTTGAAAAAATGGCCGACTTCATAGCAAAATGCAAAGTACCAGGGAAAGCCCAGTGTGTTTATTGCAACAATTTCTTGAGTTATGGATCTCATGGTTGTGTTGCCTTAGTTGAACACTGTTCAAAACAGAAACATCTCAAAATTGTGCCTACAAGAGATCGAACTACTTGCTCGATGCTGCATTCAAAACGATCGATGGACACGGTCAAATTAAGTGCCTACAGGCATGAAAAGGAAGAAAAAAGGAAAGAGAAGGAAATGAAACAGAAAGAACTCGATCCTCAACATGATTCTGTGGCAAGCAAGGCAGCCATGAAAAAGAAGAGAGAAGCTGCAGCTAAACAGGCACTGCTTGACCACAGAAAATCAGAGAAGAGGAAGGTTACAGAACGGCTCCAGGCTTTGGTAGCCAAGAAGAAAAAATTGCACAATTAGATGTGAAGAATACGTTGACTTGTACATAAGTTCATAGAGTAGTAGCACAGGCATGTAAATATGGAAGTGACATTTTCTGTTTCTCAATAAAGTGTGACACTGAATCAAAACAGTATTGAACATGATTACCCATGTGATGCAGCAGCAGATTAAAAAGATAAACTATAAATGCATTTGTACTTACTTCTAACTTTAAATATAAGACCACATTTGAGCATTCTAAAACACCAGATTTTGTTAGCTTCTGGGGGGCAACGCCCCCCAGACCCCCCACCAAGGCTCCGCCTTGGATCCAGCTAGGGGACCTGCGTCCCCCAAGACCCCCGGCTAAGTTTCCTCTTTTTTTCAAAAACCCCATTCTCATCCCTGATTACAGCCTCAAGTCTTTTTGAATATGATGCCACAAGCTTGGCACACCTATCTTCGGGCAGTTTTGCCCATTCCTCTTTGCAGCACCTCTCAACCTCCATCATGTTGGATGGGAAGTATTGGTGTGCAGCCATTTTTCAGATCTCTGCAGAGATATTCAATTGGATTCAAGTCTGAGCTCTGGCTGGGCCACTCAAGGACATTGACAGAGTTGTCCTGAAGCTACTCCTTTGGTATCTTGGCTGTGTGCTTAGGGTTGCTGCCCTGCCGAAAGATGAACCGTCGCCCCAGTCTGAGGTCAAGAGTGCTCTGGAGCAAGTTTTCATTCAGGATGTCTCTGTACATTGCTGCATTCACCTTTCCATCTATCCTGACTAGTCTCCCAGTTCCTGCCGCTTATAAACATCCCTACAGCATGATGCTGCCACCACCATTGGCATGCTTATGAGTGGTGCCTGATTTCCTCCAAACATGACACCTGGCATTCACGCCAAAGAGTCCAATCTTTGTCTCATCAGACCAGACAATTTTGTTTGTCATGGTCTGAGAGTCCTTCAGGTGCCTTTTGGCAAACTCCAGGCAGGCTGCCATGTGCCTTTTACTAAGGAGTGGCTTCCGTCTGGCCACTCTACCATACAGGCCTGATTTGCGGATTGCTGCAGAGATGGTTGTCCTTCTGCAAGGTTATCCTCCCTTCACAGAGGAACACTGGATCTCTGACAGAGTGACCATTGGGTTCTTGGTCATCTCGTTGTCTAATGCCCTTCTCCCCCGATCGCTCAGTTTAGATGGCCGGCCAGCTCTAGGAAGAGTCCTGGTGGTTCAGAACTTCTTCCATTTACGAATGATGGAGGCCACTGTGCTCATTGGGACCTTCAAAGCAGCAGAACTTTTTCTGTACCCTTCCCCAGATTTGTACCTCGAGACAATCCTGTCTCGGAGGTCTACAGACAGTTCCTTTAACTTCATGCTTGGTTTGTACTCTGACATGCACTGTCAACTGTGGGCCCTTATATAGACAGGTGTGTGCCTTTCCAAATCATGTCCAATCAACTGAATTTACCACAGGTGGACTCCAATTCTCCAATACTCCAGGTGAACTCCTGGAGATCCTCCGGGTCTCCAGGACCCGGAGGCGTGCTGGCCGGATCATAGCCGATCCCTCACACCCTGGTCACGTACTGTTTGCCCCCCTCCCCTCTGGTAGAAGACTTCGGTCCATCCAGACTAAAACCTCCCGTCACATGAACAGCTTCTTCCCCTCTGCCATTAGACTGCTGAACACTAAGTGACTCTCGTGCACCATGTACAGCAGCTCAACCAGACTCATGTCAATCATCACTGTTTTCTTCCTGCATTACCGACTGCACTATATAGTTCTCCACAGTATCTGCTGCTGGCTAATATATATTTTAACTGTTGACCAGTATCACTTAATCTTATCCTACACTTTATTACATGTATAGTTTATTTCTCTTATCTTATCATGTTTAATGTTGCAGCATTGTACCAAGACAAATTCCTAGTTTGTGTACTACATGAACAATGGCAATAAACCTGATTCTGATTCTGATTCTGATTCTGATTCAATTAAGCTGTAGAAACATCTCAAGGATGATCAGTAGAAACAGGATGCACCTGAGCTCAATTCTGAGCTTCATGGCAAAGGCTGTGAATACTTATGTACATGTGATTTCTTAGTTTTTTATTTTTAATAAATTTACAAAAATCTCAAACTTTTTTCACATTGTCATTATGGGGTATTGTGTATAGAATTTTGAGGGAAAAATGCATTTAATCCCTTTTGGAATAAGGCTGTAAAATAGCAAAATGTGGAAAAAGTGAAGCGCTGTGAATACTTTTTGGATGCACTGTATATAATGTGTGTGTGTCCACCCCGATGATCCTGCCCCTGAAAAAAAGTTCAGGCTCAAGAAATTTTTTTGCTTTAACCCCTGAATATAACAGGATGCACTACAATGGGTCTCATATATTTGTAAACATGTCCTGTTATAGTACTGCATGAGTTTATTGACGATAGACTATAAACTAAAACAATTATAATGGGAACTGAACGACTGCCATTCCCCAAAGTGCAAGATACAACACTTATGAATATAAGTCATAAAAGATCACACAAATAAGTCTGACAAACCAATAAACAAGGGTTCTTAAACAGTCGCTAATATTGGATGTCCCATTCATTTTCAATAATTCTGTAATTAATATTCACACAATCAAATAAATGTTAGTGTTCAGTCCCTTTCATATTTGTCAAAGTCTAACATGTGTGATTGCCTAGATGTAGGCTATAGGTGTATTCCACCTTCAAACACAGCCTACATTTGGGCCTAGAAGGTCTAATTGAGAGCCAAAGTCACGCCCCCTCTACTTCCGCACATGTGACCTTAAATCAGAAAAATGCTCCATTGAAATGAATGGCAAGAGCAAAATTATCTTTTGATCCCGATCGAATTTTGCCACGAGTTACACATATGAAATAAATAACGGTATAGGTTGTTGTCTAATTGTTAAGGTATAAGATAAATGAAAAAACTACAAACCCACATGGACAGAGCTTACGTCATCTTTTCAAAGCGTGCCCAGGGTGAAGTAACTTAACAGTTCTCTGGATCAGCTGCAACTCTCAAAATACAAAACAATACTGTTGTGTTGTTTTTCTCCTCTTTGGATCTTCTTCGATTGGTCAGAAAACAGGACGTGAGGTTTTGGTAATCATCCACCATGCTCGTGTTTAGTGATGTGGGATGATGGGAGATGTTGTCCGCTAATTGTTGAAACAAAAGCTGAAGATTACTCTGTTATTATGGGACAGCCGACAGCTTTGATTATGTGGAAAATTATCTTTTAAATTGACAAACATACTATATGTGTAACTTGTGGCAAAATTTGATTGGGATCAAAAGATAATTTCACTCTGCCATTCATTTCAGTGGAGAATTTTTTTGATTTCAGGTCCCATATGCAGAAGTAGAGGGGGCATGACTTAGGTTCTCTATAGGGCTACCTGTTTTCAGACAAAAGTACTGATCTGTGTGGAGTTTGCATGTTCTCCCCGTGTCTGCGTGGGTTTACTCCGGGATTTCTCCGGTTTCCTCCCACATGCCAAAAACATGCAAGTTAGGTTAATTGGCATCAAATTGGGGATTCTAAATTGTCCTTAGATATGAATGTGAGAGTGAATGGTTGTCTGTCTCTCTGTGTTGGCCCTGCGATGGACTGGCGATCTGTCCAGGGTGTACCCTGCCTCTCGCCCAAAAAGATGCTGGGATAGGCTCAAGCCCCCCCTGCGACCCGAAAAGGATTAAGCAGAAGAAGATGAATGAATGAATGAATGAATATTTGCTTTCTATGGACAATGCACTAGTAGCAGTAAATGGAAGACAGATGAGCCTGTGCTGCTTTGAATGCTTCCTCCACCAAAATGACGAATTCTTAAGGCTTGGCTTGCACAGGTAAAATACATTTGGTGTCACATAGTCTACCAGTAAGTGGATCAGCTGTATGTAGTTGTGACGAACATGTCTCATCTCATACTTGCTGCTTCTTTCTTGGCGTGTGTCATCATGTTTTGCAACAAGCTTTAGGCTGAGTGACTATTTTATTATTTCACTCAGGTCTAGCTCTTAAAGCAGCCAAGCACCCTTTTCTTTTTCACTGTGCTGTTGTAGTTGTTTTTCACAGACGTGGACAAAATTGTTGGTATCCCTCTGTTAATGAAAGAAAAACCCACAATGGTCACAGAAATAACTTGAATCTGACAAAAGTGGTAATAAATAAAAATTCTATGAAAATTAACCAATGAAAATCAGACAATGCTTTTGAATTGTGGTTCAACAGAATTATTTTACAAAACAAACTCATGAAACAGGCCTAGACAAAAATGATGGTACCCTTAACTTAATATTTTGTTGCACAACCTTTTGAGGCAATCACTGCAATCAAACGATTTCTGTAACTGTCAATGAGACTTCTGCACCTCTCAGCAGGTATTTTGGCCCACTTCTCATGAGCAAACTGCTCCAGTTGTCTCATGTTTGAAGGGTGCCTTCTCCAGACATGTTTCAGCTCCTTCCACAGATGTTCAATAGGATTTAGATCAGGGCTCATAGAAGGCCGCTTTAGAATAGTCCAATGTTTGGCTCTTAACCATTCTTGGGTGTTTTTAGCTGTGTGTTTTGGGTCATTATCCTGTTGCAAGACCCATGACCTGCGACTGAGGCCAAGCTGTCTGACACTGGGCAGCACATTTCTCTTTAGAATACCTTGATAGTCTTGAGATTTCATTGTACTCTGCACAGATTCAAGACACCCTGTGCCAGATGCAGCAAAGCAGCCCCACAACATAACAGAACCTTCTCCATGTTTCACAGTAGGGACAGTGTTCTTTTCTTGGTATGCTTCATTTTTTGTGTCTGTGAACATAGAGCTGATGTGCCTTGCCAAAAAGTTCCAGTTTTGTCTCATCTGTCCATAGGACATTCTCCCAGAAGCTTTGTGGCTTGTCAACATGCAGTTTGGCAAATTCCAGTCTGGCTTTTTTATGATTTGTTTTCAACAGTGGTGTCCTCCTTGGTCATCTTCCATGAAGTACACTTTGGCTCAAACAGCGACGGACGGTGCGATCTGACACTGATGTACCTTGACCTCGGAGTTCACCATGAATGTGTTTAGAGGTTGTTCTGGGCTCTTTTGTTACCATTCTTCATCAAGTTTCCTCCTGCGGCCACGTCCAGGGAGATTGGCTACAGTCCCGTGTATCTTAAATTTCTGAATAATATGTGCAACTGTAGTCACAGGAACATCAAGCTGCTTGGAGATGGTCTTATAGCCTTTACCTTTAACATGCTTGTCTATAATTTTCTTTCTAATCTCCTGAGACAACTCTCTCCTTTGCTTCCTCTGGTCCATGTTTAGTGTGGTACACACCATGTTACCAAACAGCACAGTAACTACTTGTCACCCTTTAAATAGGCCGACTGACTGATTACAAGTTTGTAGACACCTGTGATGTTAGTTAGAGGACACATCTTGGTTGAACATGTCCCTATGGTCACATTATTTTCAATCTTTTCTAGGGGTACCATCATTTTTGTCCAGGCCTGTTTCATGAGTTTGTTTTTTTAAAATAATTCTGTTGAACCACAATTCAAAAGCATTGTCTGATTTTCATTGCTTAATTTTCATAGAATTTTTATTTATTACCACTTTTGTCAGATTCAAGTTATTTCTGTGACCATTGTGGGTTTTTCTTTCATTAACAGAGGGGTACCAACAATTTTGTCCACGTCTGTATGTTGTGGGATTTGGCCACATTGTTCCTGTATTTCAGCCAACAAATTTTTCTCAAAGGAGGAAAAAAATCGGATTTTCTCTGTTGAGCCATCACAAGTGCCATTATTTTAACTATTTTTTTTTTTCTAATCAGGTGGCAACATGGTGGGTTTTTTAGTCTGGAAAAGCAGCTGTAGTAAAGTTTAATAGAGAACCTAAGTCCTGTCTCTTCTGCTTCCACATATGGGACCTTAAATCTGCAAAAAAAAATCTCTATTGAAGTGAATGGCAAGAGAGAAATTGTCTTTTGATCTCAATCGAATTTTGCCATGAGTTACACATATGTTTGTCAATTTAAAAGATAATTTTCCACGTAAATAACGGTGTAAGTTGTTGTTTTACTGTTAAAGTATAAGGTTGTGAAACTACATAAAATGAAAGACTACAAACACAGACTTACGTAACTTGCATCATTGTTTTCGAAGTGTGCCCAGGGGGAAGTAACTAACAGTCCTCTGGATCAACTGCAGCTCTCACAAAACAACACAATACATTTGTGTTGTTTTTCTTCTCTTTAGATCTTCTTTCATCGGTCAGAAAACAGGAGGTGAGCTTTGACAGGGGAACCGCCACAATCGTGTTTAAAAAAAGCACAAAAACTAAATATTACTCTTTTATTATACAACAACCGACAACTTTAATTATGTAGAAAATTATTTTTTAAATTGACAAACATCATATGTGTAACTTGTGGTAAAATGTGACCAGGATCAAAAGATAATTTCTTTCTTGCCATTCACTTCCATGGGGATTTTTTTTTTTTCCAATTTAAGGTCCCATATGTAGAAGTAGAGGGGGCGTGACTTAGGCTCTCTATTGGAAATGGTACGACAGTTGACACACAGCGCTGTGGGTTTGGTCAGAAGTTAATCCTTGTTTATATGTGCTGTACGGTTTCTGCGAGTGAATGTTGCCGTCACTGAGTGGCTGCAACCATTCATGCTGGTATGTGGGGTGCCTGGAGTTTCACTGTAAGCGATAATGATTTTATCCATTATTTTGATTGACCAAACTAAAAATCAGTACATTAGTCAGTCCCTCTGGGATTTCGCAATGTTACGATCGCGTCAATTCATGCAAAATCAGCCAATCAGCCCAACTATTGCACAACCTTGCAACGTTGTCCAATCACCACAACTTTTTCACAATTTTGGCCAGTCATCATCAACCTCTGCCAATTTCACCAGTCAAATTTGTCTCTGACTGGCACTCAAATGCTCAGTCTAACCGATCAAATGCGTCGCTGCACCGCCTTCATTTCCGTGTTTACAGTGCGTATTAATGGAACACATCAGCAAAAACTGTGTGTGAGATTTAAAAAACCCCCACTTACCTGCGAGGTTTCTGACATTGTCCCTTCCTCCGTCTCCCCCAGCCTGCCGGTGGACGTCTCGCCATGTCTCCGTCCTGACCGCATGTACAATGTGCTGGGGTTGTGATGAAAGACGTCCGCCTGTTTCAAAAGCACCCCATAACAGGAGCGCACGTGACAAGAGACGTCATAAAACCACAAACACAACTAGCAAATCTAACACTACAGCCAGTGTTTGAACATTTTATACATCTTTGGAGGTAAAATCATTACTACAACTGGTCAATGAGCTTTAAAGCTGTGAATCTCCAGTCTGGACCCCCCCCCCCCCCCCCCCCCCGTAAATGAAAGATGAGTGTCTGTTGAGACAGGTGTGTGTGTTTGTCAAGACGCGCAGCAGATAGACAGGTAGGAGTTATGCACGGAAAGAGAGAATATTGTCTCTAATTTTTTTTTCAGAAAAACAGACTCCAATAGACAATACAGAGCAACAGAATAAATTATTTTTCCTCTCCACTCGGTACTGAGTGACTGGGGACCGTAGGGAGTTTTCAAATGAAGGTGCTGCCAGTAATTTCCAAATCTCTACTCTTTAACATGCATTCAATCAATTTAATTGTTGTAATGTATATTGTGTTAAAGTCTGTACTGGCTGTTGCACAAGAGTTTTTTCTGTATAGCAGAAGTTTCTGCTTAATTTACAAATCACTGTTTATTAGGACATTTTTGACAATCCTGTGCTTTTCTTGTATTGTTATTCAATTCAATTCAATTCAACTTTATTTATATAGCGCCATTTCACAACAACAGTCATCTCATAGCACTATCAACTGTAGGGGGGAACCCCCACAGTTGCAGAAAGTTGCAGAAAGACCCCAGCAATCAGGTGATCCCCTGTGAGCAAGCACTTGGCGACGGTGGAGAGGAAAAACTCCCTTTTAACAGGAAGAAACCTCCAGCAGAACCAGGCTCAGGGAGGGGCAGTCATCTGCTGCGACTGGCTGGGGGGTGAGGGGATAGAGAAGAAGAAAAGAACAGACATGTAGAGAGCAAACAGCACGATGGGGACTCAATCTATGGGAGAGAACAAACAAATGTTAATGACCAGCAAAAAAAATATTTCATAGAGAGCGAGGAAAGGAGTGAGGCCCAGTGCATTACTGGAGGTCCCCCGGCTGACTAAACCTATTAGCAGCATAACTAAGGGAGGGTTCAGAAACACATGATCCCTCCCTAATTGTAGGCTATATCAAAAAGGTAGGTTTTAGCCCTATTCTTAAAAACAGAGATCGAGTCTGACTCCCGAATCCAGATTGGCAGCTGATTCCACAGGAGAGGAGCTTGATAACTGAAGGCTCTGCCTCCCATTGTACTTTTGGAGATTCTAGGTATTACAAGTAATCCTGCATTTTGGGAGCGTAGTGCTCTGTTAGGATGATACGGTAGTATCAGATCTTTTAAATAAAAAGGAGCCTGATTGTTTAGAGCTTTGTAAGTAAGAAGAAGGATTTTAAACTTAATTCTAAACTCTATGGGAAGCCAATGAAGGGAGGCCAGAACCGGAGAGATATGATCTCTCTTTCTAGTACCTGTTAAAACTCTTGCTGCAGCATTTTGGATCAGCTGAAGACTTTTTAAAGATGTTTTAGGACAGCCTGATAATAAAGAATTACAATAATCTAATCTCGAGCTAACAAAAGCATGGATCAGCTTCTCAGCATCACTCTGAGACAAGATGCTCCTAATCTTGGCAATATTACGCAAATGATAGAAGGCAGTCTTAGAAACAAATTTAATATGTGAATTGAAGGACAAATCCTGATCAAAAATAACTCCAAGGTTCCTCACAGAGCTATTAAGAGAAAGAGTAACTGCATCCAACCTGAAAGTTTGATTTGGAAAGGAATTTCTAAGGTTTTTTGGACCAACAAGAATGACTTCAGTCTTATCTGAATTTAATAGCAGGAAATTACAAGTCATCCAAGCTTTGATTTCCTTAAGACAGGCTTCTAACTTGACTAATTGATTACTATCATCTGGCTTCATTGACAGGTATAATTGTGTGTCATCTGCATACCAATGAAAATGTATACAGTGCTTTCTAATAATGTTGCCTAACGGAAGCATATATAAACTAAAAAGAGTAGGGCCTAGCACAGATCCCTGTGGAACTCCATGACTAAGCTTTGAGTTGAAAGAAAACTCATTATTTACATGAACAAACTGGAACCTATCAGATAAATAAGATCTAAACCACTGCAACGAAGTTCCATTAAGTCCAACATAGTGTTCTAATCTATCAAGTAGAATATTATGATCGATAGTATCAAAAGCTACACTAAGGTCTAAAAGGACAAGTACAGAAACTAGTCCATTATCAGATGCAATGAGGAGGTCGTTAGTGACCTTCGCTAAGGCTGTTTCAGTACTATGATGGATTCTAAACCCAGATTGAAACTCTTCCAGTAAACCTTTTCCCTGCAGGTGGTCAAATAATTGCGTAGCAACAACACTTTCTAAGATTTTTGAAATGAAAGGGAGATTAGAGATTGGTCTATAGTTAGCTAAAGCTCCTGGATCTAGCGTTGGCTTTTTGAGTAAGGGTTTAATTACAGCCGTTTTAAAAGCCTGCGGTACATGGCCTAAAGTTAATGAAGAATTGATTATATGAAGAATAAAGCTACCAATAAGTGGGAAGACTTCTTTAAATAACCTGGTAGGAATAGGGTCTAAAAGACAAGTTGAAGGTTTGGATGAGGAAACTATTTTGTCTAACTCACAAAGGTCGATTGGAGTAAACTCATCAAGACAGACATCAAAAGAAGGAGTTGTAGTAGTTACAGTATTTAAGTTAACTGTGGGAAGAATCTGATTGATTTTATCTCTGATGGATGAAATTTTATTATTGAAAAAGTTCATAAAGTCCTGACTAGTAAGCTCTAAGGGAATGCTAGGATTAACAGAGTCCTGACTCTTTGTCAACCTGGCTACAGTACTGAAAAGAAACCTGGGATTATTCTTGTTCTCTTCTATTAATGCAGAGTAATAACTTGTTCTAGCTTTTCTAAGAGATTTTTTATAAATTAAAAGATGATTTCTCCAAGCTAAATAGATTTCATCTAAATTAGTGGAGCGCCATTTTCTTTCTAATTGACGAGTCTTCTGTTTTAAGCTACGAGTTTCTGTGTTGAACCAAGGAGTTAGAAATCTCTGATTAGACTTTTTCTTTTTTAAGGGGGCCACCAAGTCTAGAGCCTGATGCAGAGAAACTGAAACACTATCCACCATGTTATCAATTACAGAAGGAGCAAGCTGTCTATAGCTTATTTCCGTTGTGTTGACACATGGCATAGAGGAAACAATCTGCATAAATTTGGAAACAGCATCATCTGAGAGGCATCTACTGTAATAATATTTTTCTTTAGGAGCCAAATAGTCAGAAATAGTAAATTCAAAGGTTAACAGACAATGGTCTGACAGTACAGGGTTATGAGGAGACACTACAAGATTTTCTATTTCTATGCCATATGTCAGAACAAGGTCCAATGTATGGTGGAGGTAATGAGTAGAATTTCCTACTTTCTGAGAAAACCCAATCGAGTCTAATATTGAATTAAAAGCCACATTAAGGCAGTCACTATCTACATCCACATGTATATTAAAGTCCCCTACTATAATTATTCTATCAGATTTCAGCACTAAATCAGCTAAGAAATCAGCAAATTCGGATAAAAATTCTGAGTAGGTTGATGGGGGACGATAAACTATGGCAAATAAAATTGGGTTTAACCTAAAATTGCTAAAGTGCCCAATACTGAGGACCAGGCCCTCAAAGGAATTATAACATGTTTTTTGCTTTACATTAACTAGTAATTTGGAATGGTAAATTGTTGCTACTCCTCCTCCACGACCAGAACTTCTGGGATTTTGACAGTTTAAATAACCAGAGGGAGTTGATTCATTTAAACCAACATAATCCTCTTGTCCTAACCAAGTCTCTATAAGGGATATTAAATCAATCTGATGATCAATTAACAAATCATGGACAAACAGAGACTTGGGAGTTAGAGACCTAATATTTAATAAACCACATTTAATTTTTAAATTATGAGGAGGAACAGAGGCCAAATCATTCAATTTAGAGGCTTTATGTTTAATTTGAGTTTTACCAATATTTTGCTTTATCACTTTGGGATGCTTATATATTATATTTTTATTCACTTTGGAGGGAGCAGACAACGATTCTCTGATGGGGAAGACAGGGGCTAAGCTGAGGGGTGGCGGATGAAGAGGAGCTGCAGAGAGGCGTGTAAGACTGCAACTCTGCTTCCTGGTCCCAACTCTGAGTAGTCATGGTTTTGGAAATTTGGATAAAAAAGATGCCAGATTGTTAGATAAATGAGAAGCACCATCCAAAGTGGGGTGAATGCTGTCTCGTCTCATAAGACCAGGTTTTCCCCAAAAAGAGCTCCAATTGTCAATGTAGCCCACGTCATTTTTAGGACACCACACAGACAGCCAGCGGTTCAAGGATGACGAGCGACTAAACATGTCATCACTGGTCAGATTGGGGAGGGGTCCAGAGAATACTACAGTGGCAGACATCGTTTTTGCAAAGTCACACACCGATTCTATATTAAGTTTCGTGACTTCCGACTGCCGGAGACGGATGTCATTAATGCCGGCGTGAATAACAGTTGTGGAATATTTACAGTTACTTTTAGCCAGCATTTTCAAATTTGACTCGATGTCGCCTGCTCTGGCCCCAGGAATGCATTGGACTATGGCCGCTGGAGTCTCTTGGTTCACGTTTCTGACTACAGAGTCGCCAATGATCAGAGTTTTTTCCTCAGCGGGTGTGTCGCTGAGCGGGGAAAAACGATTAGAAACGTGAACAGGTTGGTGGTGAACCGGGGCTTTGCGACTAGGCTTCCTTCTCACCGTCACCCACCCAGTCTCCTCGCTGCTGAGGAGAGCCGAGGAACCGCTGACAGGGGGGCCTAAGCTAGCTAGCTCCGCTGCAGCTAATGGGCGTCCGTCAAGATTAACTGGCGCAGACGGTGTTTCAATGCAGCGGAGCCGGGATTCCAAATCAGACAACCTCGCCTCGAGCGCCTCAAAAAGACAACATTTATTACATTTACCGTTATCACTAAAAGAGGCAGAGGTGTAGCTAAACATCTGACAGAGAGAGCACACCAGAGGAGGAGAGGAAGGAGAGCTAGTAGCCATAGCTAATGGCTGGAGAGCAACCACACAGGCAAACCACACAGGCAGACAGCAAAACAGGAAGTGACGATACGTTACCACAAGGAAGTGACGATCCGTGTTGATTGTTATATAGAATATCACTGCAGTAAACTGCAAAAACCATTTGCTTTAAGACTTGTAATACTTCCCACAGCTTTTAGTGCAAAAAACCCCCCAAAACGCTCAAAACATTGTAACTTTTATCACAACTTTTTTAAAAAGCTCCTGTGAATTCAGGTTTTTTGGGCCGCAGCAATCATAAAAATATCCTGTGAAATCCTGGAGGGACTGATTTGATTTGATGTATTTAATGGTACAGAAATTTCCATTTTTGCTGTATAAAAATCCTGATGAACTTAAAAACAGCATTGCTTATAACTGTATAAAAAACCAAAGACGTGTGTCTGTGTCAAAATAAATGCTGCACGCAAGCAAGTGCACACGCATACACACACCATTTCTTCATTCTAGTGCTGGGCGATGTAGCTCAAAAAAAAGGTATTGCAGTATAATTTCTCAGTATCGCGATACAGATGGCCAAATGAACTCATACATTGAATATATTTGGTATATACCCCAGCCCAAGTCATCATTTCACTAAAAATATAAATTAATCCTGGTCCTTCATTGATTAAATGAATTTAGTTAGAATTTTATTTGTAAAGTTGGAAGTAAAGTGTGTGTGTGGGGGGGCAAAGTGAAGGTACTGGAATGCAGCTGTTTCTTCACCAGGCAGCACAGTGGTGCAGGGGTTAACACTGTTGCCTTACAGCTAGAAGGTTCCAGGTTTGAATCCCCAGGCTGGCAGGGGTAGGAACCTTTCTGTGTGGAGTTTGCATGTTCTCCCTGTGCTGTGTGGATTTACTCTGGGAACTCTGGTTTCCTCCCACAGTCCAAGGACATGCAAGTTAGGTTAATTGGTCATTCTAAATTGTCCCTAGGTATCTGTCTTCTATCGGCCCTTAGAATAGAGGGTTAGTCCTAGTGAAGCGCTTTGAGTGGTCTTTGAGACTAGAGAAAGTGCTATATAAGTACAGGTCCTCATCCTAATCATGTCCAGTCTCAGGTCTTCTGTAACTTTTCTAATTTGTGACTGTAATGGAGGCAGGAGGCTGACAAGACTAGATCCAGAACAAATTAAGCCTTGTGTATATGTTTATACATAATTTTACAATATGTGCATAATGACAATGCTGTAACAGAAACAAATCAATCAATATGCAACCAAGATTGTGTTAATCATATCAGTTCATGGATCATCTAATTTCATCAGAACTTATAGAATCCCCATTAGATGGTTTTCCCCAAGTGGCTCATTGTTAACATCCAACCTTACCTGCCTCTTTAACCACAACAACAGCATTAGATTTCATCAGTGTGCAATAAAAATGACTGTGGTACTTTTGATAATATCAATTCCCTCCAAAGATGAAGTCATTGTTGGAGCTCATAATGTTCCATTTTTATATGAAGTCACTGTAGTTAATATGACTGACTGTGTTGTGATGTTGGGACTCCACCCTGCTGTGTGGAATATTATGAGACTAAGTAGCATCAACACTTTGTGCTAAAATCAGTTCAGGAGTGAAACTGTACATTTTTGGAACCAGTTCTGAGTCAGGGGAGGGACATGATGAGCTTTCAGTCACCATGGGAAGACCAAGAGATGTTTGTTTTTTTGCACTGCTGCAGTTTTATGTTTTTGTGTGAAACAGTGTGAAATGGAGCAGCAGACAGGGCGTTTCCCTCCACTGTGACTTATCTACCTACTGTATGTGTTCTTCACACTGTACTGTTGTGGCTTCATAGTGTGTCTGCTTTGGTTTAACTCAAAGTATGTCTGACTGAACTGCTGCAGCAGGACTTAACCTAACCATACTGAACAGGGAAAAGATTCAAACTCCCACATTTATTAAAAGCAGTATCTAACAAAGATTGTTTTTTTTTTCCAATGTTGATTGACTGTATTAATGTTTTGTACTTGTTTGCTGTTGGCTTTTTTGTAAACATCTGTTGTTTATTCTAACCATAATTGCTGTAAAACTTTTACTACATCTTGTAAAACATTCACATCATGTGGCATTCATTTAGTATACAGAACACACACAGATCTGGTGACTGATCTGGCCTCTCCGGGGTCATTATAGGCGCTTTTCCACTAAAGTCAGTACGGTATGGTTCGGTACGGGACGGAACGGTACAGCTCGGCCCGCTTTGTGTTTCCACTGCACTAGATCCCATTTGAAGTGGGTGGGAATATAGTTACAGGGAGGTGGCACGACCCTCTCCCTCCTGCTACGTAAAAAAAGCATAACTGGCGTAAAACAAGCGTAATGTTACGCAAAACACAAGCTGGCAGGATATGAGGCATCTGCGTTCTCTGGCTGTTTTTGCCAGAACAAAGGCAAAAACAGAGAACAGAAGGCAAAGCTGGCGATACGACACACTCTGGAAAAGTACTGGAGCGTTTAGGAAACCGTAGAGCAGTATAAAGGAGAAGACATGAGGATACAAACTATATTACGTATGACGGTAAGCTAATGAATGCTAATGCTACTTTGCTTTTAAGTCTGCCGTACAACATTGTAATGTCGGCAAGTTATCGATATTAGGTACTGAAATATGTATTCTCTGTGTGTGTGTGTGTTTCCGATGGCTCTCTTGTGGCAAAAATATCGCTTCAAACGGTTGGTCTGAACGTTCAATACAGTGATGTGACCCCAACTTCACGAACATAAAGTGGTTAGAAACTGCAGAATGTCTGTAGAAATGTTCAGCTTCCTGTGCAACAAATTGCTCTGATCTGTGTCAAAGTCATGGAGAGACTGTTGAGACGTCATGGGATTTACCTGCTCCAGCCAGTGGTGTCGTGGCAAAACATGATCAGTCAGGTGCCATATTGTAGCATATAAGCCGTTAAATATACGGTGGGGCAAAAAAGTATTTAGTCAGCCACCAATTGTGCAAGTTCTCCCACTTAAAAGATGAGAGAGGTCTCCAATTTTCATCATAGGTATACCTCAACTATGAGAGACAAAATAAGGAAAAAAAAATCCAGAAAATCACATTGAAGGATTTTTAATGAATTAATTGGTAAACTCCTCGGTAAAATAAGTATTTGGCCACCTACAAACAAGCAAGATTTCTGGCTCTCACAGACCTGTAACTTCTTCTTTAAGATGCTCCTCTGTCCTCCACTCGTTACCTGTATTAATGGCACCTGTTTGAACTCGTTATCAGTATAAAAGACACCTGTCCACAACCTCAAACAGTCAGACTCCAAACTCCACTATGGCCAAGACCAAAGAGCTGTCAAAGGACACCAGAAACAAAACTGTAGACCTACACCAGGCTGGGAAGACTGAGTCTACAATAGGTAAGCAGCTTGGTGTGAAGAAATCAACTGTGGGAGCAATTATTAGAAAATGGAAGACATACAAGACCACTGATAATCTCCCTCGATCTGGTGTTCCACGCAAGATCTCATCCCGTGGGGTCAAAATGATCACGAGAACGGTGAGCAAAAAATCCCAGAACCACACGGAGGGGACCTAGTGAATGACCTGCAGAGAGCTGGGACCAAAGTAGCAAAGGCTACCATCATTAACACACTACGCCGCCAGGGACTCAAATCCTGCAGTGCCAGACGTGTCCCCCTGCTTAAGCCAGTACATGTCCAGGCCCGTCTGAAGTTTGCTAGAGAGCATTTGGATGATCCAGAAGAGGATTGGGAGAATGTCATATGGTCAGATGAAACCAAAATAGAACTTTATTGTAAAATCTCAACTTGTCGTGTTTGGAGGAGAAAGAACACCATACCTACTGTGAAGCATGGGGTGGAAACATCATGCTTTGGGGCTGTTTTTCTGCAAAGGGACCAGGACGACTGATCCGTGTAAAGGAAAGAATGAATGGGGCCATGTATGGTGAGATTTTGAGTGAAAACCTCCTTCCATCAGCAAGGGCATTGAAGATGAAACTTGGCTGGGTCTTTCAGCATGACAATGATCCCAAACACACCGCCCGGGCAACGAAGGAGTGGCTTCGTAAGAAGCATTTCAAGGTCCTGGAGTGGCCTAGCCAGTCTCCAGATCTCAACCCCATAGAAAATCTTTGGAGGAAGTTGAAAGTCCGTGTTGCCCAGCGACAGCCCCAAAACATCACTGCTCTAGAGGAGATCTGCATGGAGGAATGGGCCAAAATACCAGCAACAGTGTGTGAAAACCTTGTGAAGACTTACAGAAAACGTTTGACCTCTGTCATTGCCAACAAAGGGTATATAACAAAGTATTGAGATGAACTTTTGTTATTGACCGAATACTTATTTTACCAAGGAATTTACCAATTAATTCATTAAAAATCCTTCAATGGGATTTTCTGGATTTTTTTTTTCTTATTTTGTCTCTCATAGTTGAGGTATACCTATGACGAAAAGTGGAGACCTCGCTCATCTTTTAAGTGGGAGAACTTGCACAATTGGTGGCTGACTAAATACTTTTTTGCCCCACTGTATATTTCAACAGGTAAACAGTACTGAGTTAGGCATAAGATATATTTAACAATTGTGATGTATTTTAAGCCAAAACAAATGGATCTAGGATTAAAAGTAATTAAAATAATGCAGTCACAAGGTTACATGGAGAAATACGTGGATTAACTGGAAATGTATCGTATTGAGTATTGCTGACTACATGTAGATACTGTATAAATATATATTCTCTGCATCAACAGTGAACTATACTTGTATTCATATAGTATTGCCCTGGGAATTTTGACAATAAACCTTTGTACTTTTGCAGATGTCTCTATTTTGTTTTGTGTGTGAAGGTTACCACCAAGTGACATAAATTAAATATAGAGATTGGAAAAGATGTCTAAGAACAATCCAGCAGTTTGACAAATCACTTTTGGTTTGGTGTAAGTCTGCCAACAGAATTATGAATATGGTATACTTCCGGCGCCACACGAGTAGGCTGCCTTTTTGCAACAGTAGATCAATTTCTTCCTATTTCCATTTACTATCTGGCTCTCTTGCTAATCTTTCTCATTCGGCGACAACTTTATCCATCACAGACACGTAGATCGCCCAAATGTCTCCTTGAGGCAGCGGACGGAGCCACTGTTTCTTGCAGGAGGCAGTACAATAGGGACCAGCTGTTAGCACTTAACTGGCCCACGATGCTAACGCAAAAACTCGACATACCGGGAGAAATAAGACGGAAACTGCGTGGATGTCGAGCTGGAGTAAGACGGCGGGTGAGGAATATAAGGTACAGACCTGTCCTCCCATCCGTTATTATGGGGAATGTACGATTGCTACTCAATAAGACTGACGAGCTAGTGGCTATCTCCCGCTACGAGAGCGTCTTCAGAGAGATTAGCTTGATGTTGCTTACTGAGACGTGGCTAACAGAACTAGCAACAGATGCTAACATCGAACTGGAGGGTTTCCACGCAATACGGGCAGACCGGACACCAGACAGTGGGAAGGCAAGGGGCGGAGGAGTGATAATGTATGTCAGTAACAGCTGGTGCAGACCGGGACATATCACGGTTAAACAACAACACTGCAACAAAGACATTGAGTTGCTAGCTGTTAGCATGCGGCCTACCTATCTCCCGAGGGAATACTCACACGTGATCTGCATTGTTATTTATGCAAATCTGACGGCGAGCGCGGGGAGAGCGCGTGACGTCATTCACTCAGTAACTGGCAGACTGCTGACAGAACACCCAGATGCTCTCCTCCTCATCTCAGGTGATTTCAACCATATTTCACTGTCCCCCATTCTGCCCACGTTCACCCAGTATGTCACATGCCACACTAAGAGACAATAAAACACTGGACTTATTCTGTGCAGACACTAAGGAGGCGTACACCTCATCACCACTCCCCCCACTCGGGAGATTGGATCACAACTTGGTTCATCTCCCGCCGGTGTAAAAACTCCTAGTACACAGCACACATCCCCCCAACCTGACCCTCAATAAGACCCAGGTGAGGACGGAGCTGAGGAAGATCAAGGCGAGGAAGGCCTCGGGACCGGACGGCATCAGTGCGAAGCTCCTCAAGTCCTGCGCAGACCAGCTGTGTGGGATTGTGGAGCACATCTTCAACCTGAGCCTGATGCTGGGGATGGTACCACAGTTGTGGAAAACATCTTGTGTGGTACCCGTACCAAAGACTTCCCACCCCAAAGACCTGACCAGCTACAGACCAGTGGCCCTGACGTCTCACATGATGAAGACCCTGGAGAGACTGCTCCTTGCTCACCTTCGCCCCCTGATGGGACCAGCGATGGATCCACTCCAGTTCGCCTACCAGCATGGCATTGGGGTGGAGGATGCAGTGATCTTCCTCCTTCACCGTTCCCTGTCTCACCTGGAGAAGCCCGGGAAAGCGGTGAGGATCACATTCTTTGACTTCTCCAGTGCTTTCAACACCATCCAACCGATGATCCTGAAGGACAAGCTGCTGTGGGCAGGGGTGGACCAGCACCTGTCATCATGGATCCTGGACTACCTCACAAACCGGCCACAGTTTGTGAGAACCTGGGATTGTTTGTCTGACACGATCATCTGTAGCACGGGGGCCCCCCAGGGAATGGTTTTGGCTCCCTTCCTGTTCACCCTTTATACTGCGGACTTCTCACACAGCACAACACACTGCCATCTACAGAAGTTCTCTGATGACTCTTCGCTCGTCGGCCTCATCTCCAACAGAGATGAAGCTGAGTACAGAGGACTTATCCAGGACTTGCTTTGAGTGTTGCTATCCCTGTGCTGTTGCAATCCTGGAATTTCCCCATTGTGGGACTAATAAAGGCTTATCTTATCTTATCTTATGAACCATAAAGCAGTTTGCGTTAAAATGTTAAATCCCATTAAACCCAAACTCAGGGGTGTCCAATCATGTGCCATCAAGGGCCAAGACCCTGCAGGTTCTCTCTTCTATCCCATTATTAGGAAATACAGATGCTAATATGGCCCAGAATTCCTCCATATACTGGGACTATCACTAAAGTGTGCAGTGTCTTCCGCACTGGCACATTCAACAATACAGTCTTCAGCAAATAATTGTTTTGGTTACTTTTCTTAAAAATGAGCCATTATTTTCAAAGTCACTGATAAATGGTTCGTACTATTGACTCTTTTCCCACCGGTGTCTTAACAGACAAAAATAGAAAATCATGATGCAACCACATAAATCCCTAAATTGTTTATTACAATCAGCAGCAAATTACAGATTATTTACACTGTGCAAAATTCAAACTGTAAAAAAAAAAAGAAATTGGAACGGTTCACACACGCCAGCCACGCTGCCTCACTGAGAAGCAACTGGATCGACCCCTTGTACTGGTCCCGGTTCAGCAGATCTTCAGCCTGCATCTCTGTAAATAGTGAGGCAAGGTCCGGTTTGGGTGGATCGTTTTCCCCTTGCCTAGATGAACGACAGAAATGGGTAGTGGATAATTAAAGCAAGTTTAAAACATATTTGAGAAATGAATGAATGAATGAATGAATCTTTATTTCGGATAGATTAGATTAAAAGAAAGGAACAGAATAATGTAACAAAGGGGAAAAAAAATCCAACAACGTCAAATTAAACAGTAACTCCTCGGATTATACAATTCAACATAAGTTATCTGAAATGGGTGATGGCTGAAGCTGCAGCTTATATTGCCCACCCATGTTCTATCTAAGAATTAAAAAATAAAATAAGAGTGATTACAAATCAGAAAAAAGCCAAGACAAAACGTGACAAAAACTAAGTAACAGCACAACACAGACTGGATATGATAATCCTTATGTGATTTTGCATGTCATCTTGTATATATGTTTGGAGTATTTCTTCCTTTAGTTTTTGTTTAAATTGGCCAAGCGTTGTACATGATTTAAATCGGGTCCAAAAGCGTTCCACAATCTTGACTCCCTGCACTGAGACAGTGTTGCTTGGTGGTAGTTCTCACTGATGGTTTTTGAAATATGGGTGTTTTTTTTGGGGGGGGGTCCAGTGCACTATATCAGGGGTATCCGACTTTCAAGCGCTCTCTCTTTTTCTGTAATTTGCAGATGTTGGTTTTGTTTTTATAATATGCAAGGGAACATAAGAGTTTCAGACTTGTATTGCAATTTAAAAAAAAAATCATTGATTTTGCCGTTAGAATCGAAACTATTGGTCGGGTCCCCTCATTTTTCCCAGTTTTTGTGTGACATGAAAATCACATTAATTTCAAAGTACTGTAACGTGATCTCTGAGTAACTCTTTCTACTCAAAATGCAAGAGATAACAGAGTTGTCATGCAAATTCAAAATAAAACATTCCCCAATGTGATCGGATCTATGGTTTTTGTACGGCGACCCCTGCAAATTTACTCGTATGACGTAAATTTCCGTGTCCCCGAATTTATGCAGCAACATGCAAGTTATTTGGTAAAGTAACAAGAAAACAGGAAGTGCTGATGCTTTTCACTTTGCACCTTTCAAATTCCAAACCATACACGTAAAAAGGAGATCAGTCTTTGTGAAGCTCAGATGTAGAATATTTCAGTAAAATCTCAAACATTTATGACACATCGAATATGGTGTCCTTTAAAAAATTTACGTCTTCGGTCTTGGTCGGCTGCGCGCAGCCCCGTCTGGCGAGGTGACCGCCCTGGGAAAGCGCTTTTATTTTCTCTACCCCGGATGTGCTCAACCCATGTGGAGAGGATTAACCGTGGCCACTTTATATTGAAGTTATCGAATGTCCAAACTTCCGTGTCCCGCATTTACGCCTTTTGTGATTTTACGTCTTATCCAACAAACAGGGAGAATTTGAAGGTATGTATACACGTTATCACATCTTAATATGTCATGAAAATGTAGCTGTTGATGAGTTTTGATGCGTGAAAAATACTGGAAGTGTTGAAGTTGTTTCGTGTAAAACGTGTGCCATTGCAAAGTGCATTGGCACGCGGGGAAACAAAAGCCCGAGTGTCCCGTTTACGTCTCCATTTACAAGTAGTTGAAGTGAGTGCTCATCCTCAAGAGTTCCTGAATGCGAATGCCGTTACGAAAATAGTTAATAGTTTCATAAACCTGACACAATTGAATAGTGATTAGTCAATTTCATGTGCAGATTTGATCAATTTTAAATTTTGCCACCAATGTCACACATTGGACCCCTAATAAATAAAAACACCCATATACATATTCCTCTGAAATGATATCGTTTCTCCCTTATTTGGAACAACTTTGGATATTTCTCTGATAAATCTCAGTTCAGTCCCTTTCATATTAAGTGGAAATTGTGCTGCTTTAAATTTGGCACTTTAGCTATACTTTAACTTAAAAAGCAAAATATTTGACTATAAATATGATGTGTTGTTTACCTGTCACAATACATTGCTGTCAAAATGTCGCTATTCTGAGCAGATCCTGTTTGGACTCTACAATGAAAATGCACACAAATTACACACAAATTAAGTACATACACAGCACGAAAGTGCAACATGTAAAAAAAACACCTTTTTAACCAGCATTACAACTAGCTTATTTCATCAGATATTGTCAACACAAAGGCTACATACGACGACGGACGTAGCATTGAGCTAGGTCATTGTTTAAACACGATTAAGTTTTCGTCTGTCCAAGGTGAATTTTCCACTGCTGGGAAAAATAATGTAAAACATGAATATCATCATCACTCACCGTCCTCTATATCACAATATCACGGCTTCAACTGCTGAAGTTGGGTGCTGTCGCGGCCGTACATTCAATTCAATTCGGGTGGCTGGGTCTAATTCCTGGTTCGTCTCCGAGTATTTTCCAGTGCACCTGCTTGTGCTCCCCACTGCAAGCTCAGTCTACTTCCCTCTGCATTCTCTCATCAGCCAAAACGCACAGAAAACTCTGCTGGACCGCGGTGTTGATTTCTGCTTATTTCTGTTAAGTCATTCTATTGTTGTTGTTTATAATATCACTTGTTCGCGGGCTCACGGATGAAAACTTGCAAATGGTGGCCAGCTGGCGATTCTGGAAAGTCAGCGTAACGCCCACTCTCATGACGCTATGCCTGGACCAATCAGTGGCCAGCAGTGGCTTGACGTAACCGGGCCGGTACGCTTCGGACCTGCTCTGGAGTAGTGCCGAAAAAATAGGAACAGTTCTAAAAAAACAGAACTGTAAGGAGTTCCGGTCTCAATGGAAAAGCGGACAAACCATGCCGTACCGTACTGTACTGACCCTAGTGGAAAAGCGCCTTATAAGACTCACCCTGTGATTCGGTTTAGGAGCATACAGGTATTACAGCATTAATATATAAATGATGACATATTTAGTAGCCATCCATCCATCCATCTTCTACCGCTTATTCAATTCAATTCAATTTTATTTATATAGCGCCAAGTCACAACACAGGCCATCTCGGTGGCGCAGTGGTTAGCACTGCGGCAGCACAGTTTACCCTTGGCCGGGGGATCGTGGGGATCGTGGGTTCGATCCCAGCCCCCGACCAACAGTGATCTGTGTGGAGTTTGCATTTTCTCCCCGTGTATGCGTGGGTTTACCCTGGGATTTCTCCGGTTTCCTCCCACATGCCAAAAACATGCAGGTTAGGTTAATTGGAGACTCTAAAGTGGCCCTAGGTGTGAATGTGTGTGTGAGTGGTTAAGGGATAGCGCCGTATCGTGGCTGCTTCATCCATCCAGGTGGTGGATGACCCTCAATTTCCCCTCTGGGGATCAATAAAGTATACTAAATCTAAAAAAAAAATAAAAAATCTCAAAGCCTTTTACAAAAACGGTGGGTTTAGGCCACACTCTCAAATTTATAGAACCCAACAGAGACCCCTAAGAGCAAGCAAGCACTGCGGCGACACAGGCGAGGAAAAACTTCCCTTTAACGGGCGGAAACCTCGAGCGGAACCATAGCTCATAGAGGACGGCCATCTGCCTCGACCGGCCGGGTTGAAAAAAAAAAAAAGAGATAAAAAAGTAGTAGGCCTGGCAGTAGCTACATTCAAATCAAACATAACAAATACAATTCAACATTAACGTTCACAGCCAGACCTTCCAGTATCAGTCGGGTTAGGCTCCACAAGCGGGTGAAGGCCTGGCAGCAGCAACATTTTTAACTATAGGCTTTATCAAAAAGAAATGATTTCAACTTACTCTTGAATAAAGAGAGAGTGTGTGCCTCCTGAACTGAACTGGGAAGATGGTTCCACAGGAGGGGAGCTTGATAACTGAAAGCTCTACCTCCCAGTTTACTTCTGGAGACCTTGGGGACCACCAGTAGTCTGGAATTTTGGGAGGGCAGCACTCTGGTTGGATGATAGGGAACTATGAGTTCTCTATCATCCATGACAACATGAGTTCCTGCAGGTAAGAAGGAGCCAGACCATTAAGGGCTTTGTAAGTTAGGAGTAAAATCTTGAATTCACTTCTATATTTTATTGGGAGCCAATGTAAAGAAGCTAAAACTGGGGTAATGTGATTTCTTCTCCCTGTTCTTGTCAGGATACATGCAGCTGCATTCTGAATGAGTTGGAAAAACTTTATGGACTTACTAGGACAACCTGATAAAAGTGAATTACAGTAGTCCAGCCTAGAGGTGATAAAGGTGTGGACAAGTTTCTCTGCATCTTAATGAGACAGGATGGACCTAATCCTAGAAATATTAAGCAGATGGAAGAAGGCAGTCCTAATAGTTTGCTATATATGAGAGTAAAAAGACAACTCCAAGATTCCTAACAGAAGACTTAGAAGCCAGCGCAATGCCATCTAGTGTTGTTATCTTACTAGAAAGAGTACTTATAGCTTGTTTGGGGCCAAGAACAATGACTTCAGTTTTATCTGTATTCAGCAATAGAAAATTGTAGTTCATCCAGGTTTTAATATCCTTAAGACACTCCTGGTGTGAACCCAAATGGCTGGGATCGTCTGGATTGATGGATAAATATAACTGAGTGTCATCAGCGTAACAATGAAAATGAATAGAATGCTTCCTCATAATATCTCCCAAAGGCAACATGTATAATGGAAACAGTATTGGTCCAAGTACCGATCGCTGTGGAACTCCACAGCTAACCGTGGTCTGGATAGAGGACTTGTTATGGACATAAACAACTAGGAACGGTCTGATAAATAAGACTGGAACCATCTTAGCATTGTTCCTTTCAAACCAATTTGCTGTTCAAGTCTCTCTTACAGAATATGGTGGTTGATGGTGTCAAAGGCAGCACTAAAGTCCAATAAGACAAGGACAGAGACAAGTCCTTTGTCAAATGACATAAGGAGGTCATCAGTAACTTTCGCTAAGGCTGTCTCTGTGCTGTGGTGTTTCCTAAAACCTGACTGAAATTTCTCAAATATAGAATTATTTTCTAAAAAAGTGCACAGTTGATTGGTGAGTACTTTTTTGAGGATCTTGAAAAGGTAGGCAGTGTTTCCTCTGGCTTAAAGACCTTGGCGCGGTGGCAACATATTTTTCCGGGGGGGGGGGGGCATGACACGATAGTACCTGGAAATGTTAATTTTACACCATTTCTTTTTTTAATTTTGCACAGTAATATTGCATAATGGAACTTACCATTTGAAGTATTGTACTACCAAGGCTTGAATGTTGGAATATTGGGCCAGTTGGGGTCCCACCCAGATGTCCTGTGTTTGGACTTTTTACTGGTGTCATCCTTCTCTCCTCCCTCTGCTCTCACCTCTCATGGACCCTCTGCCTGAACACGTTCCTCTCTCTTCTGTCTCATCTTGCCCTCTGAGCTCTGTCTAATTCAGGTTCTCTCTCAGTCTATGGTGGTATAGAAACAGGCTAGAAAATACCAAGTGTCATGTTTTGTCCTGCAGGATTTTTTTCATGGTTTACATAAATAACCAAAATGTGTATTTTTACTTTTTTTTGTATTTTTATTCTCGTGTTTCTTTTTTTCCCATTGACAAAGAGTAGGAAAGGGAAGGGAAAAAAAACATTCATAATAGGAATTTACTCATTCATACTTAAATTATATGATCAGAGATGGGTATGGTAGCCAGAAATTCTACTCATGTAAAAGCAGTGCTTTGAAATTAATATTTAAAAGTAGACAACCAAAAATTTCTAGTTGAGTAAAGGGTACAAAGAACACCCACTTAAAAACTTGAGTAATGAGTTCAGTCTTGAAGGTTTGAGGTTTTTCTCCAAAATTTATAATAATTTTCTTATAGTTTTTTACTTTTTTCTGTAAATTTATCTAGATTTGCAACTATTTTCCTCAAATTTGTAATTTTCTCTTGTACATCTGAGACTATTATAAATTTGTGGATTATTTTATGGTTAATGTTTATCTTTTTTTTAATCCAATCCAGCTTTATTTGTAAAGCTCTTTAAAAACGACAGTTGACACATAGTGCTGTACATCAACGATAAATAAAATATAAAAACAATAAAATACAGCTAAAGTACAAAATAGCACAAACAAAACAATTGTCGTACAGTAGAGACAATAAGAACAAATAAAATCAATGTCTCAAACTGGGTCAAACACCAGAGAATAAAAATGGGTTTTAAGAGGAGTTTTAAAACTGGACAGTGAAGAGGCCTGTCTGATGGACAAAGGCAGATTATTATAAAATTGCTGTTTTTTTTTTTAATAAATGTGAAACAGAATGTGGCAAATTTTACTTTTTTCCTCATACAGTTTAAACTTTTGACCATAATTTTGTAGAGCCAGAACAGAACAAAAACTCTGAATTCAAAGAAATTTAATTATTAGATAGATGTACTTTATTGATCCCAAAACTGGGAAATTACAGTGTAACAGCAGCATGACAGTAGACATCAAACAACAGAAACACACGCATGACAGACAAAGGGATTACTTGTGGAAAGTAAAAACTAACTTGACTATAAAACCTATATATCTCATAGCTTAATATATGATGACCCGTATAAACACATGAATCATCCCATTGCACAAAGAAGGACTATCAGGAGCAGAGTGAAGTGTGAGGTACCAGTTAGTCTGTAAGGTGCAGTGTGGCAGCATTGGTATAGATAGATAGATAGATAGATAGATGGATAGATGTACTTTATTGATCCCAAACTGGGAAATTACAGTGTAACAGCAGCATGACAGTAGACAACCAACCAACAGAGAGACACACATGACAGACAAAGGGATTACCCATGGAAAGTAAAACTAACACGACTATAAAACCTATATACATCATAGCTTAATATATGATGACCCATATAAACACATGAATCATCCCATTGCACAAAGAAGGACTATCAGGAGCAGAGTGAAAATGTGAGGTACCAGTTAGTCTGTAAGGTGCAGTGTGGCAGCATAGCTATGACCAGAATACAACATCATAGTGAGTTATTGTACAATGAAATTGCATGTGGCAGGAAAGATTTCCTGTACCTGGCCGTTCGACAGCGTAGCTGTAGTAGTCTACTGGAGAAAGTGCTTTGCTGTCTATCTAGTGTGTGGTGGAGGGGGTGATCAGGATTGTCCATGATGGATCGCAGTTTATTTAGTGTTCTCCTCTCCACCACTGTCTCAAAGGTCTCCGATCTGAGACCAATTACAGAGCCAGCCCTCTTGATAATCTTGTCAAGTCTGTTGGTGTTGCTGGCCCTGATACTGCTACCTCAACAGACAGCAGCAAAGAAGATGGCGCTGGCAACAGCGGTCTGGTAGAAAAGCTCCAACATCCTGCTGCACATGTTGAAGGATCTCAGCTTCCTCAGGAAGTAGAGTCTGCTCATCCCCTTCTTGTGCGCAGCATCAGTGTTAGATCTCCAGTCCAACCCTTTGCTGATCCTGACACCCAGATACTTGTAGTCCTCAACCACTCCCATATCCTTCCCCCCCTAATCTGCAGTGTCTGAGAAGGCGTCTTCCTTTTCCTGAAGTCGATCACCATCTCTCTGGTCTTGCTGACATTCAGCCTCAGGTGATTCTGCTCGGTCCACTCCACAAATCTATCTACCAGTGCCCTGTACTCCCCCTCCTCTCCTCTTCTTTTACACCCAACAACAGCTGAGTTGTCAGAGAATTTCTGCAGGTGGCATGACTCAGTGTTGCACTGGAAGTCAGTGGTGTATAAGGTAAATAGAAAAGGAGAGCTCCCTGTGGAGCTCCCGTATCACTACCCACCACTCCAGACAAGACATTGCCCAGCCGGACAATCTGTGGTCTACCTGTCAGGTAGTCAGTAATCCAGGAGATCACAGAGCTGTCAACCCCCATCACCCGCAGATTCTCGCCCAGCAGCAGTGGCTGGATGGTGTTAAAGGCACTGGAGAAATAAAAAAAAAAGTGATTCTCACAGTATCTCCTCCACCATCCAGGCGCAGATGGGCTCGTTGCAGCAGGTAGATGACAGCATCTTCAACTCCTAAATGGGGCTGATATGCAAACTGCAGAGGGTCCAGCCACGTCTTCACCTGCGGCCTCAGGTGGGCTAAGACCAGTCTCTCCATGACCTTCATCACATGAGATGCGAGGGCAACTGGTCGATAGTCGTTCAGGTCCGATGGAGACGACTTCTTGGGGACAGGAACCAATTCAATTCAATTCAATTCAACTTTATTTATATAGCGCCATTTCACAACAACAGTCATCTCATAGCACTATCAACTGTAGGGAGGACCCCCACAGTTGCAGAAAGACCCCAGCAATCAGGCGATCCCCTGTGAGCAAGCACTTGGCGACGGTGGAGAGGAAAAACTCCCTTTTAACAGGAAGAAACCTCCAGCAGAACCAGGCTCAGGGAGGGGCAGTCATCTGCTGCGACTGGCTGGGGGGTGAGGGGACAGAGAAGAAGAAAAGAACAGACATGTAGAGAGCAAACAGCACGATGGGGACTCAATCTATGGGAGAGAACAAACAAATGTTAATGACCAGCAAAAAAAAAATATTTCATAGAGAGTGAGGAAAGGAGTGAGGCCCAGTGCATTACTGGAGGTCCCCCGGCTGACTAAACCTATTAGCAGCATAACTAAGGGAGGGTTCAGAAACACATGATCCCTCCCTAATTGTAGGCTATATCAAAATATCAAAAAGGTAGGTTTTAGCCCTATTCTTAAAAACAGAGATCGAGTCTGACTCCCGAATCCAGATTGGCAGCTGATTCCACAGGAGAGGAGCTTGATAACTGAAGGCTCTGCCTCCCATTGTACTTTTGGAGATTCTAGGTATTACAAGTAAACCTGCATTTTGGGAGCGTAGTGCTCTGTTAGGATGATACGGTAGTATCAGATCTTTTAAATAAAAAGGAGCCTGATTGTTTAGAGCTTTGTAAGTAAGAAGAAGGATTTTAAATTTAATTCTAAACTCTATGGGAAGCCAATGAAGGGAGGCCAGAACCGGAGAGATATGATCTCTCTTTCTAGTACCTGTTAAAACTCTTGCTGCAGCATTTTGGATCAGCTGAAGACTTTTTAAAGATGTTTTAGGACAGCCTGATAATAAAGAATTACAATAATCTAATCTCGAGCTAACAAAAGCGTGGATCAGCTTCTCAGCATCACTCTGAGACAAGATGCTTCTAATCTTGGCAATATTACGCAAATGATAGAAGGCAATTGAAGGACAAATCCTGATCAAAAATAACTCCAAGGTTCCTCACAGAGCTATTAAGAGAAAGAGTAACTGCATCCAAACTGAAAGTTTGATTTGGAAAGGAATTTCTAAGGTTTTTTGGACCAACAAGAATGACTTCAGTCTTATCTGAATTTAATAGCAGGAAATTACAAGTCATCCAAACTTTGATTTCCTTAAGACAGGCTTCTAACTTGGCTAATTGATTAGTATCATCTGGCTTCATTGACAGGTATAATTGTGTGTCATCTGCATAACAGTGAAAATGTATACAGTGCTTTCTAATAATGTTGCCTAACGGAAGCATATATAAACTAAAAAGAGTAGGGCCAAGCACAGATCCCTGTGGAACTCCATGACTAAGCTTTGAGCTGAGAGAAAACTCATCATTTACATGAACAAACTGGAACCTATCAGATAAATAAGATCTAAACCACTGCAACGAAGTTCCATTAAGTCCAACATAGTGTTCTAATCTATCAAGTAGAATATTATGATCAATAGTATCAAAAGCTGCACTAAGATCTAAAAGGACAAGTACAGAAACTAGTCCATTATCAGATGCAATGAGGAGGTCGTTAGTGACCTTCGCTAAGGCTGTTTCAGTGCTATGATGGATTCTAAACCCAGATTGAAACTCTTCAAATAAACCATTTCCCTGCAGGTGGTCAAATAATTGCGTAGCAACAACTCTTTCTAAGATTTTTGAAATGAAAGGGAGATTAGAGATTGGTCTATAGTTAGCTAAAGCTCCTGGATCTAGCGTTGGCTTTTTGAGTAAGGGTTTAATTACAGCCGTTTTAAAAGCCTGCGGTACATGGCCTAAAGTTAATGAAGAATTGATTATATGAAGAATAAAGCTACCAATAAGTGGGAAGACTTCTTTAAATAACCTGGTAGGAATAGGGTCTAAAAGACAAGTTGAAGGTTTGGATGAGGAAACTATTTTGTCTAACTCACAAAGGTCGATTGGAGTAAACTCATCAAGACAGACATCAATAGAAGGAGTTGTAGTAGTTACAGTATTTAAGTTAACTGTGGGAAGAATCTGATTGATTTTATCTCTGATGGATGAAATTTTATTATTGAAAAAGTTCATAAAGTCCTGACTAGTAAGCTCTAAGGGGATGCTAGGATTGACAGAGTCCTGACTCTTTGTCAACCTGGCTACAGTACTGAAAAGAAACCTGGGATTATTCTTGTTCTCTTCTATTAATGCAGAGTAATAACTCGTTCTAGCTTTTCTAAGAGATTTTTTATAAATTAAAAGATGATTTCTCCAAGCTAAATAGATTTCATCTAAATTAGTAGAGCGCCATTTTCTTTCTAATTGACGAGTCTTCTGTTTTAAGCTACGAGTTTCTGTGTTGAACCAAGGAGTTAAAAATCTCTGATTAGACTTTTTCTTTTTTAAGGGGGCCACCAAGTCTAGAGCCTGATGCAGAGAAGCTGAAACACTATCCACCATGTTATCAATTACAGAAGGAGCAAGCTGTCTATAGCTTATTTCCGTTGTGTTGACACATGGCATAGAGGAAACAATCTGCATAAATTTGGAAACAGCATCATCTGAGAACCAGGCAGGATGTCTTCCACAGCACTGGTACTCTCTCCAGACTCAGGCTCAGGTTGTACAGGTGTTTCAGTACCGGAGCTAGTTGGTTGGCACAGGTCCTCAGGGTCCTGGCGGAGATGCCATCAGGGCCTGCCGCCTTCCTCTGATGGAGTCTCTCCAGATATGGAATTATTTCTGTTATAATATTTCTATATATTTATAGTTTTTTAGAAATCTCCTCACCAACCAGACAGCAGGAAAAACCTCCCTTATTTTGAAATCCAAATGTTGGCACGTTCAGTTTGTCTGAAGGCTGCTGACGGATTAAAGTCACTGACTTTGTGAATGTCAGTCATCTTAACTTGCCAGGTAATTAATAATAAACCTAAATTATTAGTTAATATTGCAGTAGCTAGTGAAGTTAATCCTCAGCAATTCATCGGTCACTCTTGCCTTTCCCTGCAATGAAGCCTAACCAGACCTGTTAGCTAAGCGATTCCTCATTGTTGTTCCGGTTACCAGCAGGTTAAAACCACCATAAATGCCTCCACTCTCCTGTACTTTTTTCCGCCTTTAAAGTACTTTAATAAGCTCATGTTTTTCTCAAACAGCAATGCTACAGAGACACGCTTTGCCTGCAGAAATGGTCACGTGGGCGCCAGGCAGGCAGGGCGCTTCCGTGTGGATGACAGTCACATGAGTTGTTCATGTGTGTGCTTGCGGAGCGTTTCTTTCATATTTAATTTTTCTTAAATTAATATATTTTAGGCGCGGCGGCAAACTTCCTTAGCGAGGCAGGCCGCCACACAGAAATGTTACCAGAGGAAACCCTGGGTAGGGAAGGTTAGATATTGGCCTATAATTGGCCAAAATCGCCGAATCAAGCAAAGGTTTTTTAAGCAGAGGTTTAATTACTGCCACTTTAAAAGTCTGTGGTACATGTCCTGTCAATAGGGACAAATTAATTGTGTTCAAAAACAGTGGACTAATCAGAGGTAGCGACTCTTTCAGGAGTCTAGCAGGGATTGAGTCTTAAGAGACAGGTAGTTGGTTTAGAGGCTGAGACTATTGAGGCTAGATCAGAACGTCTAATAAGAGAAAATTCAGAAAAGCGGCGTTCTGAGCCTGTGGACACCGCAGTGTTAGGCAGAGGCTTGGTATTTTTAAAGGGGCTATTTTTTGGAATATTAATCCTGATGCTGATAATTTTATCATCAAAGAAATTCGAAAAGTCATCAGCACAAAGAGTTGGAGAAATGTACTGGTCTATGGCATTGTGGCTCTTGGTTAACTGAGCCACAGTGTTAAAAAGCTAATCTGGGAAACTGGGTCACAGGGCATCAGTCCAGGCGGAGATGCCCAGACTTCCACCCAGCTCACAAAGCACCATGATCCCCATGATCCCTCCTGCAGGTGGTGAGCCCACTGGAGGGCGGACCCATGTGATTCCTTTGAGTACACTGGGTCCTTGATGTAACGTTTTTCATGGAGATCCACTGGACCGCTCTTAGCCTGGCCCTTCACCCAGGACCATTTGCCTTGGGAGACCCTACCAGGGGCAAATTGTCCCTGACAGCATAGCTCCTGGGATCATTTAGGCACTCAAACCCCTCCACTATGATTACGTGGCAATCTATGGAGGGGTAGCATTACTGTTAATATATTTCCAGGGACAGAGACCAAGCCACAGATATCACATTGTGTGCAAATAATGTGTCAGCCATTGTGTTCTTGCATGCGTACTTCTTTGGGGACAGACAGCCATTACATGCTACTACGCTTATGTACTGTTAATGATGTTCATCTGTAATAGGCAGGGGTCCATCTTGGGAGAAAAATAAGAGAAGATGTGGTGCTTTGCAGTGGTTAAGTCTTTCTTTTTATATTTAGGCCACAGTTGAAAATAAGAATGTGTTCTTAATCTGTCTTGCCTGGTTAAATAAAAATTAAATAAAAAAATAAAATGTACTACCCCCCCCCCAAAAAAAAAAACAAAAAACGGTGGCTATAAATCCCCTACAAAAACAAATCTACATTGTCTAAAATGGGGTCTTGTGCTCTTTTTCTACAAAAAAACCCCAACTTTCATTGTCTTTTAGTTTTGTGTCTAAAATCTTTTCACTTTTCCTTCTTCAAACACCAGGATCTGTGAACAGCCCCTCCACGTCACACAAGGCTAATGGTAGCTAGTGCTACATTAAACAGAATAAATCCTGTGATTAAAAGACTTAACCAGTTGTATGCATGGTGGCCCAGGATCATGACTGAAACTGCATTAGTTCTTAAAAGCAGTTTAATGGTAAAACCCATCTTAATTTGGGTCAAGTTTTCAAAGCAGCTGTCCAAACATGCTGGCAGCGGAGGCTAACGTCAGTCTTTAGTTCCGCCCTCTTCCTTTGAGGATTGGCTCAACACTAGACCTGTTATTGTGACGTCACCAAAAACACTCCGTTTAAACTTGCCTTTTACCGAAGGGAGGAGCTTAACTAAAATTTCACAGCAACAAAACAGAGACATGATACATAAGATAAGATAAGATAAGCCTTTATTAGTCCCACAACGGGGAAATTCCAGGATTGCAACAGCACAGGGATAGCAACACTCAGAGCAACAATCAGAAGGCAAGAAAAAACAAAAAACAAAAAAACAAGCAAGCAAGAGCAGCTAATATACATATGTACATATTACTATAAAATATATATATATACACACACACACACACACACAGACACACAGTGCAGAGCATTGTAGCTGGATGGAATAAATATATGAATATATGAACACACAGTGCAGAGCATTGTAGCTAGATGGAATAAATATGTAAATATATAAACACCCACAGTACGGAGCATTGCAGCTAGGTGGAATAAATATGCAAGTATATAAACACACACAGTGCAAACACACATTTGAGTGATTTCACTCTTGATGTGTCTTGTAAGTCATCAAAAACATGTTGCAGACATGTTAACAAGGAAAAAAACCTCGCTTTTTGGTAGAGTGTCACTTTAAAGTTCTTGTGGCAACAACACAACATCACAACAGGAATTCATCCTAAATTAATTATTTTATTAAAATTATAAATCAAATACATCTATCTCTTCAATAAACTTCTATTTTTATCATAGTTGTAAGGATATTAAATAATGCAGCCAAGTGTCACAAAAATGTACACAAGTTTCATCTTACCTACACTTATAACATGTGGAATATAGACAGAAAAGGCCACTTTCTTGTGTATATTACACATTTTATAACGTCAGTAAGTTACCATTACACTAACCACTTCAGTAATGAGTGGTCATGGTAATGGTGGAGTGACCAGCAGAAACAGAGATGTGTTGACCACTATCTGTGTTTCTGCTGGCCAACACAGATGGGATCCCCCACTCAGCTCTGGACTGGACAGTGTATTTAAAGCAGTGCAGTAGCAGCCTCACTGATGGTGACAAAAGTGAAGCAGCACATACCACATGTAATGGTGGCGCTTTGGAGGAAGCAGTCGTGATAGTTAGACAGTGTCCTGTAACGTGTCAGTTACACACAAGGCCGTGATGTTGCTGCAGTATTTCCACATAGTGTTCTTTCCTCGTGATGCTATCTATTTTGTGAAGTGCACCAGCCCTTCCTGCTGCAAAACACCCCACAACAGGATGCTTGTCAAGCTCAACTTCTGACAGAAAATACTTACTTAAAATTAATCTTGTTATAGCTTCACATCTCACTTAGGAGTAAAAAGGAACCTTTAAACTTGACAGAAATAGTAATTTGATTCATATCGCAATATACTGTATATCAATATCGATCAATGTGGAAAATTTTTTTATTGTCACTAGAATTTTTTCATATCGCCCAGCCCTACTCTGAGACCATAACCTCTGACTACAGGTTTGAGGTCCAAAGATCAAAGGTCAAGGTTGGCACTTCCTATGATCTCTTACTATAGAACGTGTAAAGCTCTCTAGGGTCACCATTCTTGCTACACGGGTTCACCTTGGGATCCTGACCTACAACTATAGGTTGTATACGTTGTTGTATATTTGTGCATGATGGGCTTATCATAATTTGGTTCTACTACAATAGTTATATTGAAAAGCTGAAAACTGCTTTGTAAATAAATATTAGGATCTTCAAAGAAATTGGAGTCGGGGGATATTGCACTTGCCTCAGAGTGCTCTGGTTATACTAAATTGTCAATCATGACATTCTAATTTACTGAGATGTGCGAGTACATAGTACACACTATAGGAGGAGGGGCTGAAAAGTTCATAGGCTGAAAAGTTCATAGTGGTCAAATGTGACCAAATGTGGTTTATTTTTCAACATACAGTGGTGTGAAAAAGTGTTGGCCCCCTTCCCAATTTCTCATTTTTTTGTATGTTTGTCACACTTAAATGTTTCAGATCATCAAACAAATTTAAATATTAGACAAAGACAACACAAGTAAACACAAAATGCATTTTTTAAATGAAGGTGTTTATTATTAAGGGGGGAAAAAAATCCAAACCTACATGGTCCTGTGTGAAAGTGATTGCCCCCTAAACCTAATAACTGGTTGGGCCACCCTTAACGGCAACAACTGCAATCAAGTGTTTACGATAACTGGCAATGAATCTTTTACAGCGCTGTGGAGGAATTTTGCCCCATTCATCTTTGCAGAATTGTTGTAATTCAGTTACATTGGAGAGTTTTCAAGCATGAACCACATTTTTAAGGTCATACCACAGCATCTCAATTGGATTCAGGTCAGGACTTTGACTAGGCCACTCCAAAGTCTTCATTTTGTTTTTTCTTAAGCCATTCAGAGGTGGACTTGCTGGTGTGTTTTGGATCATTGTCCTGCTGCAGAACCCAAGTGCGCTTCAGCTTGAGGTCACAAACAGATGGCCAGACATTCTCCTTCAGGATTTTTTGGTACACAGCAGAATTCATGGTTCCATTTACCACAGCAAGTCTTCCAGGTCCTGAAGCAGCAAAACAGCCCCAGACCATCACACTACCACCACCATATTTTACTGTTGGTATGATGTTCCTTTTCTGAAATGCTGTGTTACTTTTACGCCAGATGTAATGGAACACACACCTTCCAAACAGTTCAACTTTTGTCTTGTCAGTCCACAGAGCATTTTCCCAAAAGTCTTGGGGATCATCAAGATGTTTTCTGGCAAAACTGAGATGAGCCTTTATGTTCTTTTTGCTCAGCAGTGGTTTTCGTCTTGGAGCTCTGCCATGCAGCCCATTTCTGCCCAGTCTCTTTCTTATGGTGGAGTCATGAACACTGACCTTAACTGAGGCAAGTGAGGCCTGCATGTCGTTGTGGGGTCTTCTGTGACCTCTTGGATGAGTCATCGCTGCGCTCTTGGGGTAATTTTGGTCGGCTGGGCACTCCTGGGAAGGTTCACCACTGTTCCATGTTTTCGCCATTTGTGGATAATGGCTCTCACTGTGGTTCGCTGGAGTCCCAGAGCTTTAGAAATGGCTTAGTGGCCGTTCGAGTGGCCTAGTCAAAGTCCTGACCTGAATCTGATTGAGATGCTGTGGCATGACCTTAAAAAGGCAGTTCAGGCTCAAAAACCCTCCAATGTGGCTGAATTACAACAATTCTGCAAAGATGAGTGGGCCAAAATTCCTCCACAGTGCTGTAAAAGACTCGTTGCCAGTTATCGCAAACGCTTGATTGCAGCTGTTGCTGCTAAGGGTGGCCCAACCAATTATTAGGTTTAGGGGGGCAATCACTTTTTCACACAAGACCATGTAGGTTTGGATTTTTCCCCCTTAATAATAAACACCTTCATTTAAAAAACTGCATTTTGTGTTTACTTGTGTTGTCTTTGTCTAATATTTAAATTTGTTTGATGATCTGAAATATTTAAGTGTGACAAACATACAAAAAAATGAGAAATCAGGAAGGTGGCAAACACTTTTTCACACCACTGTAGTCTCCCCTTCGGTCCACACACTTCTTCCATTGATGTTGCAAGGTTTGGATCCCTGCGGTTGAAAAATAAACCACATTTGGTCAAATTTGACCACTATGAACTTTTCAGCCCCCCCCCCCCACCCTGTACAGTACAGAATTTGTTAAACCACAAAAAATGTCATTGTCTGTCGTAAACAAATACAAATGGTTCCATAAATCATTGAAGAATATGATGTGTATTTTTTATTTAGTATATTGAAAACAATAATAAGCTTTTTTTGTCATGGATAGAAAGACTGTATCGATACAAGGGAAATTCAGTTTCTCTGGAAAATTACTGCTTATAAATTAATCGTTAATCAACCAGTAAGGTGAATCAACTAATAATTAATGAATGAATTGATAATTTGCATCCCTAGCACCGGGTAAATCCTAAACCCCACCCAGCAGTTTTATTTTAGCTGCTATGATTTCTAGAAGGCATCGCCTTTCGTGGAGGTTCCTATAATGGAGACACACCCCATGGGGGAAGTTCCTGTAAAATTGGTTCCTCTAGTGGAAATGGTGCTATAGTATCCTCCACCCCCCACCCCTTCAATGAGCTGTAATGGCTTTCACATCCTCTGCAAGAGCAGAGAAATTTTTTTCTTTTTCTTGAGGTGGCAAGAAAAAGAACAAAGTTCTTTCTGGCCAGGACATTTCATACTTCACAAGAAACTCAAGTGCAGAACTCCTGGGAAATTCATATTTCTGACCAGTCACACAATAGTTCTTGGACACCATGCAAGAAAAATGTTCTGCCACGATTATGTGTCAAGAACAAGCTGCAAAAACTCCCAAACCAGGGCTGCAAGAACAAAATGATGTAGTTTTATTCTTGCAGCCCTGGGAGAGAGAACATTTCTCTGTTCTTGCAGAGTATGTGTAGTAGTGGTGGGTGGATCGATCCAGATATCGATAATATCAAATCAATATAATGAGACTGATACTCTGTGTAAGTGCTGCTCCTGTCACAGCATGGAGCAGGCACACTTTGCTCCCCTTCTTCTTGTGGTTTTACAGAGGTTGGCAACCAGCATTTAGGTGCGTTACCGCCACCTACTCCTTACTTCCTCCTCCTCCCTCTTGTGTTTTTATGTTTTATCATCACGTGACTCAGCAGCGCCAGGCAAACAAGCCGGCAGCGCGCACACACACACGACCAGCACAGAGACGGAGCAGAAGAATGGCAGAGAGGAAGAAGAGTGCCGTGTGGCTATATTTTCAAATGAAGGGAGACATTTTATTTAATTTTTGTATTGTAGTTACTGAACACTGTACCTCAAAAAAGAATTTGTTTTAATTTGTTCTTGAGTGATAATTTTGTGCAGTTTGTTGATTTAAGCAAAAATCCAGGCATGACAGTGTATGGGGAAAAACTGTTTTCTTACTGTTTTATTGTTTCTGAACAAAAAGTTTTATTGTGATAAAGTATTTTCTAATTACCTATAAACTTTGCCCAAATTCTGTCCTGTGTTTTAACTAATTAATAACCCAAAGGAAAAATCACAAAACACTTAAAGGCCATGAAAATTCGTTCAGATTTAGTTATTTGATGATGCATCCACCTAAATTATTAAAAAGTATCGGTATCTGCAATACTGGCCCTGTATAGAATCGATACCAGATCTTGCAGCATCGCACACCACTAATGTATAGGCCTCACATCATGTCAGCTAAACTAGCCTCAAATTATGAATTAAGGCTGAGCTAAGATAAAATCAAAGATTAAAATCCATAAAAGTGAAAAAGAAAACAAATTGGTTTATCTATTAAAACCTTTCTGAGTCTGGAAGTTCAAATGTTCAGTTAGGCTTCAGATGAAAATTAAAAGAAGTTCTTCTAGTCCAAAATAACATTTTGTAAATGGTTTAAATTACAGAACAGGATTGTCAACCTTTACTACACATGCAGTGAAATATTTAAGCCGTTTTAATTTATTTTTGATGGTTATGGTTACAGTTTTTATAAATTAAATTACAAATCATGGTATTGTAACTTACTGAGATGCCCTAATATTCAGAATGAGGGCTGATATTAACGCAACAGAAAGAGAGAAGATAAGCGAGTAACCCAGGATTCACACAGACTCTGGATGCAGTCTGTTGCAGATGCAGTGCAGATGTTCCACTGTGTTCATCCCTACCAGCTCCGTTTGTGTTTTGCAGTGGCATGGACAAGAACAGCTTTGAAATACACGATCACGCGAGAATTATACAAAATAAAGTGAGATCTCGAGAAAGACCTGAGAGTGACCGAAATGAACCAATCACGTGATAACAGGGAAGTGTGGTGTAGCGGCTCCCCATCTGGATGTTTGGGCTCTAAATAAAGTGTAAGTAGCCCGTTAATTTTAACTCTATGAAGTGTTTGTATGTTGAGTCAAATTTTTACCTTCTCTGACAGTGATGGAGGAGTAGACCTCAGAAAATAACAGACGATCCTTAAATCATTTTTAATGAACAAACGGCTGTTAAATACTACGAGATACCGTGGGATTTCCTTGCAGATTGGATCCAGCATCTGTCAAAATAGACTTGTTGCATTTCATCAGCGAACTGAATCTGACGAGTTGGATTCATTCCGCAGTGGTCTGGACCAAGTGGGGATTAGAAAATTGACAAGGATGGGAACCATTTGATGCGGAGGCTGGATTGCAGTTGCAATGGACAGCATCCAGAGTCGGTGTAAATCCGGGGTAAGCCACTCCTGTAATTCACTAGTTTAGTGCACATAACACATTAGACAGCAGAACTGAAACAGCTCAGCCGTCAGCAGCCATCATCCCAGAGAGATTGTTGTCCGACAGGTAAACTAACATAAACAGCACATGCTAACAGTTTTAATCAGTTTTCTAAAGCTGAGGCAGTCGCTCATTGAAAATAACAAGTGTTAAGCTAACCTTACCAGTGCAGTGTTTATAAGTGGCCCATTTTCAGTCATTCACCACCAGCAGGGCCGGATTAAGGAGGTTGTGGGCCCCTGGGCTAGAACAATTCTTGGGACCCTCCCACATGTAATTTTTGGGAGTACAATATGCAAAATGGCCACGTTTACATGCATGGTAATAAAGCATTTATAATTGTATTTCTAGAGTTATCTGATTATTAAAGTAGTCATGTAGAAACAATCAGATAAAAGGTAATTATTGTGTTATGAGAAATTACATTAACACCTAGTTTATTGTCCAATAACCTGTTTATTCAGTGCATGTAAAAATGTCAAATCCAGTTATTACCATTTTCTCATTATTCCTATTTATCGGATTATTGTGGCCATGTAGCCGGTGTCATTGATGGATCAGCTGGACCTTCAAGGTCCTAAATTACTAAATAAAGAATGACCACAAAGTTCTAGGTTTATCTTAAACAGCAGAAAAATATAGTGCCATCAGAATTAACAACAGACAAAATATCTTGTATCAACCCACAACTTTAATTTGGTGCTGCTGCACTGACCACAAGCACAAATGAACCATGAAATCTTTAACAACTGTACTGTCAAAGCTTTATAAAAGCAAAAAGGAACATCAATACTGGAATGACTGGAAACTGTGGCCAAACAACACAGGGCCTTTAATGGGGAAAATGTAATTGTACGTATGCTATATAAGAGCATGGTAACAGCTGAACTAAGCTGGAATTACAACATGAAACCAGAAAAACACTGCTTTGCCTTAAACACCAATCACACATTGGCATCAATTATTGAACATTACACAAAATAAAAATGACCACCCCTGCAGTACTGACTAAAGAACAATTTTAAAAAAGATCCTCAAGTTGAAATTATTGCAAATATGCTGTATAGCTTTCAGCTGCAAAATGCAGCTATTGGTCTAAAGTGAACTGCTGAACCTTTATAAAGGCTTGCATAAAGAAGAATGTCTTGTTTAACTATGCATTTGGGGAGTGAATCTATAATAACAGTAAAAAATCCATCCAGAGAATACAGCAACAGTCTTGTTAAAGTATTAATCTAAATGCCATTCATCAGTCACTACATTTGTGCTGTGTGCTTACAGACCAAAAACACCATCAATAACTGTTAGTCAGTGTGCCCACTTTTCTAGAATTTTTTGCAGCAAAGTCCTTGATCAGATCACTAAAGTCCAGTTTTCGTACCAGATCACTTTCAATTGACATCAGAGTCAAATGATTCAGCCTGTCCTGTCCCATTGTGGATCTAAGACTGTTCTTCACCAGTTTGAGTTCAGAAAAGGATCGCTCATCTTTTTCTCTGAGAGCTGCCAATTCCGACTTCACTCCAACAACAAGATTGAACTCTGGGCGCCAAAGCATATACATTTATACCATCTCTCTCCTCCTCCCTGGCGCCAACAGCGCTTACATTTACACCTAGTCCTCCAGATCTCAATGCACATATCTTCACACATTTCACCCCCCTGGACACCTAAGGCGCCTATATTTGCATCTCTTTGTTTCTCCCCCCAGGTGCCAAAGCACCTACATTTGCATCTCCTGCCTGAGGTGCATACCTTTACCAATCTTGCCACTGTCACGTACACCTCAACAAATAAAAAGTTGATATGCCAAAACAAAAAAACAGCTTTTCTTTCGGGGCCCCAATAGAGGCGGGGCCCCTGGGCTGCTGCCCTGGTAAGCCCTCTGGATAATCCGGCCCAGATCACCAGGATGGAGCACAGCAGAAGCCCGCTGACAGGCGACTGAGCTGGCGGACAGGGCGGGGGGGGGGGGGTGTACAGTATGTGTCACTGTGGTACTGTGGTGCTGATGTGATAATGACAACTCTGCTTTGTTGAGTTTGAATTTAACTTGTTTCATTTGTTTATTTTTGGTAAAATACTCCCACACTTTGGAACGATTTGGCCTCTTCTTCTCCGTGATTTTCTCTTTCTGTGTCACCACGATGCACTCTTCTCCTTCTTCGCTGGAACAGTTCAATTGAACATTTCCATGGCATGCATATAAGCTTTAAAATGAAATGATTCGTTGACAATAACAATCTGTGTCAAAAAATTTTTATGATCAACATTGTCGATGACGTCAACTGATCGTTGCAGCCCTATTTCACATTTGACAGAATAAGCAGATACATGGCTTAAGCAGTTTTGAATCATACAAGGGCTTAAAGAGTGTTCCTTTTCAGATTTTCTACATCTTCATTCATATTTCCTTGGCTGTACAGTTTATGGGATCAGCGTCCCATAGTCTCCTCTCCCCAGTGAGAGGAGAGCTTCACATCACAACATAAACTGCCTTAAGGTATCTATGTATAAATGCAAGGAATCTCTGTCTGTGTGTGTGTGTCTTTGTATCTGTTCCATGCATATCTCTTGAACCGTTTGTTAGACTGACCTCAGATTTTATAAGTGTTTTGCTGAGGTTACGAGGGTGTGCATGCCTGAGTATGGAGTTGTTCAGTCCAAAATTATAGCATAAAGTTGCTGTGATTGCGTAGGTCTAAAGGATAATTCGGCATATGTGGAGAACATGTGATATGTGAGCAGACTGGGTGGTGGAGCATCAGTGGGGACCCGGTTCTGACAAAGAACACCGGTGTATCCAACACAGAACATACCGGAGAAGCAGCAGCCCGACTGGGCAGACCACGGTCCTTCACAGGGAGGCACACCCAGCCTGCCCGGTCAGTGGTAGACGGGAGTCCTGGCTGCTGCTTCACTCGTGTGGTACCACTGTATTTTGCAGGAACGCGAGTCCTCCCTTCTGCGTGAGTATCTAAAAATTAAAAACTTAATACTGCCATGATTGTGGAGTGGAATGGCCAGAATGACTTAACGACCAAACAGGACACAAAAATGCACAAATAACGAAATAAATCATTTTTAGTGAAATATTTACTGACAAATGGGCAACACTGATGCAACGGTTGTAGTCGGGTCCTTCTGCTGTGTATAATAATGTTGGCTGTTTTGTAGTTAATTCGATTGATTATCGTTTTAAAAACCTTTTAATAATAAAATATTACTAAAATATAAACTGATGCACTACATCCATCTTCTTCCGCTTAATCCTTTTTGGGTTGCGGTGGGGGGGGGGGGGCGCTCAAGTCTATCCCAGCATCTTTGGGCGAGAGGCAGGGTACCCTGGACAGATTGCCAGTCCATTGCAGGGCCAACACAGAGAGACAGACAACCATTTAATCTCACAGTCATACCTAAGGACAATTTAGAATCCCCAGTTGATGCCAATTAACCTAACCTGCATGTTTTTAGCATGTGGGAGGAAACCAGAGAAATCCCTGAGTAAACCCACGCAGACACAGGGAGAACATGCAAACTCCACACAGATCACTGTTGGTCGAAGGCTGGGATGCACTACAATGGGTCTGAAATATTTGTAAACGTGTCCTGTTATAGTACTGCTTGAGTAATTGACAATACACAGAAGAAATTCAATATTACATTGAACTCCATCACTGAACAGTGATATAAACTAAAATAATTATAATGATGACTGAACAACTCCCATTCCCCAAAGTGCAAGATGCACTATAATGAATATAAGTGATAAAAGATCAGACAAATAAGTGATCTGCCAAACAAACAAGGGATGGATGTCCCATTCATTTTCAATAATTAGGTATTCTGTAATCAATATTCACATAATCAAATAAATCTTAGTGCCATTTACTCCCTTTCATATTTGTCAAAGTGTAACATGTGACTGCCTACTTATAGGCTACACCTCTTTGTATTCCACTTTCAAACACTGCCTACATTTGTGCATGTAAAGCCTGATTGGAATACCTGTTTCAGACAGGAATACTTTTGTTCTTCGGGCAATGCACAACTTCTCATAAATTTGAGGTTTTTCCAAATCATATCATATGAATAAAAAGTAAACATCAGTAAGCTCAATATTTCCTGAGCCAGAGGAGAATGGCAAAAAAACAACAACAACAAAACAAAAAAACCCCAAAACACATGACGTTAAAAAAAAATGTCTGAAAATGAGAAAATTACCCATCGCTGCCATCTACAGATGTAAATCAGCTGTTAGTTTAAATCAATGAAAATTTAAGTGTAGACCCACAGCCTGGTGACTCCTAGTCTGGCCTGATTTAACCTGTTTGCTTCTTAGTAAAAATATTTCAGATTGGTCATGATCTGAAAATCAAAGACACAAAAGGTAATGTAATAAAATGCATGTGATGACTTTAACTTTATTCATTATCGCTACTTAACTAATTAAAATGATTAGAAATCAAATAAATTACATTAAGAGCCAACTGCTCCTCCAGCCCATTTTAATCTATTTTGCGTGTATGTGCCATCATCATGCACTTTTGCAGCTTTAATAAATTTTTTTCAAACAAAAGTAAGAAACTCAGCAGTAATTTAAACCAAAGAAATGATGGTCTGATACACTATAATGTTTTCAGTTAGCAGAACTTAGCATCATCATTTGGCATTTTCTGTTTTATAATTGCACATGGTGTTAACATTGCTTACCTCCTATTAAAACGAGGTTAGCGGACTATCTTCTCTGACACATCACGATGTAAAACAGTCCTACATCCCTGACAAACAGGAGTAGCAGCTACTTGACCAAACCGATAGTTTGGAGTTAGCCTAGCCACCCAACACTCACCTGTTCCGCTGCGCGCACTGCAGGGGAAAAGCAGAGTGCTGACAAGTAGTGCGTGAGGAGCTTTACTGAAGACACTACAGTATGTACATTTTAAGATAAGATAAGATAAGATAAGATAAGCCTTTATTAGTCCCACAACGGGGAAATTCCAGGATTGCAACAGCACAGGGATAGCAACACTCAGAGCAACAATCAGAAGGCAAGAAAAAAACAAGCAAGCAAGAGCAGCTAATATACATATGTACGTATTACTATAAAATATATATATATACACACACACACAGACACAGTGCAGAGCATTGTAGCTGGATGGAATAAATATATGAATATATGAACACACAGTGCAGAGCATTGTAGCTAGATGGAATAAATATGTAAATATATAAACACCCACAGTACGGAGCATTGCAGCTAGGTGGAATAAATATGCAAGTATATAAACACACACAGTGCGGAGCAATGTAGCTAGATGGAATAATATGTAGATATATAAAAACACAGTGCGGAGCAATGTAGCTAGATGGAATAATATGTAGATATATAAAAACACAGTGCGGAGCAATGTAGCTAGATGGAATAATATGTAGATATATAAATATATAAACACACCCAGTGCTGAGCATTGTAGCTAGATGGAATAAATATGTAAATATATAAACACACACAGTGCAGAGCATTGTTGCTAGATGGAATGAAACAGCATAACCGTCTACTTAGTTATCCTACATGGTATGATTATGTGCCCATACATATTCTCACCCTCCATAGCGACCGGTATGTTCCTAGTTGTATGCCGGAGGGGACCATTGTGTAAGTCTATTGCATCTTTTGCATTCAAAAAACTATTAGTTTGTTACGTCTTTTAGCTATCTCTGCGAGCAGCCCTGCTTAGGTTGTACAGTCTGACAGCCGTTGGTAGGAAGGACCTACGAAACCTCTCGGTTGTGCACCTGGGATGATGTAGTCTGCTGCTAAATGAGCTCCTCAGTGCATTCAGTATGTCCTGCATAGGGTGGAACTCGGACTCCAGCAGAGATGACAGTTTAGCCACCGTCCTTCTCTCTCCTATCTCCTCCATCGGATCAAGGCGCTGCCCCAGGACAGAGCTAGCTTTCTTAATCAGTTTGTTCAGTCTCTTCCTATCGGCTGCAGTAATGCCACTGCCCCAGCAGACCATTCCAAAAGTGATGGCTGATGCCACCACCGTGTCATAGAATGACTTCAGCAGCTCCCCTTGTACACCAAAAGACCTGAGTCTCCTCAGCAGGAACAGCCTGCGCTGTCCCTTCTTGTAGAGTGCATCAGTATTGTGTGACCAGTCTAGTTTATTGTTCAGATGAATACCCAGGTACTTATAGGATGTCACCATCTCGATGTCTGTTCCCTGTATATTTACTGGTACTGTGAGGGGCTGCCCATGCCTGCGGCAGTCCACCACCAGCTCCTTAGTTTTCCTCGCGTTGATCTGGAGGCAGTTCCGATGGCACCAGTCCACGAAGTCCTGGATAAGCCCTCTGTACTCAGCTTCATCTCCATTGGAGATGAGGCCAACGATCGCAGAGTCATCAGAGAACTTCTGTAGATGGCAGTGTGTTGTGTTGTGTGAGAAGTCCGCAGTATAAAGAGTGAACAGGAAGGGAGCCAGCACCGTTCCCTGGGGGGCCCCCGTGCTACTGATGATCGTGTCGGACACACAGTCCCGGGTTCTCACAAACTGAGGCCGGTTCGTGAGGTAGTCCAGGATCCATGATGACAGGTGCTGGTCCACCCCTGCGCGCAGCAGCTTGTCCTTCAGGATCATCGGTTGGATGGTGTTGAAAGCACTGGAGAAGTCAAAGAACATGATCCTCACCATATTCCCGGGCTTCTCCAGGTGGGACAGAGAACGGTGAAGGAGGAAGATCACCGCATCCTCCACCCCAATGCCATGCTGGTAGGCGAACTGGAGTGGATCCATCGCTGGTTCCACCAGGGGGCGGAGGTGAGCAAGGAGCAGTCTCTCCAGGGTCTTCATCAAGTGGGACGTCAAGGCCACCGGTCTGTAGCTGTTCAGGTCTTTGGGGTGGGAAGTTTTTGGTACAGGTACCACACAAGATGTTTTCCACAGCTGTGGTACCCTCCCCAGTTTCAGGCTCATGTTGAAGATATACGTCACAATCCCACACAGCTGGTCTGCACAGGACTTGAGGAGCTTTGCGCTGATGCCGTCCGGTCCCGGCGCCTTCCTCGCCTTGATCTTCCTCAGCTCCGTCCTCACCTGGGTCCTGGTCAGGGTCAGGATGGGGGGCTGTGTGTTGGGAGTGGGGGGGTGTTGGTGGAGTGGGGAGTGGGCAGCAGGACTTGATTTCTTTAGAGGCAGCAGTGGTTGTTGTGCAGTCAGGGGGGAGGGCGGTTGGTCAAATCTATTGAAAAACAGATTCAGGTTGTTCGCCCACTCCCTGCCCCCTGTGGCCTGGGGGGAGGTATTCTGGAGCCCCGAGAGGGTTTTGAGGTTTCTCCAGACCCCGCTGATGTCGCTCTGTTGCAGCTTGTCCTCCATCTTCTTCCTGAAGCTGTCCTTGCCTTCTCTGATCTTTCTCCTCAGCTCCCTCTGTACGGACTTCAGCATCTCCCTGTTCCCTGACCTGAAGATCCTCTTCTTCTCTCTCAGAAGTGTTTTTATCTCAGGGTTGATCCAGAGTTTGTTGTTTGAGTGACGCCGTATGGTCTTGGTGGGAACGGATTTGTCCACACAGAAGCTGAGGTAGCCCGTGAAGGTGTGAATGAGGCCATCGATGTCCTCACCATGTGGATCGCAGAGCTGCTTCCAGGCGGTGGCTTCAAAACAGCCCTTTAGGGTGTCCATTGTCTCCTCAGACCATAACTCCACAGTGTGCATGGCCGGAGGTTGTCTGTGCACTAGGGGTTTGTACACCGGCCGGAGATGAACCAAGTTGTGATCCGATCTCCCGAGTGGGGGGAGTTGTGATGAGGTGTACGCCTCCTTAGTGTTTGCGTAGAATAAATCCAGTGTTTTATTGTCTCTAGTGTGGCATGTGACATACTGGGTGAACGTGGGTAGAATGGGAGACAGTGAAACATGGTTGAAATCGCCTGAGATGAGGAGAAGAGCATCTGGGTGTTCTGTCTGCAGCCTGCTGGTTACTGAATGGATGACGTCACGTGCTGTCCCAGCGTTCGCCGTCGGATTTGCATAAACAACAATGCAGATCACGTGTGAGTGTTCTCTCGGGAGATATGTAGGCCTCATGCTAACAGCTAGCAACTCAATGTCTTTGCTGCAGTGTCGTTGTTTAACAGTGATATGTCCCGGTCTGCACCAGTTGTTGTTAACATACATTATCACTCCACCGCCCCTAGCCTTGCCACTGTCTGGTGTTCGGTCAGCTCGTATCATGTGAAAACCCTCCAGCTCAATGTTAGCATCTGCTGCTAGTTCAGTTAGCCACGTCTCAGTAAACAAAAGGAGAGAGCACTCCCGGTATGTGCTATCATAACGGGAGATAGCCGCTAGCTCATCTAACTTTCCCAGTATCGACCGTACATTTCCCATGACAACAGATGGAAGGGAGGGTCTGTACCTTATATTTTTTGTCCTCCGCCTTACTCCAGCCCGGCAGCCGCGGCGTTTTCGCCTCAGTTCTCTCGGTATGTCGAGTTTTTCCAATGGGACCGGGTGGCGGTTGAATGCTAGCAGCTGTTCTCTGCTGTATCGTATCCTGCTATAAACAGTGGCTCCGTCCACCGGCTCAGGAGACATTTAGGACGATCTGTGTGTCCGTGATATAAGTGGGGTGAAAAAAAAAGACGGATCAAAAGAGAGAGGAAGGGAAAAAGACTCGGAATCGAGCCGCTGTTGCAAAAGGCAGCCTACTCGTGTGGCGCCGAGAAAAAAAAAAAAAAAAAAAAAAAAAAAAAAAAAAAAAAAAAAAAGACTAAATTGCAAATTACAAGACTAAATTGTCATTACATGTGCTGTAATCGGCTACAGTGTGTCATTTTGTAACATTTTTGGTTGGTGGGGTACCATGAGATTTTTTTCAATGTAAAAAGGGTTCCTTGGCTCAAAAAAGATTGAAAAACACTGCTATGGAGTTTTTGCGTATGACGTAAGGGGGCGCGCAGCACTGGCCCAGCCAGAGTGTGCCGCCATATTGGATGGCAAGAAACAACAGCAGCAGCAGGGTGAAACAAACAACATAGCTCACGTGTACCTACAAACTCGGCAAAATGGTGTACTCTTGTGCTGCCCATGGATGTACCAACAGATACGGCCAACCAGGACTGGAAAATGTGTCATTCTACAGGTTCCCAGCAGATGAAAATCGCAGAAATGATTGGCTTGGAAACATGCAGAGATCCATCTTGCTGCCTTCTCAATGCTTCACTGACGTAATCTCTCGCTTTCTCATAACTTTCTGAGTCGGGTCTGGTTTGGGGGCGCCTCTCTGCTTGCTCCGAGTCCGACGAGTATGGCGTCAGATAGCTATCAAAAAATCGAGAGCTCAAACTACGTAGAAACGAGCATAAAAACTGAAATTTTGCAAAATCACCTCTCACTTTCTGATTTCCACACTCGCTTCCGTTCTCTTTGCTCTCGATTCTGATTTCTGCTCTCTCTCAGTTTTATTTTCTCCTCGCTCTCGATTCTTTAAATCATGATATAAATGAAAGAGTACTTTATGAAATGATAAACGTTTTTATATATCGTCATTCAATATATATCTCATCATATCGCACAGCCCTTTTCCAGAAAACATGCTAGCTAATTATCCTGTACTTCTGTGGTCAAATGTCAGTTGCTCTTCGGCTTATGTCCATTAGTAGAATTAAATGATCTTCCAGGAACTTGGAATCTCATCATAGTGATAACAGAAAAAATAGAACCTCTTAAACAGACTATGTAATGAATAAATAATGAATTCTCAGACAAGAACGTTGGTAAGATTAAAGTCTTCTTTCCAACAGTAGGAGTAGTAATCCTGACCTCTCCTGTTCATTAGCTCTCCATTAGATTGCACATTAAACTGACTTTCCACCATTCCAGTGACATGGGAGAGTGATTTTCTCTATGCAGAGTGCAGTGGAGGAATAGTTGAGCCAGAACGGCCTCTGGGCCTCCAGCTGATAGTTGCCCCAGAGCTGCACAGTCACTGGGCTGATTGATGGTGCCCAAATGGCTAATGTGTGCCATTTTAGGCTGCCTGGAAGGGAGGTTGTAGTGAGGCACAGATGCAGTAGGGTGATGGACATTAAATATAAAACCTACATTAGCAAGAATTATAGCCTGGGCATTCCTATACATCAGTGCTCAGAAATGGCATACATTATGGTGCAGTCACTTATTATCAAGCAATCCGTTGTAACTGATGGAGAAAGGAAGAATTAAACCCCGCTTAACGATGGCGTCTTCCTTTGTTCATTTTGAGGATCTTCTGCTTGCCTTAATACACCTGCAGTAAATGCCAGGGTTATCTTTTTAAACATTGCTGCTGATAATTAACAACCCTTTTCACATATTTGTCCAAATTAAACTTTGGCCTGTTAAATCCTGAATAGATGTGATTGAAACTTGGTTATTTCACTTTAAACACAACATGCCTAATGAGGAAAATTTATCATTTTATCCATATTATCCCTCTGTGGTACAACTCCCCTTTCCCTTTTGGAGCTGAGTGATGCCCTGGTTTCAGTGATGTCCTGTTTTCTCATGCAAGAACAATATGATGTTTAGTAAGTTAAATAGATTTAACTAGGCAGCAGATTACAGCTGCAGCTAATGACTATTTTACGGTTCGGGTAATTGCCCACTCTAATTGAAGATTATTTGAGTAATCTGACACTGTTTTTAATGAAACTTGCATCGACCAACATTTGTGGAACTTTCTTTTCTAAAGGGCAGTAGTAATTGTACCAAACACTCAGTAACACAGGTACACATTTATTGCAATGTTTGTTGTATAGAGCATAACTTTAAATAGTATGTTACACCATAAAGTTCCTTTCGCTAGCTGTTAGCGTCCGCTAGTGGATGCCGTTAGCATCCGTGAGCAGCCGGATACTAATTGTGGTGGCTATCTGTTTTTTGGTCATATAAGCATAATTAGCATAGCTGACTACATTCTATTCATCTTAATTTAAAATTTCAATCACATACCTTGTCTCGGGTGCGCTGGCTGTGCATGATGTGGGATGCTTTCTGCCCAGACATTGTAACAGCTGACATTGTAGCATGCTAACTCGCCGCTCGGCTTTACCATGTACTCACTGCACAATGTTTTCCTTCAATATGAGCTTGAAATGATTCCAGACTTGAGATACTTTTGTTGTTTTTTTAAAAAAAAAAATCATCTTTGCCTGCCTGTAACTATGCCGCTCTGACATGGCGCCATTAAGGAAATCTGTGTTTTGTTTAGGTAGTGTGACTGGAAGAAGGTCATATAGACTGGAAGTGCTACAGTAAACGACACGTTGATGCATAAATTTTGAATTGAGAATTTTCTGTAATCGATTTATTCGAGTAATCGTTGCAGCCCTACAGCAGATAGTGGTTCTGACATGCTAGTTTCTTCTTCATTGTGTGAATGTGTGTGTGAATGTGTGTGTGAATGGGTGGATAGCAGGCTCCGTAAAGCACTTTGGTCATCTAGACATGAGAAAAAGTGCTATATACAGTAAGTGGATGCCATTTACCATTCTTTTGGCTGCTCCCTTTCGGCGTTGCCACAGCGTATCATCATCTGATATTGTGATGATCGGCATTTTTGATTTGGCAAGGATTTTTACGCCTCATGCTCCATTTACCCTGGCTTTGGACAGGCACTAGGGGTACACTGGCTTGTGAGTCCCACTCCGTGGCTGGGTAACCAACTTTCCTTCCCCCATTCTATTATGCTGAGCACCAAGCTAGAAGGCTGGTATGACCTGGCTGGGGTGTAAACCCTCAGCCTCCCGGCTGTGAGGCAAATACTCTACCACTACACTGCTACTCTGGAATACTCTGATGCTAGTTTGCAAGAGTTAAACCTCGAGTTGTATTAGCTGGAGCATTTTTGTTGCGTTCATAGTTTGTTCAGCTATTCTTCTTCTAAATCCAGATTCTGGCACTGATCTAATGTTTGAGTACTTAGGAAAATAAAAAAAGTCTGCACTGTGCTTGCTGTTGCAGTATTTCCTCATGATCTCAGAGGTTTCACCACATAAGTATTAAGAGGAATTCTTAGTGGAGCTGATCTCATTTAAACAATAACAGACAGATGAAGTTGAGCAAGAAAGAGTCTGGTCCTCCAGTACTTCCTCATGGAATGATACAGGTCAGCTGAATTTTAACATGTGAAATGATGCGTTTCTTTGTCATTTATGTCCATTGACAAGCAAAAGCTGAGATTCTGAGTGCTAACTTTCAGAAACTTTTTGTTCAGTATCAGTCTCATCTCAGTTCAGTGTGTTGTGACTTTGCTGTGGTTACAGCACTTTTTCCTTTTTTTCCCACGGTCAACCAGTAGTTGCAATTTAAAGCAAATAGTGGAATATGTAATAAATATACAGTGGTGTGAAAAAGTGTTTGCCCCCTTCCTGATTTCTCATTTTTTTTTGTATGCTTGTCACACTTAAATGTTTCATATCATCAAACACATTTAAATATTTGACAAAGATAACACAAGTAAACACAAAATGCAGTTTTTAAATGGTGTTTATTATTAAGGGTAAAAAAAAAAATAATCCAAACCTACATGGCCCTGTGTGAAAAAGTGATTGCCCCCCACTTAAAACATAAATTAACTGTGGTTTATCACATCTTTGGAAAGCTGAGTTCAGTTTTTCTAGCCACACCCAGGCCTGATTACTGCCACACCTGTTCTCAATCAAGAAATCACTTAAATAGGACATGCCTGGCAAAGTGAAGTAGACAAAAAGATCCTCAAAAGCTCGACATCATGCTTGCGATCCAAAGAAATTCAGGAACAAATCAGAAACAAAGTAATTGAGCTCTATCAGTATGGAAAAGGTTATAAGGCCATTTCTAAAGCTTTGGGACTCCAGCTAACCACATTGAGAGCCATTATCCACAAATGGTGAAAACATGAAACAGTGGTGAACCTTCCCAGGAGTGGCCAGAAGACCAAAATTACCCCAAGAGCACAGCAACGACTCATCCAAGAGGTCACAAAAGACCCCACAGCAACATCCAAAGAAGTGCAGGCCGGCGTCACTTTCCTCAGTTAAGGTCAGTGTTCATGACTCCACCATAAGAAAGAGACTGGGTAAAAATGGCCTGCATGGCAGAGTTCCAAGACGAAAACCACTGCTGAGCAAAAAGAACATAAAGGCTCATCTCAGTTTTGCCAGAAAACATCTTGATGATCCCCAAGACTTTTGGGAAAATGCTCTGTGGACTGACGAGACAAAAGTTGAACTATTTGGAAGGTGTGTGTCCCATTACATCTGGCGTAAAAGTAACACAGCATTTCAGAAAAGGAACATCATACCAACAGTAAAATATGGTGGTGGTAGTGTGATGGTCTGGGGCTGTTTTGCTGCTTCAGGACCTGGAAGACTTGCTGTGGTGAATGGAACCATGAATTCTGCTGTCTATCAAAAAATCCTGAAGGAGAATGTCCAGCCATCTTTGTGACCTCAAGCTGAAGTGCACTTGGGTTCTGCAGCAGGACAATGATCCAAAACACACCAACAAGTCCACCTCTGAATGGCTTAAGAAAAACAGAATGAAGACTTTGGAGTGGCCTAGTCAAAGTCCTGACCTGAATCCGATTGAGATGTTGTGGCATGATCTTAAAAAGGCGGTTCATGCTTGAAAACCCTCCAATGTTTTTAAATTACAACAATTCTACAAAGATGAGTGGGCCAAAATTCCTCCACAGCGCTGTAAAAGACCCATTGCCAGTTATCGCAAACGCTTGATTGCAGCTGTTGCTGCTAAGGGTGGCCCAACCAGTTATTAGGTTTAAGGGGCAATCATTTTTTCACACAGGGCCATGTAGGTTTGGATTTTTTCCCCCTTCATAATAAACACCTTCATTTAAAAAATGCATTTTGTGTTTACTTGTATTGTCTTTGTCTAATATTTAAATTTGTTTGATGATCTGAAACATTTAAGTGTGACAAACATACAAAACTAGAAAAGCACTCAGAGAGCACATACCTCCGCCAGGGCTCCTTCAGTCTCTCATGGATCACCTCCAAAATGTAATGGGTTTGTGTGTAGGCCTAGAGCCACTTGTGGTGAAAATTGCATCAAAATCTGTCCATTAGTTTTGGAGTGTTGTGGCTGACACACTGTGAGAAGAGCCTTGGCTGAGGTATGCATTCCCAGATCATTACCAAAACATAATGGCTTCCTCTGTAGGCCAAGAAGCACCTCTGGTGAAAATGTCATCCAAATCCATCCAGTAGTTTTTGTGTAATCCTGCTGCACAAATAAAAACGAAGCCCTTGGTGGAGGTATACACTCTCAGATCATCACCAAAATCTAATCATCTGTTCCCCGTGCCATTACACACCTTTCCTGAAAATTTCGTCAAAATACGTTCATAATGTTCATAACTAGAGGAGCGCATTAGGGCTGTGTGATATGATGATATACAGTCATGTGAAAAAATTAGGACACCCTGTATAAGCCTGGTTTTTTTTTTAACCTATTTGGACATATGGATATTTAATAACAGTGTTAAAAATGCTGGGAGATTCATGTAACACAACTAAACAATTAAAATGAATTAAAGACTTTTTTTTCAAATTTTCTGTAAAATGTAATTCTAAACAAATAATGAGGAATAAATTATGACATCCCCCATCTTTTTTAGGACACCCCCACATTCATTCCCACTTACAAAGGCTAAAATAAATGTTAAAAAAATGCAAGTAAAAACAAAAACAAGGTTCGACATAGATATGTGAACATTTCTTAATAAAAAACTGAATATTTAATGAGGTGTCCTAATTTTTTCACATGACTACAGTATGTGCTTTCTTATGTTAACATTGTTAGATATATTGATTAGATTTTTGTTAATATCTTGAAAAAACACAGAACAGACAACTTACAATGCTCTGTTAATTCACATTTAGAGCAGAGGATAAAAAAGTCCCGGTGAAGGTTTCCTTAAATTTTCTTGTTTCACCGAAAACCAAGGTAGATACTGGTCTGGATCTGCCTCAAGTCTAATGGATTTATCCTTGCCCCAATGACTATGATGATGACATGTCATAAAGGTCTGTCCAGTAGTTTTTGCATAATCCTGCTCACAGTCAAATGTGTCAATGGAAACAAAGCAAAGCCACATCTATAGTAAAGTCACATATTGAGTGATCCTCCTAACAAAGAAACCAGTCACATAATCACATGAAACATACTGTCAGTTTATTGAAATTAGGTCAGCCAATCAGCATCCAGCAACTGTGTTTGGCAGGTGTTTGTAGCTTGCATGACTTCATCTGAGATCTGCGTCTTTGTTCCTGTTTAAGGACCTGTGAGGTGTTTTTTTTTTCCCCACTACTCAACAACTCCAAATATGGTATCAGGATTTCCTAGGTATACACATTAAGCTTTATAAAGAAAAGTTCATATTCATAAAAATTCATGTAACTCAGTGCAACATTGACTTTTTCCGTCAATATCACACAAAAAAAAGCATTGCTACCTTTTTTGACATCAGTAGACTGATCCAGTTGGATTGTGTACCACGGTGACTCAGTGATTTTCTCAGCAGTTGCATCTCAATGTCCTGCTTATTTCATCAATTCTCCTCATGATGGAGGAGGCTGAAAGAGGAGTATGTGCTATTTTTTAACTGCATATTCTCTTAGGAGGTCACAGGAAATGTCCTTAGCAGCAGGCAAGATCAGCTCCACTGAGAGTGAAAGGCTTTTTAGCCTTAGCAATGTGAGAAGCCACCAAGTGTAGAATAGAATAGAATAGGCTTTATTGTCATTGTACAGTTGTAAAGTACAACAAAAATTGTGGGTGCTCCACCAGGCTACTGTGCAGTAAAAGTATGAAAATATAAAAACAGAGATATAAAGTACACATTTAAATAAAATAGCATGCATTAAGTACAATTAATAAGTATAAAAATACTCATATTGGTAGTGGCTCAACGGATGGATCAATGTTCTGAAAAAGTGCAGGGTGCAAAAACTTAAAAAAAAAATAAAATTAAAAGGTCCTCAGTTCTATGCATGTGAGAGTAGTGTGGGGAGAGGAATGGACCTATGGCTGTTTGCAGTCCAGATGGACCAGGGGAAAAAAACTGCTCGTCAGTCTGGAGGTGTGGGACCTGACTGATCTGAACCGTCATCCAGAGGGAAGTGGGTCAAACAGGTGGTGGACAGGATGTGAGGGGTCTTCTGTGATGGCCTTGGTCTTCCTGAAAGAGGAGGATCTGGAGATGTCCTCCAGGCAGGGCAGAGGGCTGCTGAAATTTTTTTGGGGGGCAGTGTTGATAACCCTCTGCACAGCCTTCCTGTTCTCAGCCGTGGACCCGGTGTACCACACACCCAGACAGTAGATGAGCGCGCTCTCCACTGAGCAGTGGTAGAAGGCCAGCAGCAGCTTCTGGTCCAGGTTGTTCTTCCTCAGGACACGGAGGAAGTGCAGCCACTGCTGGGCTTTCTTCACCAGGGTCTTGGTGTTGACAGTCCAGGAGAGGTCAGAGGTGATGTGGGTGCCCAGGAACCTAAAGGTGGTGACAGTTTCCAGTTCCACACAGTCTCCATTTATGAGGAGGGGTGTGTGGTCCTGTCTGTGCTTCCTGAAGTCCATAATGAGTTCTTTGGTTTTATGGACATTCAGTCTCAGGTTGTTTGCTGAGCACCACATCAACAGATTCTCTACCTCTGCCCTGTATGCCTTCTCATCGCTGTTGGTGATAAGCCCAGCCAAGGTGATGTTGTCTATGTACTTCACAATGGTGGTGGTTGGGTGGGTTGGAATACAGTCAAAGGTGCACAGGGCATACAGTGGAGAGCTTAGCGCAGTCCTGGGGGGAGCCAGTGCTGAGTGACAGAGTGGAGGAGTGTTAGGGTGTCCTTACATAACTCTTTGTCTTCTCCAGGTGGCTCAGTGCTCTGTGAAATGTGATGGTGAGGGCATCTTCCGTGGACTGGTTCGCCCTGTAGGCAAACTGGTGGGGATCAAAGGAGGGAAGAAGACAGTCTCTGATATGCTGGGACACCAATTGCTCAAAACACTTCATGACTACAGAAGTGAGTGCTATAGATCTGTAGTCGTTCAGGCTGTCTGTTGCAGTCTTTTTAGGGATGGGGATGATGGTGGAGGCCTTGAGGCATGTGGGGACGGTGGCGTGTGTCAGGGAGAGGTTGAACAGCTTGGTGAGGATCTCTGCCAGCTTGTCAGCACATGCTTCGACCACCGCTACTCTACTGGGATGTTGTTGGGTCCAGCAGCTCTGCGGGGCTTCACTGCTCTCAGTTTCCTCCTCATCTCATGCTCCGAGAGAGAGAGAGGGGGAGAGAGAGTTTGAGTTTTAAAAAATGCCTTTATTGCACAATTCAAAAAAAAGTAAGAGCACCAATATCATTCCACCAAGTGTCTCACATTGGAAAAGTGCAAACATGAGAGAGAGAGAGAGAGAGAGAGAGAGAGAGAGAGAGGCTGCTGTTTGATGTTGGCGGGGGGGGGGGGGCTCTGGCCTCTGTAGTTGGTGAGGGCCTGAATGCCTCTCCACATCTGTTGGGGGTTGTTGTCCATGAGGAAGCCCTCCACCTTCCTTCTGTAGGCCTCTTGACCTGTTTTATGCCTCTCCTCAGGTTGGCTCTAGCGGTGCTGTACAGAGAGCTGTCCCTCTGCCTGAAGGCTAAGTTGCAAGCTTTGATCAGGGCCTGGACTTCACTGGTCATCCAGGGTTTCTGGTTTGAAAACTGTCACATTTTCTACACAGCACTTAATGGAGAAAAGGACAGACTCGGTGTAGGAGTCCAGGTCCTGCTGTTCAAAGATGTTCCACTCTGTACAGGCAAAGTAGTCCTGGAGCTGGAGGAGATCATTTACAGGCCAGGATTTTATTATCTGTTTGGTTGGTGGGTGATTGTTTCCGGAGGGGGGAGTGTAAGCAGGTATAAGGACCAGGGAGAGGAGAGGTGATCTGATTGTTCAAATTGGAGAAGGGGGGCGTGGCTCTCTAGGTGTGCTTGATGTTGCTGTAAACATGGTCCAGTGTTCTTTTCTCCCTTGTGGGACACTTTACATGTTGGTGAAATTTGAGGGGTACAGTCTTTAAGCATGCTTTGTTAAAATCCCCCGCAATTATGTGGACTCCCATCAGGGTGGTCTCTCTGCTGCTGGCTAATAATGAGCTGAAGGTAGCTGAGTGCTGAGCTAATGCTAGCATCGGGAGGAATGTAGACAGCTGTGACAATTACTGCCGTTAGCTCACGGGGAAGATAGAAAGGCCTGCAATTCAGTTCAATTCAACTTTATTTATATAGCACTAGGGCTGGACGATATGAAAAAATTCCAGTCACAATAAATTTTTCCCCATATTGATCAATATATATTGTGATGTGGATCAAATCACTATTTCTGTAAAACTTAAAGGTTCCTTTTTACTCTGAAGATGTGGAGCTGTAACAAGATTAATTTTAAATATTTATTTTCTGTCAGAAGTTGAACTTGACAGATGTAGTGTAGAACATTATTCCACTGCATTTCAAATAATTCCATCCATCCATCTTCTACCGCTTTTCCGGATGTCCGGGTCGCGGAGGCAGCAGTTTAAGCAGAGGAGCCCAGACTTTGCTCTCCCCAGCCACCTGCTCCAGCTCTTCGGAGAGGATACCAAGACGTTCTCAGCGCAGCTGGGAGACCTAGTCTCTCCTGCAAGTCCTGGGTCTGCCAGGACTTTCAAATAATTATAAAATTATTATAATTATTTATGATTATTTATAAATTATTATAATTATTTCAAATAATTATAAACAAAATAATTATAAAACATGAAATATAAATATTTTATCATATTCTGCTCATCAACTTACCAATAGCTGATTGAAGTACGTGCCCAAATGTAGCAGCCGTTACAGTACAGCTCTGATCCATGTGAAACTATAAGTCTCCCCAGTGCAAGTGTGGAGAAGGATGGTTGCAGCCAAACAACACTGGTTAGTATTTGGATTAAATAACAAACATGTCCGAACGGGACACAAAACGCCGATATTATTAAATTAAATTTCACGCAATATATTACAGTGGGTCTGGAATATTTGTAAACGTGTCTGTTAGTCGACTTGATGTCACTTGGTTCCATTAGATATAATTTAATGTGCTATTTGGGCATTTTGGTGTAAAGCTACTTAATACAAGAATGGCTATTTGTTATTAAATATTATAATAAAAATTATTTAATTGATTTTTGGGGCATTTGGTGCCCCATTAAAAAAAAATTGATTTCATGTCTTATTTGGATGTTTTCTAGGGGGTTGGGGTCACAGGAGTACTGTTTGGTCCTGTTCCCTGTGTAGTACAACCCTGCTAAACAGGATGGCACTGCTTCAGATGGTAAAAAAAAATTTGTAGCGTGACCTGATTTTGTGGGGACGTGCTTGATAGTTTGCAGTGCACGCTAAGCTGCCTCTTGTCAGACTTTAAACAGCCAAAATATCTTCACATTACTAAATTCCTCAGACTGGTTTTTTCAACAGTCTCCTCGTCGATTGAGCATTGGGTGGCGTCCGTTTCAATGTCTTCTTTGGTAATGCTGTCACTGGTCTTTTCATTCATGTTTTACACGGCTGTGCTAGCCCAAACATTAACAGGTGTGCTAGGCTAAGCCCCAGCTACGTGCTGGTCATATGCGCCTACGCACGCTGTTGTGTGCATCAGTCGAACGTGACTTCCAGTCACATGATTGGTTTGCTGTGGTGTATTCTCCTTTTCATTGGCTTTTCATCTTGTCTGTCAAAACATGGAATGAATGAGTTCTATCGAAGTTCTATCTAAATTGTTTTATGTCTCTATGGAGGAAAAGTTATTTAGCAATATTATCGTTTTATCGCTCAGCCCTATATAGCGCCATTTCACAACAACAATCATCTCATAGCACTTTCAACTAAAAACCTCACAACTGCAGAAAGGGCCCAGCAATCAGGCAATCCCTTATGAGCAAGCACTTGGTGATGGTGTAGACACGCAACAGTGGAAACTCCCTTTTAGCAGGAAGAAACAAGGACAACTGTTTGAACACTTGCAAAAGTGTCATGGCAAAGGAGTATGCTGAATTCTGTCAAGAACCAAGCAGAAGGAAGTGCTTTTCCAGCTCGGAGGCTAGACGCTAAAAGTGAAACCTAAACAAAAGAACGAAACTGAAAGTTAAAACCAGGCTTGAGTGTGGAAACGAAGACATAACATGGGCTTACCTTTCGACAGAGAGTTACAGCTGATGAGAGGTAGGTGACAGAAACATAAATAGCAAATTATAACAGTGAACTGGAAGCAAGACTAGAACAACAGGGCTACATGAAATGGAACAGGAATGACTTCAAAATAAGAGCATAATTTCAGAAACACTACTAAATAAACCAAGGACCAGGAGAATACTTATGATAATAATAATAATAAATATCATAAATAGGGTTAGTTCCTTTTTCAGATCTACAGCATTTTTTACCTCGTGCATAAAGTGGCACTTTGAATTTCATCTGAATGTTTATTTAAATACTCAGCTTCAAAGTTTTGTATAAACTTGCACTTAATACTTAACAATGCATGTCTACATGGGGCTGACCAGTGAAATGCTGCCAATGTTGCAAAGTTTAAAAAAAGCAGCAGCATTGCTGAAATGAGTTAAATTTGTAATGTATTCTTTGACTTTTAGATTTGTGGGTTTATGTGTGCAAAGTGCAACCAGTTATTACCAAAGTTTGTTCTGTACTTTTGTTGTTTTAAATAAGAGAGACGGCACTGGGTTTGGATCGGTATCGGTATTGATACTCAAAGTCACAGTATTGATATTGGTATCAGATTTGAAAAAGTGGTATCGGCTCATCCCTAAAAATAATAATAAATAAATTCAGTTTCATTACAGCCTACTCTACTAAAGAAATAAGAACTCCTGCAACTTGTGTATACAGTATCTCACATCAATGCTTTCCATATGAATCAGAAGCACTTTGGGCCTGCAAATATGACTGACCTGAAATGTTTTACTCTGCTGTGCACTCACACACACTCACAGAAAGGACACGCCCCAGATTAAAGCATTCAAGTTCAGATATCAGTTTAATCCTCAGAGAATTAGAGGCGAGCGGTGAAGAGTAGGCCAGCGAGTTCTTGGAGATTGTATTGCTATGTGCCAAAGCCTGTTATTGAAGTGTTACCATTTTGGATATGTGGCCAGCTTAGCTTCAGCAGTGACTCGTGTACACTGACTGGAATCGTAAACAGCTGAAAAACGTTACAGGAAATTTGACGTGGACATGTAACCCTCACTCCATGTACACCAAAACTTGGCTAGTCTGAAAACTTGAGAATAATGTGTGCCCACAATTTTGTCCAGTTTCCTAAAAATTTCTTTGATATATATAAGTGCTCCACTGCCAGCATCTATTAGGAAATGGAACAGGTTAATTACAGGCGTGGACAAAATTGTTGTTACCCCTCTGTTAATGAAAGAAAAACCCACAATGGTCACAGAAATAACTTGAATCTGACAAAAGTGGTAATAAATAAAAATTCTATGAAAATTAACCAATGAAAATCTGACAATGCTTTTGAATTGTGGTTCAACAGAATTATTTTAAAAAACAAACTCATGAAACAGGCCTGGACAAAAATGATGGTACCCTTAACTTAATATTTTGTTGCACAACCTTTTGAGGCAATCACTGCAATCAAACGATTTCTGTAACTGTCAATGAGACTTCTGCACCTCTCAGCAGGTATTTTGGCCCACTCCTCATGAGCAAACTGCTCCAGTTGTTTCAGGTTTGAAGGGTGCCTTCTCCAGACGGAATGTTTCAGCTCCTTCCACAGATGTTCAATAGGGTTTAGATCAGGGCTCATTGAAGGCCACTTTAGAATAGTCCAATGTTTGGCTCTTAGCCATTCTTGGGTGTTTTTAGCTGTGTGTTTTGGGTCATTATCCTGTTGCAAGACCCATGATCTGCGACTGAGACCAAGCTGTCTGACACTGGGCAGCACATTTCTCTCTAGAATAACTTGATAGTCTTGAGATTTCATTGTACCCTGCACAGATTCAAGACACCCTGTGCCAGATGCAGCAAAGCAGCCCCAGAACATAACAGAACCTCCTCCATGCTTCACAATAGGGACAGTGTTCTTTTCTTGGTGTGCTTCATTTTTGCATCTGTGAACATAGAGCTGATGTGCCTTGCCAAAAAGTTCCAGTTTTGTCTCATCTGTCCATAGGACATTCTCCCAGAAGCTTTGTGGCTTGTCAACATACAGTTTGGCAAATTCCAGTCTGGCTTTTTTATGATTTGTTAACAACAGTGGTGTCCTCCTTGGTCGTTTCCCATGAAGTCCACTTTGGCTCAAACAACAACGGATGGTGCGATCTGACACTGATGTACCTTGACCTTGGAGTTCACCTTGAATGTGTTTAGAGGTTGTTCTGGGCTCTTTTGTTACCATTCGTATTATCCGTCTCCTTCTGCGGCCACGTCCAGGGAGGTTGGCTACAGTCCCGTGGATCTTAAATTTCTGAATAATATGTGCAACTGTAGTCACAGAAACATCAAGCTGCTTGGAGATGGTCTTATAGCCTTTACCTTTAACATGCTTGTCTATAATTTTCTTTCTAATCTCCTGAGACAACTCTGTCCTTTGCTTCCTCTGGTCCATGTTTAGTGTGGTAAACACCATGTCACCAAACAGCACAGTGACTACTTGTCACCCTTTAAATAGGCCGACTGACTGATTACAAGTTTGTAGACACCTGTGATGTTAATTAGAGGACACATCTTGGTTGAACATGTCCCTATGGTCACATTATTTTCAATCTTTTCTAGGGGTATCATCATTTTTGTCCAGGCCTGTTTCATAAGTTTGTTTTTTAAAATAATTCTGTTGAACCACAATTCAAAAGCATTGTCTGATTTTCATTGGTTAATTTTCATAGAATTTTTATTTATTACCACTTTTGTCAGATTCAAGTTATTTCTGTGACCATTGTGGGTTTTTCTTTCATTAACAGAGGGGTACCAACAATTTTGTCCACGTGTGTATATAGGTCAGAAAAACCTGATGAATCCTGTCCTATCTACTCCTGCCTCATTTGAAACAAATCAGGTATTATTAATTTTAATAAAATTTTGATTTTATTAACCTGGTCATTTACATTAACACATGTTAACACATCAATAAGTAGGGATAAGAATTTAGAACCAGTTACCAATACACCTCATTCCTGAGGACGCTGCTGTAGAAACGATTATGGGGGCAACTTCCGGTTTCGGCTGAAGTAGTGTGCAATCAGTCAGCAAGAGTGGAGTAGTGGGGCATTTATAACAGCATTTTTAAAAGTGTTTCACATTTGTTTTAATGTATAGTCCACATACCTGTTTTGCAGTCAAGTGGCAGATAATTTCAGCACTTGTAGTTTTTGTATTTTTGAATGTTTTTGCATAGTTCTGGTACTTGCTGCTGTTTGTGATGTGAGGCTCCTCACAAGCACAGCTAAATTTGTGGCTTCAACAGCAATGAGTAGAGCATGCACTGAAAACTAAAAAGGATTGTTCGTGTGATTGGTGGTACAGACACAAGAGCACAGCAGGTATGTTTTCACTTGTGTGAATGTCACAGATCTGATGTTTATATATGTCACCAGATGCAAGGCTGCATGAAGTAAAATAATAAATAAAAAATAATAACAGTTTGCTTCCTAAGGCTTAACGATTTAACCCCTTGCACTCTGGTCAATTTCCCTAAAAATGCCAAAAAATAACGTACCCAAAGTAAATCAAAAGCTGTTCTTCAACCCTTTGCAGCATCTTCATGGGGTTGGTCTCATTTAAAAGAAAACACTTTGAATTTTTTGGCAAAACAGTCATAATCTCTCTAAGTGCTCCTGCCACTGAGTAACAGTCATCTAAACATACTGAACTTGAAGAAAATAAATTTCACCTGGGTGTTTTTTTGGATACAAGTGCTTGCAAATAACACACAGCTGTCAGATCCGGGATGGAAAATGCAACAGAAATGTAGAACCAAGTGTTATCCAGCTGAGGTCAAAATTTTGTAACAGTACCACAAAAAATGAATATATTACACAGCTTTTTTTCTTAGGTTGTTTCCAGGCGTTTTTGAACTGTGCCAAATTGTGCCAAATGGCAGTTTGGAAAAACGTCTGTAACTTTTGAATGATTTAATATAGAAGCTTCATCTTGGGCTCTAATGAAAGGTGAAGGGCTGTGTGTGTGTGTGTGTGTGGGGGGGGGGGTTGTTTATTCATTCATGAATGAATGAATGAACAAACAAGCCCCCACACACAAAGAAGCATGCCACGTAAAAAATGTGTGGCTTTTTTTTACAAGAAAAAAATAACCTACAGTGCACTAAAAATTATACTAAAATATCTGTAATGTAGAAGATAACAACTCCCACCCCCCCACCCCCCCGCTACAGAGGACGGACATCACCCATCGCTACATGACGGACGCACCGTCCCCGCGGTCTACTACGCACAGTTGTACTAAAATATCTGCAATCCGCTACAGAAGAGTGGGGGGGGGGGGCATTCACGGTCCGGACGCGGCCCGCGGTCTTCATGTTGCGATAACGCACAGTTGTAATTTACCGATCGGTCAAAAGTCATTTTGATTACAATTTTCAGGGATAAAGAATAATTTAGCTTATAACACTTACCTGTCCATAACAGCAGTGTCGCTGGCGAACTTCTCTTCCTCATTGTCAGACGAACATGATGCTGGTCCGCTTGTTACGGACTCGTGGTTCTGGTCACGCGACCCGGTCAAACCATAATTCCATTATTGCGGTTTTGCGCTTCCATGATTGCGGTTTTGGCAAACGATTTTTCAAAACAAATAAGAACAGTAGTAAGAAAAAAAGACTGGCGAACGCGTGTGTGTCACCCAGCGGCTTACACAAAACAGATTTTACGCAAGGGACGCACGCTTTCGAACTTCTGTGCTTCAATTGGCTGGCTGTATTCGCAGCCGTTGGTAAGCGGGTCCTTCTTGCTAGGTTTTCAGTCATTGGTTCTTCAAGGTTTCAGAAACCCAATTCAAGGCTCTTATTAGTCGAATGAGAAGTCAATCACATCTAAACCAATCAAAGCACTCCTTTGGCTTTCTGTTCGCGGCTGTGTCTGTAGTGGAAGAACGGAAATGCAGCTTTTTTTTTTCGGTGCCCCTTGTGCGCCCTAGGATGCAGAGACGTGACCGCCCGCGGTATCCCGGAGTGCAAGAGGTTAAGAAAGATATCAATTTTTTTTTTTTTTCCCTCTCGGCGCCACACGAGTCGGCTGCCTTTTGCAACAGCGGCTCGATTCCGAGTCTTTTTCCCTTCCTCTCTCTTTTGATCCGTCTTTTTTTTTCACCCCACTTATATCACGGACACACAGATCGTCCTAAATGTCTCCTGAGCCGGTGGACGGAGCCACTGTTTATAGCAGGATACGATACAGCAGAGAACAGCTGCTAGCATTCAACCGCCACCCGGTCCCACTGGAAAAACTCGACATACCGAGAGAACTGAGGCGAAAACGCCGCGGCTGCCGGGCTGGAGTAAGGCGGAGGACAGAAAATATAAGGTACAGACCCTCCCTTCCATCTGTTGTCATGGGAAATGTACGGTCGATACTGGGAAAGTTAGATGAGCTAGCGGCTATCTCCCGTTATGATAGCACATACCGGGAGTGCTCTCTCCTTTTGTTTACTGAGACGTGGCTAACTGAACTAGCAGCAGATGCTAACATTGAGCTGGAGGGTTTTCACATGATACGAGCTGACCGAACACCAGACAGTGGCAAGGCTAGGGGCGGTGGAGTGATAATGTATGTTAACAACAACTGGTGCAGACCGGGACATATCACTGTTAAACAACGACACTGCAGCAAAGACATTGAGTTGCTAGCTGTTAGCATGAGGCCTACATATCTCCCGAGAGAACACTCACACGTGATCTGCATTGTTGTTTATGCAAATCCGACGGCGAACGCTGGGACAGCACGTGACGTCATCCATTCAGGAACCAGCAGGCTGCAGACAGAACACCCAGATGCTCTTCTCCTCATCTCAGGCGATTTCAACCATGTTTCACTGTCTCCCATTCTACCCACGTTCACCCAGTATGTCACATGCCACACTAGAGACAATAAAACACTGGATTTATTCTACGCAAACACTAAGGAGGCGTACACCTCATCACAACTCCCCCCACTCGGGAGATCGGATCACAACTTGGTTCATCTCCGGCCGGTGTACAAACCCCTAGTGCACAGACAACCTCCGGCCATGCACACTGTGGAGTTATGGTCTGAGGAGACAATGGACACCCTAAAGGGCTGTTTTGAAGCCACCGCCTGGAAGCAGCTCTGCGATCCACATGGTGAGGACATCGATGGCCTCATTCACACCTTCACGGGCTACCTCAGCTTCTGTGTGGACAAATCCGTTCCCACCAAGACCATACGGCGTCACTCAAACAACAAACCCTGGATCAACCCTGAGATAAAAACACTTCTGAGAGAGAAGAAGAGGATCTTCAGGTCAGGGAACAGGGAGATGCTGAAGTCCGTACAGAGGGAGCTGAGGAGAAAGATCAGAGAAGGCAAGGACAGCTTCAGGAAGAAGATGGAGGACAAGCTGCAACAGAGCGACATCAGCGGGGTCTGGAGAAACCTCAAAACCATCTCGGGGCTCCAGAATACCTCCCCCCAGGCCACAGGGGGCAGGGAGTGGGCGAACAACCTGAATCTGTTTTTCAATAGATTTGACCAACCGCCCTCCCCCCTGACTGCACAACAACCACTGCTGCCTCTAAAGAAATCAAGTCCTGCTACCCACTCCCCACTCCACCAACACCCCCCCACTCCCAACACACAGCCCCCCATCCTGACCCTGACCAGGACCCAGGTGAGGACGGAGCTGAGGAAGATCAAGGCGAGGAAGGCGCCGGGACCGGACGGCATCAGCGCAAAGCTCCTCAAGTCCTGTGCAGACCAGCTGTGTGGGATTGTGACGTATATCTTCAACATGAGCCTGAAACTGGGGAGGGTACCACAGCTGTGGAAAACATCTTGTGTGGTACCTGTACCAAAAACTTCCCACCCCAAAGACCTGAACAGCTACTACAGACCGGTGGCCTTGACGTCCCACTTGATGAAGACCCTGGAGAGACTGCTCCTTGCTCACCTCCGCCCCCTGGTGGAACCAGCGATGGATCCACTCCAGTTCGCCTACCAGCATGGCATTGGGGTGGAGGATGCGGTGATCTTCCTCCTTCACCGTTCTCTGTCCCACCTGGAGAAGCCCGGGAATATGGTGAGGATCATGTTCTTTGACTTCTCCAGTGCTTTCAACACCATCCAACCGATGATCCTGAAGGACAAGCTGCTGCGCGCAGGGGTGGACCAGCACCTGTCATCATGGATCCTGGACTACCTCACGAACCGGCCTCAGTTTGTGAGAACCCGGGACTGTGTGTCCGACACGATCATCAGTAGCACGGGGGCCCCCCAGGGAACGGTGCTGGCTCCCTTCCTGTTCACTCTTTATACTGCGGACTTCTCACACAACACAACACACTGCCATCTACAGAAGTTCTCTGATGACTCTGCGATCGTTGGCCTCATCTCCAATGGAGATGAAGCTGAGTACAGAGGGCTTATCCAGGACTTCGTGGACTGGTGCCATCGGAACTGCCTCCAGATCAACGCGAGGAAAACTAAGGAGCTGGTGGTGGACTGCCGCAGGCATGGGCAGCCCCTCACAGTACCAGTAAATATACAGGGAACAGACATCGAGATGGTGACATCCTATAAGTACCTGGGTATTCATCTGAACAATAAACTAGACTGGTCACACAATACTGATGCACTCTACAAGAAGGGACAGCGCAGGCTGTTCCTGCTGAGGAGACTCAGGTCTTTTGGTGTACAAGGGGCGCTGCTGAAGTCATTCTATGACACGGTGGTGGCATCAGCCATCACTTTTGGAGTGGTCTGCTGGGGCAGTGGCATTACTGCAGCCGATAGGAAGAGACTGAACAAACTGATTAAGAAAGCTAGCTCTGTCCTGGGGCAGCGCCTTGATCCGATGGAGGAGATAGGAGAGAGAAGGACGGTGGCTAAACTGTCATCTCTGCTGGAGTCCGAGTTCCACCCTATGCAGGACATACTGAATGCACTGAGGAGCTCATTTAGCAGCAGACTACATCATCCCAGGTGCACAACCGAGAGGTTTCGTAGGTCCTTCCTACCAACGGCTGTCAGACTGTACAACCTAAGCAGGGCTGCTCGCAGAGATAGCAAAAAGACGTAACAAACTAATAGTTTTTTGAATGCAAAAGATGCAATAGACTTACACAATGGTCCCCTCCGGCATACAACTAGGAACTTACCGGTCGCTATGGAGGGTGAGAATATGTATGGGCACATAATCATACCATGTAGGATAACTAAGTAGACGGTTATGCTGTTTCATTCCATCTAGCAACAATGCTCTGCACTGTGTGTGTTTATATATTTACATATTTATTCCATCTAGCTACAATGCTCAGCACTGGGTGTGTTTATATATTTATATATCTACATATTATTCCATCTAGCTACATTGCTCCGCACTGTGTGTGTTTATATACTTGCATATTTATTCCACCTAGCTGCAATGCTCCGTACTGTGGGTGTTTATATATTTACATATTTATTCCATCTAGCTACAATGCTCTGCACTGTGTGTTCATATATTCATATATTTATTCCATCCAGCTACAATGCTCTGCACTGTGTGTCTGTGTGTGTGTGTATATATATATATTTTATAGTAATACGTACATATGTATATTAGCTGCTCTTGCTTGCTTGTTTTTTTCTTGCCTTCTGATTGTTGCTCTGAGTGTTGCTATCCCTGTGCTGTTGCAATCCTGGAATTTCCCCGTTGTGGGACTAATAAAGGCTTATCTTATCTTATCTTATCTCTTATCTTAAATAGTTTTTTGGGGTTTTTTTGCATTTGTTGCACTGCATTGGAATGATATGAACTTGATATTAGCAGCTTCAGCATGCATTAATTTTTAAATTATCACAAAATATAGATCAATAAAATTTTGAACAGTTGTCAGAAAATGTCTGTACGTGTTAAGTTAAATAAAAAGCATTCACGACATGACAGCAGCATGAGCATTTTAATTTCGGGATAAAACAAACAGCTGCAGCTGTCTGTTTTACTCCGACATTAAAACACCCAAGCACTTTGTTGTGGTTCTTTTGGCTTAGACTAGATTCTACGTCTGCTCTGAGGTAAATTTGATTATGTCCAACATATTTTAACAAAATGTAACCAACTTTATTGCGGTGGAGACATTGATATAGCTCAGAGCTTTTATTTATTTACAGTGTTAGCGTCTTAGCAGTGGCATTAACAAACGGACCTACTGTCTGCCAGGCCACTTTTTAAGGCCATCTTCTCATCCCTCCATAGTGGTGGGAAGTGGTATGATTATGTTACTCTTTTTGAGGCACAAAATTCCATGTTTCCACATTTTTGATGAAGAAGTCATTGCTTTTTTAACAAGGAAAAGTGTCTCGTTTCCATGACAACTCCACCTTCTAAACGAGTACCAGAAGTTGTGTACAGTCGTACCTCTACTTACGAAATTAATTCGTTCCGGAAGAATTCTCGTAACGTGAAAATTCCGTAAGTAGAGGCGCGTTTTACATGTAAATGCCGTAATCCGTTCCAAGCCCCCCAAAATTCGGGCATAAATTTTTTATAAATCGTAAAAACGCATCAAAGCATGTAACAAATACATGTTACAATTAGATTACTGCACAATAAACATAAAATGAGAGTTTAAAATGAGAGAAAGAATAATAAAAGAGAATAATAAAAATTATGTTCATTTACCTTTTAACTGCGATCGTCGGCGTCTGCGTCGGCGTCACCTTTTGCCTCCTTTGGTTCATGTTCTGTCTCATCAGTGGTTTTTGCCTGACGTTTTGTGAAGAAATGATCCAAGGATGTTTGTTTTTGTCGGCTTGTAACGATCCTTCGAAAATGTGCAAGGCAAACATCATCATAGTGAGTGATAGCCCGACTAGTGAACACTTTTTCCGGGTGATTCGTGGCCAATGGGATACCAGGAAGATGCTAGGCGATAGCCAATGGCAGAGCAGCTACAGGTATGTTTACGTTCGGTAAACTACGGGAGCTGCGAGGAGCGCATACTTTTTTTTGCCTTTCGTATCCTGAAATTTCGTTCGTAACAAGAGGCAATATTTTCCCGTTGAGGCGTGTCGTAACCTGAAAATTCCGTATGTAGAGACGTTCGTAAGTAGAGGTACCACTGTACATAATTCACACAAGGCATTATGGGGGCTTGGAATAAGGTGGATAGGAACTGGTTCTAAATTTTTCATGCCCCTGCAGTCATACATCACTGATGTTATCAATTCCTCTTATCAAAGGGTTTATACACTTCCATGTTTATTCTTTAAAAATGGCATGCGTCATGATGCCACACACTGCCGTTACCAAGCAGTGCCATGACGCCGTCGCTACCATGGGATAATGACAGAGGCGTATGTAAACACTAGTAGCATAGTGTATGATAAACATAAATTAAAACATCTCTTGTCGTGGCAGCATGAGATAAAATGAAAGACTGCAATGTGTTTGACAGTCTACAAAGTGCACCCGCACCTGATTTCCAAACAGCAGCACCTCCGTTAGTGACAATGTGGAGGATGGAATCAGACGAGACAGCGAGCTGACGACACAAAACTTTATTCTCCTCCAACAAATAGAACAGACTACCCTGGGTACCGAAGTGCCCTCTTTTATCGACTTTATTCCCGCTTTTGGGACCCAGGGTGAGAAACATTAAGATGTGGCCGAGAGGGTGCAGTCTGGGGACGGATGGTTTTTTCGCGCATGGGAAGTTGTTTGGAACTCCTTATAAGAACTCCTTCTACGGGGATATAGAATGATGATAATCAAGTCAGTGGCAGTAATGCACATGTAAGCTGGTTGCCAACCGCCAATCAAATCTAAAAGAAGAAGAAGAAGAGACACACAGCATGTACACACATCAACATACACTACACAGAGCATGGCTTATTACAATACTTTTGTGCCCCAGCGTTCTTAGGTGTGAAACCTGTCACAGCAGCACCTCTTTGTTTAGTTAAATTTCCCCCAGCGCTACGGCATCCTTCGCTGGTTCCGCTCACTCCTTCACCATTACCATCTGTCACCTCCTTCTTCCCCCATCCTCAAGTCCTGGGTGAAGTGCCATCTTTTATTGTGTCACCACACGCCCCCCTTCCCCCCCGAACACCTAGAAAGGGCCCTAACCCTCTGGTCCTTTGGGCCTGAGCAAACTCCTGTAGCGGCTGTAGCAGGGAGCTGCTGATCCGGTCGAAACGCCTTCCTGCCGAGGTGGGCAACATGATGATAAAACAAAATACAAGTACCCTTCCAACATACGTAAGTACCAAGTAACATTTCCACTAGAGAAGCCTTAATGATAGATATTAATGAGTTGCTTCAGAGATGGATGTCACTTCCAATGTCGATGATCGGGAGAATTAATATACTTAAAAGTAATATCTTACCCAAAATACTATATTTATTTCAATACATTCCTTTACCACCACCTTCAGATCTATTCTCAAGAATTAAAAAAAAGTTAGTGGAATTTATATGGAACAATAGGAAGGCTAGATTACGTCTGTCCTTACTATATTTACCATTTGATCGTGGAGGTCTGAAATGTCCAAACTTTATGTTGTATTACTGGTCAGCACAACTGAGGTCTATGACATATTATTTTTCATCAAATGATCTCCCTCACTGGACTGAAATGGAATCATACAATTTACCTTTACCTCTTCCCTTATTCATATACTCAGACTCGGCTAAAAAAAATTACAGAAACAAGTTAAAAATCCTATTGTAAAGCATATGATCAAAATATGGTGTGAAATCAAAAAATATTTAAAAGAACCACACTTATTGTCACAATTTAGCCCAATATGAGGTAATCAATATTTTACACCAGTGAGAGCGGATGCTGTATTTAAATTATGGAATTTAAAAGGCATTCAAAAGATTCAAGACTTATATTTGTCACGTTCAGATAACATAATGTCTTTTGAAGAACTGAGGGTCAAATTTAATCTTAATAGAACACATTTTTTTAAATATCTTCAGCTTAGGAATTTTATTCGATCAAATCAAAATAATGTTCTCACCCGATCTACTTATTCATCCTTGGAAAAAATTTTGACGAAAAATACTAAGAGAAAGGGTATTATTTCAGAGTCTTAAACTCACTGACACTATCCTCAAGTGAAAACTCACAGAAAAGAATGAATTATTGGAAAGAAGACCTGCAAATTGAAATTTCAGAGGAACAATGGGAATTGGCTTGCACAGAAGCTCAAACCAAATCAATAAATGTACGTCTTAAATTGATACATTTTAAATGGTTAATGCGGATGTATGTTACACCGTTGGAGTTAAATAGATATAACAAAAACATACCAGATACGTGCACAAAATGTATGGAAAGTAAAGGAACCCTATTTCATTGTTTATGGGAATGTAGAAAAATTAGAATGTTTTGGGAAGAGGTGAGGGTAACAATTGAAAAAATAATTTCAAAACAATTCATATTGAACTCCAAACTGTTTTTGTTGGGTCTGTATCCAGAAAAGCATAATTTTAATAAGAGTGAAAGAACATTCATAGACCTCAGTTTGCTTAATGCCAAAAAATGTATTGCACTACTGTGGAAAAAGACTCATAGACCAGATGTGACTCAGTGGTTAAGACAGATGTTAACAAACCTTCCACTAGAAAGAATAAGATACATATTGAAATCAAAGGAAAATGTGTTTGAGAATATATGGAGACCTTTCATTGATTATGTAAAGAAACTAAACATAACTTCTGAAGAAGAAGGTGAATGATGTGTGTGGACCTTGTAAATTCCAAATTGGTGAATGTATAATATGTATACTTATGTAATGGATTACCTAGGCTAAACAGAGGAGCATTGTTTGACTTGCTTTTGTTAATGGTTGTTGGTGTTTTTAGAACATTTATTTTTAATTTACTTTAGTGTTAGTGTTTGATTGTTTGTGTCATGTTTGTTAAAAAAGGTTCAATAAAAAATATTGTGGAAAAAAAAACCCATTTCCACGAGAGAAATAAAGTGCAGCAGAATGAATAAACAAAAATATGTAAGGTACAGCCCGATACATCAAACGAAAGGAAACCAAAATACAGGTACACTTCAAAATACCCAAGTACCCAACGCCACTTCAACTAGACAAAAATACCCCTCAAGCACTACAGAATAAGCAAGAAAAAAAAGTATCTGCATGGTGCACACGGTAATTCGGGCAAAGAACAGAGAATCCTTCAATATACGTGAAACCAAAAAAAAAAAAAAAGCCACAATCTCAGGGACACCGGCAGCAGAGAGCGGAGGAAGGGAAAAACAGTTCAGGCGGTCTACCCGCATCCCGATTCCACCTAACAAAAAGGAAAAAGAACAGTTTGGGTGGTCTATCAAAGTCCCAGACCCGGGGAAACAGTACCTTAGGTGGCCAGACCAGATCGCCGAACCAACAAGGCAGTCCTACGGGCGGCCGATCCAGGACGCAGAACTGGCGAAAGTCTCTTGGGTGGCCGACCCGCGTCCTTAGACCACCAGGACCGGAGGGGGAAGCTCGGAGGCGGCCTCCCTACCAAGAGGGACAGCGAGGGGAAGCCGACCCGAATAAGAGGGACCCCAGTGGCACCTGGTGGAGGAAAATAGGGGGGAAGATGAGGAACCAGTCAGGTGGAAGGGGATCTGCAGCTCTCTCACCGACCTCGAACCGAACCGGTGCTGCACCCTTGGAGGACCCGGCCTGGGCCCGTGCAGCACCCATGGTGGACCCGGACCAGGCCAGCGCAGCACCCATGGTGGACCCCGATTGGACCAGTGCAGCACCTGGGGTGACCTCCGAACACGCACCTGGAGCCTCGATGATGACAATCGGAGCTGACTCGTCTCCAGTGACCCTGGGAGAAGGCTCAGAAAGACAAAGTGAACCGGGATCAGGATCACCAGCAGTGGCAGAGCCCGGCGAGACAAGCTCGGATGCAGCGGTCGGCTGCACCCGGCTCATCTTCCCAAGAGACGGGCAAGAATGCTCCAGAACGGAAAGTAAGAAGACAAAATAGAGCACTTGCCTGATCTTGGGCTCCACCATCGTCCAGGACTCCGACGATCCAGCCTCAATGATCTGGAGGTCCATTCCTGGTTCCGGCTCAACTGCGGCGGGCTCCGCAGCCGGCATGATGGTCATCACAGTCTGGGAACCCCCACGCGCTGAAACCACGCCGAAGGCCTGCACAGCGTGGTGGCCGGGGATCCGTGACCTGCTGGGCCCGACTGCTCCTCCACGGAGACCCAGGGACGCTTACTTGTCGGCTTAGGCTCCAAACGGCAGTCAGGTCTCCTTCTCTGTCCATGACGTGGCTGCGGGGCTGGAACCAGACTCTTCAGGGCCACAGGCTCCTCCTTCGTCCGACGGTCTACTCGTGGCACTGGGGAACGCTCAGAGAGAAGGGAAGGAGACACAGAGGTAGCAGGTTCAATGTTAATGGCTGCAGCAGGTGGTGGGAACTCAGAGGACTGTGAACCTCGAGCCCCGCCAGGAGTCAGACAAGGCAATTCATTGTACTGAGAGTGAGAATGAAGCAACACTTGCCAGGTCTCCCAGGGAATGATGGAGGCTGCTACAGCGGGCTTGGTTCTCCCCTTTCCCCTAAGGATGGTGACTGAGGGTCCCCCGGGAAGACGAGGAGGAGACGCTCTCACAGGATCAGTGACGGGCGGAGCCAGAGCAGGACTCACTGAACTCACAGCAGCTGGGGAGAGCGCTGAGGAGGAGGGAGGAGCAGCCAAGGCAGTCCGGGAACGAGAAGCTGACGGAACAGCAGGGAGAGGTGACCCGGAGGCTGGGGCTGCTGTCTCAACCCTCTGACGTGGCACGGGGGAAACAGCTGGCTGGGAGGCAGAGTTCTTGCGGCGGCCCGGGACAGGATCTGGACGGGAACCTTGCGGAGGGATGGTGACGGGCGGAACCAGAGAAGGACTCCCTGGGCGCACAGCAGCTGGAGGGTGCGCCGAGGAGGAGGGAGGAGCAGCTGGGGCAGCCCGGGTCCGTGAAGCTGATGGAATGGCGGGACAAGGTGACCTGGGGGCTAGGGCCGCTGCCTTCACCCTTCGACGTGGCGCGGAGAAGGCAGCTGGCTGGGGGGTGGGGGGGAGTTCCTCTGGTGACCCGGGATGGGATCCGGACGGGAACCTCGCAGAGGACTGGCCGGATCAGGAGACTTCTGGACCGGATTCTCCATCAGCTCCACAGTTCCTCACCCGCAGAGCCACCAACTCCGACACTCTCTCCTTACCCTCAGGAAACGAGGTCAGGTGATAGCTCTCTAAAGCCCTCTGCGCGAGGTCTAGGTACCGGTATGCGGTGTCAGAGGGGATGGACCGATGGGTGTTGGACAGGTCATCAACCTCCATTAGGTACTCAATGCAATAGTCCATTTCTCAGACCAACACTGGCACCCGGAAAAGGGAAAAAACTCAAGCCTGAAAACAAACTTACTGTGGCTGGCGTCTCGTTTGGCTGTGACCTACTGTCATGAATGCCCCTTGCAGTGCTCAGATCACCACAGTTTTGTCTGAAAAAAAATTATTAAAGTTGCAGAAGTGCATGATGGTGGCCCATAGACGCAAAATATATAATAAATTAAAACTGGTTGGAGGAGCAAGTTGGCTCTTAATGTAATTTACTTGATTACTAATCATTTTAATTGGTCAAGTAGTGATAATGAATGAAGTTAAAGTCATCACATGTATTTTATTACTTTACTTGTTGTGTCTTTGACTTTCAGATCATGACCAATTTGAAATATTTTTACTAAGAAGCAAACAGGTTAAATCAGACGAGAATGGCAGTCATCAGGCTGTGGAGCTACACTTAAATTTTCATTGATTTAAACTTACAGCTAATTTATATCTGTAGATGGCAGCGATGGGTAATTTTCTCATTTTCAGACATTTTTTTATGTTGTATTTTTTTTTATTTTTTTTTTACTTTTTATTCACATATGATTTAGAAGAAAAACCTGAAATTTATGAGAATCAAGTCTCAAATCCACATAAATTTTTATAACAACACTGCAAATGAGGGTACATGTAAAATAAGTAAAAAAACAAAAAAGAGGTGGTCCTTTTTGTGTAATTATCTAAACTGTAGAATTTGCAGAAAATGTAGATCATGGTATTAGTTTAGTTTAATATTTATTTGAAAGGGGAATTACATACTAATGAACATTAATACAAATGTAAGCGTGCCAGATTTAGCAATACTGCTAATTTGCATCTGTAGTCCCCCGGGGGTTGGGGGGTATATCGTTATCTTGATATAACATGACATATCGTCATATGTAATTTTTGTCATATAGCACAGCCCTAGTGTCGCAGTGTGTTGCAACATGGATACAGAGAGACTGAAAGAGTCACAGAAAGACATAGAAGTGGACGTCCTTTGGCCACGTCCCACGCTGATGACTGCTTCATTGTGAACAGTGCTCTGTGGAACCAGATGATAAATGCTGCTCATCTCCAGCACATTTAAGGGAGGTGAGAGACACCCAAGTGTCACGTCAGACCATTTGAAACCATTTACATCAGCGTGGTCTGCGTGTTAGGTGACCTGCAAGGGTACCTTTCCACACCACCAGGCACAGGTGTCATCTTCGTGTATGGGCCAGGGAGCATTTACGCTGGACAAGGGAGCAGTGGACCTCAGTGCTGTTCTCTGATGAAAGTCGATTCACGTTGAGCAGAAATGATGGACACCAACAATGTTGGAGACATCAAGGAGAGTGCTATGCATTAGCCACTGTTGTCACCATGTTACAGTCTGGGCAGGTGTGTCTAGTCAATACAGAACTGCCCTATACCTTTGAATGGTACAGCGACAAGCCGATACTTCTTGAATAACATCATTAATCTTGTCATTGTGCCCTTGCATGAACAACACAGGCCTAATTTCATCATCATGGATGACCATGCTCCAGCTCATTGAGATTGTACCATTAGGGAACGGCTGCTGGAGGTTGGGGTACCTCAAATGGAGTGGCCTGCACTTTCTCCAGACCTTAATCTCATAGAAAACCTATGGGATCAGCTGATGGTGATGCTGAAGTAACCAGGTGGATCCAGTGTGGCTGGAGCAATTGGAGGAAGATGTCTGGAGTCATGTGACAAGCGAGTGCCACCAAAAGTCAAAGGAAAGATACACAAGACAGTTATTCAGCCAGCAATGCTCTATGCCATGGAGACGACACCGCTGAACAGCCAACAAGCTAGGAGATTCGCAGTAGCAGAAATGAAGATGTGTAGATGGGCTTGTGGACACACGTTGAAGGACCATGTTAGAAATGATGACATCCATAAGAGAATGAGCATTGAAGGCATTGGTGTAAAGAGCAGAAATAGCAGGCTTAGATGGTTTGGGCATGTCAAGAGAAGAGATGATATCAATGTTTGTAGAAGGACTTTAGAGGTTGTACCACCAGGAAAGCGCAAAAGAGGACGTCTACAATTGAGATGGTCAGACTGTGTTAAACGGGACTTGGAAGAGATTGGTGCATCAGCAAATGATGTCTATGACAGGGTCAAGTAGAAACAGAAGGTGTCTGCTGCAGCGACCCCACCAGAATGTAAGTATAGTTAGAAGAAGAAGTGATTTTAAATTAGATTGTCAAATTGCTGCAGTGGGGAAGTGCAGCTTTTTTCATTTGAGACAATTGGCAAAGGTTAAACCCATCCTTTCTAAACAGCACTTTGAAACAGTAATCCATGCCTTCACACCTTGGCTGGATTACTGTAATGCACTTTATTTTGGAGTCAGCCAGTCTTCCCTCTCACGTCTCTGGTTGGTTCAGAATGAAGCTACACATCTTTTAACTGGAACACATAAGAGGGACCACATTACCCCCTTTTAGCTTCCCTTAACTGGCTGCCTCTGCACTTCAGGATTCATTTTAAAATTCTTTTGTTTTTAAATCATTACAATGCCTTTCCCCGCCTTACCTCTCTGAGCTGCTTCATTCTGATACTCCTGCTCGGTCTCTCAGGTCAGCTGATCAGCTGCTCCTGGAGATACCAAAATCTAAGCAGAAGCTGAGAGGGGACAGAGCTTTTTCTGTCACTGCTCCTAAACTGTGGGACAATCTCCCTTTGCCCATTGGACAGGCCCCTTCACTGTCCAGTTTTAACTCATTTTTTTTTTTCCACAATATCTTTATTGAACCTTTTTTTTTTTTTTAACAAACATGATACAAACAATCAAACACTAACACTAAAGTACTACAAAAAAAAAAAATGCACTAAAAACACCAACAACCACCAACAAAATCAAGTCTTCAACAATGCTCCTCTGTTTAGTCTAGACAATCCAATACATAAGTATACATATTATGTTCACCAGTTTGGAATTTACAAGGTCCACACACATCATTCACCTTCTTCTTCAAGAGTTATGTTTAAATTTTTTACATAATCAATAAAAGGTCTCCATATATTCTCAAACACAATTTCCTTTGATTTTAGTATATATGTTATTCTTTCTAATGGAAGGTTTGTTAACATCTGTCTTAACCACTGAGTCACATCTGGTCTATGAGTCTTTTTCCATAATAGTGCAATACATTTTTTGGCATTAAGCAAACTGAGGTCTATGAATGTTCTTTCACTTTTATTAAAATTATGCTTTTCTGGGTACAGACCCAACAAAAACAGTTTAGGATTCAATATGATTTGTTTTGAGATTATTTTTTCAATTGTTACCCTCACCTCTTCCCAAAACATTCTTATTAATCTACATTCCCATAAACAATGAAATAGGGTTCCTTTACTTTCCATGCATTTTGTGCATGTATCTGGTATATTTTTGTTATATCTATTTAACTCCTCCGGTGTAACATACATCCGCATTAACCATTTGAAATGTATCAATTTAAGGCGTGCATTTATTGATTTGGTTTGAGCTTCTGTACAAGCCAATTCCCATTGTTCCTCTGAAATTTCAATTTGCAGATCTTCTTTCCAGTAGTTTAATCTTTTCAGTGAATTTTCACTTGAAGATAGTGTCAATGAGTTATAAAACTCTGAAATAATACCCTTTCTTTTACTATCTTTCATCATCATTTTTTCCAAGGATGAATAAATAGGTCGAGTGAGAGCTTTATTTTGATTTGATCGAATAAAGTTTCTAAGTTGAAGATATTTAAAAAAATGTGTTCTATTGAGATTAAATTTGATCCTCAGCTCTTCAAAAGACATTATGTTGTCTGCACCTGGCAAATATAAATCCTGAATCTTTTGTATCCCTTTTAAATTCCATACTTTAAGTACAGCGTCCGCTCTCCCTGGTTTAAAATATTGATTACCCCATATTGGACTAAATTGTGACAATAACTGTGGTTCTTTTAAATAGTTTTTAGCTTCACACCATATTTTGATCATATGCTTTACAAATGGATTTTTAACTTGTTTTTGTAATTTTTTTGCCGAATCTGAGTATATGAATATGGGAAGAGGTAAAGGTAAATTGTATGATTCCATTTCAGTCCAGTGAGGGAGATCATTTGATGAAAAATAATATGTCATAGACCTCAGTTGTGCCGACCAATAATACAACATAAAATTTGGACATTTCAGACCTCCACGATCAAATGGTAAATATAATAAAGACAAACGTAATCTAGCCCTCCTGTTGTTCCATATAAATTCCACTAACTTTTTTTTTATTCTTGAGAATAGATCTAAAGGTGGTGATAAGGGAATGTATTGAAATAAATAAAGTATTTTAGGTAAAATATTACTTTTAAGTATATTGATTCTCCCGATCATCGACATTGGTAGTGACATCCATCTCTGAGTTAACTCACTGATATCTGACATTAAGGCTTCATAGTTGACACTGGCGACTGATTCTAGCTTAGGCATAATTTGGATTCCTAAATATTTAAACTGATTTACAACATTGAATTGATTTACCTCAGGGGCTGGGTAATTTCTCTGGGTCTCATTTAGCATTAATATTGAAGATTTAGTTTTATTTATTTTATATCCTGATATTTCCCCAAAATTCTTTATTAAATTCAACAAGGTTGGAATTGATTTTTTTAGATTCGACATAAACAAAATTATATCATCGGCGTACAGGGAGATTTTATGTTCTGTTGGTCCAACTTTAATTCCATATATTTGTGAATGTAAACGTATCGCTATCGCTAAAGGTTCAATTGCCATAGTAAACAGTAAAGGTGAAAGTGGACAGCCTTGTCGACATCCTCTATTGATTTTTATTGGTTTTGAAATATTGTTATTTGTTAGGATTTCTGCTGTAGCATTATTGTATATTATTTGAACCCATTTTATGAAATTATTTCCAAGTCCAAACCTTTGTAGGACTTCAAAAAGAAAGGGCCATTCAACTCTATCAAAGGCCTTTTCGGCGTCCAATGATAGGAGAGCTGTATCCGGTGCTTCTTTATTAAAATAAATAATATTAAATAGTCTTCTTACATTATGGAAGCCTTGTCTACCCTTTATAAAGCCATTCTGATCTCGATTAATAATATTTGGTAAAATTTCTTGTATTCGTCTTGCTAAAATTTTACAGATTATCTTAAGGTCGGCGTTTAATAGGCTTATTGGTCTCATATTTTCACATTTATTAGAGGGCTTACCTGGTTTTGGCAGCAGTATAATTAAGGCATTATTTATGTATGATGGTAAATTATTATTTTGAAATGTTTCTAAAACCATTTCCAAAAAAGGTTTTATTAATTTATTCTTAAATTTTTTATAAAGGTCAACTGGAAGACCATCTGGTCCCGCACTTTTTCCTGATTTCATATTATCAATGGCTAGCCCAACTTCTTCTTGACTAATTTTAGACTCCAATATCTCCCTGTTTTCATTTGGAATACACGGTATAGATAGTTCGTTCAAAAACCCATTTAGTTTTGTTAAATCAGGTTCATTTTTGGTATCATATAATTTTTCATAGTAATCTCTAAAGGCTCTATTAATTTCTAAAGGATCTATAACTACCTGTCCATTACTTATAATACTGGCAATTGGTGTTTTAATTTCCAATTGTTTAATCTGCCATGCTAATAATTTTCCTGATTTTTCACCTTGTTCATAAAAAGATTGTTTCAATCTTAGAAGACTCGAGGCAGCTCTATTCGCTGATTTTTTGTCGTATTCAGCTCTCAAAATCAGTAATTCATTCTCCAACCTTGGGTCACTTCCTGCATACACTTTTTCCTGAAGATTTTTTATTTTATGTTCCAATTTAGCTCTCTCCTCTCGAGTCTTCTTAGATTTTGATCCTGTATAACTAATAATATGTCCCCTAATAAAAGCTTTGAAAGCCTCCCACTTTACACATGCTGATGTTTGTGTAGTATTGATGTCAAAGAACTCGTCTATCTGTTTTTCTATATACTTGACAAATTCCTCATCCTGAAGCCATTTATGCTGAAATTGCCATCTACCTGATTCCTTTATCAATTTTTTATCTACATATATTAGACAACAGAGTGCATGATCAGAGATCACGATGTTATCATAAAAGCAGTTTTGAATCTTGGACCTTAATTCTGTGGAAATCAAAAAATAATCAATACGTGAGAATGTCTTGTAGGTACTGGAATAACAAGAATAGGCTTTAACTTGTGGTTTCATTTCTCTCCATATATCTAACAATCTCAATTCTTTCATAAAATGATTAATAGTCATCCTACATCCAATGTGCGTACAATCCAGTCCTGTTGATCTATCCACACCTGGATTCAATGTACAATTAAAATCCCCTGCTATTATATGTTGCCCTGTAAGTGATGATAAGATGAGAAATAAATTAGCAAAGAACTTCTGGTCATCTATATTGGGACCATATAAGTTCACAAGATTTATATTTTCTAATAGCAAAGAACCTTGAATGATTACATATCTTCCAAATTTGTCTCCAATTACATTTTTCACTTGAAAAGGAACTGATTTATGTATGAGAGTCATAACTCCCCTGGCTCGGGATGAAAATGAAGAGGTGAATACACTTCCCTGCCATCTACTCCTAATTCTTTTAACATCCTCCTCTATCAGATGAGTTTCTTGTAAAAACACAATTCTTGAACCCATGTCCTTTATTTTATTCATAACTTGTTTAAGTTTTTTTAAATTTTGTAGACCTCTGCAATTCCATGAAGTTAAATTAAGATTAACACTTTGGTCCATGATCAATAGAGAGTTTAGGATTACCTTGCAGTGTAAACATGCTCATACAGAGAAGCAAAAACATGAGTGGTTGAACATTCATCCTACAAACTACACACAAACAAATTTCCCCTTCCCACACTTGTGGCAAACCCCCCAAAATCAAAAGAAAAATTCTGTCTCCCGATATAGCCATCGACTGTTCCACACCCACGGGGAACAGCCTAAGCCACTCCTTCTTCATCCTCCCAATCACCCTAACTCTACTACTTTTAATGACGTAACATTAACTCTCCTCTGTAGTTTTCCAACTTAACTCCAAGATTTTTAACAACTTTGTACATCATAGTTTTTTTTTTTGTTTGTTTTTTTTTTTTTTTAATATATAATACAATCTATATTTTGTAAACTTACTATTTACTTCGAGTCAGTCAGATGCCTGTGCAAATGCTTAATTATTCTACCTTATATTTTGTTCATGCTTAGCTCCCACCAGTCTCTTCTTCTTCTTTGATCTTCTTGATGAACTCCTGCGCCTCCTCTGGGGTCTTGAAGATGTGGGTTCTGCCCTCATACGTGGTCAGCAGTCTCGCAGGATAGATTACACCATGACGAATCCCAAGGTTGCGCAGCTCCTTACGTACGGGATCAAACTGCTTCCTCAATTGTTGGATTCCTGTGGCCAAATCTGGGTAGAACCGCACCTGCTGGTCCTGGTGTTTAATCTCTCCTTTAGCACGTGCAGCGTTGAAGATCTTCATCCTGTCTCTGTTGCTAAGAAACTTCATAATTAAGGTCCTCGGCGGTCCCTTATCTCTCCGTGGGCCAATACGATGTGCTTTTTCCAGAACCACTGCTGATTGCAACTCCTCGCTGCCCAGCACCTCCGGAATCCACTTTTCCAGAAAGGAACATACGTCCCGACCTTCTGATTCCTCTGGAAGACCCACCAGCCTCAAATTATTCTGTCTCGACCGAGATTCCAAATCCAAAATATTATCTTCCAGAGATTTATTTTTTTTTTCCAAAGTGCGCACCTTTAATTGAAGACGGGTGACGTCATCTTCAGCACTAGCGAGACGGAGCTCCATCTGCGCCGTTCGTTCTACACAGTCACCCAATTCCTTTCTTATTCCTTCCAACGCTGTCATAATCCCATCAAATCTAGAGGAAAAGTCCGCTCTCATTGAACTCATGGCAGCCATCAGCGCATCTGCGCCATTCCCCGCAGAAATCGCACCGCCGCCAGCCTCCTCCGCCATATATGGAGCCTTGTTTGCTGCGTCACAGACCTGAAAGTCCGTTAATTTGGACTGTTTCGGCGGCTCGCTTTTTCCTTTTCCTGGTTTTCCAGCCTTAGGCTTCGCCGACATATCCTCGCTCAAATGCTGGGATACGTTCTGTCCCAAATGAGAGAGTTATTTGCCGATTTTTTTCTCCAGGAGCAGAGCAGAGCGAGACACGTCCGTCCTACGTGGCAGCCATAACCGGAAGTCCAGTTTTAACTCATTTTTACTCTTTGACCTTCAACCCAGCATGAGACATTGATTTTACTTATTTTTTGGCTTTTATTATATGATTTTCATTATTACCTGTCTTGCTTTATACTTTTTAGCTGTATTTTAAGATAAGATAAGCCTTTATTAGTCCCACAATGAGGAAATTCCAGGATTGCAGCAGCAAAGGGATAGCAGCACTCAGAGCAATAGTAAATAAGATAATATGATAAGAACTGGTTAGCCAAAGTAGTAAATAAATATACATATGTACACAGTCATATACATAGTGCAGGAGCATTGCAGTTAGATGGTATCAACAGCATTATAGTTAGTTACATTACCGGCAATATATAAATATAGAAGAAGAAGAAGCCAACTTCATTGTCTTTCGATCCATACAGCTAATCATGTACAGTAGAACGAAATTACGTTTCTCCTATCTACAATGTCAGTGACATCTAGAATCAGAGGGGCTGCTGTTATGCAAGGTGCCGCCACAACCAACTTTTCCTTCCCCCATTCTGTTATGCTGAGCACCAAGCTAGAAGGTGGGAAGTACCATTTTTACATAGTCTCTGATATGACCCAGCCGGGGCTTGAACCCACGACATTCATTCGGAGAGCAAAGTAAGAATTCCATTGCTCAGGAAATGTTGCATTTCATAACTGTGCACATGATAATAAAGCCTTTGAATCTTGAATCTTCATTCATATTTTTTTTATGGATGAAGTCATAAATAAAAGGCAGGCAAAGCTAGCCACACTCAGAGCAGCAGCAGGTTGACTCCAGGGAGGCTAAGCTAGCCACACCCAGAAGAGCAGCAGGTTGAGTCCAAGGAGGCTAAGCTAGCCACACTCAGAAGAGCAGCAGGTTGAGTCCATGGAGGCTAAGCTAGCCACACTCAGAAGAGCAGCAGGTTCAGCGATAGAGATAGACAGTAACAACATAAGAGGCTTGTCATCCTCTTCCTAAAAGAAGGAAGGGTGAAAAATCAGCAATAATCATCCGTCTTACAAACAGAAAGTATACAATGGATCTGTTGAAACAGGGAAGGAAGCTGAAGGGGACAGAAGTTTATCTGAATGAGCACCTGACCAAGAGAAATGGAGACATTGCCAAAAAGGCGCGTTTCTTGCGAAAACAGAAGAAAATCCAATCAACATGGACTTTCAACTGCAAAGTCTTTATAAAACTGAATGGAACACCAGAGGAGTCCAAAGTGCTGGTAATCAGAAATGTGGAGGAGCTGGATAAATATATGTAAGGAAGTAAATCTCAGTGAGGACAAATGTTTACTTTAAAAAACAAAACAAAACAAAAAACTCATGACTGACTTTAGTAGAAATCAATCATCCCCAGTTGGAGGAAGTCATCTGACACAGAGTGAGGAAATTCAGACTCTGAAAATATGCCATTATGCTGAACATAAACCACAAGAGATGGAGAATGATATTGATCCTGATAACCACTTTTTCAACAATATTCATAATCACTGTGAATATTATACTGAAAAGCAATTCAAAAGTCAAGTGCATTTAGATGGTAAAGTATCGATAATACACTTCAACAGCAGAAGTCTTAACAAAAACTTTCCACAGATTCAGGACTATTTAAAACAGCTAGATAGAAAATTTACAGCTATCGAAGTCTCTGAAACTTGGCTTAATGAAGAGCAGGCTTCTCTGATGACAATAGAGGGATATCAGATGTTCTATATTAATAGATCTCAAAAAAAGGGTGGTGGTGTTGCACTGTATATTGATGACCTGTATAGGTGTAAACTTGTAAATGGAATGTCCTTTGCACTACCAGGGATTCTAGAATGTGTTACTGTTGAGACTGACAAAGATAAAACAAAAAATCTAATTATAAGTTGTATATATAGAATGGCGGGAACTTGCGTTGAGGTATTCAGAGATAAGTTAGTCGAGCTGTACACTAATATAACTAGTAAGAAAGTGGTTGTAATTTGTGGAGACTTCAATATTGATTTACTAAATCCATTTCAACAAAATGTAATTACAGAGTTCATGAATTCTGTGTACAGTATGAGTCTATATCCCACAATAACATATCCCAGAAGAATCACAGTTCACACTGCTACACTTATTGATAACCTGTTTGTTAATATTGTTGATAAGAAAATAGAAAGTGGATTATTGATAAATGACATAAGTGACCATTTGCCAGTCTTTGCACTCATCCATGGCCACACGGGGGCCAATACAGAAATCTTTCAGATACAAATCACAAAATGCAATTAGCTCTTTTAAAGAAGACCTGCTGAAGCAAGACTGGACAAAAGTCTATGTATCAGATATAAATGAAGCCTATGACACATTCATAAACATTGTAACTGTAGAAGAGCTTGAAATGATGAGGCGATTTGAGATATAAACCAAAGTTTATTTATCAGCTCTCCTAACAAGTCTCATCTAGTGCAGAGGTAGCAGAAGGAAAAAGAGACCGAATATCTCCGGCTCACTGACTTTATACTTGCGCATAACAAAGGCTGACATCCCTCATTATCTTAATCCCCCCATTGTCTTGGTACTTCCTCTCTTCGCCCTAGGGGGGTGAGGGTAGCTCCTCCGGTCTCCACCGCAGTGTCTGGGAACGTCTTTGTTCTTCACTTGGCGGTTGAGAGCCTTTGTCCTTTCAGAGGTGTGAAGTTGCTTTACATATGTAATTACCAAACATTTCCACATGCTTCAACATATGTAGGTTATGGAATATATGATTAATATAGCCCACAGCCCCCCCCCCAAACGACTAAGAAAGGACAATAGAAAAATTCACAGTCTAAGATAATTACTATGACATACTAAGTGTTACATCTCTTGCCACAGAAGAAACTTTCCAGCAGCCATGCCCCTAAGAGAGTTCAGTGGTAATCATAACAGCATAGTAAAATCATAAGTCAGTCCTAAACTGTTGCAGCACAATTGGTGAACAATTGTGGAGTAGTTTGCATCAGTCCCTGTGCTGTCTGGGTTTTAATCTTCTCCCAAAACTGCTGTGGGTTCGTTTAGGCGTCCTGCTGGGACCTTCTTGTGAGGAATCTGTAGCGTGGGAAGGAGAGTGGTTAATTGTTCCCTGCAGGGGGGCTGAGTCTTTTCTCTTGGGGGGTCTACCCCGCCGAGGTGCTCTCGCCAATTGTGCAGGCTCGTCTTTCAACAAGAAGGCAGGTTTAAGTCTGTCAATGCTGACTGTTTCTTTTCTATCTCCAAAATCAAGCACAAAGTGTTTATCACCAGGTTCCAGCACTCTGAATGGCCCATCGTATGCTGGGCGTAAAGTTGGTTTTAAAGCTTCATGTCTGACAACGACGAATTCAGCGTTCTTTAAAGCTTGAGGGACAAAAACCCGTGGAAAGGAGTGATGAGCTGGACCGGGGAGAGAGTCTGGTCCGTTGCTGCCTAAAAACCTTGGGACTGGGAGATGCCCTGGCTCTGGGTTCTCTGGTAAAAATTCACCTGGGAACCTGAGAGGTTGTGCAAAAACTAATTCTGCCAGAGAGGCGTCTAGATCCTCTTTAGGCGCAGCACGCAACCCCAATAAAACCCAGGGAAGTTTATTTACCCAATTTGTATCCGTTAGTGAGGCTCTGAGGGCGGCTTTTAAAGACCTGTGAAAACACTCGCATAACCCATTAGCCTGAGGGTGATAAGCGGTGGTGCGGTGAATTGTTGCCCCTAAGCTACTGGACATGGCTGACCAAAGCTCCGAGACAAATTGAGGTCCTCTATCGGACGTGATGTCCGATCCGATAGGACGCCGAAACGTGCCACCCAGTTTGTCAAAAAAACGTGAGCGACTTCCTCTGCTGTAGTTGACGCTAGAGGGACTGCCTCTGGCCAGCGCGTGGTGCGGTCAATCATTGTTAACAGGTGTGTGAAACCTTGGGAGGAAGGTAGTGGCCCCACGAGGTCGACATGAACGTGGTCGAACCTTCTAGCCGGGATCGGAAAAGGCTCCAGAGGGGCTTTTGTGTGCTTGTGTATTTTGGCGCGCTGACAAGAAATGCAAGTTTTTGCCCATTCTTTTACGTTTTTGCGCGGGCCTGGCCACACAAACTTTTCGGCGACCATTTTAACCGAGGCGCGCACACCTGGGTGCGCGAGGGAGTGAATTGAGTCAAAAATACGGCGGCGCCATGTGGCTGGTACTAACGGGCGAGGTCGGCCAGTTGAAACATCGCATATTAGGGGGGGCACGCCGTCGCGTAAACCCTTTTTCTCCAGCCTTAACCCTGTTGGTCCAGACAAGAGTGCGCGCACGTCCGCGTCACTGCCTTGTTCCTCTGCCATGGCTGCATAATCTATCCCTGCATGGATAGGTGCTGCGTATGTGTCTGTGTTAGTGAAGAGTTCTGCGGCTGAGGCAGTATAATCTGTCTCCTCGCGCTCTGGTGATGTCACAGCGCGAGAGAGGCAGTCTGCTACCACGTTAAGTTTGCCTGCCATGTGTCGAATGTCTGTGGTGAATTCTGAAATCGCAGCCAGCTGTCTTTGTTGCCTGCCTGACCATGGTTCTGAAATTTTAGCCATAGCAAAGGTGAGCGGTTTGTGGTCTACAAAAGCCGTGAAACTCCGCCCTTCTAACCAGAACTGGAAGTGGTGGATGGATAAATGAAGCGCTAGCAGCTCCCTGTCAAAAGGGCTGTACTTACGCTCAGTTTGGTTTAGCGATTTGCTAAAGAATGCTAAAGGTTGCCAGATCCCGCTGACATGTTGTTCTACAACTGCCCCTATAGCCAGGTCCGAAGCGTCTGTGGTTAGTGCGATGCGGGCTGAGGGATCGGGGTGAACTAACAATGTGGCGTTAGCTAGAGCGCTCTTTACTTCTGCAAAGGCGTGTTCGCGCTCCGGGGTCCATTCGACTGCGTTGGAAGCTTTCTTTTTTCTGAGCGCGTCATATAGGGGCTGCATGAGCTGAGCTGCGTGGGGGAGGAAACGGTTGTAAAAATTAACCATTCCTAAAAATTCTTGTAGCGATTTGACCGTCTGTGGCCGTGGGAAACTTTTTATCGCGTGAACTTTGTCTGGAAGTGGGACTGCCCCTTTCGGAGAGACTTTGTGTCCTAAAAAATCAATTTGTGACGCGCCAAATTTGCATTTGGCTGGATTGATTATTAGCCCGTGCTCTTCTAGTCTCTGAAAAACCGTAGTGAGGTGCTGCTCGTGTTCTTCCTCAGACGAGCTGGCTACCAGCATGTCGTCGAGGTAGACGAAGACAAAAGGAAGGTCGCGTAATACTGCGTCCATCATTCGTTGAAAAGTTTGAGCAGCGCCTTTGAGGCCGAAAGGCATTCACAGAAATTCAAAAAGGCCGAAAGGGGTTATTACAGCTGTTTTAGGAATGTCCTCCGCTCGAACTGGGACTTGATGATAACCGTGGACTAAGTCTATTTTTGAAAAAATGCGCGCACCCGCCAGATGTAGTGAAAAATCTTGAATGTGAGGAATTGGGTAGCGGTCATGCGCTGTCGCATTGTTTTAATCTGCGGTAATCTCCGCACGGTCTCCAAGAACCGTCGGATTTCGGAACCATGTGAAGTGGTGAGGCCCAAGGGCTCTTCGAGCGTCTAACAATGCCTAATTTTTCAAGGGTAGTAAACTCGTCCCGTGCTATGTTGAGCTTGGCCGCGTCTAAGCGGCGAGCTTTGGCAAAAACGGGTGGGCCCATTGTGGGAATAAAGTGTTCAACCCCGTGTTTAGCCACAGTGGCTGAGAATTTGGGAATTGTGAGTGCTGGAAATTGGGTGAGGAGTTGATCAAACTTACCTCCTGCCGTGGTGACGCTAGCCTGCACAGGTGGTGGAGAAACTCGAGCTGAGCATGGAATAGAAGCAAAGGACAGTGCATTAACCAAGCGCCTATTTGCTAGATCCACTAATAACCCATGTGCACACAAAAAATCTGCGCCTAACAAGTTAAAACTCACCGCCGCTACAACAAATGTCCATCTGTAGTTGCGGCCGTGGATGTGGAGGTGCAGGCTCTTTTCGCCGAAAGTGTCGATGTTAGAGCCGTTGGCTGCCACCGCTCCGTTGCCCCGGGTGCCCATGGCTCGATCTGCTTGGGAGGGCGTGACGAAACTCAGCTGAGCTCCTGTGTCGATGAGGAACTGCTTGCCGGTGTGTCCATCCGTCACATATAAAAGCTTACTCTTCTCGCCGAGAACCGCTGCCGTTAACGGCTCTCGGCTTTGGCGTTTCCCAAAATCGTAAATTTTGCAGGGGGGAACGCATTTGCGGGCCTTCTCGGCGAAGCGGTGGTGATAATAACAGACGTCGCTCTGTCTGTTACGTTTTGGCCGTGTCGCTGTCACCGCGGGCTGGATCTGCTCAGTGGGTTGTGGCTCTTCGTGGTTCCGGGCATCAGCGTTGAGGTCTGCGGATGCTGCTGTGGGTGTCAGCTCCTTGCAGGCGTTGACGAGCCGTTGAGCTTCATTGGCGAGCACGCGGAAGTCTTGGTGGTTGCTGCATCTCATGTTGGCGAGCGTCCCTCTCATGTGTGGCGGCAGCGTGCTGAGGAATATGAATTGGAAGAGGAAGTTGTCATTGTCCTCTTCTTTAAGCTGTAGCAAATCCTCCATGAGGGCTTTAGGTTTGCACCCTCTGTGGCCGTAGACCGCCAGGATCTTCTCGGCTCTCTCTTCAGCTGAGGGGACGTAATTTGCCACGATGGTTGCTTTCAGCGTTTCATATTTGTCTTGGGCAGGCGGCCGCCGGATCATGCTCCGCACACACCTCGAAGTGGCGGCGTCGAGTTTGGAGACGATATGGTAGAATTTGGTATCGTCAGCCGTGATGCCCGCCAGTGTAAACTGGGCTTCAGCTTGCTGAAACCATGAGGCGGGGTCTTCTTGCCAGAAGTCTGGCAGCTTGACACCGACGGCATTCGTGTATACCATCACTGCTGTGTCCGCAGGGTGAGAGTGCCTTGCTTCGGCTCTCACAGCGGTGCTGGTGCTCAGTTGAGCCCTCTCAATTCCTTCTGCCGGGGGGGAAAGTCGTCCATCTGTTCCCCCGTCTGCGTGGTCGCTGGCGTCTGCCTGGGTCACCACGGATGAGTCGATTGCGGGGGAACGCCTCAGGTCCGTACTCGCGTCAGGGGTCACCAGTGTAGAAGAGCTTGAAATGATGAGGCGATTTGATATATAAACCAAAGTTTATTTTTCAGCTCTCCTAACAAGTCTCATCTAGTGCAGAGGTAGCAGAAGGAAAAAGAGACCGAATATCTCCGGCTCACTGACTTTATACTTGCACATAACAAAAGACATGCATAACAAAGGCTGACATCCCTCATTATCTTAATCCCCCCATTGTCTTGGTACTTCCTCTCTTCGCCCTAGGGGGGTGAGGGTAGCTCCTCCGGTCTCCACCGCAGTGTCTGGGAACGTCTTTGTTCTTCACTTGGCGGTTGAGAGCCTTTGTCCTTTCAGAGGTGTGAAGTTGCTTTACATATGTAATTACCAAACATTTCCACATGCTTCAACATATGTAGGTTATGGAATATATGATTAATATAGCCCACAGTAACCACTATTTATGAAAAAAATTGCCCATTAGTAAAGAAAAAGCTGAAACAAAAATTTGTCGACAAGCCATGGTTAACCAAAGGATTACAAAATGCGTGTAAAAAGAAAAATTCATTATATAAAGCTTTTCTAATGAAAAGGACAAAAAAAGCAGAGCAGCGGAATAAAACATACAAAAATAAGTTAATATATATAATGAGATGTAGTAAAAGAGACTATTATGACTTCCGGTTATGGCTGCCACGTAAGACGGACGTGTCTCACTCTGCTCTGCTCCTGGAGAAAAAAATCGGCAAATAACTCTCTCATTTGGGACAGAACGTATCCCAGCGTTTGGGCGAGGATATGTTGGCGAAGCCTAAGGCTGGAAAACCAGGTAGAGGAAAAAGCGAGCCGCCGAAACAGTCCAAATTAACGGACTTTCAGGTCTGTGACGCAGCAAACAAAACTCCATATATGGCGGAGGAGGCTGGCAACGGTGCGATATCTGCGGGGAGCGGCGCAGATGCGCTGATGGCTGCCATGAGTTCAATGAGAGCGGACTTTTCCTGTAGATTTGATGGGATTATGACAGCGTTGAAGGAATAAGAAAGGAATTGGGTGACTGTGTAGAACGAACGGCGCAGATGGAGCTCCGTCTCGCTAGTGCTGAAGATGACGTCACCCGTCTTCAATTAAAGGTGCGCACTTTGGAAAAAAAAAATAAATGTCTAGACGATAATATTTTGGATTTGGAATCTCGGTCGAGACAGAATAACTTGAGGCTGGTGGGTCTTCCAGAGGAATCAGAAGGTCGGGACGTATATTCCTTTCTGGAAAAGTGGATTCCGGAGGTGCTGGGCAGCGAGGAGTTGCAATCAGCAGTGGTTCTGGAAAAAGCACATCGTATTGGCCCACGGAGAGATAAGGGACCGCCGAGGACCTTAATTATGAAGTTTCTTAGCAACAGAGACAGGATGAAGATCTTCAACGCTGCACGAGCTAAAGAAGAGATTAAACACCAGGATCAGCAGGTGCGGTTCTACCCAGATTTGGCCACAGGAATCCAGCAATTGAGGAAGCAGTTTGATCCCATACGTAAGGAGCTGCGCAACCTTGGGATTCGTCATGGTGTAATCTATCCTGCGAGACTGCTGACCGCGTATGAGGGCAGAACCCACATCTTCAAGACCCCAGAGGAGGCGCAGGAGTTCATCAAGAAGATCAAAGAAGAAGAAGAGACTGGTGGGAGCTAAGCATGAACAAAATATAAGGTAGAATAATTAAGCATTTGCACAGGCATCTGACTGACTTGAAGTAAATAGCAAGTTTACAAAATATAGATTGTATTATATATTAAAAAAAAACAAAAACAAAACAAAAAAAAAACTATGATGTACAAAGTTGTTAAAAATTTTGGAGTTAAGTTGGAAAACTACAGAGGAGAGTTAATGTTACGTCATTAAAAGCAGTAGAGTTAGGGTGATTGGGAGGATGAAGAAGGAGTGGCTTAGGCTGTTCCCCGTGGGTGTGGAGCGGTCGATGGCTATATCGGGAGACGGAATTTTTCTTTTGATTTTGGGGGGTTTGCCACAAGTGTGGGAAGGGGGAATTTGTTTGTGTGTAGTTTGTAGGATGAATGTTCAACCACTCATGTTTTTGCTTCTCTGTATGAGCATGTTTACACTGCAGGGTAATCCCAAACTCTCTATTGATCATAAACCAAAGTGTTAATCTTAATTTAACTTCATGGAATTGCAGAGGTCTACAAAATTTAAAAAAACTTAAACAAGTTATGAATAAAATAAAAGACATGGGTTCAAAAATTGTGTTTTTACAAGAAACTCATCTAATAGAGGAGGATATAAAAAGAATTAGGAGTAGATGGCAAGGAAGTGTCTTCACCTCATCATTCTCATCCCGGGCCAGGGGAGTTATGACTCTCATACATAAATCAGTCCCTTTTCAAGTGAAAAATGTAATTGGAGACAAACTTGGAAGATATGTAATCATTCAAGGTTCTTTGCTATTAGAAAATATAAATCTTGTGAACTTATATGGTCCCAATATAGATGACCAAAAGTTCTTTGCTAATTTAGTTCTTATTTTATCATCACTTACAGGGCAACATATAATAGCAGGGGATTTTAATTGTACATTGAATCCAGGTATAGATAGATCAACAGGACTGGATTGTACGCACAATGGATGTAGGATGACTATTAATCATTTTATGAAAGAATTGAGATTGTTAGATATATGGAGAGAAATGAAACCACAAGTTAAAGCCTATTCTTGTTATTCCAGTACCTACAAGACATTCTCACGTATTGATTATTTTTTGATTTCCACAGAATTAAGATCCAAGATTCAAAACTGCTTTTATGATAACATCGTGATCTCTGATCATGCACCCTGTTGTTTAATATATGTAGATAAAAAATTGATAAAGGAATCAGGTAGATGGCAATTTCAGCATAAATGGCTTCAGGATGAGGAATTTGTCAAGTATATAGAAAAACAGATAGACGAGTACTTTGACATCAATACTACACAAACATCAGCATGTGTAAAGTGGGAGGCTTTCAAAGCTTTTATTAGGGGACATATTATTAGTTATACAGGATCAAAATCTAAGAAGACTCGAGAGGAGAGAGCTAAATTGGAACATAAAATGAAAAGTCTTCAGGAAAAAGTATATGCAGGAAGAGATCCAAGGTTGGAGAATGAATTACTGATTTTGAGAGCTGAATACGACAAAAAATCAGCGAATAGAGCTGCCTCGAGTCTTCTAAGATTGAAACAATCTTTCTATGAACAAGGTGAAAAATCAGGAAAATTATTGGCATGGCAGATTAAACAATTAGAAATTAAAACACCAATTACTAGTATTATAAGTAATGGACAGGTAGTTATAGATCCTTTAGAAATTAACAGAGCCTTTAGAGATTACTATGAAAAATTATATGATACTAAAAATGAATTTGATTTAACAAAACTAAATGGGTTTTTGAACGAACTATCTATACCGTGTATTCCAAATGAAAACAGGGAGATATTGGAGTCTAAAATTAGTCAAGAAGAAGTTGGGCTAGCCATTGATAATATGAAATCAGGAAAAAGTGCAGGACCAGATGGTCTTCCAGTTGACCTTTATAAAAAATTTAAGAATAAATTAATAAAACCTTTTTTGGAAATGGTTTTAGAAGCATTTCAAAATAATAATTTACCATCATACATAAAAAAATGCCTTAATTATACTGCTGCCAAAACCAGGTAAGCCCTCTAATAAATGTGAAAATATGAGACCAATAAGCCTATTAAACGCCGACCTTAAGATAATCTGTAAAATTTTAGCAAGACGAATACAAGAAATTTTACCAAATATTATTAATCGAGATCAGAATGGCTTTATAAAGGGAAGACAAGGCTTCCATAATGTAAGAAGACTATTTAATATTATTTATTTTAATAAAGAAGCACCGGATACAGCTCTCCTATCACTGGACGCCGAAAAGGCCTTTGATAGAGTTGAATGGCCCTTTCTTTTTGAAGTCCTACAAAGGTTTGGACTTGGAAATAATTTCATAAAATGGGTTCAAATAATATACAATAATGCTACAGCAGAAATCCTAACAAATAACAATATTTCAAAACCAATAAAAATCAATAGAGGATGTCGACAAGGCTGTCCACTTTCACCTTTACTGTTTACTATGGCAATTGAACCTTTAGCGATAGCGATACGTTTACATTCACAAATATATGGAATTAAAGTTGGACCAACAGAACATAAAATCTCCCTGTACGCCGATGACATAATTTTGTTTATGTCGAATCTAAAAAAATCAATTCCAACCTTGTTGAATTTAATAAAGAATTTTGGGGAAATATCAGGATATAAAATAAATAAAACTAAATCTTCAATATTAATGCTAAATGAGACCCAGAGAAATTACCCAGCCCCTGAGGTAAATCAATTCAGTGTTGTAAATCAGTTTAAATATTTAGGAATCCAAATTGTGCCTAAGCTAGAATCAGTCGCCAGTGTCAACTATGAAGCCTTAATGTCAGATATCAATGAGTTAACTCAGAGATGGATGTCACTACCAATGTCGATGATCGGGAGAATCAATATACTTAAAAGTAATATTTTACCTAAAATACTTTATTTATTTCAATACATTCCCTTATCACCACCTTTAGATTTATTCTCAAGAATAAAAAAAAAGTTAGTGGAATTTATATGGAACAACAGGAGGGCTAGATTACGTCTGTCTTTATTATATTTACCATTTGATCGTGGAGGTCTGAAATGTCCAAATTTTATGTTGTATTATTGGTCGGCACAACTGAGGTCTATGACATATTATTTTTCATCAAATGATCTCCCTCACTGGACTGAAATGGAATCATACAATTTACCTTTACCTCTTCCCATATTCATATACTCAGATTCGGCAAAAAAATTACAAAAACAAGTTAAAAATCCATTTGTAAAGCATATGATCAAAATATGGTGTGAAGCTAAAAACTATTTAAAAGAACCACAGTTATTGTCACAATTTAGTCCAATATGGGGTAATCAATATTTTAAACCAGGGAGAGCGGACGCTGTATTTAAAGTATGGAATTTAAAAGGGATACAAAAGATTCAGGATTTATATTTGCCATGTGCAGATAACATAATGTCTTTTGAAGAGCTGAGGATCAAATTTAATCTAAATAGAACACATTTTTTTTAAATATCTTCAACTTAAAAACTTTATTCGATCAAATCAAAATAAAGCTCTCACTCGACCTATTTATTCATCCTTGGAAAAAATGATGATGAAAGATAGTAAAAGAAAGGGTATTATTTCAGAGTTTTATAACTCATTGACACTATCTTCAAGTGAAAATTCACTGAAAAGATAAAACTACTGGAAAGAAGATCTGCAAACTGAAATTTCAGAGGAACAATGGGAATTGGCTTGTACAGAAGCTCAAACCAAATCAATAAATGTACGCCTTAAATTGATACATTTCAAATGGTTAATGCGGATGTATGTTACACCAGAGGAGTTAAATAAATATAACAAAAATATACCAGATACATGCACAAAATGCATGGAAAGTAAAGGAACTCATTGTGTTCAACATTGTGTTCAACATCAACATTTCATTGTGTATAGGAATGTAGATTAATAAGAATGTTTTGGGAAGAGGTGAGGGTAACAATTGAAAAAATAATCTCAAAACAAATCATATTGAATCCTAAATTGTTTTTGTTGGGTCTGTACCCAGAAAAGCATAATTTTAATAAAAGTGAAAGAACATTCATAGACCTCAGTTTGCTTAATGCCAAAAAATGTATTGCACTATTATGGAAAAAGACTCATAGACCAGATGTGACTCAGTGGTTAAGACAGATGTTAACAAACCTTCCATTAGAAAGAATAACATATATACTGAAATCAAAGGAAATTGTGTTTGAGAATATATGGAGACCTTTTATTGATTATGTAAAAAATTTAAACATAACTTTTGAAGAAGAAGGTGAATGATGTGTGTGGACCTTGTAAATTCCAAACTGGTGAACATAATATGTATACTTATGTATTGGATTGTCTAGACTAAACAGAGGAGCATTGTTGAAGATTTGATTTTGCTGGTGGTTGTTGGTGTTTTTAGTGCATCTTTTTTTTTTTTGTAGTACTTTAGTGTTAGTGTTTGATTGTTTGTGTCATGTTTGTTAAAAAAAAAAGGTTCAATAAAGATATTGTGGAAAAAAAAAGAGACTATTATAGTAAAGAACTGGAGAAAAACAGAGATAACATTAAAAATACATGGACAATACTTAACAATATTCTTGGAAATAAAAACAGAAATACAAGCTACCCAACCAATCTTTCAAAAAACAAAAAAAACCAACTCAGAGTGTGAATGCAGTCTCACCTGCAGATGAATTTAATAAATTTTTTGTTAGCATTGGTCCTAATTTGGCTCAAGAAATACCCATTACAGCACTTACAGGTGATACGATAAGCAAAAACATTGCTATAAAAGACTCCATTTTCATAAAGAACACAGACGAGAGAGAGGTCATTGAAATTGTTAAATCGTTTAAAAGTAAAACATCTATGGATTGTGATGGTATTGGCATGCTTTTAGTCAAAACTATCATTGAATGCTTCGTGAAGCCACTGACGTACAGTGGGGCAAAAAAGTATTTAGTCAGCCACCAATTGTGCAAGTTCTCCCACTTACAAGATGAGAGAGGTCTCCAGTTTTCATCATAGGTATACCTCAACTATGAGAGACAAAATGAGAAAAAAAAAAAAATCCAGAAAATCACATTGAAGAATTTTTAATGAATTAATTGGTAAATTCCTCAGTAAAATAAGTATTTGGTCACTTACAAACAAGCAAGATTTCTGGCTCTCACAGACCTGTAACTTCTTCTTTAAGAGGCTCCTCTGTCCTCCACTCGTTACCTGTATTAATGGCACCTGTTTGAACTCGTTATCAGTATAAAAGACACCTGTCCACAACCTCAAACAGTCAGACTCCAAACTCCACTATGGCCAAGACCAAAGAGCTGTCAAAGGACACCAGAAACAAAATTGTAGACCTGCACCAGGCTGGGAAGACTGAATCTGCAATAGGTAAGCAGCTTGGTGTGAAGAAATCAACTGTGGGAGCAATTATTAGAAAATGGAAGACATACAAGACCACTGATAATCTCCCTCGATCTGGGGCTCCACGCAAGATCTCACCCCGTGGGGTCAAAATTATCACGAGAACGGTAAGCAGAAATCCCAGAACCACATGGGGGGACCTAGTGAATGACCTGTAGAGAGCTGGGTCCAAAGTAACAAAGGCTACATCAGAAACACACTATGCCGCCAGGGACTCGCATCCTGCAGTGCCAGATGTGTCCCCTTGCTTAAGCCAGTACATGTCCAGGCCCGTCTGAAGTTTGCTAGAGAGCATTTGGATGATCCAGAAGAGGATTGGGAGAATGTCATATGGTCAGATGAAACCAAAATAGAACTTTTTGGTAAAAACTCAACTTGTCGTGTTTGGAGGAGAAAGAACACCATACCTACTGTGAAGCATGGGGGTGGAAACATCATACTTTGGGGCTGTTTTTCTGCAAAGGGATTAGGATGACTGATCCGTGTAAAGGAAAGAATGAATGGGGCCATGTATCGTGAGATTTTGAGTGAAAACCTCCTTCCACCAGCAAGGGCATTGAAGATGAAACGTGGCTGGGTCTTTCAGCATGACAGTGATCCCAAACACACCGCCCGGGCAATGAAGGAGTAGCTTCGTAAGAAGCATTTCAAGGTCCTGGAGTGGCCTAGCTAGTCTCCAGATCTCAACCCCATAGAAAATCTTTGGAGGGAGTTGAAAGTCCGTGTTGCCCAGCGACAGCCCCAAAACATCACTGCTCTAGAGGAGATCTGCATGGAGAAATGGGCCAAAATACCAGCAACAGTGTGTGAAAACCTTGTGAAAACACAGAAAACGTTTGACCTCTGTCATTGCCAACAAAGGGTATATAACAAAGTATTGAGATGAACTTTTGTTATTGACCAAATACTTATTTTACCGAGGAATTTACCAATTAATTCAATTCCTTCAATGTGATTTTCTGGATTTTTTTTTCCTCATTTTGTCTCTCATAGTTGAGGTATACCTATGATGAAAATTGGAGACCTCGCTCATCTTTTAAGTGGGAGAACTTGCACAATTGGTGGCTGGCTAAATACTTTTTTACACCACTGTATATCTGTAACCTGTCTCTCCAAACAGGTATATTTCCCAATGCAATGAAAATTGCTAAAGTAATTCCGATATACAAGACGGGTGACAGAGGGGAATTTTCAAACTATAGACCTATTTCACTATTGCCACAATTTTCCAAGATACAGTGGGGCAAAAAAGTATTTAGTCAGCCACCAATTGTGCAAGTTCTCCCACTTTAAAGATGAGAGAGGTCTCCAATTTTCATCATAGGTATACCTCAACTATGAGAGACAAAATGAGAAAAAAAAAATCCAGAAAATCACATTGAAGGATTTTTAATGAATTAATTGGTAAATTCCTCAGTAAAATAAATATTTGGTCACCTACAAACAAGCAAGATTTCTGGCTCTCACAGACCTGTAACTTCTTCTTTAAGAGGCTCCTCTGTCCTCCACTCGTTACCTGTATTAATGGCACCTGTTTGAACTCGTTATCAGTATAAAAGACACCTGTCCACAACCTCAAACAGTCAGACTCCAAACTCCACTATGGCCAAGACCAAAGAGCTGTCAAAGGACACCAGAAACAAAATTATAGACCTGCACCAGGCTGGGAAGACTGAATCTGCAATAGGTAAGCAGCTTGGTGTGAAGAAATCAACTGTGGGAGCAATTATTAGAAAATGGAAGACATACAAGACCACTGATAATCTCCCTCGATCTGGGGCTCCACGCAAGATCTCACCCCATGGGGTCAAAATTATCACGAGAACGGTGAGCAAAAATCCCAGAACCACATGGGGGGACCTAGTGAATGACCTGCAGAGAGCTGGGTCCAAAGTAACAAAGGCTACATCAGAAACACACTACGCCGCCAGGGACTCAAATCCTGCAGTGCCAGACGTGTCCCCCTGCTTAAGCCAGTACATGTCCAGGCCCGTCTGAAGTTTGTTAGAGAGCAGTTGGATGATCCAGAAGAGGATTGGGAGAATGTCAGATGAAACCAAAATAGAACTTTTTGGTAAAAACTCAACTTGTCGTGTTTGGAGGAGAAAGAACACCATTCCTACTGTGAAGCACTGGGGTGGAAACATCATACTTTGGGGCTGTTTTTCTGCAAAGGGACCAGGACGACTGATCCGTGTAAAGGAAAGAATGAATGGGACCATGTATCGTGAGATTTTGAGTGAAAACCTTCCACCAGCAAGGGCATTGAAGATGAAACGTGGCTGGGTCTTTCAACATGACAATGATCCCAAACACACCGCCCGGGCAATGAAGGAGTGGCTTCATAAGAACCATTTCAAGGTCCTGGAGTGGCCTAGCCAGTCTCCAGATCTCAACCCCATAGAAAATCTTTGGAGGGAGTTGAAAGTCCGTGTTGCCCAGCGACAGCCCCAAAACATCACTGCTCTAGAGGAGATCTGCATGGAGGAATGGGCCAAAATACCAGCAAAAGTGTGTGAAAACCTTGTGAAAACTTACAGAAAATGTTTGACCTCTGTCATTGCCAACCAAGGGTATAAAACAGAGTATTGAGATGAACTTTTGTTATTGACCAAATACTTATTTTACCGAGGAATTTACCAATTAATTCATTAAAAATCCTTCAGTTTGATTTTCTGGATTTTTTTTTTCTTATTTTGTCTTTCATAGTTGAGGTATACCTATGATGAAAATTGGAGACCTCTCTCATCTTTTAAGTGGGAGAACTTGCACAATTGGTGGCTGACTAAATACTTTTTTACCCCACTGTACTTGAAAAAATATTCTGTGAGAGAATTGACAACTTCATAATGAAGAATAATTTATTGTGTGAGCAGCAATACGGGTTCAGACATAAGAGGACAACTGCATTTGCTCTAATGGAATTTATAGAAAAAATATCAACTGCCGTTGAAAATAAAGAGTATTCAGTTGGGGTATTCCTGGATCTTAAAAAAACATTTGATACAGTGGATCATAAATTATTATTAAAGAAACTACAAAATTATGGTATTGTGGGGTAGCACTGTCCTGGTTATGTAGTTACTTAAAGAGCAGATATCAGTATGTATGTGTTGATAGCAAAAACTCACAGTTACTGAAGGTTACTTGCGGAGTCCCACAGGGTTCAGTTTTGGGGCTATTGTTTTTCAATATGTATATAAATGACATATGTAAAGTTTCGGAAAAAATGGATTTAATATTGTTTGCAGATGACACTAATTTATTATGCAATGGAAGCAATTTGGAACAACTTTTGGATACACTCGGAAAGGAATTAGGAAAGCTTAAACTGTGGTTTGAATCAAACAAATTAACGCTCAATTTAAGTAAGACAAAATTTATAATTTTTAACAATTATCACAACAACTCAGTATCTAAACTCAGTGTAAATGGTGTAGAGATTGAAAGGGTATCCGAAATTAAATTTCTTGGAGTAATAATTGATAATAAACTGTGTTGGAAGTCACATATTAATTATATTAAAGGTAAAATATCTAAATCAATTGCAATACTAAACAGAGTGAAATATTTGCTGAATCAACCCACATTATATACTTTGTAGCATTCATTAATACTCCCATACATGACGTATTGTACTGAAGTATGGGGAAATACATATAAAACAAACATATATCCAATCTTTATGCTTCAGAAGAGAGCTATTAGAATAATAAACAAAGTTGCTTACAGGGAACCAAAAAACCCACTTTTTCTTAAATTAAAAGCTCTCAAGTTGAAAGATCTGGTTGACTTTAAAACTGCAGTAATAATGTTTAAAGTGAAGAATCTATCACTGCCCGCAAATATCCAAAAGTTCTTTCAAATAAGGGAGAAACAATATCATTTCAGAGGAACATGTATATTTCAAAAACCTTCAGTGAGAACTACCACCAAGCAACACTGTGTCTCAGTGCAAGGAGTCAGATTGTGGAATGCTTTTGGACCTGAATTAAAATCATGTACAACGCTTGGACAGTTTGAACAAAAACTAAAGGAAGAAATACTCCAAACATATATACAAGATGACATGTAAAATCACATAAGAATTATCATATTCAGTCTGTGTTGTGCTGTTGCTTAGTTTTGTTTTTTTTTTCTGTTTTTTTTTTGGTCACGTTTTGTCTTAGTTTTGTTCTGAATTGTAATTGTTCCTGTTTTGTTTTTCTTCTGAATTCTTGGATGGAATATGGGTGGGCAATATAAGCTGCGGCTTCAGCCATCACCCATTTCGGATAACTTATGTTGAACTGTATAATCAGATGAGTTATTGTTTAATTTGACCTTGTTAGATTTTTCCCCCTTTGTTATATTATTCTGTTCTTTTCTTTTAATCTTTACTTTTAATCTATCCGAAATAAAGATTCATTCATTCATTCATTCATCCTTGATGTACAGCACTTTGTGTCAGCTGTAGTTGTTTTTAAAGTGCTTTAGAAATAAAGTTGGATTGGATTGGATAAATAAATGCAGCATTAGTACGGTGAAAGTCTGAGATTCACTGACTCTGCTGCTATTCTGGAAAATAAAAGCTCAAATGTTTTCTTTTCTGCCAGACACACATGATGCCACATGTGCAGGAACACATAAAGCAAAGGTTTCATTATAAGTATGCACTCACAGTCTTGGACATGTCCCAGGATTCATTTGGTTGTTTTGGCAGTGCTTCTGCTCAGGTGGGATTAAGCAGCAGATGTGTATTGGCATTACCTGTGTCTGTGAGTCTATGTGGGACCTACAGCTGTATAATATTAGAAAATGAAGAGCTTAAACTCTGCAGAAGAAGATTGCTTTTAAAAGACTAAGATTAAGGAAACTTGATCAGAACATCCTGTCCTAGAAGAAATGTCACGCTGCACTCAGATCATATTTAGTGGCAATGCTCAATCAGTGAAGGAAGCAGTGTGTCAGTGAAGTGTTTTAATGTCAGTAGTATACTTGACCTTGACAACAGTGGGAATAGCATCCCTCTGGTCAATCGTACAGCAATGAAGTGGACCATTAAGAGAAGCCAAGCGAAGAAGTGATTATTACTGTAGACCAGGGGTCTGCAATCTTTGCCAATCAAAGAACTATTTTGCCCGTCTTCAACTACAATAGAAGTGGCTGAGGGCTGCAATGGCAATTTGACCTTTAACCCCTTGCACTCCGGTCAATTTTCCTAAAAACGCCAAAAAATAATGTGCCCAAAGTAAATCGAAAGCTGTTCTTCAACCCTTTGCAGCATCTTCATGGGGTTGGTCTCATTTAAAAGAAAACACTTTGAATTTTTTGGCAAAACAGTCATAATCTCTCTAAGTGCTCCGGCCACTGAGTTACAGTCATCTAAACATAGTGAACTTGAAGAAAATAAATTTGGCCTGGGTGTTTTTTTGGATACAAATGCTTGCAAATAACACACAGCTTCAGATCTGGGCTGGAAAATGCAACAGAAATGTAGGACCAAGTGTTATCCAGCTGAGGTCCAAATTTTGTAACAATACCACAAAAAATGAATATATTACACAGCTTTGTTCTCAGGTAGTTCCCAGGCGTTTTGGAACTGTGCCAAATTGTGCCAAATGGCACAGTTTGGAAAAACGTCTGTAACTTTTGAATGATTCACCATAGAAGCTTCATCTTGGGCTCAAATGAAAGGTCACATTCAGGGCTCTGTGTGTGTGTGTGTGTGTGTGTGTGTGTGTGTGTGTGTGTGTGTGTGTGTGTGTGTGTGTGTGTGTTTGTCCCCCCAGCCCCCCGCTACAGAGGACGGAGATCCACCCTCGCTACATGACGGATTACACTCGGATAAGGCATGTTTCCACAGCAGCGCTGTCCCCGCCCCCCCCCCCCCCGCCACTACAGAATCGTAGAGGCGGGGGGGACGTTCACGGTCCGGAGGCGGCGAAGAACCATGTAACGCGGCACACGCACTTCGGACATCGTGCGCCGCACAGTTGTAATTTACCGATCGGTCAAAAGCCATTTTTGATTACAATTTTCAGGGATAAAAAATAATTTGGCTTATAACACCTTACCTCTTCACAGCCACATTGTCCTGGCCAACTTCTCTTCCTCATTGTCAGACGAACGCGACGCTGGTTCTGGTCTCGCAAACCGGTCAAAACATAATTCCATGATTGCGGTTTTGGCGAATGATTTACGACCTTCGTCGTCGGCCTCCGTCGGTCTATGATGACCATATAAGAGAATCCTAAACACTATGCTGGAATTAAAAAAAAAAAAAAAAAAAAGCACTGCCTGTGGCTGCTGAAGCAGTCTCTCTTCACCCAGCTTTAGACAAAACAGCTCAGCAAACTTCTGTGCTTCAATTGGCTCGCAGCCGTTGGGAGGCGGGTCCTTCTGGCTAGGTTTTCATTCATTGGTTCTTCAAGGTTTCAGAAACCCAATTCAAAGCTCTTATTAGTCGAATGAGAGGTCAATCAGATGAACTAATCTGTTCGCGGCTGTGTCTGCAGTGCCACACCACCTACATCACCACCATCAGGATCATGCGTCCGAGTCATGCGTCCAGCATCGTGCGCTCTCGTGCGCCCTAGGACGCAGAGACTTGCCTGTCCGCGGTACAATGGAGCGCAAGAGGTTAAAATAAAGAGATGCTGCTTATAAAGTGTTTTATATACATGGCTCTGAATATTATGGGGCATTAATGAATTTATACTACAACAGTGGAAAAAACTGTCAAGGCTTATATATAGCTTCACTCATGAAATAAAAGCATTACAAATATATTACAAATTGTTTTGTGCTGAAAAATATAGGCTATATCTGAATATCTGGCTATAATTTTTTTATATAGTTTTTAATTATCAGCATATTCATAAATTGTTTAAATCTGAAAAAATATCATCCATCTCCTACTTTCAACAGTGATCACACAGCTTTAGTTCCTGGTATTTTAATAAATTAGAGACAAAAATTTTATTTAGAAGAAGCTATTTTTCAACCTTTTTATGTTTCCTCATAATACTCCTTATTCAAATGTATTAATATAATATAAATCTGTATCCTTCCCCTGTTCTCCAGACTCTCAGTTTGACAACTAGTAGATGTTGTCTGGTTGTCTTCTTTATTTTTTGGGAACAAAACAAAGCATTTGAAGCCACTTTATAAATAATATAACTTTAAAAATCATTTGCTGCATAATTACAGCAGAGTTGGAAAAATGTTTAAAAATACCTTCTTCTGCTGAGCTAAATGTTGGTTATAATTTTAAAAAATTGTGTGGCATTGAAAGACAGTCTGCACTTGTAATTGACAGTCCAGAGGTAACAAACTAGCAGTTGTCCTACAGACAAAAAGCTGAAAACATCCTTAAAATAAAAGGCTCACCTCTACATCACTGTCAGACAATCTTCTCTTCTCTCCTCTCTTTTTTCTTTTTATTTACAAATTGTGAGGGAAAACTGTCGGCTGTAGGTCTTATTTTAGTCAAGTATATCCAGTTGATGACATTTCACATCAGCTCTGAGCGCCTTCTTGTTTGCCATGGTGATGGACAGCCTGACAGATGAGGTCAGGCAGGAGTCTCCTTGGACCATGATATTTGCAGACGACATTGTGATCTGTAGTGAGAGTAGGGGGCAGGTGGAAGAGAACCTGGAGAGGTGGAGGTATGCTCTGGAGAGAAGAGAAATGAAAGTCAGTAGAAGCAAGACAGAATACATGAGTGTGAATGAGAGGGAGACTGGTGTAACAGCGAAGATGAAAGGAGTAGAGGTAGTGAAAGTAGATGAGTTTAAATACCTGGGGTCAACCATCCAAAGCAATGAAAAATCCGGTCCTGCCTGACCAGAGACTGACCGCCTGGCACAGCTGGAAGTCACGTGACTGCGTCAGGTGCTTGCTATCAGTTTCACTCCGATCAGCTGTGAGCGCAGCTGAGCTCTCACCCATCTAGATGGTGTTATTCAATCCGCACTCCATTTCTAACACATCCCTCACTCTTATTGAACTTTTCTTGAGAGAGGATATGGATTTTATGTACCTGGTTGAAACACGGCAGAGAGAAAATGAGTTTTTCCACCAGAAGGAGCTCTGTCCCCCTGGCTACTCTGTTATCGGGACTCCCCAGATTGCGTGACGTGGTGGAGGACTCGCTGTTGTATACCGGGACAGCCACCTGTGCAGACTGGTAAACTCTTAGCCCTTCTCCTCCTTTGAGTCTCAGATAATAAAAGTCGGGACCTTTAATGCCTTTAACTGTGTTTTGATCTACCGTCCTCCTGGTCCTGCAAGTGTCTTTCTTATGGATTTTACAGATTTTTTATCTTCTCTTATTAAACTGGACAGGGTTTTAATCATTGGTGATTTTAACATTCATATTGATGATGTTATATGTAACACAGCTGTTGACTTTTTATCATCACTCATTTTTATAACCTCATTCAGCATGTTTCAGGCTCTACACATGCTAAGGGTCATACCTTGGACCTTGTTTTTTCTTTGGGCTTGAATATTGAAAATGTGTGTGTGGATGACTTCCAGATCAGTGATCACAGCTGTGTGCTTTTTAATGTTAATTTCCCTGTGAATCCTCCCCCTCTGAAAATGGCAGCAAAAAGGCAGATTATTAACCAAGAGGCAGCAAATGACTTCTCTGCTTTGTTTGAGCCACACTTACTGATGGGAATTAAAGATCCTGATGCCTTCACTCAGACATTAGACAGCCACTGTATGGCTATTTTAGACAAAGTGGCACCAGTGAAATCTGTCCTTGCTTCCCCTAAAAAGTCTCATCCCTGGATAAATGACTCCATTCGATCCTTTAGAAGAAATTGTTGTAAGGTAGAACGCTTATGGAAATCCACCCATTTGGAGGTTCACAGACTCCGTCTACGCGAGCTTAGAGCCTCTTTAAATGATATGCTGAGGGATGCCAGGAATCAGTATTTTTCAAAAATAACTTTCACAAATAAGAAAAATCATAGTCTTATTTGACACAGTTAACATTCTTGTCTCACCTGCTGCCTCTCTAATTCCTGTGTTCTGTAAAGCAGACAGTAACAAATTTCTTAATTTCTTTGTTGATAAGATCAGAGATATCAGGGAAGACATTTTGCCATCTTCTTCTCTTAACTGTGCCAGTGTTATGCCCTCACCTTGTACTTGGTCCACTTTTAATCCAGTGACCTTTCAGGACATCACGGCTCTGCTGCAGAAGATGAAACCCTCCTCTTCCCCTGCTGATGTTCTCCCTACTAAGCTGTTTTTAGCTGTTTTTGAGTCAATTGATCCTTCAGTTGTTGAGCTGATAAACATTTCACTTTCAGCTGGTGTGGTTCCCAGCCCTTTAGTAGTGAGACCTGCTATGATGTGTGGTTTGGAGACGGTGGCACTGACAAAAAGACAGGAGATGGAGATGGAGGTGGCAGATTTGAAGATGCAGAGATTTTCATTGGGAGTGACTAAGGAGGGACAAGATTAGAAATGAGTATACCAGAGGGACAGCTCAGGTTGAGCGGTTTGGAGACAAAGTAAGAGAGGCAAGGTTGAGATGGTTTGGACATGTGCAGAGGAGGGATAGTTGGTGTTATAGATAGGTTGGTGTTATAGAGGAAGATGAAGGGATAGAGTGAGATGAAGACAGATGACCCGCTGTGGAGACCTCTAAAGGGAGCAGCCGAAAGAAGAAGTAGTAAGATAGGAATTTGGTTATCATTAATTCTGTAAAAAAAATAGTAAAAAATTCTGTAAAAAAAATAGTAATTGCATGATTATACTGTGGTGAGCAATATGGCACAAAATTCATGTTGCATTATAATTTGAAGGGTAGATGGTAATGGTATATACTGTGATGTATTCTCTGATATCTAAATTTCAAGCTTTACTGTCATAAACACAGTAAACAACAGGTACACCATTCTGTGAAATTCTTTCACACGGCAGCAAAAAAAAAAAAAGGTAAGTGAAATAAATAACAACAGACATAAGAAAGTGTGCTGAAAGTATAAAGTGTTCTGTGCCTCGTGTAAATGTGCAGTGGGTGCGTTACATTTTTGTTGGGGGGGCAGCGCTGACTAATGCAAGCAAAAGTCAGAAACCTGGGGCCTCGTGAACAGAGGGTACTTACGCACAAAAACATGGCGTATGTCCTTTTCCATGGAAAATTTCAGATGTATCAAGAATGAAATGACCGTGGACATATGCGCAGCCCCACGTCAACTTCATGGCTGGCGTATGCACGTTTCTACTGTTATTGGTCTGTTGGTGACACTTAGAGGTTTTCCTCTGGCTTAATTGGCAACATATTTTTCTGGGGGAGGGGGGCAGAAAACACATGACACTATTGTAACTGGAATATGTTAATTTTATACTATTTATTTTTTTAATTTTGCACAGTAACTTTGCATATGGGACTTGCCATTTGAAGTATTGTACAACCGAGGGTTGAATGTTGGAATATTGGGCCAGTTGGTGTCCCACCCAGACATCCTGTGTTTGGACTTTTTACTGGTGTCATCCTTCTCTCCTTCCTCTGCTCTCACATCTCTTCGACCCTCTGCCTGAACATTTTCCTCTCCTTGGCTCCTCTCGTCTGTCTCATCTTGCCTTCTCTGAGCCCTTTCTAATTTAGATTCTCTCTCTGTTTATTGTGGTATACAAATAGATTTAGAAAATATCAAGTGTCATGTTTTGTCCTGCAGGATTTTTTTTCATGGTTTACATAAATGATGAAAATGTGTATTTATTTTTTTTTTTTTGTATTTTTATTCTAGTGTTTCTTTTTTTCCATTGAGAGAGTAGGGAAGGGAAAAAAAACATTCATAATAGTAATTTACACATGCATACTTAAATTATATGATCAGGTGGGTATAGTAACCAGAAATTCTACTCATGTAAAAGCAGTGCTTTGAAATTAATAATTAAAAGTAGACAACCAAAAATTTCTAGTTGAGTTAAGGGTACAAAGAGCACCCACTTAAAAACTTGAGTAATGACTTCAGTCTTGAAGGTTGAGGTTTTTCTCCAAAATTTCTAACAATTTTCTTATAGTTTTCTACTTTTGTCTGTAAATTTATCTAAATTTGCAAACATTTTCCTCAAATTTGTAATTTCTTCTTGTTAAAGTGACTTTTCTTGTACATTTGAGACTTTATTATAAATTATGTGGATTATTTTATGGCTAATTTTTGTTTATTTTGTAAAATAAAATTACTGTTTTTTTTAATAATTTTGAAACAGACTGTGGTAATTTCTTAACTTTTTCCTTATAATTTACACTTTTCACCATAATTTTTGCAGAGCCAGAACAGAACAATAATTTAATTCTGATTTCAAAGAAAAAAATATTACTAAAATTGTATTTAATGAAATAAATTACTTAAACGACCAAAGATGCAGTAATTTCCGTTATAATACTTCTATTTATTTATAGGTTTGTTTGGTTTTTTAGAAACTTCCTTACTACCCAGACAGCAGGAAAAACCTTCCTTATTTTCAAATCCAAATAAGAACTTATTGTGGCCGCAGATGGGCCGCACATGGGGAGAACATAATGTCTAGCATCTTAAATAAGAACAAAGTGCAGAGTTTCCTTGGAGATAACAGGAAGTTGTGAAAGTGTGATCTTTTGTGCGTCGGAGACTGCTAGGAGGCTCCTTTGTGTTCAGAGACTGTGAGGGGGATGTTAGGGGATTAAGGAAGTGAATGTATTGTGTCCTTTGATGTGAATGCAATGTGACTTTGAGCTGTAGGAAGACCTGAGTATTTAAGGGTCAAGTTTTTTCTGCGATCTCCTCTTGCTACGATGCTCATGTTGGAGATGTGTAATAAACTGCCTAAGACAAATCTGTCTCGTCATTTACACATTCCACAACATTATATAATCCTCCACATTGAAGGATTTCAACTTCCTCAGAAAATTGAGTCTGCTCATCCCCTTCTTATATGCAGCATTGGTATTAGATTTCCAGTCCAGTCCGTCACTGATCATGACATGACACCCAGGTATTTGTTGTCCTCCACTATCCCCACATCCTGCCCCCTAATCCGCAATGGCTATGAAGGTGTCCTGTTCTTCCTGAAGTCAGTCACCATCTCTCTGGTCTTGCTAACGCTCAGCCTCAGGTGATTCTGCTCTGTCTGCTCCACAAATCTGTCTACCAGTGCCCTGTACTCCCCCTCCTATACACCCAACAAGATGTATATGACCCAAGAATTTCTGCAGGTGGCATGACTCGGAGTTGTACTGAAAGTCAGTAGAAAAGGGAGAGAGCACAGTCCCCTGTGGAGCTCCCGTAACACTAACCACCACATTAGACAAAACACTGCCTAGCCGGACAAACTGTGGCCTGCCTCTCAGGTAGTCAGTAATCCAGGAGATCACAGAGCTGTCAACCCCCATCACCCACAGCTTCTCACCCTGCAGCATTGGCTGAATGGTGTTAAATGCACTGGAGAAATCAAATAATGTGATTCTCACCATGTCTCCTCCTCCAATGATGCGCACATAGCGAGCCTCTACTTTCACATATGGGACCTTAAATTGGAAAAAATCTCCATAGAAATGAATGGCAAGAGCAAAATTATCTTTTAATCCCGATCAAATTTTGCCATGACTTACATATATGATGTTTGTCAATTTAAAGAATAATTTTCCATGTAATTAAAGTTGTCGGCTGTCGTATAATAACAGAGTAATATTTAGTTTTTGAGAAAATGATTAGTGGACAGCAACTCCTATCATCCCACATCACCAGATTACTAAAACCTCATGTCCTGTTTCCTGGCCGATGAAAGAAGGATCCAAAGGGGAGAAAAACAACACAAAGGTATTGTTTTGTATTTTGAGAGCTGCAGCTGATCCAGAGGACTGTTTACTTCACCCTGGGCACGCTTTGTAAAGATGACGTAAGCTCCCTATTTATGTATTTTATGTATTTCTTTTGTAAATGTATGTTTCTCATACATTTATATCTCCTGCCCCAGATGCCAAGGCGCATACATTTACACCTGCTGCCCCAGGTGCATACATTTATATCTCCTGCCCCCTCCCCCTACTCCCCAAGTCATTGGGTGAGAGTGGAACCTCCTGGTGGTGCACCACAGTGTCATCCTTCTCTCCTTCTTCTGCTCTCACCTCTCCTGGACCCTCTGCCTGAACACTTTCCTCTCCTTGGCTCCTCTCTTCTGTCTCATCTTGCCTTCTCTCAGCTCTGTCTAATTCAGCTTCTCTCTCTGTCTATGGTGGTATACAAACAGGTTAGAAATATCATGTTTTGTCCTACAATTTTTTTTTTGTCATGGTTTAAATAAATGAGAAAAATATGTGTATTTTTTTGTATTTTTATTCTAGTGTTTCTTTTGAACCAACTCAAACTCTTAACCTCATCTGTTAGCTAAACGACTCTTCCATTATTGCTCCTGTTACCAGCGGGTTAAAACCATGATCAATGCCTCCAGTGCTTACATACCTCTTCTGATTTTTTTCCACATTTAAGGTACTTTAATAAGCTCATGTTTCTCTTGGACAGTCACGCGAGCGAGACACTCTGCCTGGTGACTGGCGTGATCATGCGGGTGCGGTGCTTCTGAACTCCACGCAGATGACAGTCACACGCTTTGTTTGTGTGCGCGCTTGCGGACCGTAATTTCTTCATATTTTTTTCTTAAATTTACAATTTAAGAAATTTACAAGCGTGGCGGACCGCCACCGGGAAACGTTACCAGAGGACATCCTGGCATCCAGATGCTAATGGCGGTGGCTATAGGTTTTTTTGGTCATATAAGCATAATTGGCATAGCAGACTACATTCTGTTCATCTTAATTTAAAATCACAATCACGTACCTTGTCTTGGGTCCGCTGGCTGTGCATGATGTGGGATGCTTTCTGCTGAGACACTGTAACATCGACTTTGTAGGATGCTAGCTTGCCACTCGGCTTTACCATATACACACTGCACAATGTTTTCCTTCAGTTTGAGCTTGAAATGATCCCAGACTTGAGATACTTTTGTTGTTTTTCAAAAAGAATTTTTTTTATCTTTGCTGGCCCATCACTATGCTGCTCTGACATGGTGCCGTTAAACAAATCTACGTTTTGTTTAGCTAGCGTGACTGGAAGAAGGTTGTACCAGAAGAAGGTCATACAGACCGGAAGTGCTACATTAAACGACTTGTCGACGCATAAATTTTGAATCAAGAATTTTTTTGTAGTGGGCAGCGTGGTGGCGGAGTGGTTAGCACTGCGGCAGCACAGCAACTCACCCTTGGCCGGGGGATCCTAGGTTCGATCCCAGCCCCCGATCAACAGTGATCTGTGTGGAGTTTGCATGTTCTCCCTGTGTCTGTGTGGGTTTACTTCAGGATTTCTCCGGTTTCCTCCCACATGCCAAAAACATGCAAGTTAGGTTAATTGGCATCAAACTGGGGATTCTAAATTGTCCTTAGGTATGACTGTGAGAGTGAATGGCTGTCTGTCTCTCTGTGTTGGCCCTGCGATGGACTGGCGATCTGTCCAGGGTGTACCCTGCCTCTCACCCAAAAGATGCTGGGATAGGCTCCAGCCACCCCGTGACCTGAAAAGGATTAAGCGGAAGAAGATGGATGGATGGATGGTAAATGGCATTCACTTATATAGCGCTTTTATTCTCATCTCTTGATGACCAAAGCGCTTTACAGATCCTGCTAGCCACCCATTCACACACACATTCACACACTGATGGTGGCATGCTGCCTAACATGGCGCTTCCAGACCCACCAGGAGCAATTGAATCGGTGAATTCAAAAGGGACCCAAGTCCCCTTTGAAAAAGTGTGGACTTGGGCCCTTTTGGAATTCACTGATTCAATTGGGGTGAAGTGTCTTGCCCAGGGACACAATGACAGGATGGATGGTTGAATTTTTTGTAATCGAATTATTTGAGTAATCGTTGCAGCCCTAAACTTGGCGTTGCATCAGAAGGCTTTATGTTGTCAAATGTAATGCTGTCCTGGCAAATGAAAACCAGAGGTAATGAACTGGAACTCTCTCTCATCCAAACTGCGGGGCTGACTCTGCAGTTTTCTGTCATTTTAAAGGCCATCTCTTTCTTCCTCTGCTTCATGACTCTGAGCTTCTGTGCTGCCAAAGGCTTAAGCACATCCACACAGCTCCTCAGAAATGTATAAAATGATTTTATTTTACTGATAATTATATAATGCACTGATGTAGACTAGGGATGCATGATATTAGATTTTTTTTCTTTTCGATAACCAATATGGTGCTATTTTAAACATAACTTTTGCTGATATATGTGCATATTTTCCCACCTATTTCCATCTCCTTTGTCTCAGGTGATGATTAGCATATAAAGACACATTCCCCAAGGAAAATGAGATAACTACCATCACCCGCATAGAAGCTCATTGGTTACTGGCCTATTTTATTGATATTTTCTGCTATTTTGGAAACTTTTTACCATGAATATTTTAAACCTTGGCTGCTTTTAATGGTCCTATTTCAATGTGGAGCAAGGATCTTTCTTTTTTACATTTACATGCCCACTATCGGTGGAGACTTGGTCAAATTTGTGAGGCGAGGAAGCGATAAACTGCTGAATGTTATCGTGAACAGGACTAAGAATATGGTGACCTCTGTGCTTGTCGCCAAGATGGGGGGTGGGTTGGCCTCCATTGGGCAGCTCACCTCAGCGTCAGGCCGCCCTCTGCTTCCCACCCTCTTCGCTGTGTCTGGACTGCCTGGAGGTGGCTAGCATGCTGGGCTGGCTCACTCTGCCCATCCCTCTTGCCTTGGCTGTGGTCCTGCCACTGGTGGGCGCTGTGGACGAGGCTGCTAGTGAAGGTTTTTTTGTCTTTGCCGTTGTGCTTTTCTCTTGTTTGGCCTTCCCCAGTCCTTGTGTTGTGTCTTTTTCTTCCTCGCGTGACAACGTGGAGGTGGACGTGCTTTGGTCACATGTCTGACGTAATGACATCATTCCCTTGTGAGTGACAGAAACTAGTGCTTTTTAATACATTAGAATATTGTGAAGAGGTTTAAAGTAATGTCTTCATATATTATCAACATTTTTTGCACACAGTGAAATCTTTCAAGGCTTTTGATCTAAAAAATAATCTACCAGCATGACAGAAATACCACTTTAGTTAATGAAACTCATTTTCAGTATTGATAGTGGTTGCTGTGTAAGTCTAAACATTTTAAAAAGACCATCTCGTGCTTAACAGGCCTATTATTAGCCTTCTAAGGCATAATGCCTCTTAAGGAGCATTATACTTGGTATTTTATCTTACTTCATATAAATTAATTCAGTATTGCACTCAACTCACCAGATGAAGTCTAAGAAAAAAAAAAAAGACTGTATCCCAAGCCACGTGTTCAGCTGTTCTGATGACATCAGTCCCTCATGTATGGTCACAGGTCCTGCTGGGCAGTGCTGAGTAACGCATGTTTGTGAGCTGCGCAGTACAATCTTACTTCAGGGCATATTTTTGTCAGTACTTCTGCAAAGTAATTTCCACTTCTATACTGGTATCTTTGGTGGAGTAATTTTAGCAGCTGTTTAACGTTGTTTTGTTCCACAGCAGGAGCTGGGAAACCTTAAGTTCATAACACGCTTTCTTTACCTTTTGGTGCTGTTGTAAATTGTTGAAACTTGTTTTTGGGACTCTCCTCAGATATTTTGCTGCTCTTCTGACACTTTGAATTCAAGCCATCTCCAAATGATCAAACCATTATTTTTCTTTGATACGAGTTGAACTTGGTAGTGCAGAGGTGGGGTGGTGAAGTTGTGTGAAGATGCAGAGCAGGAGAGGAAAAATCAGGGAAACTAGTGCAATGTAAACTATGATATTTTGTCATCTACTATCTCCATATATTCTAAAATCTTGATATACTGCCCAGCCCTAGTAACTTTTTATGGCTTTCACATATTAGATATTGGTCTAAAAAAATCCAGTGAATCACTGGAAAATCTCCCTATACCTCTATTTATTGTGAAAACATGTTTTGAATACTTTGTGAAAGTGATTGTAAGAACAATAATCTGAGAGCACACAGCTCCAGTCTTTGATAGGTTCTAATAAAGTTTAGGTACATTATTATACACTAAAGAAAAGACAAATGAACAAGTTTTTAGTGTTTATCAAGAAAAAAGTTCTTATTATGAGTAGCAATACACAAGAACAATCAAAATGACTTTTTATTAACTATGTGGCTAGATGAACTGTAGTCAGTGTCTTCGATGCCTTCTCTAAAAGTCCTCTTTTATCTGCTGAAATAAAGCCCCAGAGAGGACACCCTCTGCCTCAGATTTAGAAATCCCGAGCAGACAAATTACATCATGAATAGGAAGTGTGCTAAACAGAGCTGAGCAGTGAAAATCCAATTTGCTGGTTTCTCAAACTCCAAACAAGGATTTGTCGGGGGAAAGGGGGTTATGAGTGCTGCAGCAGTGTTCACTTTGTTCAGTCCCATGATGGATGACCTAGTCATAGTACAACTACTATATATGTATCATTTGATGAGGTAAGGCTTGAAAGGAAAAAGAATGAAGCTGAATTAAAGTCAGGCTATACCTGTGTGTTGTAAGGAAACAGCACTAGGAAATGTGCTCCCTGTCTGTGCAGTAACCGGGAACAATGTAGATTCTCTGTCTACCGAGACATGGAAGCTTTTTCCATCCTGTCGAACAATGACAGGCTTGTCATTGACAGGGACTAGGGATGGGCATTCGGTGAAATTTTCTTCACCGATCGTCGGGAGAATTAATGATTAATAATCGGTTAATCATTAACATTTTTAGGTAGGTAACAAGGCAGCTAGACTACATTAGAACATCAGGTATCAACACGGAGAGCCGCACAACATGTCGTGTTGCCATCGTGTTGGCTCGGCTCGGGAATCTCGCAAGCTGAATGGCCGAGACGTTTCACCCCGCAAGCTGATTGGCCGAGACATTTTACCCAGAACCGACCGCGAAAAGTGAAAAACCGCGAAGTAGCGTCACCCCCCTTTGTGGAATTCCAGGCTGATCTCGTTAGTTTTTTGATGCATAAAATAATGTATAAATAATATAAATAATACGTACGTTCATTCTCTCACTCTCTCTCTCTCGGGAGAGAGAGAGAGCGAGAGAATGAAAAGAATCTCACGAGAGTGCATCTCTCGCGAGATTCCCGAGCCGAGTCAACACGAGAACAAAGTCTAGAGTCGGGAGCGATCTCTTGGGGGGAGATGCTGGCCAGCGAATCAGAGAGGTGGATTTTGAGTTGTGCGGGCTCTCCGTGTTGATACGTGATGTTCTAATGTATTTTTTCTCAATTTTGAATTTTTGATGAATATTTTTGAAAAATCCGCGATGCACTGAGGGTGCGAAAGGTGAAGCGCGAAGTAGCGAGGGATCACTGTATTTCTTTTTACTTTTTTCTTTTGTATGCTGCATTGCAGTGATTGCAGTACACCTGGTCATTTTTTAAATTAAAATGGTCCCACGCAACACTTCGCCGCAACCTCTTCATGATTTGGCGATTGCCCTACGGAAGCTCGCATGTATCAACTGAGGCACGTCAGGGTACGGCGATGGTGTAATGTTGCCCCCTGGTGCCCAAATTTTGCCAGTGGCACAGTTAAATGCATTGCATTGTTTGAGGACGGCCGTGCACTAGGCCTAATAACCTACATTCGGATTGTTTAAAAAAAAAAATGGTTTGTCGACGAAAATGAACTTCCTCGGTGAAATTCTTAATGATCAATTATCGGTTAATCGGTTAATTATGCCCATCCCTAACAGGGACACTAACTAATGCCCAGACATCAGCCAGAGATGCAATGCAATGAAAAGTCACTCGGCTGTCAGAAGTGTTTGGAGCCTGAAGGTGATTTGTAATGCCGATGAGCCTCGGAGGCGTCGCAACCGTATGCCAAGGGTTAATTGGTGTGTGAAAGTGACAATAGGCCTGTTCTTTATTATATTAGTCTTATTTACTGCTGCACGGCAGTGATGTGATACCACACTCTTGCGTAATATTGCTTAATTACAAGCCTTGTCAGTAAGAAGAAGGAAGGGAAAAAATAATAAACCCCCCCCCCCCCAAAAAAAAACAAAAAAAAAACAAAAAAAAACCCGACAGGAAAGGGTCAGTTAACCGTGATGCTGATTTATGGTCAGATTATCCAGCCCTAACTTGAAATAGTCTTTGCTTTAGGCCTTTGAAGATTTCTTTCTTTTTTTTTTTTTGCCTTATAACCTTTATTTGGAAAATAGCTATGAAGAGAGACAGGAAAAATGGTGAAGAGAGGGGAGAAAGACGCCTTGGAAAGATCTCTCTGGATACACTCAAAACAGGGAACACTGCAAACGAGCTGCACTCTCTTCATGGTATAGGTCCTCAGCCATTGGACCTCTGGGCTAAAGGTCAAAACAAACCCAAGTTATTTGAAGAAAGAAAGAAAAGAAGGGGTGCATATCAAGAGAGCCTAATGCTCTCTGCTGCTCAGCTGCAGTGTACTCACTTTTATGAGTGCACCCAGATGTTCAGTTTTTACTGTCACCCTGATCATATTAACGGTCTAACCTCTATTGTCTGGAACAATTCTGTAGTGATAAAAAGAGACAATGTTGTCACATTTAAACCTGTTTCTTTTGTTACTTCCTTGTCTCAAGCAGAAAATACACAATACCTGTGAACTCAGTCTTTGTTATATCAACAGTATCTCACAAAAGTGAGTACACCCCTCACATTTTTGTAAATATTTTATTATATCCTTTCATGGGACAACACTGAAGATATGACACTTTGATATAATGTAAAGTAGTCAATGTACAGCTTGTATAACAGTGTAAATTTGCTGTCCCCTCAAAATAACTCAACACACAGCATTGATATCTAAACCGCTGGCAACAAAAGTGAGTACACCCCTAAGTGAAAATGTCCAAATTGTGCCTTCTGATGGCCTAGGCTATCAGAAGATTACCAACACCCTGAAACTGAGCTGCAGCACGGTGGCCAAGACCATACAGTGGTTTAACAGGACAGGTTCCACTCAGAACAGGCCTCACCATGGTCGACCAAAGAAGTTGAGTGCACATGCTCAGCGTCATAGCCAGAGGCTGTCTTTTGAAAATAGATGTAGGAGTGCTGCAAGCATTGCTGCAGAGGTTGAAGGGGTGGGGGTCAGCCTGTCAGTGCTCAGACCATTTGCCGGACGCTGCATCAAATTGGTCTACATGGCTGTCATCCCAGAAGGAAGCCCCTTTTAAAGATGATGCACAAGAAAGCCTGCAAACAGTTTGCTGAAGACGAGCAGACTAAAGTCATGGATTACTGGAACCATGTTCTGTGGTCTGATGAGACCAGCATAAACTTATTTCGTTCAGATGGTGTCATGCGTGTGTGGCAGACACCAGGTGAGGAGTACAAAGACAAGTGTGTCTTGTCTACAACCAAACATGGTTGTGGGAGTGTCATGGTTTGGGGCTGCATGAGACCTGCCGGCACTGGGAACTACAGTCCATTGAGGGAATCATGAATGCCAGCATCTACTGTGACATACTGAAGCATAGCACAATCCCCTCCCTTTGGAAACTGGGCCGCAGTCGAGTATTCCAACATGATAACAACCCCAAACACACCTCCAAGATGGCCACTGCCTTGCTAAAGAAACTGAGGGTAAAGGTGATGGACTGGCCAAGCATGTCTCCCGACCTAAACCCTGTTGAGCATCTGTGGGGCATCCTCAAATGGAAGGTGGAGGAGCGCAAGGTCTCTAACATCCATCAGCTCCATGATGGCATCATGAAGGAGTGAAAGAGGATTCCAGTGGCAACCTGTGAAGCTCTAGTGAACTCCATGCCCAAGAGAGTTAAGACAGTGCTGGAAAATAATGGTGGCCACACAAAATATTGACACTTGGGCACAATTTGGACATTTTCACTTCGGGGTGTACTCACTTTTGTTGCCAGCAGTTTAGACATCAATGGCTGTGTGCTGAGTTATTTTGAGGGGACAGCAAATTTACACTGTTATACAAGCTGTACACTGACTACTTTACATTGTCTCAAAGTGTCATATCTTCAGTGTTGTCCCATTAAAAGATATAATAAAATATTTACAAAAATGTGAGGGGTGTACTCACTTTTGTGAGATACTGAAGATATAACAAAGACTGAGTTCACAGGTATTGTGTATTTTCTGCTTGAGACAAGGAAGTAACAAAAGAAACAGGTTTATTGTGACAACATTGTCTCTTTTTATTACTACAGAATTGTTCCAGACAGTAGAGGTTAGATAGTTAATATGATCAGGGTAACAGTAAAAACTGAACATCTGGTTTGTGTTACTAGGAAGGAAGAACTAGGAATCACCAGTAATTTCCACAATCCATAAATTCAATTCATTCCAATCCGATTCAGTATCAAATCCATCCATCCATCTTCTACTGTTTTTCTGGGGGTCTGGGTCGTGGAGGCAGCAGTTCAAGCAGAGAAGCTCAGACTTCCCTCTCCCCAGCCACCTACTCCAGCTCTTCAGAAGGGACACATAAACGTTCCCAGGCCAGCTGGGAGACATAGTCTCTAGGGATGGGAATTTACAACCGGCTTCTGTTGGGAACCAGTTCTAAATTTTTCAATCCCCCGGAATCATACATTGGTGATGTTATCAATTCTTCTTACTGATGCTGTGGGCTTTTTTTTTTTTTTTTTTAAAAAACGGCATATGTCATGATGTCGCACGCTGCCATTATCAAGCAACCATCGCTACCACGGAATAATGGCAGAGGCATATGTAAACACTAGCAGCATGGCATATGATAAACATGAGTTGAAACATCTGTTGACGTGGCAGCATTAGATAAAATGAAAGACTGCAATGTGTTCGACAGTCTACAAAATGCATCCGCACCTGATTCCCAAACAGCAGCACCTCCATTAGTGATGGCAATATTAGCTTATAATTATTAGTAGAATGTTAGTGCAATGCTAGCAGTCTTGCAGGCTAAATTTATTTTTTTTTATCTCACAAAACCCAGCTAAAACGTCTGATATTTAAATATGAGCTCATTCTTCTTAGACGATGGCAGCAACAGGTAGCTCTGAGGTTTTACCAACCTGCTTGCCCTTGCCAGGATATCCCACTGACACTAGCTGCTCATGGAGCTGTGATGAAGTTTGTATTTAAAGACTTGTATCCATTCATGACCGTACTGCAGCTGGAGTTTGGGTAGGTGGTACGTGTAATATGGGTTACAGATTAATACGGAATTAGACTCCTTCTGAGACTGAGCAATGTCTTGAGGTTTTACCAGTATGTTAATATACAGTTGAGTATTTTATGCTTGTGTGTGTACAAGGGGGGGCTGAAAAGTTCATAGTGGTCAAATTTGACCAAATGTGGTTTATTTTTCAACCACAGGGATCCAAGCGCTGCAACACCGAGAGAAGAAGTGTGTGGACCGAAGGGGAGAATGTTAAAAAATAAACCACATTTGGTCACATTTGACCACTATGAACTTTTCAGCCCCCCCTCGTATATATAAATAATATAGCCCACCTCACATCCACCCTGCGAGGTGTAAGACACACTTAAGACTGTGTCAAAGGACTCCTTGCAGCCTGTCCAAAATCCCTACAACATCCACATCCTCCACTGTCTCAGAAAATCACAGCTGGCGTACAATATCTAAATTTGTTTGCCTGGTTGTGACTGAGGCTTAAGACAGCCTACAACATCCAGAGCCTTGAGGTACTCAGGGCGACTCTCATCCATTAATGGTAATTCTCTCAGTGGAATTACCATTAATTGCAAATTGTACCAGGAATACTCCAATCTGGTTAATCAGATACATAAATTATTATTATTGTTATTAAGAACTGACCCCAAATCAGCCACATCAATGTACTCTTTATCCAGTTTATGATTTGACCAAGTGCCTTGCTTAATACAAAGGGTGTGTACTATCAATCACCCCACCACATGTCCAGCTGTCTCTCTGCCAACTGTGAATCTGCAGTGCTGTGCTCCACCTTGTCACACAAGCCTGGGTTTACCATTTCACTGAAACATTGCATGCCGGCAAAACGTAGCGTGGCTCTAGCAGATTTGGATGACCTTAGAAGCAGGGATGCAAGTTATCAATTAATTCATTAATCATTAGTTGATTTACCGTATTGATTGATTAACGATTAATTGATAAGCGGCAATTTCCCTGAAAATCTGAAATTTCCTCGGTACAATACGGTCTTTCTATCTAAAACATAAAGTTTTTGATATATTGAATAAAACATGAACATCATATTCCTCATTGAGTTATTGTACCATTTGCATTTTTTTTACAACAGGCAATGGCACTTTTTTTGTAGTTTAACAAATTCTGTACTGTATAGTATGTATTATGTGATGGTACATCTCAGTAAGTTAAAATGTCATGATTTATAATTTATTTTAAAAACTACAACCAGTATCATAAAGGTTTTTCAGAAAGGTTTGAAATATTTCACTCTGTGTAATGAATATATCAAAGTTTATCATTTTTTTTTAGGTATGTTACAAAATTTTAACTTTCACATTGTTCTAATTTAGTGAGATGCACTAGTAGACTGTTTTAATAGGAAAATAAAATGTGAGCTGCTTCATCTGTTGCATGTTAAACATTACCAGAGTACCCCAGCAATCCAGGCAAACTCATTACGATCTGGCCTGAAGAATGGACTGGCGACAATGATGTAATTTTCATCACACAAGCCTCATGGTCAAGCGGATGTGGACGGCGGAGGTGCAGCATGAACCCAGCTTTAGTCCACACCGGGCTGTTCTTCCTGTTGTGTGTTGAAATGTTACCTCAGTGGTAACTCTGCTTTCCCATCTAGTGGTGGGTTGAAGGTAGCGGGGATGGGTTTTTACACTTGTGTAGTTTCTTCCTTGCTCTGGTCCATTCCTCCACCCTGCTGATTTGAAGAAGGCGGGTGGATCTTCAAGCTCGTGTACCATTGGAACTTGTTTTTCGTTGTGTATAGTGCATGCACCTTGGGGGTTGGCGTCTTCTTCTGCTTTTTCTTTTTCTGCTTTTTCTTTTCTGCCTGGATGGCGACGCCACTACATTTCATAGGATAAGCTTCCATTGAAAAGGACTGCTGAGTTATCAATTATTTGACAACTAATTTAATTTAGTCGACTAAATTATGATGGACAATTAATCGAAAGTCAATTAATCATTAACATCACGAATTTTGACAGATTATATTAATTTTAAAGCTGCTACAGACAACATTGCGTGCCACAATCACACAAACATCACAGCGCCCGAGAGTAGGGCTGCAGTTATCAACTATTTCGCATCAGGCGGTAGGTTCAAGGCTGTGGGGATGAGTTTTGCGCTTATGTAATCTTTTTCCTTGCTGTGGTCCATTTCCTTGCCCTGCTGATTTGAAGCAGGGAGGTGGATCTTCAAGCTTGCGCCTCATCTGAACTGACCATTTTTGTTTTGGCTCTCCGACATACTCCAGAAGGACGAGGTATTTTGCTTTGCACAGTACATGCGCTTTGAGGGCTTGGCATCTTCTTCTGCTGTTTTTGTTGTGTTTAGGTTGGAAGGAGACAATGGGTCGCACCCATCTTGGTGGCGATGCCACTACATTTCATAGAATAAACTCCTATTGGAAAGAACTGCTGAGTTGTCAATTAATTGACAACTAATTTAATTTAGTCAATTAAATTCTTTTCCCCAATTAATCTAAAGGTGATTAATCATTTACATCCCTACTTGGAAGCCAACATTCTCAAAATCACCGTACGAGTGTATGTACATTTCTACATGACAGTGCTGCCCTCCATGCACGCCGAGAGGTGGACACTGGTGTTATGCTGAGAACTACTCGCCTGCTGAGAATTGCATCTGTGCACTGAGGAGAAAGGCTGTAAAACCACAAACACACAAGCAAAAATACTGTATCTCTACAGCTAGTGTTCTCCAGTTGTGTGCTTCTGCTGGCGCAGTACCAGTCTCAATGACCTGCAGTATTTCACCTCCGCTCTGTGGATCCTGCATGCAGCCCTGGTTCTGTCGTTGTCCTCACAAGTCTTGAAGTTGATGCATTCTCTATCTCCAGGCCTGGCCACACTGTCAGCCATGCACAGTGTGCAGCCATGACGATCCGATCCACACTCATTAGTCGCGGCCGAACTCCCCCTCAAATGCCAAACCACTTGAAAGCCCAGCTGGCGCAGACCTCTTATTGATTGATCAACAGATTTTTGTGTGAACTGATATTGGCTCATTCAAATTTAAATCAATTGCATCTAAGAATCAATCTTTTGGACCCACCCCTACCTGTAGCATTAGCCACATTCCCACTGCAGGAATGTTCTGAGTACCAGGGCATGTCTGGTGCTGTTTACCCCCCCCCCCCCCCCACACACACACACACACACATTCTCACATGGAACAGGGGCCCTCTGAAAGTACTGGAAACTTCTATTGTTGGTGGACATGTCTGGTCTAAACTGTTTTTCTTTCATTTCCTCTGGAAACAAATTTCATGGACAAGGAAACACAGTGATCAGGTGTTCATACATGCCAGGCATACACACGTTACACCTGAACACACAGTGATTACACACACTCACTACCTCATCCTCTTTCTGCCACTGGGTCAGAGCCAGACATTTAATGAGCGCTTCCTCTGGTAGAGCAGAGCGGGCCTGCTCTATGGAAAGCCATTTGACTTCTGCAACCACTTCATTATTGTCATCGCTTTACTGTAGCTGGTCTGAATGCTAATGGAACGCTGCAGGTTCTTATTCTCTTCCTACCGTCTTTTATTCATGGGTGGAATTTTCACCCCAAACTACAGTCAAAATGACAGCAAAGGAATAGATAATGACTTTTTGATACATCCACAAAAAAGGTTTATTCCTCCTCTGTTGTTGGGCGTTTTGGATGCAGAAAACAACCTCCCCATCTGTTTGCCATTATCCATGAGAAAGAGTTCAGCCTGTGCTCATCAGTGAAACTACAGGGAATGTTTCACTGCATTCAAGAATCCACCTAATCACTCTCATTGGCCTTCATCTCTAATCTTCTTCTGGTAAAATAATCAAATTCTTAAAAAAAGAAAAAGATGTGGGGATTCAGTCCAAATTGTAATGCTTGCAATTGTGTGTTTTTTCCAAAATAAATGGAACCCCTGTGAGCTGAGTGCAGACAAACAGCAGAGAATGAAACAGGAGATGTGGCATTTGACATTTTTATAGTGTGACATTTTCTGAGTACGCCCCACTGTTCTCAGAGACGCCTCCCTCCCCGTGACATTTTTTCTTTGTTAATTTCTGTCTCGTCTCATGTTTCTGTATCCCCATACATACCACTTCCCCTTCTAATAAAGAGATCCATAATAGCCATGTTGTTATCCGGCCTGTGGTTCAGCAGTGGTTTATTTACTTCGTGTCCCACCGCCAACGGGACTGTGCAGGCCAGTGAAGGTCACTTCACACTGGCAGAGGGGGCGTTGAAGCAGAAAGGCTGGAGATGACCTGCTGAGGCTGACCTCATATTAACACACACCTCATCTGTCATTTGCTTTTTTGACTCTTTGTTCTTGTCTCTGTTTCCAACTGATCACATGGTCTATTTTTTCTTGTAATTGCATGCACATACATTCAAAATGCATGTCTGGATTGCAGGTATTTTTTTGTTTACAGATTTACATCACCTGGCCATCATCTGTGCCGTTAATGTGTTTCTGTAGAAAATTCAATCGGTCCTTTATTCAGAGGCAAAGAGATGTTTACTGTGTTTTAAAATCCTGTGGAGACATGGGCAAGAAATCTTTTTCAAAGGAAAAAAATTGGATGATCTTGAATTAGGGATGCTAACAATAAATTGACCATCAATTATGGTAATTACCAATAAGAATTTAGTTGATTAAAATAAATTAATTGTTAAAGAATTGAATATGCTGCAGTCGTTTTAAATGGGAGTTTATTCTATGAAATATAGTGGTGTTGCCAGTGCGGGTGAGGGTGCCATGGTGGTGCAGTGTGTGGAGAAGAGGATGCTGTGACTGCCAGTTTTAACCTGTCAAGTACACAGTACTTTGCTGATGCCCTGGTGGGCGGACCTAACCGTGTGTCCAACGAATGCTTCTGCTCATTCCCACATGTCCACGAGCTCTTCTGTGTGAGCTGAAGACATCTGCAGGAAAGTAAATGTCATTCTCTCTGAGGTATGGCTGTTGTTTCTGGTGCAAGACGTCTGTGTGTCTGTCTGTGTGTGTGTTGAGAAAGATTTCTTCGCTCCAAAGTCTGCACGAGTAAGCATGTCGGCAGTCGGTACTGTGTTGGCACTATTGCCATTAACAACAGCACCCAGAGGCAGAGGGATGCTGTGCTGTTACTGATTAACCGTGAACTCCTGTTCCTCTGCACACATACCAGTCTCTCTGGAAAAACACAAATGCAGAGACTGTCAGTGTGCCCCAAGTTCTGCTTCTAGAGCCATATCACAGTTGGAGGGAAAAAAAGTCAGAGTGTGGAGCTAAAAATTTTTTTCTTTTTAATTTAACCTTTATTTAACCAGACAGGACAGATTAAGAACACATTCTTATTTACAATTGTGGCCTGAGGGGAAGGGGCAAGGGACACCTCACATTCATACCTCCCCAGTTGATGCCGATTAACCTCACCTGCATGTTTTTGGTCCCTGTGGGAGGAAACCAGAGAAATCCCAGAGTAAACCCACACAGACATGGGGAGAACATGCAGACTCCACACAGAAAGATCACTGTTGGTCAGGGGGTGGGATTGAACCCGAGATCCCATGGCCAAGGGTGAGTTGCTGTGCTGCCACAGTGCTAACCACTGCGACACTGTGCCATTTCCTTTCACTATGCGTGACAGGAAGTGTACAAGAAGGAATTTGAAAGAACATTTAACCCACTTGAAGTGCCATTAAGAACTTTTTATCCCCCACTGGTCAAAGACCAAAGGGGGATGAGAAGGAGAAGACCCCTTCGGGTGAAGACCGAAAAGGGATTATGTTATGGGGCTGGCTGTCTGTCCGTCCGTCCATCCGTCTGTCTGTCCCACTTTTTTGAAATCAGCTCCTCCTACAATTTTGTTCCGATTGTTTTGAAATTTGGTACCATGGTTTGATATACACTGATGATCCACATATTGCAGTTTAGCGCTGATTGGATGACCTTGAGGTCCAAGGTCAGAGGTCATATTTTCCCTACATCTTGTAAACGCAGTAACTACTGAATGAAATGATGTAAGCTTTTCAAATCGATACAGTGGTTGTAGCTAATATACATCTTGGACAACTTACACCCTCACCTGACTATGGGTTTGGGATCCATGAGTCTACTGGTCACCTAATTATTGAAAAATTTTCAAAACAGTCAATTCTCTTAAAAAAAAACAAAACAACAAAACAGCCGTTCTCGCTCAGAAATGCCAGAAACGTTTTTGACTTTTCTGTCCAAATTGTATACGTCATGTCCTCAAGTCTGCATGGTTGTATTTGCTGTCTGTTTCTCTGCATGTACCTCGTCTTTACATTGAAATTTACTTAGGTGACAATTGGGTGATTTTTTTTTTTTTTCTTTTGCAGCTTTTCTCAGTGGATCTTCAGCCAGCACTTTTTAGAGCTGTAGGAGTTTGTAAGTCATGTTTTGGATCATTGGGCCTCCTCAGCTGCCAGTAAGACAATATTGAAGATGGATTGGGGCCCTTGTTTTTGCTGTGTGGGCCGAGCTGCAGTAAAATGATGAGATTGGAGCGGAACACCGCAGTTGTCCGTCCACGGCTGCCTGTCTGGACAGTGACTGTCAGAGTTAAGCACATCTAGCCCACTCCAGATAACTGTGTGGTGGAATCGGGTTATCATTGGATTGGCAGTGGAGGTGTGTGACTTCACGTTGAACTAATGTGGAAGCTGGGTCTCAGCCACATGGGCTGATGGGTTGAAGGTGTTTGTGTGTGCTGCTCTCTCCACAGGAAGTGACAAAAGAAAGATGTTGGCCCAAATTTGATGCAGCAGGAGTGCCGAGGGAAGCTGTGAGTTTGGGGGAAGTGTGAGAGGGTAGAAAGGAGAAGGAGATTTTAAAATCCTAGTTTTACTTCCTTCTTTTGATGTTAGATGTTGCTCTTTTTTGTTTCTTTCATGGCTTCCTGTGTATGCTCTTTATTGACCTTCTCTAGCTACTGCGCTTAAAGGTGCAGTTTGTAACCAAAAGCAGAGGTCTCTGACAAAAATGAACAAATTATTTAAAACTCTGTTTCTATTACTATCCAATGACTTTGCTAAAAAAATCATATTTTTTTAATTATTTTAGAAGGAACCATTGATATCCATGTTTTGGTGGGTCCATTCACACCTCAAACTTACTACAATAGCTCTGAACGAACAAACAGCCCTGTTGGCTTTCAGCGCCGCTGCATTACAAAAGAGAACTGCGGATACAGTGTTGAAATATCCACTTTAGTCAGTGAGAAACTGACAAACAACTAATGATTTATAAAAACAAAAGTTGCATATTTGTATTAATTTAGTACTTTCTTCCTATAAAGATGCTTTTTTCCACACAGCCTTTTTTCTAATAAATTTGTAACCAGTGCTTACTGCTTGCTTTATTACACGACAAAACAAATGTAATATTAGTGAACAACACAAATCTCAGTCTTGGTTAAACATCAGGGATGGGAATCTCTAGCTAACCTCACAACTGGCTTCGATTATGATTCAGAGGGCAGTGATGCAATTACAAAATGATTTTTGATGCATTTTTTCCCTTCACTTTGCGACTATTTACTACTTTAAAGAAAATTATTTGTAATAACCCATAATGAATTTACTTCTGAAATGTTTTTGTCAATAAAACAAATGGAAGAAAGATATGACAAGTCAACTGGAATTCAAGATTCAATAACTCTTTATTGTCATTATGTATGCACATAACGAAATTCTGTATGGCAAAAACACAATACCTTGAAGGACAAAAACAAACACCCTACAAATATAAATAATGTATATGTCGTCGTCGGCCTCCGTCGGTCTATGATGACCATGGAAGAGAATCCTAAACGTCTACTCTGCTGGAACATATATGATATGGATATGAAATATAAGTACATTATTATATAGTATATATACATATATAATGTATAGAGATATACAGAAGTAGCGATGCACTAATACATACATGCACACATACACATGCATGTGTACAATGGATACAAAAAGTCTACACTCCCCTGTTCAAATGCCAGCTTTTTGTGATTTAAAAAAATGAAACTAAGATAAATCATTTCAAAACTTTTTCCACCATTAATGTGACCTATAACCTGTACAACCCAATTGAAAAACAAAGTGAAATCTTTTTTTTTTTTTTTGTTACTTATTTGTACCCGTAGGTAGACTTGGTTTGCAGTCTGGTGACAAGCCACCGGCTGCTGGTCGCTGCGTGCGCGAGCGCCCTAAACCTACATGTTTTTGGTGTGCGGGAGGAAACCGGAGAAATCCCGGAGTATTAAGGGGAAAAATAATAATAAAAAGCTTACAATAACCTTGTTGCATAAATATGCACATCCTTAAACTAATACTTTGTTGCAGCACCTTTGGCTTTAATTGCAGCACTCTCACTTTTGGGTAGGAGTCTATCAGCGTGAAACATCTTGATGTGGCAATATTTTCCCACTCTTCTTTTGCAAAAACGCTCCAAATCTGTCAGATTGTGAGGGCATCTCCTGTGCACAGCCCTCGTCAGATCACCCCACAAATGTTCAGTCGGATTCAGTTCTGGACTCTGGCTTGGCCATTCTAAAACCTTAATCTTCTTCAGGTGTAAGCCATTCTTTTGTTGATTTGGATGTGTGCTTTGAGTCATTGTCGTACTGAAAGATGAAGCTCCTCTTCATCTTCAGCTTTCTAGCAGAAGCCTGAAGGCTTTGTGCCAACACTGACTGGTATTTGAAACTGTTCATAATTCCCTCCACCTTGACTGAGGCCCCAGTTCCAGCTGAAGAAAGACAGCCCCAAAGCAGGATGCTGCCACCACCATGCTTCACTGTAGGTATGTTGTTCTTTTTGTGATGAGCAGTGTTGTGTTTGCACCAAATATACCTTTTGGAATTATGGCCAAATAGTTCAACCTTGGTTTCATCAGACCATAGCACATTTTCCCACATGTGTTTGGGAGATTTCAAATGTGTTTTTGGAAAATGTAGCCGGGTCTTGGATGTTTTTCTTTGTAAGATAAGGCTTCCGTCTTGCCACCCTACCCCACTGCCCAGACATATGAAGAAGACTGGAGATTGTTGTCACATGTACTAAACAGCCAGTACTTGCCAGAAATTCCTGCAGCTCCTTCAATGTTACTGTCGGCCTCTTGGCAGCCTCCCTGACCAGTTTTCTTCTCGTCTTTTCATCACTTTTGGAGGAACATCCAGTTCTTGGTAATGTCACTGTTGTGCCATATTTTCTCCACTTGATGATAACTGTCTTCACTGTGTTCCATTGTATATTTAATGCCTTGGAAATTCTTTTGTACCCTTCTCCTGACTGATACCTTTGAACAATGAGATCCCTCTGATGCTTTGGAAGCTCTCTCTGCAGACCATGGCTTGTGCTGCAAGATGTGACTACAGAAATGTCAGGAAAAGCCTACTAGAACAGCTGAACTTTATTTGGGGTTAATCAGAGGCACTTTAAATGGTGGCAGGTGTGTGCTGACTCCCATTTAACGTGAGTTTGAATGTGACTGATTAATTCTGAACACAGCCACATCCCCAGTTATAAGAGGGTGTGCATATTTATGCAACCAGGTTATTGTAAGTTTCTTATTTTTTGATTTTTCCCCTTAATAGATTTCATTTTGTTTTTCAATTGGATTGTACAGGTTATAGGTCAGATTAATGGTGGAATAAGTTTTGAAATGATTTATCTTGGTCTCATTTTTTTTACATCACAAAAACCTGGCATTTGAACAGGGGTGTGTAGACTTTTTATATCCACTGTATCTATTTATATAAAAGCCTTTCTTTTGCAGTTGCAGTTATAGTAGGCTTTGAAATAATTGTTAGAGATTCCCTGAGAGTACCAACCTACTGACCTATTTACAACTGCATTGTGGTTAGAATACCAACGTGATGTAGTGGCCAGATGGTGATTGGCACCGTGACAACCAAACCCACAATGACAGGATGGAGGATGCTGTGACCAGAGCTTGGTGGTTGTTGTTGTGTGTATTGTGGGTTTCACCATGATAATGCAGTGGCAAAGGTGGAGAGGAGAGGCTGCTTATTAATGTGTGGGATTATCCATGTGTCACACACATGCACACACAGTTCTTTTTTTTAATGCTGCTTCACTGTGTGCCACTTCTTTCAACTCAAAGCTTAGTCATGGAGTTCCACAGGGATCTGTGCTAGGCCCTACTCTTTTTAGTTTATATATGCTTCCGTTAGGCAACATTATTAGAAAGCACTGTATACATTTTCATTGTTATGCAGATGACACACAATTATACCTGTCAATGAAGCCAGATGATAGTAATCAATTAGCCAAGTTAGAAGCCTGTCTTAAGGAAATCAAAGCTTGGATGACTTGTAATTTCCTGCTATTAAATTCAGATAAGACTGAAGTCATTCTTGTTGGTCCAAAAAACCTTAGAAATTCCTTTCCAAATCAAACTTTCAGGTTGGATGCAGTTACTCTTTCTCTTAATAGCTCTGTGAGGAACCTTGGAGTTATTTTTGATCAGGATTTGTCCTTCAATTCACATATTAAATTTGTTTCTAAGACTGCCTTCTATCATTTGCGTAATATTGCCAAGATTAGGAGCATCTTGTCTCAGAGTGATGCTGAGAAGCTGATCCACGCTTTTGTTAGCTCGAGATTAGATTATTGTAATTCTTTATTATCAGGCTGTCCTAAAACATCTTTAAAAAGTCTTCAGCTGATCCAAAATGCTGCAGCAAGAGTTTTAACAGGTACTAGAAAGAGAGATCATATCTCTCCGGTTCTGGCCTCCCTTCATTGGCTTCCCATAGAGTTTAGAATTAAGTTTAAAATCCTTCTTCTTACTTACAAAGCTCTAAACAATCAGGCTCCTTTTTATTTAAAAGATCTGATACTATCGTATTATCCTAACAGAGCACTACGCTCCCAAAATGCAGGATTACTTGTAATACCTAGAATCTCCAAAAGTACAATGGGAGGCAGAGCCTTCAGTTATCAAGCTCCTCTCCTGTGGAATCAGCTGCCAATCTGGATTCGGGAGTCAGACTCGATCTCTGTTTTTAAGAATAGGGCTAAAACCTACCTTTTTGATATAGCCTACAATTAGGGAGGGATCATGTGTTTCTGAACCCTCCCTTAGTTATGCTGCTAATAGGTTTAGTCAGCCGGGGGACCGCCAGTAATGCACTGGGCCTCACTCCTTTCCTCACTCTCTATGAAATATTTTTTTTGCTGGTCATTAACATTTGTTTGTTCTCTCCCCTAGATTGAGTCCCCATCGTGCTGTTTGCTCTCTACATGTCTGTTCTTTTCTTCTTCTCTATCCCCTCACCCCCCAGCCAGTCGCAGCAGATGACTGCCCCTCCCTGAGCCTGGTTCTGCTGGAGGTTTCTTCCTGTTAAAAGGGAGTTTTTCCTCTCCACCGTCGCCAAGTGCTTGCTCACAGGGGATCGCCTGATTGCTGGGGTCTTTCTGCAACTGTGGGGGTTCCCCCCTACAGTTGATAGTGCTTTGAGATGACTGTTGTTGTGAAATGGTGTTATATAAATAAAGTTGAATTGAATTGAATTGAATTGTGTGGTGCCAAGTAAAGAAGAAATTTAAGGAAAAAGCTGAAATCTGCTCACACAAGTAAATGTTCTCTGGGTTGTGAAATCTGTCACTTTTCAAACAGTGCTTCACTGTAGAAATCTGATTTCTGTGTAGAAATCTGTTTTTCAATAGGTTTGACCAACCGCCCTCCCCCCTGACTGCACAACAACCACTGCTGCCTCTAAAGACCTCAAGTCCTGCTGCCCACTCCCCACTCCACCAACACCCCCCCACTCCCAACACACAGCCCCCATTCCTGACCCTGACCAGGACCCAGGTGAGGACGGAGCTGAGGAAGATCAAGGCGAGGAAGGCGTCGGGACCGGACGGCATCAGCGCAAAGCTCCTCAAGTCCTGTGCAGACCAGCTGTGTGGGACTGTGACGTACATCTTCAACCTGAGCCTGAAGCTGGGGAGGGTACCACAGCTGTGGAAAACATCTTGTGTGGTACCTGTACCAAAAACTTCCCACCCCAAAGACCTGAACAGCTACAGACCGGTGGCCTTGACGTCCCACTTGATGAAGACCCTGAAGAGACTGCTCCTTGCTCACCTCCGCCCCCTGGTGGAACCAGCGATGGATCCACTCTCCAGTTCGCCTACCAGCATGGCATTGGGGTGGAGGATGCGGTGATCTTCCTCCTTCACCGTTCTCTGTCCCACCTGGAGAAGCCCAGGAATATGGTGAGGATCATGTTCTTTGACTTCTCCAGTGCTTTCAACACCATCCAACCGATGATCCTGAAGGACAAGCTGCTGCGTGCAGGGGTGGACCAGCACCTGTCATCATGGATCCTGGACTACCTCACGAACCGGCGTCAGTTTGTAAGAACCCGGGACTGTGTGTCCGACACGATCATCGGTAGCACGGGGGCCCCCCAGGGAACGGTGCTGGCTCCCTTCCTGTTCACTCTGTATACTGCGGACTTCTCACACAACACAATACACTGCCATCTACAGAAGTTCTCTGATGACTCTGCGATCGTTGGCCTCATCTCCAATGGAGATGAAGCTGAGTACAGAGGGCTTATCCAGGACTTCGTGGACTGGTGCCATCGGAACTGCCTCCAGATCAACGCGAGGAAAACTAAGGAGCTGGTGGTGGACTGCCGCAGGCATGGGCAACCCCTCACAGCACCAGTAAATATACAGGGAACAGACATCGAGATGGTGACATCCTATAAGTACCTGGGTGTTCATCTGAACAATAAACTAGACTGGTCACACAATACTGACGCACTCTACAAGAAGGGACAGCGCAGGCTGTTCCTGCTGAGGAGACTCAGGTCTTTTGGTGTACAAGGGGCGCTGCTGAAGACATTCTATGACACGGTGGTGGCATCAGCCATCACTTTTGGAGTGGTCTGCTGGGGCAGTGGCATTACTGCAGCCGATAGGAAGAGACTGAACAAACTGATCAAGAAAGCTAGCTCTGTCCTGGGGCAGCGCCTTGATCCGGTGGAGGAGATAGGAGAGAGAAGGATGGTGGCTAAACTGTCATCTCTGCTGGAGTCCGAGTTCCACCCTATGCAGGACATACTGAATGCACTGAGGAGCTCATTTAGCAGCAGACTACATCATCCCAGGTGCACAACCGAGAGGTTTCGCAGGTCCTTCCTACCAACGGCTGTCAGACTGTACAACCTAAGCAGGGCTGCTCACAGAGATAGCAAAAGACGTAACAAACTAATAGTTTTTTGAATGCAAAAGATGCAATAGACTTACACAATGGTCCCCTCCGGCATACAACTAGGAAAATACCGGTCACTATGGAGGGTGAGAATATGTATGGGCACATAATCATACCATGTAGGATAACTAAGTAGACGGTTATGCTGTTTCATCCCATCTAGCAACAATGCTCTGCACTGTGTGTGTTTATATATTTACATATTTATTCCATCTAGCTACAATGCTCCACACTGGGTGTTTATATATCTACATATTATTCCATCTAGCTACATTGCTCCGCACTGTGTGGGTTTATATATTTACGTATTTATTCCACCTAGCTGCAATGCTCCGCACTGTGTTTATATATTCATATATTTATTCCATCCAGCTACAATGCTCTGCACTGTGTCTGTGTGTGTGTATATATATATTTTATAGTAATATGTACATATGTATATTAACTGCTCTTGCTTGCTTGCTTTTTTTTTTTCTTGCCTTCTGATTGTTGCTCTGAGTGTTGCTATCCCTGTGCTGTTGCAATCCTGGAATTTCCCCGTTGTGGGACTAATAAAGGCTTATCTTATCTTAAATTAATGTACACATTGAATTCTCATATATTATACGTAACCACCAACCATTGTAGTTAACAGTTATTAAACACCATTGAAGTGGACGATGCATATCTGGTGAAGTGTCTGTGCACAGTTATCATGAAATACAGCAGCTCCTGGAATCCCTGTTGTCCAGTCATATTGCTCAGTTAGAAATGACGGTTGTACAAAAAGAGTTAAATGGTTTAAATGTTGCTGATGAGGATGTACTTTGGGCACATTAGTTGAAAAAGCTTGACAGGATAACCTCCAGTTTCCACTGACTGATGTTGTGTTCTGTGACGGATGGTTCCTATTCTTGCCAGTCGTCCACTTTCCTCCAGATACAGTCTGTTGTGTCATGGATCCGGTTCACCAAATACGCAACAAGTCTATCTTTGATGGATCCAGCATGCAAGAAAATGCTGCAGTAGCTACTGTATTTAATAACTGTTTGTTCATTAAAAAAGGATGTTTTTAAATATAGCCAGTTATTTTCTGAGGTCTACTCCTCCACCACAGTGTCCATGAACATAAAATCTGTGATTTAACATGCAAACACTTGACAGAATTATCATTGACAAGCTACTTACCCATTATTAAAGGACACATGAATCCAGATGAGTGGACAGCGGCATGTCTTCCTTGTTCTAGCTGATAACTTGGTCTCTCTCAAGCTCTTGCATTATTATGTAGAATTCTCACATCATGTCATGTGAACCTTGTTCTGATCCGTGCCGCTTCAAAGCACAAATGCAGCTGGTGGGGACTGCCACAACTGAACACAACCACAGGTAGTGGAAATGTGACAATGAGGCTTAAGTGACAGTAATTAAGAGGAAAATGAGGCTTAATGCTTGGTTAATTAGCTGCAGATGTATTAAGACAGCAGCTTATCACACAATCATTCTCTAGGTTCATCAGAAGCTCTTTAAACTGTGTTTCATCTAACTTTATAAGTCATTTTATTGGTGTGACTTAAATAAATATTGTCAGTAGGGCTGAAATGATTTACGTCGACAATAAAAATTTGTTGACAAATATTTTAATTATAAAGTTTATATACATGCCGCGGTTCCGCTGTAACCAGCAGGAGCAAGCTCCATTTAACTGCAACTACAACGCACGACCGGAGCTGCTGAGGGCAGTAGCCCCTTTGTTGTCCGACATGCGTGAACAATTTCCAGCAAAGAAGAGAGGAGCACAGCATGGCGAAGCGTTTGTTGTGTTTTGTTTTTGCAATTGTTACAGAGTTTAAGCGTGAAGCGGCTGTATGTGTCTCTCCAACGCAGAGAAAGTAGAATAAAGACCCACTGTTGTGAAGGTATTAATGTGTGCTCCGTGTCTAACTGGCTGCAGAACCTACCTAGAGCGAAGCCTGTTATCAGCTAACGAGCCAGGCTAAAATATGGACATTTTAGCTTTATTTCATAGGGAGTCCATACTACAGTTAGGAACTACCAAGCTGTGAACGTCAAAAAGGTAACAATGAGGATCTGAAACAACGGTGCCCGGGAGCCTCGACCTTACCGTCTGCAAGGGTAAGTTTTAGCGAGTAAAGAAAGTTAAGCGCTGCTCATTTTCAATGGCCAATTGTTTCAAGCTTTAGAAAAATGACAATACTGTTAGTATGTGCTGTTAATGTTAGTTTACCTGTTTGACAATAAGCTATCTGGTTGCTGAGGGTTGAGCTGTCATGGCTAACGTTGAATGCAGTGACTGAATTGCAGGAGTCGCTATCGCTTTTTCATCTTTGTTAATATTAGCCCTCATTCTGAATATTAGTTACACTGTGTCCAGCTGAGACAAAAAGGCATTTAAATGCCTCCCGCCCACAGGAGATAGAACGTCAAGAGGTATTAAACAGCGGCTGAGGTAAAATATGCAGTCCCAACAAGAAGCAGAGATGGTGGACATGAGAAAAATAAACGCGACTAGTTGAAAAAATAGTCGTTAGATTAGTCGACAACTAAAATAATCGTTAGTTGCAGCCCTAATTGTCAGTGTCATCATGGAACTTGTGTACAAATATCTGAGGCCCTGTATTAAATAAAGAACAAAAAATAAAGAAAAAAAGTCCCTTTTTTAGTCAGAGCTAATTCATGACAAATTGCCTTAATTGGTGCTGTAAGTGTGGACTTGACAAACGGATGTTCGTCAGCAGTGTGAATAAAACGAACCCGTGGTCTGTCCCAGAAACAGTAACCATGTCAGCTCTGTCTCTGTGTGTGTGTGTGTGTTGTAGTTTGATGTTCACAGTGGGCTGTGTAGATAAGACAGGAGAAACCAACCTTCTGCACTAATGACCACACACATGCATCCAAGTTGTGTGTGTCTCCTCTGTGTTAGCTTCCCACTGACTTCTGCAGTGTGTGTGTGTGTGTGTGTGTGTGTGTGTGTGTGTGGTGGTGCCTTTGTAAATTGGGCTGTCAGACCGTGTCTGCAGTGACAGCCGTGATGCATAACAGTCCCACGGACTTCCACAGTCGGCACGCTGACCTCTTAGCTGTCTTCCATGTTTGTACATTTCAGTTTCAGGCCAGGATCCCCAGATTGTTTGTACTCACAATCCCTCAGTGGATTGCTGGCCTTCTGCCACCTTCTGGTTACAGTTGGAGCTGCAGCAGGCAAAGTGACCATGATCTGTCCACCACTTAAAGGGGTCATTGACTGAAAAATGGTGTGTTTATAGGTTTTATCTGTCTGAAATGAGTCTACTAGTCACCCAGTTATCAAAAAATGTCAAAACAGTTTTAAGAAAACAGTCTTAAGAAAACACACAGCCTTTATCTCCTTTTTCTCTCCCAGAAATGCCAGAAATGTTTTTGACTATTCTATCTAAATTCTTAACGTCATGATTAGAAAAAGCCAAGCCTCCACAGTCCTTGAGACCTGGTCACTGCTCTATTATTGGCCCGCCCAGCTGTCTGTCATGTGATGGAAGGGGTGCGAAAGGTAACCTATTAGAGCCCAAGCTAACACTGTTAACAGGAAGCTCGAACCAAGCGCAACTTACATTGTTATTTTCTTCAGCTCTTAGTCACCCTAATAACCATCCCTGTTACCACCAAGTTCACCAGTCAACAATATACTTGGTGTCACTCTGGCCCATCTCCCAGTGGTTTCACCGTGATTCCACAGCAGGCTGCTGGCAGCTGCTGCCTGAAGGCTGCTGGCTCTCACGTCCAGCTCCCCCACCATCCTCCGGGGCTCCTGACGACTCTGCTTTACTCTTGCAGGAAACGTAGGGAAGCCGCTTCTTGACGGGGCATCCCCCAGCTGGCCGTGGAAGAGGAGCGGAGTCTTGTGGAGTGAGACATTGCTGTTTGAGATCCCATGGCTCAGCAGCTTGGCTCGGCCAGCAGCCTAGGGTTGTGGCGATCGGTGGGTTGCGCGGTGCTGGCGATTTGTTGGGGCATCCCGGCGAGGTTGTTGGGAGATGGTGTATCTCACGTCACTCCAGCCCATCGATTGTGGATCAGTGAACCAGTGCTGCTCATCCAAGCTAGAAGGGAGCTAGGAGCTAGTCAGCTAATGGCTAACTGATGTAACAGGGAGGGTGGAGTTGAACAGGTGAAGGATATTTCTTCGTGATAGGGTTTAAATCAGAGTGTTTCAAGAAAGCCAGGAAAAATACAAAACCAATTTGCTTCACTAATTAAAAAATTAAAGAAAATGTAAACAAAATATGTTGCAAGCGCTTCATTAAGACATGTGTGAGCTGTTAAAATGTGGAAAAAGTGCAGTCAGTGACCCCTTTAACACAGTCTATTTTGCTGATTTTTTTTACATTGTTGTGTTATTTAATTAAACATATTTGGTATCCGAACTTCTGCACATACCACAGTTGTGTGTGTGTGTGAATTTTTTCAGTTTATAAAGTCACATTTCTGAAAAACATTGATGCTGATGCAACTTATTCAGAGAGAAGAAAAAAATGCTAATTTGTGAGAGAAAGGACTCAAGTTAAAAAGAACAACTGCTGATTTATGACAAAAAGAGTTGGAAATTTGCATGAAAAAGTTCCAAATTTATAAGAAAAGTCATATTTAAAAAACACTGATGCTGTACAGAATCTTTAGATGTTCATTCTGGATTGCTCAGGAATATGCAGTGCCGCCCTCACATACTTCTTTGCCACTCCTGACTTTCTCATACAGTACCACACTTCCTCTCTTGGCACCCTATCATATGCTTTCTCTAGATCCACAAAGACACAGTACAACTCCTGACCTCTATACTTCTTCATCAACGCTCTTAGAGCAAGCATTGCATCTGTAGTACTCTTTCTTGGCGTGAAACCATACAGCTGCTCATTGACTGTCACCTCTCCTCTTAACCTGGCTTCAACAACTCTTTCCCATATCTTCATAGTGTGACTGATCAACTTTATGCCTTTGTAGTTACTACAGCTCTGAGCATCACCTTTGTTCTTGAAAATTGGTACCAAAACACTTTGCCACTCCTCAGGCATCCGCTCACTCTCCAATATAGTGTTAAACAATCTGGTTAAAAAGTCCACTGCCATCTCTCCTTAACATATCCATACCTCCACAGGTATGTCATCCGGACCAACGGTCTTTCCATTCTTCATCCTCTTCAAAGCTGCCCTCACTTCTGCCTTGCTAATCCTCAGGACTTCCTTGTTCATCATCTTTCCTTCATCCATCCTCCTCTCTCTCTCTCATTTTCTTTATTCATCAGCTCTTCAAAGTACTCCTTCACCTTCTCAACACAGTCTCATCATTTGTTAGTACATTACCATTTCTGTCCTTAATCAGCCTACCCTGCTGTGCGTCCTTTCCAGCTCCATCTCTCTGTCTATTCAATCGATACAAGTCCTTTTCTCCTTCCTTAGTGTCCAGCCTCTCATACAACTCACTATATGTCTTATCCTTTGCCTTCTCCACCTCTCTTTGCCATGCGCCTAGATCCCAAATACTCCTGTCTACTTTCTTCATCTCCCTGACTAGCCCACTTTTTTTTTGCTAGCCTCTTCCTTTGAATACTTTCCTGTACCTCCTCATTACACCACCAAGTCTCCTTGTCTTCCTTCCTCTGCCCACTGGATACAGTGCATACCTTTCTACCCGTTTCCCTCAATACTTTTGCTGTACTTTCTCAGTCATCTGGTAATTCTTCCCGACCACCCAGAACCTGTATCAACTCCTTCCTGAACTCTGTGTGACCTTCTTCCTTCTGTAACTTCCCCCACTTAATCTTTGCCTCTGCCTTCATGGTTTTCCTCTTCTTGCTTTCCAAAGTCATCCTACAGACTACCATCCAATGCTGTCTCGCTACATTCCCCCCTGCCACCACCTTGCAGTTTCCTATCTCTTTCAGATTTCTCCTTCTGCATAAGATGTAGTCCACCTGTGTGCACCTTCCTCCAGTCTTGTAAGTCACCCGATGTTCCTTTCTCTTCTTGAAGTACAGTGAGGTAAAAAAGTATTTAGTCAGCCGCCAATTGTGCAAGTTTTCCCACTTAAAAGATGAGAGAGGTCTCCAATTTTCATCATAGGTATACCTCAACTATGAGAGACAAAATAAGAAAAAAAAATCCAGAAAATCACATTGAAGGATTTTTAATGAGTTAATTGGTAAATTCCTCGGTAAAATAAGTATTTGGTCAATAACAAAAGTTCATCTCAATACTTTGTTATATACCCTTTGTTGGCAATGACAGAGGTCAAACCTCTCCTTCCACCCTTGCTGGTGGAAGGAGGTTTTCACTCAAAATTTCATGATACATGGCCCCATTCATTCTTTCCTTTACACGGATCAGTCGTCCTGGTCCCTTTGCAGAAAAACAGCCCCAAAGTATGATGTTTCCACCCCCATGCTTCACAGTAGGTATGGTGTTCTTTCTCCTCCAAACACGACAAGTTGAGTTTTTACCAAAAAGTTCTATTTTGGTTTCATCTGACCATATGACATTCTCCCAATCCTCTTCTGGATCATCTAAATGCTCTCTAGCAAACTTCAGACGGGCCTGGACATGTACTGGCTTAAGCAGGGGGACACATCTGGCACTGCAGGATTTGAGTCCCTGGCGGCGTAGTGTGTTTCTGATGTAGCCTTTGTTACTTTGGTCCCAGCTCTCTGCAGGTCATTCACTAGGTTGCCCCGTGTGGTTCTGGGATTTTTGCTCACTGTTCTTGTGATAATTTTGACCCCACGGGGTGAGATCTTGCGTGGATCCCCAGATCGAGGGAGATTATCAGTGGTCTTGTATGTCTTCCATTTTCTAATAATTGCTCCCACAGTTGATTTCTTCACACCAAGCTGCTTACCTATTTCAGATTCAGTCTTCCCAGCCTGGTGCAGGTCTACAATTTTGTTTCTGGTGTCCTTTGACAGCTCTTTGGTCTTGGCCATAGTGGAGTTTGGAGTCTGACTGTTTGAGGTTGTGGACAGGTGTCTTTTATACTGATAACGAGTTCAAACAGGTGCCATTAATACAGGTAACGAGTGGAGGACAGAGGAGCCTCTTAAAGAAGAAGTTACAGGTCTGTGAGAGCCAGAAATCTTGCTTGTTTGTAGGTGACCAAATACTTAATTTACCGAGGAATTTACCAATTAATTCATTAAAAATCCTTCAATGTGATTTTCTGGATTTTTTTTTCTCGTTTTGTCTCTCATAGTTGAGGTATACCTATGATGAAAATTGGAGACCTCTCTCATCTTTTAAGTGGGAGAACTTGCACAATTGGTGGCTGACTAAATACTTTTTTGCCCCACTGTATGTGTTCACCACAGCCATGTCTATCCTTTTAGCAAAGTCCACAACAATCTATCCTTCCACATTTCCCTCCTTAAGACCATACCTACCCAGAACCTCCTCATCACCTCTGTTCCCTTCACCTACAGTACATGTCCATCAAAGTCTGCTTCAATCACCACTCTCTCCTCCCTGGGAACCATGAATTCTGCTGTCTACCAAAAAATCCTGAAGGAGAATATCCGGCCATCTGTTCATGACCTCAAGCTGAAGCGCACTTGGGTTCTGCAGCAGGACAATGATCCAGAACACACCAGCAAGTCCCCCTCTGAATGGCTTAAGAAAAACAAAATGAAGACTTTGGAGTGATCTAGTCAAAGTCCTGACCTGAATCCGATTGAGATGCTGTGGCATGACCTTAAAAAGGTGGTTCATGCTCGAAAACCCTCCAATGTGGCAGAATTACAACAATTCTGCAAAGATGAGTGGGCCAAAATTCCTCCGCAGCGCAGTGAAAGACTCATTGCCAGTTATCACAAATGCTTAATTGCAGTTGTTACTTCTAAGGGTGGCTCAACCAGTTATTAGGTTTAGGGGCAATCACTTTTTCACATAGGGCCATTTAGATCTTTTCTTTGTCTAATATTTACATTTGTTCGATGGGGGCAATGGATCAGCGTTCTCGTTGCGCCCTCCGCCAGTACCCGGGCTCGCCTGGGGAAGCTAATGATCCTACCAGCAGACTAAATTCGAAGAGACGACGCCTCTGTGCCAAGTCAAAGAAGAATCCTAGTCACAGTCCTAAAGCTGAAAGCAAACAGCCCCAAGAGCACTTTGTGGTAGGATCTGCCCTTCGCATATTACAACTAAACGTTGAAGGCCTATCTGCAGCCAAGCGAAGCCTTATTGACGTCCTCGCCTTCCAACATTCGATTGATGTAATCTGCCTCCAAGAGACTCATATTGGCACAGAGGAAGCTGGCCGCTTCACCATCAAAGGCTTTGACCTCCTGTGCTATGTTCTACATGCTAAACATGGGCGTGCCACCTATGTGCGTTCTGACATAGTTGAAGCAAATCACCTGATAACAACACATTTCTCAGACACCATAATCATTGGTGGCTTCCATATTGTCAATGTGTACAAGCCCCCTAATGCCAACTGGGATCTGCAGGTCTTACCCACCCTACCCCACCCTGCCATCTATGTGGGGGACTTTAACAGCCATCACCCTGACTGGGGGTACCCAGCAGTGGACAGTGATGGGGAGGCAGTTTCAGACTGGGCATCCAGAAATGACCTCGCTTTGATATACGACCCCAAACAAAGAGGAACCTTCCACTCTGCTAGGTGGAAGAAGGACTATTCTCCTGACCTGTGTTAGGTCAGCTCTTTGAATGGGGAGCCATATCCTACACAGATCCTCATTCTTGATGATTTTCCACACAGCCAACACCGGCCCCTGCTTGTACACATTGGCCTACAACTTCCAGTCATATACAGCCCAAGGAAGATGCGCTGGAACTTCCGCAAAGCCAACTGGAAGAAATTCAGTGAAACTCTGGACCGGAGCGTTGTTACCATCCCACTCCACACCATCACTGTAGATGAAGCATACAACCGCTTCTGCAGCGCAATCTTCAAGGCTGCCCATACTGCAATCCCACGAGGCTACCGACCCCTCTATGTCCCATGTTTGGACGGAGAAAGTGCTGCCCTCCTACAATCCTATCAAACATCAGGGGACCCAGAGATAGCAGACCATCTCATTGAATCGCTAAATACAGCCCGGCGAAAGAAATGGGAGGAGACAGTTGCTGACCGGAGCTTTACCCACTCTAGCAGGAAATGTTGGAGCCTCATCCGTCGCCTAGGAACTGCACAGAAGCCCCCTAGCCAAAGCCGAGCATCCGTCACACCCAACCAAGTTGCATCCCACCTACTGACTATCGCCAAAGCACCCCAAGACAAAGACACCAGAAGAGCAGTTACAACTGAGCTAAAAAAAACACCAAAAAATGCCTGTAGAGGAAACGAACCCTGAACCCTTCGAGGCTGCTGAACTGGAGAAAGTCCTACAGGGCCTGAAATGTGGAAAGGCAGCAGGATACGATAACATCTTCCCAGAATTCATGAAAAATCTTGGCCCCCGAGCCCTAACCTGGTTGACACAATTCTACACAAGGATCACACAAACAAACTCGATCCCAAAGAAATGGCGGACAGCAAAGGTCATTGCCATCCCAAAACCTGGCAAAGACCACAAACTACCAGCAAGCTACCGCCCAATCTCCCTACTCAGCGTTCCTTACAAAATCATGGAGCGCCTAATACTGCAACGCATTTCCCCAGAAATAGAGGATATTCTAAGTGTGGATCAAGCAGGTTTCCACAAGGACCGCAGTACAGGAGAACAAGTACTGGCCCTAACCACCTTCATTGAAAATGGCTTCGAGAGCAGACTGAAGACAGGGGCTGTGTTTCTCGATCTTACAGCCGCCTATGATACGGTCTGGCACAAAGGCCTCCTCCTGAAACTTAAAAAGGCGATCCCTGCTTGGGCAACAGCAATTATAAAAACCCTGCTGACCAACCGAAGGTTCAGAGTCCACCTCAGTCAGAACACAAGTGCATGGAGAATGCAGAAAAACGGACTCCCACAAGGCTCAGTTCTAGCTCCAACTCTGTTCAACCTCTACATAAACGACCTGCCTACTACAAAATCCCGCATATTCATCTATGCAGACGACATCTGTTTGGCATTCCAAGCACCAGACTTTGAACCACTGGAACGGGTGCTCACGGAAGATCTTGCTAAACTGGACCAGTTCTGCAAAATCTGGCGCCTAAAACCAAGCCCAGCAAAAACCGTCTCCAGTGTATTTCATCTCCACAATGCAAAAGCTGCCAGAGAACTAAACATCTACCTGAGCGGACTCAAGCTTAAGCATGCCCCAAATCCAACTTATCTTGGAGTGACCCTTGATAGGACCTTATCCTTCAAGGAACATCTAAAGGGGACGGCTGCTAAGGTGAAAGTACGAAACAACCTGCTCTGCAAGCTCGCTGGTGCAAAATGGGGGGCGGCAGTCTCCACCCTGCGCACCTCAGCACTGGCCCTTTCATACTCTGTAGCAGAATATTGTGCCCCTGTCTGGTCCAGGTCATCTTACACACACCATGTAGACACCCAGCTCAACTCAACCATGAGAACTATAACTGGAACAATCCGCTCAACACCACTCCCCTGGCTCTCTGTACTGTCAAACATAGCCCCTCCACACATCCGGCGAGCAGCATTAACTCAAAGGATGCTCCAAAAAGTTAAAGATTTTCCTCACTTACCAATCCATGCAGATATCTACACCCCACCCACTGCCCGACTTTCATCCAGACGGCTGATTTGGAAAAACCCTCCCCCAGCTGACTTTACCATCCAGACAGCTTGGCAAGAGGAATGGGAGACCAAGGAGGTCCCAAACAAACAGCTGGTGATAAACCCCAACCAACAGGTCCCGGGCACTAACCTCCCAAGGAGACAGTGGTCTACACTCAATCGCTTCAGGACTGGACATGGCCCCTGCTTGGCCAGCCTTCACAGATGGGGCAGTAGCCCTAGCCCACTGTGCGCATGTGGAGAGGAGCAAACAATGGAACACATCATAGAGGCTTGCCCGCTCCAAAGACTGGAAGGAGGATTACACACCCTCCATACAGCAAACCAGGAGGCAACTGCTTGGCTTAAGGACTTTGCATTCGCTAAATAAATAAATAAATTTGTTCGATGATCTGAAACATTTAAGTGTGACAAACATACAAAAAAATGAGAAATCAGGAAGGGAGCAAACACTTTTTCACACCACTGAAGCCTTTTCAGCACAAAACAATTTGTAATATATTTCTAATACTTTTATTTCATGAATGAAGCTATATACAAACCTTGACAGTATTTTTTACTGTTGTAGTACGGATTCATTTATGCCACATAATATTCAGAGCTTTGTATATAAAACATTTATAAGCAGCATAATCTTTATTTTAAGGGTCAAATTGCTGTTGTGGCCCTCAGCTGCTTCTATTTAGTCAGAGACTGAAAAAATGGCTCTTTGGTTGGCAAACGTTGCAGACCCCTGATCTAGCCAATCAATACAAGTCCTTTTCTCCTTCCTTAGTGTCCAGGCTCTCATACAACTCACTATATGCCCTTTCCTTTTCCTTTGCTACCTCTCTCTTTGCCATGTGCCTAGATTCCAAATACTCCTGTCTACTTTCTCCCTCTCCCTGACTCACTCACTTTTTCTTTGCTAACCTCTTCTTTTGAATACTTTCCTGTACCTCCTCATTCCACCACCAAGTCAACCACTCTGTTACTGCTGTTAAATGTTCATGCTAACCTGAATTGATCAACCCTATATATTGGCTGTCTTGGCTTTTTTCCATCATTGTGTGAGATACAGTATATTTCTTCCAAATGTTTACCATAAACATTTTCATTTTCAGGAAAAGTCTCCAGTATGTCCATGTTGCAGCTGTGACAAGTGAAGCAGCATGTATCCAGTAGTTCCATATGTTAATGTGGAACAGAAAAGGATGTTCAGTAACAGCCCGCTGTGGCTCATTTGTGGCAGTTTGAGTTAATGGATGCAGGTTGTCCATGATTCCACTGCCGATGTGTGTGTGTGTTGATGGTTGTTTATCGCTGTGTTTCGTGGGTTTGAGGGGAGCAGTGGGTTCTTGTTTTACTGACGGAAGCTTTCACTAAAACTGTTTCCTATGTGCAGCCATCTGGGACCTGTGAGCGTGTCTATGGTAACATTGGCAGTCCAGATGTTTCTGGAAAAGCCTGGTAATGTGTGGCATATGAGCACAAGTGAGGGGAGGACATGAGCCCAGGCAGGCCCTGCTTTCATGACAATGGCAGAATCATTAGAAACTGAGACCCATGTGCAAACTTTCTGCATGGATAGCCTGTAGCTGAGGTTATCTAAGAAGTCCAGAGAAAACCTCACTGTGCTGACATGTTGTTATAAATGAGGATGTCTGCTTAACTCTGCAGATGTTTGGAACCCTGGAATAGAGAGATGGTCATGGCTGAATGTGTGTACTAATAACAGAGCAATAACTGCCTCTTCAGTGTCGGACCAGGTGTGAGCAGGTTTCTGTGCATACATTAGAGAGTGCATTTTCGTGTGTTGGTGCCATGAAGGAGATGCTGTCAGCGAGTGGTTTGAGCTGTGCTTTATGACTTTATTTTGGCTCTCAGTCTGCTTTCACAGATAAAGTATCACTGGCATTCCTGGGATTTTTGGACATGATTTGCAATGGTGCTTAAACAATATTATTATTAAAGCAGCGGTGTGTAAAATTTAGCAACATCTTGCAGTGAAGCTGCATCCGTTCCCCACCCCTTCCCTTCTACATGGGAATGGCAATCTATGGCGGCTGTCAGATGTCAAAAACCTTCAATATAGACTCATATTTCATTTGCTAATTAGGTGCTATAAGTATAGCAAACCTGTTTGGAGTTGGTAGCCATGCCATACATTGTTTGTTAATTTAGAACTTTGTCTATTTGGGTATTTTGAGATATATTTAAAATACAATCACAATAGCAGAAATAAATATAGCACATCAAATGAGCTAGCACAAATGATAAGATAAGATAAGATAAGCCTTTATTAGTCCCACAACGGGGAAATTCCAGGATTGCAACAGCACAGGGATAGCAACACTCAGAGCAATAATCAGAAGGCAAGAAAAAAACAAGAGCAGCGAGGAAACATATGTACATATAAACATAAATATATAGACACACAATGCGGAGCATTGCAGCTAGATGGAATAAATATATAGATATATAAACACAGTGCGGAGCATTGTAGCTAGATGGAATAAATATGTGAATATATAAACACACACAGTGTGGAGCATTGTCGCTAGATGGAATAAATATATAAATATACAAACACACACAGTGCGGCGCATTGCAGCTAGATGGAATGAAACAGCACAACAGTCTACTTAGTTATCCTACATGGTATGATTATGTACCCATACATATTGTCACCCTCCGTAGCTACTGGTATTTTCCTAGTTGTGTACGGGAGGGGACCATTGTGTAAGTCTATTGCGTCTTTTGCATTCAATACTATTAGGTCGTCACGTCTTTTTGCTATCTCTGCAAGCAGCCCTGCTTAGGTTATACAGTCTGACAGCCGTTGGTAGGAAGGACCTGTGAAACCTCTCGGTTGTGCACCTAGGATGATGTAGTCTGCTGCTAAATGAGCTCCTTAGTGCATTCATTGTGTCCTGCATAGGGTGAAACTCGGACTCCAGCAGAGATGATAAATGGCATTCACTTATATAGCACTTTTATTCTCATCTCTAGATGACCAAAGCGCTTTGCAGATCCTGCTATCCACCCATTCACACACTGATGGCAGCATAGCTGCCCAACATGGCGCTGTCCAGACCCATCAGGAGCAATTGGGGTAAAGTGTCTTGCCCAGGGACACAACGGCAGGATATGTGGGGAGAGCGGGATTTGAACCGCCAACCATCCGGTTATTAGACGACCTGCTCTACCTCCTGAGCCACTGCTGTCAAATAGCATAGGTAATAGCAATTACTCACCAATGATGCTTCCTTGTATTCTTAGAATTAATGAAAATCCAACAAATCCAGTCCTGTTTCATCAACACACATCAGGTAAATCCATTCACAGATCCCATAGGTCCATTCAAGTAAGATTTATTCTCCATCCATGTTATTAGATATTTAACCATGAATTTGTTGCGCTGTTAGAAACAAGATGGCCGAGCTTCCGGTGTTCTGCGCATAAAAATTACATTTCCCATGGAGCTAGTGGAAGAAAAGAAGCTGAACCCCCCCCCCACTCTTGACTATCAGCTTTTGTCTGACGTAGCAGTTATTTTTCACAGAAATGATTTTTCTCATGTGAAGGTGATAAAGAATAAAAGTTGTAGATATGTAAAGTTGTAGTTGCATGATTGAATTTGTTCTTTCACATATAGTGTGATGAAGGGCTGAAATACTTTTAACTGTTAATATTGATGATAATGTTTATTTCTTTGTTTCCCTGGCATGATGGAGGAACAGATCACAGACACACACAAGAAGGACAAACTATCAGTATCGGCTGATATTTCACAATTGGTGCATTCCTGAAAACTACATACAGTAATAAATAAGCTTTTTTTTTATTCATTAAACAGAATGAATTTAGCATCATTTATGCAGAAACAGAACTTCACAGACTTCATGTCTACTTGGCTTAGTCATTTATGTCAAAAGGTAATACTCCTGTATGTACGTGCTCATTTGTGATAATATTTAAAATAAATTCAGAATTTGACTGACTGGAAGAACTGGAGACCTTGGACAGTCTGTTAGCCCCGCCAACTGCAGAACAAGCCATAGGCCAGAATTTTTTTCTTTTTTTTAAAGCCATAGGCCAGAAATTTGCTGTAAAAATAACCACTAATGCCAATATTCCACACCAAACCTGTCAGTGAGTGTGCCAGCTTTTTTAAAATCAAGCAGTTGAATAAATAAAGTGAATATCTGAATTCAAAATTTGAAAACTAACTGCAGATGTAACTGATAAACTGATAGATATCAGAATAACTGAATATTTGAGTAGAGCCTAGAAAAGGAAATGTTAAAATGCAAAATAAGTGAAATATATTTTCTGTATTCTACTCTATTGTAGATCGTCATAATCAACGTGTTTTATTTAACACTATTGACTCTGTTCTTAATACCCCACAGACTGACTGTTTGGAGGCCTCCTCTGAGTTATGCAGTGATTTTATGAACTTTTTTATTGATAAGGTGGCCACCACCAGGGCTCTCATCTCACCTCCTGCCTCTGATCCCTCTGCCTCTGTCCCTTGTTCTGCTGTTTTTGATCAGTTTGAACCTGTGACTCTGTCATTTTTAGAGGATGTGGTTGGCCACATTAAGCCCTCAGGGTCTCCCTGTGATGCAGTCCCTCCTAGAATTTTTAAAGAGGTGCTTCCCAGTATAGGCCAGTCAGTTTTCGCCATCTTGAACAGCAGCCTGTCATCTGGTGTCGTTCCTGCAAATTTTAAACATGCAGTAGTACAGCCCTTGATTAAGAAAACTGGTCTCGATCATACCATGTTGGCAAATTTTAGGCGTATTTCCAAGCTGCCATTTCTCTCAAAAGTTTTAGAGAAAATTGTCTATATGCAGCTGAAATGTTTTCTGGATGAACACGGTATTTTGGAGATTTTTCAATCTGGTTTCAAATCTCTTCATAGCACAGAGATAGCCTTGTTAAGAGTTTTTAACAATATTCTCTTAGCATGTGATTCAGGTGAATATGCTGTTCTTGTGCTGCTTGATTTAACTGCTGCCTTTGACACAGTGGACCATCATGTTTTAATTTCCCGTTTGCAGCACCTAGTGGGCATTTGTGGCACTGCTCTTAACTGGTTTAGGTCCTATCTGGCAGACAGGACTTTTAAAGTTAGCATATCTGGGTTTGAATCCTCTTCTGCTCCTCTGCCATACGGAGTCCCACAGGGGTCAATTCTAAGGCCCATGCTTTTTTTCTCTGTACATACTTCCACTGCATTCCATTTTTAAAAAGCATGGCATCTCTTTCCACCTGTATTGCTGATCACTGTCAGATTTATGTCCCTCTAAAACAAAAGGCTACCTCATCAGTAAGCTCACACCTGACATGGATTGAAGACAAAGTCTTGGATGGCCCTAAACTTCCTAAATTTTAATGATAAGAAGACCGAAGTGATGGTGTTTGGACCTAATTGCCCCTGTGAGTCCCCTCCTGTATACTTGCTTCCCCTTACTCCTTATGTTAAATCCACAGCTAGGAACCTAGGTTTTATTATGGCCAATGATTTTAAATTAGACACGCATATTCGTTCTGTGGTAAAATCCAGCTTCTTTCATCTAAGGTGTTTAGCAAAAGTAAAACCCATTCTCTCGAGACCACACCTGGAAACAGTAATCCATATGGCTGTGTTGTGAGACATGTATATGTTGGACACTGCATATGTGATTTAACCACGATGAAGGAGAGCCAGCCCCCTGCGGTGCGGAGCCACAGAGCCTGGACCCCCTGCGGAGGACAGGGGACAGAAGACTTCCTGACCACTGAGGCTCGGGAAGAGAGAAGGGGGAGTTATGTAAATAAAAGGCTAATGAATGTGAATAAAGAGACTTTGATATAGATGTGTGATTTCCCCCGCGAGGGAAATGGTTTGATGTGAGAAGGTTTAAATGAGAGAACTTTGGTGTGTTGACTCGCTTTGTTCGCTGCTCAAGAATAAGAGCAGACAGTGGAATGATTTCTTGAATAAACTGAAATGAAAGACAATTCGGTTTCGTTATTCAAGTCTCCCCACATTGGTGACTGACGACGTTGAGAATGAACGAAGAAATTCTCAGGGTCCCGGACTCACAGCGCTCAGAGCTGGCGAGCGCAGTGGCCGTTAAGCTGCCTGATTTCTGGCAGGATAACCCACGGTCGTGGTTTCTGCAAGCAGAGTCGCAGTTCGCGCTCGCAGGAGTAACGGTGGATGACACTAAGTTCCACCATGTCATCGCTAAACTGGACAACAGCACAGCTCGGTGCGTGCAAAGCTTGGTGGAGCAGCCACCCGCGACCGACAGGTACAGCAAGCTGAAATCCACCCTCATCAAGTTTTTCACCCCCTCGGCTGAAGTGAGGGCGAGGAGGATCCTGTCTTTGCTAGACCAAGGTGGACACAGGCCGAGCGCCCTGATGGAGGAGATGATACAGCTGAGAGGGTTGGACAACGATGATTTCATTTTTCAGTTCATCTTCCTCTCCAACCTCCCGGCGCATGCGAGAAGCACGCTGGCCGGCAAAAAGTGTCACACCCTGGAGGAGTTCCGGGAGCTGGCCCAGGAGGCAGACGGGATCCTGGACGCCTGCGGCGGGCAAGCAACCACAGCAGCGACCCGAGATGGCGGGGAGCCAGAGGCGGCAGAACCAGACTGGCCGACGATGGCGGCAACACGGCCGCGACGAGGGGGAGCCAATAGCCCGGCGACAGAGGCGCGGGCACGACACAGCGGAGGAGAAGATCTCTGCTTTTACCATCGGAGGTTCGCAGAGAAGGCACGCAGGTGTGTGCCGCCCTGCATCTTCAGGAGTTCGGGAAACGGCAAGACCGGGGGTCGCTAGCAGCTTCGACCCTCGGAGAACGCAACAAGCTGCTCTACATCACGGATGCGCGCTCCGGACGAGTGTTCCTCATTGACACCGGAGCACAAGTGAGCTTCATCACCCCAACATACGCGGACCGGGTAGCTGGACCCCACGGTGACGGAGCTACAGCGGCAAATGGCTCGAACATCAACACCTACGGGAGAAGGACCTTGCCTTTATGCTTACATGGCCGCACATATGAATGGACTTTTGTAGTAGCGGCGGTGAGTTTCAACATGTTGGGCGCGGATTTTTTGTGTTCACACAATCTGTTAGTTGATCTTGCTAATAGACGGCTGGTAAATGCACTCTCTTTTTACTCTCTCCCCTGTTCAGCTCGAGTGTCCCCGCCACCAGTACAGACCCACGTCGCTACAGCAGGTGGTAAGTTTCACACACTCCTCACCCAATTTCCAGCGCTCACTGTGCCCACTTTTTCAGCGACGGTCGCGAAGCACGGGGTGAAACACTTCATCCCCACTTCTGGTCCTCCCGTGTTTGCAAAAGCTCGGCGCTTGGATGCAGTTAAGCTCGCCATTGCGCGCGAGGAGTTCGCCAGCCTGGAGAGGCTGGGCATCGTTCGTAGGTCGAAGAGCCCGTGGGCTTCGCCGCTGCACATGGTACCGAAAGCTGATGGCTCCTGGAGACCGTGCGGGGATTACCGCAGGCTAAACAACGCTACGGCACACGATCGTTATCCCATCCCGCACATTCAGGATTTTTCGGTGCACCTGGCGGGGGCGCGCATTTTTTCAAAGATTGATCTAGTTCGCGGCTATCACCAAGTCCCGGTCCAACCGGAGGACATTCCTAAAACAGCGGTAATAACCCCGTTCGGACTTTTCGAATTTTTACGCATGCCGTTTGGTCTCAAAGGGGCGGCGCAAACATTTCAGCGGATGATGGATGCCGTGTTACGCGATCTCCCTTTCGTGTTTGTGTACCTCGACGACATTTTGGTCGCGAGTACTTCAGAGGACGAACACGAAACGCACCTCACAGCAGTTTTTAGGAGGCTGGGAGAGCACGGCTTAATAGTTAACCCAGCCAAGTGCCAGTTCGGCGTTGAGCGGATTGATTTTTTGGGTCACCGCGTCTCCCCGGAGGGAGCGGTTCCGTTACCAGAGAAAGTACGCGCGGTAGCGGATTTTCCCCGTCCACAAACGGTCAAATCACTACAGGAATTCTTGGGGATGGTGAATTTTTATAACCGGTTCCTGCCCCACGCAGCTCAAATCATGCAACCGTTATATGCCGCGCTCAAAAAACAAAAGCCGACCCAGGCGGTCGAATGGTCCCCGGAGCGGGAGCGCGCGTTCACAGAGGTTAAAAAAGCCTTGGCTGACGCTGCGCTCCTGGCCCACCCAGACCCTGCAGCACGTATCGCGCTGACGACAGACGCTTCAGATTTAGCCATAGGGGCCGTTATTGAGCAACAGGTAGCCGGAGTTTGGCAGCCTTTGGCTTTCTTTAGCAAATCTTTAAGCGCGGCTGAGCGAAAATACAGCGCGTTTGACAGAGAACTGTTGGCGCTGCATTTGGCTATTCGTCATTTCCAGTTCTGGCTGGAAGGACGGTGCTTCACCGCTTATGTGGACCACAAGCCGCTCACATACGCCATGGCCAAAATTTCAGATCCGTGGTCCGGCAGGCAGCAGAGGCAGCTGGCCGCAATCTCGGAATTTACCACTGACATTAGGCACGTCGCGGGCAAATTCAATGTAGTAGCGGATTGTCTCTCACGCGCGTTCACGATCCCGACACGCGCAGAGGCAGAACGGGCCACCGTGACCGCGCCGCAGGAGAGCGGCACGGTGGCGCGCGCAGCCCCGGTGCACGTGGGTATAGATTACGCAGCCATGGCAGCGGACCAGGGGGCGGACGCAGACGTGCGCGCGCTCCAGTCTGGACCAACAGGGTTGAGGCTGGAGAGCAAGTGTTTACAAACCGGTATGCCCCCCCTGATCTGCGACATGTCGACGGGGCGCCCGCGTCCGGTGGTTCCGGCCACGTGGCGCCGCCGTGTTTTTGACTCGGTCCACTCACTGGCGCACCCGGGGGTGCGCGCGTCGGTGAAACTAGTGGCGGAAAAGTTTGTTTGGCCGTGCCTGCGCAAGCACGTGAAGGAATGGGCAAAAACCTGCATTTCCTGTCAACGGGCCAAAATTCACAGGCACACAAGAGCCCCGTTAGAACCGTTCCGCATTCCGGCCAGAAGGTTCGACCATGTGCACGTCGACCTTGTGGGCCCCCTACCGGCATCACAGGGGTTCACGTATCTTTTGACAATGGTGGACCGCACCACACGTTGGCCGGAAGTGGTCCCACTTGCGACGACCACGGCCGCGGAGGTGGCTCGCGTTTTTTTAACGGCTTGGGTGGCGCGCTTCGGGGTTCCGTCGGACATTACGTCCGATAGAGGACCGCAATTCATCTCTGAGCTGTGGTCAGCGATGGCCAACGGCTTAGGAGCCAAAATTCACCGCACTACTGCTTACCACCCTCAGGCTAATGGTTTATGCGAGCGTTTTCATAGGTCTTTGAAGGCAGCACTCAGAGCGTCGCTCACGGATGCAGATTGGGTAAATAAACTCCCATGGGTTTTATTAGGGTTGCGTTCTGCGCCTAAAGAGGACTTAGACGCCTCCCCAGCGGAGCTGGTATTCGCACAAACTCTGAGGCTGCCGGGCGAGTTTTTACCAGAGCACCCAGAGCCCCCACCTCTCTCTGCTCTGGGACCGTTAGTTGGCACGGGGGCAGACACGCTCCCGGGTCCGGTTCATCACGCTTTTCCACGAGTTTTCGTCCCCAAGGCTTTGAAAAATGCCGATTTCGTTTTTGTCAGGCGCGAAGCCCTTAAAGCAACGCTCAAACCACCTTACGAAGGGCCATTTCGAGTGCTGGAGGCAGGTGATAAGCAATTTGTGCTAGATTTTGGGGACAGAAAAGAGACAGTCAGTATTGACAGACTAAAACCTGCTTTTGTCATGAAGGACGTGTCTGTACCGGTCGCGGTGGCGCCTCGACGAGGCAGGCCCCCGCAGAGGGCAATTAACCACTCTCTTCCTCAGTCAACAGACCCGGAGCAGAACAGCACCGCAGGCAAGGCGGGGCCAACGCACAGCAGATTCGGCAGACGGCTGAAGCCCAAGCGGCGCACAGACTGAATGTTGGTGTTGATTATTCAGTAGTGAGTAAGGTGCTATTAAATTTTGGGAATTAGTCTGTTCTTCATCGTTTGGGGGGGGGGTTATATGGCTGTGTTGTGAGACATGTATATGTTGGACACTGCATATGTGATTTAACCACGATGAAGGAGAGCCAGCCCCCTGCGGTGCGGAGCCACAGAGCCTGGACCCCCTGCGGAGGACAGGGGACAGAAGACTTCCTGACCACTGAGGCTCGGGAAGAGAGAAGGGGGAGTTATGTAAATAAAAGGCTAATGAATGTGAATAAAGAGACTTTGATATAGATGTGTGATTTCCCCCGCGAGGGAAATGGTTTGATGTGAGAAGGTTTAAATGAGAGAACTTTGGTGTGTTGACTCGCTTTGTTCGCTGCTCAAGAATAAGAGCAGACAGTGGAATGATTTCTTGAATAAACTGAAATGAAAGACAATTCGGTTTCGTTATTCAAGTCTCCCCACAATCCATGCCTTTATTTCATCTCAGCTGGATTACTGTAACGCACTTTACACCGGTGTCAGCCAGTCATCTCTTTCCCGTCTGCAGCTGGTTCAAAACGCCGCTGCTCATCTTTTAACAGGTACACGTGGAAGAGATCACATCACACCCATCTTAGCTTCACTCCACTGGCTGCCCGTGTATTTTAGAGTTCATTTTAAAATTCTTTTATTTGTTTGTAAATCCTTGAACGGTCTTGCTCCGCCTTACCTCTTTGAGCTTCTGCATCCCTACGCTCCGACCCGGTCCCTTAGGTCAGCTGAACAGCTGCTTTTGGAGGTACCAAAGGCGAGGCGCAAGCTCAGAGGGGACAGAGCCTTTTCGATTATGGCCCCCAGGTTATGGAATGATTTACCCCTGGACATTAGACAAGCACCTTCACTGTCCATTTTTAAAACACGTCTTAAAACACATTTTTACTCCCTGGCCTTTGACCCAGTATGAGACATTGATTTTATTGAATGAAATGGATTTTTATTTATTTTACTTTTTATTTTTTTTTTATTTATTTTTTTTTTAACTGTGGTTCTTGTGTTAGCGCCCTTTGTGTTAGTGCCCTGCTTTTATGTTCTCTTGCTGTACAGCACTTTGTGTAGCGAGTGTTGCTTTTAAAGTGCTTTATAAATAAAGTTGATTGATTGATTGAAAAATGAATCCTTGATGATTTATGCGATTGCCAAGGATTAAGGATTCAAGGATTCATTTTTCAATCAATCAATGAATCCTTGAATCCTTAATCCTTGGCAATCGCATAAATCATCAAGGATTGATGATTTATGATGATTTATGATGAATCCTTGATGATTTATGCGATTGCGGGGGGCAATGGATCAGCGTTCTCGTCGCGCCCTGCGCCAGTACCCGGGCTCGCCTGGGGAAGCTAATGATCCTACCAGCAGACTAAATTCGAAGAGACGACGCCTCTGTGCCAAGTCAAAGAAGAATCCTAGTCACAGTCCTAAAGCCGAAAGCAAACAGCCCCAAGAGCACTTTGTGGTAGGATCTGCCCTTCGCATATTACAACTAGCCTGCCCCAGCCTTCACAGATGGGGCAGTAGCCCTAGCCCACTGTGCGCATGTGGAGAGGAGCAAACTATGGAACACATCATAGAGGCTTGCCCGCTCCAAAGACTGGAAGGAGGATTATACACCCTCCATACAGCAAACCAGGAGGCAACTGCTTGGCTTAAGGACTTGGCATTCGCTAAATAAATAAATAAATATGCGATTGCAAGGGTAATGGCTAGATCTCACTTGGGGCTGGTCTAGAACGGGGAGGTAAGGCGACTCCTTCCTTCCACTAGCCCGGGTGTACACCTTGGGCAAGTGTTAGCACACCCACAGCCCCCCTGTGGGTATGACCAGATCATTCAGGTTCAGGTTCAGGTTCAGGTTACTTTATTTGTACCCGTAGGTAGATTTGTTTTGCAGTTGGTGACATCCATATTTACAAGCCACTAATTACATTCAACATAGACACAAACACAGGCACACATCTGACAAAATAGGTAAATATAAAATATGTACAATATAATTTTTATAGCTTGTTCAACTCTTTGACAGCAGCAGGGACAAAGCTGTTTTTGTAGCGCTGGGTTCTACTTTTTGGGACAGCAAACCTCCGTCTGGAGGGAAGAAGCTGAAAGTTGCAGTGCAAAGGGTGGGAGTCATCATTTAAAATCGAGTCGGCCATCCTCTGTACTTGTCTGGTGTACAGGGATGTCAGGCTCAGCTGTGACTCACCAAGCAAACGACTGGACCATCTGACTACCTGATCCAAGGATTTCCTCTGTTTCAGTTTTATCTGACCAAACCATGACATTAAAGAAAAGGATAAAACAGATTCAATAAAAGCCCGATAGAACATAGTCATTATGGTTCGGTCAATTTGGAAGCGTGCAAGTTTCCTCAAACAATGCAAATTTTGCTGACCCTTTTTGCACACCCTTTCACAGTTCACCTCAAAGTTCAATCCACTATCAATAATTGTCCCAAGATATTTGTACGATTGTACACATTCGGTGGTCTGGCCTTTTAGTATGGTGACTTTGTGCCTGGGAGTTTTCCTCCTAAAGTCAATAATCATATCTTTCGTTTTTGTTGTATTCAGCTGCAGGTAGGAATCCTCACACCAGTGAACAAAGTCATCAACTACTGGGCCGTAGCCACTCTCACCATCCTGGAGGAGACTGACAATGACTGAGTCATCAGCATACTTTATAATGTGTCTGTTGTCATGTCTGCTCCGACACATGTTTGTGTACAGGATGAAGAGTAGTGGTGACAACACACACCCCTGAGGAAAGCCAGTAGAAGAGCACTTTAGGTCAGACAATGTGCTATTGACCCTTACTCTCTGCGTCCTGTTGGTTAAGAAATCCAGAATCCAACCCACCAGATTATTGCTTAAATCAAATTGTTGCAGGAGCCTTTCAACTAAAATATGAGGTTGGATTGTATTAAAGGCAGAAGAAAAGTCCACAAATAAAAGCCTGGCGTGTGTCCCATTAAAATCCAGATGTTTAAAAAGCATGTCAAACAGAGTGACAGTGGCATCCTCCACTCCTCTGTGAGGCCTATAGGCAAACTGCAGAGGATCCAATGCATGTTCAGTCTGCCTTAGGACCTCACATCTGACCAGTTTTTCAAAAATTTTCATTAAAATTGAAGTCAAAGCAACTGGTCTAAAGTCGTTTACCGTTTTAGGACAGCTGGATTTTGGAACGGGAACAACCACGGCATCTTTCCAGATCTTAGGCACATGTTGTGTCTGTAAGGACTTATTGAAAATATAATGAAATATAGGACTCAGTTCATGTGCACAGGACTTTACCAGGCGTCCACATATATTATCAGGGCCCTGACTTTTGTTCACTTTTACAGCGCCGAGCTCCCTTTTAACATCCTGCATCTCAATATTAAAGTGCTGATTGTCTTTGAGTTTCTGTTTCAAATCTTGGATTTCTGTGCTAAAATCAAAGGAGTCAAAACGACCATAAAAACAATTAAGAGCATTAGCCAGCTCTGTGTCTGAACTAAAACCATCTAAAAACACACGATTACTGCGCTCTGTGCTCTGAAGGCCTGCAATAGTTTTCATACTGGCCCAGGCCGAACCAAGTTTATTTGCTGCCATCTTGCTTTCCAACTCTGATTTATAATTCTGTTTTGCTCTTAAAATTTCGGCCTTCAGCTCCTTGGTGGCAACCTGTAGCGCAGAAACAGACCCCTGTTTAAAGGCAAGAGCTTTCCTCTGTAAGCAGGATTTAACTGATTTAGTAACCCATGGTTTGTTGTTGGGGTATATTTTGACACGTTTACGTGGAACAAACTTATTTTGACAGTGAGCCATGTATGAGCATGTGAGCTCAGCCAGAGAGTCCAAATCATCCCCGCAGGCCATTATGAACATCTTCCAGTCTGTACAGTCAAAGCATTCCTGGAGGCTGTGCTCTGAATCTTCTGTCCACACATCAATGTCTCTGGTCTCCACTTTGCCTCTTCTGAGAGCAGTTTTATATGTGGGCAGCAAATGAACACAGTTGTGATCTGATGATCCTAAAGGAGGAAGGGGGAGTGATTTATAGGCCCTCTCTATTGATCCATAGCACAGGTCCAATGTCTTTTTTCGCCTGGTTGGGCAGGAGACATACTGATGAAAGTTTTTAAGTGTCTTCTTTAAAGAAACATGGTTAAAATCCCCAAGAATGAAGTTTGGCGCCTCTGGAGAAATTGACTGCAGCCGCTGCACCACATCAGAGATGGTGCTGGAGGCGGAGTCAGCGTCTGCCCTCGGATGAATGTACACAGTTGTGATGAAAAGTTGGGGAAACTCTCGAGGCAAATAAAAGGGGCGTAGTGACACAGACAGCAGCTCCACATGGGGTGTACAGATGCGCTCTCTGACCGTGACAGATGTGCAGTACTGCTTATTAATGTATAAACATACTCCGCCCCCCTGACGCTTCCCAGTTACCTCTTCCTGCCGATCCGAGCGCAGCGGAGCTCCAAAGCCGTCAATCCACAGGTCTGCATCTCGATCATGCGCAGTAAGCCAAGATTCAGTGAAAGCCATGACGCAGCAGTTCTTAAAATCCTTCTGGTAACGTACATTGCCTTGAATTTCCTCCACCTTGTTTCTCACAGACTGTGCATTCCCAAAAATGATCGAAGGAAGAGGAATGTTACCAAACTGACGTCTCCTAAGGCGCAATTTCACACCTCCACGTCTTCCACGCTTCCTCCTGCCGCTTCTTTTTTCACCGCTGTGACCGTCTCTCAAAATAAAGTCCGGCAGATGAAATTTGGGCGCAATCAGAGACTCTGCACCAGCTGTGTTAAAGCGCAGCAACACGTCCCTGGAATATTGTATTCTGCCCGCTATTCTGCTCGCCATGGAGCCGAACGCGTTTACCTCAGAGACAAAGAGCCACAGCACAGATAGCAGCAGTGCGAGATAGGAGAGGAAATCCATGTTGCAGATACTAGGGAGCTGTTCGCCATATATTCCACAAACGCTCCAGAGCAGAAACGACACAGAGGATTTTCTAAAAACGTAAAAAAGTACAAAAAACACACACACGCACACATGCACTATATCACCAAGCTGCTGGTCGCTGCGTGCGCATGCGCCCATTACCATACTCATCTCTTCCTGACACTAACACCCAGGTGCTGTCTGTACAGGAGTATGAGGTGAGGAAAGTGTTCAGATCCGTGAATCCAAGGAAGGCGGCTGGTCCGGATGGCGTACTTGGAAAAGTACTCAAAGCCTGTGCCTTTGAGCTTGCCCCGGTGTTCACAAAAATCTTTAATCTGTCTTTGTCACAAGCCACTGTTCCACCCTGCCTTAAATCAGCTGTCATAATCCCTGTCCCCAAAAAGCATGCTGTGGACTGTTTAAATGATTACAGACCCATTGCTCTCACCTCTATTATCACAACATGCTTGGAGAGACTTGTACTGAGGCACATCAAAACCAGACTACCTGCGACCTTTGACCCCTTTCAGTTTGCTTACAGGGGAAACAGGTCAACGGAGGATGCCATCACCATCGCTCTCCACTCAGCTCTGGAACATCTAGAACACAAGAACTCATACGTCTGGATGCTCTTCATCGATTATAGCTCTGCATTTAATACTATTATACCACATATTCTGATTAGGAAACTGGTTCACCTTGGTCTTCACACACAGCTCTGCTCCTGGATTATGGACTTTCTCTCAAACCGTCCCCAAACTGTTAGACTTGGCCCTCACCTTTCCTCTACTATTACTCTCAGCACCGGCTCCCCGCAGGGCTATGTGCTGAGCCCACTTTTGTATTGTTTGTACACCTCTGATTGCACACCTATTCATCCGTCCAACCGCATCATTAAGTTTGCAGATGACACAACTGTGGTGGGACTCATCTCAGGGGAGGATGAGTCCGCCTACCGTGATGAGGTTCAAAATCTGTCTCTGTGGTGCTCTGCAAACAATCTGATTTTAAATACAAAGAAAACTAAAGAACTCATATTGGACTTCAGCAAACACAGAGCTGACCCATCCCCCATTTTTATCAATGGTGACTGTGTGGAAATAGTGCACAGCTATAAATTTCGTGGTATACATATTACAGACACCCTTTCTTGGACCACAAATACCACAGCTATTGTTAAGAAGGCCTGGCAACGTATCCACTTCCTCAGGATTTTAATAAGAAACAACCTTTGTAAGAGGCTGCTGATGACCTTTTACCGCTCTGCTGTTGAAAGCATCTTGACATACTGCATCACGTCTTGGTATGCAGGCTGCTCTGTTGCGGACAAAACAGCACTACAGAGAGTTGTAAGAACTGCGGAAAAAGTCATTGGCTGCCCTCTTCCATCACTCCAGGACATTGTTAACACCCGTTATCATACAAGAGCCAGGACCATCAGTACAGACATTTCTCACCCTGGTCATCATCTTTTTACTCTTTTGCCCTCAGGGAGGCAATATAGGTCAATTAAATCGCACTCCACTAGATTTATTAACAGTTTCTTTCCAAAAGCCATTCACTTTTTAGATCACCAATACATATCATAGTCACTAGTACATTATAAGATAAGATAAGATAAGCCTTTATTAGTCCCACAATGGGGAAATTCCAGGATTGCAACAGCACAGGGATAGCAACACTCAGAGCAACAATCAGAAGGCAAGAAAAAACAAGAGCAGCTAGTATACATATGTACATATATATATATATATATATATATATATATATATAGACACACAGTGCGGAGCATTGTGGTTGGTGGATGTGCAGCAGAAAGTCTAAGCTCTCTCTCCGCGGATGCGGCGGGCCAGCTGCATGTCTTTGGGCATGATGGTGACCCTCTTGGCGTGGATGGTGCACAGGTTGGTGTCCTTGAAGAGACCCACCAGGTAGGCCTCGCTGGCCTCCTGCAGAGCCATGACAGCGGAGCTCTGGAAGCGCAGGTTGGTCTTGAAGTCCTGAGCGATCTCCCTCACCAGGCACTGGAAAGGCAGCTTACGGATGAGCAGCTCCGTGGATTTCTGGTAGCGACGGATCTCTCTCAGAGCCACGGTACCGGGCCTGTAACGGTGAGGCTTCTTCATTCCGCCGGTGGCCGGAGAGCTTTTTCGAGCAGCCTTGGTGGCCAGCTGCTTCCTGGGAGCCTTTCCTCTAGTAGATTTACGGGCGGTCTGCTTGGTTCTTGCCATCGCTCTTTATTATTCTGTCTTATATTTCTTGCACGCTGCCTAAACTCCAGCCCGGCACCCGCGTCGTTTTTGCTTCAATTTCTCCCGGTATGTCGAGTTTCTCCGTTAGCACCGGGTGGCGGTTGAGTGCTAGCTAGCTCTTCCCTGCTGTATTGTCTCCTGCTGTAAACAGAGGCTCCGTCCGCCGACTCGGGAGACCTTTGGGGCGATCTGTGTGTCCGTGATATATATAGAGTGAAAGGTGTGCCGGATCAGAAAGTTATCACCGGATCAGAAAGAAGAAGGAAGATAAAAAGACTCAGAATTGAGCCGCTGTCGCAAAAGGCAGCCAACTTGTGTGGCGCCGGAACCGGAAGTCTCCGGTCTTACATCTGGCAGGGAAAGAAATTTTTATCTTTATTCTTAAATGTGTCTTTCGAATACATTCTGTTAACTTGACACAAAGATGACTGCACTTTTTTTTCACTTTTCAAGCTCTTTTTAATGCTGATATGTCATGTTCTTTGTGTTTTGCCATGGTTGTTGTTGATGTGTATGGATTGAGTGTTGTTTGTAGTTTTTTTTTTTGTGGGAGGGGGCATGTGCAGTTTCGTTGTGTTTTTTATGCAATGACAATAAAGGCTCTATCTATCCTAGCCAGAGATAAGGGGAGGCATTGGCAGCAGGGTGCCGGTTGGTGTGAGCAGCAGAGGAACTCCTTGCCTGAGTCAGTGGTGCAAGCACAAGATGGCATGTGGAGAAACCATTACTTTGGTCAACAGGTGGTGTCAGCAAGCGAGTTGCTACTATGGGGAAACCTTCTCATCAACCTTGTTTTGTTGCACTTACGTGCCCCACTTGGTAACTGATGTGGAGGTCCAGAGAGGTAGTCTGGTGGGGCACGACAACTACTGCCTTAATCACCGTGCAAGACGTCTTATTTTACCTGCAGCAAATGCCAGTGCTGCTGCAGGTCAAGCAAGAGTGGGCCTCGTAGCCCACATAAGAACCTGCCTACGCTAAAAATTGCTTCAAGCCTGAGAGTCATCATCGACCCCGATGGACTGCCGGTGATGATGTGATTGGTGCTGTTGACAAAGTAGATCTTTTAATATTTAACAAAAGCAAAACTGATTGAATACATTGATGGAGCAATCAATTGCATAACAGGTGGGGATAACATACACAGCAGGATTAAATAGCCATGGTGGTCAATGGGAGGGACTAGATAAGTGATGTTTCCTGTCATCCTTGAGTTCTTGACTCTTGACTTATGCAAGAGATTTAGTCTTGCTTCCCTGATTGTTTTGCTACCGCCGAGAAGCTGAGCTGACACAGCTGACCAAAGCATCCTTTCTTTTTCTCTCCTCAGAAGGAGTTTGCAGCTCCTCCTCCTCTCCTCTTCAGGAAGCTGAGCAATCCTGATCTGTCACCCTCGGCAACGGCTGCTACCAAATCCAAACTGCACCGACAGCTGAGCCAGGATGAAGGCCGGGCCCGCCGCAGCAGCATGGCCATGACTGGTAACACACACTCTCTGATCTTAAGAACCAGATTCTCCTTAAGAATATGAATAATCTGCATGATGGGTGCAATTATTTTTTGCTACTGGAAACTTTTCAGTCTCTTGTTTTTTTTTTTCCACAATATTTGTTATTGAACCTTTTTTACAAACATGGCACAAACAGTCAGACACTAACACTAAAGTAATTTAAAAATTAAAAAGAACACTAACAACAACAACAACAAAAATGTAATAAAAACAACAACAACCATTAACAAAAACAAGTCAACAACAATGCTCCTCTGTTTAGTCTAGGTAATCTATTACATAAGAATACATAATATACATTCACCAGCTTGGAATTTGCAAGGTCCACACATATCATTCACCTTCTTCTTCAGAAGTTATGTTTAATTTCTTTCAGTCTCTTGTTTTTAGTCAGGTTTTAGGATTCACAAGGTGAAGCAGGGTAGATGTCCTGTGTGTATCCTTTACACAATGTCAGCTGTCACCTGCTCTGCCTGCATTATTGATTTCTGCAGCCTGCATTTTGGAAAAGATAATTTTCTGCTAAGTTAGCACAAGTTGAATCTACAAAACCAGTTATAATATTTCAGTTTTAACATAATTAAGTTGTAGAATTTGAAATTCACACAAAACCCTCTTAAAGGACTGGTATTGTGGGAAGTGTTTTTGTTTTTAATCTAATAAGATATACCGATGGTTTACATGGTAAAATATTAAAATGTTCACCTCACAAAGAAATAAACAGTGCCTCCCTACTTGTGATTGGTCACTGCTCAAAAACACCTCTACTCAATCAGATGAGGGGCCCATTAATAACAGTGCTTGATCTTTTAATAAGCTGTCAAAAGCACAAAGGTTCTTTAAAACTACTTTTGCATGTGCTTGATGATGTCAAAACTTTAATTTAAGTTGGAATATGCAGCTTCGGACAGACCTTTGTCTAATTTAGAAAAATTGTCTAATTTCACTTGACTGGTCCAAAATAAATCAGCCATTGTGTGTAGAGCTGGGCAATAAAACAATAATGTTTTATTGAAGGGAGGGGGTCACGATCATGATGATAAAGGTACAGTGGGGTAAAAAAGTATTTAGTCAGCCACCAATTGTGCAAGTTCTCCCACTTAAAAGATGAGAGAGGTCTCCAATTTTCATCATAGGTATACCTCAACTATGAAAGACAAAATGAGAAAAAAAAAATCCAGAAAATCACATTGTCTGATTTTTAAAGAATTTATTTGCAAATTATGGTGGAAAATAAGTATTTGGTCAATAACAAAAGTTCATCTCAGTACTTTGTTATATACCCTTTGTTGGCAATGATAGAGGTCAAACGTTTTCTCTAAGTCTTCACAAGGTTTTTACACACTGTTGCTGGTATTTTGGCCCATTCCTCCATGCAGATCTCTTCTAGAGCAGTGATGTTTTGGGGCTGTCGTTGGGCAACACAGACTTTCAACTCCCTCCAAAGATTTTCTATGGGGTTGAGATCTGGAGACTGGCTAGGCCACTCCAGGACCTTGAAATGCTTCTTACGAAGCCACTCCTTCATTGCCCGGACGGTGTGTTTGGGATCATTGTCATGCTGAAAGACCCAGCCACATTTCATCTTCAATGCCTTTGCTGATGGAAGGAGGTTTTCACTCAACATCTCACGATATATGGCCCCATTCATTCTTTCCTTTACACGGATCAGTCGTCCTGGTTCCTTTGCAGAAAAACAGCCCCAAAGCATGAGGTTTCCACCTCCATGCTTCACAGTAAGTATGGTGTTCTTTGGATGCAACTCAGCATTCTTTCTCCTCCAAACACGACAAGTTGAGTTTTTACCAAAAAGTTGTATTTTGGGTTCATCTGACCATATGACATTCTCCCAATCCTCTTCTGGATCATCCAAATGCTCTCTAGCAAACTTCAGACGGGCCTGGACATGTACTGGCTTAAGCAGGGGGACACGTCTGGCACTGCAGGATTTGAGTCCCTGGCGGCGTAGTGTATTACTGATGGTAGCCTTTGTTACTTTGGTCCCAGCTCTCTGCAGGTCATTCACTAGGTCCCCCCATGTGGTTCTGGGATTTTTGCTCACTGTTCTTGTGATCATTTTGACCTCACGGGGTGAGATCTTGCGTGGAGCCCCAGATCGAGGGAGATTATCAGTGGTCTTGTATGTCTTCCATTTTCTAATAATTGCTCCCACAGTTGATTTCTTCACACCAAGCTACTTACCTATTGCAGATTCAGTCTTCCCAGCCTGGTGCAGGTCTACAATTTTGCTTCTGGTGTCCTTTGACAGCTCTTTGGTCTTGGCCATAGTGGAGTTTGGAGTCTGACTGTTTGAGGTTGTGGACAAGTGTCTTTTATACTGATAACAAGTTCAAACAGGTGCCATTAATACAGGTAATGAGTGGAGGACAGAGGAGCCTCTTAAAGAAGAAGTTACAGGTCTGTGAGAGCCAGAAATCTTGCTTGTTTGTAGGTGACCAAATACTTATCTTACCGAGGAATTTACCAATTAATTCATTAAAAATCCTTCAATGTGATTTTCTGGATTTTGTTTTTCTCATTTTGTCTCTCATAGTTGAGGTATACCTATGATGAAAATTGGAGACCTCTCTCATCTTTTAAGTGGGAGAACTTGCACAATTGGTGGCTGACTAAACACTTTTTTGCCCCACTGTAAGCCTCAAAATTTGACCATTGAGCCCATCACGCAGTAGGTCTGATGTAATGCTGGCCCCACAGCCAATCACAGTCAAGGCACTGCGCAACTCCCACCCTGAAAGAAAAAAATGTAAACAAACATTAGCAGTATGGCTACGTCAAAGAGGAAACATATCGGGCAGCCAGGATGTCACGGAGGAAAAGGTCTCTCAGGATGATGTCATGCTAAAAAAGGCCAGACAGTATCCAGAGTGTGCAGAGCACACCGAGCACAGATGAAGCCAGTTTGCACAAGCTGTTGAGAAGTCCAAACAAAGTCCATCAGGTAACACAACAAACTTCTTTCCCCACTCAAAAGTACCATCCAAGTGATCAAACCAGCCTTCTAGCAGTGGTGTTGTTCCTAAACAGCAGGCAGTTGCATCTGCATTTACTGTTGTGACCTCAGTATCAGGATATCCCAGATGCCATTACTGACTTCATGGTGAAAGGCGTGATGCCATTGACTCAAGCTGAGAAAGAAGGTTTCAGGAAACTTGAAAGTAAATGACCCGAGGTTTCAGTTCCGCAGCAGAAAACATTTCTCTGACTGCACTCATGCACCTCTGCGATGAATTTTGGGCAAAATTAGCAGCAGAGATAAAAGATGTGAAATCTACTGCGGCCCTGTGGTCAAGTCGGACGTCGGAGCCATAAAATCTCTCTACCCACTATGGGCTGCACGGTGGCGCAGTGGTTAGCACTGCGGCAGCACAGTTTACCCTTGGCCCGGGGATCGTGGGATCGATCCCAGCCCCCAACCAACAGTGATCTGTGTGGAGTTTGCATGTTCTCCCCATGTTTGCGTGGGTTTACTCCGGGATTTCTCCGGTTTCCTCCCACATGCCAAAAACATGCAGGTTAGATTAATTGGAGACTCTAAAGTGGCCCTAGATGTGAATGTGGGTGTGAATGGTTAAGGGATAGCGCTGTAGCGTGGCTGCTCATCCATCCAGGTGGTGGATACCCTCAATTTCCCCTCTGGGGATCAATAAAGTATACTAAATCTACTAAAAAAAAATGTTGACATGGAATGGAGTTTGCAAAGCAAATGTTTGCAAACTGTGTGTTTTCTTTCCATTGCACTGTCATCCTGGCAGCTCAGAGAAGATAGCCAGGTCTGCTTTATCACAGACAACGAAGCAAACATCAAGCCTATGACACTGACACACTGGACTGGCCTTCAGTGCTTTGGGCATAGACAACACCCTGCAATTGGTACGTTGAAGTGATTAAGTTAAGTGGTTCCCAACCTGTGGGTTGCAAAGTAACTACAGATGGACCTCAAAAAGCCACATTAAAAAAAATTATATTTTGTTTGCTGTGCATGTATACAGTTTGTGATATTTGTTGAAAGTAAATCTTACTAGTTACTAGGGCTGAAACGATTAGTCGACGTTGTTGATAACATCAACAATAAAAATTTGTCAACAAAGATTTTTATTGTTGACAAATCGTTTAGATATAAAATTTATATCCATGCCGTGGAACTGTTCAGTTGTAACTGCAATGCACGACCGGAACTGCTGTGGGCAGTAGCCCCTCTGTTGTCCGGTATTCGAGAAAAATTTCCAGTGAAGAAGAAGAGGAGCACAACATGGCGAAGTGGAAGGATAATAAACATGTAGAAGTGGAGCTAAAAAAAAAAAAAAAAAAAAGGCAGATCTAACCTTTCTATAGTATGGGAATATTTCACAGAAAAAAAAGAAGCAAATAAAATGCAGACCTTTCCTGTCATGGCAGCACTACAGTGATGCATGAGCGTCTGAAACGACAGCACCCGGGAGCCGTGACATTACCATCTGCATGGTAAGTTTTAGCGAGCAAAGAAAGTTAGCACCCCTTACTTTCAATGGCCAACTGTTTCAAGCTTTAGAAAAATGACAATACTGTTAGTACGTGCTGTTTATGCAAGCTTACTTGTTTGAAAGTAAGCTCTCTGGTTGTTGAGGGTTGACTTGTTTAAGTCATGGCTAACATGTTGAATGCAGTAAATGACTGAATTACAGGAGTCACCATCTCTTTTTCACCTTAATTAATATTAGTCCTCATTCTGAATATTAGTGCATCTGGGTTAATTAGAATATCCCAATTTGCAATTTAATAAATAAAAACCAACAGCCATAATCATCAAAATTAAATCGACCTGCTTAAAATATCACTCTTAAGTGCAGTGAATACTGAATATGAAGGTTTACCTTTCTGAATTATATTGTGAAAAAATGCACTTATAGAAAACTTCCACCTAAAGTTAGTTTGTGGTTGGAGCAGATCAGTAATTCATTTGTAAGATATTTAATCAATTGTTTATTTGACATTAGGCATTATGCCGTCTGTGATAAACTGATATATAACCTTAAACTTGTGATAATTAATACAGCTTTCTTGTTTTTTGTATTTAGCTCTAGAAACTGCTTACAAAATGCTATATTAAAGCAGAGACTGACAACAAGGTGATTTTCACAGGCGTGCAGGCTTCAACAGCAGGTGAGGTAAAATATACACTAGAGCCCCAACAGGAAGCAGAGATGGTGGACATGAGAGAAATAATCGCAGTTTGTCGACTAATCAAAAAAAATAGTTGTTTGATTAGTCGACTACCAAAAATAATCGTTAGTTGCAGCCCGACTAGTTACCAATATTGTTAACTTTTACTTGTTCTTTCAGTTTGTATTAAAATGGATACTTTTCAGAAACTGTAATAATGTGACACAATATTGCAACAATGTTCCAAATCAACCATCCATCCATCCATCCATCCATCCATCTTCTACCGTTTAATCCTTTTCGGGTCACGGGGGGGGCTGGAGCCTATCCTAGCATCTTTGGGCGAGAGGCAGGGTACACCCTGGACAGATCACCAGTCCAGGGCTCAAATTCATGTCCTTTAATAATAGGAAAAATTCCAGCAAAGACTTGACACAGGACCTGAGAGGTGTTTCTGGCAATCTTGCCTGGCCAAGCTGGCTCAACAAGGATGTTGTCCTAGGAGGAACAGAATTATCACCCTTGGCCCAATATGGGCTTTTGACAGCCGCAGTAGTGGTAGAATCTGAGCAGACTCCAGGGTTATTTTGTAGTGTTGTATTCAAGACCAGATAGAGACCATAATGCAGACAAACCAGGACTTTAAAGGATCAAGACCAAGACCACTGTGTTTGTGGGTAAGTACTGACCTCTTACGAGGGTGGCTCATTAAAGATTTTCCGTGACCCGCTTCTGGTTATTGTAGGAGGCTGCACTTGTATAGATGGATAGATCAGAACTATTCAATTACAAAATCAGTTGGGCCACAATTTGTAATCAAGACATGTAACTGGGCCGCACATGTTCAGCGATCTGTTGAATATGACAAATTTCAAACCAACGCAGATCAATATGACAAAAAACACACTTTTTATTCATTGTCTTGGTTTTAAATGTGTGTTTGGCACATGACAAAGGCACATCAATAGTGCATAAAAACACAACAACAGTGCTGGGGTTGAGCAGAACTTGAAGTAGTAGAAATACTTTTCCTCTTGAACAACAATTGAATAAATAGAATGGGGGGAAAAAATAAAATTCTGTAAATAACCATTTTAATCACATCTTACTCAGGCATATCTCAAAGTGCATAAAAACTCAATGTGCACTGTTAGTAGCATTAACGTTTGTTTCCTTTTGAAATAAAATATACTACAACTGGCCTTGGCACATCACAAAGTGTATTTAGCTGAATAAAAAATGAACTGTCAAACACTTAAGTACACCCCCCCCCCCCCAAGAAAAGGTTGATAATATTAACAAACATTGCACATCCACTATCATGGTGTAGCGTTGAGTCCTACAGTTTGGAAATATAATTATTAATAATTATGAAACTAAGTTTAAAGCTTATTAATAATACTTGTACTAATTGATTTGTAACGCTAGGTGGGGCACCACTCACGGGTTTTTAAGAGTTATGAGCACGCTGTTGAGAACCAACTTAACTTAGGAATTTGGCAATTAATAAGTTAAGCATTAATTAATAATGTAATTAGCAATGTTTGATCAATCTCATAGTCTGGAGGCAGAATTCTTGACATTGAGTTGTTACAATAATGGACAAGGAGAAATTACACCTTCTAGCTTTAGTAACCCCTCTTTATTAAACTCATTGGACTGGCACAAACAAAGCATTTAAGATCAGGAGAATAAAACATGGCAATAATTGGGGTTATTTGATTGCATGAAATATGAACATACCATACACCAAACATCACCATATTATTCTCATTATTAAGCTGGAGTACTTAAAGCTCTCATCTGTGCAGTCCCTGAGGTTAAAGAAAATGTACGCAGTTCTAATAAAAAAAGTTACAAAAATTTAGTGTAGAATTTGGATTTGAATGGGTTTAAAGAAAAAGAGGACGAGAGAGAGGATGCGCAGAATCAGGAATGCATCTTACACCAAGCACCGTCTTGGTCTAACCGACGGACTTGCAACTGCTTTTCTGATAGAGCAAATTTAAACCAGCATGTCCACCACAACAGATGACGTGAAAGAGGTCAGTGCCTACTGTAGATATGAAAACCTGGCGCGGGTTATTTCAGTCTGAGGGAAGGGGGTCCTCCTTGGTGCCTCGTTGGAGATTTTGGCCCACAGAATCTGTATGGCTTCACTCCTTGGTCACTCAAAGCAGGCTTGCTCCAGGGAGAGTGGGGAGACCCGATCCTGGGTCTCAACCCGCCTCTATGCTGGATAAGGGCAGCTGGTCTGGATACAAGGCTGGTATGCGCAGTCTCCTGCTGATTGATGGCTAAACTAGGTAAGTTCTAAAAAGGACAAAAACTATTCAGGCCTTAATCCCAAGATCTAACAAAGGCAAACTTCTTCAGAAAAACGTGAACTACAAAAATCTACAAGACAGTAACTAGAAAATGCAGACATTTTCCTGGACAGAAAACTTAAAGGAGAAGAGAGATGCAAACGGAGTGTGGCAAAAAGACAGAGAAGAGAGAAGAGACTTTCGAGAATGCCTGGAAAGTCAGGAAAAGAAGAGAGTGATCTTCTGTGGGTCTGGTTTAAACTTCCCTCTCCCTCGCTGGAAGGGAGGAGCTTGGAATCTCTCAACGAATCAGTGTGCGAGAAACTGCACGGAGGTTGGCTTTGTTACTGTGGTTACCTATCAATGAAAGACAAAGGGGGCAGGGGTAAGTGTGATCCCAGGAGCTGGAAGAGAACAAAAGACAGTGAGCACATCATATTAATATTATAATTGGTCCTAAGGCACTTTTGTCTACAACTAAGCGATTCTATTTCCTTAATTACTGTATCTAGCTTCACTAAAATAACTTGATCATAACGCATGCAGATATTTACAAAAAGGCAGATATGTGTAAGGTATATTAGAAGTCCAGATGCATGAAGATTAGAATTCTGACAGTCAGTGACCCATTTCATGTGACTTTGAATCCTTATTTCCAGTTGTCCTGTGGCAGTGTGTGGGTGTTAAGAGAAGAGAAAAACCATCAGCCTTTGCTCCTCATTGTTTGAAGGGCTGTGAAGAATGAGTTGGGGGTTGGTGAGCACAGGGCCAGTCAAAGTTCCTTTGGTCTCGTTGTTGCTGAGGGTCCGAGGCAAGTCCGTCTACCTGGTACTGGTACCGCTACAGTGGTTTGTTTTGTTTTAAATCACCACATGTGTGAGTAGGAATCTCTTTTTATAACTACACATTCTATTACACACACATACGTGTCAGTCAACCAAAAATTTCCAGTAGTTAAGGATGCAAAAAGCACCCACTTAAAAACTTAAGTAAGGACTTCAGTCTTGAAGGTTTGAGGTTTTTCCACAAAATTTATAACAATTTTCTTATGGTTTTCTACTTTTCTCTGTAAATTTATCTAAATTTGAAACCATTTTCCTCAAATTTGTAATGTCCTCTTGTAAAATTGACTTTGCTTGTACATTTGAGACTTTATTATAAATTTGTGGATTATTTTATGGCTAGTTTTTGTCTATTTTTTAAATAAAATTATTTTTTTATATATAAATTTGAAACGGATTGTGGTAAAATTTTGACTTTTTTTTCCTTTATACAATTTACACGTTTGACCATAATTTTGCAGAGCCAGAACAGAACAATAATTTAACTCTGATTTCAAGGAAAAAAATATTAATAAAATTGTATTTAATGAAATAAATTAAATTACCAAAGATGCAGTTATTTTTGTAATAATATTTCTATATATTTATAGTTTTTTAGAACTCGCCTCACCACCCAGACAGCAGGAAAAACCTCCCTTATTTTGAAATTGAAATGTTGACACGTTTAGTTTGTCTGAAGGCTGCTGACGGATTAAAGTCATTGACTTGGTAAATTTCTGTCATCTTAACTTGCCAGGTACATAATAGTGAGCATAAATTATTGGTTAATGTTGTAGTAGCTGGTGAAATCAATCCTCAGTGATTCATCAGTCACTCTTGCCTTTCCATATGAAGCCTACATATGAAGACTAACCACACCTGTTTGCTAAGCGACTCTTCATTATTGTTCCCATTACCAGCGGGTTTAAACCACCATAAATGCCTCCACTGCTTACATACCTCTTCTGCTTTTTTCTGCGTTTAACATACTTTAATAAGCTTGTGCTTCTCTCGGACAGTGACGCTAGAGACACTCTGCCTGCTGACTGGAATGGTCACGTGGGCGGGGCGCTTCTGAACTCCGTGCGGGTGACGATCACGCGTGTTGTTTGTGTGTGCGCTTGCGGGCCGTCATTCCTTCATATTTTTTTCTTAAATTTATACTTCCTTCCTCAGCCGGGCCTGGGCCACTTGGAGGTCGGTTCTGGGCCGCATGTGGCCCGTGGGCCGCTAATTAAATAGGCCTGAGATAGATGGATAGACGTACTTTATTAATCCCAAACTGGGAAATTACAGATAATAATATAGTATAATATATAATATCCATCCATCCATCTTGTACCGCTTATCTGGGAATTGGGGTCGCGGGGGCATCAGACCCAGTTCACATAGCACCATGATCCCCATGATCCCTCCTGCAGGTGGTGAGCCCACTGGAAGACAGACCCATGTGCCTCCTTTGAGTACACTGGGTCTTTGATGTAACGTTTTTCATGGAGATCTACTGGACCGCTCTTAGCTGGGCCCTTCACCCAGGACCAGTTTGCCTTGGGAGACCCGACCGGGGGCAAGTTGTCCCCAACAACATAGCTCCTGCGATCATTCGGGCACTCAAACCCCTCCACCACGATAAGGTGACAATCTATGAAGGGATAACACTGGTCAACACCAAATTTATTGTCTGAGTTTTTTTTAGCGGATTTAGGACAATTTTGATGTGCTGAATCCAAAAATCACATTGGTTTTGCTCAATCAGGTCAACTTTTTGAATTATGGTTACATGTTGTTTTATACAGTTTTTTTTTTAACATGTACAGGTATTTTCGCTTTATGTGATGGAGAATTCTTTTTTATGTCTTGAAATTCTCTGAATGTTGAACAATGATGATGTAACATTCAATTTACATGTACTTACCTTTATATAAAGGTAAGTAAATGCACAGTACTAAGTAAGTACTAAGTAAGTACAGGTTTTTACTTAGCACCTGATCGAGAGAAACGGATGTCATTTTCGGATTCAGCGGTGCAAAATTGTCTTAAATCAGTTGAAAAAACACAACTTACAAAAGATTATTTTTGTAACCCTGTGTAATTATATATATATATATATATATATATATATATATATATATATATATATATATATATATATATATATATATATATATATATAGAGAGAGAGAGAGAGAGAGAGAGAGACGGCCCCCCTCAAATCCACCACTGGGGAGATGATCACAGAAAAGAACAAGCAGATGGAGAGATGGGTGGAACACTACTCCGACCTCTACTCCAGACAGAACACCGTGACACCGTCAGCCCTTGATGCCATCGACTGCCTACCATCCATGGACGAACTTGACGCCGAGCCAACCATCGACGAACTCAGCAAGGCCATTGATAGCTTGGCCGCTGGCAAGGTACCCGGCAACGACAGCATACCCCCCGACCTGATCAAGCACTGCAAGACTGCCCTACTGCTGCCATTGCATGACGTCCTCTGCCAGTGCTGGAAGGAAGGTGCCGTACCACAGGACATGAGGGACGCCAAGATCATCACCCTCTACAAAAACAAAGGGGAGAGAAGCAACTGCAACAACTACAGGGGCATCTCCTTCCTCAGCGTTGTTGGCAAAGTCTACGCACAAGTTGTTCTCGTTCGTCTACAGAAGCTTGCCGAACGTGTCTACCCCGAGTCTCAGTGTGGCTTCAGCGCTGAGCGATCGACGGTAGACATGATATTCTCCATCCGCCAACTCCAGGTCTTCATCGACCTCACCAAAGCGTTCGATCTGGTCAGCAGAGAGGGCCTTTTCAAGATCCTGCCAAAGATAGGATGCCCACCAAAGTTGCAAAGCCTCATCAAATTGTTTCACACCAACATGCAGGGGATAGTGCAGCACGACGGCAACGTCTCAGAGCCATTCAACATACGCAGCGGAGTGAAACAGGGCTGTGTACTTCCGCCAACTCTCTTTGGGATTTTCTTTGCTATGCTCCTGAGGCATGCCTTCAGCACAGCAACAGAGGGAATCTACCTGTACACAAGATCTGATGGCAGGCTTTTCAACCTCGCCCGCCTGAAAGCCAGAACCAAAGTACGCGAGGCTCTAATCAGAGACATGCTGTTCGCAGACGACGCTGCAGTTGCAACCCACACACAGCAGGAGCTTCAGACCCTGATGGACCGCTTCTCCCAGGCATGCAAGGACTTCGGGCTTACCATCAGCCTGAAGAAGACTAACGTCTTGGCGCAAGGCATGGAAGCACCACCAACCATCACCATCAACGACTACGAGCTGGAGGTCGTGAATCAGTTCACGTACCTGGGGTCCACGATCAGCAACAACCTCTCCCTTGATACAGAGATCGACGAGAGGATTGGAAAATCAGCCTTCACACTCGCTCACCTCACCACACGAGTGTGGGAGAATCCCAAACTCTCTGTCAAGACGAAGATGGCAGTGTACAACACCTGCGTCATCAGCACATTGCTCTATGGGAGTGAGACGTGGACAACATACGCCCGGCAGGAAAAGAGACTGAACTCCTTCCACTTGCACTGCATTCGCCACATCCTGGACATATCCTGGCAGGACAAAGTGCTCAACACAGAAGTTCTGTCCCGCGCCGGCCTTCCCTCCATGTTCACTCTACTCAGGCAGCGCAGGCTCGGCCACATTCACCGTATGGAGGATGGCAGAATCCCCAAAGACGTCCTCTACGGAGAACTGGCGACTGGCAGGAGAGACGTTGGCCGCCCACAGCTGCGCTTTAGAGACGTCTGCAAGAGAGACATGAAGGCCCTGGAGATCAACACAGAGCGCTGGGAGGAGCTTGCAACGGACCGCTCCAAATGGAGAGGCACCCTGACCAGACAGCTCAAGGCGGGTGAAGAGAGACTGACTGCTGCAGCAGATGACAAAAGGACCCGCAGGAAGAACTGCCACAGACCCAGCAGCACGGAGACCACTCACAAGTGCAACCTGTGTGACAGGGACTGCCATTCGCGCATCGGCCTGTTCAGCCACAGGCGGTGCTGTTCCAGCTGAGTGGACAATTAGGATTCTCTTCCATGGTCATCATAGACCGACGGAGGCCGACGATGATATATAGTATAATAATCCATGTCTCTATAGGTCACGTGACAATTTGCAGCTTTGAACTCCTAAGAGTCTCTCTTGTACAGGGGCTAAGGTGGAGTAAGGTGTGATAAGTTGAATGCAGAGCAGTCATCAGGTTCCTGTACTTTAGAGGCTGCACACCACGGGGGACGTTCAGTGAAATGAAAGAGACTTATGAGGAGGATGCCACATCTTTATGATGTAGTCGAGCATTGCCATCAACAGTTCAAGTGTGGTTGGCATAGAGTATTGATGATGGATTTCCTGGCTTACCGGGACTTACTGTGCTTCACTACTACAGAAATGGCTTAAGGCCATCAAAACTGTGAGGTGTGGCATGCTGACCAAAGGTGTTCGCCTGCTGCAAGACAGCACCCTGGTTCACACCTTGCTTGTTGCCCAGACACATGGCCCTGTGGCAATGAAATCCTTCCTCACTCACTTACCTTTCTGAACTCGCACCATCTGATTTCCACCTCTTTCTAACCATGAAGTCATTTTTGAAGGACAAACACTTCCAAGACCATGAAATGCCAGTTTTCAAAATCAGGTCATGGCTTCTGACCGGCAGACTTCTACAGGGGAGGTCTCTACAGCTGCATAAAACAATGAGAGAAGTGTGCGACCCTTGGTGGTACCTACGTAGAGAAAGACTAATGACTGTGCCCAGTGTGGTTCCTCTCAGTCAGGGGAAGTGTTTAATGAACAGCTCTCCTATCATGTCTTGGTCCTGGGAGATTCTGGCCTTGACTACAACATGAGTTATCTGGTCAATTTGAGAAGGGTTTTTTACTCTGATGACTTGCTGCTACTAGAGACTGAGGGATCGCTCCAGCGCGCTGCCACAGCGCTGGGGTGAACTCTCATGATGGAGGATGAATAAAACACCCTTTTAAACTTCAGTTCGCCGTGTCTGCCTGCACTTACTCCGTGCCTCCACACTGGTGACCTTACCTTATCCTCCACACTCCACACAGTGATCCTGTCCCCAAGAAGCCACGGATCACTGGACTTAACGACTACAGACCTGTAGCGCTCACCTCCGTAGTCATGAAGTCCTTTGAGCGCCTGGTCCTGCCCCACCTCAAGACCATCACCACTCCCCTCCTGGACCCGCTGCAGTTCGCCTACAGAGCCAACAGGTCTGTGGACGACGCATTCAACCTGGCCCTCCACTCCATCCTGCAGCACCTGGACTCCCCGGGAACCTGCGTCAGGATCCTGTTTGTGGACTTCAGCTCTGCATTCAATACCATCCGCCCCGCTCTGCTCCAGGACAAGCTGTCCCTGCTCAACGTGCCTGACTCCCTCTGCAGGTGGATCACCGACTTCCTGACGGACCGGAGGCAGCATGTGCGGCTGGGAAGGACTGTCTCAGACTCTGTTAGCATCAGCACCGGATCACCCCAGGGCTGTGTACTTTCCCCCCTGCTCTTCTCCCTATACACCAACTCCTGCACCTCCAGCCACCAGTCTGTCAAGCTGATCAAGTTTGCGGATGACACCACCCTCATCGGGCTCATCTCCAATGGCGACGAGTCCGTCTACAGGAGAGAGGTGGCCCAGCTGGCGTCCTGGTGCAGCCACAACAACCTGCAGCTGAACGCTCTGAAGACAGTGGAGATGATCGTGGACTTCAGAAAAGTCACAGCCCCTCTGCCCCCCCTTACCCTCACAGACTCTCCCATCACCATTGCGGATTCCTTCCGCTTCCTGGGCACCACCATCACCCGGGACCTCAAGTGGGAGCCGACCATCAGCTCCCTCATCAAAAAGGCCCGGCAGAGGATGTTCTTCCTGCGGCAGCTGAGGAAGCTCAAGCTACCCACCAAGATGTTGGTGCAGTTCTACATGGCCATCATCGAGTCCATCCTCACCACCTCCATCACCGTGTGGTACGCAGGAGCCACAGCCAGGGACAGACTAAGACTGCAGCGCGTTGTGCGCGCTGCTGAGAAGGTGATCGGCTGCAAGCTTCCATCCCTCCAGGACCTGTACATCTCCAGGACCCGGAGGCGTGCAGGTCGGATCATAGCTGACCCTTCACACCCTGGACACGCACTGTTTGCCCCCCTCCCCTCAGGCAGAAGACTTCGGTCCATTCAGACTAAAACCTCCCGCTACATGAACAGCTTCTTCCCCTCTGCCATCAGACTGCTGAACACTAAGTGACTTATTAGACTACGTGCAGCAGCTCAACCAGACTCATGACAATTATCACTGTTTTCTTTTTGCATTACCGACTGCACTATGTGGAACTCCACAATATCTGCTGCTTGTTAATATATTTAAAAATTGCATAGATTAGTATTACTTATTCATATTCTACCTTTTATTGCATGCATAGTTTTTTATTTTTATCTTTAGTGCTACTCCATGTTTAATGTTGCAGCATTGCACCGAGACAAATTCCTGGTTTGTGTACTACATGAACAATGGCAATAAATCTCATTCTGATTCTGATTCACTTGGTATTTTTATGCTGGCTTTTTTATTCCTGTAATATCATAAGGAGCTGCCTATTTTTGTTCAACGTAAACTAAAATAACATCCTCCATTATGTTGTTAAGCTCCACTCTGTTCCCTGATGTTAAACACATATGAGCGAACTCACTTTCCCAGATTTGACCAAATAAAGGTCATGTGACCATATTTATTCAGTATGAAGCAGGAGCTCAAATCCACTACAATCTGTTTTTCTTTTTTTTCACATGGATGTGGACACATCTGAGATTCAATGCACATGCATTTCACTAAATATTATATGCAAAAATCCAGTAAACTGTCAGTCTAACAATGCCTGTCTTCCTCCTCAGGTAAGCAGCTGCTGCCTCTTTCCAGCAGTCTGCATGCAGGTGTGAGTCAGCTTGCCTGGCAGGGGCCCTCTGGTGGTCTAGGAGGACCTGGCGGTACACCAGCAGGAGGAGAGGTCAACAACCTTGTCCGTATGAGGAGCCAGGCTCTGGGACAGTCTGCTCCATCGCTCTCCGGGCTGGTGAGTACAAACCAAGCCAGAGGGCACAGGAAATGCTTCATGAGCCAACTTAGCATCCATCATCAAGAACATATACTAGTATAGAGTTTTATCTCATGAAAAAAGCGTATTATGGCATACAAGTAATGCAGTTAGCCATGCAGGCATTACTGCAATGAATGAGTTGTAAAACATATTCACTGTCTGAAACTGCTGAGTCACAAATAGCCAGTCTGGTTGTGTCTGTTAGACTGAAACTCTGTCAGCTGAATGCAGCCAGATAGACTGAGGATGACTCAGGATTTTATACTCTGTCACACACACACACACACACTCTCTCTCTCTCTCTCTCTCTCTCTCTCTCTCGCGCGCTCTCTCTCTCTCTCTCTCTCTCTCTCGCTTCACATTTACAGAAGCACTCCTGTCTTCAGTGCTAAGACAAAGAAATGAGGCAGAAATGCCAGTTTGTGAGATGCATAGTTTTTATGCGTGTGTGTTGCAGCCCAGTGCGGCGCTGACCTCATGAGTGTGCACCTCTGCAGTATGGGTCCAGAGCCTTGCTGTGCTTTTTTCATTCATCTTCTGTGCTCTGACCCCTGCTGGCTTTAATTGGGATTACAGGGTTCATGATCTTAACATCCATGTTTAGGTTTGTGTGACAGTAACAAAAACATGAGCAATTACAGCTGCTTCATATTTGACATTTTTTGTGACTGAAAAGCAGTGATGCTCAACACATTTTGTAGTGCCTTAACTAGACAAAACTGGACCATATTTGACTAACATTTTGAATGAATGAATGAATTTATTTCGGATAGTACATTACAGGTTAAAAGAAACTGTATAATATAACAACAAGGTCAAATTAGACAAAGACTCCTTCTACTATACAATTCCACGTGAGTTATCCGAAATGGGTGATGGCTGAAGCCGCAGCTTATATTGCCCACCCATATTCCATCCAAGAATTCAAAGGAGAAAAAAGAGAAAACAAGACAAGAGCGATTACAATTTAAAACAAGGCTAAGACAAAATATGACTGAGAGAAAAAGAAAACTGAGCTAGTCTAAGTTAAGCGGTTACTATTCAAAAACAAATCTAAGACATAGTGTCACAGAGAAAAAAGAAAAACTAAGCTATAACACAACACAGGCTGGAAATGTCAATCCTTATGTGAGTTTACATGTCGTCTTGTAAATATGTTTGGAGTATTTCTTCCTTTAGTTTTTGTTTAAATTGTCCAAGCTTTGTACATGATTTTAATTCAGGTCCAAAATCGTTCCATAATCTGACACCTTGCACTGAAATACAGTGTTGCTTGGTAGTTGTTCTCACTGTAGGCTTTTGAAATATACATGTTCCTCTGAAGTGATATCGTTTCTCCCTTGCTTGGAACAACTTTTGGATATTTGCGGGCAGTGATAGATTCTTCACTTTGAACATTATTATTGCGGTTTTAAAGTCGATCAGATCTTTCAACTTGAGAGTTTTTTGTTTAAGAAAAAGTGGGTTTGTTGGTTCCCTGTAAGCTGCTTTGTTGATTATTCTAATAGCTCTCTTTTGAAGCATAAAGAGTGGATATATGTTTGTTTTATATGTATTTCCCCATACTTCATTACAATATGTCATGTATGGGAGTATTAATGAATGATACAAGGTGTATAGTGTGGGTTGATTCAGCAAATTTTTCACTCTGTGTAATATTGCAATTGATTTGGATACTTTACCTTTTATATAATTAATATGTGGCTTCCAACACAGTTTGTTATCAATTATTACTCCAAGGAATTTAGTTTCGGATACCCTTTCAATCTCTACACCATTTACACTGAGTTTGGGTACTGGGTAGTTGTGATGGTTGTTAAAGACTATAAATTTTGTCTTGCTTAAATTGAGCGTTAATTTGTTTGAATCAAACCACAGTTTCAGCTTTCCTAATTCCTTTCCGAGTGTATCCAGAAGTTGTTCCAAGTTGTTTCCACTGCATAGCAGGTTAGTGTCATCAGCAAACAATATTAAGTCCATTTTTTCTGAAACTTTACATATATCATTTATATACATATTGAATAATAATGGTCCCAAAACTGAACCCTGTGGGACTCCACAGGTGACCTTCAGTAGCTCTGAGTTTTTGTTGTTAACACATACAAACTGATATCTATTCTTTAAGTAACTTCTTAACCAGGACAGTGCTACCCCTCTGATACCACAATTTTGTAGTTTCTTTAATAATAGATTGTGATCTACTGTATCAAATGCTTTTTTAAGATCCAGGAATACTCCAACTGAATACTCTTTATTTTCAATGGCTGTTGATATTTTTTCTGTAAATTCCATTAAGGCATATGCTGTTGTCCTTTTGTGTCTGAACCCATATTGCTGCTCACACAATAAATCATTCTTCAGTATGAAGTTGTCAATTCTCTCATAGAATATTTTTTCAAGTATCTTGGAAAATTGCGGTAATAGTGAAATTGGTCTGTAGTTGGAGAGTTCCCCTCTGTCGCCTGTCTTGTAAATCGGAATTACTTTAGCTATTTTCATTGCATTGGGAAATATACCTGATTGGAGAGACAGGTTACAGATATACGTCAGTGGTTTCACTATGCATTCGATAACAGTTTTGACTAGTAGCATATCAATACCATCGCAGTCAGTAGATGTTTTACTTTTGAACGATTTAACAATTTCAATGACCTCTCTTTCGTCTGTGTTCTTTATGAAGATGGTGTCTTTTACAGCAGTGTTATTGCATATTGAATCACCTGTTGGCACCGTAGTGGGTATTTCTCGGGCCAGTTTAGGTCCAATGTTAACAAAAAAATTATTAAATTCATCTGCAGGTGAAGCTATATTCACATTCGGAGTCGATTTATTATTTTTTGGAGTGTTAGTTGGGTAGCTGGTATTTCTGCTTTTATTTCCAAGGATACTGTTGATTATTGTCCATGTATTTTTAATATTGTCTTTGTTTTTTTCCAGTTCTTTACTGTAATAGTCTCTTTTACTACATCTTATTATATATGTTAACTTATTTTTGTATGTTTTATACCGCTGCTCTGCTTCTTTTGTCCTTTTCTTTATGAAAGCTTTATATAATAAATTTTTCTTTTTACACGCCTTTTGTAGTCCTTTGGTTAGCCATGGTTTGTCAGTAAATTTGTGTTTAAGCTTTTTTTTAACTAATGGGCAGTTTTTTTCATAAAGAGTGGTTACAATGTTTGTAAATGTGTCATAGGCTTCATTTACATCTGATACATAGACTTCTGTCCAGTCTTGCTTCAGCAAGTCCTCTTTAAAAGAACTGATTGCGTTTGGTGATTTGTGTCTGAACGATTTTGAGATTTTTTCTGGGTTGGGCCCCGTGTGGCCATGGATAAGTGCAAAGATTGGCAAGTGGTCGCTTATATCATTTATCAATAATCCACTTTCTATTTTCTTGTCGAGAACATTGACAAACAGGTTGTCAATAAGTGTAGCAGAGTGAGCTGTGATTCTACTGGGATGTGTTATTGTGGGATATAGACTCATGCTGTACATAGAGTTCATGAACTCTGTAACTACATTTTGTTGATGTGGATTAAGTAGGTCAATATTGAAATCTCCACAAATTGCTACCATTTTCTTACTAGTAATATTATTGTACAGCTCGTAATATTATTGTACAGCTATTATTGTACATTATGAGCAAAGTATGAGTATGTTAGCCATAATATTGCTATCTAGCTGAGCAGCACTCTTGAATGGTAATCTAGGTAGCTGTTGTTGTGATTGGGAACCAAATCCTTCCTGTTCATAGCATTGACCCACTTCTGTTCAACATCTTGGCTCACTACATACTCTGGGAATCTTATAACTGCGATGTCTCAGACAGGGACCTGTGTAGTGTGTGCTCATCCAAACTTGGACGTGGTGGTCATGATGGCTGTCTAGAATCTGTCTCTGTCTTTAGCCAGCTGCCGCAAGAGGTAGAGGGGCATTTCTGTTGTTTGGCGAATGTCACCCTCCAACCATTGCCTTACCCTGTCCTTTGCAACCCAACATTCCTTCTTGTAGAATCGTTCGGTGCAGGCTGTCATGCTGTGCCGTGTGACCAAAAAAATCTCAGTTTCTCTTGTTTGGTTGTTCTCAGTAATTCCTTGTCATTCACTTTACACACTTTCCTGATTTCCTCATTAGTCATGTGTTTAGTGTATTAAAGTTTTTCTTAGGCACTTGTTTTTGAATGCGGGGATTTTGTCTTCTCCACCTTTGGTAAACACCCATGCTTCGCAGCCGTACATTGTGACTTTAAAAACGATGGTTTTCAGAATTTTGATGCTAGTTGTCACGTCGGTGTCCTTCCACAAGCTCTGGAGTTGATGGAGAGTTTTCATTCCAAGTGCAGATCTTCTTCTAATTTCTTGAAAATTGTCCCCATTATTTCTCTCAATGATGGGGACCTGTGTAGTAAAGGTGTTAATCTTCAGTGGTGTCACCTTTTGAGACCCTTTGTAGGCTCGAGCCCACAACACCAGGAGCTGAGATGATGGAGCCTTCATGCTCTCACACACCTGGGACTCTCTCCTCCAGAGACCATCTTACGGCGGGGGGCATGACCGACCTGGCAGATCTGTCAAATCTGTAAAGGAAAGGACACGTCTGGAAAGGACAAAATAGCTGATGTGACATGTCACGGACGTCAGGTGACGTTTTCTGAAGAACACTGCAGATGACAGTCAAAACATGTCAAAGGTATGAGATGTCCCTTTGCTTTGTCTTAATAGAAGAACAGTATCAGTTTTATGCTTGATTTTCATTTTAGAAATCTTGCTCAAGCAGATGTCCTTTTTTAAACTTTTGTACACGACAGAATAAACAAGTGATAGGCTACCGGAGTGGTGGCCTAGTTGATAGAGCATCTACCCCACAACTGGGAGGTTGGGGGTTCAAGTTCTGGCCAGGTCATACCAAAGACCATATTAAAAAAAAAAAGGTATTTCCCGCCCTCTAGCTTGGTGCTCAGCATAATACAATGGGGAAGGAGAAGTTGTTTGTGGTGGCGCCTTGCATGGCAGTGACCCCTCTTGAGTCTACATGCGATAAACATTGTAGATAGGAGAAACGCAATTTCGTTCTACTATACGTGATTGGCTGTATGGACTGAATGACAACGGAGATGGCTTCTTTATTTTATTAGTGTGTATTCATAACTAGTTAAAGTTTGATGATTTTAAAAATATGCCCTGCTATTACTGAGTGAAAACATTGTTCATGTTGGTCAGCGGGTCAGAAATGAACATTTCATAATGCCCCTGATTTAGAAAGAAATGAAGGGAATGGTAGAGCTCACCTGCTGGAGCCTTTTTCAGGTTTAGGGTGAAAATGCAGCATGGTGGTGCAGTGGTTAGTAGCACTGTGGCAGCACAGTCAGAAGGTCACAGGGTCAATTCCACCCCTGACCATTGTGGGTTCGATCCCATCCCCTGACCATCAGTGACCCTTCTGTGTGGAGTTTGCATGCTCTCCCCGTGTCTGCGTGGGTTTACCCCGGGTACTCCGGTTTCCTCCCACAGGCCAAAAACATGCAGGATAGGTTAATTGGAGACTCTAAAGTGGCCCTAGGTGTGAGTGGTGAAGGGATTGGTGCTGCACCGTGGCTGCCTCATTGATCCAGGTGGATGCCCTGAATTTCCCTCTGGTATTAATAAAGTATACATAATACAACCCCCCCCCCCCCCAATCTGACCTGGGATGGGGATTGCAGCTGAGAGCGTTAATGCCAGCAGATGGCAGCAGTGTTAAATAAATGGACATTCTGCCAACTGTGTGAGCAGCAGCAGCAGCCAAGTCAGTTTTCATCTTTTTGTATTTAATCACAGCTTTTTAAAGCTCCTCCTCAGGGTACCTTGGTGTATGTGGGGACTACTCATCAGTCCAAAACACCTGATCCATCAGGGCTGCCAGGGAGTAAACCACCTCTACTCTGGTTTGGCTGCTTAAAGACCACCATCTGCAGCAAATGTGGAGGAAAATCCATTAAGCAAAATGAATTGTGTCAATAGTTTGCTTTGGCTGTTCAGAACAAATCAACTGGGTTTTTTTCTCCTCTTTCTGTGGTTCTGTGATGGGACTTGGTCTTTGCGGCCAGCAGGAAATTGTAGCATGACTTTAAAATGGAAAATATGACCTGTAGAGTTTTTCGAGTTAAGCAAATAATCAGTGGTTATTGTATTTCTACTTTATGAAAGTTTTCCTTTTTCTTGGCAGCCTTCATCCTCCTCTCCCTCAATTCCTTCTGTCTCCATAGTTTTCCTTCAAGCTCCTGGTAAACAGTGGTCCATGCTTGTCATATTTCAGTGTGGTGTGCTTCATGAGGGTCACGCCTGTCACGTCTTATATTGCAGGGTTTAAAGCTCCATCTTGTGGTTTGATTTGGATTACATTAAGGATTTAGGAAGAACACCTGAGCCCCTCTGGCTCACTGATCATGTTTTCTCACACGTGTTTCTGGCTGTTTCGGTCTATTCTTTGGAAATTATGACTTATTTTGTAGTGAGACATTTCTTCATCAGTTTTTGTTCATTTTTAGCTTTTCTTCACAAGTCTGACGCTCTTGTCTAATGATGATTTAAAGAACTGGAAACTGTAATTTTCTCCAGTGGATTCAAACAGAAACTGGGATAATTTGTGAATATTATATCCAGATTTCTTAGGTTTTACTCCCATAAGCCGCATGCAAACACTCCATCAGGTGCCAAGTCCTGTCACTTGGAAATCAAGGTCCCAGAGTCTGGAGGAAGAGTGGAAAGGCACAGAATCAGAGTTGTTGTGATGTTTCCACAGTCACTGATGATTTGGGGAGCCTTGCCATCTGCTGCTGTTGCTCTGCTGTGTTTTATCAAGTCCAAAGCTCATTTCAGCCGCTTGTATCCATGATCTCATTCTTTCAGTCATTACCCAAAGCTCATGACCATAGGTGAGGGTAGGAACATAGATTGACCGGTAAATCAACAATTTTGCCTCAGAGCGCAGCTCCCTCTTCACCACAACAGACCAGTACAACGTCTGCATCACTGCAGAGTCTGCGCCGATCCGTCTCTCAATCTCCTGCTTGATTCTCTTCTCACTAGTGAATAAGACCCAGAGATACCTGAACCCCTACACTTGGGGCAGGAGCTTGTCCTCAATCCAGAGAGGCCGATCTTATGCAATGTTGTAATTTTTTTTGAGAAACTGAATTTGGGGTTTTCATGAGTAGTAAATCCTAATCATCAAATTTAAAAGAATCAAACACTTGAAATATATCACTCTGTGTGTAATGAATCCACATAACATATGGATTTAACTTTTTGAATTGAATTACTGAAATAAATTAACCTTTCAATGACATTCTAATTTATTGAGATACACTTGTATGACAGTTGATCTTACATTACATTTCTTTTACATAACTTTTCTTAACAAGCAAAAACCCTGAAAATGCAAAAAAGATGGTAGTCCATCTCAGCAAATAAGATGTTGTGAAATAAATATTTTTCCTGTACATTGTTATTCAAATATTTATTTGTGTGTGTGTGTGTGTGTAGACATTTTTCTTTATTATGATTATATATTTAATTAAATTATAAATCATGATATTTTAATTTACTGAGATGCACTATATAATGTGAGAGGTAATGCTGCACTTTATCTAATGCATTGGAGTATGCATATGATACTGTCTTTTCTTCATCCACCCGTTTTAATTTCTTCTGCAAACACCGATCTATTGTGGCTACTGAATAAATCAAACACCTGGACTGACATCGCTGTAGAATCTCGTAAATGCTGCTGCAGGAAGACCTTGTTGACATTAGAAAGTGAACTTAGCCATGCAGTATGTTGAAGGCCAGAATAGTTTCTCTCTCAGGGTCTGCATGTGTGTGTTCAACTGTGTTGGTGTGTGTGTATATATAGTCAGTTGCTATGATCTCCAGTTCAGTCCAGTATCAGTTAGCCAGCTGACTTCATGAAGCACCTTAATTCCACCTTGGAGGCAAGTAGAGCAACAATCATTCACAATGTGTTGCATTGTTTGGAGCTCACCACAGTCACACAGCATCACCCCATTTGTGGAGGCTTAATTTGTAACGTCCAGCATCAGAACAAAACTGGTTGAGCAGTCTCCATTGTCCTCAGGGAAGTGCCATTCCTGAGAGCTCAGTGGTGGGATCGTCAACCATGAACTTATTGGGGATATCTCCGTGTTCATGCTATCTCTTGTGCCACAGATCTGTTGATGTTGTTGTGGTCTCTGGGGTGTTGGACCGGATCGGGTGTCGAGATTTAAGTCTTGGTCTTGGATGGTAAACAATGTCCTTGAGGACTGGCAGTGCTGGATTGTCTTGGATCTTCTGAAGTAGCTTGGATGTAGCAACCTCTCTGTGGATGTTTGGGAGAACGATGTTGCTCAGCACCGGAAGCCAGTCTGTCTTGACACGGTGGACTGCACCACTGATGGTCCTCATTGTGTTGTTTAGTTGGACATCAGTGAGGTTGGTATGTGCAGAGTTTCTCCATATTGGGCATCAGAGCTCTGCCACTGAATAACAGAGTGCCAGTCCTGTTGAGCTGAGTGTCTTTGCTTTTGTGCCCCAGGTTGTACCTCCAAACATATGGAGGAGGTCATTTCTGGTTCTTAATTTGGTGGCTACCTTCTGTAGATGAGATTTATATGTCAGGGTGTGGTCAAGAGTGACACCAAGATATTTGGGCTGAGGCTTGTGATTCAAGCTTTTTCCGTTCAGATTAATGTCTAGTTCTTGTTGTCTTCCTGCATTGTGTAGAACGAATACACCTGACACTGTTTTGGCGGTGCTCAGCTAAAGACGCCAGCACTTGCAATATTCACTCATCTTGGCCATGTTGTTATTTAGGGCATTGTTGAGTTCTGCAAAGACTTTTGCTTGGGTGGCAAGGCAGATGTCATTGGCATAGGTGAACTTCTGTGATATTGTGGTTGGTAATATGTTCTCTGTGTGTAGTTGTGGTATTGACAGATACCACGATATATATGGTATTGATATTGTGTGTATTCTCTGTGTGTATGTGGTTTTAAGTGACCTGAATGTTGGCCGTGGAGTGTGTGGGAATCCATTTGGGGACATCCAGATAGTACTTACCTCCTGACAAATGGATGAGATGCCTGCTTGCTCCTGCTTCTCTTCGCTATGACACTCTTCTGTTTAAGTTTGTGTGTGTGTGTCCATGGCCTAATAACCAAACATTGCTGTTAAAGCTCTACAAGTGCTAGCTGCTATGTAAGCCTGTGCTCTTGTGTTTTCAGTGAAACTGCCCCGAAGTACTCTGCAAATGGATAGTACATAGACGGTGTTTTAGAGAAAAAATGATCCTTTAAAACAAAATCTGGAGTCTCTGTGAGAACTCACTGCTTTGGGTGAGCGGTTTCATTCAATGAGGAGATGAAACTTTGCAGTTGCACACAATCAAATTAGCATATCATTAGCATTTGTTTTTCAGGCTGAAAATGAATTAAAGACTGTGCTGGAGGGCGATTAAAGCACTGAACATAAAAGCAAGCGTGCTGCTGCATTCTTGCCCCTGTACTGTTGTGTTTTTGGCACAGGATCATTAAAGGCAGACTGTCTGACGGGAGCGTGGGAGGCACAAGTTTGACAAAGTGGATCACAACCAGATTCAGGTGAATAAATATATGCCCCCGGGCTGTTAATTCAACTGTTTTTCTTGACACACAAAACAATGTGCCATTCTCTGCCAAACACCTATTAATCAATTTTGACGTTTTTAGCTCATTCCAATCAAGCTGTAAGGAGCTAATACATTGGTGTGACATCCGTCCTTCTGTCCACTTGTCTCATTGTCCACATTTCAGTTGCTTCTCCTCAGAGGCATTTCCCTGATGGTCACCAATTTACTCACAATGATCATCAGGTGGGTCTGGATCAAGGTTGTACTCAAGGTCATTGATTTCCGTGCAGTCCCTATTTTTTCACCCCTTTATCAGCAACATCAAGATGTTTAAAGAATTTTTCACGCTCAGTTGCTGTGACATTTTGACGGAGACTAAAACCAGAAGCCAAGAAAGATGTCACACACTTGGATCAGTCAATCAATCAGCTTTATTTATAAAGCACTTTAAAAGCAACACTCGCTACACAAAGTGCTGTACAGCAAGAGAACATAAAAGCAGGGCGCTAACACAAAAGGCGCTAACACAAGAACCACAGTAAAAAAAAATTAAAAAAATTCATAAATAAAATAAAAAGTAAAATAAAAATCCATTTCATTCAATAAAATCAATGTCTCATACTGGGTTGAAGGCCAGTGAGTAAAAGTGTGTTTTAAGACATGTTTTAAAAATGGACAGTGAAGGTGCTTGTCTGATGTCCAGGGGTAAATCATTCCATAATCTGGGGGCCATGATCGAAAAGGCTCTGTCCCCTCTGAGCTTGCACCTCGCCTTTGGTACCTCCAAAAGCAGCTGTTCAGCTGACCTAAGGGACCGGGTCGGAGCGTAGGGATGCAGAAGTTCAGAGAGGTAAGGCGGAGCAAGACCGTTCAAGGATTTACAAACAAATGAAAGAAATTTAAAATGAACTCTAAAATACACAGGCAGCCAGTGGAGTGAAGCTAAGATGGGTGTGATGTGATCTCTTCCACGTGTACCTGTTAAAAGACGAGCAGTGGCATTTTGAACCAGCTGCAGACGGGAAAGAGATGACTGGCTGACATCGGCATAAAGTGCGTTACAGTAATCCAGCCGAGATGAAATAAAAGCATGGATTACTGTTTCCAGGTGTGGTCTAGAGAGAATGGGTTTTACTTTTGCTAAACGTCTTAGATGAAAGAAGCTGGATTTTACCACAGAACGAATCTGCGTGTCTAATTTAAAATCATTGGCCATAATAAAACCAAGGTTCCTAGCTGTGGATTTAACATAAGGAGTAAGGGGGCCCAAGTATACAGGAGGGGACTCACAGGGGCGACTAGGTCTAAACACCATCACTTCGGTCTTCTTATCATTAAAATTTAGGAAGTTTAGGGCCATCCAAGACTTTGTCTTCAATGCATGCCAGGTGTGAGCTTACTGATGGGGCAGCCTTTTGTTTTAGAGGGACATAAATCTGACAGTGATCAGCAATACAGGTGGAAAGAGATACTATGCTTTTTAAAAATGGAACCCAGTGGAAGTATGTACAGAGAAAAAAGCATGGGCCTTAGAATTGACCCCCGTGGGACCCCGTATGGCAGAGGAGCAGAAGAGGATTCAAACCCAGACATGCTAACTTTAAAAGTCCTGTCTGCCACATAGGACCTAAACCAGTTAAGAGCAGTGCCACAAATGCCCACTAGATTCTGCAAACGGGAAATTAAAGCATGATGGTCCACTTTGTCAAAGGCAGCAGTTAAATCAAGCAACACAAGAACAGCATATTCACCTGAATCACATGCTAAGAGAATATCGTTAAAAACTCTTCACAAGGCTATCTCTGTGCTATGAAGAGCTTTGAAACCAGATTGAAAAACCTCCAAAATACCGTGTTCATCCAGAAAACATTTCAGCTGCATATAGACAATTTTCTCTAAAACTTTTGATAGAAACGGCAGCTTGGAAATAGGCCTAAAATTTGCCAACATGGTATGATCGAGACCAGGTTTCTTAATCAAGGGCTGTACTACTGCATGTTTAAAATTTGCAGGAACCACACCAGATGACAGGCTGCAGTTCAAGATGGTGAGAACTGACTGGCCTATACTGGGAAGCACCTCTTTAAAGTCTAGGAGGGACAGCAACACAGGGAGACCCTGAGGGCTTAATGTGGCCAACCACATCCTCTAAAAATGACAGTCACAGGTTCAAACTGATTAAAAACAGCAGAACAAGGGACAGAGACAGAGGGATCAGAGGCAGGAGGTGAGATGAGAGCCCTGGTGGTGGCCACCTTATCAATAAAAAAGTTCATGAAATCATTGCATAACTCAGAGGAGGCCTCCAAACAGTCAGTCTGTGGGGTATTAAGAACAGAGTCAATAGTGTTAAATAAAACACGTTGATTATGACAATGAGATAAAACAATATTAGCAAAATATTTGCTTTTTTCCTGTTTGACAGTATTTTGATACTGATGCCAGCAGTCTTTTAAAATCTGCAGTGACACCTGCAGTTTGTCTTTTTTCCATCTGCGTTGTCTTTCTTCCATCTGCGTTCTTCAAAGAAGAGACGATGCTATGGGCCACTCAGATGACAGAGGTGGGAATTACATTTAGAACTAAAATCAATGCAGTCCATCAGAATGGCAGATGGCCTTGAAAATTTTCCATAACTGCTAAAAAAATTCCATTAACGATGGAGAAAATTTGGTTAACACAACCTCTGCTTGTCTCTTCCATTTGTTTTTAATAAAAGATTTTGGAAGTAAGTTCATGGATCGTTATGTCATGTCACTGAGTTTGGGATTTCCCCCCAAACTCAGTTTCATGACTTCCCTGTTTATTCATATATATCTGCCGTATGGTTATTCCTGTGAGTTCTATATTGCCTTCGGGTTTCCTTGTGTTGATCATGATCTGTTCCCTGTATTTAGGTTCTGTTTGCCATTTCCCTGTTATGTTTTATTTCTGCACTTGTTGATATGTGTTATTTAGGATGTCATTTTATTTTTATTTTTTACTGTGTTTTCCTTTTTCCACTTTTGACAGCTGTCGGGGCGTGCCCTGCCATCTGTCAAACTGCCGATTGCTCCTCCCTCACCTGTCACCACCGCCAGCCACTCTATCGCATTATTATTACCAGCTGTGTCCGATTGTTAGTTGTTGCTGTCTTCCCTTACTCAGGCCAGCCCACATCTGTCACTCATTGTAATCAGTTGGATCCCTATTTAAAGAAGATTGTTTTTCATTTTCATTTGTTGATGTCTTGTCTCTGTAAAGGACTGTATCTCCCTTGTCTCTGCCAGAGCCCAATCTCGCTCTGGCATGCCATCTTTGTAAGTTGATTCCTCGTTATTTCGTAGTTTACTCACTTTGCTCTTGTTTCTGTTTTTGCCAAATAAACTCACAAACTCACAGTCCAGCGACTGGATTGTTTTTTCCCTCCGTGCGCCGCTTAGAGGAACGCATATGACCCGTTGTGAATACTTTGCTTTAAAATGACCATGTTGTCACACAGTGGGAGGAAAAAAGTTGTCAATAGGAAGGAAAAAAAGCACAGAGAATCATTTTTGAATCGAATTGGAGTCCCCTGAATTGTAACTGAATCCAACTGTGAAGTACCAAAACATTCCCACCCCAATGGTGTCAAGAAGGGTGGGTGGTGGCCCTTGTGTTTTTTTTTTTGTTTTTTTTTTGTGTAGTGCTTCTCGTGGGTTGAGAGTGTCAAATCAACGTCTTTTCTTCCTTGTTTGTTCTAAAATCCAAAAATTAAGTCCAGACATTTGAGTTAAACTTTGCCAGCGTATTTCTCGGTTCCTTCTCCAGTGTCACTCCTCCGATCACCATCCTAATTTGTCTACCTGGCGGTAAGTCTTGTGGGACAGGCTAAGACTTCAATTGGCAACGTGCTATCAAGTTCAGTGTTTTTCAGCCATGGTGCCATGGTATGTTGAGGTTTCTGTGGGAAGCTATGTTGTTGTGCATGGATGCCTACAGAACCCATGTACAACTACGCCAAATTAGTTGCAATTTTTTGGACCAATTCACAATTTTACACCATATTGATTAGATCTTATCTTAACCTAACCCAACATGCATGTCTTTGGCCTGTGGGAGGAAACCAGATACGGGGAGAACATGCAAACTGCACGCAGAAGGGCCACTGATGGTCAGGGGTGGGATTGAACCCACAGCCTTCTTGCTGTGCTGCCACAGTGTTAACCACTGTACCACCGAGCTGCCCAAGCTGTTAGGTTAACTGGCATCAGCTGGGGATTCTAACTTGTTCTTAGGTATGAATGTGAGAGTAAATGGTTGCCCGTCTCTCTGTATTGGCCCTGTGATGGACTGGTGATCAGTCCAGGGTGTACCCTGCCTCTTGCCCAAAAATGCTGGGATAGGCTCCAGCAACCCCCCCCCCCCCGCCCAACTCGAAAAGGATTAAGCTGTTAAAAATGCAGTTTTTAAAAGAAGTTGTTTGTTATTAAGGGTAAAAAAAAATCCAAACCGACATGGCCCTGTGTGAAAAAGTGATTGCCCCCCCACCCCCGTTAAAACATAAATTAACTGTGGTTTATCATCTTTGGAAAGCTGAGTTCAATTTCTCTAGCCACACCCAGGCCTGATTACTGCCACACCTGTTCTCAGTCAAGAAATCAGTTAAATAGGACCTGCCTGGTAGATCAAAAGATCTTCAAAAGCTGGACATCATGCTGTGATCCAAAGAAATTCAGGAACCAATGAGAGACAAAGTAACTGAGGTTATAGAGCCATTTCTAAAGCTTTGGGACTCCAGCGAACCACAGTGAGAGCCATTATCCACAAATGGTGAAAACATGGAACAGTAGTGAACCTTCCCAGGAGTGGCCGGCTGACCAAAATTACCCCAAGAGCGCAACGATGACTCATCCAAGAGGTCACAAAGGACCCCACAACAGCATCCAAAGAACTACAGGCCTCACTTGCCTCAGTTAAGGTCAGTGTTCATGACTCCACCATAACAGAGACTGGGCAAAAATGGCCTGCATAGCAGAGTTCCAAGACGAAAACCACTGCTGAGCAAAAAGAGCACAAAGATTCGTCTCAGTTTTGCCAGAAAACATCTTGATGATCCCCAAGACTTTTGGGAAAATACTCTGTGAACTGATGAGACAAAAGTTGAACTTTTCGGAAGGTGTGTGTTCCATTACATCCGGCATAAAAGTAACGCAGCATTTCAGAAAAGGAACATCATACCAACAGTAAAATATGGTGGTGGTAGTGTGATGGTCTGGGGCTGTTTTGCTGCTTCAGGACCTGGAAGACTTGCTGTGGTAAATGGAACCATGAATTCTGCCGTCTACCAAAAAATCCTGAAGGAGAATGTCCGGCTGTCTGTTTGTGACCTCAAGCTGAAGCGCACTTGGGTTCAGCAGTAGGACAATGATCCAAAACACACCAGCAAGTCCACCTCTGAATGGCTTAAGAAAAACAAAATTCAATTCAATTCAACTTTATTTATATAGCGCCATTTCACAACAACAGTCATCTTATAGCACTTTCAAATGTAGGGGAAACCCCCATAATTGCAGAAAGACCTTAGCAATCAGACGATCCCCTGTGAGCAAGCGCTTGGCGATGGTGGAGAGGAAAAACTCCCTTTTAACAGGAAGAAACCTCTAGCAGAACCAGGCTCAGGGAGGGGCAGTCATCTGCTGCGACTGGCTGGGGGGTGAGGGGATAGAGAAGATGAAAAGAACAGACTTTGAGAGTGAGAAGAAGGATTTTAAACTTAATTCTGAACTCTATGGGAAGCCAGTGAAGGGAGGCCAGAACTGGAGAGTTATGATCTCTCTTTCTAGTATTGTACCTGTTAAAACTTAAAAAAAAAATTAAGACTTTGGAGTGGCCTAGTCAAAGTTCTGATCTGAATCTGATTGAGATGCTGTAGCATGACCTTAAAAAGGCGGTTCATGCACGAAAACTCTCCAATGTGGCTGAATTACAACAATTCTGCAAAGATGAGTGAGACAAAATTCCTCCACAGTGCTGTAAAAGACTCATTACCAGTTATTACAAACGCTTGATTGCAGTTGTTGCTGCTAAGGGTGGCCCAACCAGTTATTAGGTTTAGGTGGCAATCACTTTTTCACACAGGGCCATATAGGTTTGGATTTTTTTTTCCCCTTTAATAATAAACACCTTCATTTAAAAACTGCATTTTGTGTTTACTTGTTATCGTTGTCTAATATTTAAATTTGTTTGGTGATCTGAAACATTTATGTGTGACAAACATACAAAAAAATGAGAAATCAGAAAGGGAGCAAACACTTTTTCACACCACTGTACCTACCGATAGGTATTTTGAATATTTACCTAATATGGCTAAAAAATGTTGGGTTTTTTTGCAGCAGATCGTCACAGCTGCCTTTCACACGCCATTATGGAAAGGCTGTTGTTTGGAACTATTTGGAGCTCCATGAACCACGTGTCCGAGCAGCGCTAAGTTCAAAGCGTGTCGCAACTATCATACTATAGAGAAATTGAACTCAGTTTTCCAAAGATGTGATAAACCGCAGTTAATTTATGTTTTAATGGGGGGGGACTCACCTTTTCACACAGGGCCATGAAGGTTTCAATTTTTTTTACCCTTAATAACAAACACCTTCATTTAAAAACTACATTTTGTGTTTACTTGTGTTATCTTTGGCTAATATTGTTTGATGATCTGAAACATTTAAGTGTAACAAACATACAAAAAATGAGAAATCAGGAAGGGGGCAAACACTTTTTCACACCACTGTGTATTTTGTATACTTTATTGATCCCCAGAGGGGAAATTGAGGGCATCCACCTGGATGGATGAAGCAGCCACGGTACGGCACTATCCCTTAACCATTCACACACACATTCACACCTAGGGCCACTTTAGAATCTCCAATTAACCTAACCTGCATGTTTTTGGCCTGTGGGAGGAAACCGGAGAAATCCTGGAGTGCAAACATGCACTCCACATGCAAACTCCACACAGACCACTGTTGGTCAGGGGCTGGGATCGAACCAGGGATCCCATGGCCAAGGGTGAGTTGCTGTGTGTAATCACACACACACACACACACACACACACACACACACACACACACACACACACACACACACACACACACACACAAATACATCCGGTGCAGCTGTGATGCCTGAAACGAGCTGAGAATTTGAGTAAAACCGTTAAAAACAACGACTTTTGTTGGCCACCAACAAATGTGGGGAATATTCGTACGACAACAGCGCTGACCCGGAGAAGGTTCTGGCGGTTCTGGCCCCGTTTCTGCTTTCTAAAGACTGCTCTGCGTCTCCGCTGCTATCCCAGATAAACAGCTGCAGTGAGAAGGTAGTGAGAAGGTAACCACTAAGACGTTCGAATGGACACTTGTGTGTGTTGAAGTAGATACTGGTGTTGTCTACCGTTATTCCCCGGAGGGCGAATTGAGCCGCAGTGTGATGGAACCAAGAGCGCGTGTGTATTAATACACACAAGAGCGTAATTATAGACTCTATCACGCTAACGCTAAGCTAATGCTAACGCTAAGCTAACGTTAGCCCCGCCAATCTAATGGTCAGCCTCGCTGAACGTTACTCCTGTTGGGCTTCAAAGCTGACTCGCTAAACTTATGTTGGTGAGCTAACTACGTGTCAGCATCTTGTTAGATAACTGTCAGAAATGTCATCTGGACTAAATGGACTAACGCCAGATACGGCCGTATCTGTCACCAGCCAGATACGGCTGGTGACGACCATGGTGACGACCCTCCCCTGCATGGGCCAACTACAGCATTCCCACGTCAGATGTCCGTCTGTGAGTTGCTGTGCTTTATGCAGAACAAGATGGATAATGTCTCGATGGACTATGTTGTGAAGTGGGTTGGCGACTTCTACAATGAGAATCAGGTTGAAGGAGCAAAGAAGTTGCTGTTCGAGCAGTGTCCAGAGGGAACATCGCGGACGAAGAAGAGGATTGGCCCCAACCAGAGGAGGGACAACATCACCAACATATACCACAAGCTGAATGAGGTTGGTCAGCAGGCGCCACAATACGTTGCCCAGAACCTCAGGAATTTGCCACCAGCTTCGTTGGAGTCATTTGACCTTGCCAGGCTGTTTAATGATGTGTGCCGTGTGATGACTCTTGGAGAGAGCATTGCTACTGTGTTCAAAACGATATCTGCTATCCAGGACGACGTGGCGGCAATAAAGTCCAAACTCGGCGACACACCTCCTCCAGCTGACGTCCTGGTCGAGGAAGGTGAGGATGAGGTTGGCAGTACTCAGAGTGCTGTCAGCATCACCAGCGATGAGGAGATCGTGGTAGCAGCTGTCGATCACGCCTCGGTCCCCAATGCAGCCCGTGGTCCACCACCTACTGCCACGGCCGACAGTGAGAATGCGGACGTGGCCACCAACTCTGCAGAGGCCTGTGCTGATGACGCTGTCGACAGCAGCCCTGCTGGAGTTGCCAAAGTTGCCAAAGTTGCTGTAGTTGCCGAAGAATGCGAGTTCGAGTTCGAGGAAGTCGAGAGTCGCCGTTCCAAGAAGAAGAAGAGGTCCTATGCCAATGCACTTCAATCATCTGACAACCAATCGACTGCCAAGCAGACCACGAACCACCTACAGATTGTCAAAAAGCCCCCACTCACAGCTATGCGTTGTACCGAAATCTGGTAGGACGTCTGGCGGACATCAGGGTCAAGGTCAAGGTCATAAGAAGCATCAAGTCTTCATCAGTCGACTCGATCCCACCACGAGACCCCATCATGTACGCTTCTATATCAAAACTCATGTTAAAATAAACGACAATCTCAAGATTGAGCAACTAGAAACCAAGCATGATGGTTATGCCTCTTTCAAAATTACATGTCCTGCCAGTTGCAGCAAGAAGTTGCTTGAAAAAAATGTTTGGCCATCTGGTTTATACTATCGACAGTTTTTTGAGAGGAAATGAACTACATGTGATTGTCATTATTGTGTTTGTCATCATATCCATTCAGTAATAGGACCAACCTAAGAATATGTTCATTCAACTGCCAGAATGTAAAAACTTCAACTAATGAGATCTCCAGTTTATGTGATAACCATGACATTGTGTTGTTGCAGGAACTTTGGTTGTTCGAACATGAATTGTCTATTCTGAGCAGAATACATGGTGATTTTATAGGACAAGGTGTTTCTTTTATGGATACGGAAGAACGTGTTATCTTAGGTCACCCCTATAGCGGTGTTGGTATCCTATGGCGGAAGTCACTTGCAAACAGTTGTGTTGTGAAAACTTACGAGTGCGTAAGAGTTACAGGTATTGAAGTCAACCTGGGTGACTTTCACTGTCTTATATTGTGTGTTTATTTCCCCTGTGACAGTGTTGAAAACTTGGATGAATACTTGCACTGCATGTCTTGTTAAACGTATCACTGAGGATTTTCCAAATCCATATGTGTATATACTTGGTGACTTCAACGCTAATATATCACATTCAAGTTGTTTTGGAAATGAACTGGTGTCTTTTTGTGAGAGATACTCTTTACACATCTCGGACAGGATTATCTTACCAGGTGATACCTTTACTCATGTTAGCATGGCTCATGGCTCTACATCATGGCTTGATCACTGTGTGACTACATCCTCAGGCCATGATAACGTGTCCAATATCAGAGTTCTGTATGGTTATGTGAGTTCCGATCATGTACCTTTATCTATGGATATTGAGGTATCAAGTGCTGTAAGTGGCCCCCGGGGAGCTCCCTCGGCCACAACGGGTAGTAGGACATACAAATGGCGTGATGCCACAGCGTCAGACCTGTCCAGATATAAGAAACTTGCTCGTAGGAAACTCTGTAACATCCGTGCTCCTACGGACGCCATCAGGTGTCACGACTGTAATTGTGCGGCACACAGGGATGATATCGACAGGTTTTACAGTGATATTGTTGATGCTTTAAATTTTTATGTGAGTGAATGCATTCCTAGTCACAGTGTAGCCACCCAATATAACGTCCCAGGCTGGGATGATGTTGTTAGCGAGGCTCACACAGCTGCTCGGGATGCTTTTTTGTGGTGGAGGAGTAATAGCAAACCACGTTTTGGTCCAATATGTGATAACATGAAAAGTTGTAAGGCTAGGTTCAAATACGCTCTACGAGCATGTAGGCACAATGAAGAAAGTATCAAATGTGACCAGTTAGCTAGTCATATGAGTGAACTGAACATGGTAGAATTCTGGAAACAAATGAAGGCTATGAGCTCCCACCGGTCTGTTAGATCAAACACTATTGATGGTGTGACTGGTGATGTTAATATTGCTGAAAAGTGGAAATGTCAATATGAAGCTATTTTCAACTCAGTCAAGAATGTTTCAATGAAGGATTCTGTTATGCATGATGTTCGCCTGTATAATGACATGTTTGATACCTCCGATATTTCTGCTGTTACTCCTGTTGAAGTTGCTTCACTGATCAAAGTTCTCAAGAAAGGCAAATCAGCTGGCCCTGATTGTTTCACCAGTGAATGCTTCATCAATGCTGATTCCAATTTGTGTATTCTGTTGTCATTGTGTTTTAACTGTATGTTTGTTCATGGTTACATGCCAGATATGTTGATGGACTCTGTTATTATTCCCTTGGTGAAAAACAAGTGTGCCAGTCTGTCTGATATGAACAACTACAGACCTATAGCTATTGCAAATGTCATATCTAAATTGTTAGAGGGTTTAATTCTGAACAGAATTGAGGATTATCTGTGGACAAACGACAATCAGTTTGGTTTCAAGTCAGCCCATTCAACTGATAAGGCTGTTTACCTACTCTATGAATTTGTTGACTACTTCAGAAGCCAATCCACTAGTGTCTATACTACGTTTTTAGATGCTAGCAAAGCTTTTGATAGGATTAACCACTGGTGTTTGTTTAGAAAACTGATCGATCGAGGTATTCCTATTTACATTGTTAGCATCCTGCTATACTGGTACAGAAGGCAGTCTATGGTTGTTAGGTGGGGCAATGTTACCTCATCCAAATTTCATGTGACCAACGGTGTTAAACAAGGTGGTATACTGTCATCCTTGTTGTTTAATGTCTATGTTGATGATCTCAGTGTACTGTTGAACAATACTAATGTGGGCGGCTCCATTAACGGTGCACTGTTAAATCACATTTTCTATGCTGATGATCTCTGTTTGTTAAGTTTGTCTACTGCAGCGATGCAACACCTCCTCTCAGAATGTGAAAAATATAATGAAAAAAATGACATCTTGTTCAACTGTACTAAATCTATGTGTATGGCTTTCAAACCGAAGGGTGTCAATACTTCGAATCCTGTTATGCCACTTTGTGGTAATAGCTTGAACTTTGTTGAAAAAGTCAAATACCTAGGTGTGTGGATTGAATCTGATAAGACCAATGTTGATTGTAACAGGCAACTCAGGAAACTCTATGCTCAAACAAATTTACTGTTGCGAAATTTTCATAGATGTTCTCCTGATGTTAAATGTATGCTGTTCAAGACCTCCTGTACCTCAATGTATTGCTCGCCTTTATGGTTTAATAGCAATGTTGCTGTTAGGAACAAAATCCGCATTGCATATAACTCCCTAAGAAGGTTGTTAGATATGAGATGAGATGAGATGAGATTCAACTTTATTGTCATTACACATGTATAAGGTAACGAAACGTGACTTGGCATTTGGGCACGCTCTGCAGAGCGCATGCAAGGCCGGGGCAGCCGCTAGGCGCCAGTCATATGGCGCCTAGCAGCTGATATACCACGTAGATCGAGTGCAAGCAAGATGTTTGTGTCCTTGAACATTCCGTCTTTTGGCGAGTTGATACGAAAGAATGTTTACAGTTTTATGAGAAGGTTGCTGGCATGTAACAATCATCTTATATCAGCAATTGTCAGCTCGTCACTCACACTTCACTCCAGCATTTGGAAGTGATGGCGTTCTATTTTATACTGAGTTCAATATTGTATGTTATTGTTGTTACAAGAGCGCCGAGTGACTGCTGATCTGTATATACTTTTAATTATTTATTTATTTTCTACTCGTTTTAGTTCTGCATTTAATATGAACCCTGAGTTTGAAGTAAATGTTTGAATTTGAATATATATATATATATATATATATAAAATTAATAAAAGATTGACCTATACGGTTAGGGAACCGTGCATCGTCGTTAGTGTCAATTATCATGATCCCTTACTGAATCGATCTTTTGTCCCACCTCTATTAAACAGGTACTTGTTTTTGTTTCTGAAAATCAATTTTGACATAGTTCGTGTGAAAAACTGGGTACCCATATTCAAGTGGTCTAGACAGGTATTGCATCCCACAATTTTCAATGTTAACATTTATTTTCATGTCCAGTATATCCATATGCTTCAGAAAAACATAATTTTGTAGATGGGTGGTGGTGGTGGTGGTGGTGGGGGCATGGTGATCCTCTCTGGTGGCCTACAGTATCCTGGTGGTTGGGGTACATATCATTTTGGCTTACTGCCTGCCTGCAGCTGTTTTGCCCTGTAATTTGGGCGGTACCAAAGTTTTGGGGCTCCAAAGAGTCAGAAGCAATGCAGAGCAAATTTATGAACATCTGTTCCCTTTAGGAAAAAGGAAAAAAATACCTAATATACAACATCATAGTAATCATGAATGATTCAGCTAAGCATTTTTCATTGCAGTTATTTTCCTTTCCATCTTTACTCACTTTGTTTTAAATATTAACCCTCTTTTTTTCATCACCACTGTTACTCATCTTCTCTTCCTCATTTCTCTCTGCCTTCATCTCTCCATCCTCTTTAAGTTTGGCAGTAAAAGGTTAAAGCGTACCTGTGGTGGTCGTCTAAACGCATTCAACTTGAAAACATTAGGCAAAGTATTCGTTATTTGGTTAAATAATTATTGCCAGCCATATACCACCAGAGAAATATGCAAATATGACCGCAGGCATGGCCAGCCAATGAAAACTCTGCGCGCAGCCATGACACATGCGGATGTGACGTCATTACGTTGCTACTGAAAAGTCAATACTCCCGTCTGTATGAGCGACTAGGGTGCTGTTGTGAGTGTTTTTATTCTATTATGGCTGAATTGTCGGACTCTGAGGAAGAATTCATCCAACATGGCTACAGGTTTGAGCCAGAAAGGTCTTCTGAGGGTGAAATTGACGAAGTGGTCCTCACACACAGCGCAATTTCGTCTGAAAGGATTCGTCTGTGCCCTGTTCGGAGATTGCGCAATCACTTTTCCGCTAAGATCTTCTGACAAGGTGAGCTGGGTTTGGGTACACAAAAGAAGTGTTTATCTTTGTTTTTTCGCTTATTATTGAGACATCCAAAGGCTTTACATTCCGCCATGTTGCGATATCCATATCGCATTGTATGTTTTTGTTGTTACAAGAGCGCCAAGTGTCTGCCGCTCTGTATATAGTTTTAGAATCATCTGCTGTCTGGCGGCCGTTACGAGCTCAGATCAGACGAGACGACCCGCTGAATTTAAGCATTTATTTATTTATTTTCTACTCATTTTAGTTCTGCATTTAATATGAACCCTGTGTTTGAAATAAACGTTTGAATTTGAATTAAAATATCCTGAAAGCCACTGCTCATCCGGGCACTCCAGGCTCAGCCAATATTGATCTGGATCGCGGTGCCAAAGATATTACGTCACAGGAAGCATCCTGGCAGGCCATGTAGCCGCTAGTATGGCTGCTCGCATGTTTTGCTGACATAGCTGAACCAGCACATCAGCAATGGATTTATATCACATTGCTTTGAACTTGAACTTGAACTTAAACTTGAACTAGAACGTGAGACAGGGGCTCAATATAATATCTTTTTTTTCATGACCACCACAGGTACGCTTTAAGCTTTCAGACAAGTTACTCTAAGTGTAAGTGGAGGAAAGTGCAAGGTGAGCCATGCTGGCAGGCAAGCAGCATTGAGGTCCAGGTGAGAGTGTACTCAGCTCCACTCCGCACAGCTGCAGTATCCTTGTGTGAACTTGGACCCGGCCGAGACTCCTGTCAGCAAAGTCTTCATCCATTCAGTCTTGGACCTTCCTACCTTCCATTCCTCATCCTCAAACATCTCAAGGTTTTCTTCTAAAATTCATAATCTTGTAGCATTAGCTTTACAGCTGCTTCTACTTTAGATTCTCAGGGACTGTCGCAATTAAAGCGATTTTGTGGTGAAAATTCAACATCCTCACAACAGTAGTTGGACGCTTCAGTAAGAGACCTGAATGTTTGCTTTGGTGGATCCCATTTCTTAAGATTCTTTTTGCGATGTATCTGTATTAGGAGTAGGAGTTCACCTGAAGCAAATAAAGTGGTTTGGACTCAATTTGGACAGGTACAGTCATGCTGGCCTCACGGCTGACATAAATGTTCTGAGCAGAAATGAAGCCATGAGGTCCTGAAGAAGAGTTGACTGAGTCGAGGCACAACTTCATTGTTTGTTTGTGTGATATAGCACTAGCTGTCATTAGCGTGTTAATTCATAAGATGCCCGCAGAGCACACACCTTACTAACGGTATGATTTTATACATGATAAATGTCAAAGCCTTGTGTCACATAGCTAATGTGCTACAGAGGAAATGATCTTCAGATATCCAGTTAAAGCTGGATATGTTTAGATGCTACACGTCTTGATGTGTTTGTTCAGACTTTTTTGGAGAGATGACAAATGCTCTTACACTGCTAGACAGAAGGAGAAGAGAGATGCAATCAGATGTAATTGTCTGACAGTTTTGCTCCGACAAAGTGCGGCAAAGTGAAATATGATTAAAATACAGGGAAATCATACAGAAATGGTGATACATGGAATGAATGTGGAGTAAAGTGTATAAAGTGTTAGTAATTGTGGAGAAGACTAGAGCTGTACAAGCAGCGCCAGCAGGGCACACTATCTCCAGCTGGGCCACCGAATGTGTCCTCTCTCCGGCTGCAAATGGCGCGAGCTGCTATCCTTGCCTCACCGCTGTGTTCCGTGCTATCCCAAGCTTTTGGCCAGCTCTATGGGCTCACATTCTGGCAAAGGACAGCAGTAGCAGCCGGTGTTTTGTGCTGTACCATTTTTCTCGTCTTCTCCACATACAGCTGAAATCAAAATTATTCACCAAGCATCTTTAGCACTTAGTAGAGCACCCTTTTGCTGTTATGACCTGCTGCAAATGTGATGCATAGCCAGACTCCAGCTTCTGGTGGTGTTCTGAGTAGGGATGCAAGTTATCATTTAATTAATTGGTGATTAATTCACATTATTAATCAATTAGTGATTAATTGATAAGCAGTGTTTTTCTTGGGAATCTGAATTTCCCTCTGTACAATACAGTCTATCTTTAACATATGAAAAGTTGCTGTTTTTTCATGTACTGAACATCATATTCCTCAATGATTTATTCTACCATTTGCATTTTTTTTTTTACTACAGACAATGGCATTTTTTGTAGTTTCACAAATTTTGCACTGCATAGTGTGTACTGTGTTGGTACATCTCGGTAAATTACAAATGTCATGATTTTTTATTCATTGTAAAAACTACTATCAATATCATAAAAATTAATTTTTTAGTTATATTAAAAAAACTTCCATGTTCTAATTTACTGAGATGCTCTGGTAGACTGTTTTAACATGAAAATAAATTGTGAGCTGCTTCATCTGTTGCATGTTAACCCTTTAACTGCCCAGATTAAATGGATGGGTCGTGTGACCCCAGTGGCACAGCGCAGCAACTGCACGTGTCAACTTATTGACATCCCCTGGCTATACTGAGAATTTGTACTAATCTCTATTGATCTGACAGTTTAGAAGGTGGCAGACATGCGCCAAAGGTATCATGGCTGACATGGACTATAGCAAAGAAGAAGAAATCCCCATTATTCTTCTTCCTTTTTCTGCTTTGAGCTCACACACCAATGTGGATGCCGCCATGTTTGGTCATCGCTTCTGCGATGATGACTGAAACTGCATGAAATGGGAAAAATAGCCGTGTAATACAAATGAAATTCACGTGGGGTAATCATAAGAGTTTGTAGATGTGGTACACAGTGTAAATGGCTGAGCAAACACACAAACATCGACTACGATGGATGAAAACGGACCGGTTACGTGGGCGGGTGAGCCCCCCCCCCCACCCAGCCACAGGTAAGAGAAATATATGTTTTTTTTGACATTTTATTGATTTTCTGGTTCATATACTTTGAAGATTAGATAAAAACATACCCCTGTAGACAAATCGGCGTAAAAAAAAAACAAAAAACGGACCATTCTTTATGTAAATGTGTCCAAAGTTCACTTTTGACTGAGTTATGTAATTTATATAGCTGCCACGACATTATGCGAATTAGATGCATAAATTTATTCCTATCTGAAACTTTGGATCATATTCTACATCTTTCTAATTGACAGTAAGCCATTATCGCTTGTAACTTTCAAGTTATAGCCTTGGAAATCTGAACTATTTTATTGAGAAAAATTTTTACCACTCTTGACCACTGGGGGGGGGGGTGAGTTGCCTTGCATTTCCCCAGGTGCCACATGGCATCTAGGGCAGTTAAAGGGTTAAACATTATCAAAGTACCCAGAAATCCAGAATGATCTGCGCTCCTCTGTTGTGTTTCCTCAGGGGGTGACTTGAGTCCGGTCTGCTTTCCCGTCTAGCAGCAGGTTGAAGGGAGGCAGCAGGGATAGGCAACGCAAGGCAACTCAAGGCCCACCCCCCAGTGGTCAAGAGTGGTAAAAAATTTTCTCAATAAAATAGTTCAGATTTCCAAGGCTATAACTTGAAAGTTACAAGAGATAATGGCTTACTGTCAATTAGAAAGATGTAGAATATGATCCAAAGTTTCAGATTCACCAAATTCATATTTAATACCTACCAGTCTCTTGGTGTTGAAGAAACAAAGACACATTTGTAGTACATCTGCTAAGCGCTGTGGGTCATGTAGAATCTGCTGACGGTAGCTGAAGGTTTCTTTCATCTTCTGGAAGACTAAGTCACGGTCACTTGTGTGATGGAGAAAAGATGCTGGATTCTATACTGTCATCTCCTGTTTGCTGGTCACCAGTGGTACCTATGGTGGTTCTTGAGGATGTGGGACCTCCTTTTAGGTTCACTTTGCTCAGGGATGTAGAGGAGGGTCCAGATTGCTGCTGCACCAGCTTTATATGGCACTCAAGAAAGCGGCTGTGCTCTGAATGTCATGGAAGTGTTCCTGGGGAAACAATATTAAATACATGGTGGCTCAGAAGTATTCATCATGCTTTTAGTTCTTGTACATAACAAATAAGCAGCCACTATCAAACTTACATATATACAGTGACACAATACCAAGGCCATGGAACTCCTGTTGTTGCTTTACTAACATGTCTCCTGCAAAAGGGGAAAAAAAACATTATCTTGTATCCTTTAAAAACTATGAAGAGGTCAAGTCTTATCTAAGCCTCTTACCCTTGTTTTTCATGCATGTGAGCTACAATAATGTTGACCATTAACCGCCTGGTGGAATGTTCCAAACTCCTAGTTTCTTCATACTCTTTAATCACAGACATCCCTGCTGGCTTTAAAGTAAGAATTTGCTTCATGTTCTAAAAACATATTGAGAAAAAAATAAATTCATTACATCATTAACTACTGGTGCTTCACCCCCATGCTGCAGAACAGGCAGATCTGACAACAAACAGAAACCAAGTATGAGGCATATACGTTTAATTGACGGCAAGTTGCCAAAAAATAATCATACTGTATTTGTCTGGTCCCTTACTCAAGACAATACATGAACTTCACCTATAACACCACTGACCGGGAGTCACAGATTCTGTAATGTGTGAGCAGTCACCTGAGTTCTTCCATGATTCAGCTAATGGAAGTTCTGAAATGCACACAATACATACAACTGAATAAGGAAAAATAAAATAATTTTTTTATTCTTGTCATCCACAAAATCAGACATTTCTGTCTCCGACTTAAGACACCTGTAAAATATATCTGCAACAAAACACAAATTCTTAAAGGGCCTACCATCATCAGAGTTGATGGAAAACCATCTTTGATTTCACCTTCTGGAAAGACATCTTCATCCACTTCTATGGCCTTCTGTCTGTGACTTTCAGTGTTGTGTCCTCTGGTATTAGAAACTTCTGCTGGACTGCAGTAAAACAATCAGCATAGCATTTAGAAAAGTACTGTTACTTCCTGCATACCTTAATATAAAACTACAACTTATCAGTAGGGTTGCACGATTATGACCAAAGTGGTGATCATGATTATTTTTGATCAATATTGAAATCATGATTATTAATCATGATTATTCATTAACTTTAGGAAAAACACAGGTTACATATTTTTTTTTTTTTATTCATCCTACTCACCAATTGCTAGATGAAGCCTGTGGCCAAAGCAATGGAGCCTCGTCCATTTATTTAGAGGAGCTGCTTTGACGACGTTATATCCACTGTCTGTTGTTATGCTGGCTAGATCCTCCTCCTGCAGGCTCCAAGATGATCGGGCTTCCCTCAGTCCGTGGGCTATAGCTTCTCCTGTGTGGTCTTGTGGGAAAAACGACATCTGCAAGCATCGACTTTTCATTTTAAAATCTCCATTATTGTAGTGAATTGTCAGGGACAAGTGTGGCTCCGTTATTCTGCTTGACCATAGGTCAGTTGTAGTTGCAAAGTACTCAACAGTTGTGATACCCATCTGTATTTTTCATACAGTGCAGGTAATGCAGCTGTGGAGATTGATGTGGGGACGTATTTCTTGTCCAGTGTTGTGACCATTTTTCTGAAGCCTTCGTTGCTCATACAGTATTTAGTGGACACATGTCTTTGGCCAAATAAAACACTGTTGCATCAGTTACTCAGGGTTTCCTCTGGTAACATTTCTCGGTGGTGGGCCGCCTTGCCAGAAATTTTACCGCCTCACCAAGGAGATATGAATTTATTAAGAAAAATATATGAAGCAATGACTTTCCGCAAGCGCACACACGAACAACGCGCATGGCTGTCATCCGCGCGGAGTTTAGAAGCGCCCCACTCACACGAGTTTTCCAGTCAGTCAGCAGGCAGTGTAGCGCTGGAGGCGTTTATCATGGTTTTAACCCTCTGAAAATGGCCGCAATAATGGAAGAGTCGCTTAGCTAAGAGATGTGGTTAGAATTCATATGCAGCCGGCTTCATATGAAGGGAAAGGCAAGGGGGACAGATGAATTGCTGAGGATATATTTCACCAGCCACTACAATATTAAGTTATGTTCTGTAGGAATTGCAGGAATGAAGAGACTGGCAATTTCTCTCTTTTCTCGCACAAGCAGGCGTGCCGTTTTTATTCTCCAGCAGCAGTGACTAAAAGCAACAGCTTAAAAACGCTAGCTATCTTTTCACGCTAAACTGAGGTCCTTCAGTGGCTGCCTAGAGAGGTGCCTGATGAGAAAGCCTGAGAGCACAACTATAACTGCCTAAGCAGATCATTCTGTACATGAACACATATTGTGGTGAATTATGTCTTTTAGAGTCTGCTACAGTTCCCTATTATGTACCTGGCAGGTTAAGATGACCGAAATTCACGAAGTCAATGACTTTAATCCGTCAGCAGCCTTCAGACAAAATAAACGTGCCAACATTTGATTTCAAAATAAAGGAGGTTTTTCCTGCTGTCTGGGTGGTGAGGAGATTTCTAAAAAAACCCCAACTATAAATATAAAGAAACATTATAACAGAAATAACGGCATCCTTGGTCATTCAAGTTAATTTATTTCATTAAAAACAATTTTATTAATATTTTTTTCTTTGTAATCAGTTAAATTATTGTTCTGTTCTGACTGCAAAATTATGGTCAAAAATGTAAATTGTTATAAGGAAAAAGTTTCAAATTTATCTAAAAAAAAACTAATTTTATTTTAAAAAACAGACAAAAATTAGTCATAAAATAATCCACAGATTTATAATAAAGTTTCAAATGTACAATTAAAGTCAATTTTACAAGAGGAAATTACAAATTTGAGGAACATGGTTTCAAATTTAGATAGATTTACAGAGAAAAGTAGAAAACTCTAAGAAAATTGTTATAAATTTTTAAGAAAAACCTCAGACCTTCAAGACTGAAGTCATTGCTCAAGTTTTTAAGTGGGTGCTCTTTGTACCCTTAACTCTACGAGAAATTTTTGGTTGTCTACTTTTTTTCCCCCACAATATTTTTTATTGAACCTTTTTTTTTTACAAACATGGCTGGTTGTCTACTTTTAATTATTAATTTCAAAGCACTGCTTTTACATGAGTAGAATTTCTGATTACTATACCCACCTGATCATATAATTTAAGTATGCATGAGTACATTACTATTATGAATGTTTCTTTCCCTTCCCTACTGCTGCTGAACAGTTTCTCAGATGTGAGCAGGGTTTGGTTTGGTTTGGTTTGGCTGTCAGATGTGAAGGGCAAAGTGGAATCGGGGCTGACCACAGGTCTGACTTCTCTTCTCACATCTAACAGCTCAGCAGACAAGAGATTGGACAACCCCAGCTGAGTTCCGTGATGGGATGAAAAATATTATGCAAAGGAAGGCCTGGGGGTGAAGGAGCAATGCTGTGATGGACACAATAAATAAATCAGGCCTGAGAGTAAAAACAAAACCCACATGGGGGGGGGGGGGTAGAGGGGAGGAGAGACTAATGAATTAGACATGGAGGTGATGTTAGCAGCTTCCTCTGGCCTTGTTTACCTACTATGCAGTCTGTCAGGGGAAGCAGTGAAGGTATGATCATGCATGCTTATTAAAACCTTTTGAGTATGAGATTTTGTGTTCCCCTAGTGGCAGAGTGCGGCACTGCGCCTGTCATCTAACTCTGCCATGATCAGCTCCATTGAGGATTTGTACTGATTTTTACTGATCTACCAGTTTCAGAAGGTGGCAGACATCCGTTGGAGGACTCAATGGATGACACGTAATACACCAAAGAAGAAGAACTCCTTATTTCCTTTTCCTGTTTTTAGAATTTTAGCCCAGAAAGCTAATGTGGCTGCCGTCCGTTGTCGTGCACCGTCACTTAGTCGGCTTTGTATGCGGAAAATAGCCGCGGGATACAAGTGAAATTTATGTGGGATAATCATAAGACTTTGTAGATGTGATAGAGAGCGTAAATGACTGACAGAACGCAAAATAGTGACCATGATAGGTGAAAACGCAGTGACCACGGCAGTGAGCGAGTCCCCTTAGCCGCCGGTAAGTGAGGAATTTCTGTGTTTTTTTTAATATTGTACTGATTTCTTGTTCATATACTTTGAAGATAAGATGATGAGGTACCTCTGTACAAAAAACAGTGTCAAAAGACTGAATCATTCTTTGTGTAAATACGTCTAAAGTCCAGTTTTGACTGAGTTATGGAATTTAAAGAGGTGCTGACATTATGCAAATTAGATGTGCAAATTTATTCCTATCTGAAACTTTGGATCATATTTTACATCTTTCTAATTGACAGTAAGCCATTATCTCTTACCACTTTCAAGTTATAGCCTTGGAAATCTGAACTATTTTATTGACAAAAAATATTTATCACTCTTGACCAGTAGGGGTTATGTTGCAGTTCGGCGACAGACACACTCAAAGAGTTAATCTTTTTCTTGCATAACACAACAAAGGACTTAGAAAAGGAATCAGTGATTTGTAAACTGGTTTCTTGCTATAGTATATTTAAATTATTGTCACTGCAGCTTTAACCCAAATGTAAAAAAAAAAATGATGAATTTACTCAATGGAACATTTGTAATGTTAGGTTTTACTGATATCTTCTGCCCCCCAATCCCCCCAAAACTCAGAGTACCCACCTCAGAACGGTGGTGGGAGGAACTCAGGTTGCTAATGGGCACACGTGAAGCTTTTGAGCCAATCACCCACTAGTGGATTAATTTGATTACGGAATCTTCAGAACGAACGTCAACTCCAGCTGAAGAGCAGTCTGACTGGAGGAGCCTTGGATCACTAGATGATGGCTATAGGGAACAGCCTATGACACCAGAAGAGCCAAAGTTCCTGTCCCCTACCACCCCTTAAAAGGATCGTGACTTGGAATGTCAGAATACGGTACCCAAAAGGGAAGCTCAAGCAAGGCACTACTGAAATGAAATGCTTGAACATTGCCACTGTAGGAGTCAGCAGAAAGAGAAGGCTCGGCACAGGGAAGATAACAGAGAAACCTTCATCTATTCGGATCTACCAGAACACAAGGATCACAGCCGAGGTGTAGGAATGATCATTACCATGGAGACTGTAGAGAGCCTAATTGAGTGGGAACCCGTGTCAGAGAGAATCCTCACTGCCAGATTCATGTCCATGTTCCAGAATGCAGCTATCATTCAGTTGTAAGCCCCACAAATGAAGCCACCGGTGAGGCAAAGGATGGCTTCTACCAGCTACTTCAACAAGACAAAGACAGATCACAATTGTCATGGGAGACCTCAACACTGCTTTTCTTTTCTTTTTGTCATATTTATCACTTTCCAAATGCTTTTTGTCATCATGTTTATCTTCCAATAATTTTTGTTTTCGGTATGGGGAACGCATGCTGTGATATTCATCTCATAATGGAAGGAAGGGAGAGGCAGTAAATTCCTCTGCTGGAAGAGCATGGGGGATTAAGCAACTGGGGGGACAATAGGAATTGTGATGCGAAAAGGTATTGTGATGCAAGACCTCAGGCAGCAGGGGGAGTGAGTGTTGTAATATAAAGGAGAGACCCTGCAGCATGAGGTCAATGCTTTTTCTGGTTCTAATAGATGTGAGAGAGTGAATAGTTTGTCTGCTGTGAATGCCTGGCCTGGTTTTTCCTCTCTCCACATCATTACATTTTTCAGCTCATATTGACGGGATAATCACTGACCTCTTTATCCACAAAAAGACACAATAATAAGACATAAACCATTATTATTTATACATTTAAAAAGTGTTTTCAGATTCCTTTGAACACACCGTTGATCAGATAGTTGAGTTTTGATGACTTTGCTGAGGGGCAGAAACCCCCTTTGACCAACAGCACTTTACTGCAGATAGTTTTCTGTTTCACAGTGTTTTCATTGACATCCACATAGCTGTAACGTCCTCTTTTGTCTTTTTATGATCTCACTCCTGAGCTCGTCCTTTTTTACAAGGCTGACACAGGCTAATAAATAATTGAAGCACGTGACTGGCCCTCCCTACTCAAAGCTCTTTATGCAGGTCATGGTGGACTTGATTTCACAAGAGACCCTTCCATGTTTCAGTCGTCTTCACGGTGCTGCCTCCAGGCTTTATCTGCATCTCTCCCTCCTCATTTGTCATCAGGACAACCTTTACACTCGTTCCTCGTGGTGACGGGCTTTAATTGGCTGAACATGATTGGATTCAGGCCCCACCGCTCATCCTCAGCTGAACTTGTAATTGCTACCAGCCTCCTGCACATATTCCAGCTTTTTAGCACTTTTAATTTTCTCTGCCTGCTTTTCATGTCTTGCTGTTTTTTCCCTTTTCTCATGTGACATCAACTTTTCTGTCTGAACATAATGAGTTTTGATATCCTCTGCCTTCTTTTTCCCACGTCTCTCCTCAAAGGAAAGGCCATTTTTACCTTACTCACCGAGCATGGAGATTTTCAGCTTCTCATCCTGTACGGTCCATTGCTAATGTGAAGGATGTGATGATTTGCTCGTTTTCTCACATCAATTTTCTTCCCTTTTTCTTCACAGTCAGTCTGCGGTGGGTTAATTGTCTCCCTCCTGCATTTGACAGTAGCAAGAAAAAACACTCAAAACAAACACCATTTTATTGATTCATTCACTATCTCTTTATTTTTCACCATTTTGAGTTAATTACCTTTCCATACACAAAGACCAACTCAGGCGTACTTTTTCATGCGCAGTCGCCTCCTGCAGTGATATCCAGCAGCACCGACACAAGACAGCCATTAGGTAGACATGACAGATTAGCTTTTTCCTCCACTATACTGAACACACACAGCACAGCATCAACCAAGGCTCCAATAAACACATTTCTCATTTGTTAGTCTGCCTAATACAGCAGTAGAGTTGGCTGACAAATAAGTGGACCACTGTTGAATGCTTGAACTCATTATCTGCTCCTTTGTAGCATCATGATATTTACTATTTTCACTTGACTTGCACCATATATAAAAATGAACTCCATTAGTGGATGTCTGTTTTTCTTACAGCAAACATACCTGTCATACCTGTTTATACTGAACTGAGTGGCACCTTGTTCATATTTATATGCAGACTATGTATGTGACTGATGTCATGCTAGGATGACCATAAGTTGTAACTTATACCCCTGTACATAGGGATCAATGAGAGATGAAAAACTGGCCAGATCTCTCAACGACGCTTCAATGAGCGCCTCAGAGTTTTGACTTAGTGCAAAACAATCTCTCAACAATCACCAAAGGGAAACAATCTCCCAATGATCTCTCAAGGAACGCTCAACAATCTCATCAATCTCAGTGATCTTTCAGTGAACCCCAAATTTTTCAACCCCGAATGTAGAAAACGCTGAGCGATTGAAAGATTGAACAATTGAGCATTGAAACATCATTGAGAGAGCTGGCCATTTTTCATCTCTGTGATCTTTCAGTGAGCTCCATCCCTGTGTAAAGGGAATAGAAGAGCACTAGAAACTGCTCAGATATATTCATATATACCTCTTTGATTGCCCAAGATACTCTGTGATCTCTCAGCAACCTCTCCTGGTGTCTTAATGATCTCGCAAGGACCTTTCAAAGATCTCTATAGATTGCCATGAAAGTTGCTCAAAATTGAATTATTGATTGCAGAAGGGTGTCCCAAACATTTACACAGAAACAGCTTTTTCGAGGCTTGAGGAGATCATTGAGGGATCAGGCCAATTTTTGATCTCTCAGTGGTCATCCAACGATCTCTGTGCTGTGTAAAGGGGCCCTTAGGAAGGTTTACATTGCCCAACCTTCTAAGGAGAACCCATATCCTACATACCACTTACCTTCATATTACAGGCTTAAACCAGTGACATATCTTGGGCAGAAAAAAACAGCTGTTTGGGGCCATGTACTGATATGATAACAAAACTAGTTCTGTTATTGAATTTCCAAGCTTTCATAGACGTAAGACAAGATTAGCTGGTAAGATGTTCCACTTGAACAGTCTTCCAGTAGCAGAGTGAGGGATTGAGTTGCTGCTTTTCTGCCTTTGAATTGGAGCAGTTTTAGAAAGCAGTATTTATTAATGGCTGCTCAGCAGCAATTTAAAATGATGAATGAAAGAAACTATTGCTCTGCTTTGAGGTTGTTTTTATTTTGAATGTACATTATCTTTCTGCCAGGTGTTTTTGAGAATTCACTTTTTCTTTGTGTTTGGGCTGAAGTGAAAGCAGAGCAGCCTCATTTAAATGTTGTCTTTGTCAGTTGATCTCTTTTTAATGTAATTTCGTAAGTCATAGTTTGATTTAATATGACATCTCTCCAGCCTGTCTGTTGTAGCTTCTCCTCCTCCTCCCTCCCTGTATTCACTCTGTCAGCCAGCACAATATATTGAATTTGAAGCATTAAATTTGCTCATGGCACAGCTGCTGCCTGCCTATTTTAAGGTCTGAGGCCTCCCAGCCCAACTTTCAGAAAGCTGAATCAGACTCTCATGAGTCAAATGGATTGTGTGTGCCAATCTTTATTCTGTAAGTCCATCTCTCACCATTCTTCAAGTAAGAGCCTCTGAGTGTGTCTGGATTTAAGATGAGATAGAATGACAATTTAATGATGACAGCAGAGACGGTGATGTTTTCTCCCATCTGAGAGGAAAACGGGGACATCCTGGTCGATGACAAGTTCTAAGCTCTACAAAACGAAGGTAACCTGTGGGTCTGTCAACCGGTGACTGCAGGGTTCCTACGGTCAACCCTGTCTTCTTCTCTGTCCTAGCAGACTAGGGTCTCCAGCAGCTCTTATTGCTGCAACCCTTCCTGTGGTTTAAAAAAAATCTGAATTGTTGCATCAGATACCCTTGTGAGCCACTCTTGTCACTGTGCTGGCCTAACCAGACAGTGACACTTTAGCACCATCTAGTGGACTGAAAAGTCAGTTGTTTTTATTACTCTGGTACCTAAACAGGTAAGACCAACCAGACGGTGAACATTTAGCACCTTCTAGTGGTGTTCACTGTCTGCTTAGGTCAGTACAGCAACGGAGTGATTCATGAGATCTAGCTGAGAGTTGAACAAAACAGATTGGAATGGGAAATTACAGGTGCATCTCAATAAATTAGAATGTCAACAAAAAGTTGATATATATAGGTAATTCAATTCAAAAAAATTAAACTTCTGTATTATATAGAGTCATTACACAGAGAGTGGTATATTTCAAGTGTTTATTTATTTTAATTTTGATGATTATGGCTTACAGCCCATGAAAACCCCAAATTCAGTTTCTCAAAAAATTAGAATATTACATAAAATTAATTTTAAAATAATAGTTTTTAAATAGAAATGTTGGCTGACTGAAAAGTATGTCCATGTACACACTCAATACTTGGTTGGGGCTCCTTTTGGATTAATTACTGTATCAATGTGGCGTGGCCTGGAGGTGATCAGCCTGTGGCACTGCTGAGGTGTTATGAAGGTCCAGGTTGCTTTGATAGTGACCTTCAGCTCGTCTGCATTGTTGGGTCTGGTGTCTCTCATCTTCCTCCTGACAATACTCCATAGATTCTCTATGGGGTTTAGGTCAGGAGAGTTTGCTGGCCAATCAAACACGGTGATGCCATGGTCATTAAACCAGGTTTTGATACTTTTGGCAGTGTGGGGGGGGTGTCAAGTCCTGCTGGAAAATGAAATCAGCTTCTCCATAAAGCTTGTCAGCAGAGGTAAGCAGGAAGTGCTCTAAAATTTCCTGGTAGACGACTGCGGTGACTTTGGTCTTGATAAAACACAGTGGACAAACACCAGCAGATGATCTCTGTTCATATAAAGGTAAATTTTGGATTTCATTTGGAAATCAAAGTCCCAGAGTCTGGAGAAAGAGTGGAGAGGCACAGAATCTAAGTTGCTTGAGGTTTAGTGTGAAGTTTCCACAGTCAGTGATGATTTGGCCCCAAAACTGAACCCCCACAGGGTTCAGTTTTGGGGCCATTGTTATTCAATATGTATATAAATGATATATGTAAAGTTTCAGAAAAAATGGATTTAATATTGTTTGCCGATGACACTAATTTATTATGCAGTGGAAGCAATTTGGAACAACTTTTGGATACACTCAGAAAGGAATTAGGAAAGCTTAAACTGTGGTTTGATTCAAACAAATTAATGCTCAATTTAAGTAAGACAAAATTTATAGTTTTTAACAACCATCACAACAACTTAGTATCTAAACTCAGTGTAAATGGTGTAGAGATTGAAAGGGTATCCGAAACTAAATTTCTTGGTGTAATAATTGATAATATTATGATATGATATTATGATAACATTCTGCAGTATGATTTTAGAAAGAAGCGGATCACTTCATTAGCTTTAATGAATTTTATAGAACAGATAACAAATTCCATTGGTAAACATTATAGGAGGAAATATATGGGAATATTAATAAATATGAATATGATCAGGTATGAATTATTTAATTTATATTGATGTATTGGAATCTGAGATCAAATCTCGTTTCATATACATCAGAAAAGTTAATAACACTCGTAAGGGGCACCAGCTTCTATCTTTAAGAAGCAATTTAATCTTTAATTTCACTTTATACCTGTTTAATCACTCAATAAATTAATCAATAATCAGTCTCAAAAATTTTCCGTGAATTCGATACCTGGGCTTGAACAGACTCAGAATGAAATAAATTCTCAACAACTTCTCTCATTTTTAGATATTTATTAAACGAAATGATTAACAGACATTGCAGTAATTTCATTAATCATAAAATCAATCTTGTAAATGATAGATTAACAATGTCAATATTTTCGGAACCAGGGTTAAACTGAGAAACCAATTTCTATCAGTTTGTGTTAACAGATTATGGAAACAACGCAAATTTATGGAGAAAGTTTACTAATTATATGAAAAGTCCTGGATTCATCTTAGGAAAATAAAAACGGAATTTTAATGAAAAGAAGAGTTATGTTAAGGGCTTCTTAATTTGTATCTGATTAGATACACAAATTATTACCGAACCTCAGACGTTTAATTCAGCAGATGAATTAAAGTTTTGCAGCTCACGTGATCCTCGGTGATGATTGTTCTGTCGTCGTCCTCATGAAGTTTTGAAGTGTTGTTCAGGGGCAAAACCCAGAATATTTGTCCCGCAAATATTCTCTTGATGATGAATGATATTCATGAGATCGTAAGTTGGATCTCGATGGTTGAGATGCTGCAGAAGCGCGCTGATTCCTCAGCCTGCGTGTGATGTGGGAGCTGCGTCTTTTCTTCCTGGTAGACAAGTGGCTGCAGGTCTTCGGGAATAATTAAAGATATCTGATCAGATTTCAAATTAGAAGAAAAAAAAAACTTTCGGACTTTAGATAAAATAATAGCTTCTGGTGGGTGCTTGGTCAAGAAAAATATAAAAATAAAGTCAAGATTAAAGTTTACATTAAAATTAAACAAACGGTGATTTTACAGAAAGTTTAACAAAGAAAAAGTGATGAATAAAAATTGGAGTTTAACTCCGATTAAGAATTGAGCTCAAAGAAATAGGAATTCCTAGGCATTTAAGAGAAAAAGAAAACATTAAGATACAAAGTTACATAAACAAATTATGAGTTATCTGCTCTGTGTTCAGAAAAACGACACGTGGTCGGAGTCTTTGTTCAGACGGTCCTTTGTTCTTCCTTGCTGTGTGTAGACAATAGAGAGAGACGATCGGTGAAAAGGGGAGCCGGAAAGAGCGAAAAGAGGGAAGACGATCCGGAAAAAAAGAGGCAGAGCGAAGATTCTTTCGCCTTTTATAAGTTCTGTTCAGCTTTGCGGGCTTTCGGGATCTCAGCCAATGAGTGTCCTTCGTGGGAGGCCCAATGAACTTTCAGTCCAATGAACAAACAGTCTACAAGGGACCAATGAGATGAAGAAGGTGGGGTCTCTCTGGAGACTGGTGAAACGTGATCCGTCCACAGGAATACACACAATTTTAAATACATTGGAATATACTGTTACACGCTTATGTATAACTAAACTAACCTTAGTGTATCTTATAAGCAGTGCTTCTCAATTAACATGCAGGAATAAACATTCATTTAAACATTAACATGCATATATATAAAATCACAGATTAATGCATTTCACACATATTATTGATTTTCCACATTAAAACATCAGAGTCTTCTTGCTTTTCATAGTTCTGAAAAGAAGAAGGTTTAGAATTGAGTTTGTAACAATGTACTTTAAAATTCACTGGTTAAATCCAGCATTTCCCAGAGTTTAAGGGAATTTGTGGGTCTGTGTGGCCAGGTCTGTTGCATGTTTATGGGGGCAATAAAAGTGAAGCCGGACATTGGGGAAATTCCTTAGGCTGGTTTTAGCTGTAGCCTGGGGAGAAAATCCATTTCTTTGTCTTACTCCTGGGTGAAACAAAAATGTCTTTAAGCAGAAGAATAATTATTGTTGAGCCAGAGTGAGATGATGCTACAACATGAATACACAGTTGGATTATTTCTGGGCTTACAAAAAGCTTTTGATACAATAGATCACAAACTACAACTGTCTAAATTGCAGATGTATGGCATCAGAGGTCTGGCACATGACTGGATATCCAGTTATTTGGAGAGCAGATATCAGGTGTCCATATAAATAATACTGACTTAGATTTATTAGAGGTAACATGTGGGCGCCACAAAGTTCTGTACTTGATCCAGTACTTATTTTGTATATTAATGATTTATGTTTAATTACCAAATCACTAAAGGCCGTTTTATTTGCAGATGATACTACTCTTTTCTGTAGTAGGGGACACCTTGATCGTCTTCTGGATATTGTAGAACATGAATTACTTATTATGAAAAAATGGTTTGATTCAAAAAATTGTCACTACACTTAGGACAGACAAAATGTATATTTGAGAATCGCCCAATTGATAACATTAGAAAAATTAAAATAAATGAAACTGACATCAACACTGTATCAGAAATTAAATTTTAGGAGTCATTATCCATCATACAGTAAGCTGGAAATCACACATTAACTATGTCAAAATAAAAATGTCCAAATCCATTGCAATTTTATACAGAGCTAAAGATGTTCCATACTCTATATAACTTACTGTATAGAGGTTTGGGGCAATACATATCAAATCAAATAAAAATCATATTTACTTACTGCAAAAGAAAGCCATTTGCATAGTTTGTAACAAACCTTACAGACAAGCCAAAAATCAAATCAAATCAAATCAACCTTTATTGTCATGTTGCTGTACATGCAACTGTAGTGCAGGCAAAATGAAATTACGTTTCTCTAGGCATCCATATATGTAAAAAGAACATAATTTAAAACACACTCACTCACCCCCCCCACACCAATACAGCCATTCACACATCGCTAAGACACATTTAGTTATTACACTAATATTAACTTATTACAGTTGCAGTTTAAAGTGATAATAACTACCTATGTATAAAATACCAATTAAAGTGGGTGAGTGAGTCAAAGTGGCTACTTGAAACTAACTAGAACTATAATATACATAAATATACATAATGTCCATAAGGTGCAGTAGCATGTATGAAAGATTCCGGCTCAACTGTTCAGTATCCTAACACGTTGTGGAAGGAAGCTGTTAATCAGTCTGGTGGTTTTGCCTCTGATGCTCCGGAATCGTTTGCCAGAAGGCAGCAGTTCAGAGTGTTTATGCAGAGGGTGAGAGTGGTCCTTGACAATGTTCAATGCCGTGCTCCTACAACGGCTCTGAAAAAGTTCTTGGACAGAGGGGAGGGAAACTCCAATTACCCTCTCAGCTCCCTTGACTATCCTCTGCAGGGCTTTTTTGTCTGACATACTGCAGCTGGAGCACCATGTTGCAATGCAGTACGTCAGAACACTCTCCACCACACCTCTGTAGAAGGTCCTGAGGATGCAGATGGGGAGAGAGGCCTGTTTGAGTTTCTTCAAGAAGTGCAGTCTCTGCTGGGCTCGCTTCCTGATCCCTGAGGAATTCTTGCTCCAGGTCAGGTCCTGCGAGATCTGCACTCCGAGGAACTTGATGTTCTCCACTCTCTCCACCGAACGGCCGCTGATGCTGAGAGGGACGTGTTCAGGCCGTGACCGCCAGAAGTCGATAATCATCTCCTTTGTTTTGTCCACATTGAGCACCAGATTGTTTTCCCTGCACCATCCACTCTTTATTCACCTAAATACATCGAAATTCAAAGATTTAGTAGATTATTTCACCATGCAATTTATGTATGAAGGAAAACTGGAAAATTACTGATAAGTATCCAGAAGTTGTTCAAGATGAGAGACAGTAAATATCATCTGAGAGGAACATTTATATTGGAAAAACCAAAGGCATGAATAAACGCTAAATACCACTGTCTGTCTGTAAAAGGAGTGAATCTCTGGAATAACTGTCCTGAAAATATTCGAGTGTGTAATTCGTTAACACAGCTTATAAAACTGCTCATGAATTATTTAATTTTGCAATATTATGAAATACTGGTTTAAAGTATAATGTTGGTTTGTATCGACATGAATTGATTCAAGTAACTTTCTAACATGTTGATTATTATAAGTGAATAGGGGTAGGCACCAAATAAGCTCTATAGCTTCAGCCTACACCCTTTCAGTTATCTTATCTGTATTTTTTTTTCTTTTTTGCTTGTTGTGTGTCCTGTGGATGAACCAAAGAAACTGAACTGAACTTTTTAATCAGTTACATTAATGCTGCTGTATGCTGGATTGAAATGAACACAGTGACTTTTCTGCTGTTAATCTTATGCTGATATACGTATATAAATATTCCATCTTAACATGCTATATTACTTTATTAGCATAGAGGTAAATGTGAATTTATACACTTAATAAATCACACACACATAATATATATATATATATATATATATATATATATATATATATATATATGTGTGTGTGTGTGTGTGTGTAAATGTGCAGTTGTAAGAGTCAAGTTTTGTCACTTTAATATCTCCAACCTTAAACACTTTCAGAAATACCATGGAAACGAGAGCACTGAATTTATTCAGGCTACAAGCTGCATGTCTGTTTTGTGTCTCAGCCAATACTCAAATTTTAAACTTCTGATTCCAGTGCAGTCATTTGTGTGATATTGGACCCAATATCCAATAGCGATGTTGGATCTGTGCACCCCTACACATCACAATCAGTTTTCCTGGAAATTAGATAATTTAGAGTAAAATAAGATGAGATAAGATAAGCCTTTATTAGTCCCACAATGGGGAAATTCCAGGATTGCAACAGCACAGGGATAGCAACACTCAGAGCAACAATCAAGAAGACAAGAAAAAACAAGAGCAGTGAATATACATATGTACATATAAATATATAAATATATAAACACACAGTGCGGAGCATCGTAGCTAGATGGAATAAATATATAAATATATAAACACACACAGTGCGGAACATTGTAGCTAGATGGAATGAACAGCATAATCGTCTACTTAGTTATCCTACATGGTATGATTATGTACCCATACATATTGTCACCCTCTGTAGTGACCGGTATTGTCCTAGTTGTATACCGGAGGGAACCATTGTGTAAGTCTATTGCGTCTTTTGCATTCAATACTATTAGGTTGTCACGTTTTTTTGCTATCTCTGCGAACAGCCCTGCTTAGGTTATACAGTCTGACAGCCGTAGGTAGGAAGGACCTGCGAAACCTCTCGGTTGCGCACCTAGGATGATGTAGTCTGCTGCTAAATGAGCTCCTCAGTGTGTTCAGTATGTCCTGCATAGGGTGGGACTCGGACTCCAGCAGAAATGACAGTTTAGCCACCATCCTTCTCTCTCCCATCTCCTCCACTGGGTCAAGGCGTTGCCCCAGGACAGAGCTAGCTTTCTTGATCAGTTTGTTCAGTCTCTTCCTATCGGCTGCTGTAACGCCACTGCCCCAGCAGACCACTCAAAAGTGATGGCTGATGCCACCACCGTGTCATAGAATGTCTTCAGCAGCGCCCCTTGTACACCAAAAGACCTGAATCTCCTCAGTAGGAACAGCCTGCGCTGTCCCTTCTTGTAGAGTGCGTCGGTATTGTGTGACCAGTCTAGTTTATTGTTAAAATGAACACCCAGGTACTTGTAGGATGTCACCATCTCAATGTCTGTTCCCTGTATGTTTACTGGTGCTGTGAGGGGTTGTCCTTGCCTGCAGCAGTCCACCACCAGCTCCTTAGTTTTCCTCGCGTTGATCTGGAGGCAGTTCCGATGGCACCAGTCCACGAAGTCCTGGATAAGTCCTCTGTACTCAGTTTCATCTCCGTTGGAGATGAGGCCAACGATCGCAGAGTTGTCAGAGAACTTCTGTAGATGGCAGTGTGTTGTGTTGTGTGAGAAGTCCACAGTGTAAAGGGTGAACAGGAAGGGAGACAAAACCGTTCCCTGGGGGGCCCCCGTGCTACCGATGATCGTGTCGGACACACAGTCCCGGGTTCTCACAAACTGTGGCCGGTTAGTGAGGTAGTCCAGGATCCATGATGACAGGTGCTGGTCCACCCCTGCGCACAGCAGCTTGTCCTTCAGGATCATCAGTTGGATGGTGTTGAAAGCACTGGAGAAGTCAAAGAACATGATCCTCACCACATTCCCAGGCTTCTCCAGGTGGGACAGAGAACGGTGAAGGAGGAAGATCACCGCATCCTCCACCGCCATGCCATGCTGGTAGGTGAACTGGAGTGGATCCATCGCTGGTCCCACCAGGGGGCGGAGGTGAGCAAGGAGCAGTCTCTCCAGGGTCTTCATCATGTGAAACGTCAGGGCCACTGGTCTGTAGCTGTTCAGATCTTTGGGGTGGGAAGTCTTTGGTACAGGCACCACACAAGATGTTTTCCACAACTGTGGTACCCTCCCCAGCTTCAGGCTCAGGTTGAAGATGACCTCCACAATCCCACACAGCTGGTCTGCACAGGACTTGAGGAGCTTTGCGCTGATGCCGTCCTGTCCCGACGCCTTCCTCACATTGATCTTCCTCAGCTCCGTCCTCACCTGGGTCTTAGTGAGGGTCATGTTGGGGGGCTGTGCGTTGGGAGTGGGGGGGGTGTTGGTGGAGTGGGGTGTGGGCAGCAGGACTCGATGTCTTCAGAGGCAGCAGTGGTTGTTGTGTAGTTGGGGGGGAGGGCGGTTGGTCAAACCTATTAAAAAACAGGTTCAGATTGTTCGCCCACTCCCTGCCCCCGTGGCCTGGGGGGAGGTATTCTGGAGTCCAGAGATGGTTTTAAGGTTTCTCCAGACCCCACCGATGTCGCTCTGTTGCAGCTTGTCTTCCATCTTCTTCCTGAAGCTGTCCTTGCCTTCTCTGATCTTCCTCCTCAGCTTCCTCTGTACGGACTTCAACATCTCCCTGTTCCCCGACCTGAAAATCCTCTTCTTCTCTCTCAGAAGTGTTTTTATCTCAGGGTTGATCCAGGGTTTGTTGTTCGAGCAACACCGTATGGTCTTGGTGGGTACGGTGTTGTCCACACAGAAGCCGATGTAGTCCGTGATGGTGTGAGTGAGGCCATCGATGTCCTCGCCATGTGGATCGCAGAGCTGCTCCCAGGCAGTGGTTTCAAAACAGTCCTTTAGAGCGTCCATTGCCCCTTCAGACCATAACTTCACTGTGCGCATGACCGGAGGTTGTCTGTGCACTAGGGGTTTGTACACCGGCCGGAGATGAATCAAGTTGTGATCCAATCTCCCGAGTGGGGGGAGTGGTGATGAGGTGTACGCCTCCTTAGTGTTTGCGTAGAATAAATCCAGTGTTTTATTGTCTCTAGTGTGGCATGTGACATACTGGGTGAACGTGGGTAGAATGGGAGACAGTGAAACATGGTTGAAGTCGCCTGAGATGAGGAGAAGAGCATCTGGGTGTTCTGTCAGCAGCCTGCCAGTTACTGAGTGGATGACGTCACGTGCTGTCCTAACGTTCGCCATCGGATTTGCATAAATAACAATGCAGATCACATGTGAGTATTCCCTCGGGAGATATGTAGGCCGCATGCTAACAGCTAGCAACTCGATGTCTTTGTTGCAGTGTTGTTGTTTGACCATGATATGTCCCGGTCTGCACCAGTTGTTATTAACATACATCATCACTTCCCCGCCTCTTGCCTTCCCACTGTCTGGTGTTCGGTCTGCTCGTATTGTGTGGAAACCCTCCAGTTCAATGTTAGCATCTGCTGCTAGTTCTGTTAGCCACGTCTCCGTGAATAGCATAAGGCAGCACTCCCGGTATATGCTCTCGTAGCGGGAGATAGCCGCTAGCTCATCTGTTTTTCCTAGTATCGATCGTACATTCCCCATAACAACGATTGGGAGGGTGGGTCTGTACCTTATATTCCTCGCCCGCCGTCTTGCCCCAGCTCGACAACCGCGCTGTTTCCGTCTTATCTCTCCCGGTATGTCGAGTTTTTGTGTTAGCATCGTGGGCTGGTTAAGTGCTAAAAGCTGGTCCCTATTGTACTGCCTCCTGCACGAAACAGTGGCTCCGTCCGCTGGCTCAGGAGACATTTGGGCGATCTACGTGTTTGGATGGAATAAAGGTGACGCTGGATCAGAAAGATTGGCAAGTGAGCCAGATAGTAAATAGAAATAGGCAGAAGTTGATCCGCTGTGGCAAAAGGCAGCCTATTCGTGTGGCGCCGGAAGTAATTAAAAAATTAAAAAATATAACAAAATTCCTCTAAAGTTAGTCTAAAAAACTAAAATGGTTTGTGGTGCTCTGTATAATAATGAAACTAGGAGAAACTGTAGCTGATAGTTCTTTTTTGTGTAATGGATTGCCCATCTAATTTAACTTTTTGGGGTGCCAGCCGAAGCAAACTTTGACAAAAAAGAAAAAAAACAAAACGTGTTTTAAACTTGGGACACTCCCCCTACAAGGATGTAGGTAAATAAAACAAATACCATGGACCCTTAAGTAACTCAAATATCTCAACTTCACAAACACATTTATGCAGTCAATATAAAGAAAACAGTATATTCAAAAACAACTCAAGCCATTAACTCAGGTGTCCCTTTCAGGCAAAATTACAGTTATATCAAAGGCAACAAAAATCTCAGCCCATAAATGGCAAATGGTTCAGTTCCATTTTTTCAGTTCAACTAAGTTCAATTCAGGATACATCAGTTTATTTCTCTCAGTTCTGCCAGGATGCCCAGTTTCACCCTCCACACCCTCGGAAGGGCGGGATTGCCAGTTGAGACATGCACTACACAAAGAGCAGAGATAAACAAACCTATCATCTGGTCAGTCACTGCAACAGATACTGGAGTCAATTTGTCTTGGCCTGTCCTTGCCACTGACAATACCTCTATCTGCCAAGAATGTGCCGCTAGTCCAGCAAAAGCTAGCAGTACTCAAATACTTTGCAAGCAGTTTCATGAAATGGTCAGTCAGAAAGCAACTCATACCGTCTTAGACATCGGCCAGGTTAACAAGGTCAGGAGTTCCTGGCAGCGATGGGTGAAGGACAGAGCTGCGTGGAGGAATCTGATCAGACCTAAATGAAATGGTCATTGTTGCCCCCGACAGACTGCTATGATGATGATGACCCTTTTGGTTCAGTTCAACGTAACCATCTAGGTTCAGTTCAGTTCCATTGTTCAGTTCAACACTTCAACCCTGCTGTGTTCAGTTCAATTCAGCCCTTTTTTCCAGCACAGTTTTTTTTTTTTAGCAAGAGACAACCCACCTTTACTTCTTCCCCCTTCAGTTGTTTTACCTTAGCTGGGTTTAAGGTTAGTGGAGGGGACTACCCTCAGTTACCTCCCTGGCGAACCAAGCAGCTAGCAGCAGGTGAATAAATCCTGGGCACTTGTGAAAATCCAGTTCTGTGGAGGTGTGGAGACTTGTTCTAAACCTGGTGTACTTTAAGAAAATGCCAGGGATAGACACAGCATTTAATGGAGTTCATAGATAGACTTGCCGCCTTTGTTTGTTCCTTTGTCCACCATTTTGCCTTCGGCCTTCAGCTTATGAAGGATTGGTTCTAATTAGTGGCAAGGAGGTGGGGAGCATGTCTTAAAGGGGCAGCACTTCAGGAGATTTCCACACTCCCCTCCTCTTAGGAATAGTTGCATTTATGCAGCGTCTTTTGCTCTCTTTGTTTGTGCCTTTACTGTGGGCTAGAGAATCCCAAAAACTCATAATCATCGCACTCCCCATTAAAGATGTCCAAGATCCATTGTCTCTTTAATTTTTCAAGACAAGATAAGCCTTTATTAGTCCCACAATGGGGAAATTCCAGATGAAGATCATCAGATGTTGGACAGCAGGGCTTAAGTTGTGACACATGGACGACCCTTCTGTCCTCACCAGAGTACTCTAGGACAGCATCATAATTCACTGGTCCGACTTGGGAGATCACTCGATAGGGTCCAATCCATTTTGGTGCCAGCTTTGCTAAAAAGGATCTTTCGGCTTTAGACAAAGGATGGGATCGAAGCCAGACTCTGTCCTTTTCTTTTAGCTGCAAGTCTCATTGTTTTTTGTCATAATTTCGCTTTTGTCAAAGTCTTCCTTTGTTCAGATTGTCTTCTACAAAGTTTTTCATTTCTTGAAGCTGAGTTATTTTTCTGTAAGATGGAGTATCTGGATGATTTCTTGGTTGCAAGGTCACATCCAAGGGGCTTCTTAAGGTCTGGCACAGATTCAGTTCTGCTGGCGGAACACCAGTTGTTTCTTGCACTGCTGAATTCAGGGCAAATTGAAAATCTGGCAGGAACTTGTCCCATTGTTTGTGATTGTCAGCAACATAGGATGCAATCATAGTTTTTAATGTTCTGTTTATTCTCTCTTTGAGGTTAGTTTGTGGGTGATAGGCTGATGTCAGTTTATGTTGCAGGTTCCAGGTGTCACAGGTCTCTTTGAAGACTGCAGAGACAAACTGAGGTCCCTGGTCAGGCAAAATGTAATCTGGAACTCCCCATCTTGCCAAAATTTCTTTGGTGAGTGTTTTAGAAACTGTATCTGCTGTAGTTTTCTGTAATGGGTATAGCTTGACCCAACGTGAGTAATAATCCACAAAAACCACCAGGTATTGTTCGGTAGTGGTTGGAGAGGCCGTTGGCGTAGATTGGCAGCCACGTGTCCTTCAGTCTGCCCCAGGGCAGCTGTGGCTACAGTAGTAGCTTACCACTATCAATGTCTGTCTGGAGTGAATGAATAATGGACTCACTGTAAGCGCTTTGAGATTTCACTTGACATGTAAAGTGCCATATAAATCTAATCCATTATTATTATAGTATTATTGGTACTCAGTGTAGTCGTGTGGTTAGAAAACTCCTCATGATTCTGTCTGAATGTTTATTCTAGATTAGATTAAATGTAATGAATATAGTTATGGTTAAGTATGTGAGCAGCTCTTGCCCAGTTTAACCTATATGTATCTATGCTAATGTGATACTTCTTTTAGCCTTTGAGGGAACCATGGTGGCTCCTCGCTCCCCTCTCACTGAACAAGATGTCACATAAGCAGTTCTTGCTGTTCCCTACTATCATGACAATGAACTTGATCTTGTAAAACACACAAAAACTTATTCTTATGCACACCCACACACTAAGCTTTGTCGGAACACGCTGTCCTTGTCACCATGGCAACGGTTAGGAGTTCAGAGAGGCTGTGAAAATGTCACAGGAGAGAAGATGTCATCCTTCATTTTATCGGTCGTTTTATCGTTTGTTGCTTCATTTGCACCATCCCTCTTTCCTTCCTTCCCTCCTTCCTCCTTCCTGTTATGTTTCTGTTTACCTCAGTGTCTCCTGTCCAAATCGATACCTTCATATTGAGCCTTAGGTGCTTGCTTTGATTAACTTTGGGAGTGAGCTTGTTTTCACTACAACAAAACTTTGTTTCACCCTAAAAAAAAGTCTCTTTGCAGTAATGCCATCTTTATTTGTTCTCACACAACAGATAAAAGCAGAGAGGAGATAAAATGTGGTTCTGCTTTCTTGATCCCCACAGGCCTCTGCTTTGGTCTCGCCACTGTTCAACTCCAGCAGAGTACTTTGTTAAAGAAGAGGGAGTACATATGTGCACATGTTTCACAGTGTTCACATTCACATGGCCCTGTTTGAGTTCCCTTGGGAGGACTGTGAGGCTGCACTGCAATTTAGACACTTTCTCATCAGTGTCAAAAATATGTTTACATTTTTTTTTACTTAAACACCGCTTGCACTTCAGAATTTAGGAATTAGTGATGCAAGGTCATGTTGAGTCAAATTTATTCATCATCACATTTAAAAGCAGCATAAGTTGACCATGCTATTGAAAATGACACCTAGATTCCTTGTAACTGGCTTCCAGTGTTTCCTTAAAGTGCCAAGATCACTGAGTTCAGGGTTACCAAATACCAGGACTTTGGTTTTTATCTTGATTTAATTTTAAAAAGATTCAGGCCAGCCGTATTTTGACTTCCTCCAGGCAATCTAACAGGGCCTTTAAAGGAGTGTTAGCATTATGCTTTAGTGGTATGTAAATCTCTATATCATCTGTGTAGTGATGAAAAAAGATGCCATATTTCAAATCACACGTTAGTGAGTGGAAATGGAATGGTTAGAAAGTAACCAGCCAAAGTTCCCAACATAATCAGGAAATGTTGCAGCCTTTTAACAAGTGTCTTTAAGGTACAGTAAGTACAGTAAACATTTTATTCACGTGATAATTATGCAAATAAAGCTAAAACATGTCACAAAAAGTGGAGGGTTTAAAATATCAGTTTCCCCTGTCAAAGCATTCATCCATCCATCCATCCATCTTCTACCGCTTTTCTGGAGGTCCAGGTCGCAGAGGCAGCAGTTCAAGCAGAGAAGCCCAGACTTCCCTCTCCCCAGCCACCTGCTCCAGCTCTTCAGAGAGGATACCAAGGCGTTCCCAGACCAGCTGGGGGACATAGTCTCTCCACCGAGTCCTGGGTCTGCCCCAGAGTCTCCTCCCAGTGGGACGTGCCCAAAATACCTCAAGTGGGAGGCGTCCAGGAGGCATCCTAATCAGATGCCCATGCCACCTCAACTGACTCCTTTCAAAAGCAACTTTCATTTAAATGCTCCAATATCAATTTAAAAAAAAAAATCCAGAGATTGTTTATTTTTTAATGTAATGTTTTTTCACTTGTGCTCTTTTCTGGAGAGAAGAGGAATGAAAGTCAGTAGAAACAAGACAGAATACATGAGTGTGAATGAGAGGGAGGCAGATGGAAGGAGTAGAGGTAGTGAAGGTAGGTGAGTTTAAATACCTGGTGTCAACCATCCAAAGCAATGGAAAATGCACAAGAGGTGAAGAAGAGAGTGCAGGCAGGGTGGAGTGGGTGGAGACGAGTGTCAGGGGCAATTTGTGACAGGATAGTAGCTAGAGTGAAAGGGAAGATTTACAAGATGGTAGTGAGACCTACTATAATATTGGGGGTGGGGGGGTGGGCTGAAAAGTTCATAGTGGTCAGATTTGACCAAATGTGGTTTATTTTTCAACATAGTCTCCCCTTCGGTTCACACACTTCTTCCATCGGTGTTGCAGCGCTTGGATCCCTGCGGTTGAAAAGTAAACCACATTTAGTCAAATTGGACCACTCTGAACTTTTCAACACCCCCCCCCCCCTTGTACACACACAAGCATAAAATGCTTGGCTCTGACAAAAAGACAGGAGGCAGAGCTGGAGGTGACAGAGTTGGAGATGCTAAGATTTTCATTGAGAGTGACTAGGAGGGACAGGATTAGAAATGAGTGTATCAAAGGGACAGCTCAGGTTGAGCGGTTTGGAGACAAAGTAAGAGAGGCAAGGCTGAGATGGTTTGGACATGGGCAGAGGAGGGGTAGTGGAGATATTGGACAAAGGATGTTGGAGCTGGAGCTGCCAGGCAGGAGGAAAAGAGGAAGACCACAGAGAAGATTCATGGGTGTAGTGAAGGAGGATATGGAGAGGGTTGGTGTTACAGAGGAAGATGAAGGGATAAGGTGAGATAGAGGCGGATGATCCACTGTGGAGACCTCTACAGGGAGCAGCTGAAAGAAGAAGCTGAAGAAGAAGAAGTCTTTTCACATGTGCAAAATCTACAGTAAGTTTAAAAGAGATCTGAGTTTTGTGTTGAGTAACATGGCCAGTAATTGAAGGCTCCATCAAGCCTTAACCTCTTAAAATTTCAGTGTTCCACCAGTGGAATGTTTCACATTGGCTTGAAATAGGTTGTAATGCTAAGGTTAAGGCAAATGTGTGGCACATTCTGACTGAAGTCATATCAAATCGAGTGCAGCTCTGCTTGTGATTGATCTTACTGTTATTTCACACTGAATTTTATCTCCTACACATTTCCTGCTTTGTCTCAGGTTATTGTCCACGGCACCACTTGAGAAGCAAATTGGATAAACAACGGACCTAATCGAAAAGAGATTAACTGAGGAAACTTGCAGATATGAACATTTGTATGACTCGTCCTTACCCCATTACAAATTTGTCAAATAACTGGAGAGATGGTTCAGTGTTTGACACCATCTCCTAAGGGCCCTATTTTGACGATTATCAGTGGACTTTTGCACCAGACTTCCCGCTGTACACCAGTGTTTTTGTTTTTCTGTCAGCCCATTGTTTTTTACGCTTTGCGTCACACTATCTAATTACCAGTAGACAGTGTGTCCGCTTTGTGCTGAGAGGTGGAGGTTCATTTCAAGGAGGTGTGGGAGCGCACGATCTAATGCGCATTACTATTATAGTGCATGTCATGACAATCCACTTTTGATCAGGAAAAAGGAGGTCTTTTCTCAGAAGCACATTGTGTAATGCTATTTCAGTGGTGTGTTTTGAAATCGTGCAGCTCCGGAGCTCATGAGGAAACAGCATGCACTGGGATTTTCTGTTTTAATGGAGAGAGTTGTAACAGTCATAATATAATCGCCCGTCATTTTAATTATAATAAGATCACACACTAAATAGTTGGGGGTTTTTTTTATTCCATCCATACTCATTTTAATTGTGGACTTACCATTATGATTTTCCAGGGAAGATCCTTAGTGACCAAGGACCAGATTTTGAATCTCAGACCATCAAAGAGTTACGCAAGATTGCTGAAATTCAGAAAGTAAGGACCACACCATACCACCCTAGAGGGAATCCAGTTGTGAGATTCAACCAAACCCTCCTCCAGATATTGGAGACCTTGGAAAATTAAGATAAGTGTCACTGGTAGAGTTTGTGAAGCCTCTGGTACACGCGTATAACTGCACACTGAATGATGTGACAGGGTTCACCCCATATGAACTCATGTTCGCCATCTATAGATTAGGCATTAATGTAGGATTTTTTTAGGGGAATGAATGAATGAACAGGGAGCATGTGTGTGTTCTGGTGTGGATGTGGCAGCACATGGGGGGAGGCATGTTAGTCTGAAGGTTTTTATTCCATCTACATTTTCGTTTTCATCACGGACTTATTAGGCATTAATGTGTTTATTTTTAGGGGAACAAATGAATGAATGAACAAGGAGTCTGCGGTGTTTTATGTTTCACTGAGACTTTCCAGAGAGACAGGAGATGCGTCCATATCTGCTTTAGCCGTGCGCCCTGAGGTTTCCAGCCGGGGCAAGGCCTCCCACACTGCGCATATGGTCGGGGTTCTTGAGCAGCAGGTGCCCCAGACCGCCAGACCCCGGGAGGGCCCCCAAGAGTGGGCTCGCTTCATGGCGTGAGTCGGCAGCGGATCTTCTCTTTCCTTCCTGCCCGGGAGGGACTGGTACAGAGAGCCACAGACCCCTGCACAAGATGGGGGAGACCCTTGGTCGGTGAAAGCAACAGGAGCGAGAGCACTCCATCTCTCCATGGGCCGGGAGCAACTTCCGCGACACCAGTAATCCCTAAAGTGCATATTTTAAAATTCTTTTTTGTTTCTAAATCATTAAATGGCCTTGCCCTGCCTTACCTCTCTGAACTGCTTCATCCTTACACTTGTGCTCGGTTTCTCAGGTCAACTGATCAGCTGCTCCTGGAAATACCGAGACTGAAGCGGAAGCTCAGAGGGGACAGAGCTTTTTCTGTTGCTGCTCTGTGGAACAGTCTTCCTTTGCCTATTAGGCAGGCTCCTTCACTGTCCATTTTTAAAACTTATCTTAAAACTTCTTTTTACTCCTTGGCCTTTAACCCAGCATCAGACAATATTTACTTGTTTTATTGCTTTTATTATATCATTGTCATTTTTACCTGGCTTGTTTTTATACTTTTTTAGTTGTATTTTATTGTCTGTTGTATTTATTTTTATGTCTTAAATGTCTTTCACTTTTTATTTATTCCTGATGTACAGCACTTTGTGTCAGCTGTAGTTGTTTTTAAAGTGCTTTAGAAATAAAGTTGGATTGGATTTATGAAAGTTTGCACAGGCATCATCCTCTTTTCCTGACATTTCAAACCCATTCATGTCTGTGTGTTTCAGCTGTGTGCACTACATTAAACCACTCAGCTTATTTTTCAGCCCAGCATTAGCTATATCTTCCCCATTTCTTCTCTCTAAAATAACTGAGCATCAACTGTGATTGATGTCTTCCTTATTACCAAGCAACGTTACTGTGAGTATCGCATGCATTTTTGCTCAAATGCACACTCTTTGGCCAGTGCAAAACCCATCTTAAACAAGCCGTCATGATGAGCGTTCACTTTAGATAATGCGCCTCTGTGCATTAAAGAATTGGGCAGGAGTGCTTTGGATTGGATTATCCAAAACACTCCTCTGAATAATGAGACCAGCCTCTTCTACACCTTGCGCCCAGCAGGAAAATTTGTTTATGCATTGCTGTGATAAGGAAATGAACTTGGAAATGCCCATAAATGCGTCATTGACAGCTGATTATGAACCACGTCATTGTAGTAGCAATGTTTTTGTTTTGTTTTTTAGTCAATGTACACTACTGTTCAAAAGTTTGGGGTCACTTAGAAATTTCCTTATTTTTGAAAGAAAAGCACTTTTTTTCAATGAAGATAACTTTAAACTAATCAGAAATACACTCTATATATTGCTAATGTGGTAAATGACTATTCTAGCTGCAAATGTCTGGTTTTTGGTGCAATACAGTGATCCCTCGCTACTTCGCACTTCACCTTTCGCGCCCTCAGTGCATCGCGGATTTTTCAAAAATATTCATCAAAAATTCAAAATTGAGAAATAATGGGCGGGCGCTAGCAGAAGGCAGGGAGACTACATTAGACCATCAGGTGTCAACACGGAGAGCAGCACAACTCTCTGTTCGCTGTTGTCGTGTTGGCTGGGCTCGGAAATCTCGCAAGCTGATTGGCCGAGACGTTTCACCCTGCAAGCTGATTGGCCGAGACGTCTCACCCACCTCCTCTCCCTGCCGAGCACCCATGAAGGGAAGAAAGACCGCATTCATTGCTTTTTATCGCTCGTGTTACTTAGTCTCGCCGCGTGGAACTTTTTGCTGTTCTCTTGTGCCATTTTGTGCGAAATAGTCTTCCCGTCGAGGCACTACGCCGCCTCCTGCAGCTTCTCCAGCTCTATCGGAAGCTGCCCTCGATGATCCTGCGCCTCTAGCACCTCACGATGAGGCGTCACCAGAGGAGCAGTAAAGCTCTCATTAACCTGTGCAGTAAATCATTTTCATCTTGAGTTACGTATCTTGTTATAAGAATAAAAGAGTTCTAAAAACATATTTATGTACACTTTGTTTACATCTACGTATGTATGTACACTTACACACACACACACACACACACACGTATCATATGAGAGTGAGAGAATGAACGTACGTATTGTTTATGGATGACGTCATTGGGGTGACGCTACTTCGCGGTTTTTCACTTTTCGCGGTCGGTTCTGGAACCCATTAACCGCGATAAGTGAGGGATCACTGTATCTACATAGGTGTATAGAGGCCCATTTCCAGCAACTATCACTCCAGTGTTCTAATGGTACAGTGTGTTTGCTCATTGCGTCAGAAGGCTAATGGATGATTAGAAAACCCTTGTGCAATCATGTTAGGTCTGCAATGCTGTAATTGCTGCAAATGGAGGATTGTTTGACGAAAGCAAAGTTTGAAGGAAAAAATTATTATTTCAAATACAAATCATTATTTCTAACCTTGTCAATGTCTTGACTATATTTTCTATTCATTTTACAACTCATGGTGGTAAATAAGTGTGACTTTTCATGGAAAACACAAACTAATTGTCTGGGTGACCCCAAACTTTTGAACGGTAGTGTAAATTTAGAAAGCTCCAAGTAATCAATTTTGTGTCCATGTCAGATCTAACCATTGACAGACATTACATTACACACTTTGTTTTGTCAGAAGGCATTTGGAAGGAATCTCTTCGTATTTCTGTTGGTTCTCATATTCTCCAGAGAACGAAACCTCCAATATACTTTGATGTTGTGTGTTTGCTCCAAGGACTGTCTGATCAAATATGAGCAAACTCTCATTCTCACTCTCACACTTTTATAGAGATTTGTTTTCTCACTTAGTTTTCATCTTCCAGGACAAACTTTATAAACAGTGACAAAATTCCATTGTCTGGCTGAAAATGCCTTTGTTGACTGATTGGGGTCTGTGTGTGTGCGTGTGTGTGTGCGTGCGTGCGCGCGCGCGTGTGTGCACGCACGCACACTTTACGGTTTGCTGACAGTGATTGTGGTGCCCTACAGAGGTTATAAAAAGTCCTTCTCTTACATTCTTTCTCTCCTTCTACAGCTTTCTATTTTCTTTGATTCTTTCCAGGTAATTGAATCTCAGAATGAGCACAAGTGCAAACAGCAGGGACTCACACACATGTGCACACAGTTATTTACAGAGGGCACACTTATTGATTTTAACCACATGGTGGGCCCTTCAGTCCAGACTCAGTCAGCTGTCAGTGGTTGGTGTTTTATTTAGTGGACTGTGGAGGACACACACTTATCTCTGCTCATCTTTGTTAAGCAGACTTGACACCATGGCTGAGCCATTGATTGACAGGTGGATTGATTACGTGCAGGGATTGATTAGTGGGGTCTAGTGAGGTGGAACATCCTCCTGTCGGTGCACAACAGGAAGTTTAATGTGCCAGTCGTAATTATAGAGGATTTCATTGGCTATGGAGGTGGTGAGGTGGGGGAGCCTGTATATCAAACCATGAACTGGAGCTAAATGGAAATGAAAGCTTGGATTGATGTGATGAGAGTTCATGGGGACTTCATGGGGTGTTTACCCCAACCTTGTCAGAACTAGTTTATATTCAGCCGTTGTAACAGATGTATTGTCCTGAGCTAATTGTAAGGAAACAACACCTTCTATACACAGTGTCTGTACTTCCAGCAGTTTTCTCATAATGTTTATGCTCTTCATGATACACCTCAGATTGTGCATAATCTCCTCTGAAATATACTATACATTAACAACATAAAATAAACTCAGAAAATAAAATTTACTTATTTATTTTTCTTATTATATGTATATATTGTTGTTATAGTATAATAAATATAAAATTCAAATTAAATATATACTATATTATTGACATTATACTTCAGCAGCATAAAACATAATAAATTCTGAATAAAAAATTTGTAGACTAAAGCTGGATTTCTTCACCGGCACTGCAGCATGTCATGATGCTGTTATCAACATTTTTATTTTTTTGTCCGCTGGTTTGAATATGTTGTTGGGTTTTTTTTTGTTGTTACTTATTTGTACCCGTAGGTAGATTCGGTGTGCTTCGGTGTGCTGCCAGAACAGGTTTCTGCTGATTGGCGGAGTGATTTGTGTTTGTGTCTTTTTGTTTTTTTATTAAATAGCGATAGATGAGAGCGGAGTGTGACGGAGTTGGAGCTAATAAATGTTAAAATGGCAACTTTTCATTTCATGCTAGAGGAAACATTATGTACGACCCCTGGTGCTGCCGTCATTTGACATCTACAGTATGTAATTAACAGGGTTAGGATGAGTCAGAAACATTCTGTATCTACTAACTTCCTCAATATTCTTTTGAAGTTGGACCGTATTTTATATGATTTGCTTTGGAAGTGGCACCATGGTGAACGACCGCAGATTTATGAGGGTTGGTGGCTTCTTCTGTTCTTTTCTTTGTTGTGGTTGGAAGGTGGCAACGGGTGACCGCATGTGCCCCCACCTGGACTGGTGACACCATAACATTTCATAAATAAATGCCAATTGAAAAGGACTGCCGAGTCATCAATTAAATGACAACTATTTTAATTTAGTCGACACCATTTTTATCGACAATTAAATGGAAGATGATTAATTGTTAACTTCCCTAATACCAGTACTTGGGCAACAATACAGTCTGACCTCAAACTTGTGGTACATTGAGTATTACATTATCATTTGCTGTGATTTCCCATCCCAACCTTTTTCTTGTCTAACTCCTGGTTAGACCTCATGAGTCACTCCTTTGCTGTGCTGACCTAGTGAGACAGTGAACATTTAGCACCATCTAACGGACAGAAAAGTCAAATGGTTTTCATCACTCTTGTACCCAAAAAGCACTCTTTGTTTGCAACATTTATTAATATTTTTATTGAAATAAAATCCCAAGACTGTGTTTTGTTAAATAATGCCTTTTCATCTGTGTCCAACTTGCAAGAGGTTTAATATAGAAAATTTGTGTATTTAATTTGCTAGGTTAGAGCATTCCTGGTACAATTTACAGCACTAGGTGTCTGAGAACTTCTTTTTTAGGCAGTGAAAATGGTTACTATAATGACAGTATCCCTGACTGAATCTTGGTGATTGACCAAGATGGCGGCGCGTGCACAACGTGAGGCTCAGCGTCTCTTCAGATTTTGTGGATTAGCAGTGTTATTTCTGCTCATTTCGGGTATGTTCGTTCAGAACAGCTTCGCTTTCACATCTTACACCCGAAATGAGCTTTTGGACATTGGATTACAAAATAACTATAATGATCTTTTTATCAGCAACCTACGTCTCATCCCTGAGCTCCGGAGAACACCCGATGCTCGGTAGGCTTCCCGGCCGACCGGAAGTGCTCGCAGGCGGCGTAGAGACCGTAAACAAAGGCGGGGGAAGCGCGGTGGGCTAAGAGCTAAGCTAAAGCTAACACCGTACCGGCTTTCTCTACCCAGTATTTTCCTCGCTAATGTACGGTCACTGGCGAACAAAATGAATGAGCTACCGCTTCGGATCACCAACAATAAGAGGCTTATGAACTGCAATATCATGATTTTCACGGAAACATGGCTACACAGTGGAATACCCGACAATGCTATTGAGCTAGCTGGCCTACACACTCTCCGGGCAGACAGAGCAGCAGATGACTCCGGTAAGATCAGAGGTGGGGGTGTGTGCATTTATATTAACAAGGCTTGGTGCACGAACTCTGTCACTGTTGAGAGACACTGCTCAGCTAACCTGGAGTTTCTCATGGTTAAATGTAGACCTTTCTATCTGCCACGCGAGTTCACTTGTACCATCATAACAGCCGCTTACATTTCTCCGGATGCTAATGCTAAGCTTGCTATGAAAGAACTGCATGCAGCTATTAGCAAACAACAAACTGCACACCCAGAGGCAGCATTTATTGTGGCGGGTGATTTTAACCACTCTAACCTCAAGACAGTGCTTCCTAAATTCTACCAGCATGTCTCCTGTCACACAAGAGGGGACAAAACATTGGACCATGTTTACACCAATATTGTGGGAGCCTACACAGCAACTCCCCTCCTCCACCTAGGTCAGTCAGATCACTTATCCTTGTTCCTTACCCCCAAGTATGTACCGCTCATCAACCGGGTGAAGCCATCAGTGAGGACCATCAAAGTGTGGCCAGAGGGGGTTGACTCTGTACTCCAGGAAAAGTTTAGGAACACAGACTGGAGTATGTTCACCTCTCAGGCTACCTGTGGCTCCCACATAAACATCGACTCTTACACCCACTCAGTCCTGGACCATATCAACACCACTATTGACAGTGTCACCACGGAAAGACAGATCACCACATACCCAAATCAGAAGCCGTGGATGAACAGAGAAGTGCGGCTTCTGCTAAAGGCACGTAACAATGCCTTTAGATCTGGTGATGCACAGGCCTACAATTCCTCCAGGGCAGATCTGAAGAGGGGCATCAAGAAGGCCAAGCACAGCTACAAGCTGAAGGTGGAGGAACATTTTGGGGACTCTGACCCCCGATGCATGTGGCAGGGCATTCAAGCTATCTCTGATTATAAGCCCAGCAACTCCATACCTATAGCCATGACTGTGTCCTTTCTCAATGAGCTAAATGACTTCTGTGCTCGTTTTGACAAGGACAATAACGAAAAGAACATCAATTTCCCACCCTCTGACGACCTCCACCACCTCACACTCACCCACATCGACGTCCGTAACGCACTGAGTCATATCAACGTACGTAAGGCTGCTGGCCCTGACGGCATTCCTGGCCGTGTGCTGAGGGCATGCGCTGAGCAGCTGGCAGGGGTCTTCACAGACATCTTCAACCTGTCCCTGGCCCAGGCGGTGGTACCAGCGTGCTTCAAGACCACTTCTGTAGTACCAGTGCCGAAACATTCAACACCATCGTGCCTAAATGACTGTCGCCCTGTGGCACTGACGCCCATAGTCATGAAGTGCTTTGAGCGACTGGTCTTGGCACAGCTCAAAAAATGCCTGCCCCCTACACTGGACCCTCACCAGTTTGCCTACCGGAGCAACAGGAGTACAGAGGATGCGGTTTCTACAGCGCTGCACTATGTACTCTCACACCTGGATGACAAGAACACCTACGCAAGAATGCTGTTTGTTGACTTCAACTCAGCATTCAACACAGTTATCCCCTCCAAGTTGATCACTAAACTTGGGGACCTGGGAATCAGTACCTCCACCTGCAACTGGATCATGGATTTTCTGACCAACAGACCCCAGCATGTTAGGTCAGGCCCCAACCGTTCTTCCATCATCACACTCAACACTGGTGTACCACAGGGCTGTGTGCTCAGCCCATTCCTCTACTCCCTCTTCACCCATGACTGCAGGCCTATGTATGGATCCAATTCCATCATAAAGTTCGCAGATGACGCCACGGTGATCGGACTCATCAGGGACAACGATGAGTCAGATTACAGGGCAGAGGTTGAGCACTTGGCTACTTGGTGCGCTGACAATAACCTGCTCCTTAACACCAGCAAAACCAAGGAGCTCATAGTGGACTACAGGAAGGAGAGGGGAGAGACACATGACCCCATCCATATCAATGGCATAGCTGTTGAACGTGTCCCCAGCTTCAAATTCCTGGGGACCCACATCTCGGAGGACCTGTCCTGGTCAGTTAACACCACCAGCCTGATCAAGAAGGCACATCAGCGCCTCTTCTTCTTGAGGACACTGAAGAAGAACCATCTGTCAACTGACATCTTGGGCAACTTCTACCGCTGCGTGATAGAGAGTACCCTGACCAACTGTGTCACAGTCTGGTATAGGCGCTGCTCTGTCGCTGACCGTAAGGCGCTGCAGCGGGTGGTGAAAACCGCCCAACGCATCACAGGGACTCCACTTCCAGTTATAGAGGACGTCTACAGGAAAAGATGTCTGCGCCGGGCACGCAGCATTCTTAAGGACTCCAACCATCCTGCTCATGGACTGTTCCAGCTTCTCCCCTGCAGAAGGCGTTTCAGAAGCCTTCGGACTAGAACCAGCAAATTTAGGAACAGTTTCTTTCCAACAGCTGTCACGTTATTGAACTTAGTTCCCCGCTGACTCTCTTACCATCATCTCTTATGTAGCATCATCTCACTTTGGCTCAGCAATAATTATTCTCCTGCTTAAAGACATTTTTGTTTCATCCAGGAATAACGCAAAGAAATGGATTTTCTTCCCCCAGGCCACAGCTGAAATCCCCTTTTGTTAAAACCAGCCTAAGGAATTTCCCCAATGTCCTGCCGCACTTTTATTGCCCCCATAAAACATGCAACAGATCCACACTCAGCTAATTTCCTTAAACTGTGGAAACGCTGGATTTAAACAACTTTAAAGTACATTATTACAAACTCAATTCTAAACCTTCATTCTTTTCAGGACTATGAAAATGCAGATGGACTCTGATGTTTTGATGCGGAAAATCAATAATATGTGTGAAATGCATTAATCTGTGATTTTATATATATATATATACAGTATATATATATATATATATATATATATATATATATATATATATGCATGGTAATGTTAAATGAATGTTTATTCCTGCATGTTGATTCAGAAGCACTGCTTATAAGATACACTAAGGTTAGTTTAGTTATACATAAGTGTGTAACAGTACATTCCAATGTATTTAAAACTGTGTATTCCTGTGGACTGATATCATGTATGAGTCTGCCTCTAAAACCATGTGACTCCCACAGCCAATCTCTGCACGACAACTCGTCACTCCAAAGGACTCCGAACAATAGACTGTTTGTTCATTGGACTAAAAGTTCATCGAGCCCGCCCACGAAGGATGCTCATTGGCTGAGACTCCGGTCAGGCCAGAATCCCGCGAAACTCAACAGAGCTTATAAAAAGGAGAGAGACTCTTTTTCCAGTCCTCTTCTGCTCCGGACCTCTTTTCCTCCCCGGATTTCTTTCCGGCTGCTCCCTTTTTTCTGATCTCCTCCATTGTCTACACACAGCAAGGAAGAACAAAGGACTGTCTGAGCACATGTCGTTTTTCTGAACACAGCAGATAATTTGTTTATGTAACTTTGTATTTTCTTCTTCTCTTAAATGCCTAGGAATTCCTTTTTCTTTGAGCTCAATTCTTAATCGGAGTCAAACTCCAATTCTTAATTTATCACTTTTTGTTAAACTTTCTGTAAAACCGTCGTTTGTTTAATTTTAAGGTAAACTTTAATCTTGACTTTATTTTTATAATATTTTTCTTGACCAAGCACCTCCCAGAAACTATTTTTATCTAAAGTCCGAAAGTTTCTTTTCTAATTTGAAATCGGATTAGATATCTTTTAATTATTACCGAAGACCTCTTGAAGAAAGACGCAGCTCCCACATAACGTGCAGCTGTAGGATCAACACACAGCTGTCCCACATCACTCTGAAGAGACGTCGGCACCATCTGGCTAAGACCCGTTTCAACTGTGGGTCATACAGCCCAGAATCCAGCCTCCTTCGACCGCTTGAATCTAAAGGTCGAGCTGTGAACCCTTGAAGTATCTGCTGGCAGATATTTCCCTCACATCCACAAAGTCTTGGGCTGAAAAAGGACGACAGAACTGCCATCACTGAGGATCACGTGAGCTGAAAAAACTTTAATTCATCTGCTGAATTAAACTTGAGGTTCGGTACTAATTTATATATCTAATCAGATGCAAATTAAGAAGCCCTTAACATCTTCCGGTTATGGCTGCCACGTAGGACGGACGTGTCTCGCTCTGCTCTGCTCCTGGAAAAAAAAAAATCGGCAAATAACTCTCTCATTTGGGACAGAACGTATCCCAGCATTTGGGCGAAGATATGTCGGCGAAGCCTAAGGCTGGAAAACCAGGAAAAGGAAAAAGCGAGCTGCCGAAACAGTCCAAATTAACGGACTTTCAGGTCTGTGACGCAGCAAACAAAACTCCATATATGGCGGAGGAGGCTGGCAACGCTGCGATATCTGCGGGGAATGGCGCAGATGCGCTGATGGCTGCCATGAGTTCAATGAGAGCGGACTTTTCCTCTAGATTTGATGGGATTATGACAGCGTTGGAAGGAATAAGAAAGGAATTGGGTGACTGTGTAGAACGAACGGCGCAGATGGAGCTCCGTCTCGCTAGTGCTGAAGATGACGTCACCCGTCTTCAATTAAAGGTGCGCACTTTGGAAAAAAAAAATAAATCTCTGGAAGATAATATTTTGGATTTGGAATCTCGGTCGAGACAGAATAATTTGAGGCTGGTGGGTCTTCCAGAGGAATCAGAAGGTCGGGACGTATGTTCCTTTCTGGAAAAGTGGATTCCGGAGGTGCTGGGCAGCGAGGAGTTGCAATCAGCAGTGGTTCTGGAAAAGGCACATCGTATTGGCCCACGGAGAGATAAGGGACCGCCGAGGACCTTAATTATGAAGTTTCTTAGCAACAGAGACAGGATGAAGATCTTCAACGCTGCACGAGCTAAAAAAGGAGAGATTAAACACCAGGACCAGCAGGTGCGGTTCTACCCAGATTTGGCCACAGGAATCCAGCAATTGAGGAAGCAGTTTGATCCCGTACGTAAGGAGCTGCGCAACCTTGGGATTCGTCATGGTGTAATCTATCCTGCGAGACTGCTGACCACGTATGAGGGCAGAACCCACATTTTCAAGACCCCAGAGGAGGCGCAGGAGTTCATCAAGAAGATCAAAGAAGAAGAAGAGACTGGTGGGAGCTAAGCATGAACAAAATATAAGGTAGAATAATTAAGCATTTGCACAGGCATCTGACTGACTTGAAGTAAATAGTAAGTTTACAAAATATAGATTGTATTATATATTAAAAAAACAAAACAAAAACAAAACAAAAAAAACAAACTATGATGTACAAAGTTGTTAAAAATTTTGGAGTTAAGTTGGAAAACTACAGAGGAGAGTTAATGTTACGTCATTAAAAGCAGTAGAGTTAGGATGATTGGGAGGATGAAGAAGGAGTGGCTTAGGCTGATCCTCGTGGGTGTGGAACGGTCGATGGCTATATCGGGAGACAGAATTTTTCTTTTGATTTTGGGGGGTTTGCCACAAGTGTGGGAAGGGGAAATTTGTTTGTGTGTAGTTTGTAGGATGAATGTTCAACCACTCATGTTTTTGCTTCTCTGTATGAGCATGTTTACACTGCAGGGTAATCCCAAACTCTCTATTGATCATGGACCAAAGTGTTAATCTTAATTTAACTTCATGGAATTGCAGAGGTCTACAAAATTTAAAAAAACTTAAACAAGTTATGAATAAAATAAAGGACATGGGTTCAAGAATTGTGTTTTTACAAGAAACTCATCTGATAGAGGAGGATGTTAAAAGAATTAGGAGTAGATGGCAGGGAAGTGTATTCACCTCTTCATTTTCATCCCGAGCCAGGGGAGTTATGACTCTCATACATAAATCAGTTCCTTTTCAAGTGAAAAATGTAATTGGAGACAAATTAGGAAGATATGTAATCATTCAAGGTTCTTTGCTATTAGAAAATATAAATCTTGTGAACTTATATGGTCCCAATATAGATGATCAGAAGTTCTTTGCTAATTTATTTCTCATCTTATCATCACTTACAGGGCAACATATAATAGCAGGGGATTTTAATTGTACATTGAATCCAGGTGTGGATAGATCAACAGGACTGGATTGTACGCACATTGGATGTAGGATGACTATTAATCATTTTATGAAAGAATTGAGATTGTTAGATATATGGAGAGAAATGAAACCACAAGTTAAAGCCTATTCTTGTTATTCCAGTACCTACAAGACATTCTCACGTATTGATTATTTTTTGATTTCCACAGAATTAAGGTCCAAGATTCAAAACTGCTTTTATGATAACATCGTGATCTCTGATCATGCACCCTGTTGTCTAATATATGTAGATAAAAAATTGACAAAGGAATCAGGTAGATGGCAATTTCAGCATAAATGGCTTCAGGATGAGGAATTTGTCAAGTATATAGAAAAACAGATAGACGAGTTCTTTGACATCAATACTACACAAACATCAGCATGTGTAAAGTGGGAGGCTTTCAAAGCTTTTATTAGGGGACATATTATTAGTTATACAGGATCAAAATCTAAGAAGACTCGAGAGGAGAGAGCTAAATTGGAACATAAAATAAAAAGTCTTCAGGAAAAAGTGTATGCAGGAAGTGACCCAAGGTTGGAGAATGAATTACTGATTTTGAGAGCTGAATACGACAAAAAATCAGCGAATAGAGCTGCCTCGAGTCTTCTAAGATTGAAACAATCTTTTTATGAACAAGGTGAAAAATCAGGAAAATTATTAGCATGGCAGATTAAACAATTGGAAATTAAAACACCAATTACCAGTATTATAAGTAACGGACAGGTAGTTATAGATCCTTTAGAAATTAATAGAGCCTTTAGAGATTACTATGAAAAATTATATGATACCAAAAATGAACCTGATTTAACAAAACTAAATGGGTTTTTGAACGAACTATCTATACCGTGTATACCAAATGAAAACAGGGAGATATTGGAGTCTAAAATTAGTCAAGAAGAAGTTGGGCTAGCCATTGATAATATGAAATCAGGAAAAAGTGCAGGACCAGATGGTCTTCCAGTTGACCTTTATAAAAAATTTAAGAATAAATTAATAAAACCTTTTTTGGAAATGGTTTTAGAAGCATTTCAAAATAATAATTTACCATCATACATAAATAATGCCTTAATTATACTGCTGCCAAAACCAGGTAAGCCCTCTAATAAATGTGAAAATATGAGACCAATAAGCCTATTAAACGCCGACCTTAAGATAATCTGTAAAATTTTAGCAAGACGAATACAAGAAATTTTACCAAATATTATTAATCGAGATCAGAATGGCTTTATAAAGGGTAGACAAGGCTTCCATAATGTAAGAAGACTATTTAATATTATTTATTTTAATAAAGAAGCACCGGATACAGCTCTCCTATCATTGGACGCCGAAAAGGCCTTTGATAGAGTTGAATGGCCCTTTCTTTTTGAAGTCCTACAAAGGTTTGGACTTGGAAATAATTTCATAAAATGGGTTCAAATAATATACAATAATGCTACAGCAGAAATCCTAACAAATAACAATATTTCAAAACCAATAAAAATCAATAGAGGATGTCGACAAGGCTGTCCACTTTCACCTTTACTGTTTACTATGGCAATTGAACCTTTAGCGATAGCGATACGTTTATATTCACAAATATATGGAATTAAAGTTGGACCAACAGAACATAAAATCTCCCTGTACGCCGATGATATAATTTTGTTTATGTCGAATCTAAAAAAATCAATTCCAACCTTGTTGAATTTAATAAAGAATTTTGGGGAAATATCAGGATATAAAATAAATAAAACTAAATCTTCAATATTAATGCTAAATGAGACCCAGAGAAATTACCCAGCCCCTGAGGCAAATCAATTCAATGTTGTAAATCAGTTTAAATATTTAGGAATCCAAATTATGCCTAAGCTAGAATCAGTCGCCAGCGTCAACTATGAAGCCTTAATGTCAGATATCAATGAGTTAACTCAGAGATGGATGTCACTACCAATGTCGATGATCGGGAGAATCAATATACTTAAAAGTAATATTTTACCTAAAATACTTTATTTATTTCAATACATTCCCTTATCACCACCTTTAGATCTATTCTCAAGAATAAAAAAAAAGTTAGTGGAATTTATATGGAACAACAGGAGGGCTAGATTACGTCTGTCTTTATTATATTTACCATTTGATCGCGGAGGTCTGAAATGTCCAAATTTTATGTTGTATTATTGGTCGGCACAACTGAGGTCTATGACATATTATTTTTCATCAAATGATCTCCCTCACTGGACTGAAATGGAATCATACAATTTACCTTTACCTCTTCCCATATTCATATACTCAGATTCGGCAAAAAAATTACAAAAACAAGTTAAAAATCCATTTGTAAAGCATATGATCAAAATATGGTGTGAAGCTAAAAACTATTTAAAAGAACCACAGTTATTGTCACAATTTAGTCCAATATGGGGTAATCAATATTTTAAACCAGGGAGAGCGGACGCTGTATTTAAAGTATGGAATTTAAAAGGGATACAAAAGATTCAGGATTTATATTTGCCATGTGCAGACAACATAATGTCTTTTGAAGAGCTGAGGATCAAATTTAATCTCAATAGAACACATTTTTTTAAATATCTTCAACTTAGAAACTTTATTCGATCAAATCAAAATAAAGCTCTCACTCGACCTATTTATTCATCCTTGGAAAAAATGATGATGAAAGATAGTAAAAGAAAGGGTATTATTTCAGAGTTTTATAACTCATTGACACTATCTTCAAGTGAAAATTCACTGAAAAGATTAAACTACTGGAAAGAAGATCTGCAAATTGAAATTTCGGAGGAACAATGGGAATTGGCTTGTACAGAAGCTCAAACCAAATCAATAAATGCACGCCTTAAATTGATACATTTCAAATGGTTAATGCGGATGTATGTTACACCGGAGGAGTTAAATAGATATAACAAAAATATACCAGATACATGCACAAAATGCATGGAAAGTAAAGGAACCCTATTTCATTGTTTATGGGAATGTAGATTAATAAGAATGTTTTGGGAAGAGGTGAGGGTAACAATTGAAAAAATAATCTCAAAACAAATCATACTGAATCCTAAACTGTTTTTGTTGGGTCTGTACCCAGAAAAGCATAATTTTAATAAAAATGAAAGAACATTCATAGACCTCAGTTTGCTTAATGCCAAAAAATGTATTGCACTATTATGGAAAAAGACTTATAGACCAGATGTGACTCAGTGGTTAAGACAGATGTTAACAAACCTTCCATTAGAAAGAATAACATATATACTGAAATCAAAGGAAATTGTGTTTGAGAATATATGGAGACCTTTTATTGATTATGTAAAAAATTTAAACATAACTCTTGAAGAAGAAGGTGAATGATGTGTGTGGACCTTGTAAATTCCAAACTGGTGAACATAATATTTATACTAATGTATTGGATTGTCTAGACTAAACAGAGGAGCATTGTTGAAGACTTGATTTTGTTGGTGGTTGTTGGTGTTTTTAGTGCATTTTTTTTTTTTTGTAGTACTTTAGCGTTAGTGTTTGATTGTTTTATTGATTGTGTTGATTGTGTTTGATCAGTGAATGTAGTAACTGACCTCGAGTATAATATTGCTTTTATACAACAGTTCCACAAGCACAGTTTATTAAATGACAGCAATATTGGACAAAATATTATGATTTGTTTGTTTAACCAGTTATTTTGCACAGCTAAGAAAAAATAGTCCCTTCTAAATGTAGCCAGTAACTGCTGCTAAACATCTCAATCAGCATGAAGACATCTGTTGTCATTTCACACACATGTAAACAAATTAAATATTGTCAAGTGGAAAAGTCAGTGTTTATAAAACATACCAGTTACCTGTTGAGTTGATACCCTGGAGAGGCTGAGGTCAAAACGTGGCCAATGCTGGTGGCTAGTTAGCATTAGCATGCTAGCAATTTAGCTTCAGCACACTTCACTCGCTTTTTCTTGGCATTTTCAGATGAAATAAAGAGTCCATCACCACAAAGGTGTTGTGGTTTGTTAATCCAGACAATAAATCCAACTCTAGCACTGCCTATTTTTTTAAACAGATGTGAAATAGCTTAACGATGTTTATACAAGGGCAGACTTTGTAAACTGAATAAAGTTTTTTTTCAAAAGGGTGGGCCTTCCGGGTCAGGTAAGAAATCTTTTCAAACAGTGCCTCACTGTGGAAATTAAGGTATTCAACAAAATATTGCAGCTCTCAAGTCTGTAGACTTGACAGTAAGGAACGGTTAGTAATTAACGGTTACAGGAACGCCTTTGAAATGGAGTGATGCATATCCAGTGAAATGTTGGAGTGCAATTTTTGTGGAATATAGTAACGCCTGGAATCCCTGTTGTCCAAAAAAATTGCTTGGTCGGCACTAACTGTTGTATAATAGTGGATTTGTTTTAGAGATGTCAGACGAGTCGTCATGTTGGCTGAATTAAAAAAAAACAAAACAAAGAGCCAACCCACATCCAATCAAAAGCAGCTACACATTTATGTTGCTGCATGACACTCGAATTCTCTTGCTGGGGCTATGAAGATGGAGTTCAATCATAGAATGATTTGTTTGCACAGGCCTGTTGAATTTTCAGTACTGCAGAACAAATGTTCTGTGTTAGATGTAAATATGCAGAGATGTGTGAGCTGTAACTCAGAGGTCTGGGCTGATCTAGGGCTGTAATCACTCTTATTCTTGAGACACACCTCATGACTTGCTAAAGCACTTTTCAGCAGCTTGCATCAGCTTTTAAGTGTTTGACGAGTGTTTTATATTTAGATCTTGGGCTCCTAGAGATTCAAAATAACAGCAACAAAGCTATGGAGCATGATTACAAGATGATGTCCATGGTGTGTGTTGTCCTCACACCCTGGGAGCTCTGCTTAATGATGTGCTGCACACAGTGTGGCTTTCTCATCTGCTCTTTGAGGCAAGCCTGTGCTGCGAGTTTTCTGCCAGTTTGGTATCTTGCTCACAGTAAAGCAGGGCGTGACAACCATTGGCGCATAAGGTGGCAGTTGGGGGAGTCGACACTCTGCTTCATTTCCTGCTGGAGCTCAGTAAGGAGGTCTGAGTCTTGGTCTGGCCTCCCCCTAATCTGTGACTGTCTCTGCTTAATGCACAGATGTAGCTGTGTGTTTGACAGACTGGAGAAAAAGGGAGAGCTCTCATGTTTGACTGCAGTTTTTCCCTCATGGAAAAATTCAGTGGGATGCATTTTCAGATTAGTTATATTGTTCTTTGTTGTTGCAGCTATTTTAAAATATTGACAGCATACCGGCTCGTTGACATCACTGGGCAATGATCTGTGCACTTATGTGATTTTGGAAAAGTTGTTAGTGCTCCTAGGCAATAGAACAGAATAGGCTTTATTGTTATTGTACAGCTGTACAGCACAACAAAATTGTGGGTGCTCCACCAGGCTACTGTGCAGTAAAGTAAGAGAGAAGGATTACATAAAAACACGGTTACAGAGCACACGATTAAACACACGACAAAAATAAAAATAAAAATGGCCCAGGATTATGGAAATATACACAGGTATAGTAGTGGCGTCATGGATGGAACTATATACATAAGAGTGCAGAGTGCGGAACACACGATTGAGTAAAATGGTCCAAGGATTATGGAAAATATACGTAGTAGTGGTTTTACAGTCATCATTTCATGTCAATATACATCAGAGTGCTGAATGCAAAGACAGGTTTGTTATTGTAATAATTAAAAAGGTCCTCTGTTCTGTGCATGTGAGTGTTCGGGGGGGGAGGGGGGGGGGGCTCTGACTACAGTCCGGATGGCCCAAGGGAACAAACTGTTTGTCAGTCTGGAGGGGTGAGACCTGATCGAGCTGAACCATCATCCAGAGGCAAGCAGGTCAAACAGATGGTGGGAAGGATGTGAGGGGTCTCCAGTGATAGCCTTGATCCTTCTGAGACAGGAGGCTCTGGAGATGTCCTCCAGGGCGGGCAGAGGGCTGCAGATGATTTTTTGGGCGGCGTTGATGACCCTCTGCACAGCCTTTTTGTTTTTGGCCGTGGAGCCGGCGTACCACACACCCAGACAGTAGGTGAGCACACTCTCCACTGAGCAGCAGTAGAATGCCAGTAGCAGCTTTTGGTCCAGGTTGTTCTTTCTCAGGATACGGAGGAAGTGCTACCACTGCTGGGCTTTCTTCACCAGGGCCTTGGTGTTGACAGTCCAGGAGAGGTCAGAGGAGATGTGGGTGCCCAGGAACCTGAAGGTGGGGACGTTTTCCACGCAGTCACCATTTATGAGGAAGGGGGGTCCTGTCTGTTCTTTCTGAAGTCCAGTATGAGTTCTTTGGGTTTTTTTTGGACATTCAGTTTCAGATTGTTTGCTTGGCACTACAGTTGCAGATTCTCTACCTCCACCCTGTATGCCTTCTCATTGCCATCAATGATGAGCCCAACCAAGGTGGCATCGTCTGCGTACTTCACAATGACAGTGGTTGGGTGGGTTGGAATACAGTCAGAGGTGTACAGGGAGTACAGTAGAGGGCTTGGCACGTAGCCCTGGGGGAAGCCAGTGCTGAGGGACAGTGTGGGGGAGTGGTGGGGGCCATCTGACTGTTTGTGGGCAGTTGGTGAGAAAGTTTTTTATCCAGGAGCAGTTGGGGGCGTGGATCTGTAGGAAGTGCAATTTACTGATCAGGATGTCTGGGATGATGGTGTTGAAAGCTGAGCTGTAGTCCACAAAGAGCATCCTCACGTAGCTCCTTGGGTTCTCCAGGTGGCTTAGCGCTCTGTGGAGTGTGGTGGCGATGGCGTCTTCTGTAGACCAGTTCTCCCTGTAGGCAAACTGGTGGGGGTCATAGGAGGGGGGAAGACAGGCCCTGATGTGCTGGGACACCAGTCGCTCAAAACACTTCATGACTACAGACGTGAGTGCCGTGCATCAGGGAGAGGTTGAACAGCTTGGTGAGGATCTCTCCCAGGTGGTTTGCACATGCTTTGACCACCGCTCCTGGGATGCCGTCAGGACCAGCAGCTCTGCGGAGGTTCACTGCTCTCAGTTGCCTCCTCACCTCATGCACCTGTAGAGAGAGAGGGGAGGGGGTGGGGGGAGCAAGATGGGGGGGGGGGGGGTGAGCTCAAACTAGGCAAAGAAGCTGTTCATTTTCCTTTGTCAGAGTGAGGCTGCTGTCAGGTGTTGGGGGGCCCTGGCCCCTGTAGTTGGTGAGGGCCTGGATGCCTCTCCACATCTGTCTGGGTGGGGTTGTTGTCTGTGAAGAAGCCCTTCACTTTCCTCTTGTAGGCATTCTTAGCATGATGTATGCCTCTTCTCAGATTGGCTCCGGCAGTGCTGTACAGAGATGTAACGGCTGTTCTGCTTTACCGCTATGAACAGCACCCAAGTTGGTGTACTTGCACTCTAACTTGTAGACTAGACCAACTAAACAAGTGTAAATACAAATAACTAGCCTACAGAATAAGCAGAGTGTGTGAAGGGCTACTTTAATCAAGAGTAGGTTGTGTGTGAAAATGGTGAAGGGTAGCTTTAAAACTGTAGTGTGTATGGTGTAAACCTTCCTTAAAATAAGCAAACAATTTGTATATTTCAAAAAAGCCAGAATTTATTTGCCCACTGGTCAGCAGAAGGAACCAAGGCAATGTAAATAGTTTCAAACATGTAACACAAAACCATTAAATAACTGTTGGATAAGCAACATGCACTTAGAAAGAAAACAACAAAAAAGAAAAACACATGCTCAAAGGGGGGAAAAGGCAATAAATCACAAATGGGGGATTCACAAACAAACAGAATTCTCAGTAAATCTAAGCCGGCATACCCTATTAATTTGTAGGTCTATATAGGTCCCTACTCGGTACCAAGTGATAATAAAAAGGTCTCTGGCATTGCAGGCCTGTTTTAATATTAAAACGCCACTCCAACGGCTAATACGAAATGGTGGCTGCCATTAATAACCTTCTGGAGTGAAGCAGGGTACTCACCCATACCAGAGTTACCGTCTGTAATGGCGAACAGCAGAGAGCAGTCTCGGGGGACGAAGAACGTGGTGTAGAATGACAAGGTGACTCAGGAAAAAATCCAGCAACGTCCTTAATGAGAAAAAGAAAGAGGGAGAGAAAAGAAAAAACAAAACATCCAGCGATGTCCTCAGAGGGTCGAGTAGTCAGGGCAAAATGCAGCGATGTCCTCAGCGTTGGCGGAGATCCTCTGTTGCAGGGAATTTGGCCAAACCCAAACCCTGGCCACGACAACAGCGGGACATTGGTTCGGTAGGAACACAGCACCCACTGAACAGTTCACAAAGCAGAGGGCACAGACGAGCAGCCCTCCTTAACAAGGCACTCTAAACGGCAGCCAAAAGCCAAAAGAATCTCTGCGGTAAAACCAAAGCTGAAAACAGCTTTAGTTAGCTTAGCGGATCCAACAGTCGACGTCCACAGGCAGCAATAGACACCGCTTACTCTGGGAGCGGCCTCTAGCCAACTACTAAGGAAAAAGCCTTTAAGTTCATAGAAAACTCACAGTTAGCAGGACCAGCGGTCGGCGTCCACGGGCAGCAATAGACACAGCCTATTCTGGGAGCGGCCGCTAGCCAACCACATACTGAAGAAAAAAAAGTTACGTCCAGGGAAAAACTCAGCTAGCTATTTTATTGGGTCCAACAGTCGGTGTCCACGGGCAGCAATAGACACAGCCTACTCCAGGAGCGACCACCAGTCGACTACTACTGAAGAAAAACCCTCTAAGTTCAGAAAAACTCAGATTTAGCTAGGTTAGCTAGTCCAGCTGTCGGTGTCCACAGGCAGCAATAGACACAGCCTACTCCGGGGGCGACCACCATTCGACTCGAGAAAAAACCCCGTTAACTCTCATAAACCACTACACAATCCCCGCCCACCAACAGCAAAAGCCAATCACAGCAATAAAACACAAATATTGTCCTTGACTGATCAGTAGGCAGCAAGTAGGGGGTAGTTAGAGAATGGCCCAATTACGTGCACTGGTAAATATGAGTTTCTGTAGAAAATTTGAGAAAAAGACTAAAACACTATATGTAAAGCCTATATTAGAAAGAAAAAAAACAAGAATGTTACACTATTTGTGAACAGGAAAAATAATAATACTAATGTAGTATTACATCTGTAGATATGTGAAAAATATTACAATGCATTGCATTTAATATTATGCAAGGGTTATTTAGAAGTTATGTGCGCACTTATAACAATAACCCAGGGGTTACAGAGAGCTGTCCCACTGCCTGAAAGCTGAGTTGCGAGCTCTGATCAGAGCCTGGACCTCACTGGTCATCCAGGGTTTTCAGTTTGAAAAGCCCCAATAGCTCCAGTGGTCAGAAAACTCACAATGATCCTCAGGTAGGTCTACGTCTAGGCTGTGCTTAAGATAAAACCATAGTCGCACTAGAAGCAGAATGAACCGGAATGCTGTTAGAATGAAAATTCCTTGTATACTCCTGGATATTTGAAGTGCATTTGGAAAATTCTGAGTGCAAACATTTGGGCCCATTCTTGTGCCCGGCCATATTGTTTTGCTCATGCTCAAAACTTTCCAGATGCATTTAAAGTGGGGAAATATCGAACAGCATTTGAAGTGTATTCTAATGGCACTATGACTGCAATCTAAATATTCTTATGGCATTCTCACAGCATCCAAAACATTCTAATCGCATTCCAGGGAAACCTGAATCACATAAAAACATGGCCAGCTGCTGCTGGAACGTCAGTCAGTGGAATCCACAGCCCCTTCTCCTGTAGAAGGAATTTTCATTCTGACGCCATTCTGGCTCATTCCGCTTCTAGTGTGACTAGGGTTGTAGGTCAATTTGAAATTCCCTCCCTAAAGTGACATTAATTTTGAAAATTCTTCATTCTGGTTGGTTCTGCTTGATTCCCATGTCAGGCTGGGATGAGCTACTCTTCCATTGATTGTCTTGTCCGAAATGTTTTGAATTTTGTAGAGTTTGTTATACACTGATGAATTATTTAATTCTTTATTTACCTTTGTTTAACTTGGAGGTACCACTGACATCAGAAATCTCTTTTGCAAGGTAGACTTGGCCAAGGTAGCAGCCTTACAAAATCAAAACTATAATATCAAACACTTATTTGATAGACAAATGAACAATACAACAGAAAGACAGCTATTCAAGCACAGTGACCTCTCAAGAAAAACAATGACATTTCTCCTGATGTACTTGGAAAAGTTGAAAACTGATTGTATTAAATAAGCTATAGGGATCTTCAAAGAGAGCAGAGCTGGGGATATTGCACTTACCTCTGGTTGTGCTCTTGAGTGCTTTTGTTTTACACTAGAGATGGGGACAAGTTGATACAGCATAATATTACAATACTTTCAACAGTCAGCACTACAACGGCGTGACTATTAAGATCTAGCTGGAAATTGCTGAAGACAAAGGTGGGAAATTATGATCTATGATATTATTATACTCAACATGTCACAAGACCAGGATAAAGTTGTGTCATGGCCCCAAGTATTGAGACAATATTGTATTGTGGCACCTCTGGTGATTCTTTCCCCTGCTCATATGATGGAGATCATAGAGAGCCTAAGCCATGCCCCCTCTACTTCTGCATATGGGACCTTAAATTGGAAAAAAAAATCTCCATTGAAGTGAATGGCAAGAGTGAAATTATCTTTTGATCCTGATCAAATTTTGCCATGAGATACACATATGTTTGTCAATTTAAAGGATAATTTGCCACGTAATTAAAGTTGTCAGTTGTCATTGAATACAGTTTTTTGTGAAACTGCTTAATGGACTACATCTTCTTGTCTCAGACTATCCATGTCACCAAATACGATTACAATGGTTCCCTTCTCAAAACTCACCTCCTGTTTCCTGACTGATGAAAGAAGGATCCAAAGAGGAGTAAAACAACACAAATGTATTGTTTTGTATTTTGAGAGCTGCAGCTGATCCAGAGGACTGTTAGTTACTTCCCCCTGGGCGCTCTTTGAAAACAATGTCATAACTTACGTGAGTCTTGAGCAATAATCTGGTGGGTTGGATTCTGGATTTCTTAACCAACAGGACGCAGAGAGTAAGGGTCAATGGTACATTGTCTGACCTAAAGTGCTCTTCTACTGGCTCTCCTCAGGGGTGTGTGTTGTCACCACTGCTCTTCATCCTGTACACAAACATGTGTCGGAGCAGACATGACAACAGACACATTATAAAGTATGCTGATGACTCAGTTATTGCCAGTCTCCTCCAGGATGGTGAGAGTGGCCACGGCCCAGTAGTTGATGATTTTGTTCAATGGTGTGAGGATTCCTACCTGCAGCTGAATACGACAAAAACTAAAGACATGATTATTGACTTTAGGAGGAAAAATCCCAGGCACAAAGTCACCATACTAAAAGGCCAGACCACCGAATGTGTACAATCGTACAAATATCTTGGGACAATTATTGATAGTAATTTAAACTTTGAAGAGAACTGTGAAAGGGTGTGCAAAAAGGGTCAGCAACATTTGCATTGCTTGAGAAAACTTGCATGCTTCCAAGTTGACCGAACCATAATGACAATGTTTTATCGGGCTTTTATTGAATCTGTTTTATCCTTTTCTTTAGTGTCATGGTTTGGTCAGATAAAACTGAAACCGAGGAAATCCTTGGATCAGGTAGTTAGATGGTCCAGTCGTTTGCTTGGTGAGCCACAGCTGAGCCTGACATCCCTGTACACCAGACAAGTACAGAGGATGGCTACCTCCATTTTAAATGATGACTCCCACCCTTTGCACTGCCACTTTCAGCTTCTTCCCTCAAGACGGAGGTTTGCTATCCCAAAAAGTAGAACCCAGTGCTACAAAAACAGCTTTGTCCCTGCTGCTGTCAAAGAGTTGAACAAGCTGTAAAAATATATTGTACATAATTTAGGTACCTATTTATTAACTTCATTTTATATTTACTTATTTTTGTAGGATGTCACTTGGGTTCTAAATATTTTATTGGGTTTTAGACCTTTGAGTTTTTTAACCTCTTTGACTAGTTTTTAACTTTTAATATGACCCTTCTCTCTTACCTCTGGTTTTTCTCTCATCTCTTTGTCTTTTTATACCCTGATTGATGGAGCCTGGAGTATTTTTATCATGTTTATAGTCAGCTTCATGTGTGCCTGTGTTTGTGTCTATGTTGAATGTAATTGTGGCTTGTAAATATGGATGTCACCAGACTGAAAACAAATCTACCTACGGGTACAAATAAAGTAACCTGAACCTGAACCTGTGTTTGTAGTTTTTTCAATTTATACCTTAACAGTTTGACAACAACCTACATCGTTATTTACATGGAAAATTATCTTTTAAATTGACAAACATCATATGTGTAACTTGTGGTAGAATTCAATTGACATCAAAAGAATTTCTCTCTTCTCATTCATGTCAATAGAGATTTTTTTCTGATTTAAGGTCCCATTTGTGGAAGTAGAGGGGGCGGGGCTTAAGCTCTCCGTTAGAGTAGGATTAATCTGTTGTTTATGCATTTATATTTTCCTGAGCAAGGTTGGCCAGCACAGCAAAGGTGATTGTGGACTATTGACAGCTCGATGGCTCATGTGGACACCAGCGTTACTTAGTTTTATTAACCCCCCCCCCCCCCCCATGCTTTATGCCATGTAAGCACACAGCCAAATGAATAGTTGTTAATTAGGAGAGTGAGCTGTTGGGCCCCTAATGCAGCAGGGCAGGGACATTCTGTATTAGGGTGATGTATGGCTTCAGGCCTAAGCTGGCCCACTTGGATCCTCTGGTCTAAAACCTAATGCTCATCATCAGTCACACTAACGGGGTTAGAGCAATGCCGTCTATCACTGGTGTTGGCGCGTGCTAGCTACACTCTTTGTTTCTTCATTCTGTCTCCTGATATCAACCGTCTCGCCTGGACCATTCCTTCTGGCATTTAATCAAGCCATATTTTAAATTCCATTCAACTTTATCTATATAGTGGCATTTGACAACAACAGTCATCTCATAGCACTGTCAAACTGTAGGGGAAAACCCCACCATTGCAGAAAGACCCCAGCAATCTGACGATCCCCTGTGAGCAGCACTTGGTGATGGCGGAGAGGAAAAACTCCCTTTTAGCAGGAAGAAAACTCCAGCAGAACCAGGCTCAGGGAGGGGCAGTCATCTGCTGCGACTGGCTGGAGGGTGAGGGGATAGAGAAGAAGAAAAGAACAGACATGTAGAGAGCAAACAGCGCGATGGGGACTCAGTGTATGGGAGAGAACAAACAGATGTTCAGTTTAACTGTTCCAGTGAAGAAGAAGAGGAACATATCATGGCGAAATGGAAAGAAAATCATATAGAAGGCCAAAAGTTTCCAAAGTATGGGAAGATTTTACCCAAAATAAATAAATGAAACAAGTGGAATGTAGACTGTAAAGCAGTGCTGTCATATCACAGCTGCACTACAGTGACGCGTCTGTTCCCTCCTCCTCTCCGTTCCTCCTTCTCTGGCCACCTGTCAGTGGACTACACCGGTTAGGGTAGCTAGTAAAGTTAGCACTTCTTATTTTCAATGAGCGACTCTCTCAACTTCTGCGATGGACTGGCGATCTGTCCAGGGTGTACCCTGCCTCTCGCCCAAAGATGCTGGGATAGGCTCCAGCCCCCCCGCGACCCGAAAGGATTAAGCGGAAGAAGATGAATGAATGAATGAATGAATGAATGACTCTCTCAACTTTAGAAAACTGACTACACTATTAGTATATGCTGTTTAAATAGTTTACCTGCTGTCAGGCAGTAATCTCTCTTTGACGATGGTTGGTGACAGCTGAGCTGCTTCCATTACACTAGCTAATGTTTGCTGCAGTAAATGCTTGAATTACACGAGCAGCTTACTCTTTTTCCTGTTCTCTAGTATTGCCGTATAAGTATAATTATTATTATTAATTTAATTTAATTAACAAAAGATATAATCATCACATATAAATTAAAATGACGATAAATATTTCACTGTATGTGTAGTGAAGAATTACATTCCTGCACTGATAAAGTGTTTGTAAATTTATTTTGGAGTGGAAGAAGTTCTTTTAGTTTTCATCTGAAGCCTAATTAAACTTTTAAACTTCTAGACCCAGCAAGGTTTCAAACAGGATGGACTAGCTTGTTATTTTCTTTTTTTTACTTTAATGAAGTTGAACTCTGGTTTGTTTTTAACATGCAACATTACAACAGCCCTTTATACAGTAGTAGAGACTGCTATTTGAGTTTTTGCACTTTATTTTGGGGGTTAAAAGACTGAACTTTAGCATCTATTATTTAATTGTGTTGCTACAAACACTTCTAATTAAGCTGTCAAGTTCAAGTTTCCATAGGTCATTATTTGATTTAGCTATGGGAACTTGTTATAATAGGCTACATTATATTAAGGCAGAGACTGACAACAAAGCGATTTCCTACCTTGTTCCATGTTTCCTCCTCGTAGAAAGCAGCTTTGCTGGTAAACATGTCAGTTTCTCATGGTTTCATGTTTTCCTCAATACAAAAGTAGAACAGTTTCATTTTTGTAAGCCGTCTTTTCAATCCACCACCATAATCCATAGTTATGCTGCAAATGCTACTACAATTGCTATGAGCAAAATAATGTCACATCTGCTCTGTCACAGGTTTTCTTGTCATGTTCCATCATATAATGCTACTACCAATCTCGAATGTCTCTCAGAAACTGTGCCTTCACCCAGTAACTGTACAACAGATTTTTGAAATAAGGGCTGACCCAGCTAGCTAGTTGAGCTAGCACAGGCTAATAACAATTGCAAGTTTGAGCTTTTACTGCACATAAACAAGAAAAAAGCTGACAAACTAAAACAAGATCATAGAATACAGAATCTACTTGTTAACTTAAGTGGTAAAATGACCAAAACAACGGCCATTCATTAACTTACCCGGGATTACTATGCAGGCACTCCGTGGAATGAATGGTGGTCTATGGGGAAAAATTCATTGTTTGGAACTATTTGCCGCTCCATGGCCCACGTTACTTTGAATTCCACAGTTTCTGTAGAAGTCTATTGGAGTGTCGCAACTCTCATATTATATGGCTGTGCTCCGGACCAGGTAGGGATTAGAAAACTGACAAGAATGGGAACTATTTGCTGCGGAGGTTGGATCACAACCGTAATGTACTGCATCTGGAGCCAGTGTAAATCCAGGGTAAGAGATTCTAGGTATTACAAGTAATCATGCATTTTAAAGGATTTAAAGGATGACATACATAAAGATGGTGTTTTTAGTGTGTGTGAATTTGATTTTTCTAAAAAAAAAAATGTAGGTTTGTAATTTTAATTTAAATACTGAACTGAGGCTGAAACTTTCAAGATGGCGCCAATGTGTGAGGCTTGCCGTCTGTCAGTTCTGCTGCTTTTGTTATGTTTCACTGTGTTACTTAATTTTTCCTGCCAAGATGCCTCTGCCTTGCTGGTGGATGATCGCCATGCACTTCATATAAAAGAGACATTTTTAAAACATGACCTGGGGGATCAAACTTGGCGTTGTCTTCCTCTGTTGGCGTCTATACCGGTCCACCTACTGCGCTCCTTGGCTGTTGCTCCTTGACGAAGGCAATCCAGAAGACGAGGAAAGTGGATAGGTGTCCTGGTGAGATTCAAGCTCTTGTGGAGATCCTCCTGGGAGTCTGATCATCGCTATTTTCCCAGTGGCTGTCATCCGCCTCGGCGACCTGCATTTCTTCGCTAGATTTGGCCAGTGGTTCCCACCCATCATGCCCCGGGATTCTTCCATTTGCTGGTGATGACTCCTCTTACCCAGTGCCAGGCCCGCACTGGTGGGGTGGACTTTGGAAATCTTCGGCTGCTGCTCTTCACCTTTGCACCAACTCAAGAGGAGACGACACTTTCTCTGGCTCTTTTTAATGCTGGATCGCTAGCTAACAAAACTTTTATCCTAAAGAATTTCTTCACCTCACGCAATCTGGATTTCTTTTTCCTTACGGAAACGTGGATTCAACCTGGTAAGTCATCCCTCTTTTCTGAGCTCTTTACCCTGGACTGTTTGTATTTTAGCTCCCCTCGGATCAGCGGTCGCAGTGGAGGGGTAGCAACTGCTTTTAAATCTAGCCTTCAATGTCATCTGTCACCATCGCTCTCTGTCTCCAGTTTTGAAGTGCAGACTTTTATTATTAACTCTAATACACCTGTCCTGTGTGCACTGGTTTATCCCCCCCCCCCACACACACACACAGTTAAACAAGGATTTTATTCAGGATTTTACTGATTTTGTGGCAGGATTAACCGTGAACTGCGATCACTTTTTAATTGTCGTGGATTTTAACATTCACATTTGCTATGAATCTCGATCCTTGGTCAGAGACTTTTTAAATGTTATTGACGGTTTTAACCTCTCTCAGTCTCTGTCTCAACACACAAAAAAGGACACGTATTGGACCTCGTGCTGTCTTCTGGTTTGGACCTGAATGTCAGTGAGATTTATGACATCCACCTCTCATCATTTTATTGTTTTAATGTTTCACTCCCAGTTTTGCAGGCTAAACCATGTGCGCCGGTCCACTAGACTCGCATTTTTAACCCCTTAACTGCAGCTCGCTTCTCTGAAGTTTTTGCTTTCAAGGTGTTCCAGGGTTATTTATGACTGTAGTCTCAGCCTTGATGAGCTGTTGGACACTTTCAGTTCTACTTGTCCCAACATATTGGACTTGGTGACACTTTTTAAATACACCACATTCCAAATTATTATGCAAATAGGATTTTAGTGTCATAAACATTCAGTTTTTTGTTTTTCAATTAAACTTATGGATGGTATTGTGTCTCAGGGCTCTTTGGATCACTGATATCAATCTCAGACATCTGTCATAATTAGTTTGCCATGTGAGCCCAATTAAAGGAAAACTACTGAAGAAGGATGTTCCACATTATTAAGCATGCCACAAGTTTCAAGCAATATGGGAAAGCAAAAGGATCTCTCTGCTGCCAAAAAGCACCAAATAGTGCAATGCCTTTGATAAGATATGAAAACAACTTGGCGGATGAAGAGAAGCTGCAGAGAGGCATGTATTTATCAAGTTATGTTGTATTTGTCTTGGGTTATAATGTTTTGGGTAACGGGAGACAGACACAATCTCTATGGGGTTATGAATTGAAGACTGATCTAAACAATGAGAATCATTTGGATTAATAGGATTAATATGAGAAGTAGAAGCAAAAAAAGGGCTGTTTGGCAGACTCAGGTACTTCGGGGTGAGTTAACACACCTGCTTTCAGTCACTGTACTAAAAAAATGCCAAATGGAATAAAACAGATTGTCCTTTAGAACACGTGCACTGAGTCTATTTGGATGGATGCCATCTGGCCTCATAAATGATGGGTGGTTCCAAAACAGGTTGAAATTGTCTATAAAACCAGTGGTAAAAGTAGGACATGTTGAACACAACCAGGTATTAAGGCTGAGAGTTCTGCTAAAATAATTGCAACCTCTTCTAAAAGGAGCAAGTGGCCCAGAAATAAACATGTCTGCCACAGTTCATAAGAGTGGAGAGAAGGCTCCTGAAGTCTCTCTTTAAGATCTCCGACGTTTCATCTGGGATGTTGTTGCATCCAACATGCACAATGACAGTTTTAGCGTGGTGATATTCATCTAATAGGTCAGGGATAAGAGCCTCAATGTCTGACACTTTAGCCCCAGGAAAAAATTTTGTAACACTGTACCTGCTTCTGACGTTGCTCATTATTGAATCACCAATTACCAGCGTCGTCTGGGGGGGCTTTGTCAGTGGCTTGTGAAATGGTGGATAATTTTGCCATTGTTGCTGCAGTGGCAGCGGAGTGCCAATGCGGGTGTGATGCGGGGGGATGTGCTCTCTTCTTTTTGGAGCTGGTGTATAGTTTGGCACACCTAAGTTAGTTTTGATCCGGGGCTTGCGGGTTTGGGCCGCTCATGAAGAAGTAAGGGTGGCCATGGGAGGAAGATCGACGTCCAGGTGGGGGGAAATCTTCCAGGGAAAGGATATCGAATCTATTTTCCAGCAAAAGGGGAAGGGAGGAGGCGCGGCCATGTCTGGTCAATCCCCGACGTTTGCTATTTGGCCCAACCCTGATCCAGGGTGCGCAGTGAGGCTGTGACGAACCACCCGGGGCTTTGTGTTTAGCTCCGAGCTGAAGCCAGTGTTTGATGCTGGAGTCCTGGACAGCTGAGGTGACAGGAGCAGGGATAGAAGTGGATGGCGATGTGCTAATTTCACCTAGGTAAGCAGCCGTCTCTGCTAGCTGCGAGTCTGTTGCTGAGGCCAATGTCCGTCCAAAAATAATAGTGTCCAGGTGGTTTTTAGCTTGCCGAATCTTATAAAGGAGAGTCTCGGTTCCAACTCAGAAACCTTAGAGAGGGAAAACACAGCTGACAGCTCTTAGAGAGGGAAACACAGCTGGCACAAGTTGGGGATGGAGCCATGGCTTTCCAGGCCAGAAGTGGCTAGCTAGCTAGCTAAAACAGGTTAGCCTAACCCGGTGAACAGCCCTGATTGGGGTCTGATTCACCTGTGTGCCTGTTCGGGCTGTTGTATTTACTAAGCTAGCACTAAGTAAGAAGTTAATATCAGTAAGAGATAGAGATAAAAATTTAAGATGGAGCTAATACAACAAACAAAAACAGACAAGATAACACTTTGACAGCGTCATGACAGGATGTGATAGTTTACAAGCAGACGCCGACACATGCGCAGTGCGACCTTTCAAAATTACTTGGTGGCCCTAAACCTCGACAAGTTAGAGAAACTGCATGTGAGAGCTATTTTGGTCCATAATCTTGGCATGGACCAAGATTAGCACCCAGTGTGAGAATTTCTCTGTAATGATAATACCTAGTAGACTGTACAATGATAGTTTAACAGCAGAGATGATATGGACATGAGATGGGGTGAGACTATGTACATTGTGTAAAATGAGATGGGGTGAGACTATGTACATTGTGCAAATGAGCAATGTGCAGATTTAGCATCCAGTGTGTGAATTCCTATTTTCAACGCTGTGTCCGGAGTTTATTTATTCAAAATGCCATATAAACTGTATATCTCACAAGAACAAAGAACACTAGGGTCACCAAACTTTGGACACAGGTTCACCTTGGGATCCTGACCTGAAACTATAGGTCTGAGGTCGAAAAGTCCAAAGTCAAAGGTTTTGATTTTCCTTTCAAAACACTGTAAATATGGTCATTCACAAAGGAAATGATGTACATGTTTCACATTGATACTATTGTTCTATCCTTGTAAAATTTAACGATTAAATGAAATACTTTGATGAAGATTCTCAGTCATCAAGGCGGGTAAGTATACTACACAAAAATTCAGCCAGCCAGCGCTTTTGATGCCAGCAGGCCGAGGAGTTCCACTGGCAGCCACTAGTATTTTTATTCTAGATCTGATCTGATGTCATAAAATAGAAAAGATGAAAAATTAGCACACATCACAAGTGATAGTGTGTATAAAATAGTACTGTATAGAAGTATAGTATATATGATTCTCACTACAAATGAGTTCAATCAGACTAAAACCCTAGAAGGAGTTTGTTAAAACACGTCAGCTGGAAATCTGGTCACCACCACTTCTTGACAAAATGGCGGACTTCCTGTTGGGTGTAGTCCATCATTTCTATTGAGGTTTTTTTTTTTTTGCATGTTTTGACATGATAAACAATGCTGCCAATTTTAATCTTTCTACGCAAAAGTAAGTATGCGCTGCTCTCCATTGACTTCACATGTTAGGTGACACTGTAGAGGTATTTTTGTGAGGTTCCTCATATTTCCAATATAATATAAATTTTTTTTCCAGACTCAATGTTCCTGCAAAAAAATGGTATTTGTACATGTTGATAACCCCAAATATGAGATTGTTTTGGGGAGAAGATAAAGGAAAGAAGAAAAAACCCCAGATACCAATAGTGTTCTTGCCAGTGATGCTGTCAGTGCTCAGACCTTAATAAATCTGTATCTTGCATTGGTAAACTTATTCTCAACATTGGTATCGGTGTGTGTGTAGAGTCTAAGCCCTGCCCCTTCTGCTTCCATATGGGACCTTAAATTGGAAAAAATCTCCATTGATGTGAATGGCAAGACCGAAATTATATTTTGATCCCGATCAAATTTTACCGTGAGTACCACATTTGATGTTTGTCAATTTAAAAGATAATTTTTCACATAAATAACAGTGTATGTTGTTGTCAAACTGTTAAGGCATAAGTTTGTGAAGATGGGTAAATTGAAAGACTTCAAGCACAGACTTGTTCAACTTGAAGAGTTGAACAAGTTGTAACAATATATTGCATATAATTTAGGTACCTATTTATTAACTCCATTGTATATTTACTTATTTTTGTAGGATGTTATTTGGATTCTAAATATTTTATTGGGTTTTAGACCTTTGAGTTTTTAACCTCTTTGACTAGTCTTTAACTTTTTAATATGACCCTTCTCTCTTACCTCTGGTTTTTCTCTCATCTCTTTATCTTTATACCCTGATTGATGGAGCCTTGAGTATTTTTATCATGTTTATAGTCAGCTTCATGTGTGCCTGTGTTTGTGTCTGTGTTGAATGTAATTGTGGCTTGTAAATATGGATGTCACCAGACTGCAAAACAAATCTACCTACGGGTACAAATAAAGTAACTTGAACCTGAACAGACTCCTATAACTTGCATAACTGTTTTCAAAGAGCGCCCAGGGTGAAGTAACTAACAGTCCTCTGGATCAGCTCCAGCTCTCATAATACAAAACAATACATTTGTGTTGTTTCTCTCTTTAGATCCTTCTTTCATTGGTCAGAAAACAGGAGGTGAGCTTTGAGAGGGGAACTGCCTCAATCGTGTTTGGTGACGGGGATAGTTTGAGACAGGGAGATGGAATTTATTAAGCAGTTTCACAAAAACAGTATTACTGTTTTATTACACGACAACCGACAACTTTATTTACATGGAAAATTATCTTCTAAGTTGACAAACATCACATGTGTAACTTGTGGCAAAATTCAATCGAGATCAAAAATTAATTTCTCTCGTCATTCACTTCAGTGGGGATTTTTTCCGATTTAAGGTCCCATATGTGGACGTGGGGGGGGGGGGGGGTGGCTTCAGCTCTCCATTGGCCTAAAATTTCCTAATGGTGCATCCCTGCTTCTTTTTTCATGTCTTAATACAAGGCTGTTTAAAACCCTGTGTTGGCCGTTAGGTCGTCCACTCTATGTCGTCATTATGCAAACACCGTACTTTGTTCTTTCACACCACTTCTACTGTAAGTGCACATTTAACGATTATCCTCTGGGAGATTTGAGAAGCGACCGTCTCCTTTTTTCCCCCCCTTGTCCTGTCAGGCAGCGAGGTTATTGTGCCAAAACAGATTTACTTTGCTAAAAGGAGCTTTATGCAGTACCTATCCATGTACTGTATATTGTTTTAAACTCCTCCTGTAATAATTTGTAATACTTTATTTAAATTATTTTACCCACAAAGAGCCTGACAGGATGGGGAATGGGGAAAGGAAGTGTGGGGAGGGGAAAAGAAAAGGGAAAGGAACAGACAAAAAAGACAAACAAACCAACAACTAAAACAAACCGAAGACAGACTGCTTCTTCCACCAAAGAGGTCTCAATACGAGTCTGGTATCTGCACCTGTTAAAGTGCGTGTGCATCCGTGTGCGTGTATATGAAAGCGCGTGCAAAATAAGTGTGTGCATGTGAGTGGTTTGTCATGGAACATACGACGAGGGTGGCCGGTCACAGCAGCTTTCCCCCCGGAAACCCCAAGCAGGCAAGGCAGCACCACCAACCCCCACAGGGGACAAATGCCCAAGGTCAACAAGCCCCAGAAAAGCCAGGCATCTGCCCCAGGAGGGATGGCTGAGGGAGGCCAGGCTGCCAGGTGGCTGGTGCGGCGGGCCCTCGCCCCCGAGCCTGCCAACCACACACCTCCCCCAGCGGGGCCAACGCCAGCCCCTGAGCCCCAGGCGCTGGGACTCCAGTGCCCCCACCCCCTGGGCTGGAGACTGGACCGCGCCCCTGGCGCAAGCCCTCCAACCACTCCTCAGTGATCTCCTCCACCAGCGCCACTGCCGCACACCCCGGGGACCCCCATGCCCAAAGAATCCCCCCCCCCAGTACAGGGGAGCCCACGTAGCTGAGGGGCACTACCCCTTCAATCCAGCAACTCCCGATGAGCAGACACACCCATTTCCACACATTCACACCCTCATGCTCTAATACGCACCTACATGCACTCACTCACTTTCACTCACCTACTCCCCACACAATCCTGCACTCGCACTCCCGGACCCACCCATTCTCTCTCACTCCAATATCTGCTCAATCTTGCTCCCACTCACCCTCAGGGTCACCCACTGTCACTCACGTTCACCCATACACGCACTGTCACACACTCCAACCTACTCATATCCATTCGTGCTCTCCCCCACACACTCACCCACCCTCATTCATCCTTATTACTTAGGGTGACTGTGATGCAGATGCAGCGAGTCTGAATGCACACCAGCGACTGGGGAGACCGCTTGCACAGGCCAGCAGCCACCCCCCCCCCCGACTTACCCCAGGGCGGCCGCAGCCACAGAAGCAGACCCCTTCCCCCAGCGTCTACCTGAGCGACTGATCAGCAGACCACTGCAGGCGCCCCGGGATGCCATCCAACACGCAAAGCGCCACACAAAACCGACCCACCATCACCACCCCCATTCATCATTCCCTCACTATCGCTTACTCTCTTGTTCAAACCCTCTCTCACTCCCTTGCTCGTATCTATTCATTCGGCAGCACCCAGGGATTTTGACAGCATGACTGGTCCCAGGCCCTCCGCTGGTCCCCAAGCCCCTGGCAGAAGTAGGGCAACTCCCCACCCCCTTGCACAAATTGTGATAGGTGTGTGTCAGTCGTATGATGTGATTGTGTGCAGGTGTGTGAACTACCATAGTGCAGTTAAAATTGGGGGATGGTGGTTGGAGCACCACTAGGCACCAGGGCCCCCATCCCCACAAGCCCTCAGTGTCTTAAAATGCAATTAAAATTGAGGTAAGGGCAGCCCCACTGCACAGCAGAGGTTCCTGTGTCAACAACACAGTGCGGCACACCCCCGCCCCAAAAACTGTAAGTATATCCAAGAAGATGTATGTTCCACTCAGAATCGGGGGGGGGGGGGATAAGACTGGGAGGGAGGCGGTTCAAAAGGGAACCTGTCCACCCTCCCAGAAGCCAGCTCACAAACTAGTTCAGGAGTCCACCCACTGCCCCCAAATCCTAACCCAGGGCAAGGGCCGTCAGGCCGAGCAGCCCAGGACCCACTGGCATCGTGCCTCGGTGCTCCCAGCACCACAAATATGATGGAGCAGTCTCACCCATTCCCACTCATCGTGCACACACTAACATGCACAACAACAACAGTCACAATAGTGAGCAATGGGCAAGACCCATACAGTGCCCCACACGCCAGGTGACACCCCTGAACGCCCACCATAAGCCCACCAACCACCTACCCCAGATACACACCGACAGCGGTGGGGTGCCCCGCAGCCACAGCCACCCTGGAGCAGCCCGACAGCAACACAGCCGCCAATCCATGCCAATGCCCCCCCTTCCCTGACCACCCTCGAGCACCCACACACATCCGCCGCCAAAGACACCAGGGGCAATGCAACAAAGTGCCCCACCCCGTAACACAATGGCAGGGCAGCCGGGACAAGCAGGCCCCAAATCACCAACCCCCAGGCCACTAGATGGTCCCGCCCTACCCCCGTCACCCAACGAGATTCCCCCACCAACACACACATTCTCCAACCCTCCACATCCACCCACAGGTATCTGTACCTGTACACACACACACACACACCCCACCCTTGTGCGCGCGCACGCGCGCGCGCGCACGCACACACACACACACACACACACACACACACACACCATCACACATGCTCACCTACACCCACACAGCCTCACACAATGCACACGCACCCACACATACCCACACTCACGTGCATCTGCACGTGCACACATGTACACACACACCCATGTACACCCGCAGGCCCCGGATGATGGGGAGGGTGACCCCCCCAGGACGCAGGAACCCGTCCCAGAGCGCCACCAGGGCCCCTGGGAGAGCACGACGCCGCTGCCCAAGGACGCGCCGGGGCCGGCCCGCACCACTGGGGCACACCCAACCCTGACCCATATGACGCCCTCCCAGCACCAGGGGCCCAGAGCCAGACCCAGCCCCACCTGGGAGACAAGGCAAGCTGTCCCGAGGCCACGACCCACCCCCCCGGCCCCCTGCACCCCCCTCGCCCACCAGCCCCCCTGGGCCGGACACACAGCCACCCTGGGACAGGCCCCCTGGACACCGGCCCCAGTGGGTCACAGAAACCCCTCGTGGTCAGGGCGCAGCCCGCCACCAGAGTTGCCAAGGATAGCAAGCCACTGCTCGCCACCCCTCAGGTTGTAGAGTTAATAAACGGGGACCAGAGAGAATTGAATTCAGCCAATTGGTTATTTGAGGAGGCAGAAATTCTCTCCAGGTTAATATTATCTGATAGTAGGTTATTATAGTGAGTCATGCATAAATTATTTCTTGATTTCCAATTCATGAGGATAGTTTTCTTTGCGATGCATTAGGCAGTAAGAACCATGTGTGACATCGTTGCCTTCATATTTATTTCACTTAAATCACCTAATATTAGATTAGATTCAACTTTATTGTCATTACACATATATGAATACAAGGTAAAATACAGTTTAGCATCCAATCAGAAGTGCAAAGGACAACAGTGCAGTATATACAGTAATTGACAGTATGTACAATTTGAGTAAATATATGCAGATAGGTCAGTGTTGAAAGTTAAGAGTACCGTTATGTGCAAATAATGTACAGTAAGTTAGGTGGGCAGTTATGTACAGGTGAGGATGGTAAGAGATTGGAATAAGTTACCATAAATTACAGAAGAGCAAAGTACAGGTGAAGTGAGGTAAGTAGCAGACAATCTATCTAACTACAGAGTGGCAATATGCAGAAAAACAGTATGTAGTTAAATATGTGATGATGATAATATACAGAAGAGCAGTTTGTATCAATATATAATGACAATATGCAGATATGATATATACAGTATGTGTATACAGTTTGAGGAAGCACAGGGGGGAGGGGGGTGTTAAAGGGGAGAGAAGTGGAGGTTCAGCGGGGAACTAAGTTCAATAACGTGACAGCTGTTGGAAAAAAACTGTTCCTAAACCTGCTGGTTCTAGTCCGAAGGCTTCTGAAACGCCTTCCGGAGGGGAGAAGCTGGAATAGTCCATGAGCAGGATGGTTGGAGTCCCTAAGAATGTTGCGTGCCCGGCGCAGACATCTTTTCCTGTAGACGTCCTCTATAACTGGAAGTGGAGTCCCTGTGATGCGTTGGGTGGTTTTCACCACCCGCTACAGCGCCTTACGGTCAGCAACAGAGCAGCTTCCATACCAGACTGTGACACAGTTGGTCAGGGTGCTCTCTATCACGCAGCGGTAGAAGTTGCCCAGGATGTCAGTTGACAGGTGGTTTTTCTTCAGTGTCCTCAAGAAGAAGAGGCGCTGATGGGCCTTCTTGATCAGGCTGGTGGTGTTAACTGACCAGGACAGGTCCTCCGAGATGTGGGTCCCCAGGAATTTGAAGCTGGAGACACGTTCAACAGCTATGCCATTGATATGGATGGGGTCATGTGTCTCTTCCCTCTCCTTCCTGTAGTCCACTATGAGCTCCTTGGTTTTGCTGGTGTTAAGGAGCAGGTTATTGTCAGCGCACCAAGTAGCCAAGTGCTCAACCTCTGCCCTGTAATCTGACTCATCGTTGTCCCTGATGAGTCCAATCACCGTGGTGTCATCTGCGAACTTTATGATGGAATTGGATCCATACATAGGCCGGCAGTCATGGGTGAAGAGGGAGTAGAGGAATGGGCTGAGCACACAGCCGTGTGGCACACCAGTGTTGAGTGTGATGACGGAAGAACGGTTGGGGGCCTGACCTAACATGCTGGGGTCTGTTGGTCAGAAAATCCATGATCCAGTTGCAGGTGGAGGTACTGATTCCCAGGTCCCCAAGTTTAGTGATCAACTTGGAGGGGATAACTGTGTTGAATGCTGAGCTGAAGTCAACAAACAGCATTCTTGCGTAGGTGTTCTTGTCATCCAGATGTGAGAGTACACAGTGCAGCGCTGTAGAAACCGCATCCTCTGTACTCCTATTACTCCGCTAGGCAAACTGGTGAGGGTCCAGTGTAGGGGGCAAGCATTTTTTGAGCTGTGCCAATACGAGTCGCTCAAAGCACTTCATGACTATGGGCGTCAGTGCCACAGGGCGATAGTCATTTAGGCACGATGGTGTTGAATGTTTCGGCACTGGTACTACAGAAGTGGTCTTGAAGCACGCTGGTACCACCGCCTGGGCCAGGGACAGGTTGAAGATGTCCATGAAGACCCCTGCCAGCTGCTCAGCGCATGCCCTCAGCACACGGCCAGGAATGCCGTCAGGGCCAGCAGCCTTACGTATGTTGATATGACTCAGTGCATTACGGACGTCGATGTGGGTGAGTGTGAGGTGGTGGAGGTCGTCAGAGGGTGGGAAATTGATATTCTTTTCGTTATTGTCCTTGTCAAAACGAGCATAGAAGTCATTTAGCTCATTGAGAAAGGACACAGTCATGGCTATAGGTATGGAGTTGCTGGGCTTATAATCAGAGATAGCTTGAATGCCCTGCCACATGTGTCGGGGGTCAGAGTCCCCAAAATGTTCCTCCACCTTCAGCTTGTAACTGTGCTTGGCCTTCTTGATGCCCCTCTTCAGATCTGCCCTGGATGAACTGTAGGCCTGTGCGTCACCAGATCTGAAGGCATTGTTACGTGCCTTTAGCAGAAGCTGCACTTTTCTGTTCATCCACGGCTTCTGATTTGGGTACGTGGTGATCTGTCTTTCTGTGGTGACACTGTCAATAGTGGTGTTGATATGGTCCAGGACTGAGTGGGTGTAAGAGTCGATGTTTATGTGGGAGCCACAGGTAGCCTGAGAGGTGAACATACTCCAGTCTGTGTTCCTAAACTTTTCCTGGAGTACAGAGTCAACCCCCTCTGGCCACACTTTGATGGTCCTCACTGATAGCTTCACCCGGTTGATGAGCGGTACATACTTGGGGGTAAGGAACAAAGATAAGTGATCTGACTGACCTAGGTGGGGGAGGGGAGTTGCTGTGTAGGCTCTCACAATATTGGTGTAAATGTGGTCCAATGTTTTGTCCCCTCTTGTGTGACAGGAGACATGCTGGTAGAATTTAGGAAGCACTGTCTTGAGGTTAGAGTGGTTAAAATCACCCGCCACAATAAATGCTGCCTCTGGGTGTGCAGTTTGTTGTTTGCTAATAGCTGCATGCAGTTCTTTCATAGCAAGCTTAGCATTAGCATCCGGAGAGATATAAGCAGCTGTTATGATGGTACAAGTGAACTCCCGTGGCAGATAGAAAGGTCTACATTTAACCATGAGAAACTCCAGGTTAGCTGAGGAGTGTCTCCCAACAGTGACAGAGTTTGTGCACCAAGCCTTGTTAATATAAATGCATACTCCCCCACCTCTGGTCTTACCGGAGTCATCAGCTGCTATGTCTGCCCGGAGAGTGTGTAGCCCGGCTAGCTCGATAGCATTGTCGGGTATTCCACTGTGTAACCATGTTTCCGTGAAAATCATGATATTGCAGTTCATAAGTCTCTTATTGTTGGTGATCTGAAGCCGTAGCTCATCCATTTTGTTCACCAGTGACCGTACATTGGTGAGGAAAATGCTGGGTAGAGAAAGCCGGTGCGGTGTTAGCTTTAGCTTAGCTCTTAGCCCTCCGCGCTTCCCCCGCCTTTGTTTACGGTCTCTACGCCGCCTGCGAGCACTTCCGGTCGGCCGGGTAGCTTGCCTAGCGTCGGGTGTTCTCCGGAGCTCAGGGATGAGACGTAGGTTGCTGATAAAAAGATCGTTACCGTTATTTTGTAATCCAATGTCCAAAAGCTCATTTCGGGTGTAAGATGTGAAAGCGAAGCTGTTCTGAACGAACAGACCTGAAATAAGCAGAAATAACACTGCCAATCCACAAAATCTGAGAAGATTCTGAGCCTCGCGTTGTGCACGCACCGCCATCATGAGTTATCTGTACTAATATGCAAAATGTGGGTAAGCAGGGTGCCCGCGATGTCTAAAAAAGTCTAAAATTACACATTTTCAATTTTAGGCCTAAAAAAGTCTAAAATACAGGGATATTTTGCACTGTGAGTCTAAAATTGAGTTTGAGTAATTTAAGACCTACGTTTCAATGCAAAATATCGATAAAGGATTGTTTTTTTTAAAGTATTGTTCTTATGTCTTTTCCACAAGGCCATTACGAGCTCAGATCCATTAAGATAAGATAAGATAAGATAAGCCTTTATTAGTCCCACAACGGGAAAATTCCAGGATTGCAACAGCACAGGGATAGCAACACTCAGAGCAACAATCAGAAGGCAAGAAAAAAACAAGCAAGCAAGAGCAGCTAATATACATATGTACATATTACTATAAAATATATATATATATACACACACACACAGACACACAGTGCAGAGCATTGTAGCTGGATGGAATAAATATATGAATATATGAACACACAGTGCAGAGCATTGTAGCTGGATGGAATAAATATGTAAATATATAAACACCCACAGTACGGAGCATTGCAGCTAGGTGGAATAAATATGCAAGTATATGAACACACACAGTGCGGAGCAATGTAGCTAGATGGAATAATATGTAGATATATAAATATAAACACACCCAGTGCTGAGCATTGTAGCTAGATGGAATAAATATGTAAATATATAAACACACACAGTGCAGAGCATTGTTGCTAGATGGAATGAAACAGCATAACCGTCTACTTAGTTATCCTACATGGTATGATTATGTGCCCATACATATTCTCACCCTCCATAGCGACCGGTATGTTCCTAGTTGTATGCCGGAGGGGACCATTGTGTAAGTCTATTGCATCTTTTGCATTCAAAAAACTATTAGTTTGTTACGTCTTTTTGCTATCTCTGCGAGCAGCCCTGCTTAGGTTGTACAGTCTGACAGCCGTTGGTAGGAAGGACCTACGAAACCTCTCGGTTGTGCACCTGGGATGATGTAGTCTGCTGCTAAATGAGCTCCTCAGTGCATTCAGTATGTCCTGCATAGGGTGGAACTCGGACTCCAGCAGAGATGACAGTTTAGCCACCGTCCTTCTCTCTCCTATCTCCTCCATCGGATCAAGGCGCTGCCCCAGGACAGAGCTAGCTTTCTTAATCAGTTTGTTCAGTCTCTTCCTATCGGCTGCGAGCCATTACGAGCTCAGATCACACGAGACGGCCCGCTGAATTTAAGCATTTATTTATTTATTTTCTACTCGTTTCAGTTCTGCATTTAATATGAACCCTGAGTTTGAAATAAACGTTTGAATTTAAATTTGAATATCCCGGAAGCCGCTACACATCCGGGTACTCCAGGCTCAGCCAATATTGATCCAGATCGCATAGTTTTAGAATCATCGGCCATTATGAGCTCAGATTACATGAGACGGCACGCCGAATTTAAGCATTTATTTATTTATTTTCTACTCATTTCAGTTCTGCATTTAATATGAACCCTGAGTTTGAAATAAACGTTTGAATTTAAATTTAAATATCCCGGAAGCCGCTGCACATCCGGGTGCTCCAGGCTCAGCCAATATTGATCCAGATCGCAAAGTTTTAGAAACATCGGCCATTACGAGCTCAGATCACACGAGACGGCACGCTGAATTTAAGCATTTATTTATTTATTTTCTACTCGTTTCAGTTCTGCATTTAATATGAACCCTGAGTTTGAAATAAACGTTTGAATTTAAATTTGAATATCCCGGAAGCCGCTACACATCCGGGTACTCCAGGCTCAGCCAATATTGATCCAGATCGCATAGTTTTAGAATCATCGGCCATTACGAGCTCAGATCACACGAGACGGCACGCTGAATTTAAGCATTTATTTATTTATTTTCTACTCATTTCAGTTCTGCATTTAATATGAACCCTGAAAACTAAAAACGCATCCAAAGCCTTCCTAAATACATTAAACCTTCCCCAACTTACTGAGTCACAAAATAAACACTATTGTCAGAAATACAACCTAAAGAATTAGAAAAAGCAATTATGAAACTTAAAGCTAACAAATCCCCAGGAGCAGATGGCTTTACAGCAGAGTGGTACAAAACCTTTAAACAGCAACTATCTCCTCTCCTCCTGAAAACATTTAACTATGTCCTCCACACAGGGGAAATCCCCCCCTCCTGGAGAGAAGAGGTCATTGCAGTCATACCTAAACCTGAAAAGGATAAACTAGACTGCTCCAACTACAGACCAATCAGTGTGTTAAATCAGGACTATAAGCTTTTTACCACTATCCTTGCCAAAAGGTTAGAAAATATACTGACAGACTTAATTCATTTAGACCAAACAGGTTTTATAAGACAAAGACAGACACAAGATAACATTAGACGCACTTTACACATAATTCATCATATAAAAAAATATAATTTAAATGCAGCCATATTGGGATTAGATGCTGAAAAAACATTTGATTCAGTTGACTGGTCTTTCCTATATAGAATCTTATCCAGTTTCAGTTTTCATAACAACTTCATTAGAACTATCCAGGCATTATATAACAAAACAACAGCTAAAATAAGGATTAACGGTAAATTATCATCATCTTTTGAACTGGAAAGAGGATGTCATCAGGGCTGCCCCTTGTCTCCACTCCTCTTTGCAATCTTCATAGAACCTCTGAGCCAATGGATAAGACAGAATCAAAAAATTCAAGGTATTACACTTGGTCAGAAGGAACATAAAATAGCACTCTTTGCTGATGACATTTTAATATACCTGGGGCAGCCGGACACCTCTTTTCCAGAACTAATCTGTTTTTTTTCAGAGTATGGAGATTTATCGGGGTACGAATTAAATATGCATAAAACCCAAATTTTAACATTCAACTATGACCCAAATCAATATTTACTAAGCAAACTCAAAACTAACTGCAAGATGGAATCTATGAAATATCTGGGGGTCAATATCCCGAAACAACTCAACAAAATTATAACACTAAACTATGATCCACTGATGGCAAAAATAAAATCTGATCTAGCAAGATGGAATATGATACCATTCTTAGGTACTGCACAAAGAATTGAAGCAGTCAAAATGAATGTACTTCCACGTCTTCTATACCTTTTCCAAACAATACCGGTAGAACCTCCCAAAAAAACATGGCAAGAACTGGACAGAAGGATCTCAAGATTCATATGGCAGGGCAAGAGACCTAGAATCAGATATAGAACCCTACAGCTAAACAAAGACAAAGGTGGGCTCGCGCTGCCAAATATCAGGGACTATTTTAAAGCCGCACAAATTAAAACTTTAGTGTAGAAGAGCTGGAAATGATGAGGCGGTTTTGTATTAAAAACAGAGTCTTTAATGAACAACTCTTCTATCTTGTCTCATCTGGTGCAGAGCTTGGCAGAAGGCAAAAGAGAAAGATTTCTGCCCAGCTCGCTGGTTAAATACAGGCACACATCAAAGACATGCAAAACACAAGCCGACATCCCCCGTATCTTAATCCCCCCATTGTCCTGTTAACTTCTCCCTTTGTCTTGGGAGGTGATGGGAAGACCTCTCCTCGCCTTAGGGGGTGAAGGTGTCAAGTCTGTCGCCGCCGCGTCCTGTGACGTCGTTGGTCTTCACACGGCGGTGAGATTCCTTTGTCCTTTCGGAGGTGTGAAGTTCCTTTGCATATGTTGCTCCAAACATTTCCACATGCTCTAACGTATGCAGGTATGGAATATATGAGTAATATATACCACAGGCCCCCCAAACAACTAGGAAAGGACACAGAAATATTCACAGTCTAGGGTAATTACTAAGACATACTACGTGTTACAGCTGTTGCCACAGAAGAAACTTTCAAGCAGCCATGCTCCTAAGAGAGTTCAGTGAAAACATAACAGCATAGTATAATCATAAGTCAGTCCTAAACTGTTGCAGCACAATTAGCGAAAAATTGCAGAGTGGTGTAATCAGTCCCTGTTCAGTCTGGGTTTTAATCTTCTCCCAAAGCTGCTGTAGGTTGGTTTAGGCGTCCTGCTGGAACCTTGTTGTGAGGAATCTGCAGTGTGGGAAGGAGAGAGATTATTTGTTCCCTGCCTGGGGGCTGAGACTTTTTCCTTGGGGGGTCTGCCTCGCCGAGGTGCTTGCGCCAACTGTGCAGGTTCGTCTCTCAACAAGAAGGCAGGTTTGAGTCTGTCAGTGCTGACCGTTTCATTTCTATCCCCATAATCAAGCACAAAGTGTTTGTCACCATTTTCCAGCACTCTGAACGGGCCATCGTATACTGGGCGTAACGTTGGTTTTAGGGCTTCATGCTTAACAAAAACAAACTCGGCGTTCTTTAAAGTTTGAGGAACAAAAACTCGTGGAAAGGAGTGATGAGCTGGACCGTGGAGAGAGTCCGGTCCGTTACTGCCTAAAAACCTTGGGACTGGAAGGTGCCCTGGTTCCGGGTTTTCTGGTAAAAATTCACCTGGTAGTCTGATAGGCTGAGCAAAGACTAATTCTGCAGGGGAAGCGTCTAAATCCTCTTTAGGTGCCGCACGCAACCCCAATAAAACCCAGGGAAGTTTATTTACCCAATTTGTGTCCGTTAATGAGGCTCTGAGGGCGGCCTTTAAGGACCTGTGAAAACGCTCGCATAACCCATTAGCCTGAGGGTGATAAGCGGTGGTACGGTGAATTGTTGCCCCTAAACTGTTGGACATGGCTGACCAGAGCTCTGAGACAAATTGAGGCCCCCTATCTGACGTGATGTCTGATGGGACGCCGAAACGTGCCACCCAATTTGTTAGAAAAACGCGAGCGACTTCCTCCGCTGTAGTTGCCGCTAGAGGGTCTGCCTCTGGCCAGCGCGTGGTGCGGTCTATCATTGTTAGCAGGTGTGTGAAACCCTGGGAGGAAGGCAGTGGCCCCACGAGGTCAACATGAATGTGGTCGAACCTTCTAGCAGGGATGGGAAAAGGCTCCAGAGGGGCTTTTGTGTGTCTGTGTACTTTGGCGCGCTGACAAGGAATGCAAGTTTTTGCCCATTCTTTTACGTTTTTGCGCAGGCCTGGCCACACAAACTTTTCGGCAACCATTTTGACCGAGGCGCGCACACCTGGGTGCGCGAGGGAGTGAATTGCGTCGAAAATACGGCGGCGCCAAGCAGCTGGTACTAACGGGCGAGGTCGGCCGGTTGAAACATCGCATATTAGGGGGGGCACGCCGTCGCGCAACCCTTTTTTCTCCAGCCTTAACCCTGTTGGTCCAGACAGGAGCGCGCGCACGTCCGCATCACTGCCTTGTTCTTCCGCCATGGCTGCATAATATATCCCTTCATGGATAGGTGCTGCATATGTGTTTGCGTTAGAGAAAAGCTCAGCTGCTGAGGCAGTGTAATCTGTCTCCTCGTGCTCTGGTGGTGCCACAGCGCGAGAGAGACAGTCCGCTACTACGTTGAGTTTGCCCGCTACATGTCGAATGTCTGTGGTGAACTCTGAAATCGCAGCTAGCTGTCTTTGTTGTCTGCCCGACCAAGGTTCTGAAATTTTAGCCATAGCAAAAGTGAGCGGTTTATGGTCCACAAAAGCCGTGAAACTCCGCCCTTCTAACCAAAACTGGAAGTGGCGGATGGACAAATGGAGCGCCAGCAGCTCCCTGTCAAAAGTGCTGTATTTGCGTTCCGTCGGGTTTAGCGATTTGCTAAAGAATGCTAAAGGTTGCCAGACCCCCTTGACAAGTTGTTCTACAACTGCCCCTATGGCCAAGTCTGAAGCATCTGTGGTTAGAGCAATGCGGGCCGAGGGATCTGGGTGGACTAACATTGTGGCGTTAGCTAGGGCGTTTTTAACTTCCGCAAAAGCGCGTTCGCGTTCCAGGGTCCATTCGACCGCGCTGGAAGCTTTCTTTTTTTTGAGCGCGTCATACAGGGGCTGCATGAGCTGAGCTGCATGAGGGAGGAAACGGTTGTAAAAATTAACCATCCCCAAAAATTCCTGTAGCGATTTGACCGTTTGGGGCCGTGGAAAACCTTCTATCGCATGAATTTTGTCTGGAAGCGGAACTGCCCCTTTCGGGGAGACTCTATGTCCTAAAAAATCAATTTGCGATACGCCGAATTTGCATTTGGCTGGATTAATTATTAATCCGTGCTCTTCTAGCCTCTGAAAAACGGTAATGAGGTGCTGCTCGTGCTCTTCCTCAGATGAGCTGGCTACCAGCATGTCGTCGAGGTAGACGAAAACAAAGGGGAGGTCGCGTAAGACTGCGTCCATCATACGTTGAAAAGTCTGAGCAGCGCCTTTGAGGCCGAAAGGCATTCGCAGGAATTCAAAAAGGCCGAAAGGGGTTATAACCGCTGTTTTAGGAATGTCTTCAGCTAGGACTGGGACTTGGTGATAACCGCGGACTAAGTCTATTTTTGAAAAAATGCGCGCACCCGCTAAATGTAGTGAAAAGTCCTGTGTGTGAGGGATGGGGTAGCGGTCATACGCTGTAGCGTTGTTTAATCTGCGGTAATCTCCGCACGGTCTCCAAGAACCGTCGGATTTAGGAACCATGTGAAGTGGTGAAGCCCAGGGGCTCTTTGAGCGTCTAACAATGCCCAATTTTTCTAGAGTTGCAAACTCGTCACGTGCTATGTTGAGCTTGGCCGCGTCTAAGCGGCGGGCTTTGGCAAAAACGGGAGGTCCCGTTGTAGGAATGAAGTGTTTAACCCCGTGTTTAGCTACAGTGGCTGAGAATTTGGGGGTTGTGAGTGCTGGAAATTGGGTGAGGAGTTGCTCAAACTTACCTCCTGCCGTGGTGACGTTGGCCTGCACAGGTGGTGGAGAAACTCGAGCTGAGCATGGATTAGAAGCAAAAGATAGTGCATTAACCAGGCGCCTATTTGCCAGATCCACTAATAACCCATGTGCACACAAAAAATCTGCGCCTAACAAGTTGAAGCTCACCGCTGCTACAACAAATGTCCATCTGTAGCTGCGGCCGTGGATGAGGAGGTGCAGGCTCAGAGCCAGAGCCGTTGGCTGCCACTGCTCCGTTGCCCCGGGTACCCATGGCTTGATCTGCGTGGGAGGGCATGACGAAACTCAGCTGAGCTCCTGTGTCGATGAGGAACTGCTTGCCTGTGTGTCCATCTGTCACGTATAACAGCTTATTTTTCTCGCCGAGAACTGCTGCTGTTAACGGCCCTTGGCTTTGGCGTTTTCCCAGCATCGTGAACTTGCAGGGGGGAAAGCATTTGCGGGCTTTCTCGGCGAAGTGGTGGTGATAATAACAGACGTCGATCTGTTTGTTACGCTTGGGCCGCGCCGTTGTCACCGTGGGCTGGGTCTGCTCCGTGGGTCGTGGCTCTCTGTGGCTCGGGGCGTCAGTTTTGTGGTCCGCGGATGCCGCTGTAGGTGTCCGCTCCTTGCAGGCGTTGACGAGCCGATAAGCCTCGCTGGCCAGTGTGCGGAAGTCTTGGTGGGTGTTGCGCTTCGTATTGGCGAGTGTCCCTCTCATGTGTGGTGGAAGCATGCTGAGGAAAATAAACTGGAAAAGGAAATTGTCATTGTCCTCCTCCTTGAGCTGCAGCAAATCCTCCATGAGGGCCTTCGGATTGCCCCCTCCGTGGCCGTAGATCGCCAGGATCCTCTCGGCTCTTTCCTCCGCTGGTGGGACATAGTTCGCCACGATGGTCACCTTGAGCGTCTCATACTTGTCCCAGGCCGGTGGTCGCCGGATCAAGCTCCGCACACACCTTGAAGTGGCGGAGTCGAGTTTGGAGACGATATGGTAGAATTTTGTATCGTCTGCTGTGATGCCCGCCAGTATGAACTGGGCTTCAGCTTGTTGAAACCAAGAGGCGGGGTCTTCTCGCCAGAAGTCTGGCAGCTGGACAGTGACGGCATTCGTGCACACCATCATTGTTGTGCCCGCCGGGTGAGAGTGCCTTTCCTCGGCTCTCACGGCGGTGCTGGAGCTCGGTTGAGCCCTCTCAATTCCTTCTGCCGGGGGGAACAGCTGTCCGCTTGTTCCCTCGTCTGCGTCGTCGCTGGCGTATGTCAGAGTCGCCATGGATGAGTCGCTTGAAGAATGCCTCAGGTCCATACTCGCGTCAAGGTCACCAGTGTAGAAGAGCTGGAAATGATGAGGCGGTTTTGTATTAAAAACAGAGTCTTTAATGAACAACTCTTCTATCTTGTCTCATCTGGTGCAGAGCTTGGCAGAAGGCAAAAGAGAAAGATTTCTGCCCAGCTCGCTGGTTAAATACAGGCACACATCAAAGACATGCAAAACACAAGCCGACATCCCCCGTATCTTAATCCCCCCATTGTCCTGTTAACTCCTCCCTTCGTCTTGGGAGGTGATGGGAAAACCTCTCCTCGCCTTAGGGGGTGAAGGTGTCAAGTCTGTCGCCGCCGCGTCCTGTGACGTCGTTGGTCTTCACACGGCGGTGAGATTCCTTTGTCCTTTCGGAGGTGTGAAGTTCCTTTGCATATGTTGCTCCAAACATTTCCACATGCTCTCACGTATGCAGGTATGGAATATATGAGTAATATATACCACATTAGTAGAGATATGTAACCCAGTCTACACTGCACAATGGAAGGAGATGGAATGCCAAATAACAAGTGACATCCCCCTACAGGCGATAATAGGGAACAAAACTCTTGCCTTATGTTAATTAGGTAAGGGAAATAATTAAGTGTAGCCCAGTTGCTAGGTTCGTAAGGGTTACAATAGGGAATTAAAATGAGTGTGGAATGAAATAGCTGGAGGCAAGAAATGAGCAATAATGGTTGTTATTTGTAGGGATAAAGCAAACAATATATACAACCAATTTACAACTATACAAATATAACAACGGCTGGTATGAAATAAAACCCCAAAAATGTCCTACTGAGCTCAGTGTTTGTTTGTCCTTTTGGTCTAGTCGTTTGACCAGTCAAGATATCTTGTATCTCCAGACTCAGGTTTCTTTTCCTCTTTTAAAGCGGCAGCTTGAGTTGTTACCACTTCAATGTTGTGCACTGGAGAGAGGAAGGATGCCCTTCAATCGAAATCTTGGTCAGATCTCGGTTCAGTCTCGGGTCAGGCTCGCCATCTCCATTCGGAGAGAATCCAGGATCCAGAAGGTTCTTGATCAGCAACCAAAAAAAACCTAGCCTGCACAACAATAATATTATTGTTTACAGCTAGAATTCGTTTTCCAATCCCTTCCTATATAACACCATAGCTTAGTGTTTAAATTCTTCTCTCATATTACTATTATTACAATCCAGCAATATAGTAATATCTTACATTTCACATCTTACATCTTACATGCATGTGTTCTTTTCTCACAATCTCTCTGGTAGCACATGAAATACCCTTAATTTCATGTAACCAATTGAATGAATTCCTCTTTTTATCTCTACATCATTTAACCATGAAATTATGATTAATCCTTTTTAACCTTGTCTTTGTAAATCATGAAATTAAATACAATTAATTTATCACATAACCAGGGAATATACTGTCCCATTACTTCCAATATTCCCTTTTAAAATCAGTAAAACCCGGTCTTAGCTACTGGGTTTAGCATAACCTATGCATTTACATAGGAGACCAACACCATGTGCTTTTAGCATCAAACTACACATTACATTCGACAGAAATAGTGCATAAGAACGAAAAGTACTTCAGCATACTGTTGGGAACTGAAATCACATTTAGGAAAACCATACAGACACAAAAACAGCCTTTTCCATTGCTTTTAAACAGAAAAAATCCACTCGCGATTAGCATTAGCATAACACTAACATTAGCATGTATTGTTTGGTTTTCACTCACCAAGATGAGGTATCAGTGTGAACATAGCAAAAGGACACAGCCACAATGCCTCTCAAGCTCGTGCTCCCGTCAACTTGGATAGATAGATAGATAGATAGATAGATACTTTATTTCGAACAAAAAAGTATAACAAAAACAAAACAAATGACAAATGCAATAAAGTAACAGTATACAGTGTTCGAAAGGGAGAAGGAAGAAGTGAACACTTATTAATTCCATTTCCTCTTTTCCATAAATACACCCATATGAATTATATACAAATTACCACCTTTAAGACCCCAAGTAAACAATTTACTGTATTTTTTACATATCAACATTAACACCCATCCATCCTAACATACATTGATGTCCATACATCAAAACCAGTCTCAAACAACACAGATATACACAGTGCTGTCCCACCCACCATTCCATAGTGTCCCATAATGTCCCAAAGTGAGCATAGTGAATCGTACATATAAATACTACCCTTCTAACATATATCCTTTCAGCAAATAATGTTTATATCTCTTTTTAAATTGAATTCTGTTTTTACATAGTTTCAGTTCCGGCTCCAGACTGTTCCACAAATCCACCCCACAGACAGATATGCACATACTTTTCTTGGTTGTTCGTATCTTGGGTTTTGTAAAGTGTAAGTCTCCTCTCAAATTATGATCATTGTCTCTTTTTTTAAATATTTTTTGTATATTAGTTGGGAGTTGATTATTAATTGCCCTGTACATTACTTGTGCTGTCTTAAATTTAACTAAATCGATGAACTTTATGACATGTGACTTTAAAAACAACGAATTGGTATGGTCTCTATATCCTACATTATTTATTATCCTTATAGCTCTTTTTTGTAATGTGCATATTGACTGTAGGTTGGTCTTGTAGGTGTTTCCCCAGACTTCTACACAGTAGTTAAGATAAGGTAGAAACAGTGAATTGTACAGTAAGACCAATGATTTATAGTCCAAGATGTGTCTTGTCTTCCCCAGTATCCCTATACATTTTGCTAACTTTGCCCAGATGTGACTGATGTGATAACTTAGGATAATAAAGGTTTCAAATTAGCATTTGGAGAGTGTTTACGTCCATTTATAGCATCTTTCTAAATTAAACTCACCAAGAAGAGGTATCAGTGTGAACCAAACCGGCCACAGCCTCTCTCGTCCGCTCTCAGATTGTAAAAGACCGACACACCAGCAGAGCGCCTCGGCACTCTGCTCGGAAGGCGGGGATAATATTGCTCTTAACGAATGAAAAGACCCAGATCACCCAACGTGACCATGAAACGGGAATTTAAAAGTTGGATAACGAGGATCACACTTCCTCTTCCCAAAATAATCGGTTTTCAAAATAAAATCACACAATTGTATTAATACAATTGACATCTGAGAAAAAAAAGGGGTCATTTTCTCAGCTGGGTTACATAAACTTTTGAATAACACTAACCTGTGGATAGAGACCCCGCTAAAAATTTGGTTTAAGATAGTCAGAGAGAATCAAACTAAAGAACCCTATCGATTACTGCAATGGATTGCCTATGATCAAGACTTTACTCCTAATAAAACAGACACTAGATTTAAAAAGTGGAAAGAGAACGGACTGATAAAATATTACGATTTTTTTTAAAGGGCAAACTTCAAGAAGTTTTGAAGATTTGAAAAAACAAGGTCTAATAAATCAAGACCTTTACAGGTTCTTTCAACTTAGACACCACATAAACAAAATACTTAAAAAGGAGGATTTGGAAAGGGCCCAGTCAGGTGTTCTGAAGGTCTTCTTAATGGCATATAAAGGGATCCCAGGGATCAGATGCATTTCTAAAATATACCAAGGTCTTCAAGACTTAAAAGGAGACAACACATCATATATAAAAGAGAGATGGGAAAAAGAGGGGAATTTCACTTTACAATTGGAAATATGGGAAAAGCGAAATAAACAACAATGGAAAAGTACCTCATCCCTGCAGTGGAGAGAATTTGGATGGAAAAATTTGGTAAAATTTTTCAGAACACCTGCACAAAACAAATTTACTCGTAAGGGGTTGAATTGTTGGCACTTGTGTGGTGAAGAGACTGCAAATCATTTTCATGTGTTTTGGTCATGCCCAGTTATCCACCAATATTGGACCAATGTACAGACAATATTGGGGAAAATATTCAAAATAACAGTTCCCTTTTCTTTTGTGACTTTGTATTTGGGTTTACTACCGGAATCACTGGAAAGACGAGGAGAAAAATACTTATTCACTGTTTTTTTTTTTCCACAATATCTTTATTGAACCTTTTTTTTTTAACAAACATGATACAAACAATCAAACACTAACACTAAAGTACTACAAAAAAAAAAAAAAAAAATGCCCTAAAAACACCAACAACCACCAACAAAATCAAGTCTTCAACAATGCTCCTCTGTTTAGTCTAGACAATCCAATACATTAGTATACATATTATGTTCACCAGTTTGGAATTTACAAGGTCCACACACATCATTCACCTTCTTCTTCAAGAGTTATGTTTAAATTTTTTACATAATCAATAAAAGGTCTCCATATATTCTCAAACACAATTTCCTTTGATTTCAGTATATATGTTATTCTTTCTAATGGAAGGTTTGTTAACATCTGTCTTAACCACTGAGTCACATCTGGTCTATGAGTCTTTTTCCATAATAGTGCAATACATTTTTTGGCATTAAGCAAACTGAGGTCTATGAATGTTCTTTCACTTTTATTGAAATTATGCTTTTCTGGGTACAGACCCAACAAAAACAGTTTAGGATTCAATATGATTTGTTTTGAGATTATTTTTTCAATTGTTACCCTCACCTCCTCCCAAAACATTCTTATTAATCTACATTCCCATAAACAATGAAATAGGGTTCCTTTACTTTCCATGCATTTTGTGCATGTATCTGGTATATTTTTGTTATATCTATTTAACTCCTCCGGTGTAACATACATCCGCATTAACCATTTGAAATGTATCAATTTAAGGCGTGCATTTATTGATTTGGTTTGAGCTTCTGTACAAGCCAATTCCCATTGTTCCTCTGAAATTTCAATTTGCAGATCTTCTTTCCAGTAGTTTAATCTTTTCAGTGAATTTTCACTTGAAGATAGTGTCAATGAGTTATAAAACTCTGAAATAATACCCTTTCTTTTACTATCTTTCATCATCATTTTTTCCAAGGATGAATAAATAGGTCGAGTGAGAGCTTTATTTTGATTTGATCGAATAAAGTTTCTAAGTTGAAGATATTTAAAAAAATGTGTTCTATTGAGATTAAATTTGATCCTCAGCTCTTCAAAAGACATTATGTTGTCTGCACATGGCAAATATAAATCCTGAATCTTTTGTATCCCTTTTAAATTCCATACTTTAAATACAGCGTCCGCTCTCCCTGGTTTAAAATATTGATTACCCCATATTGGACTAAATTGTGACAATAACTGTGGTTCTTTTAAATAGTTTTTAGCTTCACACCATATTTTGATCATATGCTTTACAAATGGATTTTTAACTTGTTTTTGTAATTTTTTTGCCGAATCTGAGTATATGAATATGGGAAGAGGTAAAGGTAAATTGTATGATTCCATTTCAGTCCAGTGAGGGAGATCATTTGATGAAAAATAATATGTCATAGACCTCAGTTGTGCCGACCAATAATACAACATAAAATTTGGACATTTCAGACCTCCACGATCAAATGGTAAATATAATAAAGACAAACGTAATCTAGCCCTCCTGTTGTTCCATATAAATTCCACTAACTTTTTTTTTATTCTTGAGAATAGATCTAAAGGTGGTGATAAGGGAATGTATTGAAATAAATAAAGTATTTTAGGTAAAATATTACTTTTAAGTATATTGATTCTCCCGATCATCGACATTGGTAGTGACATCCATCTCTGAGTTAACTCATTGATATCTGACATTAAGGCTTCATAGTTGACACTGGCGACTGATTCTAGCTTAGGCATAATTTGGATTCCTAAATATTTAAACTGATTTACAACATTGAATTGATTTACCTCAGGGGCTGGGTAATTTCTCTGGGTCTCATTTAGCATTAATATTGAAGATTTAGTTTTATTTATTTTATATCCTGATATTTCCCCAAAATTCTTTATTAAATTCAACAAGGTTGGAATTGATTTTTTTAGATTCGACATAAACAAAATTATATCATCGGCGTACAGGGAGATTTTATGTTCTGTTGGTCCAACTTTAATTCCATATATTTGTGAATGTAAACGTATCGCTATCGCTAAAGGTTCAATTGCCATAGTAAACAGTAAAGGTGAAAGTGGACAGCCTTGTCGACATCCTCTATTGATTTTTATTGGTTTTGAAATATTGTTATTTGTTAGGATTTCTGCTGTAGCATTATTGTATATTATTTGAACCCATTTTATGAAATTATTTCCAAGTCCAAACCTTTGTAGGACTTCAAAAAGAAAGGGCCATTCAACTCTATCAAAGGCCTTTTCGGCGTCCAATGATAGGAGAGCTGTATCCGGTGCTTCTTTATTAAAATAAATAATATTAAATAGTCTTCTTACATTATGGAAGCCTTGTCTACCCTTTATAAAGCCATTCTGATCTCGATTAATAATATTTGGTAAAATTTCTTGTATTCGTCTTGCTAAAATTTTACAGATTATCTTAAGGTCGGCGTTTAATAGGCTTATTGGTCTCATATTTTCACATTTATTAGAGGGCTTACCTGGTTTTGGCAGCAGTATAATTAAGGCATTATTTATGTATGATGGTAAATTATTATTTTGAAATGCTTCTAAAACCATTTCCAAAAAAGGTTTTATTAATTTATTCTTAAATTTTTTATAAAGGTCAACTGGAAGACCATCTGGTCCTGCCCTTTTTCCTGATTTCATATTATCAATGGCTAGCCCAACTTCTTCTTGACTAATTTTAGACTCCAATATCTCCCTGTTTTCATTTGGAATACACGGTATAGATAGTTCGTTCAAAAACCCATTTAGTTTTGTTAAATCAGGTTCATTTTCGGTATCATATAATTTTTCATAGTAATCTCTAAAGGCTCTATTAATTTCTAAAGGATCTATAACTACCTGTCCATTACTTATAATACTGGTAATTGGTGTTTTAATTTCCAATTGTTTAATCTGCCATGCTAATAATTTTCCTGATTTTTCACCTTGTTCATAAAAAGATTGTTTCAATCTTAGAAGACTCGAGGCAGCTCTATTCGCTGATTTTTTGTCGTATTCAGCTCTCAAAATCAGTAATTCATTCTCCAACCTTGGGTCACTTCCTGCATACACTTTTTCCTGAAGACTTTTTATTTTATGTTCCAATTTAGCTCTCTCCTCTCGAGTCTTCTTAGATTTTGATCCTGTATAACTAATAATATGTCCCCTAATAAAAGCTTTGAAAGCCTCCCACTTTACACATGCTGATGTTTGTGTAGTATTGATGTCAAAGAACTCGTCTATCTGTTTTTCTATATACTTGACAAATTCCTCATCCTGAAGCCATTTATGCTGAAATTGCCATCTACCTGATTCCTTTGTCAATTTTTTATCTACATATATTAGACAACAGGGTGCATGATCAGAAATCACGATGTTATCATAAAAGCAGTTTTGAATCTTGGACCTTAATTCTGTGGAAATCAAAAAATAATCAATACGTGAGAATGTCTTGTAGGTACTGGAATAACAAGAATAGGCTTTAACTTGTGGTTTCATTTCTCTCCATATATCTAACAATCTCAATTCTTTCATAAAATGATTAATAGTCATCCTACATCCAATGTGCGTACAATCCAGTCCTGTTGATCTATCCACACCTGGATTCAATGTACAATTAAAATCCCCTGCTATTATATGTTGCCCTGTAAGTGATGATAAGATGAGAAATAAATTAGCAAAGAACTTCTGATCATCTATATTGGGACCATATAAGTTCACAAGATTTATATTTTCTAATAGCAAAGAACCTTGAATGATTACATATCTTCCAAATTTGTCTCCAATTACATTTTTCACTTGAAAAGGAACTGATTTATGTATGAGAGTCATAACTCCCCTGGCTCGGGATGAAAATGAAGAGGTGAATACACTTCCCTGCCATCTACTCCTAATTCTTTTAACATCCTCCTCTATCAGATGAGTTTCTTGTAAAAACACAATTCTTGAACCCATGTCCTTTATTTTATTCATAACTTGTTTAAGTTTTTTTAAATTTTGTAGACCTCTGCAATTCCATGAAGTTAAATTAAGATTAACACTTTGGTCCATGATCAATAGAGAGTTTAGGATTACCTTGCAGTGTAAACATGCTCATACAGAGAAGCAAAAACATGAGTGGTTGAACATTCATCCTACAAACTACACACAAACAAATTTCCCCTTCCCACACTTGTGGCAAACCCCCCAAAATCAAAAGAAAAATTCTGTCTCCCGATATAGCCATCGACCGTTCCACACCCACGGGGAACAGCCTAAGCCACTCCTTCTTCATCCTCCCAATCACCCTAACTCTACTGCTTTTAATGACGTAACATTAACTCTCCTCTGTAGTTTTCCAACTTAACTCCAAAATTTTTAACAACTTTGTACATCATAGTTTTTTGTTTGTTTGTTTGTTTTGTTTTTGTTTTGTTTTTTTAATATATAATACAATCTATATTTTGTAAACTTACTATTTACTTCAAGTCAGTCAGATGCCTGTGCAAATGCTTAATTATTCTACCTTATATTTTGTTCATGCTTAGCTCCCACCAGTCTCTTCTTCTTCTTTGATCTTCTTGATGAACTCCTGCGCCTCCTCTGGGGTCTTGAAAATGTGGGTTCTGCCCTCATACGTGGTCAGCAGTCTCGCAGGATAGATTACACCATGACGAATCCCAAGGTTGCGCAGCTCCTTACGTATGGGATCAAACTGCTTCCTCAATTGCTGGATTCCTGTGGCCAAATCTGGGTAGAACCGCACCTGCTGGTCCTGGTGTTTAATCTCTCCTTTAGCACGTGCAGCGTTGAAGATCTTCATCCTGTCTCTGTTGCTAAGAAACTTCATAATTAAGGTCCTCGGCGGTCCCTTATCTCTCCGTGGGCCAATACGATGTGCTTTTTCCAGAACCACTGCTGATTGCAACTCCTCGCTGCCCAGCACCTCCGGAATCCACTTTTCCAGAAAGGAACATACGTCCCGACCTTCTGATTCCTCTGGAAGACCCACCAGCCTCAAATTATTCTGTCTCGACCGAGATTCCAAATCCAAAATATTATCTTCCAGAGATTTATTTTTTTTTCCAAAGTGCGCACCTTTAATTGAAGACGGGTGACGTCATCTTCAGCACTAGCGAGACGGAGCTCCATCTGCGCTGTTCGTTCTACACAGTCACCCAATTCCTTTCTTATTCCTTCCAGCGCTGTCATAATCCCATCAAATCTAGAGGAAAAGTCCGCTCTCATTGAACTCATGGCAGCCATCAGCGCATCTGCGCCATTCCCCGCAGACATCGCACCGTTGCCAGCCTCCTCCGCCATATATGGAGTTTTGTTTGCTGCGTCACAGACCTGAAAGTCCGTTAATTTGGACTGTTTCGGCGGCTCGCTTTTTCCTTTTCCTGGTTTTCCAGCCTTAGGCTTCGCCGACATATCCTCGCCCAAATGCTGGGATACTTTCTGTCCCAAATGAGAGAGTTATTTGCCGATTTTTTTTCTCCAGGAGCAGAGCAGAGCGAGACACGTCCGTCCTACGTGGCAGCCATAACCGGAAGTCACTTATTCACTGTTTTAATATTGGCAAGTAAAAAAGCTCTCACAAAAAAATGGATGTTGAAGGATTGTCCTACACCTGAAGATTGGATTAATGTGATTCAAGACATTTATTCGATGGAAAAGTTGACATACGCACTGAGACAGGACATGGATGGGTTCTTGAACTTTTGGCAACCCTGGAACGCATATGTGTCTTCCATTAGATCTAATCTTTGACAAATACCATTTCAATAATGGCACCTCTCTTTGATCCAATGCTACTCAGATACTCTTTATTTTCTTTTTTTTTCTTTTTTTTCTTTTTTCTTTTTTTGTTTTTTGTTTGTTTTTTTTGTTCTTTCTTTAATTTCTCTTTTTCTTTCACTTAAAAAAAGGGTGTTGTAATAATTATTTTTTCAATGTTGTCAAAAAACACAAAAGGGAACATGTGATGAAAATGTAAACAATGCAATGCTTTAATGACATGTATACCCTTTACAAAAACTTAACTTAAAAAAAATATATATGGACAATACTTAACAATATTCTTGGAAATAAAAACAGAAATACAAGCTACCCAACCAATCTTTTAAAAAAAAAAAAAAACCAAAACCAAAACGACTCAGAGATTGAATGCAGTCTGAATGCAGTCTATTCAATGAATTTAATAATTTTTTTGTTAACATTGGTCCTAATTTGGCTCGAGAAATACCCATTACGGCACCTACAGGTGATACAATAAGCAAAAACATTGCTATAAAAGACTCCATTTTCATAAAGAACACAGACGAGAGAGAGGTCATTGAAATTGTTAAATCGTTTAAAAGTAAAGCATCTATGGATTGTGATGGTATTGACATACTTTTAGTCAAAACTATCATTGAATGCTTAGTGAAGCCACTGACGTATATCTGTAACCTGTCTCTCCAAACAGGTATATTTCCCAATGCAATGAAAATAGCTAAAGCAGTTCCGATATACAAGACGGGTGACAGAGGGGAATTTTCAAACTATAGACCAATTTCACTATTGCCATAATTTTCCAAGACACTAGAAAAAATATTCTGTGAGAGAGTTGACAACTTCATAATGAAGAATAATTTATTGTGTGAGCAGCAATACGGGTTCATACATAAGAGGACAACTGCATTTGCTCTAATGGTATTTATAGAAAAAATATCAACTGCCATTGAAAATAAAGAGTATTCAGTGGGGGTATACCTGGATCTTACAAAAGCATTTGATACAGTGGATCATAAATTATTGTTAAAGAAACTACAAAATTATGGTATTAGGGGGGTAGCACTGTCCTGGTTATGTAGTTACGTAAAGAACAGATATCAGTGTGTATGTGTTGGTAGCAAAAACTCACAGTTACTGAAGGTTACTTGTGGAGTCCTACAGGGTTCAGTTTTGGGGCCATTGTTATTCAATATATATAAATGACATATGCAAAATTTTGGAAAAAATGGATTTAATATTGTTTGCAGATGACACTAATTTATTATGGAGTGGAAGCAATTTGGAACAACTTTTGGATACACTTGGAAAGGAAATAGGAAAGCTTAAACTGGTTTGATTCAAACAAATTAACACTCAATTTAAGTAAGACAAAATTTATAATTTTTAACAATCATCACAACAACTCAGTATCTAAACTCAGTGTAAATGGTGTAGAGATTGAAAGGGTATCCAAAATTAAATTTCTTGGAGTAATAATTGATAAACTGTGTTGGAAGTCACATATTAATTATGTTAAAAGTAAAATATCCAAATCAATCACAATACTACACAGAGTGAAATATTTGCTGAATCAACCCACACTATATTCTTTGTATCATTCATTAATACTCCCATACATGACATATTGTACTGAAGTATGGGGAAATACATATAAAACAAACATATATCCAATCTTTATGCTTCAGAAGAGAGCTATTAGAATAATAAACAAAGCTACTTACAGGAAACCAACAAACCCACTTTTTCTTAAATTAAAAGCTCTCAAGTTGAAAGATCTGGTTAACTTTAAAACTGCAGTAATAATGTTTAAAGTGAAGAATCTATCACTGCCCGCAAATATCCAAAAGTTCTTTCAAATAAGGGAGAAACAATATCATTTCAGAGGAACATGTATACTTCAAAAACCTTCAGTGAGAACTACCACCAAGCAACACTGTGTCTCAGTGCAAGGAGTCAGACTGTGGAATGCTTATGGACCTGAATTAAAATCATGTACAACGCTTGGACAATTTAAACAAAAACTAAAGGAAGAAATACTCCAAACATATATACAAGATGACATATAAAATCACATAAGAATTATCATATTCAGTCTGTGTTGTACTGTTGCTTAGTGTTTTTTTCTGGTTTTTTTTTTTGTCATGTTTTGTCTTAGTTTTGTTCTGAATTGTTATCACTCCTGTTTTGTTTTTCTTTTGAATTCTTGGATGGAATATGGGTGGGCAATATAAGCTGCGGCTTCAGCCATCACCCATTTCGGATAACTTATGTTCAACTGTATAATCAGATGAGTTATTGTTTAATTTGACCTTGTTAGATTTTTTTCCCCCTTTGTTGTATTATTCTGTTTTCTTTTAATCTTTACTTTTAATCTATCCAAAATAAAGGTAAAGATTCATTCATTCAACAATGCAGACAAGTTGAAGGTCACTATCAAAGCAACCTGGACCTTCATAACACCTCAGCAGTGCCACAGGCTGATCACCTCCATGCCACACCACATTGATACAGTAATTAATCCAAAAGGAGCCCTGACCAAGTATTGAGTGTGTACATGGACATACTTTTCAGTCGGCAAACATTTGTATTAAAAAATTATTTTTTTATTTCCGCCAAGGAAAGGGAGCGTCTGGCTGAGGCCCCTTTCCGGGAGGTCTTCAACTCCCACCTCCGGAAGAATTTCAACCACATTCCGAGGGAGTCTGGAGACATGGAGTCTGAATGGGCCATGTTCTCCACCTCTGTTGTTGAAGCGGCGGCCCAGAGCTGTGGCCGCAAGGTGGTCGGTACATCTCTTGGTGGCAACCCCCGAACCAAGTGGTGGACACCAGTGGTGAGGGGGGCCATTAAGCTGAAGAAGGAGTCCTATCAAGCTTGGTTGGCTTGTGGGACTCCCGAAGCAGCTGAGGTGTACCGGCAGGCCAAGCGGAGTGCAGCTCGGGTGGTTGCTGAAGCAAAAACCCGGGTATGGGAGGAGTTTGGTGAGGCCATGGAACAAGACTTTCGGTCGGCTTCAAAGAGATTCTGGCAAACTGTTCGGCGGCTCAGGAGGGGAAAGCAGCTCCCCGTCCACACTGTGTATGGTGCGGATGGGACACTGTTGACTTCAACTGGGGATATCGTCGGGCAGTGGAAGGAATACTTTGAGGATCTCCTCAATCCCACTGATACGCCTTCCACAGAGGAAGCAGGGTTTGTGGACGAGGGGGATGACTCGCCTATCACAGGGGCTGAGGTCGCCAAGGTGGTTAAAAATCTCCTTGGTGGCCGGGCCCCGGGGGTGGACGAGATTCGCCCTGAGTACCTCAAGGCCCTGGATGTTGTTGGGTTGTCATGGTTGACACGCCTCTGCAACATTGCGTGGAGGTCGGGGGCAGTGCCTTTGGCATGGCAAACCGGGGTGGTGGTTCCTCTCTTCAAAAAAGGGGACCGGAGGGTGTGCTCCAACTTTAGAGGGATCACACTCCTCAGCCTCCCTGGGAAGGTCTATGCCAAGGTACTGGAGAGGAGAGTCCGGCCGTTGGTCGAACCTCGGATTCAGGAGGAGCAATGTGGTTTTCGTCCTGGCCGTGGCACATCGGACCAGCTCTTTACCCTCTCGAGAATTCTTGAGGGTTCGTGGGAGTTTGCCCAACCAGTTTACATGTATTTTGTGGACTTGGAGAAGGCATTTGACCGCGTCCCTCATGGATTTTTGTGGGGGGTGCTTCGGGAGTATGGGGTATCGGGCTTGTTGTTACGAGCTATTCGGTCTCTGTACGATCGTTGTGAGAGTTTGGTTCGTATTGCCAACACTCGGTCGGAGTCATTCCCAGTGAGAGTTGGACTCCGCCAGGGCTGCCCTTTGTCACCGATCCTGTTCATAATTTTTATGGACAGGATTTCTAGGCGCAGCCAGGGAATGGAGGGTGTCATGCTTGGTGACCACAGGATCTCATCTCTGTTGTTTGCAGATGATGTTGTCCTGTTGGCTTCATCCAGCAATGACCTACAGCTCTTGCTGGGACGGTTTGCCGCTGAGTGTGAAGCGGCTGGGATGAGAATCAGCACCTCCAAGTCCGAGTCCATGGTCCTCAGCCGGAAAAAGGTGGATTGTCCTCTCCGGGTTGGGGACAGGCTCCTGCCCCAAGTGGAGGAGTTTAAGTATCTTGGGGTCTTGTTCACGAGTGAGGGGAAAATGGAGCGAGAGATCGACAGACGGATTGGAGCAGCATCTGCAGTGATGCGGACGTTGTACCAGTCTGTTGTGGTGAAGAGGGAGCTTAGTTCTAAGGCAAAGCTGTCGATTTACCAGTCAATCTACGTTCCTACTCTCACCTATGGTCACGAGCTTTGGGTAATGACCGAAAGAACGAGATCACGGATACAAGCGGCTGAAATGAGCTTTCTCCGTAGGATTGCTGGACTCACCCTCAGAGATAGGGTGAGGAGCTCAGTCATCCGGGAGAGGCTCAGAGTAGAACCGCTGCTCCTCCACATTGAAAGGAGTCAGTTAAGGTGGTATGGGCATCTGATTAGGATGCCTCCTGGACGCCTCCCACTTGAGGTGTTTCAGGCACGTCCCACTGGGAGGAGACCCCGGGGCAGACCCAGGACTCGGTGGAGAGACTATGTCTCCCAGCTGGTCTGGGAACGCCTTGGTATCCCCTCTGAAGAGCTGGAGCAGGTGGCTGGGGAGAGGGAAGTCTGGGCTTCTCTGCTTGAACTGCTGCCTCCGCGACCCGGACCTCCGGAAAAGTGGTAGAAGATGGATGGATGGATTTTTTTATTTCATTTTATGTAATATTCTAATTTTTTGAGAAACTGAATTTGGGGTTTTCATGGGCTGTAAGCCATAATCATCAAAATTAAAATAAATAAACACTTGAAATATATCACTCTCTGTGTAATGAATCTATATAATATATGGGTTTCACTTTCTGAAATGATTGACAAAAAATATTGAACTTTTTCGTGATATTCTAATTTTTTGAGATGTACCTGTATATCACGATGAATGTCCTTTAAAAAATTTTTTTTACATTTTTAAAAGAAAAGAGAACCAAAATTGATATAGTCATATTCAGTTCATGCACATTTGCAATCAAAATTATTCACCCCCACTGCAAATTAGGTTTATTGGCAAAATGTACACACTCGCGGCTGTTTGCAATAAATAAATCAAACAAGAACTATTTAAATAGCTCAACACAACTAATATAACTAATGGTTTCTCCAAATTCAACACTAAACTCCACTTTTAATAACTACTGCAGTCTCAAAATTATTCAACCCCTTCATAAGCATCTTTATTACTTAGTAGAGCACTGTTTTGCGCTTATGAGCTGCTGCAAACGGGATGCATAGCCAGTCACCAGCTTCTGGCAGCGTTCTGAGGAATTTTAGCCCATTCTTTGTGGGCAAAGACCTCCAATTCACTAATATTCTTGGATTTGCGTGCTGCAACTGCCTTTTTTTAAAAACCCACCTGAGATTTTCAGTGGGATTCAAGTCAGGTGACTGTGGTGACCACTCTCGTATCTTCCAGGACTTCTTCTGAACCCAGAACTTGGTGGACTTTGAGGTATTCTTGGAAGCATTGTCCTGCTCGAAGGTCCAATGACACCCAAGCTTCAGCTTCGTCACAGACAGCATGGCATTTTATCCCAGAATTTCCTGATACTTGATTGAATCCATTTTGTCCTCCACACACTGCAGGTTTCCAGTGTCGGAGGAAGTGAAGCAGCCCCAGAGCGCCACTAAGCCACTGTCATACTTCACTGTAGGCAGGGTGTTCATTTCAGCGTATGCTTCATTCTTCCTCCTCTAGACATACTGCTGATCCTGTCATGCATCGGGCAGGCACAGAAGAGTTAGACCCAAATGCAGGCTTTTCCATTTCACAAGGATTTATTTAACAACAAAGCAAAGCGCAGCACAGTGGCTGAAAAAATTGCTAAACTAAACTCAGAAGGAGAAGAGTGAGGGACTGAAGATTACAAACCAGGATCTTGGAAGCACAGAGGAAGATACCATAACCGATACAATACTGCACCACAGAACAGGTGGGGAGAGCTAAACTTATACTAAAATTCATGATTAGACAGACAGAACAGCTGGGATACACAGACGAAAATAATCAGCGTAATGAGGTTGCAAAACAAAGTGTTAATTCTGCATTATAACTACTAACTGGAAAGGGACACCACAACAATAAAACTGCAGCGGATGATAAAAAATATAAGCGTGTTGTGAAGTTTTAAGCAGAGTTTATTATATCATACTCTCAGAGAAGGAGGACACAATGTCTGTGTCCAGCAGCAGCAGTTGCAGAAGTGGAATGGAGAGGATTTGTTACAGAACCTGTGCAGTATTTATACCCAACTCAGACAATACATCAAAGCAGATTCACAGCGGTTGGTACGATCAAAGGGACTGCAGAACAGGCATGAGACATTTGCATTTAAGAGACCTACATAACAATAGGCAGATTTGCTGGCCTCTGCTCCAGGTGCGGACAAAGAGGTTACAAGGCACATCTACATATTGATCTGTCTGTAGGTCACAGTAAGGACAGGACGCATGAACACTATACATGAATGGCACATTACATCACAATACATGAATGGCACATTGCATCACAATACATGCATGGCACATTGCATCACAATACATGCATGGCACATTACATCTCAGTAGTGCAGCAGGAAAAACCAAGAGAAGAGAGCTGACTGTCCTGTGTGTTGTGGGGGGGTTGAATCAACCCGCCACACGCTCCCCCCAGAGGGCACGGCAGGGGGCCGAGACCTCGATGATCCATCTATGGGAGCGAGCTGTGGGAGAAGCTCGCTGCAGGCGGAGGGGGAGGGAGGGGAGGGGTAGTAAGTGCCGGCAGGGGCGGTGAAAATCGTCCGAGCCGCGCAAAAATTGCTTGCTGCTCCGCGACGTCGAGGGGCTGTCCCGTTGCGCGTGCGGAGATCACAAGAAGAAAAATTTGTCTCTGACTCCTCTCGTGGCTATGAAGAAAAGCAGGAGCGGCTGTAAGAAAAAAAAAAAAAGAAACAAAAGCAGAGGGACTGGCGTGTTGGCTTTTGGTGCAGGAGCAACCCCAAAGCCCCCCGGGAACGGCTGAAATCCCTTTGTGCCGTGGCTGAGACCATTAGAAAATCCAGTGGCGAGCTGTGTGCTTGCTTCAGGTGAACGAGCAGCCCTGAAGGTTCCGAGGGTGGCGATCGGCCGTTTTTCTCGGGCATGTGCAGCGGCGGAGGACGATGGCGGTCTCTGTAGCTTTTATTGCCCCATGCGTGGTGTGCTGTCCTCGTAACTCCCCGGTGTGCGCGCGGGGGTTCCGTGCTTGGGTGGGCCGCTGGAGTGGCGAGTCAGGGTGCAGAATCTTGGCGGAGATCGGCGCAGACGGCGCCGATAAAATCCAGGTTTGGGCTGTGGCTGCAGCTTGGCCATGGTGCGTTGGAACGGTGGGAGGAAATAGACGATCTTTTGTCCCTCAGGCTCGTGCAGATGCGTCGGAGCGGTGGGAGGGAATAGACGATCTTTGGCACCGCTCGGCCGATTCGGCGTGGATGTCCAAACCAGAAGGCTGCGTCGCACAAAGCGTGTGCGTCTTCGGGTCACCAGTGCGGCGGATAGTAAAATAAGCAGCGAAGATGAAGGTTTTAAGCAGAGTTTTATTATATCATACCGCCGTCACGAGCTTCGCTCCCGGCGCGCCGTGCATGGCACATTGCATCACAATACATGAATGGCACATTACATCTCAGTAGTGCAGCGGGAAAAACCAAGAGAAGAGAGCTGACTGTCCTGTGTGTTGTGGGGGGGTTGAATCAACCCGCCACAAAACTAAACAAAGAAAAGACAGGAAATACTTTAAAATAAGACCCAAGACTAAAAATGAAACAAAATAACAAAACAGACTAGGAAAGTAGACAAGGCATGAGGGATGTAAGAACTAAGAAGCTAGACCATACTAAAATATAAACTAATCCCTAAACAGAATAAACCATAAAAATAAACAAACTCAAAGGGTGGCGCATGATCCAATAATCATGCTCCTCTGACAGATCCATGATGAAGGATTTTGATTGCAACTGTATATACAGTATACACTAGAGGAACAGAGTGTAATTTTGATCGTCACTTCCTTGTGGTAACGTATCGTCACTTCCTGTTTTGCTGTCTGTCTGTGTGGTTTGCTCTCCTCACTCTCCTGAGCTTTTGGGTTAGCCACTAGCGATGGCTACTAGCTCTCCTTCCTCTCCTCCTCTGGTGTGCTCTCTCTGTCAGATGTTTAGCTACACCTCTGCCTCTTTTAGTGATAATGGTAAATGTAATAAATGTTGTCTTTTTGAGGCACTCGAGGCGAGGTTGTCTGATTTGGAATCCCGGCTCTGCTGCATTGATATACCGTCTGCGCCAGTTACTCTTGGCGGACGCCCCTTAGCTGCAGCGGAGCTAGCTAGCATAGCTAACCCTGTTAGCGGTCCTCCAGCTCTCCTCAGCAGTGAGGAGACTGGGTGGGTGACGGTGAGAAGGAAGCCTAGTCGCAAAGCCCTGGTACACCACCAACCTGTTCACGTTTCTAATCGTTTTTCCCCGCTCAGCGACACACCCGCTGAGGAAAAAACTCTGATCATTGGTGACTCTGTAGTTAGAAACGTGAACCTAGAGACTCCAGCGGCCATAGTCAAATACATTCCTGGGGCCAGAGCAGGCGACATCGAGTCAAATTTGAAAATGCTGGCTAAAAGTAACTGTAAATACTCCACAATTGTTATTCACGCTGGCATTAATGACATCCGTCTCCGGCAGTCGGAAGTCACGAAACTTAATGTAGAATCGGTGTCTGCCACTGTAGTATTCTCTGGGCCCCTCCCCAATCTGACCAGGGATGACATGTTTAGCTGCTTGTCATCCTTGAACCGCTGGCTGTCTGTGTGGTGTCCTGCAAATGACGTGGGCTACATTGACAATTGGAGCTTTTTTGGGGGAAAACCTGGTCTTAATAGACGAGACAGCATTCATCCCACTTTGGATGGTGCTTCTCATTTATCTAACAATCTGGCATCTTTTTTATCCAAATTTCCAAAACCTTGACTACTCAGAGTTGGGACCAGGAAGCAGAGTCGCAGTCTTACACGCCTCTCTGCAGGTCCTCTTCATCCGCCACCCCTCAACTTAGCCCCTGTCTTCCCCATCAGAGAATCATTGTCTGCTCCCTCCAAAGTAAATAAAAATATAATATATAAGCATCCCAAAGTGATTGAGCAAAATATTGGTAAAACTCAAATTAAACATAAAGCCTCTAAATTGAATGATTTGTCCTCTGTTCCTCCTCATAATTTAAAAATTAAATGTGGTTTATTAAATATTAGGTCTCTAACTCCCAAGTCTCTGTTAGTCCATGATCTGTTAATTGATCATCAGATTGATTTAATTTCCCTTACAGAGACTTGGTTAGGGAAAGAGGATTATGTTGGTTTAAATGAATCAACTCCCTCTGGTTATTTAAACTGTCAAAATCCCAGAAGTTCTGGTCGTGGAGGAGGAGTAGCAACAATTTACCATTCCAAATTACTAGTTAATGTAAAGCAAAAAACATGTTGTAATTCCTTTGAGGGCCTGGTCTTCAGTTTTGGGCACTTTAGCAATTTTAGGTTAAACCCAATTTTATTTGCCATAGTTTATCGTCCCCCATCAGCCTACTCAGAATTTTTATCCAAATTTGCTGATTTCTTAGCTGATTTAGTGCTGAAATTTGACTTTAATATACATGTGGATGTAGATAGTGACTGCCTTAATGTGGCATTTAATTCAATATTAGACTCGATTGGGTTTTCTCAGAAAGTAGGAAATTCTACTCATTACCTCCACCATACATTGGACCTTGTTCTGACATATGGCATAGAAATAGAAAATAGAAATAGAAAATCTTGTTGTGTCTCCTCATAACCATGTACTGTCAGACCATTGTCTGTTAACCTTTGATTTTACTATTTCTGACTATTTGGCTCCTAAAGAAAAATATTATTACAGTAGATGCCTCTCAGATGATGCTGTTACCAAATTTATGCAGATTGTTTCCTCTATGCCATGTGTCAACACAACGGAAATAAGCTATAGACAGCTTGCTCCTTCTGTAATTGATAACATGGTGGATAGTGTTACAGCTTCTCTGCATCAGACTCTAGACTTGGTGGCCCCCTTAAAAAAGAAAAAGTCTAATCAGAGATTTGTAACTCCTTGGTTCAACACAGAAACTCGTAGCTTAAAACAGAAGACTCGTCAATTAGAAAGAAAATGGCGCTCCACTAATTTAGATGAAATCTATTTAGCTTGGAGAAATCATCTTTTAATTTATAAAAAATCTCTTAGAAAACTAGAACGAGTTATTATTCTGCATTAATAGAAGAGAACAAGAATAATCCCAGGTTTCTTTTCAGCACTGTAGCCAGGTTGACAAAGAGTCAGGACTCTGTCAATCCTAGCATTCCCTTAGAGCTTACTAGTCAGGACTTTATGAACTTTTTCAATAATAAAATTTCATCCATCAGAGATAAAATCAATCAGATTCTTCCCACAGTTAACTTAAATACTGTAACTACTACAACTCCTTCAATTGATGTCTGTCTTGATGAGTTTACTCCAATCGACCTTTGTGAGTTAGACAAAATAGTTTCCTCATCCAAACCTTCAACTTGTCTTTTAGACCCTATTCCTACCAGGTTATTTAAAGAAGTCTTCCCACTTATTGGTAGCTTTATTCTTCATATAATCAATTCTTCATTAACTTTAGGCCACGTACCACAGGCTTTTAAAACGGCTGTAATTAAACCCTTACTCAAAAAGCCAACGCTAGATCCAGGAGCTTTAGCTAACTATAGACCAATCTCTAATCCCCCTTTCATTTCAAAAATCTTAGAAAGAGTTGTTGCTACGCAATTATTTGACCACCTGCAGGGAAATGGTTTACTTGAAGAGTTTCAATCTGGGTTTAGAATCCATCATAGTACTGAAACAGCCTTAGCGAAGGTCACTAACGACCTCCTCATCGCATCTGATAATGGACTTGTTTCTGTACTTGTCCTTTTAGACCTTAGTGCAGCTTTTGATAGTATCGATCATAATATTCTACTTGATGGATTAGAACTATGATGATGATGGTCCAACACTATGTTGGACTTAATGGAACTTCGTTGCAGTGGTTTAGATCTTATTTATCTGATAGGTTCCAGTTTGTTCATGTAAATAATGAGTTTTCTTTCAACTCAAAGCTTAGTCATGGAGTTCCACAGGGATCTGTGCTAGGCCCTACTCTTTTTAGTTTATATATGCTTCCGTTAGGCAACATTATTAGAAAGCGCTGTATACATTTTCATTGTTACGCAGATGACACACAATTATACCTGTCAATGAAGCCAGATGATAGTAATCAATTAGTCAAGTTAGAAGCCTGTCTTAAGGAAATCAAAGCTTGGATGACTTGTAATTTCCTGCTATTAAATTCAGATAAGACTGAAGTCATTCTTGTTGGTCCAAAAAACCTTAGAAATACCTTTCCAAATCAAACTTTCAGTTTGGATGCGGTTACTCTTTCTCTTAATAGCTCTGTGAGGAACCTTGGAATTATTTTTGATCAAGATCTGTCCTTCAATTCACATATTAAATATGTTTCTAAGACTGCCTTCTATCATTTGCGTAATATTGCCAAGATTAGGAGCATCTTGTCTCAGAGTGATGCTGAGAAACTGATCCACGCTTTTGTTAGCTCAAGATTAGGTTATTGTAATTCTTTATTATCAGGCTGTCCTAAAACATCTTTAAAAAGTCTTCAGCTGATCCAAAATGCTGCAGCAAGAGTTTTAACAGGTACTAGAAAGAAAGATCATATCTCTCCGGTTCTGGCCTCCCTTCATTGGCTTCCCATAGAGTTTAGAATTAAGTTTAAAATCCTTCTTCTTACTTACAAAGCTCTAAACAATCAGGCTCCTTTTTATTTAAAAGATCTGATACTACCATATTATCCTAACAGAGCACTACGCTCCCAAAATGCAGGGTTACTTGTAATACCTAGAATCTCCAAAAGTACAATGGGAGGCAGAGCTCTCCCGTGGAACCATCTGCCAATCTGGATTCGGGAGTCAGACTCGATCTCTGTTTTTAAGAATAGGGCTAAAACCTACCTTTTTGATATAGCCTACAATTAGGGAGGGATCATGTGTTTCTGAACCCTCCCTTAGTTATGCTGCTAATAGGTTTAGTCAGCTGGGGGACCTCCAGTAATGCACTGGGCCTCACTCCTTTCCTCACTCTCAATGAAATATTTTTTTTTGCTGGTCATTAACATTTGTTTGTTCTCTCCCATAGATTGAGTCCCCATTGTGCTATTTGCTCTCTACATGTCTGTTCTTTTCATCTTCTCTATCCCCTCATCCCCCAGCCAGTCGCAGCAGATGACTGCCCCTCCCTGAGCCTGGTTCTGCTGGAGGTTTCTTTCTATTAAAAGGGAGTTTTTCCTCTCCACCGTCGCCAAGTGCTTGCTCACAGGGGATCGCCTGATTGCTGGGGTCTTTCTGCAACTGTGGGGGTTCCCCCTACAGTTGATAATGCTATGAGATGACTGTTGTTGTGAAATGGCGCTATATAAGTAAATAAAATAAATAAATAAATAATTTCACTTCTGAAATAGCTGCATAATAAAATGAAAGCCACCCTCAGAGAAAGTTCTTCTCATCAATACTGTGTGTAACTGATGACAGTGTCTTTTTTCCTTGCTTAACACAACTCTCATTATCAAGTAATCAAGTTTATTCACATAAGTTAGAAATATTTCAGTTTACCATATATAATTAATACTTGGCGGTCTAATAACAAAGGGCAGAATTATAATTTGTTGCTTATTTCTATTTTTAATGTGTCTAGATTCAATCAGTTCTTCATTTGGCAAGGCTGCTCTTGTTTTGAAGGTTCACAAGACCAGATGAGAGCTGTTTTTTTGAAAAGTTCATTCATGAAGTGAGAATGATTTACATACCTGCTGAGTGCAGACTGCACCACCAACATGCTGCAGTAGTGGGTAAAGTTTATCTTCATCTGGTTCCCCAGTTTCATGTGCTGAGAGATGGACCTGCTTTGATTATGTTAGTTGGGCTGTTTCTCTTTGCTCAAGGCATTTGGCTGAAACATTGAGATGTTGGTTCAGCATTTTGGGTGTTGGTGTGATGATCACAGGACAGCCTGATCCCTGCCTAGCAAGTCAGTGTTACAAAGCATTTGTAGCGCCAGACGCTTGAAAACGTGAATATGTGAAAGTAATTTTCGAGTTGGTTCTGGTTGGGCGGGGAGTGTAAGCAGCAGCTACAGCGCTGCTGTGAGAGCAGATGAGAGAGAAGACAGCTGAATTAGGCTGTCAGGTTACATTGATGTGACAAACTATATTCAATAGGCGTGATATAGGCAGCTTATGTATCATGCTTACAAATACAGTGGATATAAAAAGTCTACACACCCCTGTTCAAATGCCAGGTTTTTGTGATGTAAAAAAATGAGACCAAGATGAATTATTTCAAAAATTTTTCCACCATTAATGTGAACTATAACGTGTACAGGAAGATATGGGGCTTGAGGAGCAGGAGGTGTTAAGGTGGATTCACACGACAACGTTTGGACCGACTTTTACTGATGTTTTGGCTCTGCTGGCAAAAGTTAATGATTGCTGGTGTTTGTTGCCAAACGCTGGCGAAAGTTGTGTTCTTTGAAAATTTTCAGCCTGCTGAAAATTTACCAACATTTGGGCAGCACGGTGGCGGAGTGGTTAGCACTGCGGCAGCACAGCAACTCACCCTTGGCCGGGGGATCCTGGGTTTGATCCCAGCCCCCGACCAACAGTGATCTGTGTGGAGTTTGCATGTTCTCCCCGTGTCTGCGTGGGTTTACTCCGGGATTTCTCCGGTTTCCTCCCACATGCCAAAAACATGCAAGTTAGGTTAATTGGCACCAAATTGGGGATTCTAAATTGTCCTTAGGTATGACTGTGAGAGTGAATGGTTGTCTCTCTGTGTTGGCCCTGCAATGGACTGGCGATCTGTCCAGGGTGTACCCTGCCTCTTGCCCAAAGATGCTGGGACAGGCTCCAGGCCCCCCGCGACCCAAAAAGGATTAAGCAGAAGAAAATGGATGGATGGATGGAAATACACGTTGGTGAACATTGTGCTCATTTTGTAAAAGTTCCTGAGCGCTGAGCTAAGTTATGCAGAGTTTACCTAAGTCAGCCTAAGTTAAAGCTGGGTTCACTCTATAGCGTTTGGACCGACTTTTACAGACGTTTTGAAAAATCTGAGAAATACTCAGCGCAGTTCAGCTGACATCAGCGTCAGGTGATGCTCATATAAACATCAGTGTTTGTGGAGGCTTCCTGCTGTTCTGGACCTGCTTCTGGAGTGAACACATCTCCCTTGGGCATACGTTTCAGTATTTATTTTCATTTGATATTCCTATGTAGTTACTTCTGTATACCCTTTTCCCCTGTTCGTTCATTCATTCATTCATCTAAAAAAATAATAAAATAATGCTATAGACTCTAACACTAAGTCTGCAATTAAAATGTGGATGGAATTAAAAAAACTATTAATGAATCATCATATAAATAAAATGATGGATGATTATATTTTGACTGTTACACCTCTCCATTAAAATAACATAAAATCCCATTAAATGTCATTTACTTTTTGACAGCACATCACTGCTGTTTGATTCCCACAATGGAAGTGAACCAATAAACCCTGGAGAATGATTATGCACGGAGCAGAAAATTAAGAACAGTAAATTTCTCAATGAGGAGATTTTTTTTTTCTTTTAGGCTGTCACATTTTTGGTAGATTATATATATACTGTATGTAGCAGGCAGAGAGTTGACAGACTGACTTCACGAAAAACCTTTATTCCACGGACCAAGAAAATGTTTTTTTTAGACGGCAAAAAAAAAAAAAAAAGTCTGTTGTTTCCAAGGCAAGCAGTAATCCATACTGGCAAAAAAACACGTTTGTGCAACAACACAGCCTGGTGGTAGAAAAATAACACTGCAAAAACACGAAACCGCCCACGAAACCACACCCATCACCTGCAAACACACCCACAAATGTCTGTTGTGTGTGTGTGTGTGTGTGTGTGTATCCCATACATTAAAATAAAAAAAAGTCATACACACCATGTTATCACCAAACAAATACTCTACATCACAGGTGTCAAACTCATTCCATGGAGGGCCAAGACCCTGCAGGTTTTACCTCCACCCAGTGTCTTCAACAGGTGATTTCACTGAATTTCTTCCCACTGATTGCTGATCAGTGAAAACACCTGCTGAAGACACTGGGTAGAAGCAAAACATGCAGGGTCTTGGCCCTCCATGGAATGAGTTTGACACCCCTGCTCTACATTGTCCTCTTACAAATATATTTTCTTTTTTTAATTCCCCCTTCTCTCTGTTTCTCTTTCGTTCCTGCATGTCTGAACTGAGTTTCGATCTAAAAACATTTTTTCACCATTATTTCAGTCAACATTGCGTGGAGGTCGGGGGCAGTGCCTTTGGCATGGCAAACCGGGGTGGTGGTTCCTCTCTTCAAAAAAGGGGACCGGAGGGTGTGCTCCAACTTTAGAGGGATCACACTCCTCAGCCTCCCTGGGAAGATCTATGCCAAGGTACTGGAGAGGAGAGTCCGGCCGTTGGTCGAACCTCGGATTCAGGAGGAGCAATGTGGTTTTTGTCCTGGCCGTGGCATATCGGACCAGTTCTTTACCCTCTCGAGAATTCTTGAGGGTTCGTGGGAGTTTGCCCAACCAGTTTACATGTGTTTTGTGGACTTGGAGAAGGCATTTGACCGCGTCCCTCGTGGATTTTTGTGGGGGGTGCTTCGGGAGTATGGGGTATCGGGCTTGTTGTTACGAGCTATTCGGTCTCTGTACGACCGTTGTGAGAGTTTGGTTCGTATTGCCAACACTCGGTCGGAGTCATTCCCAGTGAGAGTTGGACTCCGCCAGGGCTGCCCTTTGTCACCGATCCTGTTCATAATTTTTATGGACAGGATTTCTAGGCGCAGCCAGGGAATGGAGGGTGTCATGCTTGGTGACCACAGGATCTCATCTCTGTTGTTTGCAGATGATGTTGTCCTGTTGGCTTCATCCAGCAATGACCTACAGCTCTTGCTGGGACGGTTTGCCGCTGAGTGTGAAGCGGCTGGGATGAGAATCAGCACCTCCAAGTCCGAGTCCATGGTCCTCAGCCGGAAAAAGGTGGATTGTCCTCTCCGGGTTGGGGTCAGGCTCCTGCCCCAAGTGGAGGAGTTTAAGTATCTTGGGGTTTTGTTCATGAGTGAGGGGAAAATGGAGCGAGAGATCGACAGACGGATTGGAGCAGCATCTGCAGTGATGCGGACGTTGTACCGGTCTGTTGTGGTGAAGAGGGAGCTTAGTTCTAAGGCAAAGCTGTCGATTTACCAGTCAATCTACGTTCCTACTCTCACCTATGGTCACGAGCTTTGGGTAATGACCGAAAGAACGAGATCGCGGATACAAGCGGCTGAAATGAGCTTTCTCCGTAGGATTGCTGGACTCACCCTCAGAGATAGGGTGAGGAGCTCAGTCATCCGGGAGAGGCTCAGAGTAGAACTGCTGCTCCTCCACATTGAAAGGAGTCAGTTGAGGTGGTATGGGCATCTGATTAGGATGCCTCCTGGACGCCTTCCACTTGAGGTGTTTCAGGCACGTCCCACTGGGAGGAGACCCCGGGGCAGACCCAGGACTCGGTGGAGAGACTATGTCTCCCAGCTGGTCTGGGAACGCCTTGGTATCCCCTCTGAAGAGCTGGAGCAGGTGGCTGGGGAGAGGGAAGTCTGGGCTTCTCTGCTTGAACTGCTGCCTCCGCGACCCGGACCTCCGGAAAAGCGGTAGAAGATGGATGGATGGATGGATGGATATTTCAGTCAACGTTTGCCAAAGGGGCTTAACTTAGACTGACTTAGGTGAACTCTGAATAATTTAGCTGAGCGCACAGGAACTATTACAAATTGAGCACAACTTTCACCATTTATTTCAAAACATCGACAAATTTTCAGCATGCTGAAAATTCTCAACAAATACAACTTTTGCCAGCATTTGCCAACAAACACCAACTATCATTAACTTTTATCAACTTTTGTCAGCAGAGCCAGACGTTTGCCACAAGGTCAGTAAAAGTTGGTCCAAACATTGTAGTGTAAGTACTGGCTGTTTAGTACATGTGACGACAACCTCCCGTCTTCTTCATATGTCTGGGCAGTGGGGTAGGGTGGCAAGATGGAAGCCTTATCTTATGAAGGAAAACATCCAAGCCCAGTTACATTTTGCAAAAACACATTTGAAATCTCCCAAAGGCATGTGGGAAAATGTGTTGTGGTCCAATGAAACCAAGTTTGAACTTTTTGGCCATAATTCCAAAAAGTATATTTGGTGCAAACACAACACTACTCATCACCAAAAGAACACCATATTTACAGTGAAGCATGGTGGTGGCAGCGTCATGCTTTGGGGCTGTTTTTCTTCAGCTGGAACTGGGGCCTTAGTCATGGTGGTGGGAATTATAAACAGTTCCAAATACCAGTCAGTGTTGGCACAAAACCTTCAGGCTTCTGCTAGAAAGCTGAAGATGAAGAGGAACATCTTCTTTCGGCACAACAATGACCCAAAGCACACATCCAAATCAACAAAAGAATGGCTTCACCAGAAGATAATTACAGTGCTCATGACACGATTTTAACATTTTTTTTGCATGTTGTATAAACCCAAAAATCATTGTTGATGATCAATATAATAGTTATAAGCGCGCCTGCATAACATTGTTATCATCAGAAAACCGCCGCCATTCGGGCAAATTTGACTGGACTGTGGCACCGTTCACTGAATGAGGAAGGAGGCGGAAATGACGTCAGCGCAAAAAGGGATGCTGGTTTTGTTGACAGGAATGCCAGCAGCTTTGTGGCAGACAGTTTCTCTGGTTTCTTGTTTTAGTTTTATGGCTATGCCTTTGCGTTGTGTCGCAGGCTTAGATAAACAGCAGGCCGTGAAAGACCACATCACACGCTTCAGCTCCAACTGACTATATTGTATTCATTGCCACTAAATTGGACTTTTTCCTATTATAATAATTAATTTAATATTTTTGATAGTTATAGTACATGTGTGCTATACCAGTTATGAGTATTGTTTTTCTTGTGACCAAACTCTAGAAAAAATGAGGACTATCAGTTGCTTCTATTGCTTTTATTATTATTGTTGAAAATCACATGCCAGTTGATACAAGACAAAAGCAGTTAATAAACAATGATAACAAACAAAATTGCATTTTTAATGAGACATAAATAATAGTGAATACATTATTTTTTAAGGATATTGCCATCAGTAACACAGAGAATAATTGTAATTTCTAAAGGGGTTTTACAGATAATTGAACTTTAAAATGATAAATTATGGCCACGAGTATGCTCTAATTTACTGAAAAAAAATATATACTATGTTTGCAAAATAAAAAAAAATTCTATCTCTTGTTCAAATACCCAGGATTGATACAGGATTGCATGCAACATCCCAATGATGACAACAGTTAAGAGATTTTCAAGTATCACACTATAAATATTTTGTAATTTTATTTTCTTGTAAAAATTGACAACAGTTGTGGTCAGATAAACATGTATAGAATGAAAAACAATACCATGAAAACATAAAGGTAGTTAGCATAAGTAAAACCAACATATTGTCCCTCTTGTATTGGAAAGGTCTCTCTGATCTTGTGAACGACACAGGCAGGTATTGGCACGCGGACTTTCTCACCAAGGTAATGGTAACACCATCTGATGAACTGTCTGTAAGCTGTATATCGCTTCCAATTGTTCCCATAATCTACATTCACTTAATGTTTATAGGTGAAGTAGGCCACTTCCAACATGTCTTCATTCAGACACACCGCGGGGAAGTTGTGATGACCAGTGATACACTTTATAGCACCGTCCAGAATTTTCTGCTTCACCTTGTCCTGCTCCTAGCAGCAAATACTCTCCTCCTCTGTTGTCATGCTCACAACCAGACCACACTGGCACCTGCAAAAATAAAAAATAGTATCTTTTGATTTGTTTATTTGGGGGGGTGACAGTATCAGGTAGAAGTTTCAATTTTATTACCTCCGCCAGGCCGAAAAGGCCAGGAGGAGGTTATGTTTTTGCCAGGGTTTGTGTGTTTGTCTGTTTGTCTGTCTGTCTGTCTGTCTGTTGGTTAGCAAGATAACTCAAAAAGTCTTGGACGGATTTGCATGAAACTTTCAGGCGTTGGAGGAAATGGTACAAGGAAGAACTGATTAAATTTTGGGGGTGATCCGGTTCACCGTCTGGATACAGGAATTTTTTTAAAGCATTTTTCAACACTGTGACATAGGGCCATTTTCAACATTTGCGCAGGCGCAATGGAGGCCGCTGGGCGTCGTGTCTGACCAACACAAACTCCGCCTTCTTCAACGTTTTTGCCACAAAAGCACACGGAAAACACTGCTGGCCTCGGACCCCCAGCGTGCCTGTGCCAGCCATAGGCGCTGCGCACATTGCGCTGGTCGTCGTGTCTGACCAACACAAACTCCGCGTTCTTCAACGTTTGCACGCGGAAAACACTGCTGCCCTGGGCCCGCCAGCGTGACTGCTTTTGCGCCACGCTGCAAAACCTGACACGGACACCTGTCCGCCGCCCCATTATTTGCCACAAATTCCCCGCCCAGCTATAGGCGCTGCGTAAAAACGACCTCTCTGCCGGGGAAGACTCTAAATTCTGTTTTGCCGCGGACCGCAACCCCAATATAATATAAAATATAATATACCTCAACCCGCCAAGTCTGCGGGTATGGGTGGGCAATATAAGCTGCGGCTTCAGCCATCACCCATTTCGGATAACTCACGTGGAATTGTATAGAAGAAGGAGTCTTTGTCTAATTTGACCTTGTTGTTATATTATACAGTTTCTTTTAACCTGTACTGTATTATCCGAAATAAATTCATTCATTCATTCAAAACCCACGGCAACCTGTCTAACCAATCTGCATCCGTCAGTGGAGGAGATGGACACACCAACACTTCAGTTTATTACCTCCGCCAAGGAGGCAATGCTTTTACAACCGTAAAACGGGGCTATAAGGGACGGCGGGGTAATATGGGACACTTTTCTAAATGTAATTCTGCTTTTTTAATTTTGCTTCCGCCTAGATTTGATGAAGGATTCAGGGATATTTGACAATAACAACACAACTCAGCGTCCTGCTCAAAATAAAAAAAGCAGAATTACATTTAAATCATTTCCCACAAAACTGTCCCTTATTAACCCGCCGTCCCTTATAGCCCCATTTTACACTACTGAACCACTAATCCTATCACTATCACATTGATTGTCATTCATTAATTGTCTGTTTATTGCACTGTCCATGTCAAATAAACAAATAATCATTGTGAATCCAATTGCTACTCATATCTTTTCATGCTCAGGGAATCTGAAAACGTACACACGAACACTCTATGGGGGGAACTGTGCTGCTTGGCGGAGGTCTGCGCTCTCCGAGTGCTTTTCTAGTTATAAATACACTGCTATGATTTTATTGAAAAATTGGGTTTAAATAAATTATATTTATGAACAAATAATTTATTGCAATATCTGTAACAAAAGCATACCACTCTGTGTTCCCCTGCTGTGTGTTTGCTGCTGTTGTTGCGCTGGCCATGTTTGCCTCACCACCGTCACTTTCTGAGTCTGACTCGCTAGGCACGATGTCCACTTGGTACGGCTCAAACCTATAAGGTCTGATGCCCCCAGATTCTTCATTATCATCACATTCTTCTGAACTATAATCGTCTGAAGATTAGACAACACAAACCAATTCCAGACTAGATGTGCTGGAACCATCATCGATGTTTTCAACTGCTTCCATCATGCGTGTACAATGGGCAGCCAAGCGCTGTGTTCTCCCGCTGACGTCACAACATGGCCAGGGGGTTTTCCAGCCACCGACCCAATTGGTGCCGCGGCGCTCTTCTCAACGTCGGATATTCGCATGAAAACAAGCCTGTTTGACTTAGAACTGCACAGACCTACCTATTTCGTCGTATTGTATTATATGTTGCAAAATTAGATGCAGTCAAAATCGTGTCATGAGCAATTTAAGGTTTTGGAATGGCCCAGCCAGAGTCCAAACATGAATCCAATTGAACATGTGTGGGGTGATCTGAAGAGGACTGTGCACAGGAGATGCCCTCACAGTCTGACAGATTTGGAGCCTTTTTGCAAAGAAGAATGGGCAAATATTGCCACATGAAGATGTGCCACGCTGACAGACTCCTACCCAAAAAGACTGAGTACTGCAATAAAAGCCAAAGGTGCTGCAACAAAGTATTAGTTTAAGTGTGTGCATATTTATGCAACCAGGTTATTGTAAGTTTTTTATTTTTTATTTTTCCCCTTAAAAGATTTCAGTTTGTTTTTCATTTGGGTTGTACAGGTTATAGGTCACATTAATGGTGGAAAAAGTTTGGAATGATTTATCTTGGTCTCATTTTTTTACATCACAAAAACCTGGCATTTGAACAGGGGTGTGTAGATTTTTTTTTATATCCACTGTATATCAAAGAAATGGGCAGCATCAGCTATGCTATCGACCAGCTTTTCAGTATCGGCCAAAAATTTCGCAATCGGTGTATCCCAGTTTTCAAGCATATGTATTTTACAAGTGCATAATGGCAAAATCAGATTCAGATTACGTTTGACAAAACCGTAAGAAGCACCACCATCTGTTCACTAAAATGGAGGGAGCAGGAGCTACTGCAGCAACTTTATTTGTAAATTAAGAAAAAGACTAAAACATTAATCTCGGTTCTACAGTTTCATATGTATAGTATGGTTTTATCATTGGTGCCGCATACCACTTGGAATGCAAGAGACTCTAGCCTCTGGCTGTGCAGTTTGAGAAAAAAAATGTGAAGTTGTAATTATAGCCCCAAATATTGAGATTTGTGATGCCGTTTCAGTTTTTATTAGTACATCTTTTTTTAGTTTTGGGTTTTTGGCATCAAAACTTTCAGAACAGCAGGGGGTGCTGAATTTTTGTTAAATTCTAATATTAACACTTAAGTAATTTTTAATTCCATTTTTCTGTCATGTTATATAAAAGTGCATCTTTGTTAGTTAAAAAACTCCAAAATTAGAAAACAAACACAAACACTACCCAAGCTCTTGCAATAACTGGGTCTTTTGTTAATCATTATAACAGAAAATGATGTATGCCAGCAAATGCTAAAATTGCCCGTAGAATATGTAGTTTTTTTCTTTGTTGATGCTGCTGGTTGTCTTCCATTTCCCTCTCTAAATCATCCTCTCTCCTCTCTCACTGCACTCCTAATAGCATTTCCCCCAGTATCTTCTGCCTTCAACTTTTATTGGATTAAAAAGTTAAAATGTATACCTGAAGACAAAAATACAGACATTAAACTAATCTATGCTCTGGCAGCATGAAGGTTAAACACCAATAATTTTCTCATTAGAGTTTGATTAAAACCAAAGACTTTTAATGAAACTGGGTTCTCATCAGAAAGCTTTTGGCAGCAAAGAACGATAATAGCAATGCATTTATTTAACTGCAGTGGGAAAGAAACCAGCAGCAATTTTTATTTTGAGAAAGTTCAAAAATAGTATGAACAAGTGAAGTCATCACCTCAAAACTTCCCTGAATTCAAGTCCGGCTTCCTGCAGCAAGCAGTGCTTCCTCCTTGGCTTTGATCTCACTTTCAAATGGGATGGTCTCACAGCAATTTTCCCATGTTAGGAGAATTAACCAGAGGGAAAGTGAGCAGTCAGGATATTGAGAGGGAGAGGAAGAATGGCAGCAAAGATGGGGAGGGTGAAGGATTTGTTCAGCTCACAACTACAGTGCAGAAGGATTTTTATAGTGTCAAGTGGGGAGTTTATTCTGTATGTTCCTCAAGCCTGCTGAGGGTAATCAATTCATTTGGCTTCATCAATACAAAGCTTACCTTTAACATATTATGTGCACCTGGCATGAAATCGGCTTCCACAGTGAAAGAAAGGAAGGAAAATCACTTCTTCATGCCAGTGTTACCTTGTCAAAACACTTTCACAAACTTAGAAAAATGTAACCCAGATAAACTGCAAGTTTTAACTGCAAGGTGAATCATAAAATAGTCAGATGAGAAAACAAATTAATATAATTAAATATTGTTTGTACCTGTTTAAAAAATAATTCTGTCTATTCAGTCAAACACTTCCCAATGAATATTTGTTCCACAATCATCAGTCCACCCCACTAAGCTGTAGAATGTAACTCATAACAGTTGGCTGATATTGATAACAGTAATGACAGGAACTTAAATTGTCTAGTTATATCATATGCAGTAATGCAGAAGTCTTCAGCCACCCTTTTTTCTTTATATTTTGCTTCCAAGTAGGGCTGGGTGATATATCGAATGGATTTGATGTATCTATGCATTTATCTGTGCCTGATACATGAAATGCCTATATTAATAATAATAATAATAATGGATTGCATTTATATAGCACTTTTCATGAAAACCAAAGACACTTTACAATGAGTCCATTATTCATTCACCCCACAGACATTGATAGTGGTAAGCTACTTCTGTAGCCACACCTGCCCTGGGACAGACTGACAGAAATGTGGTTGTCAATCCACGCCAATGGTCCCTCCGACCATTACATATACAGTGGATATAAAAAGTCTACACACCCCTGTTCAAATGCCAGGTTTTTGTGACGTAAAAAAATGAGACCAACATAAATCATTTCAAAACTTTTTCCACTATTAATGTGACCTTTAACCTGTACAACACTTGAAAAACAGAAATCTTTTAATCTTTTGAACTCTCTTAAGTGGAAAAATAAAAAAACTTACAATAACATGATTGCATAAACAGTTTTTCCTCTGGTTTAAAGACCTTGGTGCGGTGGCAACATATTTTTCCCCGGGGAGGGGGGGGGGAGTAAACATACCGGAATATGTTAATTTTATACTATTTATTTCTTTTTAAAATTTTACACAGTAACGTTGCATATGGAACTTCCCATTTGAAGTATTGTACAACCAAGGCTTGAATATTGGGCCAGTTGGAGTCCCACCCAGACATCATATGTTTAGACTTTTTAGTGGTGTCAGCCTTCTCTCCTTCCTCTGCCTGAACACTTTCCTCTCCTTGGCTCCTCTCTTCTGTCTCATCTTGCCCTGTCTAATTCAGCTTCTTTCTCTGTCTATGGTGGTATACAAACAGGTTAGAAAATATCAAGTGTCATGTTTTGTCCTGCAGGATTTTTCTGTCATGGTTTACATAAATGACAAAAATATGTGTATTTTTTGTATTTTTATTCTAGTGTTTCTTTTTTTCCATTGAGAGAGTTGGGAAGGGAAAGAAACATTCATAACAGTAATGTACTCATGCATACTTAAATTATATGATCAGGTGGGTATAGTAACCAGAAATTTTACTCATGTAAAAGCAGTGCTATGAAATTAATAATTAAAAGTAGACAACCAAAAATTTCTCGTAGAGTTAAGGGTACAAAGAGCACCCATTTAAAAACCTGAGTAATGACTTCAGTCTTGAAGGTTTGAGGTTTTTCTCCAAAATTTCTAACAATTTTCTTATAGTTTTCTACTTTTCTCTGTAAATCTAAATTTGAAACCATGTTCCTCAAATTTGTAATTTCCTCTAGTAAAATTGACTTTTCTTGTACATTTGAAACTTTATTATAAATTTGTGGATTATTTTATGACTAATTTTTGTCTGTTTTTTAAAATAAAATTACTGTTTTTTTAGATAAATTTGAAACGGACTGGTAATTTTTTTTAACTTTTTCCTTATAACAATTTACATTTTTGACCATAACTTTGCAGTTAGAACAGAACAATAATTTAACTCTGATTACAAAGAAAAAATATTAATAAAATTGTATTTAATGAAATAAATTAACTTAAATGACCAAGGATGCCGTTATTTCTGTTATATTTCTTAATATTTATAGTTTTGTTTTTTGTTTTTTAAGAAATCTCCTCACCACCCAGACAGCAGGAAAAACCTCCCTTATTTTGAAATCAAATGTTGGCACGTTTAGTTTGTCTGAAGGCTGCTGACAGATTAAAGTCATTGACTTGGTGAATTTCGGTCATCTTAACCTGCCAGGTACATAATAGGGAACTGTAGTGGACTCTAAAGACATAATTCACCACAATATGTGTTCATGTACAGAATGATGTGTTTAGGCAGTTATAGTTGTGCTCTCAGGCTTTCTCATCAGGCACCTCTCTAGGCAGCCGCTGAAGGACCTCAGTTTAGAGTGAAAAAGAGAGCTAGCATTTTTAAGCTGTTGCTTTTTGTCACTACCGCTGGAGAATAAAAACGACACGCCTGCTCGTGCGAGAAAAGAGAGAAATTGCCGGTCTCTTCATTCCTGCAATTCCTACAGAGCATAACTTAATGTTGTAGTGGCTGGTGAAATATATCCTCAGCAATTCATCAGTCCCCCTTGCCTTTCCCTTCATATGAAGCCGGCTGCATATGAATTCTAACCACATCTCTTAGCTAAGCGACTCTTCCATTATTGCTCCTGTTTCTGGCGGGTTAAAACCATGATAAACGCCTCCAGTGATTACATACCTCTGATGATTTTTTCCATGTTTAAAGTACTTTAACAAACTCATGTTTCTGTCGGACAGTCATGCTTAGTGAGACACTGTTTGCTGACTGACTGGAAAACTCTCGTGGGCGGGGTGCTTCTAAACTCTGCGCGGATGACAGCCATGCGCGTTGTTCATGTGCGCGCTTGTGGAAAGTCATTGCTTCATATATTTTTCTTAATAAATTCATATGTCCTTGGCAAGGCGGTAAAATTTGTGGCGTGGTGGCCCGCCGCCGAGAAATGTTACCGGAGGAAACCCTGATAAATATGCACACCCTCTTATAACTGGGGATGTGTGTGTGTTCAGAATTAACCAATCACATTCAAACTCATGTTAAATGGGAGTCAGCACACACCTGCCACCATTTAAAGTGCCTCTGATTGACTCCAAATAAAGTTCAGCTGTTGTAGTAGGCTTTTCCTGACATTTTTGTGGTCACATCTTACAGCACAAGCCATGGTCCGCAGAGAGCTTCCAAAGCATCAGAGGGATCTCATTGTTCAAAGGTATCAGTCAGGAGAAGGGTACAAAAGAATTTCCAAGGCATTAAATATACCATGGAACACAGTGAAGACAGTCATCATCAAGTGGAGAAAATATGCCACAACAGTGACATTACCAAGAACTGGACGTACCTCCAAAATTGATGAAAAGACGAGAAGAAAACTGGTCAGGGCGGCTGCCAAGAGGTCGATGGCATCATTGAAGGAGCTGCAGGATTTTCTGGCAAGTACTGGCTGTTTAGTACATGTGACAACAACCTCCCGTCTTCTTCATACAGTATGTCTGGGCAGTGGGGTAGGGTGGCAAGATGGAAGCTTTATCTTACGAAGAAAGACATCCAAGCCATTTGAAATCTCCCAAGCACATGTGGGAAAATGTGTTATGGTCCGATGAAACCAAGTTTGAACTTTTTGGCCATAATTCCAAAAGGTATATTTGGCACAAACACAACACTGCTCATCATCAAAAGAACACCGTACCTACAGTGACACATGGTGGTGGCAGCATCATGCTTTGGGGCTGTTTTTCTTCAGCTGGAACTGAGGCCTTAGTCAAGGTGCAGGGAATTATGATCAGTTCCAAATACCAGTCAGTAGCCATGTTTACATGGACACAAGTAACCAGAATAAAAGCCTGATCAGAATAAAAATGCTTCATGTAAACATGCCAATTTGAATACTCTGACTCGATCACACTTATTTGGATCAAAATTTCATTCCGATTGAGACGGGTGGGTTATGCCGATTGTTATTCCGATTGGTGTGCATATAAACACTTATTCTGAAGCTTGGGTTGAAATTATGTTTACTGTGCATGTCTGTACGTCAGCCACACTTCGATGTGATGTATTTTCGCATTTACAGCACCTAGCCGAAGACATGGCTGGAGTCAAACAAAACTGGTCTGTATCGTCCCGCTGTCTCCCTCTGTTCGTCATATGCAGAAGTATGTACTTGTAGCTTCATTACGGAGACCAGCAGAAGCAAAAGTACAGTTTGAATAACACAATACAGGTCCATTTCAAAAAGAGAGAGACACGAAGCGGGGTTTGTTTACACTGGAAGTTGCTTCTTCTTCTACTATTTTCGTAATGTCGAAATGTCGTGCGCATAATGTCGAATGACGTAATGTCGAATGACGTGCGCATGTCAAAATGATTTAGTCCGTTCAAATGTGTGACACATGGAAATGCACGTCCTAATCAGATCAGCTTTTTCAGGATCCATGTAAACAGTAAAGTTCTGATCTGAACTGTAATCAGATTGAAGAAATTTTGCCCATGCAACTGTGGCTACTGTTGGCACAAAACCTTCAGGCTTCTGCTAGAAAGCTGATGATGAAAAGGAACTTCATCTTTCTGCACGACAATGACTCAAAGCACACATTCAAATCAACAAAAGAATGGCTTCACCAGAAGATGATTAAGGTTTTGGAATGGCCCAGCCAGAGTCCAGACCTGAATCCGATTGAACGTCTGTGGGGTGAACTGAAGAGGACTCTGCACAGAGATGCCCTCACATTCTGACAGATCTGGAGCATTTTGCCAAAGAAGAGTGTGCAAATATTGCCACATGAAGATGTGCCACACTGATAGACTCCTCCCCAAAAAGACTGAGTGCTGCAATAAAAGCCAAAGTTGCTTCAACAAAGTATTAGTTTAAGGCTGTGCATATTTATGCAACTAGGTTATTGTAAGTTTTTTATTTTTCCCCTTAAAAGATTTCAGTTTGTTTTTCATTTGGGTTGTACAGGTTATAGGTCACATTAATGGTGGAAAAAGTTTGGAATGATTTATCTTGGTCTCATTTTTTACATCACAAAAACCTGGCATTTGAACAGGTAAGTGTAGACATTTTATATCCACTGTTTTATGTGTATGGAATATACTTTATCACATTACAGTATGTTACTTCTTCTCAGAGTTCCACTTCTCACTCTCCATCTTGTTCCGTGTACCGATCATGTAGCCACATGGTCACTCCCCCACCCATCCAAAAAACAAACTCCAGAGTGCAATTTGTGTTTCAAAGAGCGCCCAAATTTTTTTCACCGAGAGTAGAGAAACAAAGCCGGACCAATAGAATCAAAGCAGGTCCATCTCTCAGCACATGAAATGAGGGAACCAAATGAAGATCAAATCCGGTGCAAACATTGGGATTAATTACACATTTATTTAGTTGCTTCAAAAATTACTAGTGCATTGCCCCGTAGCAAGCAAGTATTCCTGTCTAAAACAGGTAGCCCAATTGGCCTTTGCATGCCCAAATGTAGGCTGTCTTTGAAAGTGGGACACAAAGAGGTGTACATGAAGGCAATCACACATGTAGTAGTCACTTTCAGACTGACCACATATACAGTAAGCCCCGCTTTCACTACCAGGAACCAACTGAGGGGGCCAGGAATTTCTTAATGGCGGTTCCTGTATTTAATCCTCTTCCCTGTTGCATCTCCCTTGTGGGGGTACTAACAGTTGGTCTATGGAGGATTTGTTGGTGACGTAATCATCTAACAGTTTCAGTCTCAACACAGCATGGCAAAATAAAATATGTTTAAAATACAGTGAAATTATAAAGAAATGATTATGCATGGAAGGAATGTACAGTGGAGTGTATGGGACCAGTTTGTTGAGTAATTTCAGAGAAGACTGGAGATGGGCGAGCAGCATCAGTGGGACTGGCAGGCCATAGGTGTCCACTCTCTGCTTACAAAGAGTCCAAGTTCCCGGCCTTGCCTGGCCGATGTGTCCATGCTACCCTGATGCATTTGGGGTTTCACTAAAGAATGAATAGGACACTTTTACAAATATTTGAGACCCATTCTAGTGTATTCCTTTTATAATTTAGCAATATTTGGTTATTGAAAGCTTTTTAAAACCATAATCAATTAAATTAACGACAAAATACCCAACATTATCACAGCAGAAGGACCCGTTTGGCTGCAACCCGTGCGTTAGTGTTGCCCATTTGCCCACCAGTAAATATTTAAATAAAAATGATTTAATTTGTTATTTGAGCATTTTTGTGTCCCATTTGGTTCTGGTCATCATTTTTTTCCCAAAAATGTTTTTATTATATTTTTGCAATATAAAAAAGCTAGGGATGCAAGTTATCAATTAATTCATTAATTGATTCACCTTATCGATCAATTAACAACTAATTGATGAGCAGCATTTTTCCTGAGAATTTGAATTTCCCTTGGTAAATTATGGTCTATAACATAAAGAGACAACTATTGTTTGATATGCTGAATAAATAAATGCAAGTCATATTCCTCAAGGATTTGATTTATTTATGTAATCTGTTGCATCTTAAAAATTAACAACAAAATAAACTCAGAAAAATAAATATTAAGGTTACTATAACATAAAGATTTGTGCACTGGCTGATATTAAACTAAAGCAACATAAATTCTGAATAAAATGAAAGCACCAAGGTGCTGTGCCTTGGTGCCTGTGGCATGGTAGCATGGGCGGCTATAAAAGTGTCACTCCGACCTCTGCTGGCCCGGGATAGTTATTACAATATCTTTTTTCGCCACAGCATTGACAGAAATGGTGGGTTGAATTTGTGTTTATTTCAAAAACATAGCTTTCTTTTGAAATTCTGGCAAATTAAAAGTCGAGAAAATGTGGTGATACAATGATGCAAGCCTTAATTTTGACGAGCTAGCTGAAACAGAGAAGTGGACAGACAGACAGATACACACAGCCGCAAACAGATGCTCTAACTGATTACTGTATGCCTCCCTTTCACCGAGGCATAAAAATGTAGACTTGGTCCACATAATATTAAAAACTACATAAAATTGGACATGCTCTGTGAGGAGAACTGCTGAATTTATATGCTACTCATTATCAATGTAGTGGCAAGTGATTGTAATGTAGCTTTCTATAATTATGCAGTCCAACAATCTGTTGTCAGTGCCATATTTTCAGTGGCTAGCTGTGTTTTCAGGTCAGCTTTTTTTTCTTGTAGCGTGCTTCCAAGTGGGTAGTTATTGTTCCTCTAGACAGAATATTATACCCTGGCTCCATAAAGTTTATCAGCCCCGGAAAGCCCTCTCCTTCAGCAGTACTTATTGGCATCATGTCTTTTTCAATCATGTTGCAAATCCTCCATCTTTGTCTCATCACATACCTTCCTCCCCAAGACTGCTGTAACTGTCGGTTGTATTGAAGCCAAACTAGTCGCTCCTTGCAGCATGGCTGAATGTGAGTTCTTTCAGGTTCAGGTTACTTTATTTGTACCCTTAGGTAGATTAGTTTTGCAGTCTGGTGACATCCATATTTACAAACCACAATTACATTCAACATAAACACAAACACAGGCACACATGAAGCTGACTATAAACATGATAAAAATACTCATCAATCAGGATATAAGACAAAGAGATGAGAGAAAAACCAGAGATAAGAGAGAAAGGTCATATTAAAAAGTTAAAGACTAGTCAAAGAGGTTAAAAACTCAAAAGTCTAAAACCCAATAAAAGATTTAGAACCCAAATAAAAAACCTACAAAAATAAGTAAATATAAAATGAAATTAATAAATAGGTTGTGGAGTGTGTAAATGAAGAGGCAGATTCATGACAGACGATTTATTACACACTCACATCTCACAAGCACAGAATGGACTGAATGGTTACAGCAAGCTCTCCTCTCTATATCCCAAGTCACACTTCACAAGTTTCCTGGCACTTCACCTCACACAGCATGATATTTACACTACACTGCATTCAACCCCCTCTGTCCTTCCTGGGCATTGTTCTCCCATGCTTATTCCCTGTCTCTGTCTGAGGTGCTAAATAACCTGACTTCCCCAAGGTCCCAAAAGGTAACTAAATTATGTGCAATATATTGTTACAACTTGTTTAACTCTTTGACAGCAGCAGGAACAAAGCTGTTTTTGTAGCCCTGGGTTTTACTTTTTGGGACAGCAAACCTCCGTCTTGAGGGAAGAAGCTGAAAGTGGCAGTGCAAAGGGTGGGAGTCATCATTTAAAATGGAGGTAGCAATCCTCTGTACCTGTCTGGTGTACAGGGATGTCAGGCTCAGCTGTGACTCACCAAGCAAACGACTGGACCATCTAACTACCTGATCCAAGGATTTCCTCTGTTTCAGTTTTATCTGACCAAACCATGACACTAAAGGGGACCTGTGGTGGTCGTGAAAAAAAAAGATATTAAATTGAGCCCCTGTCTCACGTTCTAGTTCTAGTTCAACTTCAAGTTCAAGTTCAAAGCCATGCGATATAAATCCATTGCTGATGTGCTGGTTCTGCTATGTCAGCAAAACATGGGCGCAGCCATACTGGCGGCTACATGGCCTGCCAGGACGCTTCCTGTGATGTAGTAGCGTTGGTACCGCGATCTGGATCAATATTGGCTGAGCCTGGAGTGCCCGGATGAGCAGTGGCTGTCGGTATATGGATATCGCAAAATGGCGGAATGTAAAGCCTTTGGATGTCTCAATAATAAGCGAAAAAACAAAGATAAACACTTCTTTTGTGTACCCAAACCCAGCACACCTTGTCGGAAGATCGTTGCGGAAAAGGGATTGCACAATCTCGTGTTGTAAGATGTGTCTAACTCGTGTGTTTAGATAGGGCAGCTCAGTGCGTGAACGTGAGTGAGTGCGTGCTCGCAGCCGAGGCGCGCCCCTGTGTGTGTGGAATGGCCCCGAGAAGCGAACGGTGTGTGTGAATTGGCGGATGAATGGAGAGAGAGCGAGACGACCGGAGCAGGTAGAAATTGCTGCTATTAACAGTGCGGTGTGTGAATAAAGCCCCAACATTCAACATCAGTTTTTTGCCGAACACAATGGCCACATTTGCACCAGTCTGCATTGGCCATACTGGCTCGGCCAGCACGCCAGTTTATAGCAGCATTTTCCTCCGAGGAATCTGAAGATTCCGACGAATCAGTGTCATTTTCACCCTCAGAAGACCTTTCTGGCTCAAACCAGTAGCCATGTTGCCCGAATTCTTCCTCAAAGTCCAATAATTCAGCCATAACAGAACAAAAACACTGACAAAAGCACCGTAGTCGCTGGTAACGCTGAGTATCGACTTTTCAGTAACAGCGAGGTGACGTCACATCCGCATGTGTCATGGCTGCGCGCATAGTTTTCATTGGCTGGCCATGCCGGCTGTAGTATTTGCATATATCTCTGGTGGTAGATGCTGGCAATAATTATTTAACCAAATAACAAATACTTTGCCTAATGTTTTCAAGTTGAATGCGTTTAGACGACCACCACAGGTCCCCTGACACTAAAGAAAAGGATAAAACAGATTCAATAAAAGCCCGATAAAACATTGTCATTATGGTTCGGTCAATTTGGAAGCGTGCAAGTTTCCTTAAACAATGCAAATGTCGCTGACCCTTTTTGCACACCCTTTCACAGTTCTCTTCAAAGTTTAAATTACTATCAATAATCGTCCCAAGATATTTGTAGGATTGTACACATTCAGTGGTCTGGCCTTTTAGTACAGTGACTTCGTGCCTGGTAGTTTTCCTCCTAAAGTCAATAATCATATCTTTAGTTTTTGTCGTATTCAGCTGCAGGTAGGAATCCTCACACCAGTGAACAAAATCATCAACTACTGGGCCGTGGCCACTCTCACCATCCTGGAGGAGATTGACAATAACTGAATCATCAGCATACTTTATAATGTGTCTGTTGTCATGTCTGCTCCGACACATGTTTGTGTACAGGATGAAGAGTAGTGGTGACAACACACACCCCTGAGGAGAGCCAGTAGAAGAGAACTTTAGGTCAGACAATGTACCTTTGACCCTTACTCTCTGCATCCTGTTGGTTAAAAAAATCCAGAATCCAACCCACCAGATTATTGCTCAAATCAAATTGTTGCGGGAGCCTTTCAACTAAAATATGAGGTTGGATTGTATTAAAGGCGGAAGAAAAGTCCACAAATAAAAGCCTGGTGTGTGTCCCATTAAAATCCAGATGTCTAAAAAGCATGTTAAACAGAGTGACAGTGGCGTCCTCCACTCCTCTGTGAGGCCTATAAGCAAACTGCAGAGGATCCAATGCATGCTCAGTCTGCTTTAGGACCTCAAATCTGACCAGTTTTTCAAAAATTTTCATTAAAATTGAAGTCAAAGCAACTGGTCTAAAGTCGTTCACCGTTTTAGGACAGCTGGATTTTGGAATGGGGACAACCAGGGCATCTTTCCAGATCTTAGGCACATGTTGTGTCTGCAAGGACTTATTGAAAAATGTAGTGAAATACAGGACTCAATTCATGTGCACAGGACTTTACCAATCGCCCACATATATTATCAGGGCTCTGACTTTTGTTCACTTTTACAGCACAGAACGCCCTTTTAATATCCTGCACCTCAATATTAAAGTGCTGATTGTCTTTGAGTTTCTGTTTCAAATCTTGGGTTTCTGTGCTAAAATCAGAGGAATCAAAACGACCATAAAAACAATTAAGAGCATTAGCCAGCTCTATGTCTGAATTAAAACCATCTAAAAACACACGATTACTGCGCTGTGTGCTCTGAAGGCCTGCAATAGTTTTCATACTGGCCCAGGCTGAAGGAAGTTTCTTTGTTGCCATCTTGCTTTCCAACTCTGATTTATAATCCTGTTTTGCTCTTGAAATTTCGGACTTCAGCTCTTTTGTGGCAACCTGTAGCTCAGAAACAGACCCCTGTTTAAAGGCAAGTGCTTTCCTCTGTAAGCAGGATTTAACTGATTTTGTAACCCATGGCTTGTTGTTGGGATATATTTTGACATGCTTACGTGGAACGATCATATCTTTACAGAAAGCCATGTATGAGCATGTGACATCCACCAAAGAGTCCAAATCATCCCCACAGGACAGTGTGAAAACCTCCCAGTCTGTACAGTTAAAGCATTCCTGGAGGCAGTGCACTGAATCCTCTGTCCACACATCTATGTCTCTGGTCTTCATCTTGCCTCTTCTGAGAGCAGTTTTATATGTGGGCAGCAAATGTACACAGTTGTGATCTGAGGATCCTAAAGGAGGAAGGGGAAGTGATTTATAGGCCCTCTCAATGGATCCATAGCACAGGTCCAATGTCTTTTTTCGCCTGGTTGGGCAGGAGACATACTGATAAAAGTTTTTAAGTGTCTTCTTTAAAGAAACATGGTTAAAATCCCCAAGAATAAAGTTTGGAGCCTCCTGGGAAATTGACTGTAACCGCTGTACCACATCAAAGACGGTGCTGGAGGCGGAGTCAGCATCTGCTCTCGGGTGAATGTACACAGTCGTTCTGAAAAGTTGGGGGAACCCGCGGGGCAGATAAAAGGGGCGTAGCGATACGGAAAGAAGCTCCACATCGGGTGTACAGATGCACTCTCTGACCGTGATGGATGTGCAGTACTGTTTATTAATGTATAAACATATGCCGCCCCCCTGACGTTTCCCTGTTACCTCTTCCTGCTGATCCGAGCGAAGTGGGGCTCCAAAGCCGTCAATCCACAGGTCCGCAACCGGGTCATTCGCTGTAAGCCATGTCTCCGTGTAAGCCATGACACAGCAGTTCTTGAAGTCCTTCTGATATTGTACATTCCCTTGAATTTCATCCACTTTATTTCAATGTAGTACCACATAGTGTACATTTAGCTTCATTGTTGGCGTTTACCAGTTTAATATGATCCCTCACTAGACTCTGCTTAGTCCGCTTCATTTTCTCGAATGAAGTACCTCAGGTGTGGTAGAGATGAGGCTATAGTGCCCTTGCCAGGACTGGTGACGCCACTACATTTAATGAAAATAAACTGTTGAAAAGAATGGCGCCACTTTCAATTAGGGCTGTACTTGCGCACCTTTTGTTCTCCACAAATGCACAATTAGGCTGCGTGTCCACCAAACCCGTTTTTTTTTCTGCTCTGGGTGACGGTTTTCTATTCATTCTCTATGTAGTCCAGCGTTTATAGCGCTGAGCGCCCTTGGTGCTGAAACGCTTTGAGCGGTAGCCGTTCTTTGTCGCGGCGCTCAGGGCGCTCAGTGTTGAAGAAAGTTCAACTTTTCAGACTGCAGCTGAGCTCGTCAATGTCAGACCTTTCTAAGCAGACAATGGTTATGATGGTGGAGGAGAGGCTGATACTCGCTGTATCAAACAGTCCGGTATTGTTTGATCTGACACTAAAAGGCTATCATGATCAAAATTTAAAAGCAAATGCTTGGAGGAATGTATCCACATCTGTCAGCATGTCAGGTGAGTGTTTGTTCCTTTGTCACGGTCATATTTGGCTGCACGGTGGCTGCACGGTGGCGCAGTGGTTAGCACTGCGGCAGCACAGTTTACTCTTGGCCGGGGGATTGTGGGGATCGTGGGATCGTGGGTTCGATCCCAGCCCCCGACCAACAGTGATCTGTGTGGAGTTTGCATGTTCTCCCCGTGTTGCGTGGGTTTACTCCGGGATTTCTCCGGTTTCCTCCCACATGCCAAAAACATGCATGTTAGGTTAATTGGCTGTTCTAAATTGTCCCTAGATATCTGTTTCCTATAGGCCCTTAGAATAGAGGGTTAGTATTAATGAAAGCGCTTTGAGTGGTCTTTGTGACTAGAAAAGCGCTATATAAGTGCAGGTTAGTTAGTTAGTTAGTTAGATATTTCTTACAAGTTTGTTTCAGTAGATAAGGAAGGGTGGGACATAGGACGCCAGTATAGTCTCTGCTCAGACTCCTGTTTTCCGTGTCATCATATTTTACATCCAGAGCTGCTAGAATATGTTTCCTGTCCATTGTTATTTAGACACTGCTATTAAAAAATAAGTTGAAAGTCTGACCATAGGAAAAGCGGAAGTGCTGAGGTGTGAGTGACAAGCTGTTGCTGGGATACAGGGCACAGACTTTTTTTCCCAAGAGCGCAGTGCACAAATGCTGAAAAAAAAAAAAAATGCTCAGGGCGGTCGGGCGACAAAAAATGCATTTGGTGGACGCGCAGCCTTATTGTTTAAACAATATGCAATCACGGTAACATTAGAATTTTTAAGCATTACATTTACTCTATTATCTTTTTCTGGTGAAATGTGCCACGTTTCATTTCCTTGTTTTGTTCACGGTGTGCTCGGGTGACTGGTCGTGATGCCAAGTTTTAGCCACTCAGCACCGAGTCAATCTGAAACCCCACCCACACTTCTAGAAGCCTGGGCATGAGGAGACAAAGCAATAGCTAAACTTTTAATAATAATAATTACATATTTTTTCTTAACAACTCCATACTCAGTTGCACCTCCTTGTAACCTCAGCAAAACACATAAAAAATCTTAGGCCAGTCTGATGAATGATTTGCGAGATATGCGAGGAACACACACATGCACGCGTACACACACACACATACAGAGGCATTCCTTGCAATTATAGATAGATGTGGCAGTGTACTGTACCTTAAAGTGATACTCTGCCAAAAATCTTTTTTTTTGTTAATCTATAACGTGTTTTTAATGATTTACAAGACATACCAAGGGCAAAATCACTCAAATGTGTCATATCTGTTTTGTTTGCTGTGAAGTTTCAGTTAAGCTCCTCCCTTTGGAAAAAGGCAAGTTTAGACAGAGCATTTTTGGTGACGTAACTATAACAGGTCCATAGTGTTTTGCCAATTTGGACACAAGAACTGTCTCAGGCCTGACTGAAGTTAGCCTCCACGGCCAGTTAGCATTTTTGGACAGCTATTTTGAAAGCTTGAACCACATTTAGATGGGTTTTACCGTTGAACCGCTTTTAAGGGCCAATGCAGTTTTAGTCGTTGTCCTGGGCCACCTTGCATGCAACTGGGCATGTCCTTCAACCAGTAAGTCTTTTTTAATCACAGGATACATTTTGTTTAATGTAGTGCTAGCCACCATTATCCTTGTGGGATGTGGGTGGGCCTATTCACAGATCCTGGTGTTTGAAAGAGAGTGACAAGATTTTGAACAAAACTGTAAGACAATGAAACTTTTTTGGGAGAACAAAGGGCATGAGATAGCATTTTAGATGATGCAGATTTGTTTAAGGGGGATTTATATCCATTGGAGTGCGTCTTTAAGTTATTTGGGAAACTTTTTCAGTTATTGTAGAGCTATTTTGCGGCGCTATTATTCGTTACCTCTGCTAATCTTTTCATGTTGGTTTGTCTGTCGTGTCTGTTTGTTAGCAGGATTATGCAAAAACTACTGGACCGATTTTGATGAAATTTTTACCAGAGATGGCCCCTTGGCTACAGATGAACCCTTTAGATTTTGAAGGTGATCCAGGCCAGGATGCCTATTCTGGATCACATTTTATCTTTCTTTGACATTGCTTCAAATTTTTTACACTTTTTATTATACATAAATATGAATAACATTTTTCATTTGTGTCTCATCTCTTCCCTGTGTCAACAGTTTGGAGAAAATTCCTGTAAATTACATAGAGGGTGCTGTGTGAACAAATAGCCTTGGCAGAGATATGCACTCTCTGTGTACCCTCTAGTTTTATTTATGTTTAATTTAAAACGTAAAAAAAGAAGAGGTGCTGTTCCTAAAAAAGACAAGCTATTTCATGTTTTACAGTATTTTTTCGTGTTGTACCATAATTGAATTGAACCGTGATTTTAATACCGAGATACAGTATGTACCCAACTGAAAATTTGGTGTGCCGTTACACCCGATACTGGTTTCAACAACCAGCCAACTTGCAATATAGCAAGATTTTCAGACCTAATGTCTGCATAAATAGATACTTGCAATAAATTCACTGGTAGGATGTAGTTTCATTAAAATAACGTATAAATCTCACTGAGATTAAAATGACAATAAAAGCAGTAAGGACCTTGACATGAGTTCACCATGATGCTTCCTGCTCCTTCCTTACATAAACAAATGCAGTACATTCAGCTGTGTCCTGTTCTGTTTGCAAGAAGGTAATTCAGTTTGGCCTCTTATCTCCCATCTCTGATGACCAAAAGGAAATTGAATTGTCTTTCCATCTCATGCAGGCTCTTCTTACCCCTCTCTCTGCCTCCTTGCCTCTTCCTATCTTTAATTTTCTCCCTCACATCTTTCCTATGTGCCTGTAAATCTCCAGAAAATCAAATCACCCCAATAAAACCCTTGTTGTATTTGTACTATAGCTGCTGTTACTGCACATATCCTGCTACTATGTAATTTAGAAAAAGGCCTAGTGAGTACAAAAATCTGTTCACGCTATTAACATGAAAATATCCATGTTGCCTTTAGAATTTTGAAATCAACACTTTTTAACATCTCTATACTGTATGAAAGCTCAGTCAAGTCAACTGGATTCAAGTCTTTTTTACTTCTGAAACACTGCACCATTCATCCAAATGGCTTCATCAGTCAAGAATGACTGTACAGAAGGATGTTAACAGACATACACAACCAGTAACTGTCATCACTATGGTGACAAGCAGTAAAATGCTTCCAAAAGTAAACAGTCTAAGCGTTATTTAAATTTGTCAAATATTAAATGTGTGTGTATAAGTGCATATGAGTACATACAACATGCATACACACACACATACAGTATACATCCATTGTGGGACTAATAAAGGCTCATCTTAAATCTCTTAAGGAAGGGAAGACAGTAATGTACTGTACGTAGAGGATAGTCTTGTCTGAGGTCTTTTTTTCTCAATGTGAACATAAATGGCCTCTTTAACTTCCCTCTTGAACCATTGATTCTGTCTAAAATGTGTACGTCATTATCCTCAAACAAATGTCCAGGTGGAGATAAAGTGCCAAGTCTGGTCCAGTGTTGTGTTTCCTGTGTTAGGCCATCCACTTATGAAATTGTTGTTTTGTTTCCCCGATGTAAATATCTGAGTGATCCTCCTTAAGCTGGACAGCATAAACTAGTCCACTTCTCTTGTGTTGAGGAATCTTAGCTTTGGGATGGACAAGTCCTCGAGTCTCAGGGTGTTGGTCGAGGCATCTTTAAAATTAATATACACTTTTTACCCTTAGGACCCGTAACAGTCCCTGTCATAATAGTGTAATAAAAATGTCAAATATATAGTGCTGTTGCGGTAGAGGAATTTCCCCTGCGGTGATGGTGGACAGCTCAATACTGCGGTATGCGGTATTATTGCAAACGGTTTCAGGACCCTTTGGATTTGTAATTTAAACAGGGTTTATAACTTAGGTGGCAAATGAGGGAAGCTGTGAGAGTCTTGCTGCAGCTCGCACTCAACTTTATGGGCATGTATTACAACTGTGTGGAGCTCCACTCTTTAGGCTGCGTGTCCACCAAATGGGTTTTGTCCACTCTGGACGGCTATTTTCCATTCATTATCTATGTAGTCCAGCGTTTACTCAGCGCTGAAATGTTCTTGGCGGTGGCCGTTTTTTGTCGCTGTGCTCAGGGCGCTCAGAGATGAAAACAGTTCCAACTTTTCAGAGACTGCAGCTGAGCACATCAATGCCAGACCAAGCAGCCAATCAGAACTGCTGCGTGGGTGGGACATAAGACGCCGGTACTCGTCTGTACTCAGACTCATGCTTTCCGTGTCATCATATTTTACATCCAGAGCTGCTAGAAAATGTTTCCTGTCCATTGTTTTTTAGAGACTGATATTAAAACCCTTAGATGCATGACCAACCAATTCCAACACTCTTCCATGAGTGTGGTCAAAATGACCCCAACTAGAATGTGTGTGTTTTTTATGCTGTAAACTTAAGAAATTTCTTTCATTTTGGTTAAAGATGATTATTTTTATTATATTTTCGGTCAGTGGTCAGAGGTCAGTGATGTAAATCCGTGAACATCAGAGAAACTAAACCTGCCGACATTTGGATTTCAAATTAAGGGAGGTTTTTCTGTTGTCTGTGGTGAGGAGAGTTCTAAAAAACTGTAAATATAAGAGAAATAACTACATCTTTGGTCATTTTAGTTAATTTTATTTCATTAAATATAATTTTATTAATGTTTAATTCTTTTGAAATTGGAGTTGAAATTATTGTTCTATTCTGGCACTGCAAAATTGTAATCAAAAGTTTCAATTATGTGATAGAAAAGTCGAAACTTTTACCTGTAATTAAAATCCAGCAAGTACTTACCAATAAGTAAAGCCGTAATTTCATTATAAAAATAGATGACAAAATTAGCCATAAAAATAATCGACTGTGGTGACCCACCACAATCTACTGTACATGGACATTCAACCTTCACACTCAGCTAGGCGGCAGGAAACAGAACAATTTGCATACGGACAGAGAGCCCCTAGGAGACAATCAGAACAATGGACTATTGTTATACATCCCTGAATTAAGGAGAGGAAGTCCGGGCGCCAGTTAATGACGTGATTGATATGTATTGACTGATATGTATATCAATATGCAAATGTGCCATGCATTCTCTCTTGTCTGTATGAAATAGCTTACTATACATGCCTCAACAGCACACACACAGCACAGACACACAGCACAACACAGCACACAGCGCTGCAGTGTGTCTCTTTTGATGATGGAGGAAATAAAACTCTGAAACCTTCCAGCTCGTCGCATCTCGCCTGAACTTATTTGTTCCTCCACACTGGTGACCCTTGACGAAGAATGGAACACTAGGCGGGGTCATCTCTGGGGTCATCTCTGGGGTAATCACCCCAGAGATGACCCCAACCGGGAAAGCCCCAGCACACGTCATGGTGCGACTCTCGCCTGATCTCTTCCCTCCACACTGGTGACATGACGAGAGAGAATGACCGTCTGCTCCCTCTCACCACGCTATGGACACAGAGGACCAGAGAATGCCTGCAATCTCTTCATCCTCACTAGAGCGCGCTCCGGAGCGCAGCGCTGGGACCAAAACGCACCATGAATGACACAAGCGAACGAAGGAAGCAGCCTGAATGGGGTCAATCATCGACGCCAACTGTGTTGATTTCCACCGAGCTCCCCGACTCTGACTAAACTCCGGACAGCGGACCTCCCACGCACAGAAGCCCCACACGCACACCGCAGGATTACGAGGACAGCGCAACTGCCAGCTATGTGGTCACTGCGCCAGGCGTGCGCCACGCATCAGGAACAAACCAGCTCCACAGACTTATACATCGTCCTCCGCCACTGCACATGCCTGAAGAACACGGCCGATCGCCATCCTTGGAACCTTTAGGGCTGCTCGTATATATGTATATAGGGCGTATAGGGCTGCTCGTATATACTTTCAGCACGTATGCTGAAGCATACGCATACCTGCCAACTACTCCGGTTTTGCCGTAATGGTTACGGTTTTCAAGACCCCATTCCAGGTTACGGCTTTATTAATCAAAATTACGGTTTTTCACTAAAAATTAAGTCAAAAATTTTAAATCATAAAAAAAACACGAAAGCAATTCCAAACACGAGATCGCTAGGAATCGTATCTAAATTTAGAACATAGCAACACGTGATGGCGGCCGGGATGGTCACACTTTTTCAGTGCTGAGACAAAGTTGCTGATTTTGCCACTAAAATAACTAACCAACAGCGAATATCGGATCAACATTTGTGACGCACACGCACAGGCTGAATTTCCACCTTGGTTGAACCAGCTTTTGAAGTAGAAATACCCCTTTATTTGCCTTTCACCAGGCTCTGTGAGTAAACTGAGTAGCGTTTCTTTTCATGGTTTGCTGCTACGCTTTACCTGAAGCGTTTGCTAAGCTAACGCTAGCGCTATTGAGGGTATTGAGGTCTCTATTCTCGTGCGAAATCCTGGAGAGGCGTGCGTACATGGCGAGATGTAAACACGATGTAAACTGCTGCAGATGTTCGCACGACTGCACTTCAACCCTGGCAAATGGACCATGGATTCGACATCAAAATTTAGAATACATTTTATATAATGCCTGAGATTCTGAAGAACATGTGCTGTGTAATTGCAAGCCTTGTCATGCTTGGTGTATCATGTAAACACATAAAATATCAGAGCGATTTTGCCGTCTTTTACGGACATGCCTGTTATACAGTGCTAGTATACCCTGCTGATATTTCTAGTCTTCTAGTTACCTCCGCCAAGGAGGTTATGTGATCATCAGGGTTGGTTTGTCTGTTTGTTTGTTAGCAAGATAAGTCAAAAAGTTATGGACGGATTTTCATGAAATTTTCACAGATTGTCAGAAATGGGGTATCCTACAGATGATTAGATTTTGGTGGTGATCCAGGAATTTTTTAAAGGATTCTTTTTTTTTTTTTTAATTTAACATTGCGAGATAGGGCTATTTTCAATATTTTATTTATGATGTTAAACACTGTATGGGGGGAACTGTGGCGCTTGGCGGAGGTCTGCGCTCTCCGAGTGCTTTTCTAGTATTCATAATACATCACATCTGGCCTATTCGAAGTTCTGTGCAGTGTTAAGATAGTCTTTTGAATGCAAATTTAATGAATGAATGAATCTTTATTTCGGATAGATTAAAAGTAAAGATTAAAAAGAAACAGAATAATATAACAAAGGCGAAAAAATCCAACAAGGTCAAATTAAACAATAACTCCTCTGATTATACAGTTCAACATAAGTTATCTGAAATGGGTGATGGCTGAAGCCGCAGCTTATGTTGCCCACCCATATTCCATCCAAGAATTCAAAAGAAAAACAAAACAAGAGTGATTACAATTCAGAACAAAGCTAAGACAAAATGTGACAAAAAAAAAACAACTAAGTAACAACACAACACAGACTGGATATGACGATCCTTATGTGATTTTACATGTCATCTTGTATATATGTTTGGAGTATTTCTTCCTTTAGTTTTTGTTTAAATTGTCCAAGCGTTGTACATGATTTTAATTCAGGTCCAAAATCGTTCCATAATCTGACTCCTTGCACTGAAACACAGTGTTGCTTGGTGGTAGTTCTCACTGAAGGTTTTTGAAATATACGTGTTCCTCTGAAATGATATTGTTTCTGCCTTATTTGGAACAGCTTTTGGATATTTGCGGGTAGTGATAGATTCTTAGCTTTAAACATTATTACTGCAGTTCTAAAGTCAACCAGATCTTTGAACTTGAGAGCTTTTAATTTAAGAAAAAGTGGGTTTGTTGGTTCCCTGTAAGCAGCTTTGTTTAGTACTCTAATAGCTCTCTTCTGAAGCATAAAGACTGGATATATGTTTGTTTTATATGTATTTCCCCATAACTTCAGTACAATATGTCATGTATGGGAGTATTAATGAATGATACAAAGTATATAATGTGGGTTGATTCAGCAAATATTTCACTCTGTGTAGTATTGCAATTGATTTAGATATTTTACCTTTAATATAATTAATATGTGACTTCTATGTCAAATGCTAATATTTGTTTGACACTGCGGCCCCTGGACCCCAGCTAGCTACTAGGCTTTTCAGGTTTGAAAGTTGAAGAAATATGAGGTTGTTAGCTACATTCTAACTTGATTTAATGCTAATATTTGTTTGGCGTTGGGGGGCTTCGCCCCCCTGAACCCCCCACCAGGACTTTATCCTGGACCTACCGGGGCCTGCGGCCCCTGGACCCCGGCTAGCTACTAAGCTTTTCAGGTTTGAAAGTTGAAGAAATATGAGGCTGTTAGCTACATTTACTAGATTTAATGCTAATATTTGTTTGGCAAATATTAGCATTATTATTATTAGCATTAGCATTATTAGCATTAGCATTAGCATCGGCCCCTGAACCCCGGCTAGCTACTAGGCTTTTCAGGTTTGAAAAGTTGGCAGGTATGCATACGTGCAGCCCGCACACAGGACTTTGTATGGGTTTCTCAACCACTGCGCACAAGGGGAATTTAGCCGATTGCTTTCCCCGATGACTTTAGGGCTGCTCCCGCACCTAAAGCCAAACCACCTCACACCCTCACACAGCTGCAGTTGTTTCACAGCCGCTACGCAACCTTGGGGAATTTGGCCGCTCACCTTCCCCACATCCTCGCTGGATCGAGCTGCAAAAGAGTCAGAGATATGGGTGATTCCATTTATTTGGGGTCCAGTGCACTATATCAGGGGTATCCGACTTTCAAGCACTCTCTCTTTTTCTGTAATTTGCAGATGTCGGTTTCGTTTTTATAACATGCAAGGGAACATAAGCGTTTCAGACTTGCATTGCAATTTTTAAAAAAAATCATTGATTTTGCTGTTACCATCGAAACTATTGGTCGGGTCCCCTCATTTTTCCCAGTTTTTGTGTGACATGACAATCGCATCAATTTCAAAGTACCTGAAAGGGATCTCTGAGTAACTCTTTCTACTCATTTATGCAAGAGATAACAGAGTTGTAATGCAACTTCAAAATAAAACATTCCCCAATGTGATCGTATCTATGGTTTATGTACGGCGACCCCTGCAAATTTACTCGTACGACGTAAATTTTCGTGTCCCCGAATTTATGCATCAACATGCAAGTTATTCGGTAAAGTAACAAGAAAAAAAGAAGTGCTGATGCTTTTCACTTTGCACCTTTCAAATCCCAAACCATACATGTAAAAAGGAGATCAGTCTTAGTGAAGCTCAGATGTAGAATATTTCAATAAAATCTCAAACATTTATGACACATCGAATATGGTGTCCCTTAAAAAATTTACGTCTTCGGTCTTGGCCGGCCGCGCGCAGCCCCGTCTGGCGAGGTGACCGCCCTGGGAAAGCCCTTGATTTTCTCTACCCCGGATGTGCTCAACCCATTTGGAGAGGATTTACCGTGGCCATTTTGGATAGAAGTTATCGAAGGTCCAAACTTCCGTGTCCCACATTTACGCATTTTGTGATTTTACGTCTTATCCAACAAACAGGGAGAATTTGAAGATATGTATACACGTTATCACATCTTAATATGTCATGAAAATGTAGCTGTTGATGAGTTTTGATGCGTTAAAAATACCGGAAGTGTTGAAGTTGTTTCGTGTAAAACGTGTGCCATTGCAAAGTGCGTTCAGCTCCATACCGGGAAACAAAAGCCCGAGTGTCCCATTTACGCCTTAACTTACAAGTAGTTAAAGTGAGCTCTCATCCTCAAGAGTTTTGGACATTTGAATTATATACTTGTTTCTGGTGCTTCTTTATCCTCATAAAATACCTATTGGAGTTGTCGCTTATAAAGTATAATCTAAAAACGAGGGAAATGCCATAGACGTAAAGCAAATTAAAGGGAAACCAAAACAATAGTGTCTCCATTTACGTCGCCTGCACCAGGTCGTTTTCTGGAAATCAAGTCAATGTCATGGTTTATTTCGCGTTATATTTGTTACCGTAGGTCATTTTGCAAGTACCTGTATAAGTTTTAAGGTAAAAAAATTAGAAATATGTGTCGAAATGAGTGGCTGTACCTTGAGTGAGATCAAGACGTAAACAAGGACTCAAACAAGTCTATAAAGAGACACTCAAAATTTCATTTTCATGAAAAGAGGCTTTAAATAGGTCATGCTATTTGGGAAAGTAGTCAGACTAGAGTACCTAACACATGCCAACTTTCAAAGAATGAAAGTGTTCTTGGCTTTTATGTACAAAACCATTTTTAGGTTTGGTGTCCCCTTTACACCAGAAAAATGGACACGTGTGTGCACACTTGCATGCTATCTGTTCCTGAACGCGAATGCCGTTACGAAAATAGTTAATAGTTTCATAAACCTGACACAATTGGATAGTGATTAGTCAATTTCATGTGCAGATTTGATCAATTTTAAATTTTGCCACCAATGTCACACATTGGACCCCTAATAAATGGAATCACCCATATAATTTTTTTTCACAGTCACTGTGGATCTTTGCCAGATTTAATGGGAAAGTCCCTCACCACCGTGGATCTACACGCAATTTTTGTGCGGCCCAGACACCTTTGACGTCCCGGGCCAGCACTCGCTTACTCCCACCCCCCTCCCCCTCCTCCTCCACAGCGCTTTTCCCACACCTCACTCCCTAACGTCGGCCGATCGCTGTCTTGTTCCATTACGCACGAAACACACCGGCCCGTGCGCCCACGATCCACGGCCGTTCAACGTGCTGGAACCCAGAGCTGGAGCCAAACGACGGGGGGAGGGGGGGTCACAACCCCTGCTGAGTGTTCTGGGGGGAGCCCTGTGGTGACCCACCACAATCTACTTGGACATTCAACCTTCACACTCAGCTAGGCGGCAGGAAGCAGAACAATTTGCATACGGACAGAGAGCCCCTAGGGGACAATCAGAACAATGGACTATTGTTATACATCCCTGGATTAAGGAGAGGAAGTCCGGGCGCTAGTTAATCACGCGATTGATATGTATTGACTGATATGTATATCAATATGCAAATGTGCCATGCATTCTCTCTTGTCTGTATAAAAGAGCTTACTATACATGTCCCAACAGCACACACACGACACAGACACACAGCACAACACAGCACACAGTGCTGCAGTGTGTCTCTTTTGATGATGGAAGAAATAAAACTCTGCAACCATCCAGCTCGTCGCATCTCACTTGAACTTATTTGTTCCTCCACACCACAAATTAATGATAAGAAAGTCTCAAATGTACCACAACAGTCATAATTTTACAAGATTTCACAAATTTATGAGAAAAATAGTTGCAAATTTAGATAAAAACAAATTTACAGAAGCAAAGAAAACCACAAGAAAATGGTTATAAATTTAGGAGAAAAACCTCAACCCTTCAAGACTAAAGTCATTACTGAAGTATTTTTAAGTGGGTACTTTAGTACTCTCACTCAACTCAACTAGTAATGTTTTGAGTATCTACTCTTAATTATTAATTTCGTACAGCAAGACAGCACTGCTTTCACATGAGTACAATTTCTGGCTACTATACCCACCTTTGACCATATAATTTAAGTATGCATAAGTTAAATATTACTACAGTATTATGAATGGTTTTTCCATGTTTTCTCATGTTTACACATACTTTATGCCCCCCCCCAAAAAAAAATACAGTGCCACCTTACCAAAGTCTTTAATCTTTAAGCTGTGTGTTTTCTTGTGCCCATAGTGGCACAGCATGGCGCTGCGCCTGTCAACTGATATGACGTGCAGAAACACTGCCCAGCTGTACTGAGGATTTGTACTGATCATGCCAGTTCACAAGGTGGCAGACACACGTTGGAGGGCTCATGGATGACATGTAATACACCAAAGAGGAAGAAATCCTTCTTCTTCTTCTTCATCTTTGAGATTAGAAAACAAAATGGACGTTACCCATCGCTGGACATATTGAAATCTTAGACGGAGGAGGAAATTCGGGAGCATTTGCACCAACTATGATGCTAAAAAGAGATTAGTGAGTTTATGGAGGTAAATGTTTACATTTTCTTATAACAGAGGGAGCGCGATGCTGCCTGGTATTCACCTGCTGCCCTAGCGCCATGTGACTAGAGAACAATCAATCGCCCCGGTTGCATGTCGTCATAAAAGATAAATTGCTGCGGAATAAAAGCAAAATATAGGTGGAATAATCAATAACAGTTTCTGGATGTGAGAGGAAAAAATAAAATGACCGCGAGAGAACAAAATACCGTCCAGAATGCCCGGAAAGGCCCAAGTCAGCGAGCCGCCTTCGCCAGGGGTAAGTGATGAATATGGCTTGTTTTGTTTACATTGTACTGCATTGTACTGATTTTCTGGTTCATATACTTTGAAGATAAGATAACAAAATGCCCACAGCAAGAAACGGTGACAAAAAGCAGAACCATTCTTTGTGTAAATATGTCCAAAGTCCACGTTTGACTGACAGTTATGTTATTCGATATGGGCGCCGTGGCATTATGCAAATTAGATGCATAAATTTACTCCTATCTGAAACTTTGGATCATATTGTACGTCTTTTTAATTGTCAGTAAGCCATTATCTCTTACCACTTTCAAGTTATAGCCTTGGAAATCTATGACATCTGAACTGAACATTTTCTTGAAAAATATCTTTACCACTCCTGACCACTAGGGGTTATTTCGCAGTTTGGCGACAGACACAGTTAAGAGGTTAAGCAAGAGGAAACACTGTTTTACCAACACACAAACATTTCAGTAAAACAGTAATCCCCAACTTGTATGAAGCTGTAAAATACTGTGTTTCCACTTCACTGACTTCGGCAGAGAGAATTGCTCCTCCGAGTGACAGCTGGACATCTAGAACAACAATTGACACTACACACCCTTTACACTTAAAAAAGGACTTGGCACCACTTGGTCACATCTTCAGTTAAATAAAAGGTGTATTATTGTCATTTCTTAATGTGATAATTTATGTATTTCATTATCCAAGTTAGAGTATTCCTGGTACAGCTTTCAGCATTAGGTCTCTGAGAATTTTTTTCCCCAAGTAAAGCGGTTATTAATAGAAATTTTCTGAGTGAATCAATATTGGATAGGATCAAATCAGAATCAAATCGATTCAGAACCCCAATAATCAGAATTGAACTGATTCTGGAAATTGATGATTCTCAGCTCTGACGATGATGACGGTGATGATAGTGAGAGGGAAAAATCGATCAGTGTTGCTCTTCCCAGGTTTCCTGACCTGACTCACTTCTCAGCCAGTCAAACATCTTTCCTGCTCTTACTGAACATGAATGTGGCTTGCATTAAACCAGCTCAGCTTTCCCATCTACCAAACTTTCATGACCTGTGAAGAACAAGGCAGATCTGTCCTGTTTGTCATTCTATCAATTATTTCCTCTCTGCTTTTTAATTCAGTTCAATTCAATTCAACTTTATTTATATAGCGCCATTTCACAACAACAGTCATCTCAAAGCACTTTCAACTGTAGGGGAAACCTCCACAATTGCAGAAAGACCCCAGCAATCATACGATCCCCTATGAGCAAGCGCTTGGCGACGGTGGAGAGGAAAAACTCCCTTTTAACAGGAAGAAACCTCCAGCAGAACCAGGCTCAGGGAGGGGCAGTCATCTGCTGCAACTGGCTGGGGGTGAGGGGATAGAGAAGACAAAAAGAACAGACATGTAGAGAGCAAACAGCACAATGGGGACTCAATCTATGGGAGAGAACAAACAGATGTTAATGACCAGCAAAAAAAAATTATTTCATTGAGAGTGAAGAAAGGAGTGAAGCCCAGTGCAATTATTGGAGGTCCCCCGGTTGTCTAAACTTAATAGCAGCATAACTAAGGGAGGGTTCAGAGACACATGATCCCTCCCTAATTGTAGGCTATATCAAAAAGGAAGGTTTTAACCCTATTCTTAAAAACAGAGATCGAGTCTGACTCCCGAATCCCGATTGGCAGCTGGTTCCACAAGAGAGGAGCTTGAAAACTGAAGCCTCTGCCCCCCATTGTACTTTTGGAGATTCTAGGTATTACAAAGTAATCCAGCATTTTGGGAGTGTAGTGCTCTGTTAGGATAATAGGGTAGTATCAGATCTTTTAAATAAAAGGGGCCTGATTGTTTAGAGCTTTGTAAGTAAGAAGAAGGATTTTAAACTTTATGGGAAGCCAATAAAGGGAGCCCAGAACCGGAGAGATATGATCTCTCTTTCTAGTACCTGTTAAAACTCTTGCTGCAGCATTTTGGATCAACTGAAGACTTTTTAGAGATTTTTTTAGGACAACCTGATAATAAAGAGTTACAATAATCTAATCTCGAGCTAACAAAAGCGTGGATCAGTTTCTCAGCATCACTCTGAGACAAGATGCTCCTAATCTTGGCAATATTACGCAAATGATAGAAGGCAGTCTTAGAAACATGTTTAATATGTGAATTGAAAAACAGATCTTGATCAAAAATAACTCCAAGGTTCCTCACAGAGCTATTAAGAGAAAGAGTAACTGCATCCAAACTGAAAGTTTGATTTGGAAAGGTATTTCTAAGGTTTTTTTGGACCAACAAGAATGGCTTCAGTCTTATCTGAATTTAATAGCAGGAAATTCCAAGTCATCCAAGCTTTGATTTCCTTAAGACAGGCTTCTAACTTGGCTAATTGATTACTATCATCTGGCTTCATTGACAGGTATAATTGTGTGTCATCTGCATAACAATGAAAATGTACACAGTGCTTCCTAATAATGTTGCCTAAAGGAAGCATATACTGTATAAACTAAAAAGAGTAGGGTCTAGCACAGATCCCTGTGGAACTCCATGACTGAGCTTTGAGTTGAAAGAAAACTCATTATTGACATGGACAAACTGGAACCTATCAGATAAATAAGATCTAAACCACTGCAACAAAGTTCCATTAAGTCCAACATAGTGTTCTAATCTATCAAGTAGAATATTATGATCGATAGTGTCAAAAGCTGCACTAAGGTCTAAAAGGACAAGTACAGAAACAAGTCCATTATCAGATGCGATCAGGAGGTCATTAGTGACTTTCACTAAGGCTGTTTCAGTACTATGATGGATTCTGAACCCAGACTGAAACTCTTCAAATAAACCATTTCCCTGCAAGTGGTCAAATAATTGCGTAGCAACAGCTCTTTATAAGATCTTTGAAATGAAAGGGAGATTAGAGATTGGTCTCCTGTTAGCTAAAACTCCTGGATCCAGCGTTGGCTTTTTGAGTAAGGGTTTAATTACATCAGTTTTAAAAGCCTGCGGTACATGGCCTAATGTTAATGAAGAATTGATTATTTGAACAATAAAGCTACCAATAAATGGGAAGACTTCTTTAAATAATCTGGTAGGAATAGGGTCTAAAAGACAAGTTGAAGGCTTGGATGAGGAAACTATTTTATCTAACTCTAAAAGGTCAATTGGAGTAAACTGATCCAAACAGATGTCAATTGAAGTTGTAGGAGTTACTGTATTTAAGTTAACAGTGGGAAGAATCTGACTGATTTTATCTCTGATAGATGAAATTTTATTATTGAAAAAGTTCATAAAGTCCTGAGTAGTAAGCTCTAAAGGAATGCTAGGATTGACAGAGTCCTGACTCTTTGTCAGCCTGGCTACAGTGCTGAAAAGAAACCTGGGATTATTCTTGTTTTTTTCTATTAATGCAGAATAATAACTCGTTCTAGCTTTTCTCAAGAGATTTTTTTTATAAATTAAAAGATAATTTCTCCAAGCTAAATAGATTTCATCTAAATTAGTGGAGCGCCATTTTCTTTCTAATTGACGAGTCTTCTGTTTTAAGCTACGAGTTTCTGTGTTGAACCAAGGAGTTAGAAATCTCTGATTAGACTTTTTCTTTTTTTAAAGGGGCTACCGTGTCTAGAGTCTGATGCAGAGAAGCTGTAACACTATCCACCATGCTATCAATTACAGAAGGAGTAAGCTGTCTATAGCTTTTTTCCGTTGTGTTGACACATGGCATAGAGGAAACAATCTACATAAATTTGGTAACAACATCATCTGAGAGGCATCTACTGTAGTAATATTTTTCTTTAGGAGCCAAATAATCAGAAATAGTAAAATCAAAGGTTAACAGACAATGGTCTGACAGTACAGGGTTATGAGGAGACACTACCAGCTTTTCTATTTCTATGCCATATGTCAGAACAAGGTCCAATGTATGGTGGAGATAATGGGTAGAATTTCCTATTTTCTGAGAAAACCCCATCGAGTCTAAAATTGAATTAAATGCCAAATTAAGGCAATTACTATCTACATCTACATGTATATTAAAGTCCCCTACTATAATTATTCTATCTTATTTCAGCACTAAATCAGCTAAGAATTCGGCAAATTCGGATAAAAACTCTGAGTAGGTTGATGGGGGACGATAAACTATGCCAAATAAAATTGGATTTAGCCTAAAATTGCTAAAATGCCCAATACTGAGGACCAGGCCCTCAAAGGAATTATAACGTGTTTTTTGCGTTACATTAACTAGTAATTTGGAATGGTAAATTGCTGCTACTCCTCCACGACCAGAACTTCTGGGATTTTGACAGTTTAAATAACCAGAGGGAGTTGATTCATTTAAACCAACATAATCCTCTTGCCCTAACCAAGTCTCTGTCAGGGATATTAAATCAATCTGATGGTCAATTAACAGATCATGGACTAGCAGAGACTTGGGAGTTAGAGACCTAATATTTAACAGACCACATTTAATTTTTAAATTATGAGGAGGAACAGAGGCCAAATCATGAAATTTAGAGGCTTCATGTTTAATTTGAGTTTTACCAACTTTTTGTTTAATTGCTTTGGGATATATACATTATATTTTTTCTTATACATTTTTTCTTATACATATTTTCTTATACATTATATTTTTATTTACTTTGGAGGGAGCAGACAATGATTCTCTGATGGGGAAGACAGGGGCTAAGTTGAGGGGTGGCAGATGAAGAGGGGCTGCAGAGAGGCGTGTAAGACTGTGACTCTGCTTCCTGGCCCCAACTCTGAGTTGTCAATGTTTTGGAAATTTGGATAAAAATGATGCCAGATTGTTAGATAAATGAGATGCACCATCCAAAGTGGGATGGATGCCGTCTCGTCTAATAAGACCAGGTTTTCCCAAAATGAGCTCCAATTGTCTATGTAGCCCACGTTGTTTACAGGACACCACACAGACAGCCAGCGGTTGAAGGATGACAAGTGGCTAAACATCTCATCACTGGTAAGATTGGGGAGGGGCCCTGAGAATACTACAGAGGCAGACATCGTTTTTGCAGAGTCACACACCGATTCCACGTTAAGTTCTGTGACTTCCGACTGCCGGAGTCGGACATCGTTAACGCTGGCGTGGATAACAATTGTGGAGTATTTACAGTTACTTTTAGCCAGCATTTTCAAATTTGACTCGATGTCGCCTGCTCTGGTCCCAGGAATGCATTTGACTATGGCCGCTGGAGTCTCTAGGTTCACGTTTCTGACTACAGAGTCGCCAATGATCAGAGTTTTTTCCTCAGCGGGTGTATCGCTGAGCGGGGAAAAACGATTAGAAACATGAACAGGTTGGTGGTTAACTGGGGCCTAGCGACTAGGCTTCCTTCTCACCGTCACCCACCCAGTCTTCTCGCTGCTGAGGAGGGCCGGAGGACCACTAACAGGCCGCCCTATGCTAGGGAGCTCCGCTGCAGCTAGGGGACGTCCGTCAAGATTAACTGGCGCAGACGGTGTTTCAATGCAGCGGAGCCGGGATTCCAAATCAGACAACCTCACCTCAAGCGCCTCAAAAAGACAACATTTATTACATTTACTGTTATCACTAAAAGAGGCAGAGGTGTAGCTAAACATCTGACAGAGATAGCACACCAGAGGAGAAGGGGAGCTAGTGGCTAACCCGAAGCTAACAAAAACACCAATGAAAGGTGAACAGAAGGCTGAAGAGGGTGATTAGATGACACTGAGTACGCACACAGGTGCAAAAGGCTTGATAAACAAAAGTGAGAGCTAACAGTAGATGGAAAAAAGTGATTAAAATACAATTAATGACAAAATCCTTGGGAGAACGAGGAGAGCAAACCACAGACAGTCAGCAACACAGGAAGTGACGATACATTACCACAGGAAGGTCAGCATTCATGTATGTTTTTAATACTATTTTGGACTTCCTTCATTGTCAGTAAAGTCCTTCAAGCTATTATGCCTTGGTGAAACTGAGAGGCATACATTAGTCAGTTAGTGTGTCTGTGTATGTATCTGTCCATCCGCCTCTCTGTTTCAGCTCACCCGGTCAAAATTAAGTGGAACTAAAGGCTTGTATCGTTCTATCACCATATTTTCTCAACTTCTAATTTGCCAGAATTTTGAAATAATGCTTTGTTTTTTAAATATACACAAAATTAGCTCACCTTTACTGTCAATGGAATGGTACTGTGCATGCACCCAGAAACTCCCGCCAGAGGAAAGTACTGAGCAATCCGCCAATACTGGGTGAACAAATGTCTGTCTTTTTGCCTGTCTGTTTTCTTCCTCTGCCACTAAACAGCAAAAGCTCCCATTCGTCTTGATTATTGTATTCACATACCTCCATCGCTTCCACCATTTAAAACATCTGCCACCCGTGCCCTTATTTGTGTTTGGATTGCAGCTGTTCAAACCAGTTTGGTGGCTCTTGGCTGCTGACAGTACGGGCATGTGAACTGCAGATTATTTTCACTGCGCATGCGTGTACTCCAAAACTACTGGATGGATTTGGATGAAATTTTTACCAGAGGTGGTCCTTGGGCTAGAGAGGAACCCATAACATTTTGGTGATGATCCGGGAATGCATACCACCACCAAGACTCTGGCACCGAGGCATCAGCACCTTGGTGCCTTCATTAACCAGGTATTCAAGTTGAACATTGCAAGCAGAACCGGAATGCAACTCATAAATTTATTGTTATAGAAGTTCCTACTGGTAGGCACCTTGTATGATGCTGTTTTGTAAATATTATTTTAGTTAACAAAATTCTACTGTATGTATGTCAAACTGATTTCTGGGGAAAAAAAAAAAAAAAGGATTTCTACATGTACTGTAGATACTACTTTTATGAATACACGATAGAGTTTTTCCGATAGCCAATATGCTGGTAGTTTGAAGAAGGTTTTGCTGATGTCAATATTAATATACTATGAGCATATTTTCCCACCTATTTCCATGTCTTTTGCCTTACATTGATGATTAACTGGCATATTTAGATACATCCCCCAAGAAAAATAAGACAACTACCACAAATTAATATGAAAATAAATACTGTACATGTTATTTATTTTTAATAACATCTTCAACAGAACTTTAAACTTCCTCCTTTTTAACAGTCTTAGAGAATACTGATACTGTGACTTTCATTTCAACATTTAGTGACACACTCACCTGCCCCACAGCTGGGACGCTGTGGATTTGCTCCCCTGACCAGGTCATACTATATACTGTAAAAATAATACCTTTCTACCTTCTAGCTTGGTGCTCAGCATAATCCAACGTAGAAAGGAATGTTAACAGAGATACCAGAGCACTGGCATCCCCCCATCCCCCCGTAGTTTTCACTACTTGCAGTAGCTATGTGGCCTAGGGATATAAAAATAGAATTAGGCTCTGACCCATACACTACATGCTGTAGAAAGGAAGTTAAGTAATTGTTGAAATGGATAATTTGTCACATGTACAACAAACATTTTTTTATGGAAATCAGTTAATTTAAGAGCAATTTACATTTTTTTCAGTATTGTTGTATTTATTGGCTGTTTTTGAACTCCCCAGTATGATGACCTCACCAATACATTCTGGCATGAGAAAACAATGTTGTATCATCTTGTAGATATTAATTTCTGGCCATTCATCAGTGTAAACTAGGAGCATTTCAAGCAAAGACCATCCGTCCACCTACCCGCCCACCCATCCGTCCGTCCATCTGTCTGTCCGTCTGTCCATCCATCATCTCCCACTCATCCGGGGGTCTGGGACTCGGAGCAGCAGTCCAAGCAGAGAAGATAGACTGCCACCCGGTTCTCATAGCACCAATGATCCCTCCTGCAGGTGGTGACCTCACTGGAGGGTGGACCAGTGTGTCTTGTTGTGTTGTTTGTAACTTTTCATGGGGATCTGCTGGACTCCTCTTGGTCTGGCCCTTTACCCAGGACCTGTTTGCCATGGGAGACCCCTATCAGGGGCAAACTGCCCCTTACAAAGTAGCTCCTGGGATTATTATTATTATTATTATTATTATTCTGCAGTGATGCGGATGTTGTACCGGCCTGCTGTGGTGAAGAGGGAGCTAAGCTTGAAAACAAAGCTGTTGATTTACCAGCCAATCTACATTCCTAACCTCACCTATGGCCATGAGCTTTGGGTAATGATTGAAAGAATGTGATCGTGGATACAAGCGGCTGAAATGAGCTTTCTCTGTAGGATTGCTGGACTCACCCTTAGAGATAGGTTGAGAAACTCAATCATCCAGGAGAGGCTTAGAGTAGAACTGCTGCTCCTCCACATTAAAAGGAGCCAGTTGAGGTGGTTTGGGCATCTGACCAGAATGTCTCCTGGATGTCTCCCATTTGAGGCATTCCAGGTACGTCCCACTGGGAGGAGACCCCAGGACACGCTGGAGAGACTATGACTCCCAGCTGGCCTGGGAATGTTTTGGGATCCTCTCTGAATAACTGGAGCAGGTGGCTGGGGAGAGGGAAGTCTGGGCTTCTCTGCTTGAGTTGCTGCCTCCACAACCAAGACCCCCGGAAAAGTGATAGAAAATGGATGGATGGATTATTAGGGCATGGAAGCCCCCGCACCATGATAAGGTGGCGATCCATGGAGAAGCAGAGCTCATTTAAATTTCCATTTTTCTTCTGCAGGTCTGTATCAAATGAAGAAGGTTGCGGTGATCATTCACAAAGTAACATGACTGAACAAGTACTGTATTTGAAAGTGCAAAGCTTCACATTCAAACAGGCCACATTGTTTGTTGCTTCCACTGAAATGTGTTCAGCGTAGCTTGGCTGAACGGACACTAAACACACAGTACAGAGGAGCACTGACCCAGAGCTGTTATGATCATCAGCCATGGTTCTAAACTAAGTTTGAACTCCCACACAGACTCACTCACTGACTTTCATATTAAACCCAGCCAGTGTGAACAGCAAATTCAATGCACAATTTACATGGTGGAGATCAGATTAATTCAGCATGCAGAAGGGCGGTTTAACTAGGAAAGCTGCTAACACAGCTCTACTTTTCAATAAGTTTAGGCTCTCTGTGTGGACTTGTTTTGTCAAGAACTCATTTCCCAGTGTACCTTTACCCATGACTCTGTGATAAGGTCCTATGTTAACTCCAACACTGCTGCTGTAGAGCTTTTAAAAGGTTCTCAGCAGCTGGACACAGCACATCATCCTTCTGTTCTCTCACTCACTGCAATAATATGCTTGAAAGTCACCAACCAACCATCAAATTTCTACATTATCAGGTAGGGGACAAATCTTAGTATTGTGATACTTTGTGTCCACGATAGTGTATTGATTCAGAGACCCCGGTATTGTGATATGTTATTATAAATGTTGCAAACACAAACTTGGCTTTTTAGATATAAAAACCAACTGACTTTTCAGTCCACTACACAGTGCTAAATGATCACTGTATGTAGGTCAGCATAGCAAAAGGGTGAATCCTGAGCTCTAGCCAGGAGTTGAACAAGACAAAGATCAGTATGGGAAATCACAATACATGATATTGCATGGTAGTATCACATTGCAGCCCAAGTAGTGTGATGATGCCGTATTGCGTGGCCTCTGGTGATTCCCACCCCTACTATCAGGTATGTTATTGGTGGGACTACTTCCCTCATATGTTTTATCCTGTGCGTGTCTATTATTGTTAACTTCAAGGATAAAAAGAAAATGACATCATTTTCAGAGCTATTTTACTGAGATACAGTATATGATTGAGACTGACTTCATCAGCCATGGGACAGCTGCACTGCAGAGCTGCTTCCTGTCATGGAAATGATAGTAGAATTTGTCAATATAGTTCTTAAGGCCTTTCAGCATGATCTGGTGGGTTGGTGCAGTAAAATTAGTCCAGAAAAAGGCTTTCCAGTTATAAGTTCAACAAAAACTTTAGGTAAATGTACTATGTTGGATGTTGCCCTGATCTGGTGTAGTCTTGTGGCCACAGCATCATACTGCTCTCACACTGACTGCTGTGGGTCATGGCACCCTTGCCTGGAGTGGTAACAGGTAATAGAATAAACTCCCATTGAAAATCAGCTCTGTGAAACAGTGGTGGGTACTGTCGCCGAGCAGCAAAAAGGTCCCGGGTACAAACCTGAGAGCTGACCAGCCTGGGACCAATTTATGTGGTGTGTCTGTGTGGGTTTTTGCCAGGTACTCTGGTTTCCTCCCACAGTTCAAAGACGTGCACAATGTGAGAGTGAATGGTTGTCTGTCTCTCTGTGTTGGCCCCGCAGTAGACTGGTGACCTGTCCAGGGTGGACCCTGCCTCTCGCCCAAAGAAGCCGGGATAGGCACAGGCCCACCACTACCGAAAAGGATCAAACTACAGTGGTACCTCTACTTACGAACGTCTCTACATACGGAATTTTCAGGTTACGACACGCCTCAACGGGAAAATATTGCCTCTTGTTACGAACGAAATTTCAGGATACGAAAGGCAAAAAAGTACGCGCTCCTCGCAGCTCCCGTAGTTTACCGAACGTAAACATACCTGTAGCTGCTCTGCCATTGGCTATCGCCTAGCATCTTCCTGGTATCCCATTGGCCACGAAGTTTTTTTTGTTTTTTTGTTTTTTTCAAAACTTTATTAAGAACAAGGTGAAAGTTTTACGTGTGTGTACAGTACAGAATTAACATTTATTCACTATGGGCCCCAAGAAAGTGACGGAGATAAGTGGAAAAGGAGAAAAGAAGAAGAGAGTTTTTTTGTCCATACAAAGAAGGAGATAATCGAAAGGTATGAAAAGGGGATGCGTTTGGTTGATCTCGCCAAAGAATATGGCCGTAATACATCAACGATCAGCACGGTATTAAAACAAAATGAAGCACTTACAAGCCGACAAAAGCAAACGTCCTTGGATCAGAACATGAACCAAAGAAGGCAAAAGGTGACGACGTCGACGACGATAGCAGTTAAAAGGTAAATGAACATAATTTTTATTATTCTTTCTCTTTTATTATTCTCTTTTATTATTCTTTCTCTCATTTTAAACTCTCATTTTATGTTTATTGTGCAGTAATCTAATTGTAACATGTATTTGTTACATGTTTTGATGCGTTTTTATGATTTATAAAAAAATTTATGCCCGAATTTTGGGGGGCTTGGAACGGATTACGGCATTTACATGTAAAACGCGCCTCTACTTACGGAATTTTCACGTTACGAGAATACTTCCGGAACGAATTAATTTCGTAAGTAGAGGTACCACTGTATTAATTAATGCTCTGCACTGTGTGTTCATATATTCATATATTTATTCCATCCAGCTACAATGCTCTGCACTGTGTGTCTGTGTGTGTGTATATATATATTTTATAGTAATATGTACATATGTATATTAGCTGCTCTTGCTTGCTTGTTTTTTCTTGCCTTCTGATTGTTGCTCTGAGTGTTGCTATCCCTGTGCTGTTGCAATCCTGGAATTTCCCCGTTGTGGGACTAATAAAGGCTTATCTTATCTTATCTTATCTTATCTTAAGAAGATGGATGGATAAAAAGGACTGTGGAATATTCACTTACTTGATAACTAATTAATTAATGGAGTGTTGATTAATTGTTAACATCCCAACTGTAGCATCAATCCATGTGACTCCAATCTAGAAAATAACTCTTCAACTTAAAGAAATTGTTTCACCCAAAAGTCTGGTCAAGAATTGTTTCCTTCACCTAAGGACCACAGTTTGAAAACACATTCCATGGTAAAAGGGCCGATAAGGATACCATTTCGTGCCAGGAACAGATGAGTTTCAAGTCATAAATCCCGGCGCTTCCTCCCCAGCAAGGCAGTTTTATGCTTAAAGTACTGTTTTGAGGCATTCCAGATATTTTGGACTGCATTCCACAGGTCGCTAGGAATTATCCACAGCTCTACATTGCCCCCTTCTGTCAACTCAGGAACATGTTGGATTTAATCAACATGGGAATTTGGGGTTTTATCTGCTGAAATAATCCTTTCTCCTCAAGACTTTATTTTTCAGGAAATACTGCTCAGAACACTGTTGAAGATGACCGCCTCTGTGTTGGACAATGATGGGTTTGAAATGTTTCATTAATCATTGATTTTAAATATGCTGCATGTTTGGAAATGCTTAAATGAACCTTATTCTAATGTACTATGTTAATTACAGAAGGACACATTTATAAAAGTGCATGCTCACTGAAAGTTAGTCATGAATCACTGAAGTTAGCTTAGATTTTATATTAAGTACGTATATAATGAATTTAACCGTTGAAATGTGTATATGCCTTCTGAAACTTATGCCAGTCATCTGACTGGTACCAGCCAATCACCAGTCCGTCTCTGTTGGAGGACGCCCCTTTCATTCTATTGGTCGGTTACAGACAAAGGACTGCTTTCTTATTGGACCATAGTCCATTTGAATCTCCCACAATAGCCGATAATTGGTTCTTCCTGTTGCCAGTCATATTTTACGATCCAAGGAGCGCGCTCTGTTCAATAGAGAAAATGCCCTAGTAGTTCAGTTCAGTTTTTGTCGAGTTTTCTGTGAGTTTTGTCAGTTTCAGAAGTCTTGTGTTCTTAAAGTTGTCTTTTGTTAAGTCTTTTTCTGTTTTTTGGTATTTGAGGAGAGATTCTTTCTTGTTGAGCTCAACCCTTCTTAATGGAGCGAAAGTCCAAAACGCCTTTTTCCCCCTCCTCAGACACCGTGTTTATTCTGCTGAACTTTTTCTATTGATTTTCTGTAACTCGCCGTTAAAGTGGACTGATAGTGATTTTTGAACTTTTTCGCGCTGGACTGCCTCATCCACGGATCACAAAGTCAGATGAAATAGGATTTCGTGAGTGGAACTGTTTACATCCATTTTCCTTCAGCCTGTGTTTTCTTACTGGCTGGTGGACATCCTAAATTTGCGGGCCAGGACAGGATCTGTTACCTAAGAAGAGACATCACACCTGCCCAGGGGGCCAGCCGTTCATTCTACCAACGGCTCCACTCTCTGGACACCCGCTGCTAAGTCTGCGCCATAACCGCTGTAACTGGAAAGGACTGCTGGCAGTCTTTCCTCCTTTCTGCCATCTGCTGGCATTCAAGATCATCGCTGAACTCTGAAGACACAGCTGTTCGTAAGCCAGACTTCCACTTCCTATCTGCTGGGCTAAATGTGATGTGTAATTCTAATTGAATATGACCAATTTTTCATGTTAAAGTTAGTTCTTAAGCTATGATAGGAGCTATAAGCTGAAGGAAAATTAATATTCCTCTTTTCAATAACCTCCGTTTTTTTAGAGTAACTAAGTGCCTTTTTCATATAATCAGCTTTCATCATTTTCTCCATAAAATTGCGTCCAATTTTATGCATATTTTTGTTACAGTTACTTCACAGTCTCCCATTGCGTTACAGTTACAAATTCAAAATCTGGTTTCTCTTGTTTCCACAAAGGTTTAAGTATAGACTTTATGCTCAGGAATCCGTTACTAGTTAATATGATATTTGATACTTGATGATCATTTCACCTGCTTACAAATCAATTGAATGTAATGTCACTTAACTTGAGTTTGATTATTAAAACGGTTAACGGTATATAGAAGTTTCTGCTTGATTTCTTTTGGGTGTGTGCTTTTCTGGGTCACGGCAGAAGAATTCACGAATATTGAGACTGGTTAACGAAAGGTTCAAGGATTATTTATTAAAAAATTGTCCAAGTTGGACTAGTGCCCCTTTACGAGTGTTTCTCTCTTGTTTTGTGAGTGTTTATGGTCATGAAGTAAACCTCTGTTCTCACACACAACTCTAAATATAAATTAAATAATCCTTGTACCTTATCATACTTACAATCAATTGTTACACGCTATACCAACTTTAATCACCTGAAAGAACTCTCTGAAAATTTGAGGAAATGTGTCTCACATTTGCAAGAATAGCTGCTGATTTTTACTGTCCTCTTAATTAAGCTGACAGGCCACTTTACATTTTAACGCTCCTCTTTTACACCATGTTTATAGGTACATGCAGATAGGACTGGGCGATTAATAGAACCGAAAGCCAAAGTTCGGGGTGCACACCAACTTAATTTTGTTCATGTCGGGATTTTTTTCTCCTCTCCTTGTTGTGTTCATGTACTACCCCTTTAAGATGTGCCAGCAGAGTTATGTGTGTGGGCATGTACCTTCACACCCCGGAAGCAGTGCACTTCAAAAGCTGTTCAAAAGCAGCAAAAAAAAGTGAAATGGCTTGTAATGAACAGAAATGTGGTCTCCGTCCATATAGTATGTGATGATTGACGTGCTATTTCATCTGAAGATGTCAAGAAAAAGTGAGCGGAGTGCACACATACTAACATGTAGATGCCTGAAGTGAGTTGCTGTTAGCCTCTGATGGCTATCCACATCATCTCAACCATTTTTTTTTTTTTCCTGCCGGGATGGACGACCATAGTGGACAAGCTCAGGCCGCTATCATGTGTCATGGGACCCACACGGGAAACATCAACATAATAGAATGGGGGAAGGAGAAGTTGTTTGTGGCGGCGCCTTGCATGGCAGCGACCCCTCTGATTCTACATGTGATTAACATTGTAGATAGGAGAAACATAATTTCGTTCTACTGTACATGACTGGCTGTATGGACTGAATGACAACAGAGATGGCTTCTTCTTCTTGTAATGCTGGCTTCTGCTTTGATGCAGAACATGAGTGATGGAGAGTTATCACCATATGAAAAAATTGTACTATACTAATATTGATTGCTGAGAAAACTATACTGTATTGGGCCACCTTCATATAACTTTTATGACATCCAATTCAAACTCATGACGACCAAATGGAAAACTTTGATCCTCTGTGTAGGAGGATTAACACAACATAACAAAAGTAATTTTTTTGTAAGTTGTCTGTGTTTTTTCAACTGATTTAAGACAATTTTGCACCGCTGAATCCGAAAATGACATCCGTTTCTCTCGATCAGGTCAGGTTTTTATGCTAAGTTGTAAGCAGTTGTACAGTTGTACTGTACAGTTGTACCGGAGTGGTGGCTCAGTTGGTAGAGCATCCGCCCCACACCCGGGAGGCAGGGGTTCAAATCCCGGCCGGGTCATGCCAAAGACCATGTAAAAGTGGAACTTCCTGCCGTCCAGCTTGGTGCTCAGCAATAACGGAATGGAGGAGGGAAATCTGTGGCGGCGCCTTGCATGGCAGCGGCCCTCTGATTCTGCACTGGGGTGTGTGTGATTGACACTGTAGGTAGGTAAAGCACAATCTCGTTCTACTGTACATGATTGGTTGTACGGTTGAATGACAATAAGGGTGATTTAATTTAATTTAATTTTTTAATTTAGATTGAATAGTAGACAGTGATAAAGGTAAGTACATGTAAATTGAATGTTATGTCATCGTTGTTCAAAATTCAGAGAATTTCAAGAAATAAAAAAGAATTTTGCATCATATAAAGCGAAAATACCCGTACAGGTAAACAAAAACGTAAAAAACATGTGGCCATAGTTCAAAAAGTTGACCTGATTGAGCAAAACCAATGTGATTTTTGGATTCAGCACATCAAAATTGTCCTAAATCAGCTAAAAAAAACTTAGACAATAAATTTGGTGTTGACCAGTGTTATTGATGGAAGATCTGTGATATGCTGATGATGCAGCCCTGAGATCCAAATTAAGACCTGGCCTGATGAGATATGTAATGCCACCACATGAAAAGAATAAAGTATATGGTCTAATTTTTTTTTTTTTTCCGGTTCCGGTTCCGCCGGACCGGCGGCACCACACGAGTCGGCTGCCTGTTGCAACAGCCTTTTTTTTATCTTCCTTCTTCTTTCTACACCTTTCACTCTGTATATATATCACGGACGCACGGATCAACCCGGGGGTCTCCCGGGTCGGCGGACGGAGCCACGGTTTGCAGCGGGAGACGTTACAGCGGGGAGGAGCTAGTGCTAGCTAGCACTTGGCCGCCGCCCGGTGCTAATGGGAAACTCGACATACCGGGAGCTGTAGCGAAAATGACGCGGGTACCGGGCTGGAGTTTAGGCGGCGTGAAAGAAATATAAGACAGAATAATAAAGAGCGATGGCAAGAACCAAGCAGACCGCCCGTAAAAATCTACTGGAGGAAGAAGCCCCCCAGGAGACAGCTAGCCACCAGGGCTGCTCGGAGAGGCCCTCCGGCCACCGGCAGAGTGAAGAGGCTTCGCCGTCACAGGCCCGTGGCTCTGAGAGAGATCTGTCGCTACCAGAAATCCACGGAGCTGCTCATCCGTAAGCTGCCCGTCCAGCGCCTGGTGAGGGAGATCGCTCAGGACTTCAAGACCGTCCTGCGTTTCCTGAGCTTCGCCGTCATGGCTCTGCAGGAGACCAGCGAGGCCCACCTGGTGGTCTCTTCTTCGCTAAGGGGGTCACCATCATGCCCAAAGACTTCCAGCTGGCCCGCTGCATCCGCGGAGAGAGAGCTTAGACTTTCTGCTGCACATTAACCAGCCATAATGCTCTGCACTGTGTGTCTATATATATATACATTTATAGTAATATGGACATATGTTTACTAGATGTTGTTTTTTCTTGCCTTCTGATTGTTGCTCTGAGTGTTGCTATCCCTGTGCTGTTGCAATCCTGGAATTTCCCCATTGTGGGACTAATAAAGGCTTATCTTATCTTATAAGATAAGATAAGATAAGATAAGCCTTTATTAGTCCCACAATGAAGGCTTATCTTATCTTATAAGATAAGATAAGATAAGCCTTTATTAGTCCCACAATGGGGAAATTCCAGGATTGCAACAGCATAGGGATAGCAACACTCAGAGCAACAATCAGAAGGCAAGAAAAAACAACATCTAGTAAACATATGTCCATATTACTATAAATGTATATATATAGACACACAGTGCAGAGCATTATGGCTGGTGAATGTGCAGCAGAAAGTCTAAGCTCTCTCTCCGCGGATGCAGCGGGCCAGCTGGAAGTCTTTGGGCATGATGGTGACCCCCTTAGCGAAGAAGAGACCACCAGGTGGGTCTCGCTGGTCTCCTGCAGAGCCATGACGGCGAAACTCAGGAAACGCAGGACGGTCTTGAAGTCCTGAGCGATCTCCCTCACCAGGCGCTGGACGGGCAGCTTACGGATGAGCAGCTCCGTGGATTTCTGGTAGCGACGGATCTCTCTCAGAGCCACGGACCTGTGACGGCGAGGCCTCTTCACTCTGCCGGTGGCCGGAGCGCCTCTCCGAGCAGCCCTGGTGGCTAGCTGTCTCCTGGGGGGCTTCTTCCTCCAGTAGATTTTACGGGCGGTCTGCTTGGTTCTTGCCATCGCTCTTTATTATTCTGTCTTATATTTCTTTCACGCCGCCTAAACTCCAGCCCGGCACCCGCTTCGTTTTCGCTACAGCTCCCGGTATGTCGAGTTTCCCATTAGCACCGGGCGGCGGCCAAGTGCTAGCTAGCACTAGCTCCTCCCCGCTGTAACGTCTCCCGCTGCAAACCGTGGCTCCGTCCGCCGACCCGGGAGACCCCCGGGGCGATCCGTGCGTCCGTGATATATATACAGAGTGAAAGGTGTAGAAAGAAGAAGGAAGATAAAAAAAAAGGCTGTTGCAACAGGCAGCCGACTCGTGTGGCGCCGCCGGTCCGGCGGAACCGGAACCGGAAAAAAATAATATAGACTTAAAATCCTAACCAGCTGTCACTGAAGAGCTCTCACCTCTGGGAGCAAGGTTGAGCATGGCCCCAGCCCGCACTGAAATTTCCTCCTGAGATGCAGCTGTGAAGTCATACTCCGCTCGGGCCACGACATGGTCATCCTCTCCGCTGGCCCAGTTGGTGCCTGTAGTTCACAGGAGCACTCATGGAGCCAGGAATCCGCCAGCCAGCACTCAGCACTTATCTTATCTTATCTTATCTTAATGATAAACCCAACAAAAACAAAGTGGTAGCAGTAGCAACAAAGGAGGACAAAAATGTTGAACGCAGTGATACACCTCTGGAAGAAGCAAATCATTTCACGTATCTTGGTGTGAGAATCCCGAGAGATGGTCATAATAGAAAGGAGAATAAAAGTAGACTGGCTTTGGGTCTGAAAGTCCTGCAAGAAATGAGAAAATTCTGAAAAGAACAAGAAAACTGGCAAACAGAATGTCCTCAGAGCAGGAGTTTTTTCAGGAGCAACATATGCATGTGAGACTTGGGTCTTATGAAAGGCGGACGAGCAGAGAATCACTGCTTTCAAGTATATTGCAGTGTTTTGTAGAATCTCTTGGGTGAGGCGTTGCATGAATAAAGATGTTAGAAAGGAAAAGAATGTCATTACTGATTGGCTATTACATTATGTTAGGAGAAAGAAGCTACAGTTTTTTTGGTCATGTTCCAAGACATGATGGGATGGAAGATAGATAGATGTACTTTATTGATCCCAAACTGGGAAATTACAGTGTAACAGCAGCATGACAGTAGACAACCAATCAACAGAAACACAACATAATAGACAAAGGGATTACCCATGGAAAGTAAAACTGCTAAAAAAAACCTTATATACGTCATAGATGAATAGATGGTGACCTGTATAGATACATAAATCATACCCGCTGTATAGTGCAGGACTATTAGGAGCAGAGTGAAATGTGAGGTACCAATTAGACTGTAAGGTGCAGTACGGCAGCATAGTTATGACCAGAATTCAACATCAGAGTGAGTTATTGTACAGTGAAATGGCATGTGGCAGGAAAGAGTTCCTGTATCTGACCGTTTGGCAGCGGAGCTGTAGCAGTATGCTGAAGAAAGTGCTCCGCTGTCTGTCCAGTGTGTGATGGAGGGGGTGATCAGGATTGTCTATGATGGATCGCAGTTTATTTAGTGCCTCCTCTCCACCACTGTCTCAAAGGTCTCCGGCCTAAGACCAATTACAGAGTCAGCCCTCTTGATAATCTTGTCAAGTCTGTTGGTGTTGCTGGCTCTGACACTGCTACCCCAACAGCCAGCAGCAAAGAAGATGGCGCTGGTGACAGCAGCCTGGTAGAAAGGCTCCAACATCCTGCTGCACACGTTGATGGATCTCAGCTTCCTCAGGAAGTAGAGTCTGCTCATCCCCTTCTTGTGCTCAGCATTGGTGTTGGATCTCCAGTCTAGTTCATTGCTGATCATGACCCCCAGGTATTTGTAGTCCTCAACTACCTCCACATCCTCCCCCTAATCTACAATGGCTGTGAAGGCGTCCTCTTCTTTCTGAAGTCAGTCACCATCTCTCTGGTCTTGCTGACATTCAGCCTCAGGTCATTCTGCTCGGTCCACTCCACAAAGCTGTCTACCAGTGCCCTGTACTCCCCCTCCTCTCCCCCTCGTATACACCCAACAACAGCCGAGTCATCAGAGAATTTTTGCAGGTGGCATGACTCGGTGTTGTACTGAAAGTCAGTGGTGTATAAGGTGAAGAGAAAAGGAGAAAGCACATTCCCCTGTGGAGCTCCCGTATTACTAACCACCACGTCAGAAAAGACACTGCCCAGCTAGACAAACTGTGGCCTTCCTGTCAGGTAGTCAGTAATCCAGGAGATCATAGAGCTGTCGACCCCCATCACCCGCAGCTTCTCACCCAGCAGCAGCGGCTGTATGGTGTTAAAGGCACTGGAAAAATCAAAGAATGTGATTCTCACAATGTCTCCTCCGCCATCCAGGTGCAGACGGGCTTGTTGCAGCAGATAGATGAGTTTTCAAAAAGAGAGTTTTCAAAGTTTACATTCCTGGGAAGTGAAGGAGAGTGAGACCAGGGGTTGTAGGGAAAAGATAGTGAAGGAGGTTTTTGGTTCCATGGTGAGGGGAATGACAATGGCACAAAACAGACCATTGTATTACTGTGCTGTAAAAGAAGCTATACTCTTAACAGAGTATGCTACTAAGAAAAAATACTCGGCATTCTAAATCCATAGACATTAATATGGAGTCCATCTCCTTTTTGCAGCTATAGCAGCTTCCACTCTTCCAGAAAGGCTTTCTACCAGATTGTAGAGTGTGTCTGTTGGAGGTTTACCCATCCATCCAGAAGAGCATCTGTGAATTCAGACACTGATGTTGGACAGAGGGCCTCACTCCACTGCCTTAATCCATCCCATAGGATGGGAGAACTCTGTGTGGTCTGGTAAAGTTCTTCCTCAGAAAACTTATCCTTGCTTTGTGTACTGGGTCATAGTCTTAGTGTACTGTGTCTTAGTGTACTTGTGTACTGGTCACTATGTCTTAGATTTGTTTTTGAATAGTAACCGCTTAACTTAGACTAGCTCAGTTTTCTTTTTCTCTCAGTCATATTTTGTCTTAGCCTTGTTTTAAATTGTAATCGCTCTTGTCTTGTTTTCTCTTTTTTCTCCTTTGAATTCTTGGATGGAATATGGGTGGGCAATATAAGCTGCGGCTTCAGCCATCACCCATTTCGGATAACTCACGTGGAATTGTATAGTAGAAGGAATCTTTGTCTAATTTGACCTTGTTGTTATATTATACAGTTTCTTTTAACCTGTAATGTACTATCCGAAATAAATAAATTCATTCATAAATAGTCATCATGGTACAGTAAAGGGTTCTCCTTACAATGTCCCTTCAAATTTCAAATTATCTAAAATGTTTTGGTAAGCTGAAGCATGAAGATTTCCCTGGAATGAAACGGATGGATTCAGTGATGAAGAGGTATGGCCCTATGCTTTATTCCATGTAGTGAACTTAAGAATGCAAAGTACATGTTTACTCAGTATCCTTCTTTGGAACACTGCTAAAATTATTAAGATTAAACCTTACCTTAGTCAAGTGATGGCTGCTATTTATCTGTCATCCAATAAAATAATCAGCAGTCAGCAAAATTCTGCTTTTGCAGTTTGGAAATAAAAACTGTGTCCAGTTTCCTTGGACACAGTTCTAAAACAGGTCTGTTTGTTCTCCTCAGGCCTAGCATTTCCTTGTTGGTGCATAAAGATCCCAGTATTTAACAGTTGGTTTGAATCATTTTTCAGCAGTTTGCATTTTGTTCTGACTGGATATAGCGACACATTGAGCAGAACTTATTTTTATTTGATTTATTTATTAGTGTTCAGCTGCTAGGGCTAAGTGGAGGACAGGAAGATGACTAAATAGCTGCTTAGGATGTGGCCACATATCATTTCACATCAGACTGAGCCAAAGTGCTCTGTGAACAGGGAGACACAAGCCTCAGTTTGTCCTCTGTTTGTCTCTTTAGCTCAGTTTTCTGTACACTTTCTCACTTATTTAGCAATGTCCTGAATGTTCCCACTCTGCTGCTAAAAGCCATGTAGAAAGAAGGTTACACTCCCATTTTTAGTAATGAGGAGTGTGAGGCTGAAGCTGTGTGTTGAAGCTTAGTGTAGATCAAAGATAAAGAGGAGAGAGGATGGGAGGGGGTGAAAGACTCAGCATTACATAAAGCCGTTTCCCCATCGAAGGAGGGTTGAAAAGAAAGTGCTGAGTAAGCCTGAATGGTTTTTACACAGTGATGAGGAGAGAGGGCAGATGAAAGAGAAAAAGGGGAAGAAGAGGGACAAGCTGAGGAGAAACCAGAGAACAGAAGCCATCATATTTGGTCTCTGGACAGTTAAAACATTTGTAGTTAAAACATTTTCACTTGGCTCTTAGACTGACTGGTGCATGGGATGTTAAAAATGTTCTTAAATCCGTGATCACAATCCAGTTAGCTTCTGTTCCTGATACAGATATTGATGATTCCTTGTCATACCTTGAGTCCCAATAGATGCATTTCAGAAAGTTAAAACCTACAAAAGCACAATTTTTCAGTGAATGGGACCTTTAATATTTAGCTCCTTCACGCTTCTATTTCTAGATTAAAGCTACGGTCACAAAAATTCTGGTTCCTACAAACTCACTATTTGTATAGAATTACATTTTACAGAAAATTTGAAAAAAGTCTTTAATTCATTTTAATGAGTTTGCAGACATTCGTGGAGGAGGGTATACTTTCTTACAGCTGCTGTTCAATTCACAAGAGCAACTTGAGGCATTCTAAAGAAATGAGGTGCTGTAGAGTTCTACGATGGCCGTAGAGTTCTTACGTTCTTCGCAAGGGTGCCAAGATCTCCCTAGGGCATACTTACTGCCATCTTATGAAAATTTTTGTGCAACTTACGGCACTCTCAAGTCATTGGTAGGAAGATCTTACGGCACAAATGTTGCACAAATGACATATTTCGGCTTTATGAGCGCCTCACTACCACCTTACATATGCTGTACGAATCAGTGTTTCGCTGTAAGGGGCCCTCAAGAACAACTTAAGGTGTTAGGGCCCTCCGCATCCCAAGGACTTGAACAACAACAGACCAGTGGTTCTCACATCACACCTAATGAAGACCCTGGAGAGGCTACTTCTCGCCCACCTCTGCCCCCTGGTTGGACCAGCAATGGACCCACTTCAGTTTGCCTACCAACATGGCATTGGGGTGGAGGATGCAATGATCTTCCTCCTACATTGTTCCCTGTCCCCCCGGAGAAGCCTGGGAGCACTGTGAGGATCATGTTCTTTGATTTTCCCAGTGCTTTAAATACCGTGCAACCAGTGATTCTGAGCGACAAACTGCTGTGTGCAGGGGTGGAGCAGCACCTGTCATCGTGGATCCTGGACTACCTCACAGACCGACCACAGTTTGTGAGGACCCGGGACTGTGTGTCTGACACCATCATCTGCAGTATGGGGGCCCCCCAGGGAACAGTTTTAACTCCCTTCCTGTTCACCATCTACACTGCTGACTTTTACACACTACACACCACACTGCCATCTACAGAAGTTCTCTGACGACTCTGCGATCGTCAGCCTCATCTCTGAGGGGGATGACGCGGAGTACAGAGGACTTATCCAGCACTTTTTCGATAGATGCCTGCGGAACTGCCTCCAGATCAATACGAGGAAAACCAAAGAACTGGCGGTGGACTGCCGCAGGCGTGGACAACCCCCCATAGCACCAGTAAACATCAAGGGAACAGACATTGAGATGGTGACATCTTACAAGTACCTTGGTGTTCACCTGAACAATAAACTGGACTGGTCACACAACACCAACGCGCTCTACAAGAAGGGGCAGCGCAGGCTGTTTGTTCTGAGGAAACTCAGGTCTTTTGGAGTGCGGGGGGCACTCCTGAAGACCTTCTATGATTCTGTGGTGGCATCAGCCTTAATGTATGGAGTGGTCTGCTGGGGCAGTGGCATCACGGCAGCTAAGAGGAAGAGACTGAACAGGCTGATCAAAAAAGGCTGCTTTGATCTGGGGCGATGTCTTGACCCAGTGGAAGAGACAGAAGAGAGGAGGATGGTGGCTAAGCTGTCATCTCTGCTGGAGTCTGAGTCCCACCCCATGTGGGAAATGCTGAATGCATCGAGGAGCTCCTTTAGCGGTAGGCTGTGCCATCCTAAGTGCATCTTGTGTAGTTCTTATGTTGTTCCTATGGCATTTGTACGGCTGCCCTACGGTGAGAGGTTTTTGTTGGCCGTTTGTAGAAATCTTGGCCAAGATCATTGACCTGGCCACGAACTTACGAACGGTCTATTAATGCTGGATTCTTCTACAGCCACCTTAAGGCTGTGCAAAATGGTGCAAAAATCATTCGTATGATGTTTGCAGCCGTTCGTAATGATATTTGTGACAGTAGCTTTAAATGTAATGTGATTATAAAGGAGTTGGACTGACTTCCAAAGCTTACCATTATGTGCTTTTTTTCTTGTCTTGTTTTTTTAGGTCTCAGTATTATGATAATTGTAACTTGTAACTGGGCGATGCGGTGGTGCAGTGGTTAGCACTGTGGCAGCACAGCAACTCACCCTTGGCCATGGGATCCTGGGTTCGATCCCAGTCCCTGACCAACAGTGATCTGTGTGGAGTTTGCATGTTGTCCCCGTGTCTCCGTGGGTTTACTCCTGGATTTCTCCGGTTTCCTCCCACAGGCCAAAAACTTGCAAGTTAGGTTAATTGGGGACTCTAAAGTGGCTCTAGGTGTGAATGTGTGTGTGAATGGTGAAGGGATAACGCCGTATCGTGGCTGCTTCATCCATCCAGGTGGATGCCCTGAATTTCCCCTCTGGGGATCAATAAAGTACACAAAATCAAAAAAACAAACAAACAAACAAACAAAAAAAACCCAGCCTCCTGTCAGGGACTTGATCAACATGGTGTCTGCGTTCTTCCTTCTGTGCCAAACAACTTGCTGTTTATTATTTATTGGGGCTGAGCTCTGTTGAGCTGTCCTGTGTGAGGAGGCTGACTCACACTGTCAGCAGAAAGCATGGACAGCAGCACGCAGCCTGTCAGCATAACACACACAGCTGTCATCTCTGTACACACACCTCATGGTTTTCATTTTAAACTTACATTGTTGCTCACTTCAGTCTGTTACCTTCTTCTCAAGCTGTCCTTAATTGCCCCCCTCCTCAAGCTTCTCACAGTTTATAATAATAATAATAATTATGATCACATGGGTTATTATGTCATCACAGTTTTTGCAGCCCATTTTCCTGGCCTCATAACTAACACGCCAAAGCCAATCCATTTATTTTGGTGCGTCCAAAACCTGAGTCCATAAGCTGGGCTGCCATCCAGACAGACATCCAGCTGGTGGGACTAACAGTAGTGCAGGTCATCACGCTGATGAATGAGGGGACACAAACAGGAGCCCTTTATCCCCCACCACCACCCCCCATTACACAACCAAGATGACGGTTTCATCTGGCACTGAAGCTGCTCCGTCTTCTGTCTTTTGTTCCAGTATGTGTGTTTGTGTGTGATCTGGCCATGACAGGCAAACACCTTTATGTATTAGTGCTGTTGATTAGTGGGTGCCACTCAATAGTTTCTAATTAAGGAACCCAACTGTCTCCACAAAAGCTTGACAGTCTTCAGTGGGCCCATACAAAGCCAGTAGTCTCCGACAGTGGCTGCAGTATGAATCTCATTATTTTCCAGGTGTCTAATGATCCTTAATAATAATAATAATAATAATAATAATGATAATAATTGAGGATCTCCTCAATCCCACTGACACACCTTCCACAGAGGAAGCAGGGCTTATGGATGGGACAACTCGGCCATCACAGGAGCTGAGGTCGCCGATGTGGTTAAAAAAACTCTTCGGTGACGGGGCCCCAGGGGTGGATGAGATTCACCCTAAGTACCTCAAGGCCCTGGATGTTGTAGGGCTATCATGGTTGACACGCCTCTGCAGCATTGTGTGGTGGTTGGGGACATTGCCTTTGGCATGGCAAACCAGGTTGGTGGTTCCTCTATTCAAGAAAGGGGACTGGGGTGTGTGTTCCAACTTTAGAGGGATTCACACTCCTCAGCCTCCCTGGGAAGGTCTGTGCCAAGGTACTGGAGAGGAGAGTCTGACCGTTGGTCAAACCTCAGATTCAGGAGGAGCAATGCGGTTTTTGTCCTGGTCGGGGAACAGTGGACCAACTCTTGACCCTCTCGAGAATCCTCAAGGGTTCGTGGGAGTAACATTTTATACATCTGTAGAGGTAAAATCATTACTATAGCTTGTCAATGAGCTTTAAAGCTGTGAATCTTTGCTCTGGACACGGACAAATGTGTGTGTCCCCCACCCCCACCCCCCAGGACTCCCTGTAAATGAAAGATCAGTCTCTGATGAGACAGCTGTGTTTCAAGACACACAGCAGACAGACTGGTCGGAGTTAGGCACGGAAAGAGAGAGAATATTGTCTGTAATTTTTTTTTATCTGAAAAACACAGACTCCTATCGACAATACAGAGCAACCGAATAAATTATTTCTTTTTTTTTCCTCTGCGCTCGGTACCCAGTGGGTGGGGACCACTGCAATTTTCAAATGAAGGTGCTGCCAATAATTTCCAAATCTCTACTCTTTAAAGGGTACTTATAGTGAATTTTAATCAATAGCTATTTCAAAGGATCAAATATAATACTCGTACAGGGCTCAAAGTTTTCCAGCACTGTGCCGGATTTCTGGCGTGTGCTGTTTTTTTTTTTTTTGCTGCAGGGAAATTTACTTCCTATTTCTGTATGCAGAAACACTTTTTGTCCAAGTGGAGTTGCCGTATCTAGCGCCACTGATCCCTGTAGAAAACCTGGATAGCTCACGCCCCATTAGCTAGTACAGAGCCGCGTGAAGCCACCTGGCCGCCATATTAGTACACCCAAAACACTCAGTACTAATATGGCGGCCAGGTGGCTTCACTTCTGGCAGCCAATCATCCATCCAGTTTTATATAGAGATCAGTGTGGCGTGCTCCTAATTGAACAGTGACACCGAGCGTGAGTGACTGGAAACGCAAGTGTTTTATCCTTCTGTAGGATAGAGAGTCAGTTTTTGAGGCCTGAGTTAGATGTCCAAATTGACAAAGGACTTAAACGGTGCTGGGTGTGGATCAAAGAAATGGGCAGAGACGGCAAACCTTTTGGTAGCTGGTGCAAAAAAATTAGAAAACCAGGAGCTTGTTTCTGCACGTTGTGCTAAAAAACCCCAAAAACTCATGCATGCAACTCGCAGTAAAAAAGTGTATCACATCATGAACTAGATCTAGGCCACAGAGCAGCTGTCCGTTTTTGTTAACTGAATTAAACTGTAGTTTTCTGTAGTAATCTGGCTTTGTGCATTTCTCTATTTATGTTTTATACTATTTAATTTACTATTATTTCTTTTGAACAAAACAGTTATGGAAATAATGCAAGTTAGAGTATAATACGTGTACAGTTCACTGTTGCTGTTTACAATTTGTTATTAAAAATACATGGTGCGAATGTTGGACATTCCGTTAAAAAATAGTAAATCAATGACCTTTTCCATATAGCCTTTACTGAATGGTTGCTCATCACATCTTATTCCACCAGTGAATTAGTTTGCTTGACTGAGTTTCACATACCCTTGTTCATAAATTTCATGTTAGAGATTGTAGGTCATTCTGTACATAATTATATAACTTGATAGCAACAACATCCTAAATGTTAGATGTTTGCACCATATTAGTGAGATGGAGTACTATTGTCACTTTCCTTGGTATTGTTGTTTCAAACAGTTCACCATAATCTAGTCTGAATTTATCAATGGGTATGGCAGATGTGTTACTAGCTAATTTCAAGAAAAATTATTTGTGTGTGTGTGTGTGTGTGTGTGTGTGTGTGTGTGTGTGTGTGTGTGTGTGTGTGTCCACCCCTGTGACCCTGTCCCTGGGAAAAGGTTCAGGATTTTTTTTTTTCCCTTTAACCCCTGCTAGTGGTTCCGTCCAGTAATTTTGGTCGTGATTCCTTCTCAAATACATGCAAGTTTCAAGCCACTGCTCTGTCAGTCAGTCCTGGTCAGGGACATCTTGTCTCCTCCATGGCCAGTTTCAGCACGGTAGTGACACACAGTCGTTGCTTTGTGCGATTGACTGGGCTGCAGTATAGCAGTCAACAAAGTTTTAACATCAGAATTGTATGTAATTTTTTTACAACCATGTACAAGCAAATCCACCTGCATATAACTTAATGAAATAAAATTCTAGTATATCAACATTTATTCAACGTGTTCTGAAGTTACTTGACTGGAAACTTGCCTGTTCGTCAGGTCCCCTTCAGCTGCCAGTCCCCGGAGGTACCTGCAGATCATTCAATGAAGGCCATTTCCAAGGACGGTTTGTGCAGCATATATTCATACAGATTTTGCGCTGTTTTCATCTTGGATCTTGACCCACTGAGCATCTGCTGAACACGTTTACTCATCCGCGGTAAAGCTGGAATCAACGAGTGTGCGTCACTTCCAGCCGGCGATGGATGCTCCTAATTGGTTTTGACCGAGCGGTTTTTATGGGATAAAATTATTCGGTATACTGACTCTAGGGGGTTATTTTTACTGAATAGACATATTTTTGGTTTAAAAGTAATGCCTAAAACACGATTAATGTTGTTATAATGATCAGTACTGGTTTCCTTTAACATGCATTCAATGCAATTTAGCTGTTGTAATGGATATTGTGTTAAAGTCTATTTGCTGTTGCACGAGAGTTTTTCTGTATCGCAGAAGTTTCTGCTTAATTTACAAATTGCTGTTTAATAGGAAATTTTTTGACAATACTGTGCTTTTCTTGTGTTCTATAGAATATCACTGAAGTAAACTATGGAAAAAAGCATCTACTTTAAAATTTGTAATTATTCCCACAACTTTTAGTGCAAAAAAACCCTCTCAAAACATCACAACTTTTCTATGCAATAAACATTGCAATAAGCATCTCAATAAATGTGCACCTGTGTTACTGAGTGTTTGATACAATCACTACTGCTCTTTAGGAAAAAAGTTCCACACATGTTGGTCAATGCAAGTTTCTTTAAAAAAAAAAAAGTATCCGATTGCTTGAGGAATCTTCGATTAGAGCAATTACCTGAGCTGTAAAATCATTGTTAGCTGCAGCCCTAGAATATAGTTTGATAAAGATCACTCACTTGCCTCAAAGTGTGTCTCCTTGTGTTGTGTCCTACATTTGGATCCAAAACCTGGTAAACCATGACATTCTTGTGTATAATGGATTTATTACCCAGGCCTTGATCCAATTTAAAGCCACACATGTTTCCATATTGTCCTTTAGACTGAACTTAGAATGAGAACTGATAACACATCAGTTTTTATCCCCCGCCGGTTGAAGCCCAAAGGGGGATTATGTTATGGGTTTGTCTGTCCCACTTTTGGTGAAATAAACTCCTCCTGCAGTTTTGGTCCAATTGTTTTGAAACTCGGTACCATGGTTTGATATACTCTGATGTGCATATTGCAATTTCACTCTTGTCGGATGACTTTGAGGTCAAAGGTAAATTCACATTTTCCCTCAATCTTCTAAACACAATAAGTACTCCAAGAAATTATGTAGGCTTTTCATATCGATACAGTAGTTGTATCTAATACACATCTTGGACGACTTACACCCTCACCTGACTATGGGTTTGGGATCAAGGGGTCAAAGTTAACATTGCAGTTGCACTATGGTAAATGCTACATTTACTATTACTATAAAACGAGTAAAACTAGGGCCACCAAACCTGGTACACAGGTTTACCCTGTGACCCTGAAGTGTGACTGGGGTTTTGGGATCGCAAGGTCAAAGGTCAACATCAAAATGCCTTATAAAGTATATCTCAACAGCAAAGAAAGCTAGGGTCACCAAACCTGGTACAGAGGTTCATTCTGTGATCATAACCTCTGACTACAGGTTTGGGGTCAAAAGGTCAGAGGTCAAGGTTGGCACTTCCAATGACCTCTTACTATAGAATGTGTAAATCTCTCTAGGGTCACCATACTTGCTACACGGGTTCACCTCGGGATCCTGCCCTACAACTAAGGGTTGTATACTTTGTTGTATATTCATGGATGATGGGTTTATCATAATTTGGTTCTGCCACAGTAATTATATTGAAAAGTTGAAAACTGCGCTCCATCAGTAAGTATTGGAATCTTCAAAGAAAACGGAGGTGGGGGATATTGCACTCGCCTCAGTGCTCTTGTTAAAAGAGCTTCTGATTGTGTGTGTGTGTGTGTGTGTCCATGTCCTGACTCAGTCTCCTTTAACCTCTCACCTCATAACAGCCTGACCTCTCCACCCCTCCAGTCAGGATGGTGATAAATCAACTGTGACATTTTATGAGCTGTCTGGGTGTAGGAGTGTAGCCACATGTTGAGCCACTCACTGTCTTTTGATATATTTATACTCATATTTATACTCATGAAAAGACTTTTTTCCTCAGCAGTTCCTCACCTTTGTTGAAACATGATTTGAAAACTCAGCGGGCTGTGAGGAGAGAGAAAATGTACCACCGTTCAGATGTGCAGCCACCTTTTTTCATGTATTCTGTCTGTTTTTATGTAAATGGATTCTAACACTGTCAGTTATATGTATAAATACAAAATGAGAGATACCTAAGTGTGTCTCCTGTTTAAAAACGGATGGGATTGAAATAAGGTTGTTTTTTTTTTTTCTATGTAAGACCCTGAAAAGCTAAATAAAAAAAAATACCACTGTTTTCAAAAGGTTCTTTGTCATTTACAGGGAGAGGAGGCAGGGCTGCTACTTTAATTAACCTCTAACTAGTGCATGCCCATAGAAAGTAAGTATTGCTGTCTGAAACAGGTAGCCCAATCAGGCTTTACAGGCCCAAATGTAGGCTGTACTTGAAAGTGGAATACAGAGGAGTAGCCTATATGTAGGCAATCACATGTTGGACTTTGACAAATATGAAAGGCACTGAACTGAGATTTATTTGATTGTGTGAACATTAATCACAGAATAATTGAAAATGAATGGTACATCCAGTATTACCCACTGTTTAAGAACTGCTTCTTTATTTTTTTGTCAGATCACTTATTTGTGTGATCTTTTATGAGTTATATTCATAAATGTTGTATGTTGCGCTTTGGGGAATGGGAGTTGTTCAGTTACCATTATAATTTAGTTTATATGTATAGTTTATAGTCTATCATCAATAAACTCATGCAGTACTATAACAGGACATGTTTACAAATATTTGAGACCCACTGTAGTGCATCCTTTTATGTATATTTTAGCAATATTGTAAGTACAAAACACCGGACATTATTTATTTTTTTTGTATTGTGTCTTGTATACTTGATTGATCCCCAGAGGGAAATTCAGGGCATCCACGTATGGCGTTGATCCCTTCACCATTCTTTCTCACTCACTCACTCACTCACTCACTCACTCACTCACTCACTCACTCACTCACAGAGGAGAATGAGCCTTTTGGCTGCAAGTTTTGCATCAGTGTTGCCCATTTGCCTGTAAATATTTAAATAAAAATGATTTATTTTGTTATTTGGACATTTTTGCGTCTTGTTGTCGTTTAGTCAAAAGTTTAGTCAAAGTCCGCATGCAATATGCAGTTGATCTGGCCATTCTGCTCCACAATGAAGCAGCAGTTGGGACTGTCGTCTACCACTGACCGGGCAGGCTGAGTGTGCCTCCCCGAGAACGATTGTGGAGCGCCCGGTTGGACACCGGTGTTGCCCAGTTAACGTAAGTCTCGGCTGCTGCTTTACCCATGTGCCAGTGATGTCCTTTGCAACACCACGAGTCCCTGCCAGCACCCCCCCCCCCCCGCACCTCGTGTTGTCCATGGTGAATTATCCATTAGACCTACGCAATCACACCAACTTTATGGTATATATTTTGACTGAGCAACTCCATACTCGGGGATAGCACTTATAAAATCTTTGTTTGCGAAACGCTGTGGTGACTGACAGGTTGTGATGCTGTGTGTTATCCAGTCAGCATAGTTGTGATGCCGTGTATTGTCCAATCAGCATGGCCGTGATGCCGCGTATTATCCAATGAGCACTGAGTCAATCCGAAACCCCGCCCACACTTGTTGAAGGTAGGACATGAAGACACAGAGCATGGCTAAACTTTCATTAAGAAAAATTACATATTTTGACTGAGTGACTCCATATTCGGGGATGCACACCCTTGTAACCTCAGCACGTTTAAAATCATAGGCCAGTCTGACGAACGGTTTGAGAGATTTGTGAGGAACACACAGATTTCTTGCATTTCTAGATAGATACAACAGAGAAGTAGAACAGGTTTTTGGATTAAGTAGTTGTTTATGAAGCAGAGGAAAAACAGTCCTTCCCTTATCTGTCTTCACTCTCTTTCCTTTCACACTCTGCTACCTGAAGATCTGAACATCTCTTTCACAGTATTTCTCCTTCTTTGAATAACAGTATGAGAAATGTGTTGTTGATTAGTGTGTCATAGGACTGCTGCACACGACAGCGTTTTCATTGAGACCTAGAGAGAAATGTCTGCGTGCACATGACACATCACAGAAGCAACCACATGTGCACACAGATCCATCGAAGGTGTGAAAACGGATGACAAGTAGAAGTTTTACTAGGGACTTTGGATTATAACTACTAGTGCATGCCTGTAGAATGCAAGTATTCTGGTCTGAAACAGGTAGACCAATTAGACTTTCCAGGCCCAAATGTAGGCTGTGTTTGAAAGTGGAATACAAAGAGGTGTAGCCTATATGTAGGCGGTCACATGTTAGACTTTGACAAATATAAAAGGGACCGAACACTAAGATTTATTTGATTGTGTGAATATTAATTACAGAATTACTGAAAATGAATGGGGTATCCAATATTACCGACTGTTTAAGAACCCTTGTTTTTTGGTTTGTCAGACTTATTTGTCTGATCTTTTATGACATATTCATAAGTGTTGGGGAATGGGAGTTGTTCAGTCACCCTTATAATTGTTTTCCTTTATATGTGTAGTTTATAGTGTATTGTCAATAAAATCATGCAGTACTCTAACGGAACACTTTTTTTTAATATTTGAGACCCATTATAGTGCATCCTGTTATATTTTAGCAATATTATAAGTACAAAACACCAAACATTATTATACACAGCAGAATGACCAGTTTGGCTGCAACTGTTGCATCAGTGTTGCCCTTTTGTCAGTAAATAAAAAATTATTTATTTCATTATTTGGGCTTTTTTGTGTGTTTGGTCACGGTCGTCGTTTAGTCAAAGTGTGCATATGTGTCCACATATGATCTGCAATTGATCTGGCCATTCTGCTTCACAATCATGCACCGGGAGGAGCACCATGTTGAACCCGTGATGCCGCAAAGGACAGTGGTGGTGCACGGGTGAAGCATGGGTGAAGCAGCAGCCCAGACTCCCATTAACCGGGCAGGTTGGGCTTGGCTCCCTGTGAAGGACTGTGGTAAGGCGATCTGGCTGCCCCCCCCCCCCCCCAAGCGCACCTCGTGTTTGCCACATATGCTGAATTATCCTTTAATTCAATTCAATTCAGCTTTGTTTATATAGTGCCATTTCACAACAACAGTCATCTCATAGCACTTTCAACTGTAGGGGAAACCCCCACAATTGCAGAAAGACCCCAGCAATCAGGCAATCCCCTGTAAGCAATCTCTTGGCGACGGTGGAGAGGAAAAACTCCCTTTTAACAGGAAGAAACCTCCAGCAGAACCAAGCTCAGGGAGGGGCAGTCATCTGCTGCAGTGGGCTGGGGGGTGAGGGGATAGAGAAGACGAAAAAAACAGACATGTAGAGTGCAAACAGCACGACGGGGACTCAATCTATGGGAGAGAACAAACAGATGTTAATGACCAGCAAAAATATTTCATTGAGAGTGAAGAAAGGAGTGAAGCTCCTGAGCCTGGAGGTCCCCCGGCTGTCTAAACCTAATAGCAGCATCACTAAGGGAGGGTTCAGAGACACATAATCCCTCCCTAATTGTAGGCTATATCAAAAAGGAAGGTTTTTACCCTATTCTTAAAAACAGAGATCGAGTCTGACTCCCGAATCCAGATTGGCAGCTGGTTCCACAGGAGAGGAGCTTGATAACTGAAGGCTCTGCCTCCCATTGTACTTTTGGTGATTCTAGGTATTACAGAGTAATCCAGCATTTTGGGAGTGTAGTGCTCTGTTAGGATAATAGGGTAGTATCAGATCTTTTAAATAAAAGGGGCCTGATTGTTTAGAGCTTTGTAAGTAAGAAGAAGGATTTTAAACTTAATTCTAAACTCTATGGGAAGCCAATGAAGGGAGGCCAGAACTGGAGAGATATGATCTCTCTTTCTAGTACCTGTTAAAACTCTTGCCGCAGCATTTTGGATCAACTGAAGACTTTTTAAAGATGTTTTAGGACAACCTGTTAATAAAGAGTTACAATAATCTAATCTAGAGCGAACAAAAGCGTGAATCAGTTTCTCAGCATCACTCTGAGACAAGATGCTCCTAATCTTGGCAATATTGGGCAAATGATAGAAGGCAGTCTTAGAGACGAGTTTAATATGTGAATTAAAAAACAGATCTTGATCAAAAATAACTCCAAGGTTCCTCACAGAACTATTAAGAGAGAGTAACCGCATCCAAACTAAGAGTTTGATTTGGAAAGTATTTCTAAGGTTTTTTGGACCAACAAGAATGACTTCAGTCTTATCTGAATTTAATAGCAGGAAATTACAAGTCATCCAAGCTTTGATTTCCTTAAGACAGGCTTCTAACTTGGCTAATTGATTACTATCATCTGGCTTCATTGACAGGTATAATTGTGTGTCATCTGCATAACAATGAAAATGTATACAGTGCTTTCTAATAATGTTGCCTATATAAACTAAGAAGAGTAGGGCTTAGCACAGATTCCTGTGGAACTCCATGACTAAGCTTTGAGTTAGAAGAAAATTCATTATTGACATGAACAAACTGGAACCTATCAGATAAACAAGATCTAAACCACTGCAAAGAAGTTCCATTAAGTCCAACATAGTGTTCTAATCTATCAAGTGGAATATTATGATCGATAGTATCAAGAGCTGCACTAAGGTCTAAAAGGACAAGTACAGAAACAAGTCCATTATCAGACGCAGTAAGGAGGTCATTAGTGACCTTCACGAAGGCTGTTTCAGTACTATGATGGATTCTGAACCCAGATTGAAACTCTTCAAATAAACCATTTCCTTGCAAGTGGTCAAATAATTCTGTAGCAACAACTCTAAGATTTTTGAAATGAAAGGGAGATTAGAGATTGGTCTCTAGTTAGCTAAAACTCCTGGATCCAGCGTTGGCTTTTTGAGTAAGGGTTTAATTACATCAGTTTTAAAAGCCTGCAGTACATGGCCTAATGTTAATGAAGAATTGATTATTTGAAGAACAGAGCTACCAATAAATGGGAAGACTTCTTTAAATAACCTGATAGGAATAGGGTCTAAAAGACAAGTTGAAGGCTTGGATGAGGAAATTATTTTATCTAACTCTAAAAGGTCAATTGGAGTAAACTCATCCAAACAGATAAGATAAGATAAGATAAGCCTTTATTAGTCCCACAATGGGGAAATTCCAGGATTGCAACAGCACAGGGATAGCAACACTCAGAGCAACAATCAGAAGGCAAGAAAAAAAAAAAAAAAAAAGCAAGAGCAGCTAATATACATATGTACATATTACTATAAATATATATATAAATATATATATATATATATATATATATATACTGTGTGTCACAGACTGTGTGTCTGTGTACACTGTGTGTACACAGACACACAGTGCAGAGCATTGTAGCTGGCGATATCAGTTGAAGGAGTTGTAGTAGTTACTGTATTTAAGTTAATGGTGGAAAGAATCTGACTGACTTTATCTCTGATAGATGAAATTTTACGATTGAAAAAGTTCATAAAGGCCTGACTAGTAAGCTCTAAGGGGATGCTAGGATTGACAGAGTCCTGACTCTTTGTCAGCCTGGCTGCAGTGCTGAAAAGAAACCTGGGATTATTCTTGTTTTCTTCTATTAATGCAGAATAATTACTTGTTCAAGCTTTTCTAAGATATTTTTTTTTATAAATTAAAAGATGATTTCTCCAAGCTAAATAGATTTCATCTAAATTAGTGGAGCGCCATTTTCTTTCTAATTGACAAGTCTTCTATTTTAAGCTACGAGTTTCTGTGTTGAACCAAGGAGTTAGAAATCTCTGATTAGACTTTCTTTTTTAAAAGGGCCACCCTGTCTAGAGTCTGATGCAGAGAAGCTGTAACACTATCTACCATGCTATCAATTACAGAAGGAGTGAGCTCTCTATAGCTAATTTCCACTGTGTTGACACATGGCATAGAGGAAACAATCTGCATCAATTTGGTAACAACATCATCTTTTTTTTCTTTTATTTATTTATGCAGGGACATGCACAATATACATTGACCTTAAAAAGGAAAGATGCATTGTACCAGGTTATAGCACTAGTGCTAATTTCCACCTGTAGTCCCTGGGCAGGCTGGTGTTAGCATTAATAAAAGCAGACATTTGCTAAAACTACAAGTAAGCATTGATAAAAAACAAAAACCAAACATTGATTAAAAAACCAAAACCAAGCATTGCTAAAAACTAAAACAGACATTAATAACATTGATAAGAACCCAAAACATTGTTAAGAACTAAAACATACAATAATACATTTTATAACTCCATCCATATAAACAATTTTTTACATCCAACCACTGACTCTTATTGGTCCCACTGTCGTCATCACACACTCTAAAATCTTTACATCACAGTACATTATGGACACAGGTTTGCTTAGAGATTAACTGTTTTTTCACCAAGCGTGAAAATGTGTGATAGTCTGTAACTGCAAGTAACTCCGTTGGTAACATGTTCCACTGTCGCATAGCCACACATGAAAATGTTGAATTTGCTAATGTTGTCTTGTGCTTAGGAATCCTGCACTCACCGCGTGCTGTTAATCGAGTTGTCCGAGATGTATTTACAGAACTTAATGAAACAAACCTTTTTAAGGGAGGAACAGCAGAGTTATGGATTACCTTAAACAAAAGACACACATTTGTATACATGATTAGATTTTCAAAGCTCAACAGGTTATATTTGGACAGGATTGGGCAGTGATGGAACGTTCGTCTTTTCTTGTCATGAATCTTGATAGAACATTTGTATAATGATTCCAGAGGCCTCAGGGCAGATTTACACGCCTGTGACCAACTGGTCATACAGTAAAGAAAATGTGGAATTATCATAGCATTTAGATACATACTTGAAGCTTCAATAGACAGTGAATTTCTGATATGTTTGAAATTAACACAATTAAATTTGACCGTGTTTGTCATCCTTTTAATGTGTTTTTTTAAAGCTTAAATTTGAGTCAAGTGTAACACCTAAATATTTAAATTCAGTCATATTCTTAATTTTTTGTCCTTCTATCAAGATATGACAAGAATTCTTGGATTTGTAGCGATTAGTAAAAAACATTGACACAGTTTTATCGACGTTTAAGGTTAGACAAGAATTCCTCAACCAATGTGAGACTTTCTCCATTTCCTGTGTTAATTTTTCAGTCACCTCTTCAGTCGTTTTACCATGAGTATACGTATACCACAGTGTCGTCAGCATACATAATTATATTTGCATTACACACAGACTGGAGATCATTAATATATAATGTAAACAGCAAAGGCCCTAAAATAGAGCCCTGCGGTACACCCATACTGCATGCTTTTAAGGGAGCTGTAACATTGTTTACAATTACACACTGCTGTCTGTCACTGAGGTATGACCTTATCCAATTTTGTGTATTTTTATGACGGGAGAATTGTGATAATTTGTTTAAAAGTAACTCATGGTTGACTGTATCAAAAGCCTTTCGCAGGTCAAGAAAAACAGCCCCCACTACCCCTCCCCCATCCAGGCTGGATTTGATGTTTTCTAATAGACAGCAGCATGCTGTTTCAGTGGAATATCCTTTCCTGAAACCAAACTGAAAGGGGTTAAGTGCTGCCATGGAGTCAAGGTGGTCCACCAGCTGTTGTGCTACAGCTTTCTCCAAGCCTTTGGAAATGGTTGGGAGTACGCTGATGGGTCTGTAATTTGCGACCTGGAGCTTATCACCTGATTTGTACAGTGGCCGTACAATGGCTGTTTTCAAAATTGTGGGAACGGTACTCTCATTTATGGATTGATTTATAATTTTTGTTAATACTGGTGTTAAAATTTCTTTGTTCTTTCAGAAAAGCTGTATCCATTCCAAATATGTCTTTAGCTTTACTATTGTTAAGATTGGATATGATTTTAGAGATATTCCCTTCATCTACATTACTCAATTTAAAAGAATGAGCATCACAGTGGAATTCATGAGTGTAGTTTGGCTTACAAAAACTCTTTGCCAATTGTGACACAGAGTTTATAAAATAATCATTTAAATGTTTTGCCAGCTCAGTGTTGTTGTTTTGGGTAACAGAATTTATTTTTAGCTTTAAGTCATCACATCTTGGTTTTTCTTTTCCCAATAGTTTATCCATGCTTCTCCAAATAAGTTTATTGTTGCCTTTTGCATCCTTTATTATATTGAGAAAAAAGTTAGCCTTTGCTTTTTGAAGTTGTATAGTGACTTTATTTCTCAAGCTTCTATAAGTGTAATGATCAGGGGTTAGCCCTGACTTAAGAAATTTTTTGAGGGCAATATCTCTTTGTTTCATGAGGCCCCAAAGAGAGGTGTTAAACCATGGCAGCCTCTTTTTATTGGACTTTCTTTGTTTCAATTCTGTATATTTTGCAATAATATCTGTTATAGCTGTTGTAATATTTCTGCATGACTGGTCACAGGTTTTGTCATTTTGAAGCTCTGTGTTTATTTTGCTTAAGTCATTCTCAAGGAAGATTTGATTTTTCTTTGGAATGTGAGAAATTTTAGATGATTTTTTTAATTTGCTGTTGATCCCTATACCTTAGTTTGTTTAATTTTCTGGCTATTAAAGTAAGATTATGGTCTAACAAACCTGTTATCAAATTATATGTTTTGGTTACCCTATCTGGCTTATTACTAAAAATTAGGTCAATCAAAGTTTGTGAATTTTTAGTCAGTCTTGTAGGTTTATTTATTAATTGTGTCATTTGTGTAGAATTGGTAATATCTTTCAGCTTTTTTCTTCGTGCTTTATCTGAGAGGCATCTACTGTAGTAATATTTTTCTTTAGGAGCCAAATAATCAGAAATAGTAAAATCAAAGGTTAACAGACAATGGTCTGACAGTACAGGGTTATTATAGGCTTTAGAGCTACGCAATCACAGCAACATTATAGTATAATTTTTTTAAGCATTAAATTGTCAGTATTCTCTTTTTCTGGTCAAATTTGTCCCTTTTCACTTCCTTGTTTTGTTTTCGGAGCACTCTGGTCGTGATGCCGTGTGTTATCCAATCAGTACAGAGTCAATCTGAAACCCCGCCCACACTCATAGAAGCCAGAGCATGAGGATACGGAGTGGTGGCTAAACTTTTATTGATAAAAATTACATATTTTCACTGAACAATTCCATACTCGGGGATGCATACTCTTGTAACCTCAGCAAAGCACTTACAAAATCTGAGGTCAATCTGACGAACTGTTTGGGAGATATGTGAGGAACAGGCATACACACAGACAGAGATATGCTGCATTTATAGATTGATAAACGCCAGCTTCCATCTGCAAGAGATATTTATACTCATTTTTTCAGTTGAAAGAATGAGGGAGTCATAAATAAATATATAAATAGCACATTGAGATGACTTTTGTTGTGATTGGGCTCTATAGAAATAAAGTTGAATTGAATTAAATAAATAGGCCAAATAAATAAATAACCTGTATAATTGCAGGCAATAAAATAATCTGACTTACTGACAGCTGGTTTGAATATTTGATTAGGAGTCTTCAAGTAAGAAAAACAGTGAAATGATGTCATGGTGCATCATTTGAGCAACAGTGCAAAACTGGACTATAAACATCTGCAGTTCCACAGATGATGATGATGACATGTCTGCTGCAGCCGACATCTCATGCCACTTTTTTCCTTACTTGTGATGCTTTTATAAAAGTTATGACAGAAGACTCCTTATCAAATATTCAAACCAGCTGTCAGTAAGTCAGATTTTTATGGCCTGCAATTATGCAGGTTATTTATTTATTTGGCCTATTTATTTATTTATGACTCCCTCATTCTTTCACCTTAAAAATGAATATAAATATTTCTTGCAGATGGAATCTGGCATTGTAGTTCTCATCCAAAGTCCCTAATAAAACTTCTACTAGCCATCCGTTAGTTCCACCATCACTCTTCACACCTTTGGTGGATCTGTGTGCACGTGTAGCTGCTTCTGTGACGTGTCATGTGCACGCAGATGTTTCTGTCCGGGTCTAAACCAAAACATTGTGTGCACCTGGTGTTAATTTTATTTTAGTTGAGAGTCATCAAGATAAAATGAAATGGGCATGTTCCACTTGCATAAAGCACTTTAGCAGGGTGCTACAGGAAGTGGATCCTTAAAAAGTCTCATTAGTTTGTAATGACTTAGTTATCCTTAAAGATACCAATTGCTCCTTCAGTTTGCCTTTCATAGGTCTTTACAAACACCACACATCTGATAAATGTCATCGCTGTGGAGTAAAATCCTCCTTTTCAACTTGGTGAATTTATAGTTTCTGTTTTTTGCTTTTTCAGTGTGGAATGAGACCTATTTGTAAACTTTCTTCCTCATAAATATGGTACTTTTCCTCCCAAATTTGCAACTTTTTTTTTTTTTGTTTAGAATAAACGATTTTTCTTGTTAATGTGCAGCTTTTTTGTAAAATTTTGACTTTCTCTAATGTGAACTTGCAACTTTTGTTGAACCACCTTTTTTCTTGTACATTGGTTTTTCATAGTAATAAGGAACTTTTTCTCCTAAATTTGTGACTTGTTTCAGTGATTTGAAAAATGTCACCATAAATTTGAAACTCTTTACCTTGTTAAAGTGCAACTTTTTTGGAAATCAGTCCCTCCAGGATTTCGTGATGTTGCAATTGCGTTAATTCACGCGAAATCAGCCAATCAGCGCAACTATTGCACAACCTTGCAACTTTTTCTAATCACTGCACCTTTCCCGCAATTTTAACCAATCCTTGTTAACTTCCGGCAATTTCACCAATCAAATTTCAGCTGAGTGGCGCTGAAACGCTCAGTCTAACCAATCAAATGCATCGCTACATTGCGTTCACTTCTGTGTTTACAGTAAGTATTAATGGAACGCTTCAGCAAAAACCAGTGTGTGATTAAAAAAAAACCCCACTCACCCGCAAGGTTTCCAACACCGTCCCTTCCTCTGTGTCCCCCAGCTTGCTGGCGGACATCTCTGTCCTGACCGCGTGTGTACAAAGTGCTGGGCTTGTGTTGAAGAATGTCTGCCTGCCCCAAAAGCACCCCATTGCGGGAGCACACGTGACAAGAGACTCCATAAAATCACAAACAAACGAGCAAGTCTAACACAACAGCCAGTGTTTGATCATTTCATACATCTTTAGAGGTAAAGTCATTACTACATCTTGTCAATGAGCTTTAAAGCTGTGAATCTATGGTCTGAACATTGACAATACCCCCCCCCCCCCTGTAAATGAAAGATGTGTGTCTGATGAGATGGGTGTGTGTGTGTTAGGGATGGCCATAATTTACCGATTAACCGATAATTGATCATTAAGAATTTCACCGAGGAAGTTCATTTTCGTCGACAAACCGTTTTTTTTTTTAAACAATCCGAGGCCTAGTGTACGGCCGTCCTCAAACAATGCAATGGCAAAATTTGGGCACCAGGGGGCAACATTACACCATCGCCGTACCCTGGCGTGCCTCAGTTGATACACGCGGGCTTCCGTAGGGCAATCGCCAAATCATTAAGCGGTTACAGCGAAGTGTTGCGTGGGACCATTTCAATTTAAAAAATGACCAGGTGTACTGCAATCACTGCAATGCAGCATACAAATATACCTCATCGACAGGGTCCATGGAACACCCTTATTACGCAAAGAAACCGCCAACAGTGGTTGCGCGCTGAGTAATGGCGGTCGTGAAGATTCTTTTTTTTTTTCAGAAACTTTATTGAGAAGGTCATGAAGATTCGGTGTACACACGTCGAGGGAAGCTGCAGGAGGCGGCGTAGTAGCTCGACGGGAAGACTATTTCGCACAAAATGGCACAAGAGAACAGCAAAAAGTTCTGCGCGGCTAGACTAAGTAACACGAGCGATAGAGCAATGAATGCGGTCTTCGTTTGTTGGGTGGCCGCTCGGCAGGGAGACAAGGTGGGTAAAACGTCTCGGCCAATCAGCTTGCGGGGTGAAACGTCTCGGCCAATCAGCTTGCGAGATTCCCGAGCCGAGCCAACACGAGAACAGAGAGAGGGCTCTCCGTGCACCTGATGTTATAATGTAGTCTACCTGCCTTGTTACGTACCTAAAAATGTTAATGATTAACCGATTATTAATCATTAATTCTCCCGACAATCGGTGAAGAAAATTTCACCGAATGCCCATCCCTAGTGTGTGTGAAGACGCGCATCAGATAGACAGGTAGGCGTTCGGTATAGGAATATTGCCTGCATTTTTTTTTCTGGAAAACGCAGACTCCAATAGACAATACAGACTATCAGAATAAATTATTTATTTTTCCTTTCCGCTCAGTACCAAGTGGTCGGGGACCGTAGGGAGTTTTCAAATGAAGGCACTGCAAATAATTTCCGCATCTCTACTCTTTAACATGCATTCAATGCTATTTAGCTTTTGTAATGGGTATTGTGTTAAAGTCAGTATTGGCTGTTACACAAGAGTTTTTTCTGTATAGCAGAAGTTTCTGCTTAATTTACAAATCACTAATAGAAAATGTTTGACAATCCTGTGCTTTTCTTGTACTGTTATATAAAATATCACTGTAGTAAGCTGGAAAAAAAACCATCTGCTTTAAAATTTGTAATTCTTCCCACAACTTTTAGTGCAAAAAACCTCTCCAAACATTGCAACTTTTATCGCAACTTTTAAAAAAAGCTCCCGTGAATTCAGGCTTTTTTGGCCGCAACAATCATAAAAACATCCTGCGAAATCCTGGAGGGACTAGTACATGTGTTCTTTTCTTATTGATTTGCATCTTTACCTCTTAAATGAGTGACTTTTTTTCCGATTAATTTAGATTTTTTTTAAAAAATGTAAATATTTGAGTTTTTTACTTGTTCATTTTCAACTTTCATTCTTTAATTTACTTTTTTTTCTGAGAAATTTGGGACTTTTTCTCATAAAGTTGCAACTTTTTCCTCATTAACTTGCACCTATTTTCTAATCCTTTTGCAGTGTTTTGCTGTCCATCCATCTATCCATTCATCCATCCATCCACCACTCATCTGAGAGTCTAGGTTGTGGGGTATCAGTCCAAACCGAGCGGTCAGACTACCATCTGATCCACCTAGCATCAGTGATTCTAATGAGTCCTGTTGGGGTGGCGGCGGCTCAGAAGATGGAGTGGGTCATCCAATAACCAGAGCATTGGTGGTTCGATTCCGAAGTCCTTTACACTGGTGTATGAATGTAAATAAATGTTTGGTGGTGGTCAGGGAGGCCGTTGATCTGGATTAGCAGCCACATTTCTTTGTTTGCCCCAGGGCAGTTGTGGATATGGAGGTGGCTTATCACTATCAGTGTCTGTCTGGTGTGAATAAATAATGGATTCACACAATATAAATCCAATCTATTATTATTATTATTCATATTCCAGGGGGTAAGCCTTCTGGACCATAGACCTCCCATACACTGGACTCTTGTATCTTTTTCATGGGGATTCACTGGACCACTCTTGGTGCAGTCCTTCACCCAGGACTAGTTTGTCTTGGGAGAGCCTACCAGGGGCATTTTGCCTCTAACAACATAGCTCCTTTGATCATTAGGCATTGTGGGGGTAGGGTAGGTTTCAGATTTTTCACTTGAATAACATGCGACATTGATCCTGGGGAAGTGCAAATGTAAGATGAGCTGGACTGATGACCCAGATGTGCAGTTATTTCAGTTCCAGTAAATAATTGAATAAAGGTAACTACAATATGGTTGCATACTTTTAAGCATTTTGAAAGTACTAAGGTCTTAATTTCAAAGGGCTTAAATTTAACCTTCTTCTAGCTGCAGATATATTGCAGTAGCACAGTCAGTTTTCTAGAAAAAGACCAATAGTTTGTCAAAAAAGTTTCCAATCCAAGTTGCTGATTGGGCTCTAAAACATTAGCCTGTCTCAAGATAGGTGGTGAATTGTTATGCTTGTTCCAAAACCTGGAGAAATGCAAACATGGCATTTCCTATGTGGTAGAAACAGGCTGCTGCCTCTTTGCATCCTTCCATCGTAAGACATGTTGTCTGATCCTGTAATTTATCTGAGAATATCACAATACATACTGCAGCTGTAAAAGGACATTCCGAGCAAATCAGCTAATGAGCTGAATTGTGTTAAACGTACAACAAAAGTTAATGAGAGTAAAGGTGTATTTATGTACTTCATACTACAGATCTCATGTGCTGATATCAAGGGCCGGGGACCGGATATGGCCCTCCACTGTTTCCTTCAGCCTGTTAGCCTTTTAACCCCCCTCTTGTAGATTTGCAACTTTCTTACCCCCTCCTTTCCAAGTCTGTTAAATTTGGGACTTCCCCTAGTTGTATCTGTGACTTTTCACAATTTTCTATTTTTCCCCATGGCTCAGAGACTCTACATCATTCTGCTGTCACAAAATACCCACCAAATGTCTAACTGTGGATTAATCTGCTGTTGGAACACACCAATTCTTCCTGTATGAAATGGCTTCAGGAGCTGATTTTAGATGTCCAGTATTCACTGATAGGTGGACCAAGATATGAGAAGTACAGGATCTTATTGAACATCTAAACAAAGTATGCTAAGATCTGTATGTGAGCAGCCTCTGTCAAGCAGCCAGCTAGTTAGTGGAAAGTGTGTCGGTCCCAGTGTGTGTCTGTGTGAACGTTCCTCTGGACTTTGCTGTCATTAACCCACAGGCTCTGACCAGAGGTTTAGGGGTGGGAACAGACTGAGGAAGAGGTCTGTTTGTCCCCACCAGCACAGAGCAGAGATACTTTTCTGTCGTCAAACTTTACCTGTGGTACACACTAGCAACAAAGCCTCTGTCAGACCTATTTTTTCATGGTTATTCAACTCTTCTCTTCCTCCTCATTAACATTCTCTCATGGCTTTGTGAGTCATCAGTGCATTTCTCTGAGCGCAGCGTAGGAGGACACCAGACACTCAGCCTTCTCTACTGCTGAATATCTGCCTCCATCTATTCCTCTGTCCTCATTTCTCACTTAAAAATAAATCTTTGCTGCCTTTGAGTGCATGTCAGTTTGTTCCACAGTTAAAAGTAGTGTTCTGGATTTAACTCTGCAATGATCTTTTTCTTAATCGCTTTTATCTTGTTTCTATCAATCCAGCAAAAATAATTTAATGGGATGGTTGTTATTAATTAATGATATTATTAAGACAATTTCTGTCAAATGGAATGTGCTTCATACAGTCAAATGTACAGTATATGGATGCTTCTGTCTTTACAACTTTGTGTCAAGTCCTGTTCACTGTCAATAAAATACTGCAGTGTTTCTCTATAAATTAGATTAAGATTATATTTACAGTGCTGTGAAAAAGTATTTGCTCCCTCCCTGATTTCTCATATTTTTGTATATTTGTTACACTTAAATGTTTCAGATCATCAAACAAATTTTCATATTAGACAAAGATAACCCAACTAAATACAAAATGTAGTTTTTAAATGATGATTTCATTTATTAAGGGAAAAAAGGTGTCCAACCCTACCTGGCCCTATGCGAAAAAGTAATTGCCCCCTAAACCTAATAACTGGTTGTACCACCCAACAGCGAGTCTTTGACATGGCTGTTGAGGGATTTTAGCCCACTCCTTTTTGCAGAATTCTTCAGATTCAGACACATTGGAGGGTTTTTGAGCATGAACATCCTGTTTAAGGTCATGACACAACATCTCAATCTGATTTACTTCCAGACTTTGACTAGGCCACTCCAAAACCTTTTTTTTTTTTTTTTTAGCCATTCAGAAGTGGACTTGCTGGTGTGTTTCAGATCACTGTCCTGCTGCATAATCCAAGTGTGCTTCAGCTGGCACTCACCAACTGATGGTCGGACATTCTTCAGGATTTTCTGGTAGAGAGCAAAATTCATGGTTCCTTCAATTACAGCAAGTCATCCAGGTCCTGAAGCAGCAAAGCAGCCCCAGACCATGACACTACCACCACCATGTTTGACTTGTATGATGTTCTTTTTATGAAGTGCAGTGTTAGTTTTACTCCAGATGTAACGGGAGACACACCTTCCAAAATGTTTAACTTTTGTCTCCTCAGTCCATAGAATATTTTCCCAAAAGTCTTGGGGATCATCAGTCTTTGTGTTCTGTTTGGTCAGCAGTGGTTTCAGCCTTGGAACTGTCCCATGGATGCCATTTGTTCCCATTCTCTTTCTTATTGTTGAGTCATGGACCAGTGTCCACACTGAGACAAATGAAGCCTGCAGTTCTTTAGATGTTCTTCTGGGTTTTTGGTTTTCATCTGTTCTTGAGTTTCTTTACATCGTGGCATGATGTGTTGCTTTTTGAGATTTTTTTTTTTTAGCCTCCTTCACTTTGTCAGACAGGTTCTATTTAAGTGATTTCTTGATTCAAAAGGTCTGGCTGTGATGAGGCCTGGGTCTGGCTAGTGAAAGTGAACTCAGCTTTCCAAAAGAATGTGGTTCATCATAGTTAATTCATGATGTGTTTTTTTTGTTGTTGTTTTTGTTTTGTTTTTTTGGGGGGGGTGCTTTTTCACATAGGGCCAGGTAGGTTTTGATAGTTTTTTTTCTCTTAATAAATGAAATCATCATTTAAAAAATGCATTTTGTATTTACTTGGGTTGTCTTTGTTTAATATTAAAATTTGTTTGGTGATCTGAAGCATTTAAGTGTGACAAATCTGCACAAATATAAGAAACCAGTAAATAAAAACACATTTTCACAGTACTGTAAATGCAGTGTCCACATAGCATTGATCATTGCTGCATTAGAGGGAATAAAACTAGTGAATGTTGGAGAAGCGACATGACTGTGTGTGAAATAGTCATACAAAGCCTCTTATCAGGGCACTCATGAATTATTCATCTTCATGCAATAATAAAACAGGAACCACACATTGTGTTTGTGCTTGGTTAAAGCATGCGAGGTGGAGGCAATGACACACACACACACACACACACACACACACACACACACACACACACACACACACACACACACACACACACACACACAGAGAGAGAGTGGAGGACTGGAGGGAGGTGGAGGCGGAGCACTTGTCCTAACTCCATTCATTGCTAGCAAAGTCTCTGTCTCCTGCCGATGCCTGATTGGCTGCCTGTACAGAAAAAAGAGAGTGAGAGAGAGAGCAAGAGTGCGGTGAAAGAACGGGGGAGGAGCGAGAGCATGTGAGCATACTGACACATCAAAGAGGCAGAGAGATTTCGTTGTCTTCGGATAAGACAACGAAGGGATCCTCAAAATCCACATCTGTTCTCCTCACCGTCCCTCCCTCCTCTTGTTTTCTAACTCAGCTGGGCTGGACCTTCTCCTTCCTGCCATCTATGGGAGTAATGCTGAAGACTGACAGATGCAGGAGAAGGCACAAAAGAGGATGGCAAAGATGATGAGATGACTAGCGTGAGCCGACAGGATTGCATGTGACTTCTGTAAGTTGTGCATGAGCACCTCCTGCTTAGTGTGACCAGATGAAATCTGGCCTGGCTGGTTGGCATGGAGATGGATGCAAGGTGCCTCCTCACTAAGTAGACCACTGCTAGCAAACAAACGCTCTCTTGTTTTTGGTCTGCTCTGTGCCTGTCATCTGGTGAGTCCAGCAGCTTTTACGCCTGGCCAGTGTGTGTCATTGTGGGGTTTTTTGTACCCCATTTTCCTCTTTGAATCTAAAGCTGGAGAAAGTGTTTGAGAAAGAGCCAGCTTTTCTTTAAACTCTGGGCTTCCTTGTCCTGACTGACACCTCTGCTCAAAGAAACTCTTAAAAAGCAGCTCCCCGCAGCGGCCTCAGAACCTTGTTACAGCTCAGCTCTAATTAAGCCAGAGGGCCACAAGCTGCTACCCTCCTGTTTAGCCCTCTCTTTGCCTATTCCTCCCTCCCTCCCTCCATCCATCTCCTGAGGCTCCATCGTCATCATTAATTCCTATTGCAAACCTCACATGAATAATGGAAGGAGCGGAGCCTTCTCTGGACTAGTGCCTTCAGGGTGGGAGGGGACCTGGAGCAGCATAGAAGAGAGTGTTAGGACACGGATAAAAGTGCCAGACTGTACACTCTGTGAGAGAGAGAGAGAGAGAGAGAGAGAGAGAGAGAGAGAGATGGAGGGGTGAGTCCAGGGCTGGAACGTCTGAATGAAGGAGCAGCCCAAGGAAGCAGAGCTCAGGAACAACACATGGTGGTCTGAGAGGAGAGGATCATCTCTTTTCGACCTTTTCTACAGCAAGCTGTGATAAACGGAGGACTGATGCTCTAAGCACTTACCAAAATGAGAGCAGTTTTTCTTTGCTTGCCTCTGATTCTGTCATAAAGTACAACAGTGTCCTGATGACACAAACTTGAGAGACAGTTGGAATACATTTATTGAGCTTGGAAAAGTGACACACAGCTTGGTTTTAACCTGGAAAAATGAACCCAGAAGATTTTTTTGAGAAGACAACATTGTCTTGAATCAAGGGCAGTTGGTGGACAACAACAGCAGAAAGGAAGAGGCTATGAGGTAACACCACGTCCAAGTAAACAGACTTTTCTTTTAAAAGTGCCTGAAGTTCAGCTTTTGAGACACGAACCAAAAAAAGGAAGGGTACCGGAGCTCACATGGTCATGGATGATTCAAGTATTTTGAGGCGCAGGGGTCTCCAGGTGAGAATCTTTCTTTGACAAGGAGTTTGCTGTCATCCTTCTCTGTAGTTGTGTTGTAATGTGAACATCTTTTGATGTGTCGTCATTTTTCACACGGGCACCCCCGGAACTCTTGCTTACTGGTCGTATCACATTTCCCACTGGTAAAGGAAGGGAAGTGCATCAGTAGCTTCACTCAGATACACACAGCATCTCACCGGGCCAATCCAGTGTCTCCATGGTGGACAGTGGTAAATGATGCCACAAACTGCTGAGCAACAATGAGCCATCACATCCAGCAGTCATGCCTGTCAGATATTTAAAAGCAGGTTATACATTTAAAGGAACATGCTGGAAGTTTTCCTACTTGTCGGTTGGCTGCCAACTGAAACTGTATAAATTTCTACATAGACTTTAGAACATATTCCCACAGATATTTCACTGAAAACCCGCATTGTCATGTCAGTGTCAGTTCACAGGAAACGGCTATAACAAAGTTTTTTGGAGCTTTTTATCATAGTATATCATATATACAGTGAAGCCCTATTAGCTTCAGCTAAAATGCTTCTAAAATATGTCTGTAACTGCCATTTAAAAAGAGAAAGTATGAAGAAAATCAAAGAGTTTAGTTAGAAACTAGAAAAGCACTCGGAGAGCGCAGACCTCCGCCAAGCGCCACTGTTCCCCCCATACAGTGTTTGTGTGTACGTTTTCAGATTCCTTGACCATGAAAACATATGACTAGCAATTGGATTGACAATGATAGGATTAGTGGTTTAGTAGTTATTCACGAAAATGGCATTTTGCGTAATGGCGTTTTTTTTGTGGACGGTGATCCGGATCACCACCAAAATCTAATCATCTGTAGGATACCCCATTTCTGACAATCTGTGAAAATTTCATGAAAATCTGTCCATAACTTTTTGAGTTATCTTGCTAACAAACAAACAAACAAACCAACGCTGATGATCACATAACCTCCCCCTTTGGCGGAGGTAAATACCAATATAAAGATGTTACATGGGGCTTTAGAATCTTATTTTAAAAAACTTTTTGACAACAAAACTGAGTATTCAGGAAAAGATAAATTAGTTTTTCTTCTGTGATTTATTTGGTCTGAATTTTCAGCTCATGATAGGCAAGTTTCAAACAAATGAAATATATAACTGAAAAGAATAGAAAGCAACTATGTATTTAAATGAAATTTGAGTGGCATGTTGTTTTCCCCATGGGGGTGGTCAGGGGTTTGATTCCCATTCTGTCTGCAGTCTGCTTGTCGAAGTGTCCTTGAGCAAGACACTGAACCACCGGTTGCTCCTGGTGGGTCAGGCCAGCGCCTGTGTATAGCAGCTCCACCACCATCAGTGTGTGGATAGCAGGATCTGTAAAGCGCTTTGGCCATCCAGAGATGAGTAAAAAGCGCTATATAAGTGAACACCATTCACCATTGACCATGTTTGTGTGGGTTTACTCCGCATGCTCTGGTTTCAGTCCAAAAACATGCAAGTTAGGTTAAGTGGAGACTCTAACGTGGCCCTAGGTGTGAATGTGTGTGTGAATGGGGAAGGGACTAGTGCCGCACCGTGGCTGCCTTGTACAGGTGGATACTCTTGAATTTACCTCTGCGATTAATAAAGTATATATAATATATAAAGTGAAATAGCTGCTGGAATGTTTTGCCCACTTTTTTTTTAACTTCATTTGTGCACATACACATCTCCCAGTGTGTCCAGAGACATTAGGACTGTAGAAGGAGCAGCTCCAGTAATGCTGAGTCAGCAGACCCCCCCCCCATTTACTCCCCCCACCACCACACCTGTGAGTGGTGCTGAGAAGGTTGCAGCATTCAGCCTCAGATCAGCTTCCTCCCCTAAGGTTGTGCTTCACACTGTAAGAAATCAGAATAGCAGACTCAACACAGAGAAACACGATGTTCCATGTCTCATGCTGTATTTATGGTGTTTAAATAGGAAGTGGGTCTCTAATGAGGACACTGTGCAGGGAGACATGACCTAGATTTTGCTGAGCCCGAGTTTGGACTTGACTGCACCTGTTTCATGTCACGTTTTTACTGCATTTTTTAAAATTTATTTATTTAATCAGGAGAGTGTCATTGAGATTCAAAATCTCTTTTACAAGAGTGACCTGGCCATGGTGACAGCAGTAAAAGCATCAACATTCACACATGCAAACACATACAACAAATCATTTTAAATACATCTCAGAGTTTACCTAAAGAACTTAAAGAATCAGTAAAAATAGTAATAATTCCTAGCATTTTAGTTGATTAACATGTATACCTCAAAGTATTTCCATACATCATTGATTTAAATTTGTTCAGTGAAATCAACTTATTTAGCATCAAGACATTTTGAAGCTGATTCCAAGCAAAGGTAGCAAAATAACTAAATGCCCCCCTTCCCCCCCCCCCAGTTCAGTGTGGGCTCAAGAACAGAATGAAGTCTGGCTACAAAGATTATAGGATCCAGAGCACTTTTGTTGGATAGAAGTCCCAAGATATAAAGGAAGAAGTCCAGGAAGCCTTGTAATATATAAACAAGTGTTGGGGAATGAATCTGTGAACAGACAAGGCAGGCTGTCCTACTCTGGCATACAGCAAATAGTGATGAGTAAGGGACTTAAAATTGGTGCTATATCTTAGGACTCCATGATATACTCTATCCCATGTCTGAAAGGACGTTAATGACCATGCATGTTACTACTATGACATGGCCATAATCCAGCACAGGCACGAAGGTGGCCTCCACGAATTCCTTTTAGCTTTAAAAGAAAGACAGTATTTGATTATAAATTTAAAAAACCCTAAAAAATCGAATCAAATCAACCTTTATTGTCATGTTGCTGTACATACAACTGTAGTGCAGGCAAGATGAAATTATGTTTCTCTAGGCATCCATATGTAAGTAAAAAGAACATAATTTAAGACACACTCACACACACCCTTACCCCCCACCCCAACACAGCCATTCACACATCCCTGAGACATAATTGAAACTAACTAGAACTATATACATATAATATACATAATGTCCATAAGGTGCAATAGTATGTATGAAAGATTCCGGATCAACTGTTCAGCATCCTAACAGCTTGTGGAAGGAAGCTGTTACTCAGTCTGGTGGTTCTGCCTCTGATGCTCCGAAATCATTTGCCAGATGGCAGCAGTTCAAAGTGTTTATGCAGAGGGTGAGAGTGATTCTTGACAATGTTCAGTGCCCTGCTACACTACCCTGCTGAACCTACAATGGTTCTGAAAAAGTTCTTGGACAGAGGGGAGGGAAACTCCAGTTACCTTTTCAGCTCCCTTAACTATCCTCTGCAGGGCTTTTTTGTCTGACATACTGCAGCTGGAGTACCATGTTGCAATGCAGTACGTCAGAACACTCTCCACCACACCTCTGTAGAAGGTCCCGAGGATGCAGATGGGGAGAGAGGCCTGTTTGAGTTTCCTCAAGAAGTGCAGTCTCTGCTGGGCCCGCTTCCTGATCCCCAAGGAATTCTTACTCCAGGTCAGGTCCTGCGAGATCTGCACTCCGAGGAACTTGATGTTCTCCACTCTCTCCACCAAACAGCCGCTGATGCTGAGAGGGATATGTTCAGGCCATGACCGCCGGAAGTCGATAATCATCTCCTTCGTTTTGTCCACGTTGAGCACCGGATTGTTCTCCCTGCACCAGCATTCCAGGTCTCTCACTTCTTCCCTGTACATTGATTCCTCATCCCTCTGAATAAGTCCCACCACTGTGGTGTCGTCCGCAAACTTAATAATCTGGTTCCCCTCGTGTCTGGACACAGTCATGTGTTAGAAGTGTAAACAACAGTGGACTGAAGACGCAGCCTTGAGGGGATCTGGTGTGCAGCGTGAGTGAGTTGAAGATGTTTCCAACACGGACAGACTGAGGTCTCTCGGTCAGGAAGTCCAGGATCCAGAGACATGTGGTGGTGTTTAGACTGAGAAGGAGTAATTTCTCCATCAGTCTCTGGGGAATAATGGTGTTGAATGCTGAACTGAAATCAGTGTACAGGAGTCTGGCGTAGGTGTCTTTCTGATCCAGGTGGGTGATGACAGAGTGCAGGGTGGTGACTATAGCATCCTCCGTGGAGCAATTTGAACGATACGCAAACTGGAGCGGGTCATGTGATGCGGGGGGGGGGCAGGCTGTGATGTGTGGTTTGACAAGCCGTTCAAAACACTTCATCACAGTTGGTGTCGGTGCAACAGGACGATAGTCATTCAGACAGGACACATCTGGTTTCTTTGCCACCGGTACTATGGTAGAGGTCTTAGAGCATCTGGGAACGATGGCCTGACTCAGGGAGATGTTATAAATGTCAGTCAGGACATCCGCCAACTCGCTCGCGCAGACTCGGAGCACACGTCCCGGGATGTTGTCCAGACCTGCAGCTTTAGGTGGGTTGACCCTAATTAGGGTCCTCCGTGTGTCCGCTGCGTTGATGATGATAGCTGGCCCAACAGATGGTGGAGATGGGCCAACCCTCCCTCTGAATGTCGGGTTTGATGCTTCAAAACGTGCAAAGAAGTTGTTGAGCCTGTCTGGAAGTGAAGCGTCATCATCATCGACCCCCTGCCTAGACTTATAATCCGTCAGCGCCCGAACTCCCTGCCACATCTATTTGGTGTTCCTTGTGTCACAGAGGCGTCCCTGGATTTTCTCCGCATAAGCGCGTTTCGCCGTCTTAATTCCCTTTTGAGAGCGCAGACCTGGCTGAGCAGAGGGCGATCCTGTCCTTTGCTCCAAAGGCTGCATCTCTGGCTGTGAGCAGCAAGCGCACCTCTGCAGTCATCCAGGGTTTATAGTTGCACCGTGCAGTGAAAGTCTTCACTATAGTGACGTCCTTGGTGCACTTCGCAATGTAGCTGGTGACCGTTTCAGCGTACTCCTCCACATCTGTCCTGCCTCCCTGGGAGGCTGCTATTTTGAAAACCTCCCAGTCTGTGTGCAGAAAACAGTCCTTAAGTGTCGAGGCTGCACCCTCTGGGCAAATCCTGATTTGTTTCTCTACTGGCCTGCTGCGCTTCAGTAAAGGTTTGTAGGCAGGCACCAGCATCACAGATAGGTGGTCAGAATGATTGAGGTGGGGGCAAGATGTTGCCTTATATGCATCTGGGAAGTTTGTGTACACCAAGTCCAACATATTCTCTCCTCTGGTCTTAAAGTCCACACATTGTTTGAACTTGGGGAGCACAGTCTTTCAACTGGTGTGATTAAAATCCCCCGCAACCACCACAAAACTGTCCGGGTGTGAAGTTTGAAATTCACTGATAGCGTCGTGGAGCTCTCAGAGTGCCTCGTTAGCATTAGCTTTAGCATTGGCGCTAGGAGCTATGTAAACAGCAGCTACAAACACGTTGGTGAATTTCCTCGGCAGGTAGAATGACCGGCAATTCACGATAAGGAACTCCACCAATGGAGAGCAGTGTTTAGTTACTAACATGGCATTAACACACCAGTTCTTGTTAATATAGATACATAGCCCCCCCGCCCCCCCCCCTCGGCTCTTACCGGAGCTAGCAGCCTCCCTGTCCGCCCGGAATGATGTCATCCCTTCCAGCTGAATGGCCGCGTCAGGGATGTTGTCGTGGTGCCATGTCTTCGTAAATGCAAACACACAGCAGTCCCTCAACTCTCTCCGGGTTTCTCTCAGCAGACGCAGCTTGTCCAGCTTGTTGTCGAGGGAGCGGACATTGGAAAGTAGGAGCGACAGTACTGCTGGTCTGGAGGGGTTAGCCTTTAGCCTAGCATGAATCCCGGCTCTCTTTCCTCTCCTTTGTTTGCGTTCGCGCCGCTTACGCTTCCTCCTCTCCTGGGTAGCTGCTAGCGAAACTGCAGATAGTATTCCATGCTGGCGTAGAATGTCCAAGTCACACTCGAGCGCCGCAGTTCTTGCAGCGTGCATTACCTTGATGTTTAATAAGGTCTGACGGTTGTAAGTTTTACAGAATGTATGTCTGGGATGATTAAAACGCTCAAAACTCTCACATTCACTGATGCCTAGAGGGGCCGCAGCGTCCATGCGCTCCGCCATCATGTAACAACCTGTCCCCTAGAAACCCCTAGTTTCAGTCTTAACGTTTAAACTAGCTAAAGGAAAATTTTCCTTCATTTTATAGCTCCTATTGTAGCTTATGGACTAACTTTAACATTAAAAATTGGTCATATTCAATTAGAATTAGACATCACAGTTAACCCAGCAGATAGGAAGTGGAAGTCTGGCTTACGAACAGCTGTGTCTTCAGAGTCCAGCGGTGATCTTGAGCGCCAGCAGATGGCAAAAAGGATGAAAGACTGCCAGCAGTCCTTTCAGTTACAGTGGTGATGGCACAGACTTAGCAGTGGGTGTCTGGAGAGTGGAGCCGGCGGGAGAATGCACGGCTGGTCCCCTGGGCAGGTGCAACATCTCCTCTGGTCCACAGATCCTGTCCTGGCCCACAAATTTAGGATGTCCACCAGCCGATAAGAAAATCACAGGCTGAAGGAAAATGGATGTAAACAGTTCCACCCACGAAATCCTAGTTCTTCTGACTTTGTGATACGTGGATGAGGCAGGGAAAAAGTCCAGAAATCACTATCAGTCCACTTTAATGGCGAGTTAAGGAAAATAAATAGGAAAAGTTCAGCAGAATAAACATGGCTTCTGAGGGAAAAAGGCGTTTTGGAGTTTCACTCCAAGTAAGAAGGTTTGAGCTCAACAAGAAAGGATGATCTCTTCTCAGATGCTAGAAAAGCAGAAAAAGACTTAACAAAAGACAACTTTAAGAACTTTAAAAAACTCGACAAAGACTAAAACAAAGACTGAACAAAGACAATTCAACTACTAGGGCATTTTCTCTATTTAACACAGCGTGCTCCTTGGATCATAAAATATGACTGGCAACAGGAAGAACCAGTTATCGGCTATTGTGGGAGATCCGAATGGGCTATGGTTCAATAAGAAAGCAGTCCTTTGTCTGTAGCCGACCAATAGAATGAAAGGGGTGTCATCCAACAGAGACGGCCTGGTGATTGGCTGGTACCAGTCAGATGGCTGGCATAAGTTTCAGAAAGCATTTACACATTTTAACGGTGAAATTCATTATATACTTAATATAAAATCTAAGCTAACTTCAGTGGTTCATGACTAACGTTCAGTGAGCATGCACTTTTATAAACATGTCCTTCTGTAATTAGCATGCATTAGAATAAAGTTCATTTAAGCATGTTCAAACATGCAACACATTTAAAATCAATGATTAATGAAACATTTCGAACCCATCATTGTCCAACACTGAGGTGCTCATCTTCAACAGTGTTCTGAGCAGTATTTCCTGGAAAAATAAAGTCTTGAGAAAGGATTATTTCAGCAGGTAAAACCCAAAATTCCCATGTTGATTAAATCCAACATGTCCCTGAGTTGACAGAAGGGGGCGATGTTGAGCTGTGGATAATTCCTAGCAACCTGTGGAATGCAGTGAAGGGATCTGGGATATCTCACAGAGTACTTTAAGCATAAAACTGCCTGGTTGGGGAGGAAGCTTCAAGATTTATGACTCATAAAAGAATCCATTCCTGGCACGAAATGGGATCCTTATCGGCCCTTTTACCATGGAATGTGTTTTCCAACTGTGGTCCTTAGGTGAAGAAAACAATTCTTGACCAGACTTTTGGATGAAACACTTTCTTTAAGATGAAGAGTGATTTTCTTGATTGGAGCCACATGGATTGATGCTACATATCCCCACTTTGTATCAATGGTTAGCCTCGGTCAGCGTTGGTACACATCCCTGGCAGCTGATTCCAATTGGTGACTCTTGACCTAACTGCTGGGCTAATGTTTTTGATGTCCATATGCACTAGCTTGTAAACAAAATCTATTCCTGAGTATAGATCTTTGGGTTTGGTTTACTGAAAAAAAAAATACTTCTAGGAATCTTCAAAAATAATTTGAATAAGAACAAATATATAATTGTAAAATTGTCTAGAATATACTAAAATCCTGTATATGCCTGTAAAGACTCAAAAATTCTGGGTACTAAAGTACAAAAATAAAAAGTATGTAGTTTTACATACCTGAGATAAATGTTTTGGTTTACCATAAAGCAGCTTCTAAAATCATTCAAAAATAGTTTGAGTGTGCACAAAAATCTAAATAGAGTGCAAAGAATATATATATGTTTTTATATAAGCATGCATATAAACTCAGAAATTCTAGGAGTAAAGATCGAAAAGAAAGGTACAAAACAAACAAAAAAAATATTGCTTATATTTGAGGTAGAGGTTTAGGCTAAGCAATATTGAAGTAACTCAAGGCGGTTCAAATTGGATTGGTTTAGCTGGACTAAACCATGGTTCCACAGATGTCTGAGTCATAGGGTGTTCAAGGCCTTTATTCTGAAAAACTGAGCGAGCATGGAATTGTCATCCTTGTTCTTTGACTGGCAACGAGGAGTAAATTTGTGACGGATGAAAAACGGACAAGATGAGGTGAAAACAGGCTCATCACTAGAGTGTTCACTGAAGAGCTAGTGTTTCTAGCTACCTCAGGGAGCAACATAGACACCAGCTGTGTGTGAGCATAGTCAACCTTTAACACGAAGAGCAACAAGTTCAAGACCTTGTTGAGTTTGACTGAAGCTTCGGAGCAAACATTCAAAACCAACACAGTATCTTGCAAAGTTTTGGTAATGGTTTGTGGTTCAACTACCTGGCATTCCAGTGTAGTGGTGTGGACCGAGTAAACAGTGGATGTGCTAAGGCTAACAAGAGGCCCTAACAATGAGGCTGTTACTGAGAATCCACCTAAGGATTGTTGACTTTATGTCTTGGCTCTGCCCAGTTCTGACTGGGTGACTGTAGGTGAGATTGCTAGGTAGAGGGCTAAACTGAAAAACAGGAGGGCCATCATCCTGGCAAACAAATAGGAGTGAATGATTTTAATCTCGACCTTCTTGTTGGTTTTCTTTAGACACCTGAGTGGCAGATGAAAATTATTCACAGAGGTGGAGTAACTTTTGTTAGAGATTGAACTCTAAGCCTCAGATAGTTTATCACCTTTAGTATGAATTTTGATGTTGTTAGCTCAAGCTAATGATATTGGAGGTTTTGTGTGTACTATGTTGAAATGGTAAGTTGATGACACTCAATGAAACTTTGCAGGGTCTTTTGAGGTTAGTTTTTGAGGAAGTCAGTTTTGGGTTAACTCTTTCCTTTTTGAAGGCCCTAGCGCAGTTAACTGATCGGTGTAGAAAAGTGCAACCGAGTATACCTGAGGCTGATAGTTAGCTAACAATTATCTTTCAGGCATAGGCTGGATTTTAAGCTTTTTTTATTGACTTACTGGGACATTGTTGTCCCCGTCAAGTCTCATGGGGGTTTTGTGAGCTTTGATCTGATTGCGATGGACCCATTTGGAGATGGGGTCCTGGCGACCTTTGCGTATCTTGATTTGGTACACAACCAGTGAGAGTTTATCTGTGATCGTGTATGGACCCGTCCACCTAGGAATTTCCAAGCGAGTTTCCCTGCCCATGAGTTGGTCTATCCTGTTTGAGGGATGAAGGAGTAGTAGAAAACTTTGTCTCCCACTTGGAGTTTGTCATGGGAGGCTTTTTGGTTGTAGTACGCTTTGCGTCCTTCAGCCGATCGATCCAAATGTTTTTGGGCAAATGCAAAAGTCTGTTGGAGATGTTTGGTCAGGTCAGTCATGTATTGGTGGGTCGTGTAGGCTATGGCAACGCTGGCCTCTCCAGGTTGGTAGAGCAAATGCTGGGGCAAAGTCATTTGCCAGCCTGTCATCATTTCGAAAGGCGAGACCCCAGTAGCTTCGTGGGGTGTGGCTCGGATGGCCATCAAGATCAGGGGGAGTTTTACATCCCAGTCTTTTTGGTGTGGTGAAACATACTTCTTCAGTATGTTGCTCACAGTTTGGTGGGCTCTTTCAACCTGTCCAGAAGATTGTGGGTGGTGGCTAATATGGAAGTTAGCTTTAACTCCCAAGGTTTTCCACAGCTGTTGCATGACTTCAGTTGTGAAATGGGTGCTCTGGTCAGAGTTGATCCGGCTTGGTAGACCGAATCTCGAGAACACATGGTTCATCAACAAGTGGGCCGTGGTTTCTGCCCTGTCATTAGGATCAGGCAAACAGTCGACCCATTTGGTGAAGGCACATGTGACTGTGAGGAAGTATTTCTTACCTCTGGCTGACCGTGGAAGGGGACCTACCAAGTCGATTTGGAGATCAGACCATGGGATTGAGATGCCTCTTTTCTGTAGGGGTGCTCGGTGAATTGGGTTGATTGGTTAAAACTGGCAGCAGACAAGACATCCTATGATGTAGTCTGCTACATCCCTTTGCATGTATGACCAATATGCCACTTGTTTGAGAGTCTTGTGCATCGCTTTGACACCTTTGTGTCCTGCAGCTGGGAGATCATGGGCATGAACAATCATCATCCCCCTCTGGCTGCGAGGGACCACAAGCGCAGGCGCAGGGAGTTCATCGGAAACAGGAACCAGAATGCCATTGCGCAGCTGCAGGAAAGATCACGTGGCATAAAGCGGCTTCAATCCCGTAATGTCAGCGAGATCTGAGTCGGATGGTGCATGGAGTACAGGATCCAAGAGATATTGTATCATTTTATAGATTGCAGGGTCAAGACCCTGAGGAGAGATAAGGTCAGCGTCAGAGGAAGCAGGGTCAACTGCCAGAGGACCTGTGGGATGTGGCTGGTCCTGGGCCTTGTTTGCCTGGGCCCTGGTGACCGCATAGACTATAGGGGTGGGCGGGTGGGACTCTGCAGTCAGCACCAGAGTAGGATCAAAGGACCAGGAGGTTCCTTGTGTGGCTCCTTGTTTTGCAAGTGAGTCCACAAGGTCATTCCATTCTTTGTCCTGCCCTGGTGTACGCGAGTAACCTCTGACTTTTTTTCCCAGTACACCTGGAGGTTGTTGGAGGTGACCAGGTGATCACATGCTCTGAAAAGGTCTTGATGTTTAACCGGTTTGCGGTTGGAGGTTACAAAACCTTTGGCCTTCCAGAGTGCCAAATGACACGTGAAAATGAGGCGTGCGTAGTTAGAGTCGGTGCAGATGACCAATGTGCAAATGCCATGGTCTGCAGCAAGTTGTAGTGTAATGAGCACACCTGTGATTTCTGCATATTGTGACGATTGGGACCCCAGTTGGAAGTTGTGGGGTTCACAAGGCTGATTGTTTAACCATGCCATCCCCACGGATGTGGGTTTCATGGTGGAAAGAACAACCATCGACATAAGCGGTGACCATATCTTGACAGATGTTGACGGTTAGGGTCTTCACTGACTGTAGGTGGCTCTGCACGAATGGATGGTCCTGGAGTGTCCTCAGAGCACCGTTGGCAGGCTGCCAAGTCCGTGCCGAGAGGGCTCCTTAATTTTTGTGTGTACCAGACCTCAACATCAAAGCTTTGTAGAGCCATCAACCAGGAAGCTACTCTGGCATTCATCACAGCACCTTATCTGATGCGTTGACTATTCAGAAAAAAACACTGGTTGGTGGTGAGTCTCCACCATGATTCTCTGGCCACCCACATAGTTGGAGAAATGTTTTATTGCCCATATGGTAGCCAGAAGGGCTTTTTCGCAGTCTATTTCAATTCCGGACCAGAGAGGGTTTTGCTGGCATAAGCCACGACTCGTTTGTCATGGTCGTAGATTTGGTATAATCCAGCACTTAAGCAGTTGGCAGAGAACCCCACTTGTAGGAAGAATGGCTGGTCACAGTTGAGATAGGCCACACAGGGTGCTGTGCATAACTTTTGCTTTAAAGCTAGCATAGCCTGTTCTTGAGTGTCAGACCAGATGAAAGGGGTATCCTTTCATAAGAGGTCTGTCAGGGGTTTTGCCAAGTCTGCATAATCCTCAGTGAACTGGTGTGAGTAGTTGCATACCCCTAGAAAGCTCCAGAGTTCTGAGATGTTAGTAGGGGTCTTGATGATTAGAATGCCTTGGATTCGCTATGTTTGTGGTAGGACTCCGTTGGATCCTGCCAAGAGACCAACGTAGTTGACCTTGGATTTGCACCATTAGCACTTGGAAAGAGAAATTTTGGCTCCGGCTCATGTGAGCTGGCCAAGGACATGGTCGATTTTGGTCAGGTGGGCGTCCAGAGTTGGATTCCGAATGAGAATGTCGTCGACATACAGTAGATGAGATTGCCTCTGTCTCTGGTGTCTGGACATGCCTTATTCAAGAAGATGTTGAACTCTGCAGGAGAGTTAGCATACCTGAAAGGACATCGGGTGAATGTGTATTGATGATTCACAAACATGAAGGCCAGTTTGTGTGGTCTTCAGCTTGGACAGGAATAGTCCAGAAACCAGAAGCAATGTCCAGCGTCGAGAAGTATTTGGCGCCTTTGACTCCGCTTGTTTGTGACTCTAGGAAGTTCTAGGAAGAACTTGTGAACTTGTGACTCTAGGAAGTTCTAGGAAGAACTTGTGAACTTGTGACTCTAGGAAGTTCTAGGAGACTCTAGGAAGTTCTTGTTCCAGTTGAGTCATAGGCCATCTAGAAAGAGGAACTTGAGTGTTTAGTTACAGTCAATGGTGAGCCGCCACTTACTCTTGGACTTCAGGACCTGCCACAAGGGGACGGAGTAGGTACTGTTGCATGGCTTAATTATGCCACGGTCCAGTTGGTTGTTGATTATTTCCTGTACTGGGCCATAAGAGGCCAAAGGAATCTTGTACTGCCTGACATAGGTGGGAGGAGTGTCAGGTGGTGTAGGAATGTGTACAGAGTGGATTGTGGTTAGCCCACAGTCCAAGGAGTCTTTGGAGAATGATAGCTCATACTTAAGATGAACCTGATGAAGTTTTCGGTGTTCTTTGTAGGAGGTTAGGGCATCAGCGTCAGCTACCACCTGTGCTATCTCTTCAGCGATGGTGGTGACCGGTTTCGGTGGAGAATCACTGGGATTGTCAGGGGTTTGCTGATTGGACGCTGATGGGAGGAGTTCCATGGCTTGGACAAGCATTTGGTCATCATTGGTTAAGTCAATCCGTCCCACTGACGCTTTGTCAGAGGTTGACATGGACACAAGGGCGATGGCTTTAGAAGGCTTAGTGTATATGACCGCAGGTTCCAGAGAGTCGGCCCAATGTGTTCAATACCTGGCAGGCTTCAGGGATGGTCTGGCCTGACTTTAGAGCGTCTAGAGCTGGTTTAGAGTGAGCATCTCGGACTGGGGTGAGGGACCATCAAGAATTGTTTATGGTAACCTGAGCTCCAAGTCTCACAAGAAGGTCGCTGCCAATGGAGACTGCATGTGGCAGGCCAGGAACGACCAAGAAAGAGTGAGTTAGCAGTCTGTGATTCCACTGAAGGTGGAGGGCGCAGATGCCTGTGGCAACCAGTGTTTTGTTTGATTTGGCCCCAGCAGGGAAATGGAAAGACTTGTTACCATGACGTCCGGGTATTTCTCATGCAGAGAATCAAAAAGTTTCTGGATGATGGCAGATTTATTAGCCTAGAGAACAAGTACCACGTTTTCTATGTGGGAGCTTTGAACAACCAGGCCTTTGACCACTTGGGGGCAGTACTTGTCGTTGGCCACCCCAGGCTTTAGGGTGCAAAGGAATGAACTATGTTCATTTAAGGTCGGGTTGTCAGGTGTGGTGACATAGGAAGGGGTGCCTGTTTCGACCCTGTCCTCAAAGTCACCTTCGGTCCAACTTGGTTGGGTCAGCAGTGCAAGTGGAGTGACTCTTGGAATGTCCAAGGTGTCAAGAGTGTAACACTGTGATTTGGTTGCCTCAGGTAGAGTGATTGGGTGAGGTTGCCAAACTTGAGCCCATTGTTTAAGATTCTTGAAATCTATCAGAGGCTCAAAATGATTAAGCAGGTCTTTGCCTATCAGCAATGGAATTGAGTTGAGACTGGACACATAGACCGGATGGATCAAGGTTATGGGTCCAATGGAGATCTTTACCAATGACATGTGTAACAGAGTCATGTTGGAGGGTGCATAAGGTCGACCAGCTAAGGAACAAGGTCGTAGTTTTAAGTCTTTGTGCGCGCGGTTAGCAGCGACACGTAGGTGGTCGAAATGGTCCTGCGACATTGGAGTGATGTCTGCCGCGGTATCCAGTAGCACTTCATGCATCATCACATCTTCCAAGGTCAATGAAAGGAAAAATTTACGTGCTACCCCCCTCTCGGTCAAGTCACACAGAAATTGTTGGACCGGCAGTTCATCGCGGATTAAGGAGCCGTCTGTTTCGGGTGGGTGAAATTTTTCAGGTAGCTGGACTACCAGAATGGCACTGGACGGCGTATGGTTCTCTGGCCCTTCTGGAGCCTCAGGTGGAGGATGCGCTGTTGTGTCCACTGTATCTCCCACTGATGCAGTAGGGGGTTCCTCATGGTTGGGTTTTGGCAGCCCTGAAGGATCGTTTTGGGTTGCCAGATAGTTATGGCTAGGACGTCTGGCTTCTTGTCTTCCTTCTTGTTCTTCGTTTCGTCTAGTAGACATTTGAGAGCTTCCATGTCTTCTTGACTGAAAGTGGGTGTTTCTTTCTTCTCCCAGTTTCTTGAGCCAAACTTACCAGAGAGAGGTCTTGTTTCCCTTCCTGAGTTTCTGTGGCGGTACGAGGGAGGTGACCATTTACCACGGTAATGCGAGTCTCAAAATCGATATCTGTTATCCTGAGTAGCTGTACCATATTCTCGTGACCTACCGGGTGGGCTTGGCCTCCGATGGTAGTCAGGCTTTGGTGATGTTGATTTTTAGCTGGGTATAGGAGATTTGGTCGGGTTCTGACCCGAATTAGCTTGGCTAGAGAACTGTCGCGGTTTTACATTTGACCATGGTGCAGGAACAGGGGCTGGCCTCGGGGCGCTTCCTAGGTCCAGAGTGTCAGACGTGGTGTTGACAGCTAGCACCGTTGTAGGCTCAGCATGATTCTGGTTGCTTTGTTGTTGTTTTTGGAATGCATAATGTGCAAATTCTCTAAGCTGGTTTATTGAGTTTGACCTTGGGTTAGCCATGACTCCAAGGTGGTGGCTGACCGTGGGATGGGGATTCTGAATGAAAAGGGCCTTAAAATTATTGTTTTATCCCATTCTTGGCGTGTTTTGAGATCCAAAATATGCGCGAAGTAGTCGCTGGTAGTAGGCCTGTGGGGGCTCTGAGCAACCTTGTTTCTCAGCTAGGGCTGTCGCTAGCCCTGACTGTAGACAGTCGTCGGAGAATTCCTTTTCAGTGGCTTCGTAGAGTCTCTGGTGGTTCATCTTGATATCCAATGGCTGTCGGTCTGTAAATTTTGACACTGACCTGTTAGATGTTAGCTTGATCAAATAGATGTGATTGTCGACTGTAGCGTCAGGATATTTATGCAAGTAGTAGTCATGTCTTGTAAATAAGCCCTGGTATCAGGTGACCCACTGGTCGAGGGGTCAAATTTGGTGATGTGGCAAGTGATCTTATTGAGGTCTCGATCGGATGGGATTTGTAAATGTCTTCCGCGTTGTCGTTCGGGTTAGCCGAACGGGTTGGGAGTATGAGCGCCGTGGGAGTCCCCATCAGATGAGTGGATGCCTTCCTTTGTCGGTGGAACCGGGCTGTTTGTGGCTTCTGGTTTTGGTTCTCTTTGTTTATGGTATTCTTCTAGCTCTTCTTTGACGTCCTGAAGGCCTTGTTGTGCCTCTTGTAGGAACAGATGACATTTCTTGTAGTCAGATTCTGTGTCGTCTAGTTGACCTTCAACTCTTCTGAGTTTGTTCTGTGTCCTGAAGGGTGGTTCCTAATTCCTTGTTTTCTCGCCGAAACAAGGTATTGTCGTCCTCCAGTCAGTGCTTCTCTTGCTTTACCTGGTCCAAATCTAGTAATGCATTATCAAGTTCAGCTTGGGTATCTTCGTGTTATCTGCGAGCTTGTTCCCGCTTTTTCATTTGTGATTTATTATCTTCCTGGAGAGAGAAGATTGTTGTTTCACCAGTTCTTTTTTGGCGTGTAATGCTTTAAATTCTGCTACTCTTAACCTTGCAACTAATGCTAGTGCGAACTTCCCTAACACGCTGTGGAATTCCTTTGCTTTTGGTGGGTTATTAGTGCATTCATCCAAAAGTTTTTCAGGGATTTGCTTCAAATCTTTGAGGGGCGTTTCCTGAACATGTGTGGAGAAGCCAGATATAAGTTCGGAAGTCAATCCTTCCAATGTTGCTTGAAGGTCATCCAGTTCGGTAAGTGGATCCGACATGCTTTACCGTTTGTTTAACAGTTAGCTTGAAAAAAGTTTGTTGATTATAGCTGAAGTTGTTAATCAAGAGTTAACCTTGAGTGTTATTTTACAGTGATGGTAGTTATAAATTCCTTTTTAGAACTTGTTCCAACTTACAGGCTTGTAAGAAGGGAAGTAGAATTTTGAAATTATTGTAGAAATTGGGAGATGTGTTAATTTATTTGTGGAAACTGCATCTTGGTTTGCAGCTTAAAATTTGTGTGGGTTGACTTCTTTAGATTTTCAAAGCCTAGTATTGGAATTGTCATCAATAACTAGCTTTGGAATTTTGTGGAGTGGCAATTTAAAATGATGATTTTATTTACACAAAGCAAAATAAAAATATTAAATGGTTTAGAGATTTAAGGTTATAAGTTTTTACTTTCTTTTAAAGTAAAGAATGATTTTTGCCTTTATTGTTAAAGCCTATTCTCAGTGAAAGCTTTTTAAATGTTCAGTATTTACAGATTAGGAAACACAAGGGAATTGTGTTTGTGTATTGTCACCAAGGCTTTCTTAGGATTAAAGTTAATGGTGATTTGTTTGATTGTTGTCTGTAAAGTTTTTATTTACAGACTAATCAGTGTTTTCACCTTTTGACTTTCCTATTTTAAATCCTGGTGAGAAATAGTGAGTTGGTTAATGTTTTCTTTTTCCTGTGGAGAAAAACATGAACCACGAATAACACATTGACTTTAAATAGCACCTAAAGCTTTTAATTGTTAATTGATTAATGTGGTTTCCTGATTTTGGAAAATTTTGGTAAATATTCATTGAATCACTAAATCCTTTACCAGCATGCACAGGGTTAATGCTACTTTAAGGTCACTTCTGAATAAACAATAGCCACAGTTACAGTTGTCAAATTTCTTCAGTCTGATTACAATTCAGATTAGAACTTTACTGTTTACATGGATCCTGAAAAAGCTGATCCAATTAGGGCATGCGCTTCCAAGTGTCACACGTTTGAAAGGACTAAATCATTTTGACATGCGCACGTCGACATTTCGACATTCCGAAAATAGTAGAAGAAGAAACAACTTCCGGTGTAAACAAGCCCCGCTTTGCGTCTTTCTCTTTTTGAAATGGACCTGTATTTTGTTATTCAGAGTGTACTTTTGCTTCTGCTGGTCTCCGTAATGAAGCTACAAGTACATACTTCTGCATATGACGAATAGAGGGAGACAGCAGGACGATACAGACCAGCTTTGTTTTACTCCCGCCATGTCTTCCGCTAGCTGCTGTAGAGGCGGAAATATGTCACATCGACGTGTGGCTGACATACAGACATGCGCAGTAAACATATTTTCTGCCCAACCTTCGGAATGAGTGTTTATATGCGCACCATTCGGATTAACAATTGGCATAACCCACCTGTCTCAATCGGAATGAAATTTTGATCCGAATGAGCGTGATCGGGTCAGAATATTCAGATTGGCGTGTTTACATGAAGCATTTTTATTCTGATCAGGCTTTTAATCCGGTTACTTGTGTCCATATAAACATGGCTATTGTCATTTATTCGAATCCTTAAGTTGAACTGAGCTTCCTGTGGGAAAAAAAAAAAATTAAACAATGCAGGACTTAAAACACACATATATATAGCTTCACCGGTTTGAAATTGTTGCATAAAATGTGTAAATATATGTGCTTTTAACTTTAAAGATTAAAATGTGTGGTTAAAATAAGTGCTTAAGTACAAAGTGTATGCTTTTATGCCGTTCTACTGTGTATATATGCAGTAGAAGCTATTCCACCCATGAGAACAACCCCAAAAGCTAACAAGTTTCTCTTTTCCTTCTGTTCTTGGCATAGAAACTTTAAATTGCTTTTAAATTTAGGTTGTTCTGAATAATATGGATTGCTTTGAAGTTAATTTGGAAGCTCGATTTGGTTATAAATAGGCTTAATAGATTCCTGTTTTGTTTTAATCTGGGTGTAACTTCATGAAAGGAATGCAATTTTAATAGTTGACCACACGATGGAGGCAGTTCCTTTTGCACTCTAGGAGGAGGAGACACAGTGACGTCACTCGGAGGCAGTCTATCGGTCTCAGCTCTAAAATGGCGTCTAGGGTGACTCACCCTAGCGGCTTTCAAAATGGATCTGCACTGCTTGATCTGCGCATGCGCAGTTCTCGTACACCTAGCCGTTTTGGTCACGCGTAAATGTGAGCGTGTACGCGTCCCGCGAATTTGGACGCTGTCCAAAGCAACAACCATGCCTTGTTTTTTTTCTCAACTGGAGAATTAATCTCTTAATTTGGTTTTATTCATGCAAGAATAATCTTACAACTTAAACTCCGGGTACAATTAAGTGCTGTTACATCAAACAGTTTACTCTCAGTAACTTATCAAGCTGCATATCTAGCATGCCTCAAATTCGTCACTGAACACTTGAGAAAAAAAAAAGTTGGTTAATTCAATTTACCCCACCGGGATTTTGGCTGGTGGGTTCAATCAACGAGGGATGAACCGGGTTTCTTCGCGGTTTCGCCTCTCCAGGCCTTTATTTTAATTAATTCAGTGTATGATCATGCTTTTGAAACTTTCCAGCATGCTTTAACACAGCTCAAGCGAGTGAGGTGAATCACATCCCCCTCCCCCTCACGTGTTATCAGAAAGACACAGCCTCTGCAGGAGGCACAGAGAAACACACACACAGACTGGCCGCCTCCTGGGTTTCCCTGGATTGCAGCCAACATAGAACCTCACCGTATAAAGTGGATCAAATTTGGACAAAAGACACACACAGCTTATGGTTTAATATTCTTTTTTGCATCTGCTTTTCGGGTGCACACAGACTCACGCCGGAGAACTAATATAAAGCGCGTAGTAATTGATTATAAGTGTGATAAGGTACAAGGATTATTTAATTTATATTTAGAGTTGCGTGTGGGGACGGAGGTTTACTTCGTGACCACAAACACTCAAAAAACAAGAGAGAAACACTCGTAAAGGGGCACCAGTCCAACTTGGACAATTTTTTAATAAATAATCCTTGAACCTTTCGTTAACCAGTCTCACTATTCGTGAATTCTTCTGCCATGACTCAGAAGAGCACACACATAAAAGAAATCAAGCAGAAACTTCTCTATACCATTAACCATTTTAATAAACAGACTCAGGTTAAATGACATTACATTCAATTGATTTGTAAGCAGGTGAAATTATCAACAAGTGTCAAATATCATATTAACTGGAAACGGATTCCTGAGCATAAAGTCTATAGTTAAACCTTTGTGGAAACAAAAGAAACCAGATTCTGAATTTTTAACTGTAATGCAATAGGAGACTATGGAATACCTGTAACAAAAATATGCATAAAATTGGACTCAATTTTATGGGAGAATGATAAAAGCTGATTATGTGGGTCACCCCCACAGCCTACAGACAAGCAGAGCGCTCAGCTGGAGCAATTAGCAGAACAATGAGATGTGTGTATTGATATCAATAGGCAGCCTCTCTTTGTCTAGCTCCTTCCTGCCAGTATCCTGCTGCTGATATGTATGACTCAAAGGCAAATGTTCCTTCCTGCTCTGTACTGTGATGCAAATGTCCCATTGCCTTCCTGCCGTTTACTGTGATGTTAATGTGCCATTCATGCATTGTCTGTAGTGGGGTATTTAAACTGCATATCACTCTGTAACTCTCTCTCTCTGACTACTGCTTCTGACTACACGCATTGCTGTTTGCTGAGGGCTCGCTCCAGTGCGCATCTCACAGCACTGGAGCGGCTCTCGTGATGGCGGTTAATAAACTCCCTTAAAAACTCTCAGTTCGCCGTGCCTTATTTCACCATCGCCACAAGTATATGAAAAAAGAAAATTCTGAGTTACTCTACAAAAAACAGAGGTTATTGAAAAGGAGAGTATTAATTTTCCTTCAGCTTATAGCTCCTATTGTAGCTTATGGACTAACTTTAACATGAAAAATTGGTAATATTCAATTAGAATTAGACATCACAGTTAACCCAGCAGATAGGAAGTGGAAGTCTGGCTTATGAACAGCTGTGTCTTCAGAGTCCAGCGGTGATCTTGAACGCCAGCAGATGGCAAAAAGGATGAAAGACTGCCAGCAGTCCTTTCAGTTACAGCGGTGATGGCACAGACTTAGCAGCGGGTGTCCGGAGAGTGGAGCTGGCGGGAGAATGCACGGCTGGCCCCCTGGGCGGTGCGATGTCTCTTTTGGGCAACAGATCCTGTCCTGGCCCGCAAATTTAGGATGTCCACTAGCCGATAAGATGTCCACCAGCCGAAAATATGGTGGTGGTAGTGTGATGGTCTAGGGCTGTTTTGCTGCTTCAGAACCTGGAAGACTTGCTGTGGTAAATGGAACCATGAATTCTGCTGTCTACCAAAAAATCCTGAAGGAGAATGTCCGGCCATCTGTTTGTGACCTCAGGCTGAAGAGCGCTTGGGTTCTGCAGCAGGACAATGATCCAAAACACACCAACAAGTCCACCTCTGAATGGCTTAAGAAAAACAAAATGAAGACTTTGGAGTGGCCTAGTCAAAGTCCTGACCTGAATCTGATTGAGATGCTGTGTCATGACCTTAAAAAGGCGGTTCCTGCTCGAAAACCCTCCAATGTGGCTGAATTACAACAATTCTGCAAAAATGAGTGGGCCAAAATTCCTCCACAGTGCTGTGAAAGACTGATTGCCAGTCATCACAAACGCTTGATTGAAGTTGTTGCTGCTAAGGGTGGCCCAACCAGTTATTAGGTTTAGGGGGCAATCACTTTTTCACACAGGGCCATGTAGGTTTGGATTTTTTACCCTTAATAAAAAACACCTTCATTTAAAAGCTGCAGTTTATGTTTACCTGTGTTGTCTTTGTCTAATATTTAAATTTGCTTGATGATCTGAAACATTTAAGTGTGACAAACATACAAAAAAATGACAAATTAGGAAGGGGGCCAACACTTTTTCACAACACTAAGTGTAGAGAAGGAGTTTCAGTCCGTCTTTGTGGATCTAGAGAAAGCAGATGATAGGGTGCCAAGAGAAAAAGTGTAGTGAGGCAGTGGTGAGGAGACAGTGGTGAGGTGTGCTGTACGAGTGACAGATGGGTTCAAATTGGGGGTGGGATTACATCAGGGATTGGCTCTGAGCCCCTTCTTGTTTGCCATGGTGATGGACTGGCTGACAGACGAGGTCAGGCAGGAGTCTCCATGGACCATGATGTTTGCAGATGACATTGTAATTTGTAGTGAGAGTAGGGAGCAGGTGGAAGAGAACCTGGAAAAGTGGAGGTATGCTCTGGAGAGAAGAGGAATGAAAGTCAGTAGAAGCAAGACAGAATACATGAGTGTGAATGAGAGGGAGGTAGGTACAACAGTGAAGATGGATGGAGTAGCAGTAGTGAAAGTAGATGAGTTTAAATACCATCCAAAGCAATGGAAAATGCACAAGAGAGGTGAAGAAGAGTGCAGGCAGGGTGGAGTAGGTGGAGATGAGTGTTGGGGGTGATTTGTGACAGAAGGGCAGCAGCAAGCATGAAAGGGAAGATTGACAAGACGGTAGTGAGACCTGCCATAATGTATGGTTTGGAGACAGTGATGCTGACAAATAGACAGGAGATCGAGCTGGAGGTGGCAGAGTTGAAGATGCTAAGATTTTCATTGGGAGTGACTAGAAGGGACAAGATTAGAAATGAGTATATCAGAGGGACAGCTCAGGTTGAGCGGTTTGGAAACAAAGTAAGAGAGGCAAGGCTGAGATGGTTTGGACATGTGCAGAGGAGGGATAGTGGAGATACTGGACAAAGGATGTTGAAGATGGAGCTGCCAGGCAGGAGGAAAAGAGGAAGACCACAGAGAAGATTGATGGATGTAGTGAAGGAGGACATGGAGAGTGTTGGTGTTACAGAGGAAGATGAAGGGATAGGGTGAGATGGAGGCAGATGATCCCTAAAGGGAGCAGCCAGAAGAAGAAGTTTAGAGTTCACAGGCAGCAAGAAATTATGCATCGAAATAGATGGGCTGTCTTGTACATTAAATTGAGGAGCAAGGGACACCCCTTCAAGGCTGCATCACATCATGCCCTTCAAGTAAATAGACGGCCTTCCACCAGAGAGAAATAAAATTGATGAGAAAAAAAGTCTCAAATTCACCAGAAAAAAGTCTCAAATTTAGGCTGCATAAAAAAATGTAATATAGCTGTAAGTGGAAAAAGTCAGAAATTTACGAGATAGAAAACTTTAAATTTGTAGAAAGAATATTAAACTTATATGGGGAAAAAAGGCACGTTCACAAGAAAAAATAATGTAGAAAAGAGCTTCAGTTTAAAAACAGCACAGAGACTATTTTTGGCTGTAGTGATTTTGATTTCATTTAAATTTATTTATAATATTAAGTATTTCTGTCACCAGTTTTCGCCAACAGCTGCAGCAGTCTGCAGTCGGAGGCATGCATTTTAAAAATTAAATGTTTGTGGTTAATAATTGGTATAAAGTGGCAACAAGGCAATTGTTAGTGTGTACATTAATTTGAGGATAATTTCCGATGGACTAGTTGAAACTAATGAACCCACACAGTGACGAGACTCTGTGAAGCCGCGGCAGACTCCTGGTGCAGTTCACCTTTTTATTTTTTCACTTTCCTTTCCAAGTTTATATTGTAGCCTATTTATGTTGTATTGGTTCAAGTTTTGATTTGTTTTTTTCCAAGTGAGATGAAAAAGTCCCTGGATCACAGCTTTTTCTGACACAACTTCCACACTGGTCTTGGGGTGCTGGAGTTTATCACCTGAGTTGTAGACAGAAAAAATCATGCAGTTTCCAGCATGGAATAGTTTTCAACTATTCTGTTTGAAAATATTCTACATTTAAGGAGCAGACACAAATGGCCTCAGCTAGCAGAAGGCAGCCTTTTTTTTTTCCACAATATCTTTATTGAACCTTTTTTTTTTTTTTTTTTTTAACAAACATGATACAAACAATCAAACACTAACACTAAAGTACTACAAAAAAAAAAAAAAAAGCACTAAAAACACCAACAACCACCAACAAAATCAAGTCTTCAACAATGCTCCTCTGTTTAGTCTAGACAATCCAATACATAAGTATACATATTATGTTCACCAGTTTGGAATTTACAAGGTCCACACACATCATTCACCTTCTTCTTCAAGAGTTATGTTTAAATTTTTTACATAATCAATAAAAGGTCTCCATATATTCTCAAACACAATTTCCTTTGATTTTAGTATATATGTTATTCTTTCTAATGGAAGGTTTGTTAACATCTGTCTTAACCACTGAGTCACATCTGGTCTATGAGTCTTTTTCCATAATAGTGCAATACATTTTTTGGCATTAAGCAAACTGAGGTCTATGAATGTTCTTTCACTTTTATTAAAATTATGCTTTTCTGGGTACAGACCCAACAAAAACAGTTTAGGATTCAATATGATTTGTTTTGAGATTATTTTTTCAATTGTTACCCTCACCTCTTCCCAAAACATTCTTATTAATCTACATTCCCATAAACAATGAAATAGGGTTCCTTTACTTTCCATGCATTTTGTGCATGTATCTGGTATATTTTTGTTATATCTATTTAACTCCTCCGGTGTAACATACATCCGCATTAACCATTTGAAATGTATCAATTTAAGGCGTGCATTTATTGATTTGGTTTGAGCTTCTGTACAAGCCAATTCCCATTGTTCCTCTGAAATTTCAATTTGCAGATCTTCTTTCCAGTAGTTTAATCTTTTCAGTGAATTTTCACTTGAAGATAGTGTCAGTGAGTTATAAAACTCTGAAATAATACCCTTTCTTTTACTATCTTTCATCATCATTTTTTCCAAGGATGAATAAATAGGTCGAGTGAGAGCTTTATTTTGATTTGATCGAATAAAGTTTCTAAGTTGAAGATATTTAAAAAAATGTGTTCTATTGAGATTAAATTTGATCCTCAGCTCTTCAAAAGACATTATGTTGTCTGCACATGGCAAATATAAATCCTGAATCTTTTGTATCCCTTTTAAATTCCATACTTTAAATACAGCGTCCGCTCTCCCTGGTTTAAAATATTGATTACCCCATATTGGACTAAATTGTGACAATAACTGTGGTTCTTTTAAATAGTTTTTAGCTTCACACCATATTTTGATCATATGCTTTACAAATGGATTTTTAACTTGTTTTTGTAATTTTTTTGCCGAATCTGAGTATATGAATATGGGAAGAGGTAAAGGTAAATTGTATGATTCCATTTCAGTCCAGTGAGGGAGATCATTTGATGAAAAATAATATGTCATAGACCTCAGTTGTGCCGACCAATAATACAACATAAAATTTGGACATTTCAGACCTCCACGATCAAATGGTAAATATAATAAAGACAAACGTAATCTAGCCCTCCTGTTGTTCCATATAAATTCCACTAACTTTTTTTTTATTCTTGAGAATAGATCTAAAGGTGGTGATAAGGGAATGTATTGAAATAAATAAAGTATTTTAGGTAAAATATTACTTTTAAGTATATTGATTCTCCCGATCATCGACATTGGTAGTGACATCCATCTCTAAGTTAACTCATTGATATCTGACATTAAGGCTTCATAGTTGACACTGGCGACTGATTCTAGCTTAGGCATAATTTGGATTCCTAAATATTTAAACTGATTTACAACATTGAATTGATTTACCTCAGGGGCTGGGTAATTTCTCTGGGTCTCATTTAGCATTAATATTGAAGATTTAGTTTTATTTATTTTATATCCTGATATTTCCCCAAAATTCTTTATTAAATTCAACAAGGTTGGAATTGATTTTTTTAGATTCGACATAAACAAAATTATGTCATCGGCGTACAGGGAGATTTTATGTTCTGTTGGTCCAACTTTAATTCCATATATTTGTGAATGTAAACGTATCGCTATCGCTAAAGGTTCAATTGCCATAGTAAACAGTAAAGGTGAAAGTGGACAGCCTTGTCGACATCCTCTATTGATTTTTATTGGTTTTGAAATATTGTTATTTGTTAGGATTTCTGCTGTAGCATTATTGTATATTATTTGAACCCATTTTATGAAATTATTTCCAAGTCCAAACCTTTGTAGGACTTCAAAAAGAAAGGGCCATTCAACTCTATCAAAGGCCTTTTCGGCGTCCAATGATAGGAGAGCTGTATCCGGTGCTTCTTTATTAAAATAAATAATATTAAATAGTCTTCTTACATTATGGAAGCCTTGTCTACCCTTTATAAAGCCATTCTGATCTCGATTAATAATATTTGGTAAAATTTCTTGTATTCGTCTTGCTAAAATTTTACAGATTATCTTAAGGTCGGCGTTTAATAGGCTTATTGGTCTCATATTTTCACATTTATTAGAGGGCTTACCTGGTTTTGGCAGCAGTATAATTAAGGCATTATTTATGTATGATGGTAAATTATTATTTTGAAATGCTTCTAAAACCATTTCCAAAAAAGGTTTTATTAATTTATTCTTAAATTTTTTATAAAGGTCAACTGGAAGACCATCTGGTCCTGCACTTTTTCCTGATTTCATATTATCAATGGCTAGCCCAACTTCTTCTTGACTAATTTTAGACTCCAATATCTCCCTGTTTTCATTTGGAATACACGGTATAGATAGTTCGTTCAAAAACCCATTTAGTTTTGTTAAATCAGGTTCATTTTTGGTATCATATAATTTTTCATAGTAATCTCTAAAGGCTCTATTAATTTCTAAAGGATCTATAACTACCTGTCCATTACTTATAATACTGGTAATTGGTGTTTTAATTTCCAATTGTTTAATCTGCCATGCTAATAATTTTCCTGATTTTTCACCTTGTTCATAAAAAGATTGTTTCAATCTTAGAAGACTCGAGGCAGCTCTATTCGCTGATTTTTTGTCGTATTCAGCTCTCAAAATCAGTAATTCATTCTCCAACCTTGGGTCACTTCCTGCATACACTTTTTCCTGAAGATTTTTTATTTTATGTTCCAATTTAGCTCTCTCCTCTCGAGTCTTCTTAGATTTTGATCCTGTATAACTAATAATATGTCCCCTAATAAAAGCTTTGAAAGCCTCCCACTTTACACATGCTGATGTTTGTGTAGTATTGATGTCAAAGAACTCGTCTATCTGTTTTTCTATATACTTGACAAATTCCTCATCCTGAAGCCATTTATGCTGAAATTGCCATCTACCTGATTCCTTTATCAATTTTTTATCTACATATATTAGACAACAGAGTGCATGATCAGAGATCACGATGTTATCATAAAAGCAGTTTTGAATCTTGGACCTTAATTCTGTGGAAATCAAAAAATAATCAATACGTGAGAATGTCTTGTAGGTACTGGAATAACAAGAATAGGCTTTAACTTGTGGTTTCATTTCTCTCCATATATCTAACAATCTCAATTCTTTCATAAAATGATTAATAGTCATCCTACATCCAATGTGCGTACAATCCAGTCCTGTTGATCTATCCACACCTGGATTCAATGTACAATTAAAATCCCCTGCTATTATATGTTGCCCTGTAAGTGATGATAAGATGAGAAATAAATTAGCAAAGAACTTCTGGTCATCTATATTGGGACCATATAAGTTCACAAGATTTATATTTTCTAATAGCAAAGAACCTTGAATGATTACATATCTTCCAAATTTGTCTCCAATTACATTTTTCACTTGAAAAGGAACTGATTTATGTATGAGAGTCATAACTCCCCTGGCTCGGGATGAAAATGAAGAGGTGAATACACTTCCCTGCCATCTACTCCTAATTCTTTTAACATCCTCCTCTATCAGATGAGTTTCTTGTAAAAACACAATTCTTGAACCCATGTCCTTTATTTTATTCATAACTTGTTTAAGTTTTTTTAAATTTTGTAGACCTCTGCAATTCCATGAAGTTAAATTAAGATTAACACTTTGGTCCATGATCAATAGAGAGTTTGGGATTACCTTGCAGTGTAAACATGCTCATACAGAGAAGCAAAAACATGAGTGGTTGAACATTCATCCTACAAACTACACACAAACAAATTTCCCCTTCCCACACTTGTGGCAAACCCCCCAAAATCAAAAGAAAAATTCTGTCTCCCGATATAGCCATCGACCGTTCCACACCCACGGGGAACAGCCTAAGCCACTCCTTCTTCATCCTCCCAATCACCCTAACTCTACTGCTTTTAATGACGTAACATTAACTCTCTTCTGTAGTTTTCCAACTTAACTCCAAAATTTTTAACAACTTTGTACATCATAGTTTTTTTTTTTGTTTGTTTTTTTTGTTTTGTTTTTGTTTTGTTTTTTTTAATATATAATACAATCTATATTTTGTAAACTTACTATTTACTTCAAGTCAGTCAGATGCCTGTGCAAATGCTTAATTATTCTACCTTATATTTTGTTCATGCTTAGCTCCCACCAGTCTCTTCTTCTTCTTTGATCTTCTTGATGAACTCCTGCGCCTCCTCTGGGGTCTTGAAGATGTGGGTTCTGCCCTCATACGTGGTCAGCAGTCTCGCAGGATAGATTACACCATGACGAATCCCAAGGTTGCGCAGCTCCTTACGTACGGGATCAAACTGCTTCCTCAATTGCTGGATTCCTGTGGCCAAATCTGGGTAGAACCGCACCTGCTGGTCCTGGTGTTTAATCTCTCCTTTAGCACGTGCAGCGTTGAAGATCTTCATCCTGTCTCTGTTGCTTAGAAACTTCATAATTAAGGTCCTCGGCGGTCCCTTATCTCTCCGTGGGCCAATACGATGTGCTTTTTCCAGAACCACTGCTGATTGCAACTCCTCGCTGCCCAGCACCTCCGGAATCCACTTTTCCAGAAAGGAACATACGTCCCGACCTTCTGATTCCTCTGGAAGACCCACCAGCCTCAAATTATTCTGTCTCGACCGAGATTCCAAATCCAAAATATTATCTTCCAGAGATTTATTTTTTTTTTCCAAAGTGCGCACCTTTAATTGAAGACGGGTGACGTCATCTTCAGCACTAGCGAGACGGAGCTCCATCTGCGCCGTTCGTTCTACACAGTCACCCAATTCCTTTCTTATTCCTTCCAGCGCTGTCATAATCCCATCAAATCTAGAGGAAAAGTCCGCTCTCATTGAACTCATGGCAGCCATCAGCGCATCTGCGCCATTCCCCGCAGAAATCGCACCGCCGCCAGCCTCCTCCGCCATATATGGAGCCTTGTTTGCTGCGTCACAGACCTGAAAGTCCGTTAATTTGGACTGTTTCGGCGGCTCGCTTTTTCCTTTTCCTGGTTTTCCAGCCTTAGGCTTCGCCGACATATCCTCGCCCAAATGCTGGGATACGTTCTGTCCCAAATGAGAGAGTTATTTGCCGATTTTTTTCTCCAGGAGCAGAGCAGAGCGAGACACGTCCGTCCTACGTGGCAGCCATAACCGGAAGTCGAAGGCAGCCTTTTTAGTTGATTTATTTAAAACAAAGGCCAGTCTCATCAACGGCTGAGGCCAGCGCATCAGGAACAGCCGGCCAAGGAGCTCTAGATTTGCAGAAAAAACCCCACAATATTTATGTAAGGTCAATATGCACACACACACACAACCAGGACAAGCCAGCTGCATCTATTGGGGTTGCTTGGCAACCTCTTGTGGGCTGTCAATAGCGAGGTTATAGTGACAGCCCTATGTGTGCGCGTGTACATGCTCGTACATGCATGAACATTTGCATTTGTTCTGTTCCACAGACCACCTCTTCCAGCCATTGTAAAGCTGTAGGAACGACAGAGAGCCATCACACATACCTTAGGGGTCAAACCTGGGTCAGCCCAGATGGAGACCACAGTGAGCTAGGCCCTTAGTTACCCTGAAAGTTCTCAATGTGAAAGTCTTCCATTATCCCTAAACTAGACAGGATTATCCCTGTCTAGTTTTGTTTCCCTTGATTTTCTGTGCTTCCTGTTTTGGTGGTGTTTAGTTTAGTTTGGTAGCATCCATTCCTGTTCACCTTTGGTTATGATTTGCAGTTTACATTTTGTTACATAACCTCATTAACCCAATTCTTTTTATAATTAAAGGCTAATTAAAGGAAGACTCCTTCAACCCACCTCTGCATCACAAAATTCACTGCATGGAATTTTTTAGTTTATTCCTTTTTTCATAAAAAAGTTTGCTGACATCCAGTTAATTAGTGGATTATGCTCTGCTCCATAAAAAGGCTTCTTTATGCCAGTAGAGGAGCTACCAGCAGTTGTGACACTGTAGTGTTTGGTATGTGTGTGAGATGTTCCAAAGGTCAAAGCCAGACTATCATTATTTTATAACTGCTATACTTGCAAAAAAACCCTAAAATAATTTGTAATATGTTCCTCTTTATGTGAAAACTTTGCCAAGCACAGACACAGCTGACAACTGCACATTTGTTTGTGTGCATGCAGCAACTGTGCCGGGACTCAGTGTGTTTGTTGAAAGGATGTTTTCTGGCATGTTTGGTTTCTCCAGATCTCTTTTTTTGTGGCTCCCCACACCATCGGCTGGGTGGATTAAAACAAAAAACACCGCCTCTCTGAGAGTGTCCCCCCAAGAGGATGTGGTGTTGATTTGACTCAGGTCCTCACTCATCATTCAGCTTTATCCAAGAACTGTAGTAAAATGTTCCTTTGGATCATTAAGCTCATAAACTTTAAAGCCCCAGGAGAGGAGTGATATCAGGAGACTCCACAGCCTTTCAGAAAGCTTTTATTGTTATTATTTTTCCTGGTATATGAGTGGAGATTGACTCTTAAAGGTCAGTCATCCACTGAAGTCCATAAATATCACGGAGCTTTCAGTGAAGACATTAGGTAATTAGTTTTCAAGGTAAAGTGCTATACATCAAAGTGACTGAGAAAGGGACAGTTTGGTCTGATAATGGGACTAGAGCAAAGGTCTGGGTGGGAGCAGGGCTATAAAAGGGACAGACACTACCTAGAACAAAAACACAGTTAATCACTTTGCCAATTAAGAGCTGGTAACAGATAAAGAGCTCTTAGAGGCTGTCAAAGAGCAGTAGCTTCCCTTATTTAGTACAAGGCATCCCTTTTTTTAATGGACCCACTAACTGAGGGCCACTGGAGTCCATGTCAGTCAGAGGTCTGTAACCACTCTGAGTCATGTAAGCCACATGCGGCTGTTTTAGCCATAAACGGTGTCTCTGTGTGGCTTTTCTGAAGGTGCTTCTCATCCATCAATAGATTGGTCCAGTGTGTTTTTTCACGATTTATACTATGGGAGGGAATCTTGAGGCACCTCACAATTCAAGCCGATTATGATGCATTTTTTTCCCCTAACATGTAAATTTTAGAAAAAGGAGTTTCTGCACTTGATTTTGAAGAAAGTGTAGCTGTAGCAGGTGGTGGTCAGGTTAAGGACATCACAATGACAGCGGAAAAGAGCCTGGAGCACACTGTCAGATTCACAGCCTTTATTGGTGCTACTACTATACGTACACCCCCTTCAGTCTTCTTAGCTTGTAGACTTATTACTGATTTCAACATTTATTTAATTTAACTTTTTGATACATTGCATATTAATTAACACTTTACACATAAATATGCCTGACTGTAGCCAGAGCTTGTTTGCTATATCCTTTTTAACTGTTCTAATTCACATGTGGCAGTGAGTGGAAGATGCCAATAACATTTATCAAGTGTAGAATAGATGATAATAATAATGTTTCAAATACTTGTGTGTCTTCTTCAGAGTCAGACACAGAAGTGCTGTTACCCAGGATTTACACTGACTCCGGATGCTGACCGTTATGGATGCGATCCAGCCTCCGCAGCAAATAGTTCCCATTCTCATCAATTTTCAATCCACACCTGGTCTGGACCACTGTGGAATGAACCCGTCTTGTCACATTCGGATCGCTAATGAAATGCAACAAGTCTGTTTTTGACAGATGCCGGATCCAATCCACAATGCCCCAGTATCTCGCGGTATTTAGTAGCTGTCTGTTTGTTAAAAATGATTTAAGGATTGTCTGTTATTTTCTGAGGTCTACCACTCCACTACTGTGTCAGAGAAGGTGAAAACTTGACTTAACATATAAACACTTCATACTATTAAAATTAACGGGCTGCTTACATTTTATTTAGAGCCCAAACATCCATTCATCCATCTTCTACCGCTTTTCTGGAGGTCCGGGTCGCGGAGGCAGCAGTTCAAGCAGAGAAGCCCAGACTTCCCTCTCCCCAGCCACCTGCTCCAGCTCTTCAGAGAGGATACCAAGGCGTTCCCAGACCAGCTGGGAGACGTAGTCTGTCCAGGGAGTCCTGGGTCTGTCCCGGGGTCTCCTTCCAGAGGGACATGCCCAAAACACCTCAAGTGGGAGGTGTCTAGGAGACATCCTGGTCAGATGCCCATAACACCTCAACTGACTACTTTCAATGTGGAGGAGCAGCGGTTCTATTCTAAGCCTCTCCCAAATGACTGAGCTCCTCACCCTATCTCCAAGGGTGAGAAAAGCAATTCTACGAAGAAAGCTCATTTCAGCCGCTTGTATCCACGATCTCATTCTTTCGGTCATTACCCAAAGCTCATGACCATAGGTGAGGGTAGGAACGTAGATTGACTGGTAAATCAACAGCTTTGCCTTAGAGCTCAGCTCCGTCTTCACCACAACAGACCGGTACAACATTTGCATCACTGCAGATGCTGCTCTGGTCCGTCTTGTCAGTCTCTCGCTCCATTCTCCCCTCACTTGTGAATAAGACCCCAAGATACTTAAACTCCTCCACTTGGGGCAGGAGCTTGTTCCCAACCTGGAGAGGACAATCCACCTTTTTTGACTGAGGACCATGGGTTTGGACTTGGAGGTACTGATTCTCATCCCAGTCGCTTCACACTCAGCAGCAAACCGTCCCAGTAAGACCTGTAGGTCATTGCTGGATGAAGCCAGCAGGACAACATCATCTGCAAACAACAGAGATGAGATTCTGTGGTTACCAAGCATGACACCCTCCGTTCCTTGGCTATGCCTAGAAATCCTGTCCATAAAAATTATGAACATGATCGGTGACAAAGGGCAGCTGTGGCGGAGACCAGCTCTCACTGGGAATGAGTCTGACTGAGTGTTGGCAATACGAACCAAACTCTCACAACGGTTGTACAGAGACCGAATAGCTCGTAACAACAAGCCTGATACCCCATACTCCCGAAGCACATCCCACAAAAAACCACGAGGGACATGGTCGAATGCCTTCTCCAAGTCCACAAAACACATGTAAACTGGTTGGGAAAACTCCCACGAACCCTCGAGGATTCTCGAGAGGGTAAAGAGTTGGTCTGATGTGCCACGGCCAGGATGAAAACCAAATTGCTCCTCCTGAATCCAAGGTTTGACCAACGGCCGGACTCTCCTCTCCAGTTCCTTGGCATAGACCTTCCCAGGGAGGCTGAGGAGTGTGATACCTCTAAAGTTGGAGCACACCCTCCGGTTCCCTTTTTTGAATAGAGGAACCACCACCCCTTTTTGCCATGCCAAAGGCACTGCCCCTGACCTCCACACAATGTTGCAGAGGCATGTCAACCATTACAGCCCTACAACATCCAGGGCCTTGAGGTACTCAGGGTGAATCTCGTCCACCCACTGGGGCCCCACCACCAAAGAGATTTTTAACCACCTTGGCAACCTCAGCCCCTGTGATAGGCGAGTCATCCCCCTCATCCACAAGCCCTGCTTCCTCTGTGGAAGGCGTGTCAGTGGGATTGAGGAGATCCTCGAAGTATTCCTTCCACCGCCCAACGATATCCCCAGTCGAAGTCAGCAATGCCCCATCCGCACCATACACAGTGTGGACAGGGAGCTGCTTCCCCCTTCTGAGCCGCTGGACAGTTTTCCAGAATCTCTTCGAGGCCGACTGAAAATCTTGTTCCATGGCCTCACTGAATTCCTACCATACACCCGAGTTTTTGCTTCAGCAATCACCCGAGCCACACTCCACTTGGCCTGCCAGTGCACCTCAGCTGCTTCGGGAGTCCCACAAGCCAATCAAGCTTGATAGGACTCCTTCTTCAGCTTAATGGCCCCCCTCACCACTGGTGTCCACCACTTGGTTCGGGGGTTGCCACCACGAGATGCCCCAATGACCTTGCGGCCGCAGCTCTGGGCAGCCGCTTCAACAATGGAGGTGGAGAACATGGCCCATTCAGACTCCATGTCTCCAGACTCCCTCGGAATGTGGTTGAAGTTCTTCCGGAGGTGGTAGTTGAAGACCTCCCGGACAGGGGCCTCAGCCAGACGTTCCCAGCACACCCTCACTATACGTTTGGCTCTACCAGGTCTGAATGGCATCCTCCCTTGCCATCAGATCCAACTCACCACCAGGTGGTGATCTGTTGACAGCTCTGCACCTCTCTTTACCCGAGTGTCCAAGAAATATAGTCGTGGATCAGATGATATGATAGCAAAATCGATCATGGGTCTTGGTGACCCTACCAGAGGCAAATTGCCCTGGACAACATAGCTCCTGGGATCACTGGGGCATGCACAACCCCCCACCACGATAAGGTGACGATCCATGAGGGGCCCAAACATCCAGGCTGCTGGATGCAGACGGAGCGGCAGCTTCCCGTACCATGTTTGTTTTGCTGTTTTATGGTAACCCAAACATCCAGGTTACCATAAAACAGCAAAACAAACATGGCGCAGGAAGCTGCCACTCCGTCTGCATCCAGTTGAGTGGAAATATTAAGTTTCAGTTTCAGACTGCTGCCATGTTAGAAAAACGTTGGGGATAATCTGCTTGCATTTTTTCTGCACATCAACAACCCTGCTGTGAGTGGTCTTAATGTCTGACAGTGTGCCGCTCGAAGTGTCTGTAGTTGTATTTTTGTTCCGTTTTGGCTGCTTCATCTTGATTTTATTCAACCAACTGAAGAGGAAAACAAAACAAAAAACATCTGTTCAGTGTGATGAGAGCCAGAAAGTCCCAGCACAGGTCCGTGCAACGAGAGTTACAATGCAGGTAAAGTGACTCAACATAAAACCCACATCTGTGTGCACTTAAGATGTTATGGTTTATATTATTTTCTGGTGATATTTGATACAGAACAAAAAATCTTTTGAACTAAATTTGAGCTGCTGGAGAAATAAGAGTTTTTGTTTTGTTTTTCCTGATTATCTTTAACACTGCACTTTCTCTCGGTCGTCCTTGAAAGCCAACCAGGGCCCACATCCTTTTATTAGCTTCTCACTCAGATAGCACATACTCTGAGGTCAAAGGGCACCATTTCATCAGCCTCTTCTGATAGGCCACAGAGACATAGGCTGTGAGGCCGTGCGGTGTTTCCAAACCAAACAAAGACTGTTGCTCCACCACTTGACTCTAGAGTCAGGGAGGGGTAAAGACAAAGTGTGTTCATGGTGGAAGGTCAAACAGATAGCGACTATGCTTAGCTTAATGGACCAAGTGTGTTCCATTTGTAGCTCTGTGCCTTGTGACTGCCAGGGTGTTGTGTTAAAGGGTGGATGGGGTGAAGGATCACACCAACAGATCTGGTAGAGGTATGAGTTATTAGAACCAGCTGTTAATGGGTTTGTGCAAAAATGTGTGAGCTGAGGTGAACACAGTGGTGGAGATGTGTGAATGAAGTAGAGGAGATTGTGTTTTCTCATAATGGCCCACAGCCAACCTCCCAGAAGGATAATGTGTTTTCTCATTCGGCAAGATTCTTTGTGCTTTATTTCTTTATAAGGAGTAAACAAAGCTATTAAAAATGTTGCACCAAAGCTGACCTCAGTTTATCAGTCAGCTCCTACATACTGGATGCCATATTCTTAGACTAGATGATGTTTTTTTTTTAATCAAAACCAGTGAAAAGCATTCAGGTCAACACTGGGCCGTGTTCCTGACTGCTGAGAGTTTAAAATCCATCCGTTGTTTGCGTGTGTTGAAGAAGAAAACAAATATAAAGCTACCCAAAGCAATATCCTGACTTTTTTTTTTTTAAAGGTGTGAAGCTGGATTCATGGTACTTTTCTACTGTGGTCCGCTGAGGTGCATGTCCTCTTTGGACGAGACCAGCGCCCATGCGGTTGTGTATATGCTTCACTTTTTTTTGTCTACCAGGCCAAGCGGTTGACACATGGGCACAACTTTTATTTGTTGTTTCACCCCAGTCCTATGGGTAGTGCAAATCCATGAACACACCAGTTTATTCACTGGCTATATAAAAGTGAAGAAATGCGAGATCAACAACCATTTTTGTAGCAACAACAATGTCATTGTTTCAAGGAAAAGGAAGAATTACTGTGTTTCAGTGCTCTTCTCCACTCAAGCTGGTGCTGCTGAAAAACGATTCATGTATGTTTATTCTTAGCTTAGTCTTCTTCATCTATTTTGACTTTGTATGCTGTGTTGGTAGCGCCACTTCGTGAATGGGAGGTTCAAGCTTGTGCATGTGCAGTCAACACGGTCAGGCCACATGGTCAGAAAATTTGGGCTGCACGTGGACATCCGTGGACTGAAGATGATGATGTAATTTTCATCGCACAAGCCTCGCGGTCAAGTGGACGTGGACAGTGGAGGTGCAGCATGAATCCAATTTAATTCAACTTTATTTATATAGCACCATTTCACAACAACAGTCATCTCAGCACTTTCAAACTGTAGGGGAAAACCTCACAATTGAATCCAGCTTTAGAATTACTGTCGGTGTAATGTGTTCACTTTGGTTAACCATTCTCCACTTGCAATTAGTTGTCTATGTAGAATGCTTGGCAGTGCACTATTGTAATAGTGTCATGTCAAGAATCACAAAGTAAACTGCAGCCCACTTCACACTATTAGTACACATCACAGTCTTGGCTGCTGTGCCAGGGAATTGGAGCTACAGGCCCTCAGAAATGAATGGAGTTTAATAGGGCTGCAGTTCACTTATTGACACCAAGGTGTCACTGAGACCAGAGTTTCTAAAAGGTTCATTCCGTATTTGCAAATCTAAATTGTTAAAAGATACATACAGTGGGGTAAAAAAAGTATTTAGTCAGCCACCAATTGAGCAAGTTCTCCCACTTAAAAGATGAGAGAGGTCTCCAATTTTCATCATAGGTATACCTCAACTATGAGAGACAAAATAAGAAAAAAAAAATCCAGAAAATCACATTGAAGGATTTTTAATGAATTAATTGGTAAATTCCTCGGTAAAATAAGTATTTGGTCAATAACAAAAGTTCATCTCAATACTTTGTTATATACCCTTTGTTGGCAATGACAGAGGTCAAACGTTTTCTGTAAGTTTTCACAAGGTTTTCACACACTGTTGCTGGTATTTTGGCCCATTCCTCCATGCAGATCTCCTCTAGAGCAGTGATGTTTTGGGGCTGTCGCTGGGCAACACAGACTTTCAACTCCCTCCAAAGATTTTCTATGGGGTTGAGATCTGGAGACTGGCTAGGCCACTCCAGGACCTTGAAATGCTTCTTACGAAGCCACTCCTTCATTGCCCAGGTGGTGTGTTTGGGATCATTGTCATGCTGAAAGACCCAGCCACGTTTCATCTTCAATGCCCATGCTGGTGGAAGGAGGTTTTCACTCAAAATCTCACGATACATGGCCCCATTCATTCTTTCTTTTACACGGATCAGTCGTCCTGGTCCCTTTGCAGAAAAACAGCCCAAAAGTATGATGTTTCCACCCCCATGCTTCACAGTAGGTATGGCGTTCTTTCTCCTCCAAACACGACAAGTTGAATTTTTACAATAAAGTTCTACTTCAGTTTTATCTGACCATATGACATTCTCCCAATCCTCTTCTGGATCATCCAAATGCTCTCTAGCAAACTTCAGACGGGCCTGGACATGTACTGGCTTAAGCAGCGGGACACGTCTGGCACTGCAGGATTTGAGTCCCTGGCGGCATAGTGTGTTTCTGATGTAGCCTTTGTTACTTTGGTCCCAGCTCTCTGCAGGTCATTCACTAGGTCCCCCCGTGTGGTTCTGGGATTTTTGCTCACCGTTCTCGTGATCATTTTGACCCCACGGGGTAAGATCTTGCGTGGAGCCCCAGATGAAGGGAGATTATCAGTGGTCTTGTATGTCTTCCATTTTCTAATAATTGCTCCCACAGTTGATTTCTTCACACCAAGCTGCTTACCTATTGCAGATTCAGTCTTCCCAGCCTGGTGCAGGTCTACAATTTTGTTTCTGGTGTCCTTTGACAGCTCTTTGGTCTTGGCCATAGTGGAGTTTGGAGTCTGACTGTTTGAGGTTGTGGACAGGTGTCATTTATACTGATAACGAGTTCAAGCAGGTGCCATTAATACAGGTAACGAGTGGAGGACAGAGGAGCCTCTTAAAGAAGAAGTTACAGGTCTGTGAGAGCCAGAAATCTTGCTTGTTTGTAGGTGACCAAATACTTATTTTACTGAGGAATTTACCAATTAATTCATTAAAAATCATTCAATGTGATTTTCTGGATTTTTTTTTTTCATTTTGTCTCTCATAGTTGAGGTATACCTATGAGGAAAATTGGAGACCTCTCTCATCTTTTAAGTGGGAGAACTTGCACAATTGGTGGCTGACTAAATACTTTTTTACCCCACTGTAGACAGATGCTATGTCATCTTTCTTGTGGTACGTTGTCATTACTTCACACGTGTGATCCCACTCCCTATCCTTTATGCGACTCCTGGAGACAATTTGCTTCAGTATGACCACCCCAATGAAACCTGTGAGGTGAGAAACAATGCATTAAGTTGCTAAACATGTATGTTGATAGCAGTTTGTTTTATAAAGTTTTTCACAAATTTTAAGCAGTTGCGCAATTACATTACCAGTTTTATTTTTCATTGTTTGTTAATTCTGCCAAGGAGGTAATGTGATCTGGGTGGTTTGTCTGTCTGTCCATCTGTCTGATTGTTAGCAGGATTACGCAAAAATGACTGCAGGGATTTTAATGAAGTTTTCACCAGAGGTGGCTCTTGGGCTACAAATGAACCCATTAGATTTTGGAGGTGTTCTGGGAGTGCATACCTCCATCAAGGCCCTGTCTTCCAATGCAGTGTGACTGTCCGTTTCTCTGTCAGTCAGTCTGTCGGCAGGATTATGCAAAAACTACTTGATGAATTTGTAGGTACGCTTGAAGGTACGGACTGAGGGAGGTGTAGTGGATTTATGGGTTTTATATGTGTTTTATTGTTGGTACAAGTATTAATGTAAATATGAATGTGAGTAGGGATGAAAATGTATTTTCATTTATCAGCACATTAGCTCGTTGCACCAGTCTAAAAGGACAGTTGTATTAACAATTCTTTATTTGTACCAATTATGAATCAGTCTAAAAAAAAAAAAACCCTTGTGACTTCTTGTCTGCTGATAATCAAGAAGATGGACATGAAATCAAACAATAATTCCCGTATGTCTTTCATTGGTTTAATTAGAAATGTCAGAATAAGTTAACACATTTGGATAACTTTAAAACAGAGAATTCAACATGTATCATGGACATCATAGACTGCGTTACTGAGTATCACATGTGAATCAAACCTTTGTGGACCCAAAGTAGGGGTGGGTTCCAAAAGATCAATATATCGATATGTATCGATACATGTTTGACTGAGCCGATATCGATCCACAAAATCCGCGGATCGATCTTTTAATATTAATATGTTTTAATATAATATTTTTACGTTTGTGAACGTCTGCTGAGTATAATCGGGTCGAAACCGGGTCAGTCAGCCAGGAACAACGGCCGAGAACCATAAACATCTGACGCGCTAATGGAGCTAGCAAGCTAACAGATATGCTAGTTCTTCTTCTGTGGTGTTAAAACGGTTCTCATCCGGCAAGAGTTTCCTGCCGCGCGTGCTCTTTCGTGTTTACACGAGCGGCGATATTAACGTGCGTCTCTTAATTTAGCAACAAAAGTCACCGTAAAGATTGTCCTCAACAGCTTCTGAATATTTTTCATAAATAAAACTTCTGTGTTCCCTGCGGCGCGTGCACACGTCTTTTGTGTTTACATGACGCGGAGTTAATAACGTGCGTCTCTTAATTTAGCAGCAAAAGTCACCGTAAAGACTGTCCTCAACAGCTTCTGAATATTTTTCATAAAGCGGGGATAAACGGACTTTTACTCCATGCAGCGCTGTGTTGGAACATCAAGTTGACGACTGATAAAGGGAAATTGCGGAGACTGAAACCCGTGAAGCAGAGGGAGACTTGGAGCTGCTGAGACTGTAAGTATAATATTTGTTTGTTTTAACGTTTATGTCGTCAATTAATAATTTATCTGGCATGATGATGGTTTCTTTTACAAACTATGGACACAGAGAGAACTGTTGGTTAAGCGCTGTGAATAAATGCAGAATTAAGGTATATTTTATGAGATTATGGACTTCTGCCACTTAAGCGATGTGAAGAGAATAAATCACAATAAAATTAATAAAGGCTGCAGCACAACAAGCTATTGTTACTCAGTAGAACTAAATTGAAATGAACAAACCTTCTCAGGAAATGAACTGAAACCCTTTTCCAACATTGAAAGTTAATTTGTAGTTAAAATTTAAAAAAAACCCCTAAATTATTAAACCCTACTGTGGTGTGGCGATCTAAAAATATGAATGTTAATTTTACTGTGAAATCTATTCTTTTTATCTGCCTTCAGATGTGTGAAGACTGGAAGCTTCATCCTGCACTGAGACCTTCTGAAGGTCAGAGGTCGTCAGTGGAGGAGCATCCCTGCTTCATGTGGATTTCAACACAGAAGAAGACCTTCAAGATTCAAGGAGGTGCTGCCGTCATTTTCTCCACACTAACATGCATTCAATGCAATTTAGTTGTTGTAATGACAAATTCTTTTATTTCTTTTTTTAAAGTTCTCAGCAAGAACACAATATTGGTCTTTTTTTTTTTTTTTACAATTTTACTGAGCATTTAATTCTAAATAAATCACTGTTTAACAAGAAATTTTTGGCAATCCTGTACTTTTCTTGTGGTGTTACATAGAACAGCATCACTGTAAACTATGGAAAAAGCAGCTGCTTTAAAATCTGTACTTCCTCACACAACTTTGAGTGCAAAAAAACTCTAAAAGTGCCATAACTTTTTGGAAAAGCTCCCACAAATCCAGGCTTTTTGGGCCACAACAATCACAAAAACAGCTGACAAAATCCTGGAGGGACTGAAATACAATGAGATTATGAATGCATGGTTCATGCATTGAATTTGTTTACTTACTCTGGGTAGTGAACTTGACACGACACACCCTTTGCACTAAAGAAAGCACCTGTGAGCACTTTATGAAATGATAAGTTAAATAATAAAAAGTGCATTATTGTAACTGATTTTGGGTCAGTTCTATATGTGATAATTTATGAATTAACAAAGTTAGAAGATTCTTGGTACAATTTGCAGCATTAGGTCTCGAAGATTTTTGTTTCATGGGAAGTAAAATGGCTATTAAAATGGTAATTCCCCAGATCGAATCGGGATTGAATCGGAATCGAATCGAATCGATTCAGAATCTCAAGAATTGGAATCAAATCGATTCTGGAAATTAGGGATCGTTCCCAGCCCTAACCCAAAGAACCCTAGTTTAACTTGTCAGTATACTGGAAATTGGAAAGCCATAAAATAGCATTGGTTCAGAAAAGTGGATGCAATTTTATGAAGAAAATGATGATTGAACTATTTATAAAAATGGAACATTGGTGTTACTGTGAAAAGAGTGTAAATTAATGAAAGGACAAAATGCATTTTGAAATTCTGATGGGGGTTTGCATGGAATTAAGTTTAAATACTTATACCAGAAATATTCTGAAGAATTAAGTTTAAATTAAACAACAGACTGTCAGCCAAGCAGACTCATTGTGTCCCAGTAGGTCGCAGGCACTGGCTTCTGTTTCAGTTGGACTGGCGTGGGTTCTGTTGGAATACTGACAGACAGGCTCTTTATCAGTTATGGCCTACTCCCGAGATCACAAAGGGCTGGCTCTTCAGCAGGCTGGCTGCAGTTTTCTCTTATGCACTGAAGAAGGAATTAGTTTATTGTACAAAGTCCCATCAGAATTTCAAACTGAGGCAAAAACACATCACAAATCACATCACAAATCCATTTCTTCTGATGTTGGTGATTTAAATGAGTTGGTTTAAGTTAAAAAAAAATCAAACAAAATCTTCTTACACGGTAATTTAAAGAAAAAGATTAAAATAAGAAAAAGTGAACTTCAAAGAAAATAATTTTTTTTTTTTTTCACACAGCATGACAGGCTCTGGGCGTTACTTGGAAGACAGAAAAAATGGGAGAGCAGAGAAGTCTGCTCCTTACAGCTTGACCAACGCTCCAAAAACTGAACAAAGGAAACAAAAAGCAAGTTTTTCTGGGTGTGGCAAGATTTCAGTGATTTTCATGAAACCTGAGCTGGCCCAATTATATTGCTTCTTTTTCCAGCAGAAGTCATAAACCCGACCTAAAAAATGAAATGTAAGGGAGACTGGAGGTCTATTGGTTAGTTAAAGTCCAGCTATGGTCTCCCAAAGAGCAGAGACAGAGAAGGGGGAGAGACATTTGATATGAGAAGTGAGACCCCCTTAAGACACATATGTTGCTGAATAAAGCATAAATTCTTTAAACTTTAGTGACCAAGATATTCTACTCAATGATAAGGGAACATACAATATCTCTACATTGTAACTGTAATTAATTTGTGATAGTAAGCATGCAAAAATTAATTTCTTCCTGAAAATAAAGCAACACATATTAAATCATATCAATAAAAACATTTCACCACCATTGTCCATACCAGAGATCAGCAATGTCTTCAGTAGCAGATACTGTCTTGAGAGAAAATATGAATTAATTTATTGTTCACAACTGCAGAGATTCCATTGCAAAGAGAAAAAATTAAATATTCCTCATTTGTCCACCAGATGGCACTGTGAAACTGTCTGGTTGTTTACTGGAGAATCTTGACTCCCAAATCTGGATTATATCAACCATAAACCCGTCGATTGAAACATTCCTTTGCCAAAGAGCAGAAAAGGGAGAATGACTAAGTCCTGGAGAAGGGATTAACTTCCACTTTATGGATGATGGATAGTGTTATAGCTCTGGTCCTTGGGTGATAGACCTAGTTCATGACCAGACTTTTGAGTTGAAACAATTTTCTTCAGCAAAGAATGATTTTATAGATTGGAACCCAAGGTCAATGCTACAGAGGGTTGGATGGATAGATTGAGCCTTGGTGGAGGCATGCGCTGTCTGAGTGCTCTCTAGTTTTCATTGTTTTCAAGTGACATAGGCTAGTGTTTTATAGAAACAAGGATTGGGCAACTGTTTGTCTATAGAGAGCCTCAATCCCATCCTCTCAACTTCTGCATATGGGACCTTAAATCGGGAAAAAATCTCCATTGAAGTGAATGGCAAGAGAAAAATTATCTTTCGATCCCAATCGTATTTTGCCATGAGTTGCACATATGTTTATCAATTTAAAAGATAATTTTCCTCGTAATTATAGTTGTAGGTTGTTGTATATTAAAAGAGTTCAGTTTAGTTTTTTTGAAACCTCTTAGTGGACTAGATCCCCTTGTCTTAGACTATCCATGTCACCAAACACGATTACGATGATTCCCCTCTGCTCACCTCCTGTTTTCTGACCGATGTAAGAAGGATCCAAAGAGGAGAAAAACAGCACAAATGTTTTGTGTTATATTGTGAGAGCTGGAGCTGATCCAGACGACTTTTAGTTACTTCACCCTGGGTGCTCTTTGAAAGCGATGATATACACTATGTGAGTCTATGTTCATAGTCTTTCAATTTACATATTTTCACTCTAAAAAAAACCCAACATGCTGTTGGTATCTATACAGCAGCACAATGAAGATGTCTTATTATAAGCCATACCGCATCGTCCATCGCACGGGTGAAAAAGGGATGCGTCCCTCAGTAACTAGCCGGGCTGAGGTCAAAACTCATAACCAGACTAAAAAGACCAGTACCTTAAAAAAAAAAAAGAGTGGTTCAATGTAATAACATCCACATTGCAATGGTAAACATAAGAAAACTACAGGATGATCTGAAACTAGCCTCGTGTGTGAAGACTGCTTGTGATCTAGGTCTGGACATTCTAGCAATGCAAGAAGTCAGATGTACATCGACAGGAATGATGACATTCAGTGATGAGTACCTGAGAGGATGGTCACTTGTATGGAGTGGCTATAAACAGAAACACAAGCAGGGAGTAGGGATACTGCTTGCACTACATTTGAAACTAGAATGTTATCAGGAACATCTACCTGCCAGGATAATATCGACTTCAGTGCATGTGAAGGGGATGAGATTACCTTTCTTAAATACATACTCCCCAACTGATTCAACCAAATCAGAATCTTCAAAATCTGCCTTCTATGCAGCCCTGAATAAATCAAAGGAAGAGCTCGACAAAAATCCAGTGTTCAAACTTGTTACCCTTAGTGATTTTAATGCCACAATTTCCTCGGAAAGTAAGGAATCAGGAGCATGGGGTGACACACTCGATCACAAAAACTCTGATAGCATTACAACTAATGATAATGAAGAACATATGTTGGCTTGGTGTTTGAAAATCCAATTAGAACAAAAACAATACATAGTGAGACATGGCAGCATGTGACAACTGGTAAATGGAAACGAGTTGATTACGTCTGCACAATGAGATAGATGGGTATCCAGATAAGGTTGTTCGTGCCGAGTGTTTGTTGGTCCTTCAGTGTTTTTCGATACTGGTCACAGGCTTTTGGTGATGAACATCAGATTCCCCTTATCAAAGAGAAATCTTTGTGAGTTAAATCACAGATGTCAAGCATGCTTTGAAAAAAGTACTACGGCCCATCAGGTATTGAGAAATAGCCCACTACTGCAGCAGAAGTTAACAGAGAAGTTGGACAAAGAATTTGAAGGAATGGACCTGGAAGATGTGGATGAATTAAATGAATGAATTGTTATTACAGTTAAGAAATGTGCTGAGGAAGTATGTCCTGGATTATACTCGGATGTGAAAAAGAAAGAACCGTGGGAAGATTTGACTCTCTCACAAATGGTACATGATCTGCGGAAGTGAACCAATCAAAAGGAGGTTAGACACCTACAGAAATCTATCAAGCTTTGACGTAGGCAGTTAAAAAATTACTACTATAAGGAACTGGCTGCAAACATAAATTCTGCTGCTGAAGCGAGGGCAGTTGAAAAGGAATTTGCATTGTCAAAGAAGTTCAAAATATTGAGATCCAAATCTAAACATGCAATCTCAAAATCCAAACTCAAGCAACATTTCAAAAAGCACTTTGAGCAGAGGGAGCTAGCTACTCTACCCAAGCTTGGAAACCCGCGTGACTTCTTACGTCTCAGTGATGAGGCCATATATATAAATGAAGAGGTACTAGAGGAGGAGGAGGTTTGTGATGTTATGGAAATCTTGAAGAACAACAAAAGCTCAGGAATGGATAAGCTAAAAACTGAGTATCTAAAGCAGGGGTGTCATGTGCCTTGGAGGGCCAAGACCCTGCAGGTTCTCTCTTCTACCCAGTCTCTTCAGCAGGTGTTTTCACTGATCAGCAATTAGTGGAAAGAAATTCAGTGGAATCTACTGTTGAAGACACTGGTTGGAGATAAAGCATACAGGGTCTTGACCCTCCATGGCACATGATTGGACACCCCTGATCTAAAGTATAATGAGAGTAAATACCTAATTAGTACGATCCTATCTCTAATGGTATTGATATGGACACTTGTTAAGGTCCCTGTCTTGTGGCTTCACTCCAATACTATCGGTTTATATAAAAATGGTAAATTGAGTGTTGCTGAGAACTATTATGGTCTGTCCATTGGAGCAAATATGAGTCGTGTTCTAGTAAAAATCATCATAAACTGATTTAAGGAAGCGTACGAAACACACATTAGTGAAGCCCAATATGGTTTCCGCCAGTACTGATCAAGGAGAAGAAGCTAACTCTATTGTGATTCAGTCCATACAGCCATTCATGTACAGTAGAACGAAATTACGTTTCTCCTATCTACAATGTTAATCACATCTAGAATCAGAGGGGTCACTGCCATGCAAGGTACCACCACAAACAACTTCTCTTTCCCCCATTCTATTATGCTGAGCACGAAGCTAGAAAGCGGGAGGTATCATTTTTATATGATCTTTGGTATGACCCGGCCGGGACTTGAACCCCCAGCCTCCCGGTTGTGGGGTGGATGCTCTATCATCTAGGCCACCACTCCGAATGCACCACAACAGATGCAGTATTTATTTTGAAGTTGGTAACTGACAAGGTTGGTGGCCCTCTCGTCATCATTTATATTGACCTGAGTTCTGCGTATGACTATGCTCCTCGTGATTTCCTCTTTCAAGTGCTGAGTATATGAAGAGGCGCAGCGCGGCTCACATCGATATTACAAGCACTTTACATGAACACGACAGCATCCATCAGTAGGATGAAGTCCAAGTTTGATGTATGTATAGGATGCCACCAGGGAAGCCAAGAATCCCCTTGTCTGTTCAACTATTAGTTTGACTTTGTGCTAAAAGTCACAGCTAGTGAGACTGATAAGACCTTCCCTGGCGGCTGGAGAATTAATCTTGAATGCAACATACCACATCTTTGTCCTAATAGAGAACAGCGCTGTTGTGGCTAGCTCCGAGGGTTGGAAGTTGTGAAGTAGATCTTGTATGCTGACAATGTTGCTCTGTTCTCTAAGTCCATCCGTGAGGAAGAAAATATTTTGAGTATCCTCAACGAGACGTGTAAGTATTTTGGGCTAACAATATCTTTCAAGAAGACTAAGACTCAAGTGTTCAACGACCAAGCCCTTGCAAAGCAGACAACCCTGTTTTCTATAGAAGGTCATGCCGTTGAGAATGTGACACAGTTTTGCTGTCTTGGTCTGATTGTTGCCAATGCGGAGGATGGATGCTTTACCTAACACCGTGTGGCCAGTGCAATAGCTAAGTTCAGTGAGCTACGTAATGTGCTGACCGACTGCAGGGTATCCATGTACACAAGACGAAATATCGTAGAAGCGTGCGTTCGGTCTAGACTTTTCTATGGCTCTCAAGCGTGGATCCTTAATGAGAGGCAAATTGCCAGACTTGAAGTATGCTGTACACAGTGCCCAAGAAGTATGGTGAAAGGAGGCTGTCGCCGGAAGGCTTGTGATGATGAGGAAGATGCATTTCACTTTGTTTATTCCAATGAAGATATTTTTAAATTGACAAAGACTTTGGCCGTCAAAGATTTTATCACAGTGCAGTATCTCAAGTGGATTGTTCATGTGTGTAGGGGTGAAAACACCAGTCTTATGAAAAAGGCTTTATTTGCACTGCCATCGAAGAAATATTATAGCAATCCCTGGCTGAAGATCAGCAACCTGCTGGGTGTAACATCTGAACAGGCAAAAAAGTTACCTAGTCCAAATCTGAGTTCTGCAGGATCATAAACATTTGTTTTGGCCTGCCCCCATAGTGACAAATCTCATCACTTGTGGGAATCAGCTGTAATGTACTGTATACTTAAACAGTCAGACAGCAACCTACACCATTACTTATGTGGAAAATTTTTAATTGACAAGCATCATATGTGTAACTCATGGCAAAATTCCACCTGGATCATAAGATAATTTCTTTCTTGCCATTTATTTCCATGGAGTTTTCCAATTTAATGTCCCATGTGTGGAAGTAGAGGGGACGGGACTTAGGCTCTCTATTGTGAGTCTAAAAGCGGCAGGTAAAAATCCCAAACCTTTGCGCTAAAACAATCCAAGTGTCTAAATGCACACTGCTGTAATGTGTAGCTTTTCCGTAACACATTTTTATTAGCGTGGAGGTTACGTGAATTCATCTATTTGCTCATTGCAGTTTAACTTTCTCACACGGCTTCTGTCTGAATTTGCAGCTGCACAGTAAAGTTTTTTTTTCCCCTTGCCTTTACTCCTGCATAGAAGTGAGGACAGTATTTTAATGTGTGTGAAGTTTGTGTGGTCATGCTCTGCTCTAGTGTTAGAAACAGGATTACAGCTGCCATTCAGAACTCTGGCAGCAGCCGGCGTGTTCTTTGGCCCAAACAAAAGCCTGTTTGTTCCTGTCTGTGTATCAAATCCACAATTTTTAACTCTGTGCTGACATCAGCCCGTCTGGGTGTACCAGCACACATGTGATCACCTCCTATCAGGTGGCGTCTGCTTCCATACCAAATTGCTGTCACATGGATTTAAAGACCATTCTTCACTTGCTCTGAGTCTGTGTGTGCTCAAATTTCCATGAAATGAAATTCAAGTGTGTTTCCCCTAAGAGACTCATTGTTCTGCATAGAATCATTTCCAGTAAACAAAACAACAAAAAATGTTGTGGTTTTAAATTTCATCATAGAATAACTTTCCCAGAATCTCAGAATCAGTATACTGTATATGTATATGTAATATATTTTAGGAATTCTTTAGTTGGTCAGACCTCTCCTAGTAAAGTGACTGTAGTGAACTGCTGAACTTTACATCTTTACATCTTGTTTACATCTTGTAAAATGTGGTAACGTGGAAGAGGAAGTTGCCATTGTACATCTGGCCAGGTGCAACAGATGAAAATGAGCTTTTTTGCTAACTCTGGCTCATTTCAGGATTATTTACCTTTTGCTCTTAGTAAAGACAAAAAAAAAAAAGGAGATGTCTTTACCTTTTTAACATGTTTCGACTGTGCACTGCAGCCTTCGTCAGAAAGACAGAAAATCAGAAAGACAGTTTCTGACGAAGGCTGCAGTGCACAGTCGAAACATGTTAAGAAGGTAAAGACATCTCCTTTCTATTTTTGTCTTTAATAAGAACAAAAGGTAAATAATTAAAAGAAGACAAAATGAACCTACTTGAACGATCATTTCAGAATTGTTCTCTGTTTATTGATGAGCATTGTCCCATTAAATAAACTAATAAATGAAATGAAAAATCCCAGCATGATCATCCCTTTTCTTTAACAAAGTAATCCACTTTAAAAGAGTTTTTTCTTGATAGAAAATATTTCAGTTACTCTATTTTGTCAAGCTGTCACACTGAAGCAAAATTTTGGTTATGAAAAGCCTAAGCCCCACCCCCTCTGCTCCCATATATGGGACCTTAAATCAGAAAAAATCTTCATTGAATGATGTTTGTCAATTTAAAAGATAATTTTCCACCTAAATAACGGTGTAGGTTGTTGCTGAGCTGTTAAGGTATCAGGTTGTGAAAATACGTAAATTGAAATACTACAAACAGACTCACATAAGTTACATCATCGTTTTCAAAGAGTGCCCAGGGGGAACTAACTAAAGCTGCATTTACACTTACTCTGGATGCAATGCAGATGGAGGCTTGCAGCCATCCCTACCACCTCCATTTATATTTTGAAGCAGCATGGATAAGAACAGGGTTCGAAATACAAGATTGTGCGAGAATTATTTAAGATAACATGAGAACTCGAGGAACACTGAGAAGGGCCAGTGGCGATCACATGATAACAAGGAAGCGTGATGTACCAGCTCTCCACCTGGATTTTTGTGCGCTAATGGGTAGAAAGGTATGTGGTGTATCCTCTGGACAGAGGAAGGAAGACAAGGAGACTTGGTGGTGGAATGAGGAGGTACAGGAAAGTATTCAAAGGAAGAGGTTAGCAAAAAAAAAAAAAAATTGGATAGTCAGGGAGATGAAGAAAGTAGACAGGAGTATTTGGAATCTAGGTGCATGGCAAAAAGAGAGGTGTTGGAATCTAGGTGCATGGCAAAGATAGGTGGCAAAGGAAAAGGCATATAGCGAGTTGTATGAGGCTGGACACTAAAGCTGGTTTCATGCTGCATTTCCCCTCTGGTCCGCTTTGGTCCGCGTGTGCTTTGGATAAGCCCGTCGTCCACGCGGCACTGTACATGCTCACCTTTTTTGTCTTCCAGGCCAAGTGGTTGATGCATGTGCACAACTGTTATTTGTAGTTTTGCACCAGCCCTATGGGTAGCGCAAATGCGCTAACACGACAGTTTGTTCACCGGCTATAAACACAAGGGCGATGCACATTTTTTTGTAGCAACAACAATGGTGTTGTTTCAAGGAAAAGGAGGAATTACCGTTTTCCAGTGCTCCTCTCCATTCAAGCTGTTGCTGCTGCAAAAGGATTCATGTACAGCTGTGGACAAAATTGTTGGTACCCCTTTGTTAATGAAAGAAAAACCCACAGTGGTCACAGAAATAACTTGAATCTGACAAAAGTGGTAATAAATAAAAATTCTATGAAAATTAACCAATGAAAATCAGACAATGCTTTTGAATTGTGGTTCAACAGAATTATTTTAAAAAACAAACTCATGAAACAGGCCTGGACAAAAATGATGGTACCCTTAACTTAATATTTTGTTGCACAACCTTTTGAGGCAATCACTGCAATCAAACGATTTCTGTAACTGTCAATGAAACTTCTGCACCTCTCAGCAGGTATTTTGGCCCACTCCTCAAGAGCAAACTGCTCCAGTTATCTCGGGTTTGAAGGGTGCCTTCTCCAGACGGCATGTTTCAGCTCCTTCCACAGATTTTCAATAGGATTTAGATCAGGGCTCATAGAAGGCCACTTTAGAATAGTCCAATGTTTGGCTCTTAGCCATTCTTGGGTGTTTTTAGCTGTGTGTTTTGGATCATTATCCTGTTGCAAGACCCATGATCTGTGACTGAGACCAAGCTGTCTGACACTGGGCAGCACATTTCTCTCTAGAATACCTTGATAGTCTTGAGATTTCATTGTACCCTGCACAGATTCAAGACACCCTGTGCCAGATGCAGCAAAGCAGTCCCAGAACATAACAGAACCTCCTCCATGTTTCACAGTAGGGACAGTGTACTTTTCTTGGTATGCTTCATTTTTACGTCTGTGAACATAGAGCTGATGTGCCTTGCCAAAAAGTTCCAGTTTTGTCTCGTCTGTCCATAGAACATTCTCCCAGAAGCTTTGTGGCTTGTCAACATGCAGTTTGGCAAATTCCAGTCTGGCTTTTTTATGATTTGTTTTCAACAGTGGTGTCCTCCTTGGTCATCTCCCATGAAGTCCACTTTGGCTTAAACAACGACGGATGGTGCGATCTGACACTGATGTACCTTGACCTTGGAGTTCACCATGAATGTGTTTAGAGGTTGTTCTGGGCTCTTTTGTTACTATTCGTATTATCCGTCTCTTCCATTTTTCATCAAGTTTCCTCCTGCGGCCACGTCCAGGAAGGTTGGCTACAGTCCCATGGATCTTAAATTTCTGAATAATATGTGCAACTGTAGTCACAGGAACATCAAGCTGCTTGGAGATGGTCTTATAGCCTTTACCTTTAACATGCTTGTCTATAATTTTCTTTCTAATCTCCTGAGACAACTCTCTCCTTTGCTTCCTCTGGTCCATGTTTAGTGTGATACACACCATGTCACCAAACAGCACAGTGACTATTTGTCACCCTTTAAATAGGCCGACTGACTGATTACAAGTTTGTAGACACCTGTGATGTTAATTAGAGGACACATCTTGGTTGAACATGTCCCTATGGTCACATTATTTTCAATCTTTTCTAGGGGTACCATCATTTTTGTCCAGACCTGTTTCATGAGTTTGTTTTTTTAAAGTAATTCTGTTGAACCACAATTCAAAAGCATTGTCTGATTTTCATTGGTTAATTTTCATTGAATTTTTATTTATTGCCACTTTTGTCAAATTCAAGTTATTTCTGTTGTGGAGTGTGTGAAATAATAGGCAGATTCATTTCAGACGATTTATTACACTCACATCTCACAAGCAAAGAACAGAATGAACATTTAAGCAGGCACTCTCCTCTTAAGTTTCATGGCATTTCTCCACACACAACATGACATTTGCATCACACTGCATTCAACCCCCTTCATCCTTGACTCCTTCCTGCTATCTCACCAGGAACCTCCTGCTCTTTGTTCTCCCATGCTTATCCACTGTCTCCTGTCTGAGATGCTAGATAATCTGGCTCCCCCAAGGTGCTACACTACCCTCCCCAGCATCTTAGATAGAACAATAGAATAACAGTCCACATGCTGTGATAGAACAATAGAATATCAGTCCACATGCTGCTTGGGCTTCCGTCTCCTCCCGTATCTGCTGTAACTGGGGTTTACCGCCTCCGTGGCACTGCTGTGCCGGTGGGGGGCTGCTGGGAGTGTGTCTGACTGCGGGTGGGCTGTGGCTGGGGGGGGGGGGCACATCGGTCTGTCCGTGTGGCTGCTCTGGTGAATCGTTTCCCTGGGGAGCTATCCGTGGGGGTCTTCCATGCCGAGGGGCCCTAGCCAACAGCACTTGCTCGTCCGCCACAACGAAAGCGGGTTTGAGTCTGTCTATGCCAATTTTTTCCCTCCTACCCCCCAAGTCTAGCAAAAAATGCTTATCCCCTGTTTCCAGCACTCTGAACGGTCCATCATAGGGTGGGCGCAATGGACGGCGGTGGGCATCATGTCTGACAAACACGAACTCCGCGCTCTTCAAAGTTTTAGGCACGAAAACACGCGGAAAACAGTGGTGGGCAGGGCCCGGCAGCGTGCCTGTGTTTGCGCTACGCTGCAAAAGCTGAGACGGGGAGCTGCCCGGCGCGGGATTATCTGGCAGAAATTCCCCAGGCAGCCGTAGTGGCTGTGCAAAAACGAGCTCTGCCGGGGAAGCTTCCAGATCCTCTTTCGGCGTGGAGCGCAACCCCAATATAACCCACGGCAGCCTGTCTACCCAATTTGCATCCGTCAATGAAGCCCTGAGTGCTGCTTTCATTGATCTATGAAAACGCTTGCATAACCCATTGGCCTGTGGGTTGTACGCGGTTGTGCAGTGAATTGTAACACCCAGGCTGCGGGCCATCGCGGACCAGAGTTCGGAAACAAATTGAGGGCCCCTGTCGGACGTAATGTCCGACGGGACTCCAAAACGCGCCACCCATGCTGTTAAAAAAGCGCGCGCTACGTCTGTGGACGTGGTTGCTGCCAGCGGGACCGCTTCTGGCCAGCGCGTGGTGCGGTCCACCATTGTCAGGAGGTGCGTGCACCCCTGCGATGGCGGGAGGGGGCCCACGAGGTCCACGTGAACATGGTCGAACCTCTTAGCTGGAATACGAAACGGCTCCAAGGGAGTCTTCGTGTGTCTGTGTACCTTGGCTCGTTGGCACGCCACGCAGGCTGCAGCCCACTCTTTCACTTGTTTGCGTAGGCTCGGCCACACAAATTTCTCTCCCACCATTTTGACCGACGCGCGCACTCTTGGGTGCGCCAGAGTGTGAACCGACTCAAATACACGGCGGCGCCACGCAGCTGGGACCACCAGACGCGGGCGACCCGTGGAGACATCGCAGATTGGGGGGGGGCGCCATTTTCAGCACCCTGCTCTCCAGCCTTAACCCTGTTGGTCCAGACTGGAGCGCGCGCACGTCTGCATCGCTAATCTGCTCCGTGGCCATGGCTGCATAATCTATCCCCATGCAGACCGGGGCCACCACGGCGCGCGAGAGGCAGTCCGCCACCACATTCAGTTTACCCGACACATGCTGAATATCGGTAGTAAACTCTGAGATCGCGGCCAGCTGTCTCTGCTGCCAGCCCGACCACGGTTCTGAAACCTTGGCCATCGCGAATGTTTGTGGCTTGTGGTCCACAAACGCGGTGAAACTGCGCCCTTCCAGCCAGAACTGGAAGTGGCGTATGGCCAGGTGGAGAGCCAGCAACTCTCTGTCGAACGCGCTGTATTTACGTTCACTGTCGCACAAAGTTCCGCTGAAAAAGGCGAGCGGCTGCCAAGCCCCCGCGACGCGCTGCTCCACGACAGCCCCTATGGCCACGTCTGAAGCGTTGGTGGTGAGCGCTATGTGGGCCGTCTGGTCCGGATGTGCCAGCAGTGCGGCTTTTGCCAGGGCTGCTTTAACTTCCGAGAACGCCCGCTCTTGCTCCGGGGTCCATTCGACCCTATCCGCGGGTTTCTGTTTCTTGAGCGTGGCGTACAATGGTTGCATGAGCTGCGCCTCGCGGGGAAGGAAACGGTTATAAAAATTCACCATTCCCAAAAATTCCTGCAGTGCCCTGACCGTCTGAGGCTGGGGAAAATCCGCCATGGTGCGCACTTTGTCGGGCAGCGGGATCGCTCCTTCCGGAGAGACACGGTGCCCCAAAAAATCAATCTCTGTCACGCCGAACTGGCATTTCACCGGGTTGATTATTAACCCGTGCTCCTCCAACCTCCGGAAAACCGTCGTGAGGTGGGTTTCGTCTTCGTCTTCGGACGCACTGGCTACCAGGATATCGTCCAGGTAGACGAACACGAACGGGAGATCGCGCAGCACTGCATCCATCATGCGCTGGAACGTCTGTGCCGCTCCTTTTAGCCCGAATGGCATGCGCAGGAACTCGAATAGACCGAACGGAGTTATTACCGCTGTTTTGGGTATGTCCTCAGCGCGCACTGGGACTTGGTGGTAACTGCGGACCAGGTCTATTTTGGAAAAAATGCGTGCTCTGGCAAGGTGAACGGAAAAATCCTGTATGTGGGGAATTGGGTAGCGGTTGTGCGCTGTGGCGTTGTTCAACCTGCGGAAATCACCGCACGGTCACCACAATCCCTCAGCCTTAGGGACCATGTGTAGCGGGGATGCCCATGGGCTGTTCAAGCGCCTGATGATGCCCAACCTTTCCAGGTTGGCGAACTCCTCGCGCGCTATGGCCAGTTTAGCTGCGTCCAAGTGCCGAGGTCTTGCAAAAACGGGCGGCCCGGTCGTGGTGATAAAGTGCTCCACCCCGTGTTTAGTGATGGCCGCGGAAAACATCGGAACCGTGAGTGCTGGGAACTGAGTGAGCAGTGTGTGGAACTTACCGCCTGTAGCTGTGACGTTGGCTTGTGCTGTTGGCTGGGTCACTCGAGCTATACAGGGGAGAGAGTCAAAGGACAGTGCATTAACCAGGCGCCTGTTAGCAACATCAACCAGTAAACCATGTGCACACAGAAAATCAGCCCCCAGGATATGGTAATTCAGTGCTGCTACAACAAAAGTCCACTCATATGTACGGCCGTGTAGAGATAAGAGCAGAGTCCTCTCACCAAAGGTCTTAATATCCGAGCCGTTTGCTGCCAACATCTCGGGGCCACTAGGTCCTGCCAGCCGGTCAGCGTAGGTCGGCAGGATGAAGCTCTTCTGGGCTCCAGTGTCCACGAGGACACGCCTCCCCGAGTGTGCATCCGTCAAGTAGAGCAGCTTGTTCTCTTCACCGAGGGTCGCAGCTGCTACCGACCCCTGGCCTTGGCATTTCCCGAGTGCTTGAATTGGCATGGTGGTGCACATCTGCATGCCTTCTCTCCGAAGCGGCGGTGGTAGAAACAGAGCGTGTCTCTCTGGCGCTCCTTGGCCCCCGCTGCTGCTACCATCGGTGGCTCCTCGCCTCCTCTGGTCGTCTCGCTGGGCTCCGCCTCTGCCGCTTTGACTGTGATCGCCCTGGTGGTGATGATGATCCGGTCTGCCTCCTGGGCTAGCACACGGTAGTCGCGCGCGGCCAGCAACGGCGAATTGGCCAGAGCCGCTCTCGCCACTGTCGGAAGGTTCCGGAGGAAGAGGTGGGCAAACAGAAAGTGCCCATCGTCCGTGCCCATTAACGCCAGCATCATCTCCATCAGGTCTACGGCCGAACCATCTTCTAACTCGGTCCACGTCAGGAGCCTCTCCGCTCTCTCACAGTCCGAGAGCGTGTAGCGCTGGATGAGCGCAGCCTTGAGCGCCTCATATTTGCTTCTGGCTGGTGGCTGATCGAGCAGGCTCGCTACCTGCTGAGCTGCGTGGGCGTCGAGCGCTGCGACCACAGGGTAGAATCTGGTGTTGTCTGCCATTACTCCCCGGAGGGCAAACTGGGCCTCGGTGAGGTGGAACCAAGAGCGCGGGTTGTGCTGCCAGAAATCTGGTAGCTTGACTGAAACCGCACACGCGTGGCTGGAGGTTCCAGTCCGGGCTGTCTGTGGGATGGCTGCTGCCTCGCTGTAGCCTCCTGACCGGGCCGGCTTTGGGGATCTTGCCTCGTGTTCCATAATACGTCTTGGGTCACCAGTGTGGAGTGTGTGAAATAATAGGCAGATTCATTTCAGACGATTTATTACACACTCACATCTCACAAGCAAATAACAGAATGAACATTTAAGCAGGCACTCTCCTCTTAAGTTTCATGGCATTTCTCCACACACAACATGGCATTTGCATCACACTGCATTCAACCCCCTTCATCCTTGACTCCTTCCTGCTATCTCACCAGGAACCTCCTGCTCTTTGTTCTCCCATGCTTATCCACTGTCTCCTGTCTGAGATGCTAGATAATCTGGCTCCCCTAAGGTGCTAAACTGTGACCATTGTGGGTTTTTCTTTCATTAACAGAGGGGTACCAACAATTTTGTCCACGTGTGTATGTTTATTCTCATCTTCCACTTCCTCGTTGTCTTCGTCTACTTTGTCTTTGTATGCTGTAGGCTAACCTGCTGCCTGCCTCGCACCTGGCTGATCAGCTTGCTCCCCCCATCCTGCTTCAGTGATAGATGGCAAACCAACGCAAGTGCTTGATTGACAGCTAGTTGACAAACAACCATTTCATCTCGGGAGGGGGGCGAGACACTTGTAATTTTGATTGGACGGTAATTTAGACCTGATTTACCAAGTGACAAATCAGATTTGTTTTGTTATATTATTGATCCCTTGGCGAGCTACTGGAAAGGGCCTTGGAGCTGACAGTAGCTCATGAGTGACATGTTGGAGATGCCTGGTCTAGAGAGAGAAGAAGAAGAAGAAGCCAGCACTATTGTCATTCAGTCCATACAGCCAATCATGTATAGTAGAATGAAATTACATTTCTCCTATCTACAATGTTAATCACATCTAGAATCAGAGGGGTCGCTGCCATGAAAGGCGCCACCACAAACAGCTTCTCCTTCCCCCATTCTATTACGCTGAGCACCAAGCTAGAAGGCGAGAAGTACCATTTTTATATGGTCTTTGGTATGAGTTGGACGGGACTTGAACCCCCAGCCTCCCGGTTGTGGGGCGGAAGCTCTATCAACTAGGCCACCACTCTGGAGCTCTTTGCTTCTACCCCTCATGAGTTCTTTGAGGTGTGACAATCTGATATTCACAGACCTTTTTAAAGGCAATCAGTCAGGACTTAACCAGCTGAAATTAATTTGCACTGATGAGGGATGGGATGACTTTCTAAATTCTGATGCATTTCAGCAGGTTTCTGGGTTTTCTATGCCTTTTTGCACGTCTTTTTTGTCGTGTGTTCAATACTGATTCCCTGTGTCATTCCACCTTATTAAATATGATTTGTTTTGTGAACACACATGCTTTGATTTCTTTGTATGTGTGGATTACTTGGGTTGTTACTGATATCTGGTGAAAATCTCAGGTCATTGGCTCCATCAGAAATATGTTTAATGAGAAAAATGTTGACATGTTCCATACTTATTTTCCCTGCTGTGTGTGTAACTCATGGCAAAATTTGATCAGGATCAAAAGATAATTTCTCTCTTGCCATTCACTTTGCCATTGCCAGTCCCAAGCCTGGATGAGAAAGTGAGGAGGGTTGGGGCAGGGTGAGCAACTCTGTCCCATAAAAACCCACCGCTACGAATGCCAATCATGCTAAGGCTGGGCCCTCACAGGCACGGCATCAACCTCATCCCCGGTGGCACACTGGCAGACATAATGACGAGGCTCCCCCAAACCTGCAGGGGACGGGGTTCCCCTGATCCCCCACCAGTGCAGCCGCCATCCATTGACATCATCAGCAACCCCATTCGCGTCACCACCTGGAACATCCTGACCCTAAATGAACCCAGCCACCCTCAGCTTCCTGCCTCCGAGCTCACCCATCTCAGTGTCTCCATTGCTGGTCTTCAGGAAGTCAGGTGGACACAGGACAGTGAGACAACAGTGGGCAAATACAAGATCATATGGAGCGGAAACGACACCCACTGCATCCAAGGCATGGCCATTGCCATCTACCAACGGTATGTGTCTTCCCTCACCACCTGGAAGCCACTGGGTCCCTGCTTGCTGTATGCTCGCCTGCGACACTCTTTTGGCTACCTTTCCATCTTCTTGGCCTACTCCCCTACGAACATCGCCAACAATCAAGCCAAGGATGCATTCTACACACAACTGCTCGACGAGCTACGCTGCATTTCCCACCACGGCATCACCATTATCCTAGGGGACATGAACGCTACCGTGGGCCCCGACAGGAGCGGTTTTGGAACACATCATCGGACCGTTCCCTTCTGACGTCACCAACGACAATGGTAACCACATGCTGGAGGTGTGTGCCACGCACAATCTGAAGATCTTGTGTGCATATAGACATAATCGCTGAGGCACTGGAGCTGCTTGCAGAGGAAGCAGCACCCCTGGGCCTTACCATCAGCTGGGCAAAGACAAAGATCCAGTCACTGTCAGACTTCTTACACCACCACCACCACGTCATCACCATCAGAGACGAGCCGATTGAGACTGTCAATGACTTTGTCTTCCTCGGATCTAAGATCACCAGCTCCTGCTCATCAGACCCAGAGATTATTTGCTGCCTACAGCTGTCTCGCAGTGCTTTCGGCCGCCTCCAGAGAGTCTAGCGGAACGGGAAGATCCGCATGACCACAAAGCTGCGAATCTTTAACTCCTGTGTGATCCCCGTCCTCCCTTACGGGTCTGAGACCTGGACCCTCTCCACCACAACCACCCAGCATCTGGATACATTCCATCGGACCTGCCTCCGTAACATCCTTGGCATCCTATGGTTCCACCACACCACAAATGATGAGGTCTACAGGAGGGCAGACTGTCCTATCCCAATCTCCACCATCATCAGAAGAGGGAGGCTGCGGCTCCTTGGTCACGTGGCTAGGCTGGAAGACGGGACACCGGCCCAGCAGGCCCTCTCCGCCAGCACTCGTCCACCCCTCCAGGGCTGGCATCGCCCCCGAGGTCGGCCCAGACTGTCCTGGACGACCCAGATTGCAATGATAAGACCTCTGGCTGACCTCATCGCCCTAGCCCAAGATCGCCTTGCCTTCAGACGATTGGCCGCAACGGTCACTTACAGTAAGTGGCCAGGCGAGGATTAAGTTAAGTGAGCCATTTACTTCATTGGAGATTTTTTCCAATTTATGGTCTCATATGTGGAAGTAGAGGGGGCGGGACTTAGGCTCTCCACTGGAGAATGTGTTTCCCTCCTAAATCATCTGTGATTGCATAGCTGTGTGTGTGTGTGTGTGTGTGTGTGTGTGTGTGTGTGTGTGTGTTGGGCATGTGTAGTGGTTTGTTTTGCTGTCTATCGTTTTAACCTATCTCTTATTGTTGCATTGTCTTATTGTTTTCTTATATTGTTTTAATATTTTGTTATTGTTCATTATGATGTTTTATTTATGACCTGTAAAGGGACTGCGCCGGAGTGGTGGCCTCGTTGGTAAAGCATCCGCCCCACAACCGGGAGGCTGGGGTTCAAATCCCGGCGGGGTCATACCAAAGACCAGGTAAAAATGGTACTTTCTGCCTTCTGGCTTGGTGCTCAGCATAGTAGAATGGGGAAAGGAAACTTAACGCACAGAGCTACCAGAGGACTGACCCCCCCACTGTAGCTTTCACTACATACAGTAGCTGTGTGGCCTAGGGTCATGAAACGGAGATAGGCGCCACCCTGTGCCATTGGCATGGGAATAACTTAGCAAGGGACTGCAGATGTAGATTAGCGTAAAGCTAATTCTGGTACAGTACATCATATGTCAAAATTTATGTTTATTATTGTACATGGTCCCTTATTAAATAAAACATAGATTCCTGTCTGCTACATACAGTATGTCATGTTTTACATAGACATGCATTAATATTGTTATCCAGTAAATCACAATATATCTGTTTTTGTAGTACTGGTGACATAGAAAACTGTCCACAACCTCCACAATACATGGCTGTTAATGCTGGGAAAAATAATGCTGAATTCTGTACTTTGGGTCTCTTTTTCACCGACAGTTTATGATGTGCTGCTGTTGATTGACACATTTCAATCACGTTTCAATTCCTGGACAAACATCCTTGGTGGTATGTCCTCTCTGAATGCCCTCCTGTTTAGAACTATAGTGAGCCTAAGTCCTGCCCCCTCCTTCCACATATGGGACCTTAGAAAAAAACTTATATCAGAGAGAAATTATTTTTTAGTAGCAATTTAATTTTGCCTTGAATTACACTGATGTTTGTCAATGTCTATGTCAACTTATATAAGAGTGATTAGTCACCTTAATTTTTTTACTTACTGTATTGTGTGCCATCATTTGTACTGAAATGAGCTTCCTTTGTTTTCTTCCTCCTTGCTGTGTTTGAGTCTGAGTCTTCATATCAGTTTGGTGGCACATTGCTGCCATCTACTGTGTGAGCATATGAACAGCAGATTTTCTTTCCCGCAGTTCAGCTCCAGTGTTGGATAGAGACGGGTTTTACTGTAAATGAAGGTTTTTTCGGACCACTTGATGACTGCTGATCATTCACTATACTAGCTCTGAAAAAAATCAAATCTGTAGAAAGTAGAACCACAGAGACTGAACATTGCACTGCAATGCAATACAGTTTCTAAACCAAACTGGTCTGCTTTCCCCAGTTTTAAATCAAAGTGATAAGCAGACAGTGTGTGCCTCCATCTGTCAACCCTCTGAACCATTTAGCCTTTGGTCTTTTAATGCTACTGCAGGCCACATGATCTATAGTTTCTGTCTCACTACATATTTAATCCACATTAAGGTAAAATGAATGTAATGGGGTTTTGTAGGGTAGATGATAGGAATACCACCCTTCTTTATTTACTTTATTTTTTTTCTTGACTGTAACTGTTTTCTAGCTGTACATCATCTGACTTTAGAGGCTTATTATTTGAAGCATTTTTTCCTAGCATATCCCACATTGCTTTGGTAGCCTTTAAACACAATGTGGCAGTAAGCTTAATGACTCATATAAATCAGGCAGTGACAAAGCTAACTACCTACAGTTGCATTTAATCACTTCAGCCTGCCTCCGTCTATGGCTCTTTTTTCTCTTGCTAGCTTTCTTTCTTCTCCTCATCAGCTTCCTTAATTTTCTCTCTCATTTTTGCTCCCTTCTATCGATCTCTTTCTCTCCTCTGCTTTCCCCTGCTCTCTTTTAATCATACGCTATATTGGCAGTATGCTATAATGGTGCCCTGTAGAGGCAGTGGCTCTCGAGATGATGGAGAGATTTGGTTATTTTTGTCCTTTCTTTCCCGCCTCCTTTGGTCACTGTTGACTGAGCATGTCGCTCTCCCTCTCTCCCAGCCTTGTGAAATATTGATTACTCTGAGGTGAAGAGGTTAAAAAGTAGGTTTTTTTCATTGGCTGTAATCATCCAGACTCCTTACTGAGCTTGCAAAAGCTCTGAGTAATCAAATCTTTTGACATAGTAATATTGCCAAAGTAAAATGGGTTGAGCAACACCTGGTAGATGAGTGAGAGATAATTACACACCTAACAATGAGAGGGCTAAAAACAAAAATCCGTCTAATGAACTCTGAAACAGCCAAATTGTCTTTTTGGATTAGCAGTTATTTAAATGTTGGTTTCACTGGGAAAGGACCTGAGTCCTGTAGCAGCACCTCAGGGAGCGTCTTGGTCTCCATGGATCTTCTGTGGGTGCTACAGGCTCATGATGAGGCACTGAGGGAGAGGAGGTCTCTGGCCTGCAGACGCTCAGTCAGCTGCTATGGTTTAAGGTGGAATAGTATCAAACAGAGCCATCAGGGTGCCTCACAGCACAGCCAGGTATGATTCTGCATGGGCAGCTAATATGCTGCTAACTTGTCTTCAATGTGTTGTTGTGGTTTTGTCATTGACTTGGTCATACTAAAATTTTCTGTTCTTTGAATACATAGTTGTAGCTCTGTGACAAAGCTGGTGGAGAATGTTTGATCATTATTACAATGAAGTGGTATGACAGGAAAGGGAGTTAAGTATCAGGAATATGGCACATCTCCACTGTGTGTCTAGCCTACAGTGGATCACTGCAGTGTCAGGGTGGGGAAATGGATACATGCTAGTATCACCATACTTTGTGGTAGTAATACTGTATCAGTTCAGACACAGTATTGTGCTACTTTATTAAGAATTATTAATAAAATGTTGCAAACACCAACTTACCTATTTAGGTACCAGAGTAATGTAAAAACCAACTGACTCTTCAATCTACTAGATTGTGCTAAATGCTCACTGTCTGGTTAGGTCAGCACAACAAAGGAGAGACTATTGAGACCTAGCTGGGAGTTGAACAGGACAAAGATCAGGATGAGAAATCACAATATACATCACAATACTCAACGTATTGCAAGATTCCAGAAATTTTTGAGCAGTGAAAGTCTTACTTTGTGAGGTCCCTTCACACAACTAAAAAATAAAGAGCTAAACTAAATAAAGGAATACACTTCACTCTCATCATCATAGTGGTCTGTCGTGGGCGACAATGACTGTTTCATTTAGGTCTGATCAGATTCCTCCACGCAGCTCTGTCCTGAGCCTTCCGCTGCTGGGAACTCCTGTCTATATCCAACTTCTTCAGGTTTCTTTTTACAGTGTCTTTAAATCCAAGCCTTGGTCTACCCTGATTGTGTTTGCCCTCGCATAACTGTGAGTAGAGTAACTGCCGAGGGAGTCGCTGGTGATCCATCCTCTCAACATGTCCGAGCCATCTCAGGTTCATCTGTATTAGCATGTCCTCCATTGATGGTAGACCAGCTTGTTTCAGCACTTGTGTGTTGGTTATCTTGTCTTTCCATGAGATATTCATTATGGCTTGAAGGTGTCTCATCATGTATGCGTGGAGTTTCTTTACTTGCGCCCTGTAGACAGTCCAAGTTTCAGCACCATACAATAGAGTAGCCAGTACTGTCGCTCTGTACACTTTGCATTTCACATGGATAGACACATGCCGATTGTTCCACAGTCTCTCCCTGAAGTTTCCAAACACAGCACTCCCTCTTCCCATTCTAAGAGAGTTCATCCTCCAGCCTAGTATTCTCTGAAACAGTACTCTGAGATACTTGAAAGTCTTACACTTGACTAGTGGCTCTGTACCAATGCTGATCTCTTCTGGTAGTGATGTTGATAACTGGAACTTTGGCGGTTGGTAGAGGCACTCTGTCTTTTTGATGTTGATTTTGAGGCTGAATTGGCTAGCTGCGCTTGCAAATTTCTCGACTAAAGATTGCATATCTTCCACACTGTGAGCAACTAGAGCACTGTCATCGGCGAAGAGCATTTCTCTTACTACCTTTATCGATGGCTTACTCTTGGCTTTAAACTGTGCCATATTGAACAAGTCTGCTTCTTTCCTTGTTTAAATGTATACTCCTTCTGAAGTGTCTTTGAAGGCCACCTCAAGCATGGCTGACAAATATATCAAGAAGAGTGTAGGCGCCAGCACACACCCTTGTTTCACCCGGTTACTTACTGAAAAGTCTTTAGACACAGAACCACTCATTGCCACGTTTGCTTGCATACCTGTATGGAGTGCCTCGATCAGGTTGACAAACTTCTCTGTACAGCCATATTTATTGAGTACCTGCCAGAGTCCTTGTCGCGATACAATATCGAAGGCTTCATTGAAGTCAATGAAGACTACATAAAGCAGCATGTTCTGTTCAATACACTTTTCTTGAACCTGTTTCAAGCATAAAATCATGGCCATTGTGCTTCTTCCACTTCTAAAGCCGCACTGGGTTTCTGGTACTACATTCTGCGAGATGTGTTCACTGAGTCTGTTCAGTAGTACACGTGAGAGAATCTTACCAACAGTGGCTAGCAGTGATATACCTTGGTAATTTACACAATTTTTCCTGTCACCTTTCTTGAACAAAGGCACAATACTTGCATCTTTCCAGTCTTGAAGTACTTTCTGGGCATCCCATATCTCTTGGGTGAGCTTGTGCAGACAGTTGGTCAGCTGAACACCACCAAATTTCCACACTTCTGCTGGAATTCCATCCCTTCCTGGAGCTTTACCATCCTGTGTTGTCCTGATAGCTGCCATTAGTTCATCAAGATTTGGTGGTTCATCCAGACTTGATACAACCGGTCGCTGTACTAGAGCTTCTTTAGCCTCTCCAGCGAGATCTCCAGGGTTGTTTAGTAGTTGGTTAAAGTGGTCTGCAAATCTGTCCAGGATCTTGTCTTTCTCCTGCAAAACCGTTTCACTATCCGTAGCCTTTAGTTGGATCAGTCCTCTTGGTTTAGGGCCGTAGATTTCTCTCAAACCTCTGAAGAATGTTTTCATGGCCTTCATGTCTGCTGCAGTTTGACGTTCCTCCGCTTTTTCATTCCACCAGTTGGACTTCATCTCTCTGGTGTACTTCTGGAGCTCACTCTGAGCCTTTGAGTATTTCTTCTTCTTCAACCTTGTGTTACACTGTAGATTTTCCTGCCTAGCTGTATTCCTTGCTTCTAGTAGTTTCTTCAGATGTTCATCATGCTCATTAAACCAATCTTGATGTTTCCTCTCAGGGTGGCCTAAAACATCACTCGCAGTCTAATACACCGTATCCTTCAGTGTTGTCCATTTCTCTTCTATATCATTCTCTGAGTTGTTGCTGTCCCAGTCTTTCAAGTTTTCATCCATTTCCTGTGTAAGTTCTTCCTGCTTCTTTTGGCCTTTCAGTGCACTAGTATTTAGCTTCTGTGGTGGCTTTGCACCTGTCCTGCAGTGCTGTTTTTGTCTGCAAATCCTTAATCTATATCTCAGCATAACATGATCAGTATCACAGTCCACACCTCTCATTGCTCTGGTTTCCAGTACATCCCTGATGTCTCTCTGCCTTACTATGATGTAGTCTAACAAGTGCCAGTGCTTGGATCTTGGGTGCATCCATGTTTTCTTGTGTGTGTCCTTGTGCTTAAATAGGGTGTTGGTTATCACAAGGTTGTACTCTGAACATAATGCAAGTAGAAGTTCTCCATTAGCATTGCACTTGCCTACTTCATAACTGCCTAGCACTCCTTTCTATTTCTCAGTGTCCGAACCAACTCTAGCATTAAAATCTCCAACGGGTATCAGCCTGTCACAGATGGTACACGTCTGATAGTCTCATGTAAATCACTGTAGAACTCTTCCTTCGCCTCCTATGTGTTGGTTATTGTTGGGGCATACATACTGATGAGTGTGGCATACATCTTCCACTGTAGTGCGAGTCTCATAGTCATTATCCTGTCATTGATTGGCACCGGTTCTTCATCAAGCATTGCTGCTATCTCCTTTCTAACTGCAAAACCTACTCCTGCTTCTGTCCTTTCATGAGTTGATTTCCCACTCCAAAAGAAGATGTACCTATGATCTTCTAAACTGTCATATCCAGGCAGTCTTGTTTCACTAAGTGCAGCTATGTCTACATTGTACCTGTTCACTTCCAAGGCCACAAGTACGGTCTGTCTTTCTGGGCGCTGTGATGATGATCTGTCCATCAGAGTGCGTACATTCCATTCTGCTACACACAAGGCTGCTGTTTTCCTCTTCTTCTCTCTTCCTGCTCCAAACATACTTTTTGCTGCCTGTCGGAGTGTGAACAGATCAGCGTGGACCTTGTTAACCCGGGCGACATCTGAGCCAGTATGAGTTGCTTTCTGACTGACCATTTCATGAAACTGCTTGCAAAGTATTTGAGTACCGCTAGTTTTTGCTGGACTAGTAGCACATTCTTAGCAGATAGAGGTATTATCAGTGGCAAGGACAGGCCAACACAGAACTGACTCCATTATCTGTTGCAATGACTGACCAGATGATAGGTTTGTTTATCTCTGCTCTTTGTGTAGTGCATGTCACGATGCACCGACTGGCAAAAGTCCACCACATACCTTGCGACAGATGTGTTGCTTATCTGCCAGGATGCCCAGTCTCACCCTGTGTAACTGGGAGTGGTCCACCACAGACCTGTGACAGATATTGTTTTTAGTTCTGCCAGGATGCCCAGTTTCACCCTCCACGCCTTCGGAAGGGCGGGGTTGCCGGTTGAGTCGCCAGCGGCCCGACCCATAAGACAGGTAGTACCGGTTTTCATGGTTGTCCGGTAGAAAGCAAACCAATGCCTGACCTGATAAGGAGTCAAATTCAGGTCTGACTGTAACTACTCAACACATAGAACACAACGACTGTCCCAATCTCTCATTGATCTCTCAACATACAATGATCTCTCAGTAAGCTATAAAAGCCAACTACTAGCAACTAGCTTGTAGTTTAACACAGACAATCCACGGGGCTCTGGAGTGTCTACAGAATACTCCTCCGTGATGACAGAGAAACAGTGACTCAATAAATAAACGTGCATCAACCTGTTACAAATCCATGCCATTACCTGTGTCATTTAAAAAAAAAAAAAAAAAGCACAGCTGATGGTATCGACACCATGTTAGCCGGGTAACTCTCGTCAGATTCAGGTCTGACTGTAACTACTCAACACACAAAACACAACAATTGCCTCAATCTCTCAATGATCTCTCAACATACAATAATCTCTCAATAAAATATCATGATCGGCGATCGTTGTCAACAGTAAATAGCTAGTACTTAGCTAATAGCGAGCTTAAAATATGAGCAAATACCAGGGCTCCGGAACCCCTAAAGGGTGCCCCTCTGTGATGACAGAGAAAGAGTGACTCAATAAATAAACGTGCATCAACCTGTTACAAATCCATGTCATTACCTGTGTTATTTTAAAAGAAAACAATAAAAGAACGGGTGACTGTACCGACACGATGTTAGCCGCCTAGCGCTAGCTAGCGCTAGCTAGCACTAGCTTAAAACACAACATATTCCAAAGCTCTGGAACGCTTAGACTCCACACACAACAATCCCAAAACACGACTGCCCTAACTTCTCAATGAGCTCTCAACATACAATAATCTTTCAGTAAGATGATCGGCGATCGCTGCAGCTAACAACTAGCTTGTACTGTAGCTACTGTAGGTTAGGCCCAACACGATAGGCTAACACTGTTGTAAATTCGAATCTCAAAGCAGCAGCTAAAAGCTAACTGGCTATATTCACTGACAATTACAAAACCAAATTAATGTGGAAACACTGCCAAAGCTACAATTAATGGCATTTATTTATGTTAGTCCTTACCTGAAATTGTTGTTTGTTCATTCAGGTGAAGATATACAGGTCGGCCATGAAGCTGAATGAATCTATTAAAACTATCAATAGTTTTAATCAACAAAACTATCAGAACTATTATTTATACAGTCTATAAAAAACATGAACTACAGTTGAAAAGCCCACTAACAAAACAAAACCCAATGGAATACAATGGGAAACATGTGCTCTGGAAAAAAACAGAAAATAAGAATAAAAACACAATAAAAAAATACTCCCAAACTCTCACAATTGAAACTAAAACTATTTACTGTGCTAAACTATTATTTACATGGAAAAACACCTAAACCACAGCAAAGATACACAAATTCACGCTCCTGATTTTGCTCCTTTCTCCTCCGTTCTTGAAGCAAATAACAATAAAAACACTCAAACTCTGACAATCACTCCTAAAACTACTTTTTACTATGTTTAACTATTATTTACATGGTAAAAATGCCTAACTCACAGCAAAAATAGACAAACTCAAAACAGACAATAAAACAGACAATAAACTCACGTGTTGCTGCTGCGTCTGTCTCCTCCGTCTCCAAACTCCAACTCTCTGTACAATGACAATAAAGCCTATTCTATTCTAATTAGTCCATCACAGAAGGACCACAGAAAAAGGCAGAAAAAACATAAAAACAGCAGAAAAAAAAGCACAAAAACGAGCACAGTAGTCCGGAGCCTCTAGCCGCAGCGTCTGAACGCGCCATCGCCATCTTAAAGCTTCACTCTAGGCATAAAATAAAGGAAGTACTATGTACAAAAGGGTGAAGTATGGTCAGAATATAAACTGTAATTAGTTGTGCAATACTGTCACATTGGTAAAAAATATATTGAAATGTGCAAATATATAAAAAATATAAAAATGTAAAAATCTGCAAATATTATATTGTATAAATATGCAAACGATATGTGCAAATGTATTAAAGCAAGTAAATAATATTATTATGTATTGATTATTACACACCTTCATTTCCCATCAGGCCTCAGACTGAATCACAGCAGTTATTCACTGGCACGACATTACCTTCTTGTGTAATATTACTTTATTCCATCATAAAACCTTCACACATCTTCACCCACCATTAGTATTTCAGTCCATTGTGCTGCAAACCCTCATTCTCCAACTCATTCTCCCTACAGCCTTCCTGCTTTGTTCCCCTTCGCTCTCTTGTCTCCTCCTCCTCCCCTTTGCCCTCTGTCTCACTTTTATCTGTTGTCCTGCAGGCAGACACCTCTTGACATGATGAAAGCAAAAGCCTGGGGGTGGCAGGCCTGCTGCTGTCTTGGTTGTATCAGAGAGGTGGGATGAACAGCTCTGTTGGACTTACCATATCATCTACAGCAGTTCAGACAAAAGAGCACTTTCTTTACCATGTCTTATTTAGTCACCATCAAACCTGAACAGCAGTGATTAGTGTATTTCACCGCTGATTTGAAGGAATGTTGATTCTTCTTCTTCTCCCTTTGACTGCACCTTCAGGGGTTACCAAAGGAGATCGTCTCCCTCCATCTCACCCTATCCCTTCATCTTCCTCTGTAACACCAGCTCTCTCCATGTCCTCCTTCACTACATCCATCAATCTTCTCTGTGGTCTTCCTCTTTTCCTCCTGTCTAGCAGCTCCATCTTCAACATCCTTTGTCCAATATATCTACTATCCCTCCTCTGCACATGTCCAAACCATCTCAACCTTGATTCTCTTACTTTGTCTCCAAACCACTCAACTTCAGCTGTCTAAAGCTGGATTCATGCTGCACCTCCGCTGTCCATGTACGTGCAACTGGAAACCTCGTGTGACGAAATTTATGTCATCGTCTCCAGTCTGCTAGTGTACGCAGGACTCTACTGCGGACAACTGCGTGCAGCCCATATTCTATGACCACGCAGCCTACCTGTGACCTGAACGCGTTGACAGCGCATGCGCAAAACTGAATGTCCCATTCACGAGGTGTTGCTACCCACACAGCATACAAAGACAAAGTGTCAAGGTGCGGTCCTGGCGGACCACTATTGAGACACTGTAGGCAACCAGTGAGTTTGCGTATTTATTAAAGGACTGGTAAAAGGTACAAAACAATGAGCCATGAGGGGCAAAACACAAATAAAGATGACACTAAACACACTGACGATAAACACAGACTAAGGAATACACTTACTGAGAGTAGCGAGGAACAAGAGGATGACTGGAGCCGGGAAATAGGGACTCCAGCCTAACGTTGGGGAGACCAGCATTATCCGTACGTGAGGTTGCAGCCCGGAGTAACCTAAGCTGCTCCCTTAAATAAGGCTAAGGATTAATCAGCTGATGAGGCAGTCATCAGCTGAATGCAATCCAGCTGTCACAGAGGAACTCAGCTCTGACAGCCGGAAGCCCCTCCGAGACGCTGTCAAAATAAAAGCTCGGAGAGCTACCAGGACCTACGCAGAATGGGAGGAAAATACTGCATGACCCGAGCGTGGACGATATCGGCGCTCAGACCATGACAGTCCTTCCCCCCCGAACGGTGCACTCCGGGCACCGCGTAACATCCAAGCCTCCCCCCACTCAAAAGGCTAAGAAGGCCCACCCAGGGTGGGAGGCGGGGGAAAAAGGCCAGGAGGGCGAGAACCAGAAAAAAAAAAAAAAAAACACATCAAGACAGGGAACCGGGAAAAAATAACAAGGACGAATACAAAAAACATAAGAGCATGGTGAAACAACAGGGCACGGGAAAAACCCCCCCCAAATACTGTATACTCCATAAGCATAGGTGGAAAAACAGGACAATGAATGCAAAAAACAGAAATCCTATGCCTACAGGCCACAAATAACAGAAATACCAAGTCTACAGACCAAGAAACACAGGCCAAAAGAAACAAATGGCAACCACATAGCATCTCTCAACTAGAGGAAAGGGAAAAACAAACAAAAAAAAAACACGCTAAATAGCGGCGAAATACAGACGGTATAATAAGTCCAAATAACTGGCAGAGGCAACAGGACAGTAAATACAAATAACAGAAAAACAATGCCTACAGACCATGATACATAGGCCCAAAAGAAACAAAAAGCAACCCCATAGCATCTCTCAAACAGAGGAAAGAAAAAAAAATCATGCTAAATAGTGGCGAAATACATACAGCTCAATGTAATACAAATAGCAAAAACACAAGAGCATCCCAACAATAGAGAAGAGAAAAAAAAACACGACAGGGATGTTGGAAGGCAAAGCACACGGAAACCAAAAACACACAGTTCGGGAGGTCTCGCTGCATCCAGCGTCCAGATCGCTAGCAGGGGGGAAAACCTACGTTCGGGCGGTCTACCCCAGTCCCAGACCCGGGAGAACAGTACCTCTGGCGGCCGGACCAGGTCGCCGAACCAAGAATCCAGTGTGTTGGGTGGCCAACCCAGAACGCAGAACCGGCGAAGAAGTTTCCCAGGCGGCTGACCCGCGTCAATAGGCCACCCAGACCAAAGGGATGAGCTCAGAAGCGGCCTCCCTACCAAGAGGGACAGTGAGGGGAAGCCGAGCCGAAAACGGGGAATCCCAGCGGCACCCGGTGGGAAAGGGATCGGGGAAAAGCTGAGGGACCAGTCCGGCGTCGAACAGCGAAGGATCAGCAGCTGCTCCTCTGAACTCCACTAGGACTGGCACTGAGCTTCAGCTGGACCCCAAGCGAGACCGCGCTGCACACTCGATGGACCCCGATTGGGCCGGCGCAGCGTCCTTGACGGGCCCCGATTGGACCAGCAAAGCACCCACGACGGGCCCCGATTGGACCAGCGAAGTACCCACAACGGACCCCGACTGGGCCGGAGCAGCACCAGGAGCGACCTCCAAACCCGAACCCGGAACCTCCAGAACAGCGACCAGAGCCAACTCATCACCAGTGACCCTGGGAGAAGGCTCAGGAGAAGAAAGAGAACCGGGATCAGGATCACCGGTAGCGGCAGAGCCCGGTGAGACGAGCTCGGATGCAGCCGAGGGCTGCACCCGGCTCGTCTCCCCAAGAGACAGGCAAAAGTGCTCCAGAATAGAAAGAAGGAAGACAAAATAGAGCACTTGCCTGATCTCGGGTTCCACCGCCGTCCAGGACTTCGGTGATCCAGGTTCAGCAAGTAGAAGGTCCACTTCTGGCTCCCACTCGACTGCGGCAGGCTCCGCAGCCGGCATGATGGTCTTCACAGTCTGGGGATTCCCTGACGCTGACGTCCACGTTGAAGGCCCACACGGCATGGTGGCAGAGGATCCGTGACCTGCCGGGTCGGACTGTTCCTCCGTGGAGACCCGGGGACGTTTAGTCGTCGGCGCAGGCTCCAAATGGCAATCCGCCCTCCTCCTCTGCCCATGACGTGGCTGCGGGGCTGGAACCAGGCTCTCCAGGACCGCAGGCTCCTTCCTCGTCTGGCGGTGTAGTCCTGGCACCGGGGAATGCTCAGGAGAAGGAGACGCAGGGGTAGCAGGTTCACAATTAATAATTGCAGCAGGTGGAGGGAGCTCAGGGGACTGTGAACCCCGAGCTCCACCCCCAGGGATCAAACAAGGCAATTCACCCAGTGAAGGAAAAGAATGAAGGGACACTTGTCTGATCCGCTGAGGACCGATGGAACCTGCTGTAGTGGGCTTTGTTTTCTCCCTTCCCCTTTGGATGGTGATGGAGGGCCCCCTGGGAAGGCAAGGAGGAGCCGCTTACACAGGATCGATGACGGGCACAGCCGGACCAGGACTCGTGGCGTTCTCAGCAGCTGGAGAGAGCGTCGAGGAGGAGGGAGGAACAGCTGAGGCGGGCCGGGGACGAGGCACATACAACCCAGAGGCGGCGGCAGCTGTCTTACCCCTCCGACGAGACGCAGAGACTACAGCTGGCTGGGAGACAGAGTTCGTGCGGCTACCCGGAACTGGATCCAGATGGGGTTCTCGCTGAGGGGTCACTGAGGGAATCCCGGCTGATGTCTTTCTCCGCTGTGGATGACCCCTGGGTGGTGTGAACTCCTGGGCTGGACAGGTGACAGGAATGGGATCTCAAGGCGAGGAGCGAGAATGCCTCCTCTTTGCCTTCCTGCCGGAGTTTCCCCCCAGACCACGGCGCTACTCCCGACGAGCAGAGATTTACGCCATCCTCGCCGTGATTTCGGGGTGGTCAGCGTAGCGGGGATGACGGTTGATCGTCGTCTCAGCGAGGTCCAGGGACCAGCGTGTGGCGCTGGGGACGGTGCAATGGCAAGTGCTGGAAATGATCCCGTCAATTTCGATAAGGGCCATTACCAGCTCGTAGCCCAGGCTCATGGCATAGCCCTTGGGTGGTGACGCCATCTCCCAGCACACTGGTACGCGGAACAAAAGGGAAAACTACAAGCCCAAAACGAAGCAAACTCACTGGCGTCTCGTTTTGGCTGCGACCTACTGTCAAGGTGCGGTCCTGGCAGACAGGAAAATACTGCATGACCCGAGCGCGGACGATAATGGTGCCCAGACCATGACACAAAGTAGACGAGGAAGACAACAAGGACATAGAAGACGAGAGTAAATATATGTGAATCCTTTTGCAGCAGCAGCAGCTTGAGTGGAAGAGAGCACTGGAAAATGGTAATTCCTCCTTTTCCTTGAAACGCCATTGTTGTTGCTACAAAAAAAATGTGCATTGCTCTCATGTTTATAGCCGGTGAACAAACTGGCTTGTTAGCACATTTGTGCTACCCATAGGGCTAGGGCAAAACTACAAATAACAGTTGTGCGCATGCATCAACTGCTTTGCCTGGAAGACAAAAAAAGTGAGCATGTACAGCACCGCATGTGTGCCGGGCTCGTCCAAAGCACACGCAGACCAGAGGGGAAATGCAGCATGAATAAGGCTTAATCCTGTCCCTCCTAGTTACTCCTAATGAGAATCTTAGCATCTTCAACTCTGCCCCCTCCAGCTCTGACACCTGTCTTTTTGTCAGAACCACCATCTCCAAACCATACATCATAGCAGGCCTCACTACTGTCTTGTAAATCTTCTGTTTCATTCTAGCTGCTGTTTTTCTGTCACATGTCACCCAATACTCGCCTCCACCCACTTCACCCTGCCTGCACTCTCTTCTTCACCGCTTGTGCACTGTCTATTACAGGGGTGGGCAATCATCTTCCATGAAGGAGGGGTGGGGGATATGGCCCAAAAATAATATCACAATATTTCTGTGAATTTTCACGATAACGATATTCTTTGCAATTTCACAGAATATAGTTTTTTCTTTTAAATTTATAAAGGACAGTTTCACAGGACAGCGTTAATTATGTTCAACATATTCAGTAAAAACAAAAACTCTTATTTCTCCAGTTTATAAAGAGCAGTTTAGAATGTGTTTCAAACTTTTTTTTTTGTTCTGTATCAAATATTACCAGAAAATATTATAAACCACCACATCTTAAGTGCACTGAGGGGTGGACTAGGACAAAAATTCAGGCCGGGAATTTGACTTTTTTCCTAGGCCACCCTGTTGCTGGAAACCAGAAACCACCATAGTGTTAGTAGGCCAACATTTTAAAATAATAGGTATTAAACTAGTTATAAATGTAATTATAACCTTCGGGTGGGACGAAAATTATAAATTTGGATTGTAATAGTCAACTGATCTATTGATTATTAAAACAACTGACTGACTAATCTTAATTTAAATCCAATGCTGCTTCTGATTTCTTCACCTTTTCAGAATAAAAACACAAGGTAAGAGTTTTTAGGTAAAAAGTTACAATTCTGCATGAAAAAGGTCACAAATTTGTCACCAAAAACATTCAGAATTTTAAAAAAAAGTACCTTTATGAAAAGATGTTTAACCTCTTGCACTCCGGGATACCGCGGGCGGTCACGTCTCTGCGTCCTAGGGCGCACTGAAAAAAAAAAGCTGCAGATACAGCCGCGAACAGAAAGCCAAAGGAGTGCTTTGATTGGTTTAGATTTGATTGACCTCTCATTCGACTAATAAGAGCCTTGAATTGGGTTTCTGAAACCTTGAAGAACCAATGACTGAAAACCTAGCAAGAAGGACCCGCCTACCAACGGCTGCGAATGCAGCGAGCCAATTGAAGCAGAGAACTTCAACGATTGAAAGCGTATGTCCCGTGCTTAAAATCTGTTTTGTGTAAGCCGCTGGGTGACACACACGTGTTCGCCAGTCTTTTTTTCTTACTACTGTTCTTATTTGTTTTGAAAAATCGTTTGCCAAAATCGCAATCATGGAAGCGCAAAACCGCAATAATGGAATTATGGTTTGACCGGATCGCGTGACCAGAACCACGAGTCCGTAACAAGCGGACCAGCGTCATGTTCGTCTGACAATGAGGAAGAGAAGTTTGCCAGCGACACTGCTGTTGTGGACAGGTAAGTGTTATAAGCTAAATTATTCTTTATCCCTGAAAATTGTAATCAAAATGACTTTTGACCGATCGGTAAATTACAACTGTGCATCATTGCAACATGACGGACCGTCATGGCGACGGACCGTCACGGCGCATGAACTGTGTCCAGTCTGTGCGCCGCGTCCGGACCATGAACGCCCCCCCCCCCCACTACTCTTCTGTAGCGGATTGCAGATATTAGTGCAGATTTTAGTACAACTGTGCGTAGTACACCGCGGCGCACCGTCCCCGTCATGTAGCGATGGGCGATGTCCGTCCTTTGTAGCGGGGGGTGGGGGGGGGTGGGAGTTGTTATCTTCTACATTACAGATATTTTAGTATAATTTTTAGTGCACTGTAGGTTATTTTTTCTTGTAAAAAAAAAAAAGCCACACATTTTTTACGTGGCATGCTTCTTTGTGTGTGGGGGCTTGTTTGTTCATTCATTCATTCAAGAATGAATAAACAACCCCCCCCCCCCCCACACACACACACACAGCCCTTCACCTTTCATTAGAGCCCAATATGAAGCTTCTATATTGAATCATTCAAAAGTTACAGACGTTTTTCCAAGCTGTGCCATTTGGCACAATTTGGCACAGTTCAAAAATGCCTGGGAACAACCTGAGTATAAAGCTGTGTAATATATTCATTTTTTTGTGGTATTGTTACAAAATTTTGACCTCCGCTGGATAACACTTGGTTCTACATTTCTGTTGCATTTTCCAGCCCGTATCTGACAGCTGTGTGTTATTTGCAAGCATTTGTATCCAAAAAAACACCCAGGCGAAATTTATTTTCTTCAAGTTCAGTATGTTTAGATGACTGTTACTCAGTGGCAGGAGCACTTAGAGAGATTATGACTGTTTTGCCAAAAAATTCAAAGTGTTTTCTTTTAAATGAGACCAACCCCCATGAAGATGCTGCAAAGGGTTGAAGAACAGCTTTTGATTTACTTTGGGTACGTTATTTTTAGGCGTTTTTAGGGAAATTGACCAGAGTGCAAGGGGTTAAAAAATGAGAAAATAAAACAAATTTAGGAGAGAACGGTAACAAGCAGATGAGAGTAAAGTTGGTACTGCAGACTACATATAGCCTGTAGTTTTGAAAATTATAAAGGTTTTTCTTAAAACATCTGAATAGCCCTGAAAACATTGCCTTATAAATGTAAGAGCAATTTAGCTCTGGTTAATGCAACCTATTTATTACATTTAAAAACGTAAACCCCAAACTATAAGCATCTACAGCAGTATAATATAACCACAGACACTCATTCACCACATTACTTCTGTCTTCATCTCATTTCTATGCTCTGGGGCATGACATTAACATATTAAATTAATTTAGTCTAGTATGTTATTTCACCGAGTCAGGAAGAGGGTCTAAATAAAACAGTGGGCTTATTTAAAAGTATTATTTCATCATTTGGCCTACCTGTCAGCCGTTTCCACCAAACAAGTCACTTCTGCATGTAAATGAGTGCTGCATCAGACCACCTGTCTCACTCTCTTTCTCTCAATTTACTTGCGTTAGAAATCTCTGTTTCACAGACAACTCCTGGGGCTGTTAACTTTTTTTTTTTTTTTTTTTTTTTTTTTCCTTTCGGTTGGTTGAGTAAATCAATCTGCAGCAGCCACAAGGGAACGAAAATAAACCTCTGGACACTCAGAGTCCGGACGTCAACAACACTGCTTCAGGGTGAAGTAAAACTTTTCACTGAAGCTGGGTTATTGACATGTGGAAAAAAATGCGAGCAGATTATCTGCATCGCTGCACCATTTTTTTAAAGAAGGCAGCAGTCTGAAACAGCCTTAAAACTAAATTACTTCCTCAAGCACAGAGTGCCCCTTCCCGCGCCATGTTTGTTTTGTCATTTTTATGTCAACGCGTAATTTCCGTTGGCAGCGGAACGGACTCCAAATATCGCGATATTCATTTTTACACCGGTATCAAAAATTATACCGGTATTATCGTGAACGATATGACACACCCCTACATCCCACTGTGCGTTTTCTCCTCCACCCTGTCTCTTCAGCAGATGTTTTCAATGATTAGCAATCCTTAAAGCTGATCAGAGCAAATGCCTGTTGAAGAGACTGGGTGGAACAGAAAACCTGTAGTGGAATTGCCTTCACTGCCCTGGCCTACTGCATTGGATGGTTGACCACAGGCATTTAAACTCATCTACCTTCACTACCTCTACTCCTTTCGTCTTCAAGTTACACCTGCCTCTCTGTCATTCACACTCATGTATTCTGTCTTGCTTCTAATAACTGTCAGTTGCCACAATCTCCCTGTCCTGACCCCGCCCCCCCCCCCAAAAAAAATATCCACCAGGCGTGCACACTTTGTTCATAATAGGAGTTTATTGAGTTATTCTCTCCTTATGGTAACTTTCTTCAAGACCCTTTGACATCCGAGACACCAACAAAACTCTTGAACTATATGATGAATGAGCAACCATACATTTGCTACTTGTTCATAGTCCCCGTCAGCTTTTCCCACCAGGCCTGGATTCTAGGATAAATATGGCACTTTATATCATTTATGTGTCATTAAGCACTTTGGTCACAATGTCTAAAAATGCTATAATCATGTCATGTTTTTAAACACTGACATATACCTGTATTTTCCTGGTGATGTATTTGCTTATTTTTGGCTGTAGATCAATTCTCTTTGACCAATAATTCTTCTTTGAAGAGAAAACTCTGAAAAATAGTATTTTAAAAATAATGCAAAGTAGGGTGAGGGAAAAATCAATACAGTTTACTATGGGACAGTTTGTGTTAATGAGTGGTGGTCTAGTGGTAGAGCATCTGGCCCACAGCTGGGAGGTCATGGGTTCAAGCCCCAACTGGGTCATAACAAAGACCATATATATATATATATAAAACTTGGTCCCCCACCTTCTAACTTTGTGCTCAACAGAATGAGGGAAGGGAAGTTGGCCGTGCTGGCATGTTGCCTGGCAGTGGCCCCTCCAACATTGTCGACAGGAGAAAACATAACTTTATATACATAGTTCTACTAGACACACTTAGCTTTATAGATTGAATGAAGGTTAGAGACACCAATGTAGCGATATTTTAATAAGTGTTAACAAATGTTGCAAATACAAACTCCCTTTTTGGATATCAAAGTCATAACACCAACAGACTTTTCAAACCACCAGATGGTGCTAAATGCTCAGTGTCTGGTTAAATCAGCACAGCAGAGGAGCAACTGTTCAGGTCTCAGATAAAACAAAGGTGGAAAAATGCAACATGTGATATCGCAATACTCTGCATACCTCAAGATAAAATTGTGTTGTGACCCAAGTATGGTGATAATATGGTCTCATGGTTCTCTGGTAATTTCCACCCCTACTTTTAGAGGTGTGTGTGCTGACAGATGTTCCAAAATACCGGCTAGTCAGGAAACACTGCTGATGTGTCTTCATGGTCATTATCTGTCTTCACTTTGTCCACACACCCGGGGACTGTCTCAGTGACCCCGCTTACATGGTCACAATAAACCGATTACTGGGAATAAACCAGTAATGGCAGTAATCAGTTTTCTCGTGTCTAAGTGCACTGAATAAACAGATTATTGGAGGCTAAAGCACTTGAGTTAATGACTGGTTACATGCCTTTATCAGATTATTCTGTTTACATGGACACTTGAATCATCAGATAGCTCTAGAAATCCAATCATAACCGGTTTATTCGTGTACATGTGAACAAGGTCATTGTCTAATAACCAAAATGTAGTTATTACACTGAAAACCTTTCGAACATTTGTCCACAGCCGGTGATTTTGTTGAGTTTACTTCCAACTCTTGTGACCTCATGTTTTGTGTAGCAAAAAACACATTGAACATAAATACATTTCCTTTTGTAAAAGTGCTCAACTTAAAACAACATAATTGTTGTTGTCCCATTAATGGTACAGTACATCCGGAAAGTATTCACAGCGCTTCACATTTTGCACATTTTGTTATATTACAGCCTTATTCCAAAATGGATTAAACTTATTTTTCCTCAAATTCTACACACAATACCCCATAATGACAACATGAAAAAAGTTTTTGTTTTTTTTTAGATTTTTACCAATTTATTAAAAATAAGAAAAACAAGAAATCACATGTACATAGTAAGTATTCACAGCCTTTGCTCAGTACTTTGTTGATGCACCTTTGGCAGCAATTACAGCCTCAAGTCTTTTTGACTATGATGCCACAAGCTTGGCACACCTATCTTTGGGCAGTTTGGCCCATTCCTCTTTGCAGCACCTCTCAAGCTCCATCAGGTTGGATGGGAAACGTTGGTGCATAGCCATTTTCAGATCTCTCCAGAGATGTTCAGTTGGATTCAAGTCTGGGTTCTTGCTGCGCCACTCAAGGACAGTCACAGAGTTGTCCTGAAGCCACTCCTTTGATATCTTGGCTGTGTGCTTAGGGTCATTGTCCTGCTAAAAGATGAACCATCGCCCCAGTCTGAGGTCAAAAGCGCTCTGGAGCAGGTTTCATCTAGGATGTCTCTGAACATTGCTGCATTCATCTTTCCCTCTACCCTGACTAGTGTCCCAGTTCCTGCCGCTGAAAAACTTCCCCACAGCATGATGCTGCCACCACCATGCTTCACTGTAGGGATGGTATTGGCCTGGTGATGAGTGGTCCCTGATTTCCTCCAAACATGATGCCTGGCATTCACACCAAAGAGTTCAATCTTTGTCTTATCAGACCAGACAATTTTGTTTCTCATGGTCTGAGAGTCCTTCAGTTGCCTTTTGGCAAACTCCAGGCGGGCTGCCATGTGCCTTTTACTAAGGACTGGCTTACATCTGGCCACTTTACCATACAAGCCTGATTGGTGTATTGCTACAGAGATGGTTGTCCTTTTAGAAGGTTCTCCTCTCTCCACAGAGGAATGCTGGAGCTCTGACAGAGTGACCATTGGGTTCTCGGTCACCTCCCTGACAAAGGCCCTTCTCCCCCCATCGCTCAGTTTAGACGGCCGGCCAGCTCTAGGAAGAGTCCTGGTGGTTCCAAACTTCTTCCATTTATGGATGATGGAGGCCACTGTGCTCTTTGGGACCTTCAAAGCAGCAGAAATTTTTCTGTACCCTTCCCCAGATTTGTGCCTCGAGGCAATCCTGTCTTGGAGGTCTACAGACAATTCCTTTAACTTCATGCTTGGTTTGTGCTCTGACATGCACTGTCAACTGTGGGACCTTATATAGACAGGTGTGTGTCTTTCCAAATCATGTCCAATCAACTGAATTCACCACAGGTCTCCAATTAAGCTGTAGAAACATCTCAGTGATGATCAGTGGAAACAGGATGTACCTGAGCTCAATTCTGAGCCTCATGGCAAAGGCTGTGAATACTTATGTACATGTGATTTCTTAGTTTTTATTTTTTTTTTCCACAATATCTTTATTGAACCTTTTTTTTTTTTTAACAAACATGATACAAACAATCAAACACTAACACTAAAGTACTACAAAAAAAAAAAATACCCTAAAACACCAACAACCACCAACAAAATCAAGTCTTCAACAATGCTCCTCTGTTTAGTCTAGACAATCCAATACATTAGTATACATATTATGTTCACCAGTTTGGAATTTACAAGGTCCACACACATCATTCACCTTCTTCTTCAAGAGTTATGTTTAAATTTTTTACATAATCAATAAAAGGTCTCCATATATTCTCAAACACAATTTCCTTTGATTTCAGTATATATGTTATTCTTTCTAATGGAAGGTTTGTTAACATCTGTCTTAACCACTGAGTCACATCTGGTCTATGAGTCTTTTTCCATAATAGTGCAATACATTTTTTGGCATTAAGCAAACTGAGGTCTATGAATGTTCTTTCACTTTTATTGAAATTATGCTTTTCTGGGTACAGACCCAACAAAAACAGTTTAGGATTCAATATGATTTGTTTTGAGATTATTTTTTCAATTGTTACCCTCACCTCCTCCCAAAACATTCTTATTAATCTACATTCCCATAAACAATGAAATAGGGTTCCTTTACTTTCCATGCATTTTGTGCATGTATCTGGTATATTTTTGTTATATCTATTTAACTCCTCCGGTGTAACATACATCCGCATTAACCATTTGAAATGTATCAATTTAAGGCGTGCATTTATTGATTTGGTTTGAGCTTCTGTACAAGCCAATTCCCATTGTTCCTCTGAAATTTCAATTTGCAGATCTTCTTTCCAGTAGTTTAATCTTTTCAGTGAATTTTCACTTGAAGATAGTGTCAATGAGTTATAAAACTCTGAAATAATACCCTTTCTTTTACTATCTTTCATCATCATTTTTTCCAAGGATGAATAAATAGGTCGAGTGAGAGCTTTATTTTGATTTGATCGAATAAAGTTTCTAAGTTGAAGATATTTAAAAAAATGTGTTCTATTGAGATTAAATTTGATCCTCAGCTCTTCAAAAGACATTATGTTGTCTGCACATGGCAAATATAAATCCTGAATCTTTTGTATCCCTTTTAAATTCCATACTTTAAATACAGCGTCCGCTCTCCCTGGTTTAAAATATTGATTACCCCATATTGGACTAAATTGTGACAATAACTGTGGTTCTTTTAAATAGTTTTTAGCTTCACACCATATTTTGATCATATGCTTTAGGCAAATGGATTTTTAACTTGTTTTTGTAATTTTTTTGCCGAATCTGAGTATATGAATATGGGAAGAGGTAAAGGTAAATTGTATGATTCCATTTCAGTCCAGTGAGGGAGATCATTTGATGAAAAATAATATGTCATAGACCTCAGTTGTGCCGACCAATAATACAACATAAAATTTGGACATTTCAGACCTCCACGATCAAATGGTAAATATAATAAAGACAAACGTAATCTAGCCCTCCTGTTGTTCCATATAAATTCCACTAACTTTTTTTTTATTCTTGAGAATAGATCTAAAGGTGGTGATAAGGGAATGTATTGAAATAAATAAAGTATTTTAGGTAAAATATTACTTTTAAGTATATTGATTCTCCCGATCATCGACATTGGTAGTGACATCCATCTCTGAGTTAACTCATTGATATCTGACATTAAGGCTTCATAGTTGACACTGGCGACTGATTCTAGCTTAGGCATAATTTGGATTCCTAAATATTTAAACTGATTTACAACATTGAATTGATTTACCTCAGGGGCTGGGTAATTTCTCTGGGTCTCATTTAGCATTAATATTGAAGATTTAGTTTTATTTATTTTATATCCTGATATTTCCCCAAAATTCTTTATTAAATTCAACAAGGTTGGAATTGATTTTTTTAGATTCGACATAAACAAAATTATATCATCGGCGTACAGGGAGATTTTATGTTCTGTTGGTCCAACTTTAATTCCATATATTTGTGAATGTAAACGTATCGCTATCGCTAAAGGTTCAATTGCCATAGTAAACAGTAAAGGTGAAAGTGGACAGCCTTGTCGACATCCTCTATTGATTTTTATTGGTTTTGAAATATTGTTATTTGTTAGGATTTCTGCTGTAGCATTATTGTATATTATTTGAACCCATTTTATGAAATTATTTCCAAGTCCAAACCTTTGTAGGACTTCAAAAAGAAAGGGCCATTCAACTCTATCAAAGGCCTTTTCGGCGTCCAATGATAGGAGAGCTGTATCCGGTGCTTCTTTATTAAAATAAATAATATTAAATAGTCTTCTTACATTATGGAAGCCTTGTCTACCCTTTATAAAGCCATTCTGATCTCGATTAATAATATTTGGTAAAATTTCTTGTATTCGTCTTGCTAAAATTTTACAGATTATCTTAAGGTCGGCGTTTAATAGGCTTATTGGTCTCATATTTTCACATTTATTAGAGGGCTTACCTGGTTTTGGCAGCAGTATAATTAAGGCATTATTTATGTATGATGGTAAATTATTATTTTGAAATGCTTCTAAAACCATTTCCAAAAAAGGTTTTATTAATTTATTCTTAAATTTTTTATAAAGGTCAACTGGAAGACCATCTGGTCCTGCCCTTTTTCCTGATTTCATATTATCAATGGCTAGCCCAACTTCTTCTTGACTAATTTTAGACTCCAATATCTCCCTGTTTTCATTTGGAATACACGGTATAGATAGTTCGTTCAAAAACCCATTTAGTTTTGTTAAATCAGGTTCATTTTTGGTATCATATAATTTTTCATAGTAATCTCTAAAGGCTCTATTAATTTCTAAAGGATCTATAACTACCTGTCCATTACTTATAATACTGGTAATTGGTGTTTTAATTTCCAATTGTTTAATCTGCCATGCTAATAATTTTCCTGATTTTTCACCTTGTTCATAAAAAGATTGTTTCAATCTTAGAAGACTCGAGGCAGCTCTATTCGCTGATTTTTTGTCGTATTCAGCTCTCAAAATCAGTAATTCATTCTCCAACCTTGGGTCACTTCCTGCATACACTTTTTCCTGAAGACTTTTTATTTTATGTTCCAATTTAGCTCTCTCCTCTCGAGTCTTCTTAGATTTTGATCCTGTATAACTAATAATATGTCCCCTAATAAAAGCTTTGAAAGCCTCCCACTTTACACATGCTGATGTTTGTGTAGTATTGATGTCAAAGAACTCGTCTATCTGTTTTTCTATATACTTGACAAATTCCTCATCCTGAAGCCATTTATGCTGAAATTGCCATCTACCTGATTCCTTTGTCAATTTTTTATCTACATATATTAGACAACAGGGTGCATGATCAGAAATCACGATGTTATCATAAAAGCAGTTTTGAATCTTGGACCTTAATTCTGTGGAAATCAAAAAATAATCAATACGTGAGAATGTCTTGTAGGTACTGGAATAACAAGAATAGGCTTTAACTTGTGGTTTCATTTCTCTCCATATATCTAACAATCTCAATTCTTTCATAAAATGATTAATAGTCATCCTACATCCAATGTGCATACAATCCAGTCCTGTTGATCTATCCACACCTGGATTCAATGTACAATTAAAATCCCCTGCTATTATATGTTGCCCTGTAAGTGATGATAAGATGAGAAATAAATTAGCAAAGAACTTCTGATCATCTATACTGGGACCATATAAGTTCACAAGATTTATATTTTCTAATAGCAAAGAACCTTGAATGATTACATATCTTCCAAATTTGTCTCCAATTACATTTTTCACCTGAAAAGGAACTGATTTATGTATGAGAGTCATAACTCCCCTGGCTCGGGATGAAAATGAAGAGGTGAATACACTTCCCTGCCATCTACTCCTAATTCTTTTAACATCCTCCTCTATCAGATGAGTTTCTTGTAAAAACACAATTCTTGAACCCATGTCCTTTATTTTATTCATAACTTGTTTAAGTTTTTTTAAATTTTGTAGACCTCTGCAATTCCATGAAGTTAAATTAAGATTAACACTTTGGTCCATGATCAATAGAGAGTTTAGGATTACCTTGCAGTGTAAACATGCTCATACAGAGAAGCAAAAACATGAGTGGTTGAACATTCATCCTACAAACTACACACAAACAAATTTCCCCTTCCCACACTTGTGGCAAACCCCCCAAAATCAAAAGAAAAATTCTGTCTCCCGATATAGCCATCGACCGTTCCACACCCACGGGGAACAGCCTAAGCCACTCCTTCTTCATCCTCCCAATCACCCCAACTCTACTGCTTTTAATGACGTAACATTAACTCTCCTCTGTAGTTTTCCAACTTAACTCCAAAATTTTTAACAACTTTGTACATCATAGTTTTTTTTTTTGTTGTTTTTGTTTTTGTTTTGTTTTTTTAATATATAATACAGTCTATATCTTGTAAACTTACTATTTACTTCAAGTCAGTCAGATGCCTGTGCAAATGCTTAATTATTCTACCTTATATTTTGTTCATGCTTAGCTCCCACCAGTCTCTTCTTCTTCTTTGATCTTCTTGATGAACTCCTGCGCCTCCTCTGGGGTCTTGAAAATGTGGGTTCTGCCCTCATACGTGGTCAGCAGTCTCGCAGGATAGATTACACCATGACGAATCCCAAGGTTGCGCAGCTCCTTACGTATGGGATCAAACTGCTTCCTCAATTGCTGGATTCCTGTGGCCAAATCTGGGTAGAACCGCACCTGCTGGTCCTGGTGTTTAATCTCTCCTTTAGCACGTGCAGCGTTGAAGATCTTCATCCTGTCTCTGTTGCTAAGAAACTTCATAATTAAGGTCCTCGGCGGACCCTTATCTCTCCGTGGGCCAATACGATGTGCTTTTTCCAGAACCACTGCTGATTGCAACTCCTCGCTGCCCAGCACCTCCGGAATCCACTTTTCCAGAAAGGAACATACGTCCCGACCTTCTGATTCCTCTGGAAGACCCACCAGCCTCAAATTATTCTGTCTCGACCGAGATTCCAAATCCAAAATATTATCTTCCAGAGATTTATTTTTTTTTTCCAAAGTGCGCACCTTTAATTGAAGACGGGTGACGTCATCTTCAGCACTAGCGAGACGGAGCTCCATCTGCGCCGTTCGTTCTACACAGTCACCCAATTCCTTTCTTATTCCTTCCAACGCTGTCATAATCCCATCAAATCTAGAGGAAAAGTCCGCTCTCATTGAACTCATGGCAGCCATCAGCGCATCTGCGCCATTCCCCGCAAACATCGCACCGCCGCCAGCCTCCTCCGCCATATATGGAGTTTTGTTTGCTGCGTCACAGACCTGAAAGTCCGTTAATTTGGACTGTTTCGGCGGCTCGCTTTTTCCTTTTCCTGGTTTTCCAGCCTTAGGCTTCGCCGACATATCCTCGCCCAAATGCTGGGATACGTTCTGTCCCAAATGAGAGAGTTATTTGCCGATTTTTTTTCTCCAGGAGCAGAGCAGAGCGAGACACGTCCGTCCTATGTGGCAGCCATAACCGGAAGTCAGTTTTTATTTTTAATAAATTTGCAAATATCTCTTAAAGTTTTTTCACGTTGTCATTATATGGTATTGTGTGTAGAATTTTGAGGAAAAAAGTGAATTTAATCCCTTTTGGAATAAGGCTGTAACATAACAAAATGTGGAAAAGGTGAAGTGCTATGAATACTTTCTGGATGCACTGTATATTTAGAGTTTTTTTCCTGTTGAGGCACTTTAGCCACATCTTGGGTCACCTTTCCTAACCTTCAGGAAAACCCCATTAGCATATTTTTTCCCCCCTCATTTGTTTACATAGCCTCTCTCTTTTGGAATGCCATTTAGATCTGATAGTTAATTACCCATGACGCATTGCGTCAGCTCAGCAGACATACACCCTCTTGGTCCCTGGGGTTGTGAGAGCAGCCGGTGTTTGTGGCCAACCACCATGAAAGATTGTGCAACTGATGCTGCTGGAATGACATCAGGAGCCGGTCGAGGGAAACATTTCCTGACTGAGATTCTGCTGTGGAAGTTTCCCATTACTAACATAATCAAACGAGTCCTTCTGTACCAGAGTGGGCGGATGAGAGCAGTGACGCCACACAGAGGCTTATTGTTAGGAAATAATGCTGCATGTGAGGATGTGTGCACATGGGTGTTTGGGGAATGAGGATGGGTGGAAGTTTGTAGCATTGTTGAACCTACTAGTAGTCAGAAAGCTGTCACATTCTTTACCATCTAACAGGCTCTCTGTTTGCTATGCAGCAGAGGCAGACAGGAAGAACAAAGGGCTACAGTCTAGCAGATCTAGGTCTCCACTCAAACTTCCAGCATTACATTTTTTTTTCCACAATATCTTTATTGAACCTTTTTTTTTTTTTTTAACAAACATGATACAAACAATCAAACCCTAACACTAAAGTACTACAAAAAAAAAAAAAAAATGCACTAAAAACACCAACAACCACCAACAAAATCAAGTCTTCAACAATGCTCCTCTGTTTAGTCTAGACAATCCAATACATAAGTATACATATTATGTTCACCAGTTTGGAATTTACAAGGTCCACACACATCATTCACCTTCTTCTTCAAGAGTTATGTTTAAATTTTTTACATAATCAATAAAAGGTCTCCATATATTCTCAAACACAATTTCCTTTGATTTCAGTATATATGTTATTCTTTCTAATGGAAGGTTTGTTAACATCTGTCTTAACCACTGAGTCACATCTGGTCTATGAGTCTTTTTCCATAATAGTGCAATACATTTTTTGGCATTAAGCAAACTGAGGTCTATGAATGTTCTTTCACTTTTATTAAAATTATGCTTTTCTGGGTACAGACCCAACAAAAACAGTTTAGGATTCAATATGATTTGTTTTGAGATTATTTTTTCAATTGTTACCCTCACCTCTTCCCAAAACATTCTTATTAATCTACATTCCCATAAACAATGAAATAGGGTTCCTTTACTTTCCATGCATTTTGTGCATGTATCTGGTATATTTTTGTTATATCTATTTAACTCCTCCGGTGTAACATACATCCGCATTAACCATTTGAAATGTATCAATTTAAGGCGTGCATTTATTGATTTGGTTTGAGCTTCTGTACAAGCCAATTCCCATTGTTCCTCTGAAATTTCAGTTTGCAGATCTTCTTTCCAGTAGTTTAATCTTTTCAGTGAATTTTCACTTGAAAATAGTGTCAATGAGTTATAAAACTCTGAAATAATACCCTTTCTTTTACTATCTTTCATCATCATTTTTTCCAAGGATGAATAAATAGGTCGAGTGAGAGCTTTATTTTGATTTGATCGAATAAAGTTTCTAAGTTGAAGATATTTAAAAAAATGTGTTCTATTGAGATTAAATTTGATCCTCAGCTCTTCAAAAGACATTATGTTGTCTGCACATGGCAAATATAAATCCTGAATCTTTTGTATCCCTTTTAAATTCCATACTTTAAATACAGCGTCCGCTCTCCCTGGTTTAAAATATTGATTACCCCATATTGGACTAAATTGTGACAATAACTGTGGTTCTTTTAAGTAGTTTTTAGCTTCACACCATATTTTGATCATATGCTTTACAAATGGATTTTTAACTTGTTTTTGTAATTTTTTTGCCGAATCTGAGTATATGAATATGGGAAGAGGTAAAGGTAAATTGTATGATTCCATTTCAGTCCAGTGAGGGAGATCATTTGATGAAAAATAATATGTCATAGACCTCAGTTGTGCCGACCAATAATACAACATAAAATTTGGACATTTCAGACCTCCACGATCAAATGGTAAATATAATAAAGACAAACGTAATCTAGCCCTCCTGTTGTTCCATATAAATTCCACTAACTTTTTTTTTATTCTTGAGAATAGATCTAAAGGTGGTGATAAGGGAATGTATTGAAATAAATAAAGTATTTTAGGTAAAATATTACTTTTAAGTATATTGATTCTCCCGATCATCGACATTGGTAGTGACATCCATCTCTGAGTTAACTCATTGATATCTGACATTAAGGCTTCATAGTTGACGCTGGCGACTGATTCTAGCTTAGGCATAATTTGGATTCCTAAATATTTAAACTGATTTACAACATTGAATTAATTTACCTCAGGGGCTGGGTAATTTCTCTGGGTCTCATTTAGCATTAATATTGAAGATTTAGTTTTATTTATTTTATATCCTGATATTTCCCCAAAATTCTTTATTAAATTCAACAAGGTTGGAATTGATTTTTTTAGATTCGACATAAACAAAATTATATCATCGGCGTACAGGGAGATTTTATGTTCTGTTGGTCCAACTTTAATTCCATATATTTGTGAATGTAAACGTATCGCTATCGCTAAAGGTTCAATTGCCATAGTAAACAGTAAAGGTGAAAGTGGACAGCCTTGTCGACATCCTCTATTGATTTTTATTGGTTTTGAAATATTGTTATTTGTTAGGATTTCTGCTGTAGCATTATTGTATATTATTTGAACCCATTTTATGAAATTATTTCCAAGTCCAAACCTTTGTAGGACTTCAAAAAGAAAGGGCCATTCAACTCTATCAAAGGCCTTTTCGGCGTCCAATGATAGGAGAGCTGTATCCGGTGCTTCTTTATTAAAATAAATAATATTAAATAGTCTTCTTACATTATGGAAGCCTTGTCTACCCTTTATAAAGCCATTCTGATCTCGATTAATAATATTTGGTAAAATTTCTTGTATTCGTCTTGCTAAAATTTTACAGATTATCTTAAGGTCGGCGTTTAATAGGCTTATTGGTCTCATATTTTCACATTTATTAGAGGGCTTACCTGGTTTTGGCAGCAGTATAATTAAGGCATTATTTATGTATGATGGTAAATTATTATTTTGAAATGCTTCTAAAACCATTTCCAAAAAAGGTTTTATTAATTTATTCTTAAATTTTTTATAAAGGTCAACTGGAAGACCATCTGGTCCTGCCCTTTTTCCTGATTTCATATTATCAATGGCTAGCCCAACTTCTTCTTGACTAATTTTAGACTCCAATATCTCCCTGTTTTCATTTGGAATACACGGTATAGATAGTTCGTTCAAAAACCCATTTAGTTTTGTTAAATCAGGTTCATTTTTGGTATCATATAATTTTTCATAGTAATCTCTAAAGGCTCTATTAATTTCTAAAGGATCTATAACTACCTGTCCATTACTTATAATACTGGTAATTGGTGTTTTAATTTCCAATTGTTTAATCTGCCATGCTAATAATTTTCCTGATTTTTCACCTTGTTCATAAAAAGATTGTTTCAATCTTAGAAGACTCGAGGCAGCTCTATTCGCTGATTTTTTGTCGTATTCAGCTCTCAAAATCAGTAATTCATTCTCCAACCTTGGGTCACTTCCTGCATACACTTTTTCCTGAAGACTTTTTATTTTATGTTCCAATTTAGCTCTCTCCTCTCGAGTCTTCTTAGATTTTGATCCTGTATAACTAATAATATGTCCCCTAATAAAAGCTTTGAAAGCCTCCCACTTTACACATGCTGATGTTTGTGTAGTATTGATGTCAAAGAACTCGTCTATCTGTTTTTCTATATACTTGACAAATTCCTCATCCTGAAGCCATTTATGCTGAAATTGCCATCTACCTGATTCCTTTGTCAATTTTTTATCTACATATATTAGACAACAGGGTGCATGATCAGAAATCACGATGTTATCATAAAAGCAGTTTTGAATCTTGGACCTTAATTCTGTGGAAATCAAAAAATAATCAATACGTGAGAATGTCTTGTAGGTACTGGAATAACAAGAATAGGCTTTAACTTGTGGTTTCATTTCTCTCCATATATCTAACAATCTCAATTCTTTCATAAAATGATTAATAGTCATCCTACATCCAATGTGCGTACAATCCAGTCCTGTTGATCTATCCACACCTGGATTCAATGTACAATTAAAATCCCCTGCTATTATATGTTGCCCTGTAAGTGATGATAAGATGAGAAATAAATTAGCAAAGAACTTCTGATCATCTATATTGGGACCATATAAGTTCACAAGATTTATATTTTCTAATAGCAAAGAACCTTGAATGATTACATATCTTCCAAATTTGTCTCCAATTACATTTTTCACCTGAAAAGGAACTGATTTATGTATGAGAGTCATAACTCCCCTGGCTCGGGATGAAAATGAAGAGGTGAATACACTTCCCTGCCATCTACTCCTAATTCTTTTAACATCCTCCTCTATCAGATGAGTTTCTTGTAAAAACACAATTCTTGAACCCATGTCCTTTATTTTATTCATAACTTGTTTAAGTTTTTTTAAATTTTGTAGACCTCTGCAATTCCATGAAGTTAAATTAAGATTAACACTTTGGTCCATGATCTTCCCACACTTGTGGCAAACCCCCCAAAATCAAAAGAAAAATTCTGTCTCCCGATATAGCCATCGACCGTTCCACACCCACGGGGAACAGCCTAAGCCACTCCTTCTTCATCCTCCCAATCACCCTAACTCTACTGCTTTTAATGACGTAACATTAACTCTCCTCTGTAGTTTTCCAACTTAACTCCAAAATTTTTAACAACTTTGTACATCATAGTTTTTTTTTGTTTGTTTGTTTTGTTTTTGTTTTGTTTTTTTAATATATAATACAATCTATATTTTGTAAACTTACTATTTACTTCAAGTCAGTCAGATGCCTGTGCAAATACTTAATTATTCTACCTTATATTTTGTTCATGCTTAGCTCCCACCAGTCTCTTCTTCTTCTTTGATCTTCTTGATGAACTCCTGCGCCTCCTCTGGGGTCTTGAAGATGTGGGTTCTGCCCTCATACGTGGTCAGCAGTCTCGCAGGATAGATTACACCATGACGAATCCCAAGGTTGCGCAGCTCCTTACGTACGGGATCAAACTGCTTCCTCAATTGCTGGATTCCTGTGGCCAAATCTGGGTAGAACCGCACCTGCTGGTCCTGGTGTTTAATCTCTCCTTTAGCACGTGCAGCGTTGAAGATCTTCATCCTGTCTCTGTTGCTAAGAAACTTCATAATTAAGGTCCTCGGCGGTCCCTTATCTCTCCGTGGGCCAATACGATGTGCTTTTTCCAGAATCACTGCTGATTGCAACTCCTCGCTGCCCAGCACCTCCGGAATCCACTTTTCCAGAAAGGAACATACGTCCCGACCTTCTGATTCCTCTGGAAGACCCACCAGCCTCAAATTATTCTGTCTCGACCGAGATTCCAAATCCAAAATATTATCTTCCAGAGATTTATTTTTTTTTTCCAAAGTGCGCACTTTAATTGAAGACGGGTGACGTCATCTTCAGCACTAGCGAGACGGAGCTCCATCTGCGCCGTTCGTTCTACACAGTCACCCAATTCCTTTCTTATTCCTTCCAACGCTGTCATAATCCCATCAAATCTAGAGGAAAAGTCCGCTCTCATTGAACTCATGGCAGCCATCAGCGCATCTGCGCCATTCCCCGCAGATTTCGCACCGTTGCCAGCCTCCTCCGCCATATATGGAGTTTTGTTTGCTGCGTCACAGACCTGAAAGTCCGTTAATTTGGACTGTTTCGGCGGCTCGCTTTTTCCTTTTCCTGGTTTTCCAGCCTTAGGCTTCGCCGACATATCCTCGCCCAAATGCTGGGATATGTTCTGTCCCAAATGAGAGAGTTATTTGCCGATTTTTTTTTTCCAGGAGCAGAGCAGAGCGAGACACGTCCGTCCTACGTGGCAGCCATAACCGGAAGTCACTCAGCATTACATTTTTAATAAGCACCTGATCCCCTCCAGATACAAATGTCCGCTCTGCAGATCCAGACAAATATGAGCTTTCTTTTTGTATCCGGTGCAACACTGAGGGATGTGATGAACTGACAAGGACACAATGAGAATGCCATAAGGAACAAATATCAGCACCAGTCACTGTCACCAACACTGACACCTGGAGTCATGGCAGACTCCTGAAGGAGGATCAGGCTCAGGAGTCCTTTAGGACCCCCACATCCATTAAGCTAATACAGGATGTATTCAGTGCAGCATATAGGAACCATGTCACACCTGCACAATATACATTTTCAATCTGTTTACTTTTTCTGTGCACAAAAATGCCACTTTTGCTGAGTGATTTGCAGTATACTGTATGCTGATATTAAGTTCATCGTCCATGAGAAAGAATAAATTCAGCCTACAGTTGTACTATTTCAACTGTAAATCTCTGCATGACAGTTTTATGTGCACTAGGCATCATCAAAGGTGGGTGTTTTGATATAATTCTGTTTAAAATGAAGTGGACTGACACGTTGGAGTTGACTTCTTGTCTCTCGGCATGTATTTGTATGCTTACAACTCATATATTTGAATGTGTTTATCTGCTGCTAGTCAAAGTTGCTCCTAATTAACTCATTATGGTATGTGTGTTTTTCTGCTTCCAGTTCATTGTCTATGTAGGACGCCCTGCAGTGCATTCCACTAGTGTTGTGTCTAGAATCTCTATCCGTTGTGTTGAAGTACCCACTCCTCATTTGTGTCATAAATGCCCCTCCGGGGGCAGGGAAGAGACCCACACACTGGACTGTGAGCTTGTGATAATTTATTACAAACAAAAAGTGCACAAAATAACTCAAAAGCCAGAGAGAGATAATCTTCAAAGAGAAAACAGAGCATCAAACTTACTTCTGGGAGTACAGACATCAGTCAAGACCGTAGCGAGGAATGCAAAGAGCAGCGGTCTTAAATGAGGCATAGTACAATAGAACACAGGCGTGGATATCAGAGCGGGCAGGAGAAAACAATGATTAATAACACAACATAACATAAATAATTTTTTTGTAAGTTGTCTGTGTTTTTTCAACTGATTTAAGACAGTTTTGCACCGCTGAATCCAAAAATGATATCCGTTTCTCTCGATCAGGTCAGGTTTTTATGCTAAGTTGTAAGTAGTTGTACAGTTGTACTGTAAATTGAATAGTAGACATTGATAAATGTAAGTACATGTAAATTGAATGTTACATCATCATTGTTCAAAATTCAGAGAATTTCAAGAAATAAAAAAGAATTTTGCATCATATAAAGCAAAAATACCTGTACATGTAAACAAAAACGTAAAAAAAACATGTGGCCATAGTTTAAAAAGTTGACCTGGTTGAGCAAAACCAATGTAATTTTTGGATTCAGCACATCAAAATTGTCCTAAGTCAGCTAAAAAAACTTAGACAATAAATTTGGTCTTGACCAGTGTAATCTGGACCAGCTGGGAGCAATGAGAGGGGAGAGACCAGGGCTGACAGCTGACAGGAACACCACCCACACGGAGCAAAAACCCGGAAACGCCACTAACAGCTGTCAACACAGAGGGAGAACACAACAGTAAAAGATATAAAGAATAAAATATCAACAAATACAGACTGAGAAATAAATGCAATCTAATACAAAATTAGAGAAAAACAAAACTATAACATAAATAGGAAAATAAGACACAGTACGACAAATACAAAAACCAAAAGGCACAAAATACAACAAATATGCAAATATAGAGAAAAGCCGTGAGACTGAGTATGGTGGAAACCTCCAGTGCTCAGCTCATGACAATTTGCATAAAGTTATGGGCTTTTTTGCTTTATGCAAATGAGGAGTAGATGTATGGAGGTGATCACTTCAGGGACCTTGTGCTGAACTTTTAAAATAGTGGTTATTAGTGAGAAATAAGCACATGTTGTATTCAGCAGTTTCACCATTTTGTTTCTGAAAACAGTCATTACAGTCATGTTGCTGTCTACTTTTGAAAATATAAAAGAAAGTTTACCATCCTGGCACCATCTTAGATCCAAGTAAACAGATTTGAACAGACTGGTGGATCTTCTGCAGCTAGTGATGCAGTAGCCTTGTGCCATGCTCTGTCCCCTTGTTTAGGCATTGATTTAGTAGAAGTCCAACCCATCCAACCCCAGAGCGGGTTAAACTCCGCTGTACTCTGCTGGATGTTGGCTGTTACCTGGGTGTTACTGATTATTACAGTAGAAGAAAAAGATGGAAGGAGTGACATAATGAGGAGCAGAAGTTCCGTTTTGTTTTCCATCTCACGTCTACAATCATGCTATTGTCATTTTCTCTCAATCTCATTTCTGCTTCTGCCTTACTTTGCTTTTGGACTTTTTTACTCTTTCATTTCTTTAAGTTTCACAGTGTTCCTGTTAACTCCCCCCCATCTGTCCCCAACACAGGAAGTTAGCCCAGTTAGAAATAAGCTGTGATCTCATTTAGTAGTCACAGCAGCCGTGAAGACAAAAGTACGAGTTCCTTTTCTAAAAAAGAGGCTGAGAGAGTGACGGTACCCAGCTCTTCAGCTGAATGCTCAGAGACACGAGTGTTTCCTCTGAACTCTTTAAAACTGTACTGAAGAATATCATTTAAAGGACTGAGATAAGAGAAATTTGCCTTTATGCTCACCAGACTCACTCACAATGATCCTCAGGTGGGTCTGCATCCAAGTTGTGCTCAAGGTCAAGGACATCAGGACATCTGGGCACTTCTATGATTTCTGAAAAATCGCTGCTTCTCCTAAGAAATTACCTTGATGCTCACCAAACTCAGTAACGATGATCTTCAGGTAGTTTTGTATCCAGGTTGAGGCCAGGGTCAAGGTCATTGTCAAAGGTCAGGAGATCTGGGCATTTATGATTTCACAAAAAAAAACCATTACTCCTCCTTGGCCACTGACTTGGACCTAATACACATCCTAGATGGGTCTGCATCAAGGCTGTGTTAAAGTCAAGGTCAACAGTCAGGACATGTGAGCACACTTGTGGTGAGTTCATCAGGCTGGAATGAGCTACTCCATCATCAATGGACGGCTTTATGCATTAATTCCTTAAGTAAACTTTCATATGTTTTGTATTCTTGTATGGATCAGAAGTATATCAGTAATCAGAAGTATAGTATTTCAAATCATTAGAACGGTCCCTAAGATAATTTCTAAAAAAAAATATATATATATATATGATTTTACAACACAGAAATGTCCAAGTTCTGTCCGTTTTTTTCATTTATGCACTCAGTACTTAGCTGAGGCTCCTTTACCATAAATTACTGCGTCAGTGTATGGTGGCATGGAGGGGATCAGGTTTTGGCACTGCTGAGGTGTTACTGAAGTCCAAGTTGCTTTGATAGCAACTTCCAGCTCGTCTGTATTGTTTGTTTCTCATCTTTATCTTGACTATATACTCCATAGAGAATCTTTGGGGATCAGGTCAGATCAGGTGACTGGCCATTCAACACGGTAATATGGCGGTCAACAAACTATGCCATAGCAGTTTTTGTGCTGGAAAAGGAAATCAACCTTTCCATGAAGCTTTTCAGCAGATGGAAGCATGAAGTGCTCTAAAATTTCCTGGTAGTCAGCAGTGTTGAATTTGGACACAGTGGACCAAGACCAGCAGACGAAATGGCACCCACACCATCATAGACTATGGATACTTCAAACTGGACTTTGTACTTCATCACTCTCCCTCCATTTCATTGTTAATCCTGTATTCATTTGGAAATGCAGTTTGCTTTCACCAGAAAAGGCTACTTTTACTTTTCAGTCCTGTTAAACTCTGTTCAACATCCCTAAAAACGCCTAAAAATAACATGCCCAAAGTAAATCAAAAGCTGTTCTTTAACCCTTTGCAGCATCTTCATAGGGTTGGTCTCATTTAAAAGAAAACACTCTGATTTTTTTGGCAAAACAGTCATAATCTCTCTAAGTCCTCCTGCCACTGAGTAACAATCATGTAAACATACTGAATTTGAAGAAAATAAAGTTCGCCTGGGTGTTTTTTTTTAGATACAAATGCTTGCAAATAACACACAGCTGTCAGATACTTGCTGGAAAACACAACAGAAATGTAGAACCAAGTGTTTTCAAGCTCAGGTCAAAATTTTGTAACAATACCACAAAAAATGAATATATTACACAGCTTTTTTCTCGAGTTGTAACAAGGCGTTCTTGAACTGTGCCAAACTGTGCCAAATGGCACAGTTTGGAAAACTGTGTTCCAGAGTTCACTATCTCAGCAGTTTGCACAGTAAAACCAAGGGGTAACAACCCAGACATACACAGCACAGTTCCTATTTTTTTTTTCAGGCAAAAATAGCCTACAGTGTAAGAAAAATTATGCGAAAAATTAATACATTTCACTAAAGTATACACAAAAACAACCCCCCCCCCCCTACAATTTTTCCAGAGTTCACTATCTCACCAGTTTACACAGATACAGGTCAAATGGACCCCTGACCAAGTGCGCACCCCAAGTGGACCACGGAATCCAGTCTGTACATGTACAGGTACATTCTCCCTCCAGTGATTTATAAATGCTGCCCCAGATGAAAACCAGTCTGTGGGACTATAATGTTCTGAATGAGGCTTTAGAAAATTATGAATCACTTTGAATCACTTTGTAATCACTTCCGCCCTCCAAAGAGAGCAGACGCTTTTTTCCTTCTCTCCAGCTCTGACTCTTTATCTCTTTCCCCCCCTAACTGACTGGATCCCAGCTTGCTGTCGTCTGTCTGCGTGCCTCTACTGCTGATTATCGAACGAAATTATGGATTTAATAAGCTGGGCTTTGAACGTAATTGACACTATTTTTTCAACGAGGAAAAGTGCCCCGGGGGAGGTAGTTTGCCCCACAGGAACAGCAGCTGCGGGCTATTTGAAGGACACAAGTAATTGGAAACTCTTGTGCCTGTGTGATCTTTCTATCGAAGATGTCGAAGATTTGTACATCTTCGTAGCAATGGTAATCGGAATCTTTCTGATTGGATCTGGGATTGTTCTGGTGTACCGTAAATTGATGAAGATGGAGGGAGCCTATCAAAATGCTGACCAGGCGAGGCTTAACCATCAAATTGAACAAATGGGCAGGACTCTGACAGCGGCTAATGGAGAACTGTCTAGGAAAATGGATTACATCATGATCACACTGAGAGCCGTCCATGAAGAATTCAACGTCCAGAACTGAAGGATTAAAGTACTGAATCTGTAAGAGAATATAAAGTTTTTTTTTTCTCTGGGAACAGTACTATTCGACTTATCTGACCTGCCCCTTACAATCAAGTCCTCCAGATTATCTGCAGTTTTTTGTTTTCAAAACATTTGAGCGGCATTGACTCTTATGGACAGCCAGCTGCCTGGCTCAAGGACAAAGTGCCAGACGCTAGAGACACAACATCTCCTGCTGAAGAGACTTTGTTGTTCTTAACTGATATAAACACCTTCACTCAACACTACACTCATACTGACTCAATAAACTGATGGGAAGATCATTCACTCACTGCTCTCTTTGTGTCTTTGTATACATTCTATTGTCTGCTAATTGTGCATTGAGGGCTTTTTTCTTGTAATCATAATATTGATCATTTATGACCTGTATTCTGACAATCAATGCTTTTTTGCTCTCTCCTATTGTGTTTATCCTTTTCTTCCCTATGCTTTCTGTTCCTAGTCTGCTGACAGGCGCGTTATTGACGCTGCCGTGTCACCGGAAATGCATGTTGTTTTCATTGTCAAGTCAAATCCCTCGTATGTTATCAGTTGTTTACTGTTAATGTACTTGGCAATAAATCCTTTTCTGAGTTCTGAGTTCTAAATCACTGGATTGAAAATGTACAGACTGAATACCGGTGTCCACCTAGGGTGCTCACAATAGTGTGCTCACATGGTCAGGGCTCCATTTCACCAGATCACATTTACACAGTAAAACAAAGGCATAATAACCCAGACATACACAGCACAGTTCCTTTTTATTTACAGGAAAAAATAGCCTACAGTGAAATAAAAATTATACTAAAAAATTGTTAAATTTTTCTGCAATATACACAGTAACAAATAACTCCCCACAGCGCGCACAAGAACGTCGCCATGCGGGACCCTTGTAATTACCGATTGGTCAAAAGTTATTTTTATTACTATTTTTATCGATAAAGAATAATTTAGATTATAAGACTTGCCAGTCCACAGCCGCACTGTCACTGGTACTGTTCGCTGGCATCTGATGATCGTCAGCTATTTGTTGTTGCAACCTCCAATTGTTCTTTTACTGATTCGTCGTCCCGGTCACCCGACCTGGTCAAGCCATCTACGCTTTCATGCATGCCCTTTCGGTTTAATTTGTGAACCATTTTTCAAAACAAGTAAAAGAATGGCTAATGTTATCCTGACCCTTCTGCACAGCATCACAAAGGACTGTGCGTCACACAGCGGCTGAGTCAAAAGAGATTTTACGCACGGGAACGCATGGCATTTTACCGGAAATATAAACACGGAACAAGTGCATGTAGGGTATCATTGAAGTCAGAAATAGATTGGCTAAACGACACATCCATCGTCAGATTACTCAGCTTCAATTGGCTCATTGTATTCGCGGTCGTTGATGGGCAACTCCTTCTTGCTAGGTTTATGGTCATTGGTTATTCAGTGTTTAAAAACCCAAATCAAGGCTCTTATTGATCGAATGAGATGTCAAGAATTGCTCGTTGTATTCGCGGTTGTTGATGGGCAGGTCCTTCTTGCTAGGTTTTCGATCATTGGTTATTCAGTGTTTAAAAACCCAAATCAAGGCTCTTATTGACTGAATGAGATGTCAAGACTTACCTGTCCACAACCGCACTGTCGCTGGTATTGTCCGCTGGTGTGTGACGATCGTCAGCTATTCCGTTGATGGAAACCTCCGTTGTTTAGTGATTCGTCGTCACCTGACCCGGTCAAGCCATCTGCGTTTTCATGCATGCCCTTTTGGTTTATTTTGTGAACCATTTTTCAAAACAAGTAAAATAATGGCTAATGTTACCCTGACCCTTCTGCACAGTATCACAAAGGACTGCGCGTCACACAGCGGCGGAGTCAAAAGAGATTTTACGCACGGGAACGCATGGTACTTTACCGGAAATATAAACACTGAACCATGCATGTAGGATGTCATTGAAGTCAGAAATTGATTGGCTAAACGACACGTCCATCGTCAGATTACTCGGCTTCAATTGGCTTGTTGTATTCGCGGTCGTTGATGGGCAGATACTTCTTGCTAGGTTTATGATCATTGGTTATTCAAGGTTTAAAAACCCAAATCAAGGCTCTTGTTGGTCAAATGAGATGTCAATCTCATTCTAAACCAATCAAACACTCCTTTGGCTTTCTGTTTACGGCTGTGTCTGGACTGGAAGACCGGAAATACAGCTTTTTTTTTTTTCAGTGCGCACTGAGACACACTAAGACGCAGAGACGTGACCGCCCGCGGAATCTCCCGAGTTTAACAGGCTAAGACATTTCTGATGTTGTCTCTGGTTCAAGAGTGGATTAGTAGTAGGAACATGACAGTTGTAGCCCCTTTCCTGAAGATGGCTGGTGTCTGTGCACCCACCACACACAGACTTAAGTGCTTCACACACAGACTGTGTGAAGCTCCTGAAGTTCTTGACTGAACTACGGTCATCCATATTGCTTGTGCACCATTTCCTACCACACTTTTTCCTTCCAGTCAGCTTTCCATGAATATGCTTTGATATGACACTCTGTGACGGGCCAGCCTTTTGGGCAGTGACCTTCTGTGGCTTTCCTGGTTGTGAACTGATCAGGGACATGCACTCCATTTATACTTCTGAAATAGTAATTTACTCTAACTCAAAATATTCTAATTTGAGATACCAGATTTCAAATTTTAATAAGCTATAAATCTAAAACATAAATAATAATCATTAAAATTAGCCTTTACTTGGAAGGTATATAAAATACATGAAAGTGTAATTTTCAAATAAAATTGTTAAAAATAAATTACATTAATATTCTATTTTTTAGATGCCCCAGTACAGTCACACGTGCAGTCTATACTGACACCAACAAATAACTTGCCACCTTACATTTTGCACAAAAATAACATTCTTTTCAAGTTGTTTCTTCATATTCAGTATGATCTGTCTGAACAACAGCTCCAGTAGTTTTCTCTACTAAGATGTTCAATTTTTCTTCCATAAATTTGTATTTTATTGTGAAGTTGCAACATTTCTGTAGGTTTTCAACTGTTTTCTTGCTAATTTTGGTTTTATCTTAAAATTGTGAATCTTTTTGTCTTTTATTTTAAGATGCTTCCTAAATGACACCAGTGGACTACAATTTATGCTTCAATCCACAGTATTGACAGATTCAAAGTATTGAATAATCGACATTGAAACTATTTTATTTAAACTTTCAGATATCAATTAACAAAATCATAAGATAAATGTTTTTTTAATATAATGCCTTGTCAGGTTTACGGTAGGGCTGGGTGATTAATCGAACTGTGTACCACAGTAAATATCCAGTCAAACCAGGTGGACTTGTATCATGTTTTGAGTTGAAATATTTTGTTGTTAAATGCATGTTCTGTCTAGCTTCTACAGGTGTCTATCTCCCACATTGGTTAGGAGAAACTGAATGCTGGGGAGGGTTTTCACACTCTGTTTTATCAGGTTGGATCCAGGATTCTCCTGACATTCCCCTGGTATCTTACCTGGAACTGACAAAATGTCTCAGACGTTCTCAAACAGTGGCAAAAGAGTTGTAGATAGTTGCTAATCGTTGTAAACGTTGCTAAAATTTGTTATCCATCCATCTTCTGCTGCTTTTCCGGAGGTCCAGGTCACAGAGGCAGCAGTTCAAGCTGAGAAGCCCAGACTTCCCTCTCCCCAGCCACCTGCTCCAGCTCTTCAGAGGGGATATCAAGGCGTTCCCAGACCAGCTGGGAGATGTAGTCTCTCCAGCGAGTCCTGGGTCTGCCCCAGGGTCTCCTCCCAGTGGGACGTGCCCGAAACACCTCAAGTGGGAGGCATCCAGGAGGCATCCTGATCAGATTTCCAAACCACCTCAGCTGGCTCCTTTCAATGTGGAGGAGCAGCGGTTCTACTCTGAGCCTCTCCCGGATGACTGAGCTCTTCACCCTATCTCTAAGGGTGAGTCCAGCAATCCTAAGAAGAAAGCTCATTTCAGTCGCTTGTATCCGCCATCTCATTCTTTCGGTCATTACCCAAAGCTCATGACCATAGGTGAGGGTAGGAACGTAGATTGACTGGTAAATCAACAGCTTTGCCTTAAAGCTTAGCTCCCTCTTCGCCACAATGGATCGGTACAATGTTTGCATCACTGCAGATGCTGCTCCAATCTGTCTATCAATCTCTCGGGCCATTTTCCGCTCACTCGTGAATAAGACCCTGAGATACTTAAACTCCTCCACTTGGGGCAGGAGCTTGTCCCCAACCCGGAGAGGACTTGAAAAATTTTTTACTATAAGTCTGGATAATTTCATTGAATAACACAACCTCCTTACAGAATGGTTTTAGAGTGGTCAAATCTACATCTTTGGCACTGATTGAACTCATAGAAGAAATTACTAGTTGTATAGATAAAAAAAAAAAGTTTGCTGTAGGAGTATTTATAGATTTAAAGAAAGCTTTTGACACCAATGTATGGGATAAGAGGGGTCGGACTGAGTTGGGTGGAAAGTTATTTAAGTAACAGGCAACAATTTGTACAAATACACACGTGGACAAAATTGTTGGTACCCCTCTGTTAATGAAAGAAAAACCCACAATGGTTACAGAAATAACTGGAATCTGACAAAAGTGGTAATAAATAAAAATTCTATGAAAATTAACAAATGAAAATCAGACAATGCTTTTGAATTGTGGTTCAACAAAATTATTTTAAAAAACAAACTCATGAAACAGGCCTGGACAAAAATGATGGTACTCCTAGAAAAGATTGAAAATAATGTGACCAAAGGGACATGTTCAACCAAGATGTGTCCACTAATTAACATCACAGGTGTCTACAAACTTGTAATCAGTCAGTCGGCCTAGTTAAAGGGTGACAAGTAGTCACTGTGCTGTTTGGTGACATGGTGTGTACCACACCAAACATGGACCAGAGGAAGCAAAGGAGAGAGTTGTCTCAGGAGATTAGAAAGAAAATTATAGACAAGCATGTTAAAGGTAAAGGCTATAAGACCATCTCTAAGCAGCTTGATGTTCCTGTGACTACAGTTGCACATATTATTTAGAAATTTAAGATCCACGGGACTGTAGCCAACCTCCCTGGACGTGGCTGCAGAAGGAAACTTGATAAAAAATGGAAGAGACAGATAATATGAATGGTAACAAAAGAGCCCAGAACAACCTCTAAACACATTCATGGTGAACTCCAAGGTCAAGGTACATCAGTGTCAGATCGCACCATCCGTCGTTGTTTGAGCCAAAGTGGACTTCATGGGAGACAACCAAGGAGGACTCCACTGTTGAAAACAAATCATAAAAAAGCCAGACTGGAATTTGCCAAACTGCATGTTGACAAGCCTCAAAGCTTCTGGGAGAATGTCCTATAGACGAGACAAAACTGGAACTTTTCAGCAAGGCACATCAGCGCTATGTTCACAGACGCAAAAATGAAGCATACCAAGAAAAGAACACTGTCCCTGCTGTGAAACATGGAGAAGGTTCTGTTATGTTCTGAGGCTGCTTTGCTGCATCTGGCACAGGGTGTCTTGAATCTGTGCAGGATACAATGAAATCTCAAGACTATCAAGGTATTCTAGATAGAAATGTGCTGCCCAGTGTCAGACAGCTTGGTCTCATTCGCAGGTCATGGGTCTTGCAACAGGATAATGACCCAAAACATACAGCTAAAAACACTCAAGAATGGCTAAGAGCGAAACATTGGACTATTCTAAAGTGGCCTTCTATGAGCCCTGATCTAAATCCTATTGAACATCTGTGGAAGGAGCTGAAACATGCTGTCTGGAGAAGGCACCCTTCAAACCTGAGACAACTGGAGCAGTTTGCTCTTGAGGAGTGGGCCAAAATACCTCCTGAGAGGTGCAGAAGTCTCATTGACAGTTACAGAAATCGTTTGATTGCAGTGATTGCCTCAAAAGGTTGTGCAACAAAATATTAAGTTAAGGGTACCATCATTTTTGTCCAGGCCTGTTTCATGAGTTTGTTTTTTAAAATAATTCTGTTGAACCTCAATTCAAAATCATTGTCTGATTTTCATTGGTTAATTTTCATAGAATTTTTATTTATTACCACTTTTGTCAGATTCAATCCACTTTTGTCACCCTTCATGGACATCTCTTGTGGTGTACCCCAGGGGTCAGTTTTGGGACCCAAACTCTTTAGCTTATATATAAATGACATATGCCAAGTATCAAAAATTCTGAAATTTATTTTGTTTGCAGATGACACAAATATCCTTTGCACTGGTGAGAATTTTCAGCAGGTTTAAAAGGTTAACGCAGTGGTTCAACAAAAATAAATTATCTCTAAATCTGAAAAAACAAAGATTATGTTGTGTGGAAATTATAAAATAAATTATAAAATAATGGTAATGATAGATGATACCAGAATTGAAATAGTACAGGAAAATAAGTTTCTGGGGGTGACGCTAGACAAAATTTGCTGGAAACCTCACATCAGTCACATCCGGGCCAAGTTAGCAAAATGTATAGGGATACTGGGGAAGACAAGACATATTTTGGACTATAAATCATTATTCTTACTATACAATTCACTGTTTTTACCATATCTTAACTACTGTGTAGAGGTCTGGGGAAACACTACAAGACCAACCCACAGCCAATATGCACATTACAAACAAAAGCTATAAGGATAATAAATAATGTAGGATATAGAGACCATACTAACTCACTGTTTTTTAAAGTCACATGCCATAAAGTTCATGGATTTAGTTAAATATAAGACAGCACAAGTAATGTACAAGGCACTTAATAATCAACTCCCAACTAATATACAAAAAATATTCAAAAAAAGAGACAATGATTATAATTTGAGAGGAGACTTAATCTTTACAAAACCTAAGGTACGAACACCAAAGAAAAGTATGTGCATATCTGTCTGTGGGGTGGATTTGTGGAACAGTCTGGAGCTGGAACTGAAACTATGTACAAGCAGAAATCAATTCAAAAATAGGTATAAACATTATTTGCTAAAAGGATATATGTTAGAGGTGTAGTATTAATATGTAAGATGCACTAAACTCACTCTGGGACACTATGGTAGGGTAGGTGGGACAGTACTGTATATATCTGTGTTGTTTGGGGCTGGGTATAGATGTATGGACTGTGTGTATGTAGGGATGGATGGGTGTCAATGTTGATATGTATAAAATATACCTATTTGTCTACTTGAGGTTCTTAATTGAGGCAATATGTATATATTTCACATGAATTGTATTTAGGGAAAAGAGGAGTTGGAGTAAATAAGTGTTAACTTCTTCCTTCTCCCTTTCGAGCACTGTACATGGTCACTTTTATTGCATTTGTCATTTGTTTTGTTTTTTCCTTTTTGTTCGAAATAAAGTATCTCTCATCTCATTTCATCTCATCTCGACAATCCACCTTTTTCCGGCTGAGGACCATGGACTTGGACTTGGAGGTGCTGATTCTCATTCCAGCCACTTCACACTCAGCGGCAAACCATCCCAGTGAGACCTGTAGGTCATTGCTGGATGAAGCCAACAGGACAGCATCATCTGCAAACAGCAGAGATGAGATCCTGTGGTCACCAAGCATGACACCCTCCGTTCCCTGGCTGTGCCTAGAAATCCTGTCCATAAAAATTATGAACAGGATCGGTGACCAAGTGCAGCCGTGGCAGAGTCCAACTTTCACTGGGAATGAGTCTGACCGAGTGTTGGCAATATGAACCAAACTCTCACAATGGTTGTATAGAGACCAGATAGCTCGTAACAACAAGCCCGATACCCCATACTTCCGAAGCACCCCCCCACAAAAAAACCACAAGGGATGCAGTCGAATGCCTTCTCCAAGTCCACAAAACACATGTAAACTGGTTGGGCAAACTCCCATGAACCCGCAAAGATTCTTAAGAGGGTAAAGAGCTGGTCTGATGTGCCACTGCCAAGACGAAAACCACATTGCTCCTCCTGAATCCTTGGTTCAACCAACGGCCAGACTCTTCTCTCCAGTACCTTGGCATAGACCTTCCCAGGGAGGCTGAGGAGTGTGATCCCTTTAAAGTTGGAGCACACCCTCCGGTCCCCTTTCTTGAAGGGAGAAACCACCACCCCGGTTTGCCATGCCAAAGGCACTTCCCCTGACCTCCACGCAACTATTAACATTTGTTAATAGTTGTTGATGTTCGCCAGCTGCTTTCATAAGCACTCTTGCAAACACTTGCATCAGTGTTGCAGATGGTTGTTAAAGGTCAGTGATGTTGTTAATTGCTGCTAATGACAAAGAACCCTGATGTTCGTGAAGGTTCCTCAGAAAAGTTGATGAATTCAAAAATTGTTATGTTCGTCTCCATTTGCCGCTCTGTGAGATACTCCCCTTAAAGATGACATGAATAAAATCCTCCCTGCTGCTCTGTATAAACAAAAAGGCCCTGGTCTCCACCCCCTGGTGTGCTGTGCTGATATTTAATGAGAAATAAAAAAAAAAACCCTCCTTTGTAGTGTAAGAGGGATAGAGTAATGCCCGCCCTCCTCTTCCTCCTATCTTCCTCCTTGTGTCATCATGCTGACTTCATTCATATAGCTGTGTTTGGCCAGCAGGCAGCAAACTTCAAAGAGTGTGAAATTGAATGTCTAGACGCCACCCTGGTCTTACTCAGAACACACAAACACTCGCGCAGCATCTATCGCCTTCGGACACTTTCTTCTCTTAAGCTTTATACTCACCAACAACAAGCACAAAAAACAGTGTTTGTTCCTTTGATTCACATTGCATCTAAAAGATTAAAAGGCTCGCTCTCTTTTAGAATGGTTTTGTTGATGTCACATTTTTCATACAATTTCTTTTGTGCAGAATTGATCACATTTATGTCAGTCCTTCACACAGTCTGAAGTGTGTTTTTTTGAAAGCTGCTATTGGAACTGAAATGATGATTAGTTCAAGCTTGACTGCAGAGCCCCTTAACCTCCTTTTCGCTTTCAGTTTTATATTGATGAATTATATAAGTATGATGTAATTGGTCTCAGTGCTTCCATCAGAGTCAGCTTTAAAGCATGAACAGAATAACTTCACAGATGCATGGATCCTTTGCAGTTTGCTTACAGGCCTCACAGAGGAGTGGAGGATGCCACTGTCACTCTGTTTAAAATGCTTTTTAAACATCTGGATTTTAATGGGACACATGCCAGGCTTTTATTTGTGGACTTTTCTTCCACCTTTAATACAATCCAACCTCATATTTTAGATGAAAGGCTCCTGCAACAATTTGATTTGAGTAATAATCTGGTGGGTTGGATTCTGGATTTTTTAACCAACAGGACACAGAGAGTAAGGGTCAATGGTACATTGTCTGACCTAAAGTGCTCTTCTACTGGCTCTCCTCAGGGGTGTGTGTTGTCACCACTACTCTTCATCCTGCACACAAACATGTGTCGGAGCAGACATGACAACAGACACATTATAAAGTATGCTGATGATTCAGTTGTTGTCAGTCTCCTCCAGGATGGTGAGAGTGGCCACGGCCCAGTAGTTGATGATTTTGTTCACTGATGTGAGGATTTCTACCTGCAGCTGAATACGACAAAAATTAAAGATATGATTATTGACTTTGGAAGGAAAACTCCCAGGCATGAAGTCGCTGTACTAAAAGACCAGACCACTGAATGTGTACAATCCTACAAATATCTTGGGACGATTATTGATAGTAATATAAACTTTGAAGAGAACGGTGAAAGGGTGTGCAAAAAGGGTCAGCAACATTTGCATTGTTTAAGGAAACTTGCACACTTCCAAACTGACCAAGCCATAATGACAATGTTTTATCGGGCTTTTACTGAATCTGTTTTATCCTTTTCTTTAGTGTCATGGTTTGGTCAGATAAAACTGAAACAGAGGAAATCCTTGGATCAGGTAGTTAGATGGTCCAGTTGTTTGCTTGGTGAGTCACAGCTGAGCCTGACATCCCTGTACACCAGACAGGTACAGAGGATTGCTACCTTCATTTTAAATGAAGACTCCCACCCTTTGCACTGCCACTTTCAGCTTCTTCCCTCCAGATGGAGGTTTGCTGTCCCAAAAAGTAAAACCCAGTGCTACAAAAGCAGCTTTGTTCCTGCTGCTGTTAAAGAATTGAACAAGATGTAACAATATATTGCACATAATTTAGTTACCCATTTATTAATTTTATTTTATATTTACTTATTTACTTATTTTTGTAGGTTTTTTATTTGGGTTCTAAATCTTTTATTGGGTTTTAGACTTTTGAGTTTTTAACCTCTTTGACTAGTCTTTAACTTTTTAATATGACCCTTCTCTCTTCTCTCTTTGTTTTTTCTCTTCTCTCTTTGTCCTATGCCCTGATTGGTGGAGCCTTGAGCACTTTTATCATGTTTATAGTCAGCTTCATGTGTGCCTGTGTTTGTGTTCATGTTGAATGTAACTGTGGTTTGTAAATATGGATGTCACCTGACTGCAAAACAAAATCTACCTACGGGTACAAATAAAATAACCTGAACCTGAGATGGTGTGTGTTCCTGAGTTTGCTGTGCTTTTGTCAGGATCAAAAATGCAGCTGAAGTCAGTCAGAACTGCTTCTTGTTAGTTTGGTTGTGGTATCAGAAATATGTATTGATGCACTTATATCATGATGTCATCATGATATCACCTGTTGTGATTTCCACACTTTTCATGCTCTCCAGATGTTACAAGACTCGTTCATTAAAGATTTCCCTGACTCATTTCCCATGGACTGAGAGGAACCAAACTTGGCAGTCTTTCTCTACATACTGTATGTACCACCAAGGCCCACACACTTCTCCCACTGCTTTATGCAGCTGTGGAGACTTTCAGCTGTGGTTTGTTCAGTCTTCAGGTTGCGTCAGAAGCCACGACTTGACCTCAGAAATCAGCATTTCATCTTCTTTTGGAAGTGCTTGCCCTTCAAAAATGACTTCATGGTTGGAAAGAGGTGGAAGTCAGATGGTGTGAGGTCAGGAGAGTAAGGGGGGTGAGAAAGGATTTCACGGACACCTTTGATCAGCATGCCACATCTCGGGTTTGATGGCCTTCCTGCAATTTCTGCAGCAGTCAAGTGTAGTAAGTCCCAGTAATTGTGATATGGTCCCAAAAGACAGTGAGCATGACTTTGCCCACCAGAGGTGGTGAGTCATAATACTTGCATTGCTTTGACTGAGCTTTAGTGATGGACCCAGGTGGAGAATCCATTGTGCAGACAACTCCTGCATGTGCAAATGGTCATGGATGATGACCTTGGACTAGTTGGCGAATGGCTATATGGCAAGACTCCAGAATGGTGGCTTCCACTTTCTGGCACTGTGGCCATCTGGGAACGGGTGCCGTTTCCACCTATGCCCACCCAAACTTGAACTGTTGGAGTGTATTTCCTGGTTGGAACTAACTGACCTGTAAAAGGTGATAATGTCCTAAGATCACAGAGCTGTGTGCTGCTCTTATTACTGCTGTTTAAAATAGAAGTGATGCCAGTCATCCCAAAGTTCTCACTAACTAGTTTGTTCAGGAGACATATTTATACAGAAATCATTTACCCATCAGCCCACCTGTGTTCTTGGTGCTGTGCAGAACGTGTTAATTGGATTTGTGGATTTCTTATCCTAAATGAGGGAACAGTTGGCCCTCAGGAGCCCTGATTTAAATGAGAACTGCAATCAGAGCGCTTTGTCTAACCACTGACGATAATTACTGAGCTCCACTGTGGCCCAATGCTCAAGTGTGCACTGATGTTTGCTCCTTTTCTAACCCCAATACCTCTGCTCCATTGATACTGCAACCACTCACACGTTGTATGCAGATCAGGAGTAACGACTACGGGGGGCTGGTTGATTGAGCATCCAGACAGATCAGATGTCACTCTTGGCTCTTCTCCCTCCTGGGACTCCCCTCCCTCTGTAGCTGCCTGTCAAACTCTTCATGCCACATGTTCAGTCTCATCTCCCTGTCTAATTACTAGTCTTCCTCATCGGCTTCATCACTCTGCCCAGTGTCATTTACTTCCAATGTGATTTAGCCTGTCACTTGTTAATCTGTTCCTGGAGATGGTTTCTGTACTTCCTTACTGCAGGATTGCATCATTTAGTCATTTCCTTCCCAGTTTTTTCTTTGTCACACTTTATTATCACTGTCACTGGAATTTCCCCATTGTGGGACTAATAAAGGCTTATCTTATCGTATTATATGCTAAAGTTATGCTGAGTGATCCCTAAATGCGTGTATCGATCTGTTATCTATCAATGCAAGGAAACTGTGTGTGTGTGTGTTCCTCTCATATCTCTCAAACTGTTCGTCAGACTGACCTCAGATTTTAGAAGTGCTTTGCTGTGGTTACGAGGGTGTGCATCCCCGAGTATGGAGTTGTTCAGTCAAAATATGTAATTATTATCAGTAAAGGTTTAGCCACCGTTATGTCTCATGCCCAGACTTCTAGAAGTGTGGGCGGGGTTTCAGATTGATTCCGTACTGATTGGATAATACGTGGCATTATGGCATCAGTAACCACAGCGCTCCGTGAGCAAAACAAGTAAGCAAAAGCAACAAATTTGACTAGAAAAAAATAATACTGAAGATTTAATGCTTAAAAAATTATACCATAAAGTTGCCATGATTGCATAGGTCTAATCGATAATTTGACATATGTGGAGAACAGGAGGTGCATGGGGGGGGGGCACTGACAGGGACCCATGGTGTTGCAAAGGACAGTGATGGCACACGGGTAAGCAGCAGCTGAGGTTCCTGTTAACTGGGCAGGCTAGGCTTGGCTCCCTGCAAAGGACTGCGATCCACCGGTTTAGCTGCTGCTTCTCCAACACCGGTGGCTGACTGCGCACACCACGATCCTTCGCAGGGAGGTACGCCCAGCCTGCCTGCCCGGTCAGTGGTAGACAGGAGTCCCGATTGCTGCTTCACCCGTGTGGAACCACTGTCCTTTACAGGATCACCAATCCCCCCTCCCGCATGAGTATCTAACAATTAAACACTTAATAATAATACTGCCATGATTGTGGAGCGGAATGGCCAGATCAATTGCATATCATATGCAGACACATATGCATGCTTTAACTAAATGACGACAAGACACAAAAACGCTCAAATAACAAAATAAATCATTTTTATTTAAATATTTACAGACAAATGGGCAAGACTGGCAACACTAAATGTTCCCAGCCTCCGTCATTTGTTTCAGAACTGCTGTCAAAGCAGGTGACAGTGTTGGGTGTTTTCTGATTGGATGAAAGTGTTTTTTTTATTGCTCTGAAAGTGATCCCAACAATATTGTCTGACACTTTTGTTGTGGTTATCACTGTAGTGTGGACTCTGACATCCACTTCAGTGAGAATGATTGTGAAAAACAGGGTTTTATCTTTACCGTGCTTGGTGTGATAAGAAGTCACCAACTGTTATTGTTGTTAGTTAATTAACTCATAATTAACAATAATTAAAACACTGTTGAAGTGGACTGATAGATACGGTATCCAGTAAAATGTCCATGTGTGGTTATTGGGGGTATACTGTATAATAACAACTGGAATCCTTATTGTTCAATCAAATTGCTCAGTCAGAAATACAAATACTTAAGTTCACATAATCTTAAAAGATCACATTGTAAAATATTATTATATGGTTAATTTTACAGAAATTATTGCACCCAAAGGCAAGGGAAAGACAGATAATTTCTTGTTCAGTAGTGATTGGAGAGGTTGTTGGCACGGATTGGCAGCCACGTTTCCGACAGTCTGCCCCAGGGCAGCTGTGGCTACAGTAGTAGCTTACCAGTACAATTGTCTGTGAAGTTAATGAATAATGTATCCATTTAAAGCGTCTTTGAGTGTCTATGAAAAGTGCTCTATAAATCTGATGCATTATTATTTCAGCCGTCAGCTAAAACAGTGATATCAGAGCTGTCCAATGAGGAAAGGGCCTGAGGATGCAGTGATAGGTTACAGCGCTAATGTTTTAAGGAAAACAGATGGAATGAGAGAAAAGCAGTTTCCACGACTGTACCACTGCTGTTGATAGTGAGAGTTGGAAATGAGCTGCAGCTTATACCATGAGGATGTTACTGGTGTGAATCCAGTCAGCAGGTGAGCTACCCTTTTTATTGTTGCATCCATGGCTACGCAGCAGACAGATTGACAGACAAGAGTGGTTTTATAGCAGAAAGGTGCAAATTGAAGCAGTTTTCAGCTGAATGAAGACGAGATGACAAGTGGAGCAGTGGAGCATACGCGTATGCTTCCCTGATAATAAACTGAAACTGCAGGAGCGAGGAAAGGCAGACCAGAGGGATGAACAGTGAGACAGACACAAAGGAAGAGAAAATGACTTCATTTCTCTCAGCACACATAGAACACTTTGTTTCTGTATCATGCATTTGAGCTCAGGCTGATGCCATGATGAATTCATGAAAAGCAGAGTCTTTTGTCCTGCACTCACGTCTGAGAGCTCCACTCAATCCAGACTCCCATCAGTCTTTTCTTAAAGTGGGGGTGACAAATTAAAATTTAATGAAGGCCAACAGCATGCTCATAATCAAAACCAGGGCTGGGCCTTTATTTTTAATATCTTTTTATTTTTTAATTGAAAAATACAGTTTAATGTAATCCTAAAGATTGAATGTAAATCTAGCATGCATGCTGAATAAGGTTTGAGGGCTACAGACTCAGGAATCAAGTTCTGTCCTTACAGTTTAGTGGAGTATTCTTCTTTATTTGACTTTATTTGAACAGTTTTACTCACCTGAAATGGTAATTCTGCATCATTTATGCTAAACAGAAAAAGGTACTGAAAGCGCTGATTTGGAAACATTATAGTCATGTTCAGCCTGGAGTATTAACCTGGATAATGCTCTCAGTACACACCTCTAGTGGCCTTGAAAAACTGCTCTGAGGGCTTTAATGGGATCTGCATCATGGGGTAATCATGACCATCAGGATTTATCTGGCCGTGACCCGCAGTGGACTCAAGTTGCTCTGGATGTTTGATTTTTTTGATGAGGTCTGTACAGCAGAGGGTCCACTTGGACATGTTCTGTATTTTACCAGAGGGTATGTCTGTTTGTACCGGGGTTGTCAAAAAAGACACTCAAATACTAACTGACCCTTAAAATTAGTATCAGATGAAATACTTTTTTGATTACCTATAGTGCTATAAAATAACCTAAAGAAAACCTTTAATGTGTAACTTCTTTTTTCATAAATGGTATCAAGCATGACATGGTGGTACTGAGTTTGAAATTTTAGCAGCCATACTAAGAACTCCCATGTCCTGTACCAATGGCCTATTGGGTGTTGTAAACATAATAATGACAATATATAGCGGTATGTATGGTTTGTCTGAACAGGCACAGAAATTAATACAGTGTTTCCTCTGGCTTAAAGATCTTGGTGCGGTGGCAACATATTTTTCCCCCGGGGGGGGGGGGGAGTAAACATACTGGAATATTTTAATTTTATACTATTTATTTCTTTTTAAAATTTTACACAGTAACGTTGCATAGGGAACTTACCATTTGAAGTATTGTACAACCGAGGCTTGAATATTGGGCCAGTTGGGGTTCCACCCAGACATCATGTGTTTAAACTTTTTAGTGGTGTTATCCTTCTCTCCTTCCTCTGCCTGAACACTTTCCTCTCCTTGGCTCCTCTCTTCTGTCTCATCTTGCCCTCTCTGAGCTCTGTCTAATTCAGGTTCTCTCTCTGTCTATGGTGGTATACAAACAGGTTAGAAAATATCAAGTATCATGTTTTGTCCTGCAGGATTTTTTTTGTCATGGTTTACATAAATGACAAAAATATGTGTATTTTTTGTATTTTTATTCTAGTATTTCTTTTTTCCATTGAGAGAGTAGGGAAGGGAAAGAAACATTCATAATAGTAGTGTACTCATGCATACTTAAATTATATGATCAAGTGGGTATAGTAACCAGAAATTCTACTCATGTAAAAGCAGTGCTTTGAAATTAATAATTAAAAGTAGACAACCAAATTTCTAGTTGAGTTAAGGGTACAAAGAGCACCCACTTAAAAACTTGAGTAATGACTTCAGTCTTGAAGGTTTGAGGTTTTTCTCCAAAATTTCTAACAATTTTCTTATAGTTTTCTACTTTACTCTGTAAATCTAAAGTTGAAACCATGTTTTTCAAAATTGTAATTTCCTCTAGTAAAATTGACTTTAATTGTACATTTGAAACTTTATTATAATTTTGTGGATTATTTTATGTCTAATTTTTGTCTGTTTTTTAAAATAAAATGAGTTTTTTTTAATATAAATTTGAAACAGACTGTGGTAATTTTTTTTACTTTTTCCTTATAACAATTTACATTTTTGACCATAATTTTGCAGTCAGAACAGAACAATAATTTAACTCTGATTACAAAGAAAAGATATTAATAAAATTGTATTTAATGAATGAAATAAATCAACTTAAATGACCAAGGATGCTGTTATTTCTGTTATAATATTTCTTTATATTTATAGTTGTTGTTTTTTTTAGAAATCTCCTCACCACCCAGACAGCAGGAAAAACCTCTTTTATTTTGAAATCAAATGTTGGCACGTTTAGTTTGTCTGAAGGCTGCTGACAGATTAAAGTAATTGACTTTGTGAATTTCTGTCATCTTAACCTGCCAGGTACATAATAGGGAGCTGTAGCAGACTCTAAAGACATAATTCACCACAATATGTGTTCATTTACAGAATGATCTGTTTAGGCAGTTGTAGTTGTGCTCTCAGGATTTCTCATCAGGCATCTCTCTAGGCAGCCGTTGAAGGACCTCAGTTTAGAGCTAGCGTTTTCAACTGTTGCTTTTTGTCACTGCCGCTGGAGAATAAAAACGGCATGCCTGCTCGTGCCAGAAAAGAGAGAAATTGCCAGTCTCTTCATTCCTGAAATTCCTACAGAATATAACTTAATATTGTAGTGGCTGGTGAAATATATCCTCAGCAATTCATCTGTCCCCTTTGCCTTTCCCTTCATATAAAGCCGGCTGCATATGAATTCTAACCACATCTCTTAGCTAAGCGACTCTTCCATTATTGCCCCCATTTCCAGCGGGTTAAAACTGTGATAAACGCCAGTGCTTACATACCGCTTATGATTTTTTCCATGTTTAAAGTACTTTAATAAACTGATGTTTCTGTTGGACAGTCGCGCTTAGCGAGACGCTGTTTGCTGACTGACTGGAAAACTTGTGTGAGCGGGGCACTTCCAGACTTCGCGTGGATGACGGCCACGCGCGTTGTTTGTGTGCGCGCTTGCGGAAAGTCAGTGCTTCATATATTTTTCTTAATAAATTCATATGGTCTTGGGGTGGCGGTAAAATTTCTTGCACAGCGGGCCACCACCGAGAAATGTTACCAGAGGAAACCCTGTAATACATTTTTGTGTCAGCAGGGAAGAAATTAGTTGAGTATGTTCTCAGAAATATCCACAGTGATTGCTGTTTTTCCCCACCTTCAACCATGTGGCCCCAAAATGAACTCACTATATTTCTGTGAATTGCTGTGATAACGATGTTATTGACGATATCACAAAATAATATTTTGACCTTATTCCAGCAACGCTAAAAGCAGCTAATGCTATGGTGTGGCATCTGTCTGTCCGTCCACATTTCACAGGAATTGCTACTTCTCCTCAATATACCACAATTTTTAAAAAAAACACTAAAAATCTCTGAGAGCATTTATACCAAATGTGCTGTTTATCATGCATCAAACTGATAAGAGTGCAGTGATCCCTTACATTCTATGTAGAGAGGACGACATCTCTCCCACCTGGTGGCATGCCGTGAGCTGCCAGTATCTTTTCCTCCTCAGCCACTAAAAACACCAAAGCTTCTCATTCTTGTGCTCTCATTTCTTTTACTGTCTACAATGAAAGGATCTGCCTTCACTTTCTATTCTTTCTTGGTGTTCAAATCAGTTCACTGGGGCATCACTTACATCTAGTGTGTGGGCATGAGAGCACCACATTAAAATCAGTGTGTGTGTGTGTGGGGGCGGAGGGGGAGAACTCTGTGGCAGTAAGAGATTGTTTTCACACCTGAAAGTCTTTTTTTAAGTTTTAAGTTTTTTTAAGTTTTTGTTAGTCTGGTTCGGTTTGGTTTCATGCTCATCCTATCCAGGTGAGCCAAGCAACTTTACATAACGCACCTATGTCCTGTTGTCATGACAATGCTTGTGCTTATCAAAGGCTACGATAGTTGGCAAACATGCTACTCACCCTCTAAGGAGTTTTTGGCAGCTCTAAGTGCATTGGTAATGGCACTTCACGCTGAAACTGGAGAAGACTTCATCACATTAGGAGGTGAACTAGTGTAGTGAATGTAGAATATCTCCCAGGTCTTCATTACAAAGGGATTTTCTCTTCTCAGCGGCCGTGATGATCTTCAGGGGCATTGCTCTCCTAATTTTATACTCCCAAAATATTTGGTAAGTTTGATAAGACTATTTATGCCACTACTAGACCATATTTCAATTCAAAATGGGTTTCTCTTCCTGTCACGGAGTACCACTGTGGTTCATTTCCCCTCTTTTTGGTTGCCAAAGCGTTATGTGTTTGACTGAAAGTCTAGACCTTTCTGAAAACTGCTTCCACACTCTAAAGAAACCCGACCAAGGTTCACTTTGATCCAGGCTGAGATTACCTCTTTGTGCCAGAGAAAATTTTGGCTCTTTGGTTCAGACCATACTTCAGGGGAGGTTCCACACCTAAAATTTTGGTTTGAATCAACTTGAAAAGTCTGAAAACTGGTTAGGTTTAGGTTCAGGTGTTATTGTTCTGAACTTGTAAATGGTAAATGGCGCTTACTTATATAGCGCTTTTTCTCATCTCTGGATGACCAAATCGTTTTACAGATCCTGCTATCCACCCATTCACGCACACATTCACACACTGATGGCGGCAGAGCTGCCATACACACAGACGCTAGCCTGGCCACCAGGAGCAACTGGGGGTTCAGTGTCTTGCTCAAAGACACTTCGACATGCAGACTGCAGACAGAGTGGGAATCGAACCCATGACCCTCCGATCAGTAGTCGGTCACACTACACCTGCGCCACAGCCGCCCAGTTTTTGTAGAACTAAAGGTTTGCACTCCCTATTTTCTGATGTATGGAAATACATATATTTTTTTTAATTCTAAGTGTTCTATGTGTTGTTTAAGCAATATTACGCTCAAGGTCGTACAGTATCGATGAATATAGTAACTGCGGGCGTGATGCAACATATACCCAACACGTACCATCGGGCATTAGACCTCGAGTGTAATATTGCTTTTATACAACAGTTTTGCAAGCGCAGTTTATTAAATGACGGCAATACTGGGCAAAATATAATGATTTGTTTGTTTAACCAGTTATTTTGCACAGCTGAGAAAAAATAGTCCCCTCCAAATGTAGCCAGTAACTGTTGCTAAACATCTCAGTCGGCGTGAAGACGTCTATCATCATTTCACACACATGTAAACAAACTAAATATTGTCAACTGGAAATGTAAATGTTTATAAAACAAAATGTGATTAAAACATGGCCAATGCCCAAGGCTAGTTAGCATGCTAGCAATTTGGCTTTGGCACACTTGGCTCACCTTTTTTTTTTTTTTTTTTTACATTTTCAGATGAAAGCAAGTCCATCACCAAAAAGGTTTTGTGGTTTGCTAATTGAGACAATAAATCCAACTGTAGCACTGCCTATTGTTTTAACAAATGTGAAATAACTTAATAATGTTTATACAAGGGCAGACTTTGTAAACTCAAAGTTTTTTTAAAAAAGGGTGGGACTTCTGAGTCACGGATGTATACAGTATTTCTTTTCAAACAGTGCCTCACTGTGGAAATTAGGGTATCCAACACAGTGGTGCAGTTCTCAAGTCTGCAGACTTGACAGTAAAATTGTGTTAGTAATTAGTGGTTACATGAGCACCTTTGAATCAGAGTGATACATATCCAGTGAAATGTTGGAGTGCAATTATTGTGGAATATAGTAACTCCTGGAATCCCTGTTGTCTAATCAAATTGCTCGGTCTGAACTGTTGTGTAATTGAAAATAAATTATTGTGTTTGATGAAGCGAGGGATTGACAGACAAATTGGAGCAGCATCTGCAGTGATGTGGACATTGTACCGGTCTGCTGTGGTGAAGAGGAAGCTGAGCTCTGAGGCAAAGCTGTCGATGTACTGGTCAATCTACGTTCCTACCCTCACCTATGGTCATTTTTTGGGTAATGACTGAAAGAATGAGATCACGGATACAAGTGGCTGAAATGAGCTTTCTTCGTAGGATTGCTGGACTCACCCTTAGAGATAGGGTGAGGAGCTCAGTCATTCAGGAGAGGCTCAGAGTAGAACTGCTGCTCCTCCACATTGAAAGGAGCCGGTTGAGGTGGTTCAAGCATCTGATCAGGATGCCTCCTGCACACCTCCCACTTGAGGTGTTTCAGGCACGTCCCACTGGGAGGAGACCCCGGGGCAGACCCAGGACTCGTTGGAGAGACTACATCTCCCAGCTGGTCTGGGAACGTCTTGGTATCCTCTCTGAAGAGCTGGAGCAGGTGGCTGGGGAGAGGGAGGTCTGGGCTTCTCTGCTTGAACTGCTGCCTCCGCGACCCGGACCTCCGGAAAAGCGGTAGAGGATGGATGGATGTTTGATGAAAAAAAGGTTTCTTTTAGTTACCCCCCTAAAAGAAGAAAACAATCTCAATGCTGTGATGTTTTCGCCAAAGGTTGTCATACCATCAGAATCTCATACCTGCCCGTGCCTACATGTAAATGAGAAAACCTCACAGATGTTATCTATCACTCATGACTTAACCAATGCATTAGATGTGCTAGAAATGTGTTTATAATGGTGTCAGCTAATCACACACACACACACACACACACACACACACACACACACACACACACACACACACACTAGCAGCTGTGTGGATGCTGAATATGCAGTCCCAGAGCGGATGGTTCAGCTCAGCATGTTGAAACAGACACCAGACAGCTCTTTGTTTAATTGTTATAGAGGACAAAATCCACCTGCCAGTCTGTCTGTCTGCCTTGCAAATACGCACAGACACTCAAACACACTCATCCATCCATCCATCCCTCTCTCTCTATCCACCATGCCACTCCCTCTCTGGCATTATCTCCAGATAAAAAGCCTTCCAGTGAAGCGTTGCAGATTTCATTTGAATGTTTAAATTCCAATTAGGATTAGCTTGTTTTCTCTGCCGGCACTGATAGTGGCATTAACATCCTACTGGCAGAAGTGGCGGCCTACTGGAACTCAAGACAGACAAGCTGATGGGGCCAGATTAGCTCTTTTCAGCTGTGTGTGTGGCGTGTGTGGCCAAAACTAATTAACAGGTTGTCGTCTCTGCGAGGGTATGAGCACCAACACGCTGTCTGGATGATTGTACACTTCTGGATATCGGTCTGATAGACCCCCACAGCTGCGTGTGGGGACATCCAGTGGTGTCACAGGAAGTGTGCAGAGTGATGCAATGAGTGAATAGTGCAGCTGTGAAGGAACAATAGATGAATGGATGGATAGCAGGAGCTCATGGCTCTTTTAAGACTGTGCCAGCGACCACTGAAAAGACAAGGGCTCTTTACGCTGTGTGTCTCTGAATGACTGCAGAACTGCATTTTACTCTCTAGGACAGGACATAAAATCTATGTTTTGTGAGAATATTAATTTTTCCCTTTGCATTGGGATAAGAGGATTTATTTGAGAATGTGTACTTTTCTTACTGAGAAGCTGAAAGCACCTAGATGCTGCATACTATCATGGACAGGAGACAAAGGAGCTAAACTCACAGTGCCTTCACACATTTGTCTGTTTACAAGTACAAGTTCCCCAATTGTTTGGTTTTCCTTTCATGCTCAGAAAAATCCAAACATGCCAAAATGTGTTGCTTCAAACTAGGGCTGCACAATTAATCAAATTTTGATCGCAATCACGATTTTGGCTGCAACGATTAAATTACGTGATTGTCGGGGATATTGACAGTTAAAATGCGGGCTCTGCTGCATATCAAATCAAGCATTTTCTCAACCAACAGCCAGCCGATCACCAGGGGGCGGACGCACTTTAGGGCAACATTAAGCTGCAGAACTGACAAGCAAGTGCACCCTGTAGCGGCAGCCTTAAGTTTTCAGTAGCAGACTGGTGTGATGATGAAACACAAACCAGATGCTGGGAGCAGAAGGTGACAGTACGGCAGCACATGGGGGGGAGGAGCCTAGTGCCTGGAAAGGATCATCATCCATTGTCTGGATGTGTTTTGGATTCAGAGCAAGTGATGCTGACTAAAAAGAAATTATATGCAAAGAGTTCCATAGAAAGCTTGGGATCAGTCCGCCAAGGTCTCCGCCTTTGACTGCCACCTAATCCACATAGCACCGGACTTCCATGATCCCTCCTGCAGGTGGTGAACCTACTGGAGGGCGGACCCATGTAACTCCTTCGGGCTGAGCCCGGCCGGGTCCCATGGGTGGAAACCCGGCCACCAGACGCTAGCCTTCGAGCCCCTCCCCCAGGCCTGGCTCCAGGGTGGGGCCCCGGTAACCCCATACCGGGCGGGGTACACTGAATCCTTGATATACAATTTATCATGAGAGTCTGTTGGATCGTTCTTCGTCTGGCCCTTCACCCAGGACCAGTTTGTCTTGGGACGCCTGGACGCCTCCCACTTGAGGTGTTTCAGGCACGTCCCACTGGGAGGAGACCCCGGGGCAGACCCAGGACTCGGTGGAGAGACTATGTCTCCCAGCTAGTCTGGGAACGCCTTGGTATCCCCTCTGAAGAGCTGGAGCAGGTGGCTGGGGAGAGGGAAGTCTGGGCTTCTCTGCTTGAACTGCTGCCTCCGCGACCCGGACCTCCGGAAAAGTGGTAGAAGATGGATGGATGGATGGATGGAGTTCCATAGAGCTGTGTCTGCGCCGCAGGGCAACACAACTGACCTATTCAGCCACCTGAAAAAACACCACAGAAACAAGTACGATAAATGCATGAAGGCTAAAGCTAATGTTACTGCACTAAATCACAGTCTGTGTCCAGCACCAACCCAGGCAACCATAGTATCAACCCTGCACAGAGCTTCACCGTATCCATCCACCTCCCAAAGACACGCTGAAGTAACTGATGCAATAGTGTTTTATTTGGCCAAAGACATGTGTCCACTAAATACTGTATGAGCAGCGAAGGCTTCAGAAATATGGTCACAGCACGACAAGAAATGCGTCCCCACGTCAATCTCCACAGTTGCATTACCTGTGCTGTATGAAAAATACAGATGGATATCACAACTGTCGAGTACTTTGCAACTACAACTGACCTATGGTCAAGCAGAATCACGGAGCCACACCTGTCCCTGACAATTCACTACAATGATGGAGATTTTAAAATGAAGTTGCTGCTTTCAGACGTCGTTTTTCCCACAAGACCACACAGGAGAAGCTGTAGCCCACGGACTAAGGGAATCCTGATCATCTTGGAGCCTGCAGGAGGAGGGACTAGTCTGCATAACAACAGACAGTGGATGTAATATCGTCCAGGCAGCTTCTTTAAATAAATGGACGAGGCTCCAGTGCTTTGGCCACAGGCTTCATGTAGCAATTGGTAAGTAGGATGGATAAAAAAAAAATAATTTTATGTAATCTGTGTTTTTCCTAAAGTTAATGAATAATCGTGATTTCAGTATTTATCAAAATAATTGCGATCATCATTTTGGCCATAATCATGCAGCCCTAATTCAAACTGTGCAAAATTGTCCTCTCTGCTTACTGGTCACTTCTGCATCTGCCCTATGAATAACACTCCATCTAATCATTATTATACATGTGTCCAGTAGAGGTGTGAATCTGCAGTGGTCTCCCAATTTGATTCAGTTATCATTCAGCCATTAACTATTCAAATGCATGACGATTCATGATACATGTTGATGCATCGCTGTGCTGCATCTGCATTTTTTTGTAATGCTTTTTTTTTTTTAAATTTCAGCATTATTTTTGTAGCTTATGGATGTAAACAGCATTGAATGACTCCACCTTATTACACAACTACTTTTTTATCTGTTAATAGAGTCACTGTGGCAGATGTGAACTCTTTATTTAGAAAGTGCTTAATCAGACAGCAAATTTATAGAAAAGATTTGCTTCTCTCCAGTCACATGTAATGTTTACACCATTACGTTTAGGGTGGATTCACACTACATTTGGACCAACTTTTACTGACGTTTTGGCAAATGCCTGGCTCTGCTGGCAAAGGTTGATAAAAGTTAATGATAGTTTGTGTTTGTTGGCAAACGTTGGCGAAATTTGTGTTCTTTGAAAATTTTCAGCATGCTGAAAATTTGCCAACGTTTTGAAATAAACGTTGGTGAAAGTTGTGCTCAGTTTATAAAAGCTCCTGAGCGCTAGGCTAAGTTATGCAGAGTTCACCTAAGTGGGCCTAAGTTAAGCTCCATTGGCAAACGTTGACTGAAATGCCAGTGGAAGCAGATGTTTTTAGACTGAAACTCACTTCATACATGCACAGACGAAAGAGAAATGTGAAGAAATGTTGATCTCCATGGTGCCGGAATGCCAAAAGCCAAGAGAAAGGGGAATTAAAAAAAATAAATATATAATCCCCCCCAAAATGTGACATCCCAAAAGAAAAAAAAAAAATCTCCTCATTGAGAAATTTACTGTTCTTAATTTTCTGCTCTGTGTGTAATCATTCTCCAGGATTTATTGGTTTGGCTTCCATTGTGGGAATCAAAAAGCACTGATGTGGTGTCAAAAAGTAAATGACATTTAATAGGATTTTATGTTATTTTAATAGAGAGAGGTGTAACAGTCAAAATATAATTACCTGTCATTTTATTTATATGATGATACACTAATTTTTTTTTTATTCCATGCAGTTCAGTTCACTTTATTTATATAGCACCTTTCAAGCACATGTGCAACCCAAGGTGCTTTACAGAACCATTATCAAGCAGAAACACATAAACACAAAAAGGTAAGAGGTTAAAATATTCAAAAATATGAAGGAATTGATTAAAACATCTATAAGACAATAAAATCACAATAAAACAATCAAAGTGAGAGTCATGGAGACCTTGATCTTAAAAGAAGAGAGAGTATCAGCATCCCGTACCCAGGCAGGGAGCTGGTTCCACAGGAGAGGGGCCTGATAGCTGAAGGCTCTGTCTCCAAATTTACGTTTAAAAAATCTGGGAGCCTCAAGTAAGCCTGCATTCTGAGAACAAAGAGGTCTTGAAGGGTAATATGGAACAATAAGGTCTTTAAGGTAGGAAGGGGCTTAGCCCTTGAGGGCTTTATAAGTAATGAGAAGGATTTTAAATTCTGTTCTAAATTTAACAGGGAGCCAGTGTAGAGAGGATCAGATGGGGGAAATGTGACCTCTCTTAGTAGCACCTGTCAGTACTCTGGCAGCAGCAGATTCACAGTTTAATTGTAGACTTACTGTTGGAGTCTATAGATAGGCATTATTGTTTTATTTTTAGAGGAATGAATGAACAGGGAAAAGGGTATGCAGAAGTACTGTAACTACAGAGGAATCTAAAACGAAAATAAATACTGAAACTTAAACCCAAGGAAAATGTGTTCACTCCAAAAAGCAGGTCTAGAATGGCAGAAAGCCTCCATAAAAGCTGATCTTTATATGAGCATCACCTGACGCTGATGTCAGCTGACCTGCCCTGAGTATTTGTTTGCTGAAGTTAACCTAAGCTGGCAACAGCTACACATACACTAGCCTAAGTTGGCAAAAGTTTGCCATCGCTGAATGTAACGCTGGCAAATGCTAACAAAAGTTTGTAAAAGTTCATAAATGTTGGTGTGCGCTGAATTAAAAAAAAAAAACTACTCACAAACATAATTTCGCTGACATTTGGACAAATTGCTTAGATTTTTCAAAACGTCTGTAAAAAACGATCCAAACGCGATGGTGTGAACCCAGCTTAAGTGGAGACTCTGTTACCTGTGCAGTGTGGGTGCAGCCTTTTCAGTGTTGTGGCTCTGTGTGTGTGTGTGCGTGTGTCTGTGTCTGTGTGTGTGTGTAAAGATGTGCCATCAATGCATTCCTCTCCCCTGGACTGCGTCACCTAAAGGCTTCTAAGCTGGTGGGTCACAGGTGCAGTTCTCTTGCACAACCCCCTCCTTTCAGCTAAGAGGCTTCAGCAGTGTTAATGAAGTTACCATTAACCATTAATGAAGTTACCACTTCCTTGTGGTAACGTATCGTCACTTCCTGTTTTGCTGTCTGCCTGTGTGGTTTGCTCTCCAGCTCTCCAGCCACTAGCTATGGCTACTACCTCTCTTTCCTCTCCTCCGCTGGTGTGCTCTCTCTGTCAGATGTTTAGCTACACCTCTGCCTCTTTTAGTGATAACGGTAAATGTAATAAATGTTGTCTTTTTGAGGCGCTCGAGGCGAGGTTGTCTGATTTGGAATCCCGGCTCCGCTGCATTGAAACACCGTCTGCGCCAGTTAATCTCGACGGACGTCCATTAGCTGCAGCGGAGCTAGCTAGCTTAGGTCCCACTGTCAGCGGTTCCCCGGCTCTCCTCAGCAGCGAGGAGACTGGGTGGGTGACGGTGAGAAGGAAGCCTAGTCGCAAAGCCCCGGTTCACCACCAACCTGTTCACGTTTCTAATCGTTTTTCCCCGCTCAGCGACACACCCGCTGAGGAAAAAACTCTGATCATTGGCGACTCTGTAGCCAGAAACGTGAACCTAGAGACTCCAGCGGCCATAGTCACATGCATTCCTGGGGCCAGAGCAGGCGACATCGAGTCAAATTTGAAAATGCTGGCTAAAAGTAACTGTAAATACTCCACAATTGTTATTCACGCCGGCATTAATGACATCCGTCTCCGGCAGTCGGAAGTCACAAAACTTAATATAGAATCGGTGTGTGAGTTTGCAAAAACGATGTCTGCCACTGTAGTATTCTCTGGGCCCCTCCCCAATCTGACCAGTGATGACATGTTTAGTCGCTCGTCATCCTTGAACCGCTGGCTGTCTGTGTGGTGTCCTAAAAATGACGTGGGCTACATTGACAATTGGAGCTCTTTTTGGGGAAAACCTGGTCTTATGAGACGAGACAGCATTCATCCCACTTTGGATGGTGCTTCTCATTTATCTAACAATCTGGCATCTTTTTTATCCAAATTTCCAAAACCATGACTACTCAGAGTTGGGATCAGGAAGCAGAGTCGCAGTCTTACACGCCTCTCTGCAGCTCCTCTTCATCCGCCACCCCTCAACTTAGCCCCTGTCTTCCCCATCAGAGAATCGTTGTCTGCTCCCTCCAAAGTAAATAAAAATATAATGTATAAGCATCCCAAAGTGATAAAGCAAAATATTGGTAAAACTCAAATTAAACATAAAGCCTCTAAATTGAATGATTTGGCCTCTGTTCCTCCTCATAATTTAAAAATTAAATGTGGTTTATTAAATATTAGGTCTCTAACTCCCAAGTCTCTGTTAGTCCATGATCTGTTAATTGATCATCAGATTGATTTAATTTCCCTTACAGAGACTTGGTTAGGACAAGAGGATTATGTTGGTTTAAATGAATCAACTCCCTCTGGTTATTTAAACTGTCAAAATCCCAGAAGTTCTGGTCGTGGAGGAGGAGTAGCAACAATTTACCATTCCAAATTACTAGTTAATGTAAAGCAAAAAACATGTTATAATTCCTTTGAGGGCCTGGTCCTCAGTGTTGGGCACTTTAGCAATTTCAGGTTAAACCCAATTTTATTTGCCATAGTTTATCGTCCCCCATCAACCTATTCAGAATTTTTATCAGAATTTGCTGATTTCTTAGCTGATTTAGTGCTGAAATCTGATAGAATAATTATAGTAGGGGACTTTAATATACATGTGGATGTAGATAGTGACTGCCTTAATGTGGCTTTTAATTCAATATTAGACTCGATTGGGTTTTCTCAGAAAGTAGGAAATTCTACTCATTACCTCCACCATACATTGGACCTTGTTCTGACATATGGCATAGAAATAGAAAATCTTGTAGTGTCTCCTCATAACCCTGTACTGTCAGACCATTGTCTGTTAACCTTTGATTTGACTATTTCTGACTATTTGGCTCCTAAAGAAAAATATTATCACAGTAGATGCCTCTCAGATGATGCTGTTTCCAAATTTATGCAGATTGTTTCCTCTATGCCATGTGTCAACACAACGGAAATAAGCTATAGACAGCTTGCTCCTTCTGTAATTGATAACATGGTGGATAGTGTTTCAGCTTCTCTGCATCAGACTCTAGACTTGGTGGCCCCCTTAAAAAAGAAAAAGTCTAATCAGAGATTTTTAACTCCTTGGTTCAACACAGAAACTCTTAGCTTAAAACAGAAGACTCGTCAATTAGAAAGAAAATGGCGCTCTACTAATTTAGATGAAATCTATTTAGCTTGGAGAAATCATCTTTTAATTTATAAAAAATCTCTTAGAAAAGCTAGAACGAGTTATTACTCTGCATTAATAGAAGAGAACAAGAATAATCCCAGGTTTCTTTTCAGTACTGTAGCCAGGTTGACAAAGAGTCAGGACTCCGTCAATCCTAGCATCCCCTTAGAGCTTACTAGTCAGGACTTTATGAACTTTTTCAATAATAAAATTTCATCCATCAGAGATAAAATCAATCAGATTCTTCCCACAGTTAACTTAAATACTGTAACTACTACAACTCCTTCTATTGATGTCTGTCTTGACGAGTTTACTCCAATTGACCTTTGTGAGTTAGACAAAATAGTTTCCTCATCCAAACCTTCAACTTGTCTTTTAGACCCTATTCCTACCAGGTTATTTAAAGAAGTCTTCCCACTTATTGGTAGCTTTATTCTTCATATAATCAATTCTTCATTAACTTTAGGCCATGTACCGCAGGCTTTTAAAATGGCTGTAATTAAACCCTTACTCAAAAAGCCAACGCTAGATCCAGGAGCTTTAGCTAACTATAGACCAATCTCTAATCTCCCTTTCATTTCAAAAATCTTAGAAAGAGTTGTTGCTACGCAATTATTTGACCACCTGCAGGGAAATGGTTTACTTGAGGAGTTTCAATCTGGGTTTAGAATCCATCATAGTACTGAAACAGCCTTAGCGAAGGTCACTAACGACCTCCTCATTGCATCTGATAATGGACTAGTTTCTGTACTTGTCCTTTTAGATCTTAGTGCAGCTTTTGATACTATTGATCATAATATTCTACTTGATAGATTAGAACACTATGTTGGACTTAATGGAACTTCTTTGCAGTGGTTTAGATCTTATTTATCTGATAGGTTCCAGTTTGTTCATGTAAATGATGAGTTTTCTCTCAGCTCAAAGCTTAGTCATGGAGTTCCACAGGGATCTGTGCTAGGCCCTACTCTTTTTAGTTTATATATGCTTCCGTTAGGCAACATTATTAGAAAGCACTGTATACATTTTCATTGTTATGCAGATGACACACAATTATACCTGTCAATGAAGCCAGATGATACTAATCAATTAGCCAAGTTAGAAGCTTGTCTTAAGGAAATCAAAGCTTGGATGACTTGTAATTTTCTGCTATTAAATTCAGATAAGACTGAAGTCATTCTTGTTGGTCCAAAAAACCTTAGAAATTCCTTTCCAAATCAAACTTTCAGTTTGGATGCAGCTACTCTTTCTCTTAATAGCTCTGTGAGGAACCTTGGAGTTATTTTTGATCAGGATTTGTCCTTCAATTCACATATTAAATTTGTTTCTAAGACTGCCTTCTATCATTTGCGTAATATTGCCAAGATTAGGAGCATCTTGTCTCAGAGTGATGCTGAGAAGCTGATCCACGCTTTTGTTAGCTCGAGATTAGATTATTGTAATTCTTTATTATCAGGCTGTCCTAAAACATCTTTAAAAAGTCTTCAGCTGATCCAAAATGCTGCAGCAAGAGTTTTAACAGGTACTAGAAAGAGAGATCATATCTCTCCGGTTCTGGCCTCCCTTCATTGGCTTCCCATAGAGTTTAGAATTAAGTTTAAAATCCTTCTTCTTACTTACAAAGCTCTAAACAATCAGGCTCCTTTTTATTTAAAAGATCTGATACTACCGTATCATCCTAACAGAGCACTACGCTCCCAAAATGCAGGATTACTTGTAATACCTAGAATCTCCAAAAGTACAATGGGAGGCAGAGCCTTCAGTTATCAAGCTCCTCTCCTGTGGAATCAGCTGCCAATCTGGATTCGGGAGTCAGACTCGATCTCTGTTTTTAAGAATAGGGCTAAAACCTACCTTTTTGATATAGCCTACAATTAGGGAGGGATCATGTGTTTCTGAACCCTCCCTTAGTTATGCTGCTAATAGGTTTAGTCAGCCGGGGGACCTCCAGTAATGCACTGGGCCTCACTCCTTTCCTCACTCTCTATGAAATATTTTTTTTTTTTTTTGCTGGTCATTAACATTTGTTTGTTCTCTCCCATAGATTGAGTCCCCATCGTGCTGTTTGCTCTCTACATGTCTGTTCTTTTCTTCTTCTCTATCCCCTCACCCCCCAGCCAGTCGCAGCAGATGACTGCCCCTCCCTGAGCCTGGTTCTGCTGGAGGTTTCTTCCTGTTAAAAGGGAGTTTTTCCTCTCCACCGTCGCCAAGTGCTTGCTCACAGGGGATCGCCTGATTGCTGGGGTCTTTCTGCAACTGTGGGGGTCCCCCCTACAGTTGATAGTGCTATGAGATGACTGTTGTTGTGAAATGGCGCTATATAAATAAAGTTGAATTGAATTGAATTTAAACATGCATCTAACATCTCCTCCTTAGAGCACAACACACACACGACCATTGTAGGTGAACACACACAATAACTGGCCTTCATTAGTGCCAGTGTTAGGTGAGTTATATCTGCTTATCTGGAAGATTAAAAGCCAGTCGGCCCCCCCAGTGATACACACATCCTTACTTTTCTTACTCACTAATGGGGATTAGTTGTGTTATTGTTTGAGTGTATGGCCCAGAGGACTTATCGTGCTGTGAGATGGTAGAGTGTGTTATTCTGAGACACAAACACACACTGTGATGGCCCCTACTGCCACAAACAAACTGCCACATGCTGAAATATAGTCAGACACACACTCCCTCTAATAGAGCCTTACTGGTCCCAGTGGGCCCCTCTGTGAAGCTCTCAGTGTGTCCTGTCGGCCGTTAGGCAGCAGTAGCAAGATGTTCATTAGGACACTGCTCATGTCCTCACAGCATTGCTGAACAATTAAGTCATTCACTTAGACTGAATTTATGTTGCTGCTACACATTATATTTCCCTAGAGCTGCACACGCTCATGCACTGCTTCTTTACCATAAACATCCACAACAGCGACAACGTTCATCATGGTTCCCTTTGACCTGACACTTAATTTTTTTCTCCCTTCTTTCAGTATACTTTTTAAATAGTTTTTTCTTCACATTTTATTTTCAAATAGATACTTTATTTTGAACAAAAATGTATAACAAAAACAAAACAAATGACAAATGCAATAAAGTAACAGTATACACTGTTCGAAAGGGAGAAGGAAGAAGTGAACACTTATTAATTCCATCTCCTCTTTTCCATAAATACACCCAAGTGAATTATATACAAATTACCACATTTAAGACCCCAAGTAAACAGTTAACTGTATTTTGTACATATCAACATTAACACCCATCCATCCTAACATACATTGATGTCCATACATCAAAACCAGCCTCAAACAACACAGATATACACAGTGCTGTCCCACCCACCATTCCATAGTGTCCCATAGTGTCCCAGAGTGAGCATAGTGAATCGTACATATAAATACTACCCTTCTAACATATATCCTTTCAGTAAATAATGTTTATACCTCCTTTTGAATTGATTTCTGTTTGTACATAGTTTCAGTTCCGGCTCCAGACTGTTCCACAAATCCACCCCACAGACAGATATGCACATACTTGGTTGTTCGTATCTTGGGTTTTGTAAAGTTTAAGTCTCCTCTCAAATTATGATCATTGTCTCTTTTTTTAAATATTTTTTGTATATTAGTTGGGAGTTGATTATTAATTGCCCTGTACATTACTTGTGCTGTCTTAAATTTAACTATATCGATGAACTTTATGACATGTGACTTTAAAAACAACGAATTGGTATGGTCTCTATATCCTACATTATTTATTATCCTTATAGCTCTTTTTTGTAATGTGCATATTGACTGTAGGTTGGTCTTGTAGGTGTTTCCCCAGACTTCTACACAGTAGTTAAGATAAGGTAGAAACAGTGAATTGTACAGTAAGAACAATGATTTATAGTCCAAGATGTGTCTTGTCTTCCCCAGTATGCCTTTACATTTTGCCAACTTTGCCCGGATGTGACTGATGTGAGGTTTCCAGCAGATTTTATTGTCTAGCATCACCCCCAGAAACTTATTTTCCTGTACTGTTTCTATTCTGGTATCATCTATCGTTGCCATTATTTCATGATTTATTTTATAATTTCCAAACAACATAATCTTTGTTTTTTTTAGATTTAGAGATAATTTATTTTTGTTGAACCACTGCGTTAACTTTTTCATTTCAGTTGTGACCACCTCTAAAACCTGCTGCAAATTCTCACCAGTACAAAGGATATTTGTGTCATCTGCAAACAAAATAAATTTCAGAATTTTTGATGCTTGGCATATGTCATTTATATACAAAATAAAGAGTTTGGGTCCCAAAACTGACCCCTGGGGCACACCACAAGTGATGTCCATGAAGGGTGATTTGTGCTCACCAATTTGTACAAATTGTTGTCTGTTACTTAAATAACTTTCCACCCAACTCAGTCCGACCCTTCTTATCCCATACCTTTCCAGTTTCCTTAGTAGTATTCTGTGGTCAATGGTGTCAAAAGCTTTCTTTAAATTGCAACCCATTGCAACAGCCTTTTTTTTTATCTTCCTTCTTCTTTCTACACCTTTCACTCTATATATATATATCACGGACACACAGATTGCCCCAGGGGTCTCCCGAGTCGGCGGACGGAGCCACTGTTTACAGCGGGAGACGTTACAGCAGGGAGGAGCTAGTGCTAGCTAGCACTCGGCCACCGCCCGGTGCTAATGGGAAACTCGACATACCGGGAGCTGTAGCGAAAACGACGCGGGTGCTGGGCTGGAGTTTAGGCGGCGTGCAAGAAATATAAGACAGAATAATAAAGAGCGATGGCAAGAACCAAGCAGACCGCCCGTAAAACCTACTGGAGGAAAAAGCCCCCGAGGAAGCAGCTAGCCACCAAGGCTGCTCAGAAAAGCGCTCCGGCCACCGGCGGAGTGAGGAAGCCTCACCGTCACAGGCCCGTGGCTCTGAGAGAGATCCGTCGCTACCAGAAATCCACGGAGCTGCTCATCCGTAAGCTGCCCATCCAGCGCCTGGTGAGGGTGATCGCTCAGGACTTCAAGACCGACCTGCGCTTCCTGAGCTTCGCCGTCATGGCTCTGCAGGAGGCCAGCGAGGCCTACCTGGTGGGTCTCTTCTTTGCTAAGAGGGTCACCATCATGCCCAAAGACTTCCAGCTGGCCCGCCGCATCCGCAGAGAGAGAGCTTAGACTTTCTGCTGCACATTCACCAACCATAATGCTCCGCACTGTGTGTCTATAGATATATATATTTATAGTAATATGTACATATGTTTAGTAGATGTTCTTGTTTTTTCTTGCCTTCTGATTGTTGCTCTGAGTGTTGCTATCCCTGTGCTGTTGCAATCCTGGAATTTCCCCATTGTGGGACTAATAAAGGCATATCTTATCTTATCTTATCTTATCTTAAATCTATAAATACTCCTACAGCAACCTTTTTTTTTATCTATACAACTAGTAATTTCTTCTATAAGTTCGATCAGTGCCAAAGATGTAGATTTATCTGCTCTAAAACCATACTGTCTGTCTGTAAGGAGATTGTGTTTTTCAATGAAATCATCCAGTCTCTTAGTGAAGATTTTTTCAAGTATTTTGGAGAATTGTGAGAGTAGAGACTAGCCTGTAATTTGTGAAACAATGACTGTCTCCTGTTTTGTATAGAGGTATTACTTTTGCTATTTTCATTTTGTTTGGAAATTTACCAGTTTGAAATGACAGGTTACAGATGTGGGTGAGTGGCTTAACAATTCCTTCAATTACTTTTATCACTATTGTCATGTCAATTTCATTCCAGTCCGTTGATTTTTTTGTTCTTAAATTTACTCACAGTCTCGATAATTTCCTTTTCAGTAACTGCACCCAAAAAGATTGTGTTTGGATTTCTATCTTCTATTTCATTTACAGAACCACTGTTGTTTGTTTCTGTTGTCACTATTGATTTTGCTAATTCACGACCAACGTTTACAAAAAATTTATTGAAACCACTGACCACATCCTCCATATTATTTATCAAATTGCCATTTTCAATGAAATATTCTGGATAATTAGCATTCTTAGGTCGATTACTAATAATCCCACTGAGTACTTGTCATATTCCTCTTAAGTTATTTTTATTATCCTCTAATATTCTGTTGTAATATTAGTAAGCTTATTTTTATATCTTTTATATTTGATCTCAGCCTCCACCATTCTGCACTTAATGAATTGTTTATATAATGTATTCTTCTTTTTACATGCATTTATTAACCCCTTGGTGACCCAAGGAATATTTTTCTTCTGTTGTCTGTCACTGTATTGTTTAATAGGACAGTTTTTATTGTACAATGATTGAAATATTTGTAAAAATTTATCATATGCTTTATTTATATCATTTTCATCATAAACTATCTTCCAATCTCGTATTAATAATTCCTTTGTCAGTAAATACATAGATTCTTCAGTTCTTATTCTTTTATATTTAATATTTTTGGTGTACTTTTTCTTCCTATAATCACATTGATAGACAACAAAAATCGGCAGGTGGTCACTGATATCATTCAATCAAAGCCCACTCCTGATATTATTTTCCATAATGTTTGTGAATATGTTATCTATTAGTGTGGCACTGTGTGACGTGATTCTGCTAAGTCCGGTAATTGTTGGATGTAAGCCCATACTGTACATTGTGTTGATAAATTCTTCTGTCAAACTATGTTGTTTTGAATTCATCAGATCTATATTGAAATCCCCACAGATGAACATAACTTTATGAGTTAGTTTTGCATACATTTTTTTCCACCCAATCCTTAAATAAGTCAATGTTTGATTCAGGTGTTCTATATACACAGCTCACTACTATGTTCTTCACATTGTCCAGACAGATTTCTATTGTAATACATTCAAATAAATCATCCACAGTTACTGACAGATTTTCAACAACCTTGTATTTCAAGCTCTTGTCAACATAAATTGCAACTCCTCCTCCTTTTTTCACTTTTCTATTTATATAATTTAATTCATAGCCATCCATGGTAAAATCCACTCCTTTCTCTTCACTGAGCCACGTCTCTGATATTGCCACAATATTGAATGGCTCTTTAAACTGATGTAAATAATCTTTAATGTTATTAAAGTTGGCATAGAGACTTCTGCTGTTGAAGTGGATCATAGAAATATTGAAATCAGATGTGACCATTGTGTTAAACTGTTCATCCGTGTAGTAGCTACAGTTATTATTGATGGAGCTAAATAAATTATTATCAGGGTCTATGTTATATTCTACGTCCTGTGGGTTGTGATCTGTATATTCAAAAACTTTCAGTTCCTGTTGTTCCTGTTTGTTAATCTTTTGTTTCATGTTGTTAAATGTCTTGTAGCAGATGAGTATATCCCTTCAGTGTCCTACAATTGTCTCTTGTTGCTGTCGACTCCAGTTCATAACATTCATTGATATTTGTCCAGTTCCATAATATTACGGATGTTAATGACCTTGGCTTCTTCAGGTGATCCGTTTAATTTGATGTATATTTTACAGTTTGATGTCCAGGTGTTTTGAATCTTTTTCTGCTTTCTCAGGTATCTTGCTTTTCTGGCTATTTCTGCGTTTTCTTTTGTAAGGTGCTCGTTTATGTAAATGTTCGTTCCTTTCAGTTTCCTACCTTGTTTTAGCAGTGCAGTCTTGTGTTTTCTGTTGACAAACCTCATGATCACAGCCGGTTTGTCGCCGTTTTTCCTGGGCAGAGGGTGGCAGGCCTCAATGGTGTTACAGTGTCAGCTGGATTCCTTTGGACTGCATGAAGGCCGCCACTTGTTGCTCCGTGGATTCATCTTCCAGCGCGTCGAGCCTCCCTCCGCTGTCCGCGGCCACCGCCCGCGCGTACGATCGGGGTTTAATTTGGAGCCCCGTGATGATCACGTCGTTCACCCGAGTGTTCTGCTCCAGTTCCGACACTCTGCTCTCCAGATACGCCAGCCTCTTGTCCTTCTCGGCGTTTTGGATCCGCAGTGCTTTCACCTCCTTGACCAGGTCCAGAATGTTTTTTTGCTGCAGCGTAACAGCAGAAATCTCTTCAGCCAAGAAGTCCAGCGAGCTTTTGATGTCATCCACCTCCTCAGTCTGCTGAGCTTTCTTGGGACCCATGATCCCGGCCGATGTTCGTTTATTGTGATCGTAAAAAAAAAAAAAAAAACGTGGGCGAAATCCCTGTGTTCTCCCAGAGTGTGAGGGGACTGATGAATTGCTTCACCAGCCACTACAATATTAAGTTATGAGACTGGCAATTTCTCTCTTTTTTCGCACGAGCAGGTTTATTCTCCAGCGGTAGTGACAAAGCAACAGCTCAAAATGCTAGCTCTAAACTGAGCTAAACTGAGTTTTAAAGCAAGAAACGAACTGGGAACCTTTACCTGTGCGTCCTCACCTTACATGCCACAACCGGAAGTGAACATTTCAAACATGCAAACTAGCAAACATCAAAACTCTAAATTCCCTACTAAAACTGGGTATCTGTGGGTCCTTCAAAAGCTCTTAATTTACCTAAAATGAAGGTCTCAACTATCCTTAAAAATAGCAATCCTATAGTTTCCTTTCAGAGGTCTTAAAACTACCACAGATCTGATGCACTAGGTGGCACGTGAACACGCAGCGGCCTCCCTTCTCTCTTCGTGTTTTGTGCCGTTTAGTGTTGTTTAAATTACACTTAAGTGTATATTCATGTGTTTAATGTCTGTATGTCATGCTGAGTACAAGCTCCAGTCACCACAGCCTCCTGGAGATAAGGAATATGACCAAACATTACGTCCTGGATCAGAGCATTACAGAGGAACTCTGTAGCCTAGGTCTTCTCCACCAGACCTCCACACCCCCAGACTCAACTGCTGTGTCTCATCCCAAATGGAGATGCCGCAGACGATGTGAGCGGCGACAAAAGAGAAGTAAACGCAGAGGTATCTGAATGAAGCTAGCCGCTAGCTCACACAGACTCCCCATTCCTTCCCTCATTCTGGCCAACGTACACTCAACGTACGCGCGCGTGTGTGTGTATAATATATACAGTGATCCCTCACTTATCGCGGTTAATGGGTTCCAGAACCGACCGCGAAAAGTGAAAAACCGCGAAGTAGCGTCACCCCTAATGACGTCATCCATAAATAATACGTACGTTCATTCTGTCACTCTCTCTCTCTCATATGATACGTGTGTGTGTGTGTGTGTACGTGTACATACATACGTAGATGTAAATAAAGTGTACATAAATATGTTTTTAGAACTCTTTTATTCTTATAACAAGATACGTAACTCAAGATGAAAATGATTTACTGCACAGGTTAATGAGAGCTTTACTGCTCCTCAGGTGACGCCTCATCGTGAGGTGCTGGAGGCTCAGGATCATCGAGGGCAGCTTCCGATAGAGCTGAAGCTGCAGGAGGCGGCGTAGTGGCTCGACGGGAAGACTATTTCGCACAAAATGGCACAAGAGAACAGCAAAAAGTTCCACGCGGCGAGACTAAAAGTAACACGAGCGATAAAGAGCAATGAATGCGGTCTTCCTTCCTTCATGGGCGCTCGGCAGGGAGAGGAGGTGGGTGAAACGTCTCAGCCAATCAGCTTGCGGGGTGAAACGTCTCGGCCAATCAGCTTGCGAGATTTCCGAGCCGAGCGAACAGAGAGGTGGATTTTTTGAGCTGTGCAGCTCTCCGTGTTGATACCTGATGGTCTAATGTAGTCTCCCTGCCTTCTGCTAGCGCCCGCCCATTATTTCTCAATTTTGAATTTTTGATGAATATTTTTGAAAAATCCGCGATGCACTGAGGGCGCGAAAGGTGAAGCGCGAAGTAGCGAGGGATCACTGTACCGGACTCTGCTATTTAGTTAGCAGGGCTAACATGCTATGGTGCTGATCTGGTATTTATGGATGGAGGAAAGACCTGAGGTGGAGGCGTGTGTGTTTACATCAGTGATGCTTGGTGCCGAGATGCAACTGTTGTGCATAAACACTGTTCTCTATTGGTGGAGTGAATGATCATCAAGTGCCGACTGTTCTACTTACCGAGAGAATTTACATCTGTCCTGCTAGTTGCCCCACCCACCGCCATCGGTGAGAGGAGTAAAGCACGAAAGGAACTCAGGCCATCAGTGAGACACAAACAGCTCATCCCGATGGATTCCTCATCACAGCAGGAGACTTCAACCACACAGATTTAAAGGCCCTCCTACCAAATCTGCACCAACATGTAGACTTCCCAACAAGAGGAGACAACTTGCTGGACTTGGTGTACACAACACACAAGAAAGCATACAGAGCCTCTCCCCTTCCCCACCTGGGTCTCTCTGATCACATCACCATCTTGCTAAGGCCTGCATACAGACCCAGTGAAAGCAATCAGACCAACAAAAAAGCAGGTACATGTGTGGCCAGAGGGGGACTCGGATGCTCTGAAGGACTGCTTCAGCACTACAGACTGGGACACTTTCAAGCACGCAGCCACTCACAATGGACACACAAACCTAGAGGTGAACTGAGGTTGTTGTGGCATACATAGCAAAATGCATTGATGATGTCACTCGCTGCAAAACCATCATTGTTCATGCCAACTAAAAGCCATGGATGACAGCAGAGGTCCACAGGCTCCTGAGGGCTCAGGACGCAGCTTTCAGGGCCGGCGACACTGCAGGACTAACAACAGCTAGGGCCAACCTGTCCCGTGGCATCAAGGAGGCAAAACGACAATACAGCAAGAAAATATCCGGCAACTTCAGCAACACCAGAGATGCACGTTGTCTCTGGCGTGACATACAGACCCTCACCAACTACAAACCTCCACCTCAGACCTGTGCAAGTGACATCACACTGCTCTCTGAGGCAAGCTGTTGTCCCCATGTGTTTCAAAACTGCTACCATAATACCAGTCCCAAAGAAGCCCGTCCTATCCAGCTACAATGATTACCAGCCCATAGCACTGACCTCCGTCATCATGAAGTGCTTTGAATGGCTGGTCATGCAGAACATCAAGTTCATCCTCCCTCCCTCCCACAACCCATCTCAGTTTGCATATAGGTCAAACTGATCCACAGAAGATGCCATCGCTGCTGCTCTCCATCCAGCCCTCACCCACCTGGAGTCAAAGAACTCCTACATGTGAATACTGTTCTTGGACTTCAGTTCAGCATTCAACACAATCATCCCCCAGCACCTAATACAAAAACTCTGACACTTGGGACTCAAAACCTCTCTCTGTAACTGGGTGCTGGACTTTCTCTCAGGGAGGCCACAGAAGGTGTGGGTTGGCAGCAACACCTTCCAGACCATCATACTGTGCACAGGGGCCCCACAAGGGTGCGTGCTCAGCCCGCTGCTCTTCACCCTGCTGACCCATGACTGCGTACCAACCTACAGCACCAACCACATCATCAAGTTTGCGGACGACACAACGGTGGTGGGCCTCATTACCAACAACAAGGAGGCCAACTACAGAAATGAGGTGAGCCAACTGGTCCGGTGGTGTAAAGACAATAACCTCTTCCTGAACGTGGGAAAAACCAAGGAGATTGTGGTCGACTTCAGGAGGGGTCACACACAGCACCCCCCTCTGATCATCAATGGAGCAGCTGTGGAGAGGGTGAGCAGCACCAAGTTCCTGGGGGTGCACATCTCTGAGGACCTCTCCTGGTCCAACAGCATCACATCACTGGCCAAGAAGGCTCAAACTCACCTCCATTTCCTCCGCAAACTAAGGAGAGCACGAGTCCCCCCCCCCCCCCCCATTATGTGCTCTTTCTACCGGGGCACCATTGAGGGCATCCTCACAAGCTGCATCACGGTGTGGTGTAGAAGCTGCATCGCCTCCTGCTGGAAGACACTCCAACGCACAGTAAGAGCAGCCAGCAAGATCATCGGTGCCCCCTGCCCCCCCCCCCCCCCCCCCCCCGGACATCCACCTTACCTGCAGAGCCATCAACATTGCAGGCGACATTTCCCACCCCTCACACTCCCTCTTCAGCCCCCTACCCTTGGGGAAAAGGTACCGGAGCCTCTGGGCCCACTCCACAAGACTGCTAAACAACTTTGTTCACCAGGCCATCAGGACCCTGAACTCTGCTTCCCCGCCCCCCCCCCCCCCCCAGACCGTAACGCACTCGCCCACACAATAACTACCTCAGCTGTTTGCACAGAAAGACTGGCACACCAACAGTAATACATCTGCTGCTGTATGTCTCTGCGCCTTACTGCAACCATTTGCACAAATGCCATACCTGCTGCTGTCTGTTATTGAAATATTGATCATGTGCAGTCCTGTCTGTCACTGTCTGCACCTACACTACTGCATCGAACTTGCAGCTACGAGTATTATTGCTCTACCTTTTCTGTATATAGGATTGAACAGTAGTAAGAAAAAAAGACTGGCGAACGCGTGTGTGTCACCCAACGGCTCAGACAAAACAGATTTTATGCAAGGGACGCACGCTTTCGAACTTCTGTGCTTCAATTGGCTCGCTGTATTTGCAGCCGTTGGTAGGCGGGTCCTTCTTGCTAGGTTTTCAGTCATTGGTTCTTCAAGGTTTCAGAAACCCAATTCAAGGCTCTTATTAGTCAAATGAGAGGTCAGTCACATCTAAACCAATCAAAGCATTCCTTTGGCTTTCTGTTCGTGGCTGTGTCTGTAGTGGAAGAATGGAAATGCAGGGTTTTTTTTTTTCAGTGTGCCCTAGGACGCACACTGCGTCCTATGGCGCCCTCGTGCACTCTAGGACGCAGAGACGTGCCCGCCCGCGGTACACCGGAGTGCAAGAGGTTGATGCTTTTGCACTACTTCACATATGTTACATTTTGTAAATGATATGTCAGGCACTAAACAGGTTATTGCTCCCCACTGTTAAAATACTCCATTAAAGCTGCCCTAATGTCATTCTACACTGGCATGGTCAGGTAGTCGTTGAGCTGGAGGCTGACTGTGATCATGTGTGTCTGGGAGTCCAAAGTTGTCACCATGTTCCTCACAAATATTATCAAGTATGCAGCTTGGTGAGCACCATTTTCTTGCTCAGCTCCAGTTTGCAGTCATTCCTTGTCAGGAGGGACCTCCGTCATCCTTTCAAGCCACCGAAAGCCATTTCCACAACTGAACGGGCACGGCTCATCCGGTAGCTGTAGTTATGTTGTTCAGGGGTAAGTCTGCCTGTGTCCGAAAAGGGTTTCATCAGCCACTTCTGCATGGGGTCGGCTGAATGGTGAAATCTGGAGTTGTGCAAAAAAGTGATCACCGTCTACAGGAGCCAGGAGTGCCCGCTTGTTAAAGGTATACTGCCTGGTTTCAGTCCACCTACAATGTGTCTAAATGTTTTGAGGTTTTATCGCTTCAGAAAAATTATAGTGTTGGCCAAAGTGTTTGCAGTTTGGAAAACAAGGTATAGAATTTATGAGATTGCAATTGATTCCAATATTTATCTGCAAAATCTTCATTGTTGTTTAGAAGCTACATAGAATATATATTTATACAGTATCTACATGTATATATCCAGAAAATCTATGCATTTTTCCATGTAACCTTGTGACTGCATTATTTTTATTGTTTTTAATCCTAGATCAAGTTTGTTTCGGGTTCAAATGCATCATAAGTGTTAAGTATATTATACCTAACTCAGTACTGTTTACCTGTTGAAATATATATTTTATGGCTAATATAACCCCATAACAACAACATGGCACCTGGCAATCATTTTTTGGCAGCTGATCACTTTTTGGCATGACCAGTATCGTGACCGTGGATGTGGCCAGGTAACAGGTGACCTCCACCTTGTAATGCGACATAAAACCACCTATTACAGAATTTACATAAATATTACGTTTAAAAGTATTGACAGTGATTGACATTTCCAGCCTGTGTTGTGTTATAGCTTAGTTTTTCTTTTTTCTCTGTGACACTATGTCTTAGATTTGTTTTTGAATAGTAACCGCTTAACTTAGACTAGCTCAGTTTTCTTTTTCTCTCAGTCATATTTTGTCTTAGCCTTGTTTTAAATTGTAATCGCTCTTGTCTTGTTTTCTCTTTTTTCTCCTTTGAATTCTTGGATGGAATATGGGTGGGCAATATAAGCTGCGGCTTCAGCCATCACCCATTTCGGATAACTCACGTGGAATTGTATAGTAGAAGGAGTCTTTGTCTAATTTGACCTTGTTGTTATATTATACAGTTTCTTTTAACCTGTAATGTACTATCCGAAATAAATTCATTCATTCATTAAAAAAAAAAAAAAAAAAAAAAAAAAAGTATAGTCAATGCTTGCTAGTTGACTTCAGACTTGAGCTAACAATGGCTGATAACTGAAATATTGATAATTGCCGGTCTTCTTAAATGTAGCCACCATTCTCTGCGATTAAGAATAAAACTTTCTGGATGGTAATGTAGGTTTGGAATAATAAAAGCAGCACTCCCAAAGAGACAGCAAGCTCATCCATGTTGACAAGTTTGTGCTTCTTCTTCTTCTGCTCCTCCATTAACTTCTTCTTCTGTGGTGTTGTTTGGGTTGCATAAAGACACTTCACACAATGTAATGACGTAGCCCTGACGTAATCCCCAACTAGCTCCATGTAGGTGAAAAACCAACTGGTTCTTATGAGGCACTACAGTTGAACTGGTTAAGCACTGGCACAAGCACCAGAACCGAAAGCACTGGTTCTTATTTGGTGGAAATGAGGTGTACAAAGCCTTTTCTGTCCTTTGTCATGAGGTCATTACTTAGGTCAGCTGGTAAACAGTGTGTTGTCTGAGTGTGGGGTCAGCCTGGGTCAGTGTGTCACCAGGAGCTGAGCCGGTTACGTTACACAGCCTGGAATTAGGCTGCTGTGAGCTATCCAGCCCTGGGCTGTCTGCTTTAGTGAGAGTGTGCTTAACCTTTCATGAACTGCTGAGCTAAACAGGCAATCATGTGTGCTCATTAGGTTTCCTGGGGATTCTATGCTGGTGTAGATGTGTGAGATTGTGGTTAGTTGCGTCTGTGTCGGGTCTGTGATGGATGAGACATCTGTCCATCCTCTACCTTCCCTTTTTCCCTGCAGAATCTGAGATAAACGCCATGCTAGAGTAGGGCTGTTGGTTTCTGATGTATTTTGCGGTCTGAAGACATTCAGTCCCAGCCAGTCAGAGAACAGGACTGAAATGAGAGAACTTCTTCCACAAAGTGTCAACCACAGCTTCTTTGGACACGTTGTAGACGTACAAAAGAAGCCACAACCATTACGGTGTTTATGTCCATACCACAAACAGTTAGTTTGGCTGCTTTCCTCAGAGGGAGTGGAGAGTTTTTGTTCAACGGAAATACAGTGTTGGACAATATGTGAGAGACCACAGCAAAGGATCAGTTCCTCTGGGTATACTCTTCATAGGTCTGTGTTTGAGGAAAATGATTTTGGTTCATTCTGTGACTCACTGAAAACAGTTAAAACTTCCAAGTCAAAATATCATCATTGAGAGTATTTATTTGCAGAAAATGAAAACTGGTCAAATAATGAAATAGATGCTGTTTTCAGACCTCAGTAATAGAAAAACAGAAAAAAAAGTTTTTTATTCATTGTTAAACATGAAAAAAATCTCAGCTTTGATGAATCCTGGCATGCTCAAGTGATCACTTCATCACTAGGGATGTAACAATATCAAAATCTCACGGTACGATACGATTTCGATATTGATCTCACGGTACGATATTTGTTGCGATATTGTGGAGAGGCTCACGGTATTGTAAAATAGCTCGTAATATTGTGTTTGTGATGATAATAACCAAAAACTGCCATTAAATCTGTTTTTACCAGTCACCAGGCCATTTATTTTTATATTTATGGATCATGACAACATAAAATGCTGATCACTTAGTGCTTTTAAAGTGCAAGTTCAAGTCAGGAACATCAATATACCATTTGGTAATATTTGGTCACATAACTGATTCTTCTTATGTGCAAGGATCATACTAAGCAGCAACTAGAACAACTGTAAACAACAATAGGGAATTCCCTTTAAGAGCAAACGAAGCTCAAGTTAAGCCAGGTTCAATGTGTAAAGTAAAATTAATCATAAATGTACTAGGCAAATAAAAACAGCCCGTTGAAACAATTAAGTCAGGCAAAAAGCCTACTGGAAAACACTGACCTATCCTTTAGCTTATGTTCAAGTTTTTCTTCAGAAAGATCAAAAGATCTACATTGCAAGGGAGAAGAAGAGACCTCTGGGCATTTACAGTATCCCCTGCTGTAGAAAATACTCTCTCACTGGGCACTGAGGTAGCGAGTAAACATAGGTAGGTCTTTGCTAATGAGGGCATTATCTTTGCTAATGAGGCCATTGTCTGTCCGCCACCCTCTCTCCTTTAGTGTTTTTAGACATGGTAAAACCAAAATGCCTCCACACATCTGATTTAAAAGTTGCTGGGGCTTGCACAATCTTATCTTCGGGGGTGTTTTCTTCAGTATTTACGTGAGCCGAACTTTGTCCGCCGCCATGTTTGTTGTGTGGACAGCGTGCAGCATGCACTCCTATTGGCTCAACAACAATTCTTGTGATGACGCAGCGCAAAGGATCATGGTCTGTGTAGTTTACAATGCTTTGTTGCGCGGGAGCCTGCTTATTTCATGTTGTTTTTTGACAGATACCCGCCCTCTTAATACCGTAACACGACCACGACGGTATCGAGACACTTTTACTGCCGCGATATTGCGATAACGTCAATATCGTTACATCCCTACTCATCACTGCCTTGTTCAGTGTGTTGGAATTCAGCACATATTGGAATGATGTCACAGAGGTGGGTGTTTTTCCACAGCTGTATTTGGAACAGCTGTAAAGAATCTGTCTTTGCCTGTATTCGCACCATGTAGTAAATTCTGAATTGGGTAATGTCTTAGATTCAAGATTCAAAGATTTTATTTGTCAGTACTACTATACGTACAGGACATACAGGAGAATTGAAATGGTGTTTCTCTCTGTCTTCAGTGGTGTGCACAGTATAAAAAAAGAAAAAGGAATAAGGCTGGAAAAACAACAACAGCAGTCTATGTACTGTAATGCTACCTGTAGTACAAATGGCGACAAAAGATAGACCCATACCTCCCATAGTGCAAATAAAGAAAAACAATGATGAAACCCAGCAACCCTATATACAGAAAAGTGGAGATGTAATACCTGTAGTTGCAAGTTCAATGTCGTAGTGTAGGTGTAGACAGTGACTGATAGGACTGCACATGGTTAGTATTGCAGTAACAGACAGCAGCAGTTATGGCATTTGTGCAAATGGTTGCAGTAAAGAGACATACAGCAGCAGATGTATTACTGTTGGTGTGCCAGTCTTTCTGTGCCAACAGCTGAAGTAGTTATTGTGCAGGTGAGTGTGTTACGGTCTGGGAAGGGGGGGGCAGAGTTCAGGGTCCTGATGGCCTGATGAACAAAGCTGTTTAGCAGTCTTAATACTTATTATTGAGAAAATGTTTCTTTCCTTTTCATCTGAAGATGTCATAAGAATTAACCTTGATCCTGGAGACCATCTGGATCCATAAGAAGGTCAGAAGTTCTCCTCAGTGTTGTAGTTTAAACTGAACAAAGTGAATGTTCTAGTTACACCATAAGAGCAAAAAGACAGCACTACTGTTAAATAATGGGCTGCTATCTTCCTTCTGCTTGCATTGTGTGTGTATGTTTTTGTGTGTGTGTGTGTGTGTGTGTGTGTCTTAGTAAATATCATTGTTCCATCAGTGGAGATCTGTGAGCCTGAGCTCTGTGCGTGTGTCTTTGTTGTCGCTACTTTCTCATCAATATTCACAGTGTTGATGGTGAAGTCTGGCTGCTGGCTGCTAACTGCCAGTGCTGCAGCTCTAATTGTCTCCGGTGGAGCTTAGCTTCCCTCAGTCCTTCTGTTAATTGCATGGTTTTAGCTCAGCTAAAACATGTTATTACGATCAGGCCCCTAGGTACAAAAACCACACACTCAAACACATATAGATTTGTTAGGCACAGATATTTTGCACATTTTAATTCATACAGATGGAAGGAAGTCTGCAGTCCTGAAGGCCTTTTTTCTTGGATAAACATTTCACAATATGTCCCCACCAATATGGTGGGTTCATTTGTCAAGAAATTATTAGTGGTGGGAATCATCAGAGACCTCACAATATGATACTGTCGCAAAACTTGAGTCAGGATGCAATACTACCATGATAGCATAAGTACTATGATATCACAATTTTTCCTCTTATTGAACATCAAATTGTGTCCACAAATTAAAACAGTGGTGGCCTAATGGTTAGGGGTGTGGACTGGTGAGCGGACGGTCGCGGGTTCAATCCCTGGACTGGCAGGATCAGATCTGGGTGGTATAGATAACATAGCAGTGTAGGGGAAATTGGTTATAAGGTACAAGGATTATTTCATTTATACCTATAGGTGTGTGTGTGGAAATGAACGTTTGCTTCAGGTCCATGCACACACAACAAAAAAACCCACTTGTTTTTAGGGCACCAGTCCAAAACCTGGACAATTTATTAATAACTAATCTTTATACTTTCAATCAGTCAGTCTCAGATATTCATGAATTCTCCCTGGGTGACTTCAGAAACAGACACAGGAAAAAGAAATCAACAGAAACTTCCATATACTGTTTACAGTTTTAATGTTCAGACTCAGATTATATGACATTACATTCAACGGACTTGTTGGTAAGGTGAAATGATCAAGCATCACATTCAACTTGTAACTGATTATTGAGCAAAAAGAGTGTAATCACATTTGTGGAACCAAGAAAACCGTAGTGTGAATTTGTAACTGTGATGAAAATGGAGACTGAAATAATTGTAACCAAAATATGAAGAAAATTGGACATAAATTTTATGAAGAAAATGATAAAAGCTGATTATATGGAAGAAAGAAATTCTGGGTTTCTCTAAAAACAAAAAATGGAATTTAATGAAAAGAGGGATACTATTTCTCTTTACTTCTATAGCGCCGATCAGAATTATGAACTAATTTTAAACCTGAGACAAATTATGACATACTTTAAGGCGATGAACATTGCATTAACTCAGCAGATGAAACAAAGGGATCTGGCTCATGTGACCTTTGCATTGGCTTTCAGCTGGATCCTTCGCTGAAGCTTTATTTGATGATACTGGAAAAATATCTCCCAGCAAATATTTCTTCCCCGAGGCTCAGGAACTGAGACCTGGCGACGATGATGATAGGCTGTTGGCCATTGAAGCAGTATGTCATGTGGAAAACACGAGAGGGTTTTTTTCCAACGGCTCTCCAGGATCCAAATAAATTGGAGCTGGTTCAAAGTCTGATCAAAGTTACAGAATTGAAGAGACAAAAATTTAAAAAAATTCTTTAAGCCACGAAATCCGAGTTCTTCAGATGTCATGGTGATTGACGAAAGCAGCTTCCGGTGTGAGAAAAAAAAACGATCAATCCACTTTAAAACACGGTGAGTTAAGAAAAATCAATAGAAAAAGTTTAACAGAATAATTTTTTTTTTTTTAAAGTCTGAGAACACGGAATTTCACTCCATTTAAAAGAGAAGTTTGAGCTTAAAACAGAAGAAAAAGTATTTTTCCCAGACATTTACAGGAAAGAGAGAATTCAAGGCAGGGACGTACTGTAACTGAACAGGACACAAAGACAACTTTTACAAACTTAGACAAACTGGGCATTTCTTCCTTAAACTGAGCATTTCTGAAGGATAAAAACTTGACTGACATGAAAGGAAACCAGATGTCTCCCATCGCAGGAGAATTGAATGAACTCTGGTCCAATAAGAAAGCAGTCCTTTGTAACCGACCAATAGAATGAAAGGGCGCTTTGTCCAACAGAGATTGGCTGGAACCAGTCAGATGACTTGCTTTGACTCCGAATATGAAGAAACACATATTGATTAAAGAAAACTAAAAAGAATCCCCTTTTATGCAGGGGTTCAAATCCCGGCTGGTGTCATGCCGAAGACCATATAAAAGCGGAACATCCTGCCGTCCAGCTTGGTGTTCAGCAATAATGGAACAGAGGAGGGAAATCTGTGGCAGCGCCTTGCATGGCAGTGACCCCTCTGATTCTATATATATGTGTGATTAACATTGTAGGTCAGAGAAACATAATTTTGTTCTACTGTACAGGATTGGCTGTATGGATTGAATGTAAACTAACTTAAGTGATTCATGACTAATTTTCATTGTTGCTATATTAAATATGCACTTTCACAAACTTGTCCCTCTATTATTAGCATGCATTAGAATAAGGTTTGTTTAAGCATTTTCAACATGCAATACATTTAAACCAATGATTAATGAAACATTTCAAATCAGAATGGTATATCAGAGTCCTGCTTGATTTTCCAGGATGTCCTGAAAAAGAAAACCTGAAAATTGAGAATTTTTGTTAAAAGGAAGTCAATTCATACAGTTACCACAGTTCAGCTTGCAGAGGCAACAGCGAACATATTCCATAGTTGTTCACAAGGGGATGCTGTGGGATTTTAACTAGAGGCCTTGAGGAATTTTTGTTGATAGGTCTGGAACGTTTCAAACCGTTCTTGAAGCATAAAACTGCCTGGTTGGGGAGGAAGTTCTGGGATTTATGATTGCAGACTAATCCGTTCCTGGCACAAAATGGGATCCCTATCGTCCCTTTTACCATAGAATGTGTTTTCAAATTGAGGTGCTGAGGTGAAGAAAACAATTCTTGACCAGACTTTTGGGTGAAATAATTTCTTCCAAGTGAAAAGTGATTTTATAGATTGGAACCCAAAGGGGTTGACACTACAGCAGTATTTGCCCCACCCTCCTTAACCCAACTGTGGTGCCCTTGAGCAAGGCCCATAACCCCAACTGCACCCGTGGAGCTGCTCAGTGGCCGCAGGTCAGTCTGTGGTTGGACTGGGAAGCTTCCTGGTGTGAATGTGGAACTGTGTGAGTGTGAACAGGGTGTTCTTGAAAAAGGGAGGTTTTCTCTCAATGGAACTACGCTGTATAAAAGGTTAAATAGATCTGTCCAGGGTGTACCCTGCCTCTCGCCCAAAAGATGCTGGGATAGGCTCCAGCCCCCTCGCGACCTGAAAAGGTTTAAGTGGAAGAAGATGAATGAATGAATGATAAAACTATCAACATCTGTTTCATATAACAAGGTATTCACTCTAATCAACTTGCTGTGGTTGCTTTAGTTTCGGTGGCTGGAGGATCTCAGGCCTTCGTGGGATGATGAGCTATTGTGGTGGCGTGTGGTTCACTGCTCTGCAGGTCCTGGCGTTTGGGGTTTTTGCAATCCTTTCTTCTGTGCTCAGGGATTCTTCTTCTTCAGGCTTCACTTGTCGTTGGAGTTTGGGGACCACCGTAGTGGTGGGATGGGGTTTCATGCCTGGGCTCCAGCATCTTAATTATGTGGCAAGGGCCTTGGTTTTCCATGGAGCTGTATGGATGCAGGTCTTCACATGAGAAGCATGGTGGACTGTTGTCTTCTTGACTCACTCAGAGTTTGGAGGTGGCTTTGTGTGACTAGTTGTTTACAGAGTCTGTTGATTTTTACCTTAGATAGATAGACTGGAATGATGACGGCGCACATGGACGCTGCGACCCCTCTAGGCATCAGTGAGTGTGAGAGTTTTGAGTGTTTTGATCATCCCAGACGTACATTCTGTAAAACTTACAACCGTGAGACCTTATTACACATCAAGGTACTGCACGCTGCAAGAATTGCGGCACTCGGATGTGACTTGGACATTCTACGGCAGCATTGAATGCTGTCAGAGATTTCGCTGGCAGCTACCCGGGAGAGGAGGAAGCGTAAGCGGCGCAAACGCAAACAGAGGTGAGGAAAAAGAGCTGGGATTCATGCTAGGCTAAAGGCTAACCCCTCCAGACCAGCAGTACCGTCGCTCCTTCTTTCCAATGTCCGCTTCCTCGACAACAAGCTGGACGAGCTGCGTCTGCTGAGAGAAACCTGGAGAGAGTGGAGGGACTGCTGTGTGTTTGCATTCACGGGCACATGGCTGGAAGGGATGACATCATTCGGGCGGACAGAGAGGCTGCTAGTTCCAGTAAGAGCTTGGGGGGGGCTATGTATCTGTATTAACAAGAACTGGTGCGTTAACGCCACGTTAGTATCTAAACACTGCTCTCCGTTGGCGGAATTCCTTATCGTGAATTGTCAGCCATTCTATCTGCCAAGGGAATTCACCAACGTGTTTGTAGCTGCTGTTTACATAGCTCCTAGCGTTAATACTAAAGCTAATGCTAACGAGGCACTCGAAGAGCTGCACAACGCTATCAGTGAATTTCAAACTTCACACCCGGACAGTTTTGTGGTGGTTGCGGGGGATTTTAATCACACCAGTTTAAAGACTGTGCTCCCCAAGTTTAAACAATGTGTAGACTTTAAGACCAGAGGAGAGAATATGTTGGACTTGGTGTACACAAACTTTCCAGATGCTTATAAGGCAACATCTCGCCCCCACCTCGGCCATTCTGACCACCTATCTGTGATGCTGGTGCCTGCCTACAAACCCTTACTGAAGCGCAGCAGGCCAGTAGAGAAACAAATCAGGATTTGGCCAGAGGGTGCAGCCTCGGCACTTCAGAACTGTTTTCTGCACACAGACTGGGAGGTTTTCAAAATAGCAGCCTCCCAGGGAGACAGAACAGATGTGGAGGAGTATGCTGAAACGGTCACCAGCTACATCGCGAAGTGCACAGAGGATGTCACTATAGTGAAGACTATCACTGCACGGGGCAACTATAAACCCTGGATGACGGCAGAGGTGCGCTCGCTGCTCACAGCCAGAGATGCAACCTTCAGAGCAAAGGACAGGATCACCCTCCGCTCAGCCAGGTCTGCGCTCTCAAAGGGAATTAAGACAGCGAAGCGTGCCTATGCGGAGAAAATCTAGGGACACCTCTGTGACACAAGGAACACCAAACAAATGTGGCAGGGAGTTCGGGTGCTGACGGATTATAAGTCTAGGCAGGGGGTCGATGATGACGATGCTTCGCTTCCAGACAGGCTCAACAACTTTTTTGCACGTTTTGAAGCATCAAACCCGACAATCAGAGGGAGGGCTGGCCCATCTCCACCATCTGTTGGGCCAGCTATCATCATCAATGCAGTGGACACACGGAGGACCCTAATCAGGGTCAACCCACGTAAAGCTGCAGGTCCGGACAACATCCCGGGACATGTGCTCCGAGACTGCGCGAGCAAGTTGCCGAATGTCCTGACTGACATTTATAACATCTCCCTGAGTCAGGCCATCATTCCCAGATGCTTTAAGACCTCTACCATAGTACCGGTGGCAAAGAAACCAGTTGTGTCCTGTTTGAATGACTATCGTCCTGTTGCACTGACACCAATTGTGATGAAGTGTTTTAACGGCTTGTCAAACCACACATCACAGCCTGCCTCCCTGCATCACATGACCCGCTCCAGTTTGCATATCTTTCAAACCGCTCCACGGAGGATGCTATAGTCACCACCCTGCACTCTGTCATCACCCACCTGGATCAGAAAGACACCTACGCCAGACTCCTGTACATTGATTTCAGTTCAGCATTCAACATCATTATTCCCCAGAGACTGATGGAGAAATTACTCCTTCTCGGTCTGAACACCGCCACATGTCTCTGGATCCTGGATTTCCTGACTGAGAGACCTCAGTCTGTCCGTGTTGGAAACAACATCTCCAACTCTATCGCGCTGAGCACCGGATCCCCTCAAGGCTGCGTACTCAGTCCACTGTTGTTTACACTTCTAACACATGACTGTGTATCCAGACACGAGGGGAACCAGATTATTAAGTTTGTAGACGACGCCACAGTGGTGGGACTTATTCAGAGGGATGAGGAGTCAATGTACAGGAAAGAAGTTAGAGACCTGGAGTGCTGGTGCAGGGAGAACAATCTGGTGCTCAACGTGGACAAAACGAAGGAGATGATTATTGACTTCCGGCGGTCACGGCCTGAACACGTCCCTCTCAGCATTGGCGGCCGTTTGGTGGAGAGAGTGGAGAACATCAAGTTCCTCGGAGTGCAGATCTCACAGGACCTGACCTGGAGTAAGAAATCCTTGGGGATCAGGAAGCAGGCCCAGCAGAGACTGCACTTCTTGAGGAAACTCAAACAGACCTCTCTCTCCATCTGCATCCTCAGGACCTTCTACAGAGGTGTGATGGAGAGTGTTCTGATGTACTGCATTGCAACATGGTACTCCAGCTGCAGTATGTCAGACAAAAAAGCCCTGCAGAGGATAGTTAAGGGAGCTGAGAGGGTAATTGGAGTTTCCCTCCCCTCTGTCCAAGAACTTTTTCAGAACTGTTGTAGGAGCAGGGTACTGAACATTGTCAAGGACCACTCTCACCCTCTGCATAAACACTTTGAACTGCTGCCATCTGGCAAACGATTCCGGAGCATCAGAGGCAGAACCACCAGACTGATTAACAGCTTCCTTCCACAAGCTGTTAGGATGCTGAACAGTTGATCCGGAATCTTTCATACATACTACTGCACCTTATGGACATTATGTATATTATTTGTACACTACCGTTCAAAAGTTTGGGGTCACTTAGAAATTTCCTTATTTTTGAAAGAAAAACACAGTTTTTTTCAATGAAGATAACTTTAAACTAATCAGAAATACACTCTAATATCTAATATACATTGCTAATGTGGTAAATGACTATTCTAGCTGCAAATGTCTGGTTTTTGGTGCAATATCTACATAGGTGTATAGAGGCCCATTTCCAGCAACTATCACTCCAGTGTTCTAATGGTACAATGTGTTTGCTCATTGCTTCAAAAGGCTAATGGATGATTAGAAAGCCCTTGTGCAATCATGTTAGCACTGCTGAAAACAGTTTAGATGGTTAGAGAAGCTATAAAACTGACCTTCCTTTGAGCAGGTTGAGTATCTAGAAAAAATTATTATTTCAAATACAAATCATTATTTCTAACCTTGTCAATGTCTTGACTATATTTTCTATTCATTTTACAACTCATGGTGGTAAATAAGTGTGACTTTTCATGGAAAACACAAAATAATCGTCTGGGTGACCCCAAACTTTTGAATGGTAGTGTATATTATAGTTCTAGTTAGTTTTCAAGTATGTCTCAGGGATGTGTGAATGGCTGTGTTGGGGTGGGGGGTGAGGGTGTGTGTGAGTGTGTCTTAAATTATGTTCTTTTTACTTACAGTATATGGATGCTGAGAGAAACGCAATTTCATCTTGCCTGCACTACAGTTGTATGTACTGCAACATGACAATAAAGGTTGATTTGATTTGAATTTGATTAGACACCGTGATCTCAATCCCACTGTAAGATGTGATTTTTTTTTCAGAACACCTTTTAAAAATGAAAGTCAAGATGGAACATACTTAGTATAAGCTGAGATGTATCACTGGTGTCCTACAGTATTTTTTTTTAAAAAATCACTATTTGATTTACAATAAATTATGGGGTGGGGAAAAAATTGCTACAGTATAGTATTGTGATACTTTGTGTTGGCAATAACATATTGATTCACTTCAGATTCAGTTCATAAATTTGTGGTGGGAACATTAATCGAGATTAATCATGTTAACCTTGATTAATTGCCAGCGTGATAAATGTGATTCATTTGTCATTGGGAGCATATGGGAGAGCGAGACCATATTGTGATATTTTATTATACCTCCTTTACACAGCACAGAGATCATTGGGAGACCATTGAGTGCTCAAAAATTGACCTGCTTTCTCAACAGTCTCCATCTGTGTAAATGTTTAGGAGATTATTGTAAGATTTTCATGGTGAGCATTAGAGATCTTTGAAAGATCCTTGAGAGGCCACTGGGAAACCAGGAGAGATCGCTGCAAGATCAGGACAAATTACTGAGGAATCATTCTTCTACTTCATTTACACAGGGGTGGAGATCAATGAGAGATCACTGATCAATTAAAAAAAAAGGCCAGATCTCTGAACGATCTTTTAGTGATCTGTACAGTCTCTACAGTCATCTCCACGGTCTCTGTGCTTTGTAAAGGGGCCCTTGCAAGTATTAATAAATTGTTCCATATACAAACTGTGGTTTTTGGTTACAAAACTAACAAAAGCGATTTCCTTTTCAGTCCACTAGATGGTGCTAAAGGCTCACTGTCTGGCTAGGTCAGTGCAGCAAAGGAGCGACTCATGAGATCTAGCCAGGAGTTGGACCGGACAAAGTTTGGGTTGGGAAATTCCAATATATGACATTGTAATACTTAACATATAGAAAGATTTGGATATTATCATATCGTGGGTCTGTTCCAGTTCCCACCCCTAAATATGAAGAGTTTGTTTGCAAAAACAGATAAACGCCACTTCCAAGAAAATTTCCCTCTTTACATCAAACAGTTGTTAACATTACCTACTTATAGAAGTTTAAATTGTTTTTTCTCAAGATCCGATATGTCCTATGTTATAGACACTACAAATTCATGTTGTAGGTTTTTTTCAAAAGCCAATAAACGACGGGAGTGTTTTTTTTTTTTTTTTTTTACAAAAGCAGATAACTCCACACAGCAAATCAGCGCTTGGTATTTGTGCTTTGTGACTCATCTTGGCTGCGTTCCCGGTCTGCTCGCTCTGACTGATTTCCCTGGCTGTGTTCATAATGTTCACTCACGCACTCCCTCCCTACTCGCTATATAGTGAATTTAGATATAGTGGACTATACAGTAAACTCAATATAACAATAAAATTAACCACTTTCGGACACTACTGGGCTTGTTTTCGCGGCATGGTTAATGACGTCATCATGTGAGACAGTAAAACATAACAGTCTAACGGTGGTAAAAAAAAAAAAAATGAATACCTGCATGTAATTTGTAGTAAATATGTATTAAATCAAATAGTTTTTGCTGAATTATTAAATATAAATACCTTAAGGTAGTTTATGTTGTGATGTGAAGCTCTACTCTCACTGCTCCGTTGGCTGCGCATTCACTATATAGTACACTACATAGGGAGGGGGTGAGCATTTCAAACACACCACCTGATTGCTGTGGGTGATTTCCTTGCCATTTTTTTTTACAATTTTGTTGCCTTTTATGTCAAATATGGATAATTTTGATGAAGCAGATGAACCAGTGATGCGTTCACCAGTAGGGCGCAAACGAGGTCGGAACAGCGAACAGTATTCAGAATTGCTGCTACTATGATCTTCTGTTATCAGAATTCTTGCTACTTTGCTGCTGTATATCTCTTCACATTAACATTAACTGCAACCATTTGCACAAATGCTATATCTGCTGCCGTCTGTCTGTTTGTCACTGCAATACTGATCACATGCAGTCCTAGCTGTTACTATCTGCACCTACACTACCACATTGAACTTCAACTACAGGTATTACATCTCTAGTTGTCTGTATATAGGATTGCTGGGTTTTATCATCGTTAACCGTTTATCTCAATTTTGCACTATGGGAAGTCTGGGTCTTTCTTGTCGCCATTTGCACCACGGGTTGCATTACTGTACATATTGCATATTAGATTGCTGTTGTTGATTTCTTATGTGTGAAATGTCCTATGATGTTCCTATGTATAACGACTCCTTATGTGTGAAAAAATTATCCATCCTTGCACTGCATCACTCACAATCATAGGACTCGCTATGTCATCATCAAAGATCAAAGGCAGGCTCAAGAAATCTCTGTCTGTCTGTGTGTCACGACCCAAGATCATAGGACCGCCTATGATGTTCCTATGATGTCTGCATGATATCCTATGATGTTCCTATGTATAAACGACTCCTTATGTATGAAAAAATTATCCGTCTTTGGACTGCATCACTCACGATTATAGGACTCGCTATGACATCATCAAAGATCAAAGGCAGGCATCACTCACGCTCACTCATGATCATAGGACATCAAAGATCAAAGGCAGGCATCTCTCACAATCATAGGACTCTCTATGACATCATCAAAGTTCATAGGACTCGCTATGACACCATCAAAATTCAAAAGCAGGCATCACTGAATGAGTGCTGATGAAAAATGAGTGATTTAATATAGCAATGATGATACAGAGTGAAGTACATGGCAGTAATGCACCAGTAAGCTGGTTGCCAACCGCCAATCAAATCTAAAAGAAGAAGAAGAAGAAAAGTGCTGACGTGGTTGCTTGCACCCTTGCTTACACCTGCTTTCTATGGGCATGCACAGGTAGGCACTAGAATGATTACTGGTTCTTCTTCTTCTTTTATATTTGATTGGCGGTTGGCAACCAGCTTACAGGTGCATTACCGCCACTGACTTGATTATCATCACTCTATAGCTTTGTATAAGGAGTTCTGAACAACTCCTTATGTGTGAAAAAATTATCCGTCCTTGGACTGTGTCCTCGGTGCCATCGCTTTGCTGTCTTGCTTTTATTGATAGATATTTTATACTGAGGAATGTGTGCTGCAGCTCCACTACGACCAGTTGTAGGATCCTTGGAACCATCGGTAAATGCTATCAGCCTGTTTCTGAAGTTCTGTTCAGTATATTTATGCACTATATAATCTGATGCTGATTGCTTATGTTGCGTCCTCAGTTGTTGCATTTCAAAATCTACCAGTGGCATCTTAAACAGCCATGGAGGAATAGCAGACCACATGACCACTGGGCTAAGATCTATGTGTTTTTTATCCTGCCTGCTCAGCAGTGGCATCACTTATCCATCCAAAGCTACCAATGTTGGACTCATTGTGTTCCCAGCAATCATTAGGAATAGCTTTTGCAGGATGTGGCCTCTTATGCCCCTTCAAGTTGATCCAGTATGCCAGCATTAATTTGGTTCATACCTGTGCATGCCCGTGCATCCCCGTAGAAACCAAGTATAAGCAAGTATTTCTGCATGCCCATAGAAAGCAGGTGTAAGCAAGGGTGTAAGCAAGCACGTCAGCACTCGTTCAGTGATGCCTGCCTTTGATCTTTGATTGTGTCATAGTGAGTCCTATGATCTTTGATGAGGTCATAGCGAGTCCTATGACCTTGAGTGATGACTGCCTTTGATCTTTGATGATGTCATAGTGAGTCCTATGACCGTGAGTGATGCCTGCCTTTGATCTTTGCTGGTGTCATAGTGAGTCCTATGATCTTTGCTGATGTCATAGCGAGTCCTGTGATTGTGAGTGATGCCTGCCTTTGTTACATCGGAACATCATAGGACATTTCATGCATAAGGAGTTGTTATACATAGGAACATCATAGAACATCATGCAGACATCATAGGTGGTCCTATGATCTTTGGGTGTGACACACATACTGACACACAGACAGATTTCTTGAATTTATAAGTGATTTTGCACTATGGGAGGTCTGGGTCTTTCTTGTCGCCATTTGCACCATGGGTTGCATTACTGTACATATTGTATATTAGACCGCTGTTGTTTTCTTTTTTCCAGCCTTATTCCTGTTCTTTTTATGCTGTGCACACCAATGAAAGAGAGAAACGCCATTTCACTTCTCCTGTATGTCCTGTACCTATAGTAGTATTGACAATAAAATCTTTGAATCTTGAATTAAAGTTGGGGCTGCACAGTGGCGCAGTGGTTAGCACTGTGGCAGCACAGTTTTACCCTCGGCCGGGGGATCGCGGGGACCGTGAGATCGTGGGTTCGATCCCTGCCCCCGGCCAACAGTGATCTGTGTGGAGTTTGCATGTTCTCCCCGTGTTTGCATGGGTTTACTCCGGGATTTCTCCGGTTTCCTCCCACATGCCAAAAACATACAGGTTAGGGAGTTAAGGGGCGCTTGCGCACGCAGCGACCGGCAGCTGGTGGTTTGTCACCAGACTGCAAAACAAATCTACCTATGGGTACAAAATAAGTAATAAAAAAAAAATATGAGTGGATATGCCTAAATCAATGTGTCAACCATACTACATTGATGCTTTTAGACATTCAAGTATGTTCCAGACAAACTAGCATGGTTTTCGTGACATGTCTGTTTTTGCAAAAGAATGGCTTGTGGACTTATTTTTTTGCGAAAAAAAAAGTACTAATAAATTGCCAAAAAGTAACTGAGTTTATGTTTGATTTCTTTGCTTTATTATGTCTGAGATACTCATATTTCAAGTCATCATGTCTTAGAAGCTGAATTGGAAATACTAACACCTATAAACCTACAGATGAAAAAGTGTTTTTTCTCAATATGAAACCAATTGGACTTATCTGTTTTTGCAAAAGAACTCTTCATATTAACATTGAAAAGAAAGGCTTAAAATTCATGAAACCACTCCTGATTTTATAAAAGGAAACTGAAATTTGCCCCAAAATAAAAAGTCTTTTTTTATTTTGCAAGTTAAAATAAATATAGATTTATGAGAAGTGTCAATGTAAAAACATTTTAGCAGATGTCACTACAAAAGCAAAGTGGAGTGGAGAGTCAGACGTTGGAGCAGGCGGACCCGTGTCTTCTCCTGCTTCCTTTCCTGAACGGCCCGGTGTCAGTCTGACAGCATCCTGTCACATTGTCTCATTCAAATGTCTACTCATCAAAGGTGAGGTGGACCACAGGTTTTCAACCTTTGCCTGGTGTGCCGCAAAAAATTGTGTGATTCAGTAACATTGTCTGGTTTCACTTGACAGGTCCAAAAACTTGGCCAATTTTTTGGACATTTCAGGTTAAGTTGGACAGTTTGTTGGGTTTTTTTTTTGGCACATGTGGGGTCCCCAGGATCCCTGGTTGAAACTCAGTGAGGTTGCCAATGACCCATGTTACTTGTTGAGGAGTTCAGCAAGGGAACCTATCCATCATCATCATCATCATAGCAGTCTGTCGGGGGTGACAATGACTGTTTCATTTAGCTCTGATCAGATTCCTCCACGCAGCTCTGTCCTTCGCCCTCCGCTGCCAGGAACTCCTGACCCTGTTAACCCGGGCGACGTCCGAGCTGGTATGAGTTGCTTTCTGACTGACCATTTCATGAAACTGCTTGCAAAGTATTTGAGTGCCACTAGCTTTTGTTGGGCTAGCGTGACAGATAGAGGTATTATCAGTGGCAAGGACAGGCCAAGAAAGGAGGCCCTATTCAAACTACAAATGCAACCAGGGGTTGGAGGGTTTCCAGGGCTACTTGATCAGTTTGAAGTGGACTTCAGTGTAACTTTTCAAAATAGAAGCTAGGTCCGTCTGTTGCTTTTAGGCTTAATACTTTTACTCCAATGGAAAACTTTGGTCCTTTAAGATTTTTTTATGTCATACAAAAGTTCATCAAATTGAAACTAAAATGTTTCTTTCTAAGGTTCAATCTCTACTTCCTGGTTTCTTGGTATTGGGCGATTGATGAGCTTCTGTTGTCTTTTGTATTTTCCAGGTTAATCTGTTCACTTTCTGCTTCACCCCAAGGTAGTTCATTGTAGATGGCAGCCAAGCAGCTACTTTCTCATTGGGTTTCTGTCTAAAGTAAGCCATGCTTTCATTATGCACTAAAATAAGACAGAAAACACTGGGCAAGTAGCTTTACTCTAGCAAAGACACACTTTGGTGTATTGATTCCCTCTGGTCCATGGGTGTAGATCAGTATAATGGGGTCACAGAGTTGCTTGCTACACCAGTTTGTAGATAACATTAGGCAGCCTGATTGATTTTGCTACCGCCATCTACACTCTGATGTGTATTTGTGTTATCATGGTTGCCTGTAAATGGAGCCAGCATTGGAATTGTGTTTGATGGCTTTCTAACAAGCAGCAGGATTTATTGTCTTCACAGAAGAAGAAGGAGACTCAGAGTGAAACGGGTTTAGAAGGAGAGGCACCAGAGAATACAGTCAAACTGACATAAGTAGTGTAATCATTCAGGAAATAGAAAGATGGACGTGTGTGTGTGCACATGTAACCTCTCCTGTCTGTTGTGGGTCTGCTCTGCTCTCTATTCCTGTCACCCACTGACAGTGGTGCGTCAGCTCAGCCCTGCTTGTGTGTGTGTGTGTGTGTGTGTGTGTGTGTGTGTGTGTGTGTGTGTGTGTGTGTGTGTGTTGGTGATGGATCTTCCACTGCTTCATTCCTTATGCTTTTCATCACAGACCTGGCACATCAGTGGGGCTGTCATTGATACGGAGCTGCTGCTGCTGCTGCTGTCTGGGAGGGCAGTGGCTGACTCTTGTCTTCAGTGGGGGTCACCTGTCACTGACTGGTGCTGGTGTGGACTAATTCAGGTGCTGAGCTGAGCAGGTAAAGAGATAAAACCAGGTCCTATTTGGGATCGGTCAGCGTAGGATGAAGGCTGTCTCTTTTCTGGGGTCTGTGGGCACCAGTCACCCTGTAGCAGGAGGAGAACAGCGGTCCATCATTCAAGTAGAGAGGTGTCTGAAACTCATTGTGTTTACATGGTTATGAGTAGGCCTGTAAGCATAACAGATTTTGGTAGAAATGATCACGCTAAACAGTATTATCGTTGGCATTATGAAGACCATTTTATTCCCAGAACATAGTGATATAATGATAACAGTCTTTTCTAACGGCATTGAAATTGTATTAATTAACAATATTAAATACTGGAATTGAAATGAAAAAAAAAAAACCAAAACACTGAAATAACCTAAATAAATAAATGTTTTCATCTCCTTGGCTATAACGGTGTCTGTGAGCGTGGGTCATGTTGGTCAAAGGCTCCTTCATATCAGACTGTGGGGAAATGAAGGCTCTGCATGTCTGACCACAGCTTTGTTTCCACTTGGAAAACTGAGTGGGATCATTACATTTTTGATATGTTTTCAACTTAGTTGTACTGCCAGTTGTTGCGACAGTTTTAAAATGCAGGCGACATACCAACTCATTGTCATAACTGACATTACATTAGCGCTCCTCACTCATTTGGTTTCAATCTGAAATGCTTCCATGCCAGAACTTTGGAATTCAATTTTCCTTTTATTCTTCCAAACTTTCTGCGATTCCACAGCCGTCAGAAAGTTTGTTTTCAGCACGCTGAGATAAAGCGCTTCAACTGTTTACACTTTGTCAAGGACGACCTACATGTGTGGCTTTACGTCATCGTTAGCACCTCAGGTTTATGAGGATTCTGAGAGGCAGCACAGTAGAGAACTACATAATAAACATGTGTTACAGACCTTATGGTTTATTTTGAGTTTGTTTTTTTGGGGGGGTGTAAAATTCATTCACACAGTCGGAGTGTTGTAAAATGATTGACAATACACTCTGTCGCACGGAGCATATGTCATATGCACGTATGGTAAATGTGTGCTAGTATAAGTAACGACGTGTCCATTTGAGACCAATCGAAGGGCTTTGCAGTACGAACCAATCACACAATTAAAAAGAAACTGAGTTTTAGGCTCAGTTGGGGCAGATAGTGTGAACAGCCGCTTTGCTCTGTCTCACTGCCCCTGCTGTGTGCATTAGACCCGCCTCCACAGAGAAGGTGCTGACAAACTAGAGAGGGACAGATGCCTTAAATAGCTACTAAATAACTACAGACCTGTGGCTTTAACATCTGTCATCATTAGGCCTGTCGCAATAACTGCAATTATGTAATACTGTGCTATGGACAAGCCTATCGTGGAGGATAACGAGCAACCACAACAATCGCAGTGTTCACTTTTGTGTGTATGGCTAAATCTCATTGTTCACTTATGTGCCCCTATTGATTAATAAATAAATTGTTAAACGTTAAGTGTATTTTTATTGCATCCAGTACTGTGGAAGCTTCCACAGCACCATGTGGGGCACTCTCTCCAGACGGACTCCTGAAAAAATTGTCCCTGCCTCCAAAATTTCACCTGGATGATGGGTTGTTTGCACTGCTAGCCTGCTAGCCTTGTTAGCACGTCTGTGGCAGGAGTCTATGGGTAAAAATCTCCGACATTTCAATTTAGCTACAGAGGTCCCGGTCTTTCTGTCTCCAGATGAGTGTCAGTCTCATTTTCAAACTAGTTTACTCTCCAATGTTGATATTTTTACTCCAGTTACAGCAGAATCTCAAGGCCATTACTAGCTAGTGCTATCCCTCAGACATGAACGTGCAAATGTGTGATTTGCATGTGTTTGCCTCTTTCCTTTGACTTTGTATGCATTTGCGCTGTGCAAAGAATTTGCTTCGCATTTGGTGTGAATGCACCTTTATTGTACATTCTCCAGTGTGAATGTGGTATTAGTAGAGAGGGGTTTTTTTTTTTTTTTTGGAGGGGGAGCTCTTCACTGAGGCTCCAGCCATTTCCTGTCCCTATAGGTCTGTGCATCTGTTCAGAGGACTAACAGAATCTCACACACACACACACACACACACACACACACACACACACACACACACACACACACACACACACACACACACACACCAGCTAATTGGCCACTTTATGGACTGGTGTGTGGTAGGGAGACTAAAGTGAAGCCCAGCAGCAGAATTCTGATTGATGTTATCATTGGCCATCTCTGCAGCCCGCTGCCACACACTTACTCACCCACTCACTGTGCTCTAGCCAAACTCCATTACACCCATTAGCTTATCTGTGGAGAGAGACATGGAGAGACAGACATCCATCCCACGCAGGTGTGTATCACAGATAGTGTAATCCTGAGATAAAAACTGGATAGGAAGCAGACCAAAAAGGTACAGTTTTTGCACATGCTGTGAAATGTCCAGTAATTCTACCACAGTTCACCTCATGCAGCAGTTCTACCACCAGTACCTTGTAGACCCACTCCAGGTGTCTTATGATCTCATTTAGAATATTCATTTCTTTGATTCCCCAGCACAAGTTGTAATGTAGACATTGTATTTTGGGCTAAATCGGGTCCGTCGGTCCAAGCCTTAATTTAGCCCACAAAACTGGGCTGTGTTAGTCCATCTACCACAGACCATATTTAATCAGAAATAAAGTTGTTGAAAATTGGGCCAAAAATAGTCCAATAAATTGGGCTGTTTAGTCCACAGAATTTGGCCCAAATTTATCCTCAAAATAGTTTTTGACATTTGGTGATGGTGAAGGTCTGAATCTCAAAAGTCAAACATACTTTTACAACCACTGGCAGTCTTTGTTAAAAGTGCTTTATAAAAATGTATATTTTAACAGCTTTTTTTAAAGTTCAACATTTGGCAAAATGCTTGTTCCATAATATCTGGAACAATCTGAAACCAGCGCTAGTGCTATTGTGCTGTATAATAAAGCACTATCTGGTCTGCTGATTGGTCGCTCAGGTGGATGCCGTGGGTGGGGGTCTGCTTCTGTGGCCTGCGCCGGTGGTCTCCCTGGTCACTGCCGGGCACTGGTGCGTGTTCACGCTCGCTGCATCTGCTTCGCAGCCGCCTTATGAAACAAGGGTGAATGAGGGGTGAGTTTGAATGGGTACAGAAGTGAGAGAGAATGGGTCGGTCTGGGTGAGTGAGAAGGAGTTAGTGCATATGGGTGCGCATGGGAGCATGTGGGTGTGAAGGTGTGGGGAGGGGTGTGTCTGCGAGTCGAGAGGTGCTGGATTAAGGGGGGTAGTGCCTCTCGGCAATGTGGGCTCCCCTGGGCGGGGGGACTTCTTTGGGCATGGGCGTCCCCGGGGTGTGCGACAGAGGCGCTGGGGCGGGCCTGCTGGGGGAGGGGGTGCCTGGGGGGGCTCGCGCCGGGGGAGTGCGGGCCGGTCTCCGCCCCGGGGGTTGGGGTCGCTGGCCTCCTGGTGCCTGAGGCCCGGGGCGGGCGTTGGCCCCGCTGGGGGGGTGGGGGTCGGGCGGGTCTGGGGGGGTGGGCTCGCCGCGCCGGCCACCGAGCAGCCTGGCCTCCCTTGATCGTCCCTCCGGGGGCGGATGCCTGGCTTTCCTGGGGCTTGCTGACCTCGGACGTTTGTGCCCTGTGGGGGTTGGTGGCGCTTCCTTGCCTGCTCAGGGTTCCTGGGGGGAGAGCTGCTGCGACCGGCCCTCTGCTTCGTATGTTTCCTGACAAACCACTCACATGCACACACTTATTTTTTACGCGTTCTCATATATGTGCATGCAGACATACACGCACAAGTGTCTCTTCTTTAACAGGTGTGGAAACCAGACTCGTGTTGAGACATCTTCGGTGGAAGAAGCAGTTTGTCTTTTGTTTGTTTTAGTTGTTGGTTTGTTTGTTTTTTTGTCTGTTCCCCTCCCTTTTCTTTCCCCCCTCCACACACTTCCCTTTCCTCTTCCCCATCCTGTTGGGTCTTCCATGGGTAAAATAAAGTATTAAAAGTTATTACAGGAGGAGTCTACAACAATATACAATACACAGTTAGGTACTGTATAAGCTCCTCTTGGCAAAGTAAATCTGTTTTGGCACAATAAGGGTGACAGATCCCTGTTCTGTTTGCCTAGCTGCCTGACAGGACAAGGGGAAAAAAAAAAGCACTATCTGAATACAAATACATTCTGCAAATTTCTTCTTCTTCTAGATTTGATTGGCAGTTGGCAACCAGCTTACAGGTGCATTACTGCCACATACTTCACTCCATATCATCACTCAATAGCATTCTACAAATTTGTCTCTATGTTGTGTCTTTATATTGACTAGTGCATACCTGTGCATGCCCGTAGAAACCAAGTATAAGCATTTCTGCATGCCTGTAGAAAGCAGGTGTAAGCAAGAACATCAGCACTCGTTCAGTGATGCTTGCCTTTGGTCTTTGATGGTGTCATAGCGAGTCCTATGATCTTTGATGATGTCATAGCGAGTGCTATGATCGTGAATGATGACTGCCTTTGATTGTTGATGATGTCATAGTGAGTCTTATGATCTTTGCTGATGTCATAGTGAGTCCTATGATTGTGAGTGAAGGTTGCCTTTGATCTTTGATGATGTCATAGCGAGTCCTATGATTGTGAGTGATGCAGTCCAAGGACGGATAATTTTTTCACACGAGTTGTTCAGAGCTCCTTATACATAGGAACATCATAGGACATCATGTAGACCAGACCTCATAGGAACATCATAGGCGGTCCTATGATCTTTTAGCGAGTCCTATGGTCGTGACACACAGACACACAGAGATTTCTTGAATTATATGATGTTCACACCTTATTATAGTTATTGAGATTACTATTTTAATCGCCATTTTCTGTTTCTCCCTGCGGCAGTCTTGAGAGTCACATCCCTGTCAGTGTGTTTATGTCTTCGCTGTAAGTTGTCCAGCCTTCCATGGCTTATGTTTATCAGCCATGAGCTTTGTTTTTTCACAATAAATTATGGAAAACATCACCCTGCGTTTGAGTCCGTCAATATGTAAACATGACGGTGTGCTGCGTTACCTGGGTCTAGAGGAAGTGGACAAGTTGAGATGAAGTTTGTGCAGCTGAAAAAGTTAACTGTGATGTAAGTTATGTTCCAATACAAGTGCATCAGAATCCATTCATGATCAATGCACTGGGTATGCTAAAATCATTTGTTGAACACGTTATTAAAAATATCATGTATTTTCATATTAAGTTGAGGTAGTTGTGTTGTCTTCCTTGGGGAATGTGTCTTTACATGCCAGTTAATCATCAGTGTAAGACAAAGGACATGTGGGGTAGGCAGGAAAAATAAAAGCATATATCGTTATCTGCACCAGCAATCAGCCAAACTGTTTTCAGAATATCAGCAATAAATAAATGGATCTAATATTAGGCGTCCCTGTTCCTCAGTCGAATTGACAGCTTAGTGGCATCAGTCCAATACATAAGTGAGGCTTTGCTGAAAGCAGATGGAGGCCACACACACGATATTAATGATGATAAATCAGAAGAAGTGATTACCTAAATGATCATCAGATTGTCTAAATGTGTGCACTAATTACCATTAGCTAATGAACATTATGGAGTGTATCTTTTTTGTCTTTTATTCAACAACTTTTTGACAACTGAAATTGATACAGTGTTGCGTTTTAGTGCCTGTCAGTATATGTATAGATTCTGATTCTGTTGTTAGCTGCGTTACAGTTTCTGCTGACAAAGATGTTAGTGATGTTTTTCAAACTAAAGCCAGCAGTAGATCTACTTTGGAAACCTGGCAACACAGTTGCAGAGGAGCACACATACTGTATGCACACAGGTAATAGCTGCTACACCAACACTGATTAGAGCTGTTGACCAGATGGTGCTCTCCTGAAGGCTGTAGTGTTGGTGCTGTGAGGCTGCTGTTCCACCTCTGCGTTGGGCATCTTCACATTCAGCAGTGTCTTTGCCTGTTCACGTCTTTGGACTGTTCCTGTAGGGAGCTTAACCTAAAATATAATGTCACTTTTCTGTCCTCTGAGGCATAGAAAAGATGCACAACAGAAATATGGGCATACCACCTTTAATGAAATATTTGTTTTTTGTGCAAATCCAAAGTTTAAAAAGTTCACATGGAGCTGGTGTAGAGGGAAGAGTATGTGATCAGAGGTGGGGAGAGTAGCCTGATGGTCTACTCGAGTAAAAGTAACTTGTGATATTAGGAGCAGTCACCAAAATCCTGTCTTGAGTACCAAAAATGTTCCCCAAGTAGTGGTCATGATGGTCATACATTTGCAAGGTTTGCGACTCTTTTCTCATAATTTAGCTTTTTCGGCATGCATTTAAGATAATTTTCTAATGAATTTGCAGTGTTTTCCTTGTAAATTTAATTGTTTTCCCCACATATGTAAATTTGTGATTTTGCCACTTAATGGTACAACTTTTTACAAAGACTTTATTCTCATCGATTTGTGTGATTTTTCCTCATACATTTCAGGCATTTTTTTTCTTTTCAATTTATTACTGTTATTTTTATGTGGATACACCAGTTGTGACATATTAGGCCTACACTGATATTTAAAATGGTACAGAGACCAGTGGCTGATAAATGATAGTGGTTTTTGTTTTCTTGTTTCCTCCATCTATCCCATCTTTACTGTGGGCAGACACAGAAATATACTTTATTAGTTTTGGTTGTGTGAAAGCTTCTACTGAGATTTTCGATGCACTCCACACTAATGATGTTCTACCTCTTGAATCTGATAAGTTCCACATCCAGATGACCTAGCTGTATTTTTTTGTCTAAATGTAACGTTTCTAGCACAGTTGCGGACTTGACAAACCTGGTTGAAAATCAGCAGCCTCATGTTAAGGCTGCATTCATTAGCAGTGTAACAGTGACACCTGTTGGTCCACCGCCGTCACTGCTTCTCCATCCAGCCTTGAGCACAAAATCACATCCATGGTTGTTGTTAACATTGAGCAGCATTTCTCTGTTAAATGACGATCCACTCAGTAAAAGCGTCTTTCTGTCTGTCTTTGTTTCAGAAGGAGCTGAGCCTTCCCAGAAGAGGCAGTTTGTAAGTACCCATCATCCCCTTTTTTTCTTAGGGGAGTGTTACAGGTGTGACGCAGTGAACCAAACACAGGTACACACATGGAAAAGGTAGACTGAAGGTGTGTTTTGAATGGAGTTGTGTGGATTTTCTGTCCGGTGTGCAGAGCGTGGATGACTGTTCCTCCTCCTGCTTCTGTCCATTAAATCTGGAAGCAATATCCATGTGTGATGATTCATTTAGTCTCAGCTCTTAATTTGGATTGAAGTCTGCACTGAGACTTCTGGCAGTGGTCAAAGGACAACATCATCCTCTTACATGTGAGAGAACAGCTGAGTATCCTGCTGTCTGTCAGACTTATTTCTATTTGAATGTGTGTGCTGGGACGCTAGTCTGTTGTGATTCTAGAGAAGTTGTTCATGTTTGGAACTAAAATGAAGACCTACTGATGGTTTCTGACAAGCTGTGGGAATCTTCTAGTGTAGCAATATTCAGTTTATGTACCGGGGGCCAAGTTTGGACAGCGTTCTCATTGTTTAATCCCACTCATCGCTGGAATTTCCCCATTGTGGGACTAATGAAGGCTTATCTTATCTTAAATTTTGTCCTGTAGTGACAAAGAAGGATGGACAGTGTGCAGCCCAAACAGTACATCACAGCCTTGTGTCTTTTTCTTCTTCTATAGCAGCACTATTACTCTATCTGTATTTAGCTTTAACTGAAATTCAACTTTTTTTACACAGCAGCAAAACTACAGTGATATTTTCTGTCCTACAATGGCCATAGGGTTCTTATGCTCTTCGTAAAGGTGCCTTGGGATCTTCCTACGGTATACTAACTGCTATCGTACAAAACTTTTCTGCAACTTACAGCATTCTCAAGTCGTTGGTAGGAAGATCTTATAGCTTTTGGCACATTTTGTTGACACAAATGGCTTTAAGAGGCTCCTCTGTCCTCCACTCGTTACCTGTATTAATGGCACCTGTTTGAACTCATTATCAGTATAAAAGACACCTGTCCACAACCTCAAACAGTCAGACTCCAAACTCCACTATGGCCAAGACCAAAGAGCTGTCAAAGGACACCAGAAACAAAATTGTAGACCTACACCAGGCTGGGAAGACTGAATCTGCAATAGGTAAGCAGCTTGGTGTGAAGAAATCAACTGTGGGAGCAATTATTAGAAAATGGAAGACATACAAGACCACTGATAATCTCCCTCGATCTGGAGCTCCACGCAAGATCTCACCCTGTGAGGTCAAAATGATCACGAGAACGGTGAGCAAAAATCCCAGAACCACACGGGGGGACCTAGTGAATGACCTGCAGAGAGCTGGGACCAAAGTAACAAAGGCTACCATCAGTAACACACTACGCCGCCAGGGACTCAAATCCTGCAATGCCAGACGTGTCCCCCTGCTTAAGCCAGTACATGTCCAGGCCCGTCTGAAGTTTGCTAGAGAGCATTTGGATGATCCAGACGAGGATTGGGAGAATGTCATATGGTCAGAAACCAAAATAGAACTTTATTGTAAAAACTCAACTTGTCGTGTTTGGAGGAGAAAGAACACCATACCTACTGTGAAGCATGGGGGTGGAAACATCATGCTTTGGGGCTATTTTTCTGCAAAGGGACCAGGACGACTGATCCGTGTAAAGGAAAGAATGAATGGGGCCATGTATCGTGAGATTTTGAGTGAAAACCTCCTTCCATCAGCAAGGGCATTGAAGATGAAACATGGCTGGGTCTTTCAGCATGACAATGATTCCAAACACACTGCCCGGGCAACGAAGGAGTGGCTTCGTAAGAAGCATTTCAAGGTCCTGGAGTGGCCTAGCCAGTCTCCAGATCTTAACCCCATAGAAAATCTTTGGAGGGAGTTGAAAGTCCGTGTTGCCCAGCGACAGCCCCAGAACATCACTGCTCTAGAGGAGATCTGCATGGAGGAATGGGCCAAAATACCAGCAACAGTGTGTGAAAACCTTGTGAAGACTTACAGAAAATGTTTGACCTCTGTCATTGCCAACAAAGGGTATATAACAAAGTATTGAGATAAACTTTTGTTATTGACCAAATACTTATTTTACCAAGGAATTTACCAATTAATTCATTAAAAATCCTTCAATTTGATTTTCTGGATTTTTTTCCCCTCATTTTGTCTCTCATAGTTGAGGTATACCTATGATGAAAATTGGAGACCTCTCTCATCTTTTAAGTGGGAGAACTTGCACAATTGGTGGCTGACTAAATACTTTTTTGCCCCACTGTAGAGTACAAGTATGTGCTGTAGTGAGGGGTAGAAATTAGCAGCCATCACTTAACAAAGTGGGCTGCTCAATGATCAGCCTACCCACCACTGTGACGAGTAAATGACCAGCGAAGTCTTCCTTCAGGAAAAGCCCATCTGTCATCATGTCCTTCACTTTTGTTATTTCATTGTGTAGGCTGGAGGGGAGCAGTGACAATAATTTGAGACACTAGGTTTCTGATTTTAATAAACTGTAAATCACAATCATCAAAATTAAAACAAAAAAGATTAAATCATTTTACTTGTAAGAAACATAGTGATAATATGTATAATAATATCTGAAAGTTTACGTTAATTGTACTTTAATTGTTAAAAAATGAAAATTTTCTATATATATAAATTAAAACAGAACTAATTAATCATTTTCATTTTTGCTAACCTTGAGAGAGGATCTATGAAAAAGAAGTATGCTTCAGAATTGTTCTTTCAGTCTTTCTGTTCTGGAATGAAACCAGACAAGTGAAGTCATAGTTTGTCTCTGAGATTTAGAATCAGCTTTGAAAGCTAGGAAGCAGTTAGCTCAAAGTTAGCTCAAATGTCGAGCCTTTTTTGGATTTTATAACAAAGATTGAAGGAAAGACCTTAACATGACACACAACTCGCAAGAAGCGCTGCATGTAAAAAAAACAAAACAACAAACACTTGGAATACGTGAGCCAGCACACGTCTCAGAGCAGCATTAGCAACAGCGAAGCTAAAAACAAACAGGCATGGAGCTTTTTATCCGATTGCCAAGTAAGTAATGTTTATTTATGTAGCACTTTTCAAAGACATATAGTCACAAAGCACAGTACAATAAAATTGAATAAAAGGAAGTTGATAGATAAAAATAATTTTAAAAATACAAAAACAAGTTAAAGCACAAGATTAAAATAATTTAAAAATATCAGACTTACCTTTAAAAAAACAGTTGAATTGAAACTCAATGGAAATACTCGTTAAACTAAAAAGTTTTCAGCTGCTTTTTAAGAGTCCACAGAGTCAGATTCACATATCTGGAGTGGGAGTCTATTCCAGACACCGTCAACCGTCCTCCCTGTGTGCAAAGATGTATCTGTGTGGAAAATGAAGCCCTGAGAATAGTTTATTATATGAAATAGAAAAACAGACAGAACACACGTAAGTCTGTCTGAAAAAACTTTATTTACATTTTTGCACTTCCTCCTTTTATCTCCGTCCAAAAAAACTCCGCCTTCACATTAAAACTCTGCCTTCACATTAAAAGATCAAATCTGTGTGTGAGACCAACAACTAATGTCACCACAAAAGTGTCTTTTTTCCTTTGCTTAACCACTTGCACTCCGGGCAATTTTCCTAAAAATGCCCAAAAATAACGTGCCCAAAGTAAATCGAAAGCTGTTATTCAACCCTTTGCAGCATTTTCATGGGGTTGGTCTCATTTAAAAGAAAACACTTTGAATTTTTTGGCAAAAAAAACATAATCTATCTACGTGCTCCGGCCACTGAGTTACAGTCATCTAAACATACTGAACTTGAAGAAAAAAAATTGGACACAGTGTTTTTTTGGATACAAATGCTTGTAAATAACACACAGCTGTCCGATCCGGCTGGAAAATGCAACAGAAATGTAGAACCAAGTGTTATCCAGCTGAGATCCAAATTTGGTAACAATACCACAAAAAATGAATATTTTACACAGCTTTGTTCTCAGGCTGTTCCCAGGCGTTTTGGAACTGTGCCAAATTGTGCCAAATGGCACAGTTTGGAAAAACGTCTGTAACTTTTGAATAATTCAATGTAGAATCTTCATTTTAGGCTCTAATGAAAGGTCACACTCAGGGCTGTGTGTGTGTGTGTGTTTGTGGGCGGGGGGTCGTCCCCCCCCCCCCCGCTACCAAGGACCAAATTCGGCCCTCGCTACATGACGGAATACACTCTTTTTTTTTTTCCTTGCATGTTTTCACAGCGGCTCCCCCCCCCCTCGCTACTGTGTGTGTGTGTGTGGGGGGGGAACCGTGAACGGACCGTGAACGCCCCCCCCCCCCCTCGCTACAGAAGAGGGCCATCGCTACATGATGGAATAGACTGATATGCTTCCTCCCGCGGACCGGGGAGCGTTCGGACTGTGCCCCCCCCCCGCTGCGGGGGGGGGGGCGTTCACGGTCCGAACACGGCAAATGAACCGTTTATCGCGGCGCACGCACTTCGTATTTCGTGCGCAGTACAGTTGTAATTTACTGATCGGTCAAAAGTCATTTTTGGATTACAGTTTTCAGGGATAAATAATAATTTAGCTTATAACACCTGGCAAACAGCTCTTCCCATGCGTCAGACGAACGCGACGCTGCTCCGCTCGTGGATCCCGATCAAAACATAATTCCATTATTGCCGTTTTGGCGAATGATTTACGACTTTTGTCGTCGGCCTCCGTCTATTCTGCTGGAATGAGTGCAGGTCCCACTTGTGGGTGTTCTCCATGCTGCTGGGTGAGCCTGGGTCTGTAGGAGATTCGTACGGAGTCCTTCTGCAGCAGTAAATATTGCTTCACCCAGCCAGAATTTCTGTGCTTCAATTGGCTCCTGCGTTCACAGTAGGCGGGTCCTCCTTCCTAGATTTTCATTCATTGGTTCTTCAAGGTTTCAGAAACCAATTCAAGGCTCTTATTAGTCGAATGAGAGGTCAATCAGATGAACTAATCTGTTCGCGGCTGTCTCTGCAGTTTTTTTTTGAGTGGCGCTTGGACGCTACTACATCACCATCACCACCATCATGCGTCATGCGCACGAGCGCGCTCTCGCGCACCCTCGTGCGTCATAGGACGCAGAGACTTGCCCGCCCGCGGAACAACGGAGCGCAAGTGGTTAACAGAACTCACATTATCAGGTGATCAAATTTATCCACATGGGTAGAAATGTTTCAGTTTACAACACAATTAATACTTGATGGTATAATAAGTGACTTAGCGATCTGGGGCATTCGTGTCCCAATAATTCCACTGAAAAGTTGAAAACCGCTCTCCTTCAGGAAGTACTGAGATCTTCAAAGACAGCGGAGGTGGAGATATTGCACTCGCCTCAGAGTGCTCTTGTTTTGTAAATCTTAAACAATAACGGAGGTTTGAAAACTAATAGTTTAACCTCTTGCACTCCGGTGTACCGCGGACGGGCACGTCTCTGTGTCTCAGAGCGCACGAGGGCGCACGAGAGCGACCTCGTGCGCTCTAGGACGCACGAGGGCGCTGCGTCCAAGCGCGCACTGAAAAAAAAAAGGCTGCACTTCCGTTCTTCCACTACAGACACAGCCGCGAACAGATCAGATATGATTGACCTCTCATTCGACTAATAAGAGCCTTGAATTGGGTTTCTGAAACCTTGAAGAACCAATGACTGAAAACCTAGCAAGAAGGACCTGCCTACCAATGCTGTGAATGCAACGAGCCAATTGAAGCACAGAAGTTCGAAAGCTGTTTTGTGTAAGGCTGGGTGAAGACAGACTGCTGCAGCAGATGAAAAAAAGGACCCGCAGGAAGAACCTGCCACAGACCCAGCAGCACGGAGACCACCCACAAGTGCGACCTGCACTTATTCCAGCAGAATAGACGTTTAGGATTCTCTTCCATGGTCATCATAGACCGATGGAGGCCGACGACGAAGGTCGTAAATCATTCGCCAAAACCGCAATCATGGAAGCGCAAAACCGCAATAATGGAATTATGTTTTGACCGGGAACCACGAGCGGACCAGCGTTGTGTTCGTCTGACAATGAGGAAGAGAAGTTCACCAGGACGCTGCTGCTGTGAAGAGGTAAGTGTTATAAGCTAAATTATTCTTTATTCCTGAAAATTGTAATCAAAAATGACTTTTGACCGATCGGTAAATTACAACTGTGCGGCGCACGAAGTCCGAAGTCTGTGTGCCATGGTACACGGTTTGTGCGCCGCGTCCGGACCGTGAATGCCCCCCCCCCCCCGCTACAGAAGAGTAGAGGGGGGAGCTGCGGTGACTGCGCCGCGGTCGCCACATCGCCACATGAGTGTATTCCGTCATGTAGCGATGGCCGATGTCCGTCCTCTGTAGCGAGGGGGGGGTCAACCCCCCCCCCCCCCCACACACACACAGCCCTGAGTGTCACCTTTCATTAGAGCCCAAGATCAAGCTTCTATATTGAATCATTCAAAAGTTACAGACGTTTTTCCAAACTGTGCCATTTGGCACAATTTGGCACAGTTCAAAAACGCCTGGGAACTACCTGAGGAAAAAGCTGTGTAATATATTCAATTTTTGTGGTATTGTTACAAAATTTTGACCTCAGCTGGATAACACTTGGTTCTACATTTCTGTTGCATTTTCCAGCCCGGATCTGAAGCTGTGTGTTATTTGCAAGCATTTGTATCCAAAAAAAACACCCAGGCCAAATTTATTTTCTTCAAGTTCAGTATGTTTAGATGACTGTAACTCAGTGGCAGGAGCACTTAGAGAGATTATGACTGTTTTGCCAAAAAATTCAAAGTGTTTTCTTTTAAATGAGACCAACCCCATGAAGATGCTGCAAAGGGTTGAAGAACAGCTTTCGATTTACTTTGGGCACGTTATTTTTTGGCGTTTTTAGGGAAATTGACCAGAGTGCAAGGGGTTAACATAGTAAAGCATGTTTCTTTGAACCAATGTGTCTGTCCCAACATTCTTCACATCTTTATGAAGACTCAAAACAGCTTCATCAGATTGGTAGTTGATGTGGTCCTCATGCTCTGCTCACAAACTGTCCAGCAGCCGTGGTGGCCATCTGTCTGCTGGGCACCACGGCCACAACTCTTATTGATTGACTTTGACTTTTTATTGTCCCCAAAGAGAAATTCTTTTTCACAGCACTGCACTCGTTTGAAAACAAATACAACCACAAATACAGCCATTACAACAGCAACAATAGACAAAGTACTTCAACACAGGAATAGTCTAGACAACATCTGCGGGGTCTGCTGTTAAGGTATGTTGTGGCTGAGGGAATCAGGCTTCTTCCAGAGCGGGCCCTCCTGCACCTCAGAGCCCTGTCCCTATGCCCTGAGGGCAGTGGAGCTAGATGCTCACTGAGAGGGTGTGTCCTGTCCAGTTCTTTTGAAATTGCCATATGTGCAATGGCTCTACTATTGAGTTCAGTGAGGTTGGCTGTGGGAAGACTTGTTATTTTTGCTGCAGTATTGGTCACCTTCATGAGTTTGGTCCTATCTTTAACAGAAAGTATGCTGACAAAGGTCAGAAGCATGGCATGGCAATGCGACAAAAACTAAAAAGAAAAACAAAGAGGGTTGCACTCCCTCTGTGACACAAGCATGGGGGTGGGAATCTTTAGGCACCCAACGATTCGAGCCGATTATGATTCTCAATGCATTTTTTTTCTGTTCAGAATTGGTTTTCTCCTGCTGTGTGACAGCTTCTTACTTTTAAAGCATTTGCAATGGCCCATGAATTTACTTCCAATATCTTTTAATGTTTCAAAAAAAACAACAGGAAAAGTGCAATTGTAGCAGCACATTTGCTGCTGTAATACAGACTTCAGAGTATCCTGAAATTTAACAAATAAGACTTGTAACAAACATTCTGTTATGTGCAACAAGGCTACTGTACGATCACACTGCAGGTTTTAATGCTCAATTCTGATTTTTTTGCACACGTCACCCATATCTGATTTTCTAATGACAGTCTGAAGAGCACACATGCAATTTTTTTCACACCAGACCCAGGCCACTTTCATATGTGGTCCTATCAGATACGTATCTGATACTTTCCAAAGTGGCCTCAGTCTGAGCGGTCATGTCACATTTCTTCTGACTTTTTCCTCATTAAAGTGCGACAGACATGACAATCCTGCGGTGGAGGATGCAGCAAGCATAGCAGACACAGCTGATTTGTGCTCTCTTTTTAATCAGTCTTCTTCCCTTTATCACTGGATCCTAATTTTGTTGGCTCTGACTGCACACCTTCAAAATTTTGGGGGGGATTCAGGGCTGATAGACATTACAGGCGCACAGTAATGGCACATTTACTGGACACTGCAAATTCCTTTTTCTCTGTAAACAGCACACCGTGAATCCTGGCTGCTGTAAAATGTAAAGTTAACCCCTTGCACTCTGGTCAATTTCCCTAAAAACGCCAAAAAATAACGTGCCCAAAGTAAATCAAAAGCTGTTCTTCAACCCTTTGCAGCATCTTCATGGGGTTGGTCTCATTTAAAAGAAAACACTTTGAATTTTTTGGCAAAACAGTCATAATCTCTCTAAGTGCTCCGGCCACTGAGTAACAGTCATCTAAACATAGTGAACTTGAAGAAAATAAATTTGGCCTGGGTGTTTTTTTGGATACAAATGCTTGCAAATAACACACAGCTTCAGATCCGGGCTGGAAAATGCAACAGAAATGTAGAACCAAGTGTTATCCAGCTGAGGTCAAAATTTTGTAACAATACCACAAAAAATGAATATATTACACAGCTTTGTTCTCAGGTAGTTCCCAGGCATTTTTGAACTGTGCCAAATTGTGCCAAATGGCACAGTTTGGAAAAACGTCTGTAACTTTTGAATGATTCAATATAGAAGCTTCATCTTGGGCTCTAATGAAAGGTGACACTCAGGGCTGTATGTGTGTGTGTGTGGGGGGGTGTTGTTTATTCATTCATTCATGAATGAATGAACAAACAAGCCCCCACACACAAAGAAGCATGCCACGTAAAAAAAGTGTGGCTTTTTTTTTTTTTACAAGAAAAAATAACCTACAGTGCACTAAAAATTATTCTAAAATATTTGTAATGTAGAAGATAACAACTCCCACCCCCCCCCCCCACCCACCCCGCTATAGAGGACTGACATTGGCCATCGTTACATGACTGAACAGTCATGTGGCGATGTGGCGACTGCGGTGCACAGTCCCCGAGGTCACCGCGGCCCCCCACTACAGAAGAGTAGCGGGGGGGGGGGGGCATTCACGGTCCAGACGCGGTGCACGAACTGTGTACCGCGGCGCACGGACTTTGGACTTCGTGCGCCGCACAGTTGTAATTTACCGATCGGTCAAAAGTCATTTTTGATTACAATTTTCAGGGATAAAGAATAATTTAGCTTATAACACTTACCTGTTCACAACAGCAGCGTAGCTGGCGAACTTCTCTTCCTCATTGTCAGACGAACATGAAGCTGGTCCGCTTATTATGGACTCGTGGTTCTGGTCTCGCAACCCGGCCAAAACATAATTCCATTATTGCGGTTTTGCGCTTCCATGATTGCGGTTTTGGCGAACGATTTTTCAAAACAAATAACAGTAGTAAGAAAAATAGACTGGCGAACGCGTGTGTGTCACCCAGCCTTCGTCGTCGGCCTCCGTCGGTCTATGATGACCATGGAAGAGAATCCTAAACGTCTACTCTGCTGGGACAGCACCGCCTGTGACTGAACAGGCCGATGCGCGAATGGCAGTCCCTGTCACACAGGTCACACTTGTGGGTGGTCTCCGTGCTGCTGGGTCTGTGGCGGTTCTTCCTGCGGGTCCTTTTTTCATCTGCTGCAGCAGTCAGTCTCTCTTCACCCAGCCTTACACAAAACAGCTTTCGAACTTCTGTGCTTCAATTGGCTCGCTGCGTTCGCAGCCGTTGGTAGGCGGGTCCTTCTTGCTAGGTTTTCAGTCATTGGTTCTTCAAGGTTTCAGAAACCCAGTTCAAGGCTCTTATTAGTCGAATGAGAGGTCAATCATATCTAATCTGTTTACGGCTGTGTCTGTAGTGGAAGAACGGAAATGCAGCTTTTTTTTTCAGTGCCTCCTAGGACGCAGCGCTCTCGTGTGCACTCGTGCGCCCTCGTGCACTCTAGGACGCAGAGACGTGCCCACCCGCAGTACACCAGAGTGCAACAGGTTAATACCGATATACTGTGGAGCGGAATGGCCAGAGAACACACAGTCCAGGAGAGGGGAGTCTGTGGCGGCTTCTCCTTCCTGTGCAGGACCGGTGTTACGCCACTGGTACTAGCCATGCTGTTTATTTATTATTAACCTTATTTCTACAGGTAATCTCACTGAGACACGGGGCCTCATTTTCAAGAGAGCTATTTAATGGATCAGTTCTGTTAAAGCAGAGCTGAACACAGCAGTCATCTGGCGTGTACAGGAATGAAGCTGGTCTCATTTATTTTGTGCATAATCATTTCTGAATGATGTTCACATTTATTTTGCTGTGCTGCATCAAGGTGAAGAAGTTCCTTCCCCCTTAGTCATTCGGGGCTCATATTTACTTCCCTAAACACAACGCTGTGTCTGATGTTACATTTTCTTCTGCACATGTGGGTTACTTCATAGCTGTAGACCATTCACACTGGAGTCTGATGGGGGTCGTATTTAAATTATAATGTGAACACCCACACAGAAAAATCAGTTCTCGGCAAAAAGTCACAATTGAGCATTAAGACCTGCAGCGTGATCGTAGCCTAAGTAACTGATCCATCCATCCATCCATCCATCTTCTACCGCTTTTCCGGAGGTCCGGGTCGCGGAGGCAGCAGTTCAAGCAGAGAAGCCCAGACTTCCCTCTCCCCAGCCACCTGCTCCAGCTCTTCAGAGGGGATACCAAGGCGTTCCCAGACTAGCTGGGAGACAGCTTGGACTGATCCTTCAGTCCAAAAAAACAGAACATTTTGCTATATCAAAATCACATTCACCTTTTATACAAAAATGTTCAGTTTCCGTCACAAATGATTCAGTAGATATGGATGTTCACCATCACACGTGATAGTAATCCTACCTGCTGTCTTCAGTGATTGCCTGACTTTGGCTTTGGTCTGGTTGTACAGAGTGGGAAAGCTGTGTCTGTAAAATATCTCTGTGTGGGACGTAGCTCTGCTCTGCAATGCACATCAAAGCACGAAAGCCCTGGTTCTAGACGACGGAATATGGGCGTAAATCCTTGGCAATAAAAGCGGCAATAGATTTTGTAATTCACCTTGCCCTTCCTGAGTTGTGCGGAAGTTTTGACATTGCTTACTCAATGGTCTTTTGGTTGGCGGCAGCAGCTACAGCTGTTTTCTTTCCATCCACAGGATGGAAATGTGCAACATGGTTTTGCATGTTTGTCGTGTTTCCAAAATATTTTAGTTTAGTCTGACAGAGCTTACATATGATGTGGGTCTTGTCAAAGTCTTTTTTCCCTTTGTCTTCATAAAAACCGAAGTACTGCCATGCATTTGCTTTTAATGAAGATGGCGCCAGTTGTGTACTCCTCTCCGCCATTTTGTTTCTTTTGCGTCACGCCATAAAGAGTCCGGGCAGGTCCAGGTGCCGACTGTTTCATTCCAGCCACATTAATTACGTTATTAATAATATTTAATAATCAAAATCTTGACATTTGTGCATCGATTCTAAATCATTCATGTCTGCATCGAGATGTATCAGAAAAATGAGTATTTCTCCCACTTCTAATGCATGCACTTAGTGCTGTGAGAGTATTATTGTTGAGCCTGATCTTCACCCTCACAACTACATGCCTAGCCCTGTCCCTGAGAGGTCCTTAACCCTCAAAAGTCTGAGCAGAATGCCCCAAGGGTCAGCAACTTATACAGTGGAGAGAGCCATTTTGAGCCATGTTCGGCCAAGAAATCTCCACAGAGCTGCAAAACACCATTGAGCGTTAACATAAAGGATAAAACAGCTGCTTGAAAATCTAAACTAGCCTAACAACTTTCATAGTGTTCGGGATCTTATATCTTTAAAGGCCAAATGTCACGTAATTTTTTTTTCTAAATGACAACGAATTTAGATAAAATACACATAGCTTAAACCAAATATTCATACCGGAGACCATATCACCCACCTGTATTTACATAATTGCACAAAATACACCAGGTGAAGGCCCCACCTTGCTTGCTGGCTTGTGACAGCCAGTCCAGACCACGCCCATGTTTTTGACATCACCAGTTGTACCCTGGCTGCCCTGCCTATCCACATTCACACTTATCAACATTGGACAATCATGCCGGAAAGTGACAGCGATTGTGAACAAATTAGTTTAGTTTTGTCTTTTTTTTTTTTGTCTTTTTTTTTGTCAGTGGTTCAGACAGTGACAGAGGCATAGAACCTTACCGGTTCGAGCCGTCCGAGACGGAATCAGATGCTTTGTCTGATGACAACAGTTCCAACGATGACCAGAGAGCAGAACCAGTGGAAAATGTCATTGAACTGGACATTAATCGCCTCCAGAATTGCGAAGCCGAAGGGGGTCTGTCGAGGGCGCCCCATAAATATTGATTTTTCGGAAGCCATTATTATTACAGTGGAGGAGAGCCGCTGCTGTCAAGAAATTGACCAGATCAATATGAAAATGGAGGCGCATACCTGTCAAGTGAGACGTTTTCGCCGTATTTTGGTGCCAAGCGCGGCTGTGGGGGACGGCGGAGTGGTTTGGGACACTTTTCTGGGAAATGTTTTAAATGTAGTTCGTGTTGTTATTGTCAAATATTTTAAGGAAAATACGGGGAAAATGCAATTTTAGCAAAAACGGGCGTATTGCCATTTCTGTACGCCCAAAAGAAAAATATACTGGAAAAAAAATTGAGTGTTTTGCAGAGCACGTCCTGTGTGTGATCACCCACAGCTGGTGCTGGCAGATCGCTCAGCGTCAGCTATTCGCACTACCATGAGAAGTGTGGAGTCACTCATTAGTCTAATTGTCGGGCGGGCTGATCGCTCAGCTTGAGTTATTCTCACTACAATGAGAAGTCATTAGGACAATGGTTTAACACGTTGAGCTGTGCAGCTGTTGCGGAACAGACAGAGATCGCCTGACAAATACAGAATTCTGCTTTTTTTTTATTTTGCGCCGGACGCTGAGTTGTGTTGTTATTGTCAAATATCCATGAATTCTTAAAATATTTGACAATAACAATACGAGTTGCATTTGGGGCATTTCTCAGAGAGGTGTCCCTTGTTGCTCCGCCGTTCCTTATAGCCGCTTTTTACGGTGTTGAAGTACGGCGAAAACGTCTCACTTGACAGGTATGAAAACATTTCCCAGAGAAGTGTCCCTTATTACCCAGCTGTCCCTGATAGTCCCGTTTTAAGGTATGGGTGAAATATCCAATTTTTTCTTTCTTGTTGCTCACTTCAACCTTCCAGTCTCCATATAAACAATCAATTGAAATACCCCAAGCATCAAACTAGGGTACAATCTATTTCGTCACTTCCGCCTTCTTCCCCAGGCGATTCCAGGGGCCGTGTCAGGCCAAGCGCGGCAGTTTTAAATTAACGAATATTCCGTTGTTACTGAAGCATATGCACCAAGACCCGAACGGATCGGTTCCCTTTTATATCTAGTTTCAAGATATTTAAAGTACCCTGTTACGTGACATTTGGCCTTTAATGTGAAATGTTTCCTTCACTGATGTGTGACTATTTTCTCATTATTAGTTAACATTGTTTCTTGTACAGTTGCTACTTTTTTCTCATAAATTACCATTTTTTTTCCTTCATAAATTTGTAGCTTTTTTGCCCCGAGTTTGTGAGATTTTTGAGTTTCCATCCAAATAACAGAGAGATGCTGGTTATGGGCCACATGTGGTTTTGTAGGCGCAAGTCTAGATCCTAGTCTTAGAAGGAACACACATACACTCTCTTACTGGTGTGTAATGACATCCTCCTGTTCTACCACTTCTTCTACATCAGCTCAGTAATCGGTCCAGATTAACACAACTCTGTGTGTGTGTGTTGTGTGTGTGTGTGTGTGTGTGTGTGTGTGTGTGTGTGTTAAAGCCATGTGTGGTTCAGTTCATTGTTTATGAATTAGCCGTGTGGCATGTGAGCTGCTTTTAGCCCACCGGGGTCAGTGGTGTCCCTGCGCTTCTTGGAAACCAGAGTGGAGAGAGTGGACAGCTGCAGGAGCCTGAATCCAGGTTTCCTCTTTTCCATTTGACTCTACAACACTGGTTGAATGTGGCCAATTTGTCCTTCAAATATATCTACATAGGAGGGGAGGAAGGCTGCATTGTAAGATATATCGCATCTTCTGCTGCTAGTCTGTAGGGCTTAACTCAGATATTTGATTATTTGGATAGTCATTCATTACACTGATATGTTTTCTGTTTGTTTCTGATATGTTTCTGTCTGTTTTCAAATTTCATATTTGGACATTCACATTTCCCACCAAACTGCTCAATTTTGATGAAAATAAATTACAAATGAACTTTTATCAAAATTCCTCAAAAATCCAATGCAAATTCTGGAGAAAGCAACTTTGGCATAAAGACACATATTTAGATAGATAGATATCCAAGTGTGTGTGTGTGTGTGGGGGGGTGTACAGCAGGGAAAATAAGTATTGAACACATCAACATTTTTCTCATTAAGCATATGTGACCCGTGCTGGCAAAATGAGTCACTTTGAGGAAATTATCAAAACTGAGGTAACGTTTTTTTTTTCCATATTCTATATTGAAAGACCTTCAAAATAATATTTAATTTGTAGGAAGTGCACAAAAATGGACCCAGAAAAAGCTGATTGTTTATATTTTGGCAAGGTTTAAAAACTGGCATTCAATTGGTCGGCAGTTACGTCTTCCGCCAAAGCATATGTATTTTTAGAAAGTACAATTTCTAAGCTTTACAATGATACCAGACACTCACGGGGGTTTTCCTGGGATTTGCCGCTAGCAAACTAAAGAAAGAGTCATGATTTATGACTTCTCCTGCCTGTATCTCGTAGTGATATTACAAGATAGGTGTGCATTCCGACTCATTTTGCCAGCACGGGTCACATATTTTTGATGGAGCCATTGACCTGAGGTTTTCACCAGATATCAGTAACAACCCAAGTAATCCATACATACAAAGAAATCAAGGCAACTGTGTTCACAAAACAAGTTTTGTTTAATAAAGTAGAATGACACAGGGAATAAGTATTGAACACATAAAAAAAGAGGTGCAAAAAGGCATAGAAAGCCAAGAAATCAGCTGAAATCCATCAGAATTTAGGAAGCTATCCTATCCCCCATCAGGGCAAATTAATTTCAGCTGGTTAAGTAAATTGTAAATTGCTGTTTTAAGGACAGTGCAAGTTGATGAACAATCAATGACCAACAACCAATGTAAACTTGCCAGATTGTAGCCAGTGGCTAATTGCCATCTGTTGTTCGTGGGTTACAATTTTTCCTTCCCCCAGTCTATTATGCTGAGCACCAAGCTAGAGGACAGGAAGTACCATTTTTATATGGTCTTTGGTATGACTCAGCAGGGGCTTGAACCCATGACCTCCTGGCTGAGACACAGATGTTCCTCCACAAGGCCACCATTCTGGTCCTGATTGATGGTCTTTTAAAAGGTCTGTGAATATCAGATTGTCACACCACAAAGAACGGGTGATGGGTAGAAGCAAAGAGCACTCTCTAGGCCTTCACAACCTTAGTGGTCCAAAGCATAATGATGGCATTGGTTACAGGCGCATTTCTAAACTGCTGAATGTTCTAGTGAACACTGTTGGAGCCATCATTCGGAAGTGGAAAGAACATCATTTTACCGGCGACGACCAGGAGCTCCCCCAAGATTTCTGACAGACGAGTCAAAAGAATTATCAGAAGAGTTATCCAAGAGGCAAAGACCACTTATGGAGTTCTTCAGAAAGACCTGGACTTAGCAGGTACTGCTGTTTCAAAGAACAATAAGTAATGCACTCAACTGATATGGGCTCTATGCCCACTCGCCTCACAAGACTCCATTGCTGAAGAAAAAGCATACTGAAGTTTGTTTAAAGTTTGCGGCACAACATTTGGGCAAGCCAGGAAAATACTGGGAGAATATAATCTGGTCAGATTAGACCAAAATTGAACTTTTTGGATGCCACAACACACAGCATGTTTGGAGGAGAAATGGCACTACACATCCCATCATGATGTTGTGGTGTTTTTCAGCACACGGTACAGGCAGACTTCATATACTTGAAGGAAAGATTAATGAACAAATGTACAGAGACCTCCTTGACAAGATTCTGTTGCCATCTGCCAAGATGCTGAAGATGAAAGGAGGGTGGACATTTCAGGAAGACAGTGATCCCAAACACACAGCCAAGGAAGCTCTCAACTGGCTCCAGAGAAGGAAAATAACGCTGCTAGAATGGCCCAGTCAGTCACCTGACCAAAATCCAATTGAAAATCTATGGAACGAACAGAAGATCAGAGTTCATAGAAGACCCTGATGGAATCTTGAAGATTTGAAGACAGTTTGTGTGGAATAATGGGCTAAAATCACTCCTGAGGCAAGGCAAGTTTATTTGTATAGCACATTTCATGTACAAGACAATTCAAAGTGCTTTACATAAAGCATTACAGCAAGTTGTAAAAGGAATACATAAGAATTTAAAAGCAAACTATAAAGTAAATTAAACAAACAAAAACAGGCTAAAATAGAATACGACATAAATAAAAGTTACAGTCCACTGTAGGCTACTGAAAGGCTGTGGCAAATAGGAGAGTTTTTAACCTGGATTTAAAGCAGCTGAGAGTTTCAGCAGCCCTGATGCTTTCTGGGAGTTGTTTCCGTATGTGAGGGGCATAAAAACTAAACGCTGCCTCAACATGTTTGGTTCTAACTCTGGGCACTGATAGTAGGCCTGACCCTGATGATCTGAGGGCTCTGGGTGGTCCATAATGGACCAGCAGATCTGAAATGTATTTTGGCCTTAAACCATTCAGAGCTTTATAAACCAACAGCAGTATTTTGAAATCTATTGTTTGACAGACAGGATCTGAGAACTGGAGTTACTGTATATGATCCACTTTCTTGGTCTTAGTGAGGACTCGAGCTGCAGCATTCTGAACCAACTGCAGCTTTTGATGGACTTTTTAGGGAGACCTATGAGGACAGCGTTACGGTCGTCCAGTTTACTGACGATAAATGCATGGACAAGTTTTTGTAGATCCTGCTGAGACATCAGACCTTTAATCCTCGCTATGTTCTTTAAGTGATAAAAGGCTGATTTCACTGCTGTCTTAAGCTGGATTCATGCTGCACCTCTACTGTCCACGTACTTGTAACCAGAAACCTCGTGTGACGAAATTTACATCATCGTCTGCACTCCACTAGTGTCCGCAGTGCTAGACTGCGGACGACCGCGTGCAGCCCAAATTTTGTGACCATGCCGCCTGCCCACGACCTGAATGCGTTGAAAATCACATGCGCAAGTCTGAATGTCCCATTCACGAGATGGCGATATCAGCACAGAATACCAAGACAAAGTAGATGAAGAAGACAACGAGGAAGCGGAAGACTGTGAAGGTAAAAGATCAGGCGAGATGTGACGAGCCCATTGTTCTGATTGCCCCCAGGGGCTCTCTGTCCGTATGTAAATTGTCCTCCGTTTCCTCCAGCCCTGCTGAGCGTGAAATATTATCAGTCTGCATTGTGCTGGGTCACCACACGGCTCCCCCAGAACGCTTAGAAGGGGCTGTGACAGCCTCCCCCCCCGGTCGTTTGGGTTTGGGCTCCAGCTCCGGTAGAACTGTCGTGCTGCAGAGGAGTGTCGGAGGGCATGTCAGTCCGTGGGGGGGGGGACGGGGGAGGAGTGGAAAAGACAGCGTGCTCAGCTCCGGGTCCCAGCACATTGAATGGCCGTGGATCGTGGGTGCACAGGGCCGGTCTGCGTCGTGTGTAATGGAACCAACCGGCGATCGGCCGGCTTTAGCAGGGTGTCCGCGGGTACTTAAAAAGTCTTAAATGTGTTTGTCCAAAATTAAGGCCTTAATTATCCTTAAAAATGACAATTAATCCTTAAATCCGCCTTTCAAAGGTCTTACAAATGATGCAAACACATTGAACAAAATTGCAATATTTTCTTACGTTGTACAGTGAAATCTTTGTAAAGAATTTGGCGAATTTGTAACTACTGCTCTGCATTTTAGCACCACGGAGCGAAAGTGAGCGGAACCAAAAGCAATCATTTGTTTGTGGGGGGAGGGGGCTACTTTCAGGTTTACACATTAGCAGCTTGCACTTCAGTAGCTATTGGCAATGTCAGTCATGGGGAAATGTAAATTTAATCTTAGCTGGATGGATAAACCGACATTTGCGTCATGGTTAAGACCGGTTCATGGAATTAACTATGAGGCCCGTTGTACGCTGTGCAAGAAGCTCTTTAAACTCGGCTCGACGGGAATTAAAGCTGTGGAATCGCATATGCAGAGCGAGAAGCACAAAACGGCTGCAAAAACCCGCCAACAAACGCCTGCCATTTTTCAGTACTGTTCCGTCTCATCAGTACCACAGACTTCAGTTCCGTCTCCGATACCAGCAGCAACAGCAGCTCCAACCACAGCAACAGACCTCAGAGCAACCTTCGGGTCCACCGCTACACTTCAAGCAGAGGTACTGCACCAAACACCAGTCCTATAACGCCAACGAAGGAGTCGGAGACATTTTCTGAGCTATGTTTACTGACTCAGAAATCGCTAAAAACTTTATGTGTGGTAAAGACAAATCAGCCTACATTTCAAAATTTGGTTTGGCTCCACACATCATTAAACTCCTCGTCACCGACGTTAACAAAGACAGCTTTACTTTGATGTTTGACGAAACCCTCAACCAAACAACTAAAACGAAGCAGCTGCACCTACGTGTCCTTTACTTCAAAGATGATCCAAGTCCACGGAACAGCTCAGGATTTACTGCACCACTTTCAAGTAAGTAAGAACCCCACACTAAGAAATTACCAGTAATCCAGCTACAGCTCTTTTTTTTTCTCAATAGAACACATAAGAAAATGTGTTATACATCGTTGATGCTTGTTATTGTTGTTCTGTTTAAATATATCTTGATGACATGATGTTATCATTATTGCAGTTCTGTTGTTTTAATCATTCATAAAGAACAAATTTTATTTTTCAACTGAAAAATTAAGTGTTAAAACATTTAAAAAGAACATTTCTGAAAATGTCACATTTGTGTTCGACATTACACATGGCACTGCCATGCAGCAGGTATGCCCATCAGTTTGTTTACTTGTTATACATATATTTCTTTTATTATATATTTAATTTTTATGCAACTGTTATGTACTTCATTCTTTTCCTAACTGCTATTTTATTTCTACATGTTAAGCACCTTGTAATGCTGCTTGATAGATGACACTCATTTCGTCCTCAGGAATGTACTCAGCAGCTGGACTTGCAAAAGCTGCTCTCAGTCTCCATGGATGGACCCAATGTCAACTGGAAGTTCCTGGAACTGCTTCAACAAGAGCAGCGTGAGCAGTGTGTGTGTGTGTGGGGGGGGGGGGGGGGGGCTCAGCTGATTGTGGTGGGGAGTTGTGGCCCCCACACTGTACATAATCAAATCACTGATGTCCAGGCACAGAAGCAAAAAGCTGCAGAGGAAAACTTAGAGGAGCTTAAGAAAAAGAGGCAAACTCTGATCCAGGTATCCACCAGCCTACACAGGGATGCTGATCAGCTTGCAGAAGAAGTTGAAGGAAAGACTGGAACCTTAATGACCCTGCTCATCACAAAATCAAACATGCTGAGGAAGAGATACAAAGAAAAACTGTGCAAATTAAAACAAGTGGAACCAGAGCTGGAGACAAAAGTTACAGAACTCAGATCCATGCCATAATTATGGGAGTGAGGAGAGCATGGGAGAGCAACTATACAGTGGTACCTCTACTTACGAACGTCTCTACATACGAAATTTTCAGGTTACGAGACGCCTCAACGGGAAAATATTGCCTCTAGTTACGAACAAAATTTCAGGATACGAAAGGCAAAAAAAGTACGCGCTCCTCGCAGCTCCCGTATTTTACCGAACGTAAACATACCTGTAGCTGCTCTGCCATTGGCTATCGCGTAGCATCTTCCTGGTATCCCATTGGCCACGAATGGGTGCGTTTGGTTGATCTCGCTTTATCTTATTATTATTTACTATTCTTACTACTTTATTTTATCCTTCTTACCTCTTGTAAGACTGTTGACTGAACTACACAATTTAGAGAAAAAAAAATTGTTAACTGCCATGTTTATCACCATCTACGTTATAACTCTGTACTTTCACCTTGTTCTTAATAAAGTTTTGGGGAAAAAAAAAACATCAACGATCAGCACGGTATTAAAACAAAAGGAAGCCCTTACAAGCCGATAAAAGCAAACGTCCTTGGATCGTTTCATCACAAAACGTCAGGCAAAAACCACTGATGAGACAGAACATGAACCAAAGAAGGCAAAAGGTGACGCCGACGCCGACGATCGCAGTTAAAAGGTAAATGAACATAATTTTTATTATTCTTTCTCTTTTATTATTCTTTCTCTCATTTTAAACTCTCATTTTATGTTTATTGTGCAGTAATCTAATTGTAACATGTATTTGTTACATGTTTTGATGCGTTTTTACGATTTATAAAAAATTTATGCCCGAATTTTGGGGGCTTGGAACGGATTACGGCATTTACATGTAAAACGCGCCTCTACTTACGAATTTTTCACGTTACGAGAATTCTTCCGGAACGAATTAAATTCGTAAGTAGAGGTACCACTGTATTCAGTTTAGAGATCTTGTTGTGTAATGTTCTTTAATGTTTGTTTTTGTCAAATGCTACAAGCACGTTTTCATATTTGTTTGAAAGCTTGTCAGAGCATTCAGACTGTTACAAGTTGCCTGTGTTCTACCTACAGAGTTGTGATCTTGATGTTTGTTATTTTTCAGCACTTTCAGTTCCATTAAATCTGTGGACAAAACTATTTGCAGTGTGGTCACACTTTTTGCTATTTCGCAGATGAAAGGTCTTAAAGTTGATTAAAGTGGCCTTAAAAATGGTCTTAAAGTCTTAAATTTAACTTCCTTAAACCTGCAGATACCCTGTTTAGGGAGTGAGGTGTGGGAAGAGCGCTGTGGAGGGGGAGGGGGAGGGGGGGGAGTAAGTGAGTGCCGGCCTGGGACGCCAAAGGTTTCTGGGTCACGCAAAAATTGGGTGTGGATCCGTGATGGTGAGGGACTTTCCTGGTCAACCTGGCGGTGATCCACAGCGGCTGTGAAAAAATTAAGTCTCTGACTCCTCTTGCGGCTCGGTCCAGCGAGGATGTGGGGAAGGCGAATGACCAAGTTCCCCGAGGATGCGTAGTGGCTGTGAAACAACTCCAGCTGTGTGAGGGACTTGGCGGTTTGGCTTTTGGGTGCGGAAGCAGCCCTAAAGCCATCGGGGACAACAATCAGCTAAATTCCCCTTGTGCGCCGTGGCTGAGAAACCCATACAAAGTCCTGTGTGCGGGCTGCATGTCTGCTTCAGGTGCGTGAGCAGCCCTGAAGGTTCCGAGGATGGTGATCGGCTGTGTTTCTCGGGCATGTGCAGTGGCGGAGGACGCTGTATCAGTCTGTGGAGCTGGTTTTGTCCCTGTGCGTGGCGCACGCTTGGCACAGTGATCACATAGCTGGAAGTTGCGCTGTCCTCGTAATCCTCCAGTGTGCGTGCGGGGTTTCTGTGCGCGGGAGGTCCGCTGTCCGGAGTGAGTCAGGGTCGGGGAGCTTGGTGGAAAGCAACGCAGACGGTGCCGATGACTTTCCCCATTCAGGCTGCTTCCTTCGGTTCTCTCGTGTCGCCGTTCATGGTGCGTGTCAGTCCTAGCGCTGCCCGCTCCGGAGAGTGCGCTCCAGTGTGGATGAAGAGGATGCCGGCGTCACCTTGACATGTCTAGGGTCACCAGTGTGGAGGTAAAAGATCAGGCGAGATGCGATGAGCTGGAAGGTTGCAGGGTTTTATTTCCTCCAACATAAAGAGACACACATTGTAGCTCTGTGCGCTACTGTGCTGCTGAGGCATGTATCGTAAGCTCTTTTATAGATGTTGTACAGACAGAGAGAATGCATGGCATATTAGCATAGTGATATACATATCAGTCAATATATATCATTAGCGTGACCAACTGGCGCCTGGATATCTTCTCCCTCATCCAGGGGATGTATACACAACAGTCCATTGTTCTGATTGCCCCCAGGGGCTCACTGTCCGTATGTAAATTGTCCTCCATTTCCTCCAGCCCTGCTGAACGTGAAATAGTATCAGTCTGCATTGTGCTGGGTCACCACAAGACGAGAATAAACATACATGAATCATACATAAATACTTCAGCAGCAGCAGCATCTTTGTGGAAAAGGAGTGAAGGCTGGGAAGTCAAGCAGCAGAAAGCAAGCAGCGTTTCTTCGTTAGTGAAAATCCTGGCGCATCAGCGCATTGATGCTACCTATCGGGTTGGAGTGAAACTACAAATGATGGTTGTGCGCATGCGTCAACCACTTGACCTGGGTAGATGAAAAAAGTGAGCATGAACAATGCTGCGTGCATGCCAGGCTCATCCAAAAGCTCACGCGGACCAAAGCAGACTAGAGGGGAAATGCAGCATGAATAAGGCTTTAACCCTGAGAGGATTTCGGTCGCAGATCTGCACCATCTGCATGCGCCCTCTGGTGGTGACAATTTGTTTTTCAAGAAAATACTCAGTTTAGATATCACAAATTCCAAAGGCTGTAACTTGAAAGTGATAAGAAATAATGGCTTACTGTAAATGAGAAAGATTTAGAATATGATCCAAAGTTTATGATAGGAGTAAATTTATGCATCTAATTTGTGTAATGTGACGGCAGCCACATCAGATTACATAACTTTCGGTCAAAGTGGACTTTAAACATATTTACACAAAGGATGGTTTTTGTTTTTTTGTCTTTGTCTTTGTTTGTTAGTTTTTTGTTATCTTATCTTCAAAATATATGAACCAGAAAATCAGTAGAATGTAAACAAACTGATAAAAAACATCAGATCTACCATTCGTCATGTGTCGCCATCCATCCGTGTGCTCATCAGGTCCTTATTTTGTCTTCTGTCATTTTCGCTTTCTCTCCCACATCCAGAAACAATCACATTTATCTTCTGATTTATTCCACCTCAATTTCAGTTAGTTGACCCTGCAGAACTGGCAGTATTGTCCTCTCTGTCACGTGCAGCTTTGTCAATGGCGGACAAAAAGTGTTCCGCTCCTGTCCATCTTGTGCTGTCCAGAAGGTAAATATTTCACTTCAGAAGCTAAATAATCCCTTTTAGAATCATAGCTGGCAAAATTTAGAGCAAATGCTTCCTTCCTGTGAAAATATATGTTGCTCAATTGTTTATACAGCTCTTCTTCTGTGCCCCGGAAGTGATATCAGATTCGATGTGGTTCTGATTTGCTGATCTCAGCCCTCCAGTGAAGACCAGTAAGCTATATGTGTCTGCAGTCTAGTGATGTGAAATGTTTGGTACATCTGGGTTTATTTTGTTTTGTTTTTTTCATACTTTTTGACCAATCACGTGACATGTGCAGATCTGCGACACCAGCCACAGGAGAGGTAGATCATGTAATCAAATGTAGTTCTTACAGGGTTAATGTGGCTGTTAAAATTCAGGTGTGAGTCCAGAACCACACCCACATTTCTGGCTTGGCTGTTGGTTTTTAGCATCACTGATTGAAGCTGAGTACTAACTTTGAGTCTTTCTTATTTGGCTCCAAAAAACTATTATTTCAGTTTTGTCTTTGTTTAACTGAAGAAAATTGTGGCACATCCACTCTTTAGTTTGACCAATGCATTTGATCAGGGTTTTAATTGGACCATAGTTTCCTGGTGAGATGATTATGTAGATTTGTGTCGTCGGCCTCCGTCGGTCTATGATGACCGTGGAAGAGAATCCTAAACGTCTACTCTGCTGGAACAGCACCTGCCTGTGGCTGAACAGACCGATGAGCGAATGGCAGTCCCTGTCACACAGGTCGCACTTGTGGGTGGTCTCCGTGCTGCTGGGTCTGTGGCGGTTCTTCCTGCGGGTCCTTTTTTCATCTGCTGCAGCAGTCAGTCTCTCTTCACCCACCTTGAGCTGTCTGGTCAGGGTGCCTCTCCATTTGGAGCGGTCCGTTGCAAGGTCCTCCCAGCGCTCTGTGTTGATCTGCAGGGCCTTCATGTCTCTCTTGCAGACGTCTCTAAAGCGCAGCTGTGGGCGGCCAACATCTCTCCTGCCAGTCGCCAGTTCTCCGTAGAGGACGTCTTTGGGGATTCTGCCATCCTCCATACGGTGAACGTGGCCTAGCCAGCGGAGCCTGCACTGCCTGAGTAGAGTGAACAGGGAGGAAAGGCCGGCGCGGGACAGAACTTCTGTGTTGGGCACTTTGTCCTGCCAGGATATGTCCAGGATGTGGCGAATGCAGCACAAGTGGAAGGAGTTCAGTCTCTTTTCCTGCCGGGCGTATGTTGCCCACGTCTCACTCCCATAGAGCAGTGTGCTGATGACGCAGGCTTGTACACTGCCATCTTCGTCTTGACAGAGAGTTTGGGATTCTCCCACACTCGTGTGGTGAGGCGAGCGAGTGTGAAGGCTGATTTTCCAATCCTCTTGTTGATCTCTGTATCAAGGGAGAGGTTGTTGCTGATCGTGGACCCCAGGTACGTGAACTGATTCACGACCTCCAGCTCATAGTTGTTGATGGTGATGGTTGGTGGTGCTTCCGTGCCTTGCGCCAAGACGTTTCTTCTTCAGGCTGATGGTAAGCCCGAAGTCCTTGCATGCCTGGGAGAAGCGGTCCATCAGGGTCTGAAGCTCCTGCTGTGTGTGGGTTGCGACTGCAGCGTCGTCTGCGAACAGCATGTCTCTGATTAGAGCCTCGCGTACTTTGGTTCTGGCTTTCAGGCTGGCGAGGTTGAAAAGCCTGCCGTCAGATCTTGTGTGCAGGTAGATTCCCTCTGTTGCTGTGCTGAAGGCATGCCTCAGGAGCATAGCAAAGAAAATCCCAAAGAGGGTTGGCGCAAGTACACAGCCCTGTTTCACTCCGCTGCGTATGTTGAATGGCTCTGAGACGTTGCCGTCGTGCTGCACTATCCCCTGCATGTTGGTGTGAAACGATTCGATGAGGCTTTGCAACTTTGGTGGGCATCTTGTCTTTGGCAGGATCTTGAAAAGGCCCTCTCTGTTGACCAGATCGAACGCTTTGGTGAAGTCGATGAAGGCGACGTACAGGGGCATGTTCTGTTCTCTGCATTTCTCCTGGAGTTGGCGGATGGAGAATATCATGTCTACCGTCGATCGCTCAGCACGGAAGTCACACTGAGACTCGGGGTAGACACGTTCGGCAAGCTTCTGTAGACGAACAAGAACAACTTGTGCGTAGACTTTGCCAACAACGCTGAGGAGGGAGATGCCCCTGTAGTTGTTGCAGTCGCTTCTCTCCCCTTTGTTTTTGTAGAGGGTGATGATCTTGGCGTCACGGCACCTTCCTTCCAGCACTGGCAGAGGACATCATGCAATGGCAGCAGTATGGCGGTCTTGCAGTGCTTGATCAGGTCGGGGGGTATGCCGTCATTGCCGGGTGCCTTGCCAGCGGCCAAGCTATCAATGGCCTTGCTGAGTTCGTCGATGGTTGGCTCGGCATCAAGTTCATCCATGGATGGCAGGCAGTAGATGGCATCAAGGGCTGACGGTGTCACGGTGTTCTGTCTGGAGTAGAGGTCGGAGTAGTGTTCCACCCATCTCTCCATCTGCTTGTTCTTTTCTGTGATCATCTCCCCAGTGGAGGATTTGAGGCGGGCCTTCTTGCTCTGAGCCGGACCAAGTGCTTTCTTGATGCCATCGTACATACCATGGATGTTCCCTGTTATGGCAGCGGTTTGAATGTCTTGGCTGAGCTGAGTCCACCACTCGTTGGCACAGCGCCGAGCAGTCTGCTGAACTTTGCTTCTCGCAGCCCTGAGAATCTGGAGATTCTTCTCGTTTGGGTATTTCTTGTACTCAGCAAGTGCTGAGCGCTTGGCTTCAATGACGGGGGTCATCTCAGTCAACTTGGCATCAAACCAGTCCTGTGACTTCGAGGTCTTCCTCCCAAAGGTAGCCAAGGCTGTGCGGTGGATGGTGTTTTGCAGCTCTTCCCACTTCTGCTTTGCAGATTCTCCTTCTTGTGGTACACCAAGTTCCTTCTCAAAGGTGGAGGCAAACTGCTCAACAAGTTCTGGTTGGGCCATCTTGCTGGTGTCAATCCGTGCCTTTCCAGGCTGTCTAGCACGATGGAATTTCTTCAGCTGCAGCTTGACCTTGCAACACACCGATGAATGGTCTGTATCGCAATCTGCACTCTGGAACGAATGGGTGATTAGCACGTTCTTCAGTGAGGTGCTCCTGGTCAGGATCAAGTCCAGCTGGTGCCAGTGCTTTGAGCGCGGATGTCGCCAGGAAACCTTGTGTTGGGGCTTGGTCTTGAAGAACGAGTTTGTGATGCACAGATCGTGATATGTGCAGAACTCGAGCAGCCGCTGTCCGTTGTCGTTCATTCTGCCCACACCAAATGGTCCAAGACAGGAGGGCCAGGAGTCGTGGTCAGCACCCACTCTGGCATTGAAGTCTCCAAGGAGAATGAGTTGTTCAGAGTTGGGGATGATCCTGACAGTTGTTGCGAGATTCTTGTAGAACTCGTCTTTTGCCTCTGGTGTGGCTGTCAGTGTTGGGGCATACACACTGATGAAGGTGACTGGGCCTTGAGTGGTGTTGAGGCGGAGGGTGAGGAGTCGTGCAGAGCCATTGCTGCCCGGTTCCACCATCTTCAGCAAGGTGTTCTTCACTGCGAAGCCCACTCCATGTTCCCTGTCTTCGTCACTGCCCTTTTCCTGCCAGTAGAATGTGTAGTCCTTCTCTCTCTCAGTGTGCCTGCGTCAGCCAACCGTGTTTCCTGGAGAGTGGCGATATCCACTTCCAGTCTCTTCAGCTCATTATTGATGATGGCAGTCTTCCTGGTGTCGTTGATGTCCTTGAGGTTAGCAGCGAGTCCTGTCATCACAGTGCGGACGTTCCACGTTCCCAGTTTTAGAGTTGGTCTCTTCTGTTTTTTTGTCTTGCCTGGTGCGAAGGTTCTCAGCCTGCCGTTCGGACTTCTCCTCATCCCCATGCACCCAATGAGGAAAGCAAGCTGTGGCGGGACAACACCTTATTGGCTGGGGGCTGCCCAGCTTGAGGCAGGCGGTAGCTGTCCAGTGAGATCCGATGATCCCTCCCACCATCAGGAACAACCCCTGGCGCCGCGCTCTACGCCAATTGAGTGGTGGCTTATAACTGGTAACTGTCATTCCCCGTGTTTTGTCTACGCCAAAGGCGAAGCTGGAGTGTTCTCTCCAGTGATCCGGTGTTCTACCTTCCAGCGTTGGGCGTTGGTAGGATTCAAGCCTGGGCAGGAAGATATGGAGGACAAGATGTTGCCCATGCAGCATGTCCCCCCTCTCCACGTCACTGATGAATCCAAAGGAACAGCAGGGCTGCTACAGTTTGGCACCAGCGCCGTCGCAGGAGCTGCCAGAACGATGTTGAGCACAACAGAGAACTGCCTTAGGGACTCTGACTCTGGATTTTTCCTCAGGGTTGACTCCCGAAGCCTTTCCCTTGACTGGGTGTGCCACAAGGCAGCGGAGGTTTGAAATCAGGGTTTACCTTCCCCTAGATGGGCTACCTTCCCAGGTTGATGAGCCACCATCTACCCGAAGCATCTGGTTTTAAGGCACCAGAGATCCGCCCTCGCCCCTTCTCCTATTTGTAAAAGCAGTCCCGCCGGGCTTAGAGACTAAACCACACGGGCAGGCTAGGAGTTGGACTTAGTTGTCAGAGGCTTTTCAAGACGCACGCCATAAGGAGCATTTTATGAGCACTGGGAGCTTAACTCCAGTGCCGCTCCTGGCTGTGACAACCTTGGAACTAGATTTGTGTATCATCTGCATAATTATGGTAATATATTTTGTTGTTTTTTATGATTTGAGCTAATTGGAGCATATGCAGACGTGGACAAAATTGTTGGTACCCCTCTGTTAATGAAAGAAAAACCCACAGTGTTCACAGAAATAACTTGAATCTGTCAAAAGTGGTAATAAATAAAAATTCTATGAAAATTAACCAATGAAAATCAGACGATGCTTTTGAATTGTGGTTCAACAGAATTATTTTAAAAAAACAAACTCATGAAACAGGCCTGGACAAAAATGATGGTACCCCTAGAAAAGATTGAAAATAATGTGACCATAGGGACATGTTCAACCAAGATGTGTCCTCTAATTAACATCACAGGTGTCTACAAACTTGTAATCAGTCAGTTGGCCTATTTAAAGGGTGACAAGTAGTCACTGTGCTGTTTGTTGACATGGTGTGTACCACACTAAACATGGACCAGAGGAAGCAAAGGAGAGAGTTGTCTCAGGAGATTAGAAAGAAAATTATAGACAAGCATGTTAAAGGTAAAGGCTATAAGACCATCTCCAAGCAGCTTGATGTTCCTGTGACTACAGTTGCACATATTATTCAGAAATTTAAGATCCATGGGACTGTAGCCAACCTCCCTGGACATGGCCGCAGGAGGAGATGGATAATACGAAGGGTAACAAAAGAGCCCAGAACAACCTCTAAACACATTCAAGGTGAACTCCAAGGTCAAGGGTACATCAGTGTCAGATCGCACCATCCGTCGTTGTTTGAGCCAAAGTGGACTTCATGGGAGATGACCAAGGAGGACACCACTGTTGAAAACAAATCATAAAAAAGCCAGACTGGAATTTGCCAAACTGCATGTTGACAAGCCACAAAACTTCTGGGAGAATGTCCTATGGACAGACGAGACAAAACTGGAACTTTTTGGCAAGGCACATCAGCTCTATGTTCACAGACGCAAAAATGAAGCATACCAAGAAAGAACACTGTCCCTACTGTGAAACATGGAGAAGGTTCTGTTATGTTCTGGGGTTGCTTTGCTGCATCTGGCACAGGGTGTCTTGAATCTGTGCAGGGTACAATGAAATTTCAAGACTATCAAGGTATTCTAGAGAGAAATGTGCTGCCCAGTGTCAGACAGCTTGGTCTCAGTCGCAGGTCATGGGTCTTGCAACAGGATAATGACCCAAAACACAGCTAAAAACACCCAAGAATGGCTAAGAGCAAGACATTGGACTATTGTAAAGTGGCCTTTTATGAGCCCTGATCTAAATCCTATTGAACATCTGTGGAAGGAGCTGAAACATGCCGTCTGGAGAAGGCACCCTTCAAACCTGAGACAACTGGAGCAGTTTGCTCATGAGGAGTAGGCCAAAATACCTGCTGAGAGGTGCAGAAGTCTCATTGACAGTTACAGAAATCGTTTGATTGCAGTGATTTCCTCAAAAGGTTGTGCAACAAAATATTAAGTTAAGGGTACTATCATTTTTGTCCAGGCCTGTTTCATGAGTTTATTACCACTTTTGTCACATTCAAGTTATTTCTGTGACTATTGTGGGTTTTTCTTTCATTAACAGAGGGGTACCAACAATTTTTTCCACATCTGTAGATGTTGAAAAGCAAAGGCCCCAAAATGGAACCTTGGGGAACTCCACAGGTTATTTTTGTTCGCTCAGATTTGTAGTTACATATAGACACAAAATAGTCCCTGTCTTTTAAATAGGACTCAAACCAGCTAAGTGCTGTACCAGCAAGTCCCACCCAGTTTTTCAGCCGGTCTCGTAAGATGTTATGGTCAACTGTGTCGAATGCAGCACTGAGTCCAGTAGAATCAAGAATGAAATGTTGCCATTATCTGTATTGGAGTGGATGTCATTAAGGACATTAACTAGAGCTGTCTCAGTGCTGTGGTGTGGCCAAAAACCTGACTGGAAGACTCAAAACATTTATTTAATGTCAGGAAGTTGTAGTTGTTGAAAAACAGCTTTTTCTATTACTTTATTAAGAAAGGTGAGGTTTGATATGGGCCTATAGCTATTCATGAGTGAGGTGTCTAGGTTGCTCTTTTTTAGAAGTGGCTTGATAACAGCTGTTTTAAAGCACTGAGGGAAGACACCTGAATGCAGAGACATATTTATGATCTGTCATAGATCTATGAAATGTTTGAAAAAAAAAAAACCCTGTTAGGAGGGTTTCAAGGCAGCAGGTAGTGGATTTCAGGTGGCGTATGATGTCTTCCAAGATTTTATGATTGATTGGAAAAAAAATTGCCATGGTATTTACGTCTTCTCTACGTGGACACAGAGGAAGAACATGTCCTGCACCTGGCATAGGAGCACTGACTGACTGTCTAATTTTCTGAATTTTGTCAGTAAAGAAAAAGACAAAGTCATTGCAGGCACTGTTGGGTAGAAGCTCATGACCTACTGACACGGGGATTTGTTAGCCTGTCAACAGTAGTGAACAAGGTGCGTGCGAGCAATGCTTGCACCTAGTTTCTCTATACACGAAGCATCTGGAAGCTGTTATTACCAACAAAGGCTGTTCTGCTAAATATTCAATTCAATTCAGCTTTATTTATATAGCGCCATTTCACAACAACAGTCATCTCATAGCACTTTCAACTGTAGGGAAAACCCCCACAATTGCAGAAAGACCCCAGCCATCAGCTGATCCCCTGTGAGCAAGCGCTTGGCGACAGTGGAGAGGAAAAACTCCCTTTTAACAGGAAGACACCTCCAGCAGAACCAGGCTCAGGGAGGGGCAGTCATCTGCTGCGACTGGCTGGGGGGTGAGGGGATAGAGAAGACGAAAAGAACAGACATGTAGAGAGCAAACAGCACGACGGGGACTCAGTCTATGGGAGAGAACAATGACCAGCAAAAATATTTCATTGAGAGTGAAGAAAGGAGTGAAGCGCAGTGCATTGTTGGAGGTCCCCCGGCTGTCTAAACCTATTAGCAGCATAACTAAGGGGGGTTCAGGGGCACATGATCCTTCCCTAATTATAGGCTATATCAAAAAGGAAGGTTTTAACCTTATTCTTAACCGTTTGAGTGTGACTGTCACCAAACTGCGACATAACCCCTAGTGGTCAACAGTGGTAAAGATTTTTTTCAATAAACTAGTCAGATCAGATGTCAGAACTTTCCATTGCTATAACTTTAAAGTGGTAAGAGATAATGGCTTACTGTCAATTAGAAAGATGTAGAATATGATCCAAAGTTTCAGACAGGAGTGAATTTACGCATCTAATTTGCATACAAACAAACAAAGACATTCATCACTTACCTCTGGCAAAGCGGCATCCTTTAGCGGCATTCTAGTGGTTATATTGTCCTCTCCCGGTCATTTAGCTTTCTGTCCTACATCCAGAAACTGTTATTGATTATTCCACCGTCATTTTACTTTTATTCCGCGGCAATTTATCTTATATTGACGACATACAACCGGCGATTGTCCTTCAGTCACATGGTGCTCCGGGTACCGGCAGGTGAATTCAACGAGCCTCATGCTCCCTGTGTTATAAGAACATGTAAACATCTACATTCATAAGCTAAATAATCTCTTTTTAGAATCATAGTAGGCAAATTCAGGACCAAATCCTCCGAATTTCCTCATCCGTGAGCGATCGCGAATATCCACAATGACGGTCCGCATCAGAAAAGTCCACAGTTCTCAGTTCTCAATGTTAGCATGTATCTAGAATGCAAGAACAATTTCCAGGTTGGGACAGCGCCTCACTGTGGAAAATAAGGTAAACATCATACTGTGGTAGCACTGTGTGGGGGTTCTCCACCCAGAGTCGGAAGCTGGGGGAAGATGGAACAAAAGGACTGAAGGAAGAAGTGGCTCCAGGGGGTCTCAGAAGTATCGGAAAGGACTATCCGCCCCCCGGCGAGTTGGGAGAAGCAGGAGGCGACAGAAGAAGAGGGGGGGTTGTTATGTTAATGTGCCACGCATGTCTTTGTGCACTGAAAGTATTGTGCTTGGACTCCCTGAGTCTCATTGTGCAGAAATAAAGGTTATAAAAAGGAGGTGCAGAGAGACCCAGACAGAGTATTTCCTGTACTTGATGTTGGAAGAGAAACAAAAGTTCATGTGTCATCTAGCTTGCCGCCTCGTCTGCTTTTTTCTTCCACAATACTGCAATTCTTCCATATTATAAGAAGCCACAGGCAGTAATTATAAAGACCATTAAAGTAGGGTGATGCCAGTCTGGTGAAGCGTGTGATGTGGTCATTGAGCATGTAGTAACTGCTGCATTCCCTGTTGTCTAATCATATTGCTCAGTGAGAATTAACTGTTGTATAAGTCAAAAAAAGAGTTTATAAATTAAATGTTTGCAGCTAGATTTCATGTGTTAAACTCCAGGTTTCTTTTGCAGTTCACATCCAGATTTTAGTTCACACTGTCAACTTTTTTTTTAAGTAACATGAGCCAACTAATGAAGTTACCAAAAGCTCAGGCCGCCTCCCACGCTCCCTTCCCCCACCCTTCTCTGTCCCTCTGGTGTCTGTGGAGGACTCGGTCGGTCCTGTCGTCTCACTGCAGACACATCTCACTCTCGCTGAGGCTATTATGGCTCTCAGGAGGGCTAACAATGCAGACTGTGCCAAGGGAAGGCACTCTGTCCCTGGGTAACTGCAGGCAGGAGTGTCCCTCTGTGAAGCAGCAGAAGTTGGAGCTGAATGTCTGAGGATCGTTTTTTTTTCCTCCATTATCTGGCAACAACTTTGTGCCCTCTCTTACTATTGTGGATTTATTTGCGCAACAAGAGGAAGCAGGAGTGTCTCATGGGATTTATTGTTTTTGCAAGTGTTTTTTTTTTTAAGCTGCATTAACCAGAGGAAGACAAAAAGAAAACGGGAAATCCCAAATCGGTGTAATGGACACCACATTTGTTTATTGGCCTCATATAAAGTGTGTTCTGCATGTAGCACCACGAGCAGCGGTCAACAGGTAGTCTTTCAGCCTGGGAACAACGAGCCCGTACTTGTGTGTGAAGGAACACTGTAGCGCAGATACCGCACATATCTGTGCGTGTCTGTGTGCAGATCAGTGCAGGTGCTGACGTAACTCACGCCCTGGTCATTCTTTAATCTGTGGAGGTGCTGTCAGGGCCTGACTCATGCAGGACTGACTGTGGGGCAGGTTTTGGTCCTTGGAGAAGTTTCTCGGCGGTCAGTATGAGTTTTAACGGACAGCTGAGCTGGTGCACTCAGGTGGATTATTAAAGATTACAGTTGAGCCTTTTGTCCCAGTACACAAGATGAAGAGGAGGAGGGAGCGAATGGGAGCCCCACACCTGCGCCTCCAGTAAGAGTGTGTGTGCACTGCATGCTTAGGTCTGTGTGTTGGTGTGCATGTGTGAGAAATAGGAGAGATCAGATGGATATCACAGCAATGGTTATGATTCCAGCTTCCTTCTCCTTTTAGGTTATGCTTTCATTTCTTGCTGTAGTGTGTTTATGCAGCTTCACTGGAGAGTAATCCATGACTAACACAACCGACGCTGCAGAAGTTCAGTAATTTACTGTACACCGTTAATAATCTAAATGTGACATTTTTATTTCAAAAAATGACAAACTGTATATTCATTCATGAGCTCAGAACTCCAGTGCTGCCACTAAATTTGTGAAAGTTATGAAAACATCCGCTTTAAAATTCCAGAAACTGAGGCTACGTTCATCTGAACTTAAAAGTCTATTCTGTTATTCAAATGTCATTTAACAGCAAATGTCTGACGTTATTGATTATTTAATTTCCTGTCAGTTACTACAACCCTGACTTTGGTAAAAAAACAAAAAAAGACCTCACGATGTTTACTTCATTTACTTATTGTACATTATATGAAATGGCCTCAATTTGTTGTTATTTATGTCCATATGTGATGTTGCGATCACATTCTCCATGTCCTTGCAGCTTTCTTGCAATTTTGGCCAGTTGTCGTCATTTTCCACAAATTTCGCCAATCAAATTTGTCCCTGAGGAGAGCTCAAATGTGCACGTCCTCAATCTAGCCAATCAAATGCATCCCTGCATGGTGCTCTCACATCCTTACTTCCTTGTTTAAGCATCTCTCAATAAAATCACTGCTAAAGAAAGTGCTCAACATTTTCCGAACAGAATACAGCAGCAAAAAATGTGTGTGTGTGGGGGGGGGAGGGGAGGTAAAATGATGGCGGCACCCATGTGTGTGTGAATGGGTGGATAGCAGGATCTGTAAAGTGCTTTGGTCATCTAGAGATGACAATAAAAGCGCTGTATAAGTGAATGTCATTTACCATTTAAAAAAGCTATCTGTTCCTCCGCCTCCCCAAGCATCTCCACCCTGACCACATGTATTGAAGAGCACCAGGAGCTGGTTGCTCCAGTAGGGTGGCCAGGGTGCACTGCTCCGGGCATTCGCTCAGGACAACCCCAACGCCATGAGATTCTGCTCCCGACCCAGATACCCGGCTAACCCTCTAAAAGCCTTTCCTTGCGATAACACTCAAACTTCTTTGAAAGGAAAGATTATTTGTGCGTTTAGTTTTTGAGCATCTGATGAGACAGGCAGGGCTGGCTTTAGCCATGTTTGAGCCCTAGTTTAGATTAGGGTATGCCCCCCCCCAAAAAAAAACAAACAGAACATCTCACCCAGCTCCACGGACGTTTAAATAGGAAATGCAGATAAATGAGCAGAGACAAAGCGTGAAAATGAATCAGAAGGCTGTCTGTCAGTATTCTGACAAATTATATTAATTTCAAAGCTGCAACAGACAACTGTGTGCCACAATTACACAAACATCACAGCCGCTGAGAGTGAGAGCCTCAGCCAACAGTCAGAGCCACCTGCAGCTCTGACTGTTTGCCGGCTCCTGTGGAACCGATCCAAGCCTGTTCTGGTTTGGCAAGGGGAAATCTCACTGTTTAGCTCTACTCTGTGCTCGCAACTGCTTCAAAATTTGTGCTTCCTCCCACAACTTTCAGCGCAAAAAATACCCTCTAAAAACATTGCAACTTTTTAGAAAAGCGGCCACAAATCCTGGCTTTATGGGCCTAAACAATCATGAAAACAGCCTGCGAAATCCTGGAGGGACGAAATGTTTAAGTGCAAATTTTGTTGAAGTTAAACATTAAACAAAATATTTTTTTTCCTTGACAGTCTACTTTATTTGTAGGGTTGTTTTATTTGTTTTACAATCCCTATTCTGGTGAAGTTGGGACATTGTATATAACATAAATAAAAACAAAATAGAGTGGTTTAAAAATCATTTTCAACCTATATTCAGTTGAATATACTACAAAGGCAAGATATTTAATGCTCAAATTGATAAACTTTATTGTTTTGTTGCAAATATTCACTGATTTTGATTTTGAACTTGATGTTTGAAAGGATGGCCATATATTATCTTGCATCAGTGGAATGAACAGTCTTTTTGAAGTCAACAATAATATCCTTTATTGTGATCATTTCTGGTACAAAATATAATTGAACAAAATGTGTTATTGTTACAGGCCTAGTAAATAACAAAGTTACAGACAAGTTTTAAAAAATAATTCATTGATTGAGAGAAAAGTGGCATATTATTGAAAAAGGACTCCTTTAAAAAGCTGAAAACATTAGAGCTGTACCAAAACAATTTTATTATGCAGATATTTTTACTGCATTAGTATTTGGTTTTCAGATTTGATTTTTTTGAATATTCACAAATTCACAGGAAAAAGTAGCAAATTGATCAAATAAAAAAGCAACAGATTTACTGAATATTTGTTTAAAAAGACAAGGAAAAATCCCTCAAAATTAAAAGAAAGAAATTGAAAATTCATGAGAGAAAATCTTAAATTTATGAGAAAAGCTGAAAATTTGAGAAATTGTGTTTAAAGAGTAGTACATTTACAAACAGAAGTCACAGATTGGCAAGAACAGTTGCAAATTTAAGTGAAGTCAAACATATATACAGTGGTGTGAAAAAGTGTTTGCCCCCTACCTGATTTCTCATTTTTTGTATGTTTGTCACACTTAAATGTTTCAAATCATCAAATTTAAATATTAGACAAAGATAACACAAGTAAACACAAAATGCAGTTTTTAAATGAAGGTGTTTATTATTAAGGGTAAAAAAAAATCCGAACCTACATGTCCCTGTGTGAAAAAGTGATCCGTGAAAAAAAAGTGGAAAAAAAGTCCGTCGTCTGTGTGTCTGTTTTTATGCACTTTAATGTGTTTTTACGAAATTCTCTGTGTCGTTTCTGTCCTGGAATGTTTGTGGACTGTATGGCAAAGAGCTCCCTGGTTCCATCAATATGGACTTCCTCCCCTTTTTCACACTGCTGCTACTTTTCCTCCGGCTCTTTGTCTCTGAGGTAAACGCGATCAGGATCATGGCGGGCAGAATACATTATTCCAGGGACATGTTGCTGCATTTAAACACGGTTGATGCAGCGTCTGTGATTGAGTCTAAGCCGCAACTGCCGGACTTTATTTTGAGAGACGTTCATGGACACAGCGGTGAAAAGAAAGACGGGAGAAGGAAACGCGGAAAGTGTGGAGGCGTGAAATTGCGCCTGAGAAGACGTCAGTTTGGTAACATTCCTCTTCCTTCTATGATTTTTGGGAATGTACAATCTCTGAGGAACAAGGTGGATGAAATTCAAGGGAATGTACGCTACCAGAAGGACTTTAAGAACTGCTGTGTCATGGCTTATACCGAGTCTTGGCTTACTGCCCATGACCGAGACGCAGACCTGTGGATCGACGGCTTTGGAGCCTCACTCCGCTCTGATTGGCAGGAAGAGGTAACGGGGAAACGTCGGGGGGCGGCGTATGTTTATATATTAATAAGCAGTACTGCACATCTGTCACGGTCAGAGAGCGCATCTGTACACCTGATGTGGAGCTGCTGTTCGTATCGCTATGCCCCTTTTATTTGCCTCGCGAGTTCCCCCAGCTTTTTATCACGACTGTGTACATCCACCCGAGGGCAGACGCTGACTCCACCTCCAGCACCGTCTTTGATGTGGTCCAGCGGCTGCAGTCAATTTCTCCAGAGGCCCCAAACTTTATTCTTGGGGATTTTAACCATGTTTCTTTAAAGAAGACACTTAAAAACTTTTATCAGTATGTCTCCTGCCCAACCAGGCGAGAAAAGACATTGGACCTGTGCTATGGATCCATAGAGAGGGCCTATAAATCACTCCCCTTTCCTCCTTTAGGATCCTCAGATCACAACTGTGTACATTTGCTGCCCACATATAAAACTGCTCTCAGAAGAGGCAAGGTGGAGACGAGAGACACTGATGTGTGGACAGAGGATTCAGTGCACTGCCCCCAGGAATGCTTTAACTGTACAGACTGGGAGATGTTCACACTGTCCTGCCGGGATGATTTGGACTCTTTGGTGGACGTCACATGCTCATATATGGCTTTCTGTAAAAATAAGATCGTTCCACGTAAACGTGTCAAAATATATCCCAACAACAAGCCATGGGTTACAAAATCAGTTAAATCCTGCTTACAGAGGAAAGCACTTGCCTTTAAACAGGGGTCTGTTTCTGAGCTACAGGTTGCCACAAAAGAGCTGAAGGCCGAAATTTTAAGAGCAAAACAGAATTATAAATCAGAGCTGGAAAGCAAGATGGCAACAAAGAAACTTGGTTCAGTCTGGGCCAGTATGAAAACTATTGCAGGCCTTCAGAGCACAGAACACAGCAATCGTGTGTTTTTAGATGGTTTTAATTCAGACACAGAGCTGGCTAATGCTCTTAATTGTTTTTATGGTCGTTTTGACTCCTTTGATTTTAGCACAGAAACCCAAGATGTGAAATAGAAACTCAAAGACAATCAGCACTTTAATATTGAGGTGCAGGATGTTAAAAGGGAGTTCTGCGCTGTAAAAGTGAACAAAAGTCAGGGCCCTGATAATATATGTGGGCACTTGGTAAAGTCCTGTGCACATGAACTGAGTCCTATATTTCATTACATTTTCAATAAGTCCTTACAGACACAACATGTGCCTAAGATCTGGAAAGATGCCGTGGTTATTCCCGTTCCAAAATCCAGCTGTCCTAAAACAGTAAACGACTTTAGACCAGTTGCTCTGACTTCAATTTTAATGAAAATTTTTGAAAAACTGGTCAGATGTGAGGTCCTAAAGCAGACTGAGCATGCATTGGATCCCCTGCAGTTTGCCTATAGGCCTCACAGAGGAGTGGAGGATGCCACTGTCACTCTGTTTAACAGGCTTTTTAAACATCTGGATTTTAATGGGATACACGCCAGGCTTTTATTTGTGGACTTTTCCTCCGCCTTTAATACAATCCAACCTCATATCTTAGTTGAAAGGCTCCTGCAACAATTTGATTTGAGCAATAATCTGGTGGGTTGGATTCTGGATTTCTTAACCAACAGGACGCAGAGAGTAAGGGTCAATGGTACATTGTCTGACCTAAAGTGCTCTTCTACTGGCTCTCCTCAGGGGTGTGTGTTGTCACCACTACTCTTCATCCTGTACACAAACATGTGTCGGAGCAGACATGACAACAGACACATTATAAAGTATGCTGATGACTCAAGTTATTGTCAGTCTCCTCCAGGATGGTGAGAGTGGCCACGGCCCAGTAGTTGATGATTTTGTTCACTGGTGTGAGGATTCCTACCTGCAGCTGAATACGACAAAAACTAAAGACATGATTATTGACTTTAGGAGGAAAACTCCCGGGCACAAAGTCACCGTGCTAAAAGGCCAGACCACCGAATGTGTACAATCCTACAAATATCTTGGGACGATTATTGATAGTAATTTAAACTTTGAAGAGAACTGTGAAAGGGTGTGCAAAAAGGGTCAGCAACATTTGCATTGCTTGAGAAAACTTGCACGCTTCCAAATTGACCGAACCATAATGACAATGTTTTATCGGGCTTTTATTGAATCTGTTTTATCCTTTTCTTTAGTGTCATGGTTTGGTCAGATAAAACTGAAACAGAAGAAATCCTTGGATCAGGTAGTTAGATGGTCCAGTCGTTTGCTTGGTGAGTCACAGCGGAGCCTGACATCCCTGTACACCAGACAAGTACAGAGGATGGCTACCTCCATTTTAAATGATGACTCCCACCTGTTGCACTGCATCTTTCAGCTTCTTCCCTCAAGACGGAGGTTTGCTGTCCCAAAAAGTAGAACCCAGCGCTACAAAAACAGCTTTGTTCCTGCTGCTGTCAAAGAGTTGAACAAGTTGTAACAATATATTGCACATAATTTAGGTACCTATTTATTAACTCCATTTTATATTTACTTATTTTTGTAGGATGTTATTTGGGTTCTAAATATTTTATTGGGTTTTCGACCTTTGAATTTTTAACCTCTTTGACTAGTTTTTAACTTTTTAATATGACCCTTCTCTCTTACCTCTGGCTTTTCTCCCATCTCTTTGTGTTTATACCCTGATTGATGGAGCCTTGAGTATTTTTATCATGTTTATAGTCAGCTTCATGTGTGCCTGTGTTTGTGTCTATGTTGAATGTAATTTGTGGCTTGTAAATATGGATGTCACCAGACTGCAAAACAAATCTACCTACGGGTACAAATAAAGTAACCTGAACCTGAACCTGATTCCCCCCCCCCCCCCCGTTAAAACATAAATTAACTGGTGGTTTATCACATCTTTGGAAAGTTGAGTTCAGTTTCTCTGCCACATCCAGGCCTGATTACTGCCACACCTGTTCTCAATCAAGAAATCACTTAAACAGGATCTGCCTGACAAAGTGAAGCAGACCAAAAGATCCTCAAAAGCTAGACATCGTGTTGCGATCCAAAGAAATTCAGGAACAAATGAGAAACAAAATAATTGATACCTACAGTATCAGTCTGGAAAAGGTTATAAAGCCATTTCTAAAGCTTTGGGACTCCAGCAAACCAAAGTGAGAGCTATTATCCACAAATGGCAAAAACATGGAATGGTGGTGAACCTTCCCAGGAGTGGCCGGCCAACAAAAATTACCTCAAGAGCACAGTGACGACTCATCCAAGAGGTTACAATAGACCCCACAACAACATCCAAAGAACTGCAGGCCCCACCTGCCTCAGTTAAGGTCAGTGTTCATGACTCCACCATAAGAAAGAGACAGGGCAAAAATGGCCTGCGTGGCAGAGTTCCAAGACGAAAACCACTGCTGAGCGAAAAGAACATAAAGGCTCGTCTCAGTTTTGCCAGAAGACATCTTGATGATCCCGAAGACTTTTGGGAAAATACTCTGTGGACTGACGAGACAAAAGTTGAACTTTTTGGAAGGTGGTGGTAGTGTGATGGTCTGGGGCTGTTTTGCTGCTTCAGGACCTGGAAGACTTGCTGTGGTAAATGGAACCATAAATTCTGCTGTCTACCAAAAAATCCTGAAGGAGAATGTCCAGCCCCAGCCATCTGTTCGAGACCTCAAGCTGAAGCACACTTGGGTTCTGCAGCAGGACAATGATCCAAAACACACCAGCAAGTGGCTTAAGAAAAACAAAATGAAGACTTTTGAGTGGCCTAGTCAAAGTCCTGACCTGAATCCAATTGAGATGCTGTGGCATGACCTTTAAAAGGCGGTTCATGCGCTGTAAAAGACTCATTGCCAGTTATCGCAAACACTTGGTTGCAGTTGTTGCTGCTAAGGGTGGCCCAACCAGTTATTAGGTTTAGGGGGCAATCACTTTTTCACACAGTGCCATGTAGGTTTGTTTTTTCGCCTTAACAATAAACACCTTCATTTAAAAACTACATTTTGTGTTTACTAGTGTTATCTTTGTCTAATATTTAAATTTGATGATCTGAAACATTTAAGTGTGACAAACATACAAAAAAATGAGAAATCAGGAAGGGGCAAACACTTCTTCACACCACTGTACATATATACTGCGTGTGTGTGGTATACATGTAAAGCACACACACACACACACACACATATGTATGTGTATATATTTATATATATATATATATATATATATATATATATATATACACAGTGGGGCAAAAAAGTATTTAGTCAGCCACCAATTGTGCAAGTTCTCCCACTTAAAAGATGAGAGAGGTCTCCAATTTTCATCATAGGTATACCTCAACTATGAGAGACAAAATGAGAAAAAAAAAAATCCAGAAAATCACATTGAAGGATTTTTTTTTTTTAAATTTAAGTTTTTGTAAAGGGTATACAGGTCATTACAGCATTGCATTGTTTACATTTTCATCACACGTTCCCTTATTTTTTGCTATTTGACAACATTGGTAGGATAGTTATTACAACACCCCCCTTTTTTTTTTTAAAGTGAAAGAAAAAGTGAAATTAAAGAGAATTAAATAAAAAAAACGAATAAACAAACAAACAGAACAGCAAAAAACAAACAAACAAAGTTAAGTAATTAAAAGTAAAAGAGCATCTGAGTAGTGTTGGAACAAAGAGCGGGACCATCATTGAAATGGTATTTGTCAAAGATTAGATCTAATGGAAGACACATATGCGATCCAGGGTTGCCAAAAGCTCATGAACCCATCCATGTCCTGTCTCAGTGCGAATGTCAACTTTTCCATCGAGTAAATGTCTTGAATCACGTTAATCCAATCTTCAGGTGTAGGACAGTCCTTCAGCATCCATTTTTTAGTTAGGGCTTTTTTACTTGCCAATATTAAAACATTGAATAAGTAATTATCTCCTCGTCTTTCCAGTGAGTCCGGTAGTAAACCCAAATACAAAGTTACAAAAGAAAAGGGAACTGTTATTTTGAATATTTTCCCCAATATTGTCTGTATATTGGTCCAATATTGGTGGATAATTGGGCATGACCAAAACACATGAAAATGATTTGCAGTCTTTTCACCACACAAGTGGCAACAGTTCGACCCCTTATGGGTAAATTTGTTTTGTGCAGGTGTTCTGAAAAATCTTACCAAATTTTTCCATCCAAATTCTCTCCACTGCAGGGATGAGGTACTTTTCCATTGCTGTCTATTTAGCTTTTCCCATATTTCCAATTGTAAAGTGAAATTCCCCTCTTTTTCCCATCTCTCTTTTTGAAGGATTTTTAATGAATTAATTGGTAAATTCCTTGGTAAAATAAGTATTTGGTCACCTACAAACAAGCAAGATTTCTGGCTCTCACAGACCTGTAACTTCTTCTTTAAGAGGCTCCTCTGTCCTCCACTCGTTACCTGTATTAATGGCACCTGTTTGAACTCATTATCAGTATAAAAGACACCTGTCCACAACCTCAAACAGTCAGACTCCAAACTCCACTATGGCCAAGACCAAAGAGCTGTCAAAAGACACCAGAAACAAAATTGTAGACCTGCACCAGGCTGGGAAGACTGAATCTGCAATAGGTAAGCAGCTTGGTGTGAAGAAATCAACTGTGGGAGCAATTATTAGAAAATGGAAGACATACAAGACCACTGATAATCTCCCTCGATCTGGAGCTCCACGCAAGAGCTTACCCCGTGGGGTCAAAATGATCACGAGAACTGTGAGCAAAAATCCCAGAACCACACGGGGGGACCTAGCGAATGACCTGCAGAGAGCTGGGACCAAAGTAACAAAGGCTACCATCAGTAATACACTACGCCTCCAGGGACTCAAATCCTGCAATGCCAGACGTGTCCCCCTGCTTAAGCCAGTACATGTCCAGGCCCGTCTGAAGTTTGCTAGAGAGCATTTGGATGATCCAGAAGAGGACTGGGAGAATGTCATATGGTCAGATGAAACCAGAATAGAACTTTATTGTAAAAACTCAACTTGTCATGTTTGGAGGAGAAAGAACACCATACCTACTGTGAAGCATGGGGGTGGAAACATCATACTTTGGGTCTGTTTTTCTGCAAAGGGACCACGATGACTGATCCGTGTAAAGGAAAGAATGAATGGGGCCATGTATGGTGAGATTTTGAGTGAAAACCTCCTTCCATCAGCAAGGGCATTGAAGATGAAACATGGCTGGGTCTTTCAGCATGACAATGATCCCAAACACACCACCCGGGCAACGAAGGAGTGGCTTCGTAAGAAGCATTTCAAGGTCCTGGAGTGGCCTAGCCAGTCTCCAGATCTCAACCCCATAGAAAATCTTTGGAGGGAGTTGAAAGTCCATGTTGCCCAGCGACAGCCCCAAAACATGAGCTCTAGAGGAGATCTGCATGGAGGAATGGGCCAAAATACCAGCAACAGTGTGTGAAAACCTTGTGAAGACTTACAGAAAACGTTTGACCTCTGTCATTACCAGCAAAGGGTATATAACAAAGTATTGAGATGAACTTTTGTTATTGACCAAATACTTATTTTACCGAGGAATTTACCAATTAATTCATTAAAAATCCTTCAATGTGATTTTCTGGATTGTCTCTCATAGTTGAGGTATACCTATGATGAAAATTGGAGACCTCTCTCATCTTTTAAGTGGGAGAACTTGCACAATTGGTGGCTGACTAAATATTTTTTTGCCCCACTGTGTATGTATATATATATATATATATATATATATATATATATATATATATATATATATATATACACACACACAGTTGGTTTCATGCTTCTAAGAAGTGATGGTGACTGCATGTTCCATGATCACACCCTGACCCTGTAGTCTGATACCATCAGTCCTACACAGATGTGATGATATCTAACTTTCCAGATAAGATCATTGGACAAGTGCTGTTTAGCAGGAAATGGATCTGTCATATTAGTCAAAACAGAGAGCTTTGTAGATGATGGAAGGCTCTTCAGTGGAGCAAAGTAATAGTGATTTAATGTTCTGGGCATCAGTTTGGTTACCTAGAGTGGCTGCCAACAGAAAAAAACAGAACACCCCATTTTGTGTTTTATCTGTCTTGGTCTCCCTCACATCTTTCTAATGAGCAATTGTAATTTGTCTCCACCTGTGACGAGTGGACCAGTGCTCAGTCCAGTGATGCCATCCTCTCACCTTTACCTCCACCCATGTTAATAATAGAACACACACCACTAATAACAAAGAGAGTTCACTCAGTGGTGTTTTTTTAATAGCTGCTCTCTCTCTAATTGACTTGCCCAGCTACAGATCCGTGTTCCCAGCTTGTTCATTAATCCATGGTTTAATATATATCTCTCCTCATTCTGGATTATTTTCTTATATTTTATCCGGTTTGTAGTGTTAGCTCAAAACTGTCAATTTGATCATTTCGTATGGTTTCCGTTCTTATGAAATGTAATTTTTGTTTTCTGCCAATTTTATGTCCACGAGCTCAGGCTGTGTTCACCAATGGAGCTTTTAGCTAACCAGCTAACATTAGCATCAACCATACATCTCACAAATAACCAAAGAGGGAGGGTGAGGGTGAACTGTAGCGAATTAGCATGATTAAAAAAAAAACATGCACTGAAACGGGCCCTTGAAAAAAATGGTGTTTAATCTGGGTAGAAAATAGTACCACAATATTTCAACTAGGGTGGGAATCAGCAGGGACTTCACAATGCAATATTATCACAATACTTGGGCTGTGATGTGATATTATTGTGATCTTGTGATATGCTGAGTATTGTAATATCATATACTCTGATTCCTCATTCCGATCTTTGTCTTGTCCAGCTCCCAGCTAGATCTCAGGAGTCATTCCTTTGCTGTGCTGATGTAACCAGTGAGCATTTAGCACCATCTAGTGGATGGAAAAGTCAACTTAAGTTTACATTTGCAGGATTTATTAATAATTTCTAATAAAGTGTTATGATATGGGTGTCTCTGAATCGATACTGTATTGTCACAACAAAGTATCACAGTACTATATCCCCCCCCCCCCACCCCTAATTTCAACCCTGAGGTATTTTGACTGAAGCGTGTCACAGACGTTTCATTATTACAACCTGTGGAAACTATGTCAGCGTCTGGAAAAATGGCATCATATGTCTCCTTAAGCTTTTTTTCCTGAGATGTCCGTAGCTGAGGTTTTTTTGTTGTGTGGTTATGTGAGGTTCTAATCTACAATCGGTGTGTTACGAGCAGTGTGGGGCAAGTTACTAAAAAATGATAATTAATTACTCATTTACTTCTTTTCAAAGGTAACTGAGTTACTTTACCAATTACTGCATGATTAAAGTAACTAGTTACTTGGAAAAGTAACTTTCACATTACTTTTAAATGCATACTTAAATCATCTTGCACACATAGCAAGATAATGTAATTAATGGATTTCATTAAATGGATTAATGGATTGCTGTCCTACTGCTATTGTTATTATTGCTGTATTGTGTCATTTGTTTTATCATTAGCCATATTTACATGGACACAAGTCACCGGATTAAAAGCCTGATCAGAATAAAAATGCTTCATGTAAACACGCCAATCTGAATATTCTGACCTGATCACACTCATTCAGATCAAAATTTCCTTCCGATTGAGACGGGTGGGTTGTACCGATTGTTAATTCGATTGGTGTGCATATAAACACTTATTCCGAAGTTTGGGTAGAAAATATGTTTACTGCGCATGTCTGTACATCAGCTACACGTCGACGTGACATATTTCCACCTTTACAGCAGCTAGCGGAAGACAAGACAGGAATAAAACAAAACTGGTCTGTATCGTCCTGCTGTCTCCCTCTGTTCGTCATATGCAGAAGTATGTACTTGTAGCTTCGTTACAGAGACCAGCAGAAGCAAAAGTACAGTCTGAGTAACACAATACAGGTCCATTTCAAAAAGAGAAAGACACGAAGCGGGGTTTGTTTACATCGGAAGTTGCTTCTTCTTCTAATATTGACGGAATGTCGGATAATTGTGCGCATGTCAAAATGATTTAGTCCGTTCAAATGTGTGACACATGGAAACGCACGTCCTAATCGGATCAAGTTTTTCAGGATCCATGTAAACAGTAAAGTTCTGATCTGAATTGTAATCAGACTGAAGAAATTTTGCGCATGTAACCGTGGCTATTGTTGTGCTGTTTATTGTTATTGTATTGTGTTATCTGTTCTATGTGGCTGGCATTGGCTGGCCAAGGGGCACAAGATGGAAATTAGCTTCAGCTATCATCTTGTATGCTGCATATTTACATGTCTTATGTTCATTAATATGCACTGTCCCTTTTATAAATAAATAAACTCGTAAACTTAAATTACAGGCTTATTAATGTCAGGCTGAAAACAGACTGTTTCAGACATAGCTGTTAGAACATGTTCAGTCTGCTTTATCCTGACTTGAAAGCTCTGATTGTGGGCAAAATCTGAAGAAAGTCAACATGATATTGGCAGTAATTTCCTTATTTTGGAGTGAGATTTGGCAACACTGCATAAAGCAGTCCATGTTTATCTTACCTTTATGATATAGATTTAATCCAATGTGCAGTGATCCAAAGAAAATGTCCATTATCCACAGTCCAGTTGTCTGCTGGGACAGAGACATGATCCAGTCCCTCAAATTCCTTTTGGAGATCAAAATCCATTTTTGAATAATCTTTATCCAGGTAGCAAGTAAATGTGTTTTAGCTTCAGTGGATCACAGTCTCAGCTGTCTGATGGAAAGTGACTGTTATCACATTTTCAGTCTGTAACGACGTATTTGGCAATCAGTTGGTTTTATTCTTGCTGGGTCACAAACTGTCCAGATGCATATCTGTGATTGAAATCCAGCCGTGGCTGTTGAGACAAGAATATTTCCACTTTACATCCAGCCGTGGCTGTTCAGATAGTGTAGATCCACTGTTGTTAGCATAGCTAGCCATAACTTAACACTAGCTTTGTTGGAGCTTTGTTGCTGTTCTCAGGCGCTTCTGCAGATTGCAGTCAATCTCAACCACACTTTAGCTTCCAACCCACCAATATGCTTTTTTAATTTTTTTTTTTTAAATTTATTTTGTGTACTTTATTGATCCCCAGAGGGGAAATTCAGGCCATCCACCTAGATGGATAAGGCAGCCACAGTACGGCGCCATCCCTTCACCATTCACACACACATTCATGCCACTTTAGAGGCTCCAGTTAGCCTAACCTGCATGTTTTTGGCCTGTGGGAGGAAACTGGAGTACCCAGGGTAAACCCACGCAGACTCGGGGAGAACATGCAAACTCCACACAGAAGGGTCACTGCTGGTTAGGGGGTGGGATCGAACCCATCATGGTCAGGGGTGGAATCAATCCCATGACCTTCTTAGTGTGCTGCCATTGTGCTAACCACTGCACCACTGAGCTGCCCAATGTCCTTAACTGCGACAAAGGAAAAATAATGTCTATTTCTACAAAAACAAAGTAGCTTTATCTTTTCCTCCACTTACATCGGCTGACGGCTGCATCATCTACAGTAGGGTCAATTTATATATTTATTTATTTGTGCCAAAAATATCTATCTGTAGAAGAGCTTGGAAGAACGAGGCGATGTGATATATAAACCAAAGTTTATTATCAGCTCCTCTAACAAGTCTCATCCTAGTGCAGCAGCAGAAGAAGGAAAAAGAGACCAAACACCTTCGGCTCTATGAACTTATACTTGTACATAACAAAAGACATGCATATCAAAAGCTGACATCCCTCATTATCTTAATCCCCCCGTTGTCTTCGTACTCCTCCTCATGGCCCTGGGGGGTCAGGGCAGCTCCTCCGGTCTCCACCGCAGTGCCTGGGAAGCTCTTTGATCTTCACTGGCGGCTGAGACTCTTTGTCCTGTTCTGAGGTGTGAAGTCGCCTTACATATGTAATCACCAAACATTCTCACATGCTTCAACATATGTAGGTTATGGAATATATGATTAATATAGACCACATATCCATATTAATAAAAAGAGTAACGAGTAACACATCTGATCAAATTGTAGTAACTGTAACGCTTTACTGAATTTCTAAATAGTAATTTTGTTTCAGAGCACATTACTGCAAAAGTAGTGGTGTTACAGTAACGCGTTACTCCCAACACTGATTACGTGCAGAACGTAGATGGAGCAGACGCACCATCAAGCAGACAGGAGCACTGAACTAAAGTCCTGTACTGCTGCAGATGACCAGCAGGAGAATTGGCAGATTTTATAATTTAAATTTAAAAAAAAATACAGTAATTTTAAATTTATGTTCAAGTTTGAAGCACTGAGCCAGAAATAAGCTTTATTTTACAAAAGTGACTTTAATTTTTTAGAATGCAGCTGGTTTTCATGAAGTATGACATCAGGCTCCATAGACATGAGTAAAGCTTACCCCACTGTGTTCTTAATTACATATTTGCAAAAACATGACTCGATGCAAGTTTATACCAGAGATGTGACCACCTATCAGTATTTTCATGTGGCAGCTTGCCGCTGACCAGGCTTCCAGAGCAGGTACAAACATGGGGGAAATAAACAATCATGACTCTGCAAGGAAGTCTCTAACTGTTTAGAGATAGCCAAAGTCACAGGGCAGTCAATGTTCATGCGAGTTAACGCAGGGCAAAAATGTACTTTGCTTTGTGGTTAGAATCCACTGTGGCACCACACTAACTGGTTTAGGTCTCATGGTGGATACAAGGGCTATCTAAAGAGCCTGAATTAAGACTATTGTGTTGTTGGGTCAAACTGCACCCGTACACACACCTTTATGTCAAGGTTTGGATCAAGGCAGTCAAGAGAGAACCCAGACACAGGCAATTAAGGTGGAGTAGGATTTATTAAATATGAAGGAGAAAGATCAGGTAACCAAACTGGGAACTAACTAAGCATTGGTGTAACTAGGAAGTGGACCCAAGGTACAAGGGCAGGAAAAACAACAGTAAAAACAGATACTGAGAAATATAAACTAAGGGTGCTGGAAAAAGCAGAAAACTACAAACAAACTGGGAAGACAGGACACGGAGTGAGGAGCACGGAAGACTGGACCTGGAGAAGCAACAGCACCACAACCAGAGAGAAGACCTGACCCAGATATAAATGATAAGGAACAATTGAGGGATGGGAAACAGCTGAGGACACTAGGACAGGTGAGGGCAAAAACACTGAAGAGGGAGACAAAGACAAAACAAGAAGAAGGAAGTAGACACACAAAGGAGACAAAGCTAACATAGAGAAAAAGAACCCAAATAACATATACCCAACTGAGGAGAGTACATATCCAAAACAAGACCAAACTACAAGGAGAAATCAGAATGAGAAACCACATGTAAACTTTATAACCAGGCAAAAAAACGGAAGTTACAAAATAGAACACGAATCATCCATCTATCCATCCAAATCATCCATCCATCTTCTGCCACTTTTCCGGAGGACCGGGTCGCGGAGGCAGCAGTTCAATCGGAGAGCCACCTGCTCCAGCTCTTCAGAGAGGATACCAAGATGTTTCCAGACCAGCTGGGAGACACAGTCTCTCGAGTGAGTTCTGGGTCTGCCCCGGGGTCTCCTCCCAGTGGGACATGCCCAAAACACCTCAAGGGGGAGGCGTCCAGGAAGGCATCCTGATCAGATGCCCAAACCACCTCAACTGGCTCCTTTCAGTGTGGAGGAGCAGCGGTTCTACTGTGAGCCTCTCCCGGATGACTGAGTTCCTCACCCTGTCTCTGAGGGTGAGTCCAGCAATCCTACGAAGAAAGCTCATTTCAGCCGCTTGTATCCACAGTCTCATTCTTTCGGTTATTACCCAAAACTCATGACCATAGGTGAGGGTAGGAATGTAGATTGACTGGTAAATCGACACCTTTGCCTTAAGGTATGTTCACACCAAATGCAAACGGGCTGTGCAAATCCATACAAAGTGAATGGGAAGACGCGAGTACACTGCAAATTTGCATAGTCGCACGTCCACACGTCCGCTAGCTAGCCTTGAGATTCTGCTGTCACCGGAGTAAAATTGTCACCATTGCAGAGTAAACTAGTTAGAAAATGAAACTCACTCACCAGGAGATAGGAGGACTGGGAACTCTTCATCTGAATCGGGATTTTGGAGTTATTTACCCACGGTTTCCGGCCGCGGACGTCCTAGCAAGCTAGCAATGTAAACACCCATCATCTGTGAAGTTTTGGAGGCTTGAGACGACATTTTCAGGTGAGCCCCCGGTCGGATAATGTAAACCTAAGCATGACATTATTTTGGGAATTTCCACAGCAGGTTGAACACAGCTGCAGAAGTTTTAGAGACTTCGCCTGTCTGCATCTCACTAGTCATGTCTGTTGACGTGTTTACATTGATTTATAATGTAATTGTGCCATGCAAAAAATTTGCCTGTTCGCGTTTGGTGTGAACACATCTTTAGAGCTTAGCTCCCTCTTCACCACAACAGACCAGTACAACATCTGCATCGTGGCAGATGCTGCTCTGATCCATCTGTCAGTGTCTCGCTCCATTCTCCCCTCACTTGTGAATAAGACCCCGAGAGACTTAAACTCCTCCACTTTGGGCAGGAGCTTGTCTCCAACCCGGAGAGGACAATCCACCTTTTTCCGGCTGAGGACCATGGACTTGGACTTGGAGGTGCTGATTCTCATCCCAGCCGCTTCACACTCAGCAGCAAACTTTCCCAGTAAGATCTGTAGGTCACTGCTCGATGAAGCCAACAGGGCAACATCATCTGCAAACAACAGATGGAATCCTGTGGTCACCAAGCATGACACCCTCCATTCCCTGGCTGGGCCTAGAAATCCTGTTCATAACAATTATGAACAGGATCGTGACAAAGGGCAAACCTGGCGGAGTCCAACTCTCACTGGGAAGGAGTTCGACTGAGTGTTGGCAATATGAATCAACCTCTCACAACGGTCGTATAGAGACTGGATAGCTTGTAACAACAAGCCCGATACCCCATACTCCTGAAGCACCCCCCACAAAAAACCATGAGGGACGCAGTCGAATGCCTTCTCCAAGTCCACAAAACGCATGTAAACTGGTTGGGCAAACTCCCATGAACCCTCAAGGATTCTTGAGAGGGTAAAGAGCTGGTCCGATGTGCCATGGCCAGGATGAAAACCACATTGCTCTTCCTGAATCCTGAATCACTTCCCCATAGCCTGAGTGGGCTATGGGGAAGTGATATTCACTTGGTCAAATGTTAGTGTACCATCAACATACTTTTGTCAACATTATTTTGAGGTGAACATCTTACAGAGACATACATAGCTTTACATAGCTTTAAAATGCACAGGAGAGGCACACTGTTCTTCAGAAGAATAAGACTTCCCTGGCAAGATTCAAACCTGCGACCTCCAGCATACTAGCACTTTAACCACATCACTGCGCACCTGCTTCAGCTCACACCCTTTCTCACGTTATAAATGTTCAGTTGAAAGGATTCCCAGCAGCAGCAGTACAACATTAGCAGTAGTACACATTGTTTTCAGATGCACAGAAGAGGTATGCTGGACGTCAGAAGAGTGACACACTGCCAGGAGGATTAGATCACTGGTCCCTATCATAGCGGACGAGCGTCTTAGAACCGACACCACACACCAAAAAACACCAAAAACTTTTATTAGTATGTCTCCTGCCCAACCAGGCGAAAAAAGACATTGGATCTGTGCTATGGATCCATTGAGAGGGCCTATAAATCACTTCCCCTTCCTCCTTTAGGATCCTCAGATCACAACTGTGTACATTTGCTGCCCTCATATAAAACTGCTCTCAGAAGAGGCAAGGTGAAGACCAGAGACATAGATGTGTGGACAGAGGATTCAGTGCACTGCCTTCAGGAATGCTTTAACTGTATGGACTGGGAGGTTTTCACACTGTCCTGCGGGGATGATTTGGACTCTCAACAGCAAGCCATGGGTTACAAAATCACTTAAATCCTGCTTACAGAGGAAAGCACTTGCCTTTAAACAGGGGTCTGTTTCTGAGCTACAGGTTGCCACAAAAGAGCTGAAGTCCGAAATTTTAAGAGCAAAACAGAATTATAAATTAGAATTGGAAAGTAAGATGGCAACAAAGAAACTTGGTTCAGCCTGGGCCAGTATGAAAACTATTGCAGGCCTTCAGAGCACAGAGCGCAATAATCGTGTGTTTTTAGATGGTTTTAATTCAGACACAGAGCTGGCTAATGCTCTTAATTGTTTTTATGGTCGTTTTGACTCCTTTGATTTTAGCACAGAAACCCAATATTTGAAACAGAAACTCAAAGACAATCGGCACTTTAATATTGAGGTGTAGGATATTAAAAGGGAGTTCTGTGCTGTAAAAGTGAACAAAAGTCAGGGCCCTGATAATATATGTGGGCACTTGGTAAAGTCCTGTGCACATGAACTGAATCCTATATTTCATTACATTTTCAATAAGTCCTTACAGACACAACATGTGCCTAAGATCTGGAAAGATGCCGTGGTTGTTCCCGTTCCAAAATCCAGCTGTCCTAAAACGGTAAACGACTTTAGACCAGTTGCTCTGACTTCAATTTTAATGAAAATTTTTGAAGAACTGGTCAGATGTGAGGTCCTAAAGCAGACTGAACATGCATTGGATCCTTTGCAGTTTGCATATAGGCCTCACAAAGGAGTGGAGGACGCCACTGTCACTCTGTTTAACATGCTTTTTAAACATCTGGATTTTAATGGGACACATGCCAGGCTTTTATTTGTGGACTTTTCCTCCGCCTTTAATACAATCCAACCTCATATTTTAGTTGAAAGGATCCTGCAACAATTCGACTTGAGCAATAATCAATAGTGGGTTGGATTCTGAATCTCTTAACCAACAGGATGCAGAGAGTAAGGGTCAATGGTATATTGTCTGACCTAAAGTGCTCTTCTACTGGCTCTCCTCAGGGGTGTGTGTTGTCACCACTACTCTTCATCCTGTACACAAACATGTGTCGGAGCAGACATGACAACAGACACATTATAAAGTATGCTGATGACTCAGTTATTGTCAGTCTCCTCCAGGATGGTGAGAGTGGCCACGGCCCAGTAGTTAATGATTTTGTTCACTGGTGTGAGGATTCCTACCTGCAGCTGAATACGACAAAAACTAAAGATATGATTATTGACTTTAGGAGGAAAACTCCCAGGCACAAAGTCACCGTACTAAAAGGTCAGACCACTGAATGTGTACAATCCTACAAATATCTTGGGACGATTATTGATAGTATTTTAAACTTTGAAGAGAACTGTGAAAGGGTGTGCAAAAAGGGTCAGCAACATTTGCATTGTTTGAGGAAACTTGCACGCTTCCAAATTGACCGAACCATAATGACAATGTTTTATCGGGCTTTTATTGAATATGTTTTATCCTTTTCTTTAGTGTCATGGTTTGGTCAGATAAAACTGAAACAGAGGAAATCCTTGGATCAGGTAGTTAGATGGTCCAGTCGTTTGCTTGGTGAGTCACAGCTGAGCCTGACATCCTTGTACACCAGACAGGTACAGAGGATTGCTACCTCCATTTTAAATGATGACTCCCACCTTTGGGATCAGTCCGCCAAGGTCTCCGCCTTTGACTGCCACCTAATCCACATTGCACCGGACCCCCATGATCCCTCCTGCAGGTGGTGAGCCCACTGGAGGGCGGACCCATGTACAGTGATCCCTCGCTACTTCGCGCTTCACCTTTCGCGCCCTCAGTGCATCGCGGATTTTTCAAAAATATTCATCAAAAATTCAAAATTGAGAAATAATGGGTGGGCGCTAGCAGAAGGCAGGGAGACTACATTAGACCATCAGGTGTCAACACGGAGAGCAGCACAACTCTCTGTTTGCTGTTGTCGTGTTGGCTGGGCTCGGAAATCTCGCAAGCTGATTGGCCGAGACGTTTCACCCCGCAAGCTGATTGGCCGAGACGTCTCACCCACCTCCTCTCCCTGCCGAGCACCCATGAAGGGAAGAAAGACCGCATTCATTGCTTTTTATCGCTCGTGTTACTGAGTCTCGCCGCGTGGAACTTTTTGCTGTTCTCTTGTGCCATTTTGTGCGAAATAGTCTTCCCGTCGAGGCACTACGCCGCCTCCTGCAGCTTCAGCTCTATCGGAAGCTGCCCTCGATGATCCTGCGCCTCCAGCACCTCACGATGAGGCGTCACCTGAGGAGCAGTAAAGCTCTCATTAACCTGTGCAGTAAATCATTTTCATCTTGAGTTACGTATCTTGTTATAAGAATAAAAGAGTTCTAAAAACATATTTATGTACACTTTGTTTACATCTACGTATGTATGTACACGTACACACACACACACGTATCATATGAGAGTGAGAATGAACGTACGTATTGTTTATGGATGACGTCATTGGGGTGACGCTACTTCGCGGTTTTTCACTTTTCGCGGTCGGTTCTGGAACCCATTAACCGCGATAAGTGAGGGATCACTGTAACTCCTTTGGGCTGAGCCCGGCCGGGTCCCATGGGTGGAAACCCGGCCACCAGACGCTAGCCTTCGAGCCCCTCCCCCAGGCCTGGCTCCAGGGTGGGGCCCTGGTAATCCCATACCGGGCGGGGTACACTGAATCCTTGATATACAATTTATCATGAGAGTCTGTTGGATCGTTCTTAGTCTGGCCCTTCACCCAGGACCAGTTTGTCTTGGGAGACCCTATCAGAGGCATATTGCCCCGGACAACATAGCTCCTGGGATCACTGGGGCACGCAAACCCCCCCACCACGATAAGGTGACAATCCATGAGGGGTATTGCCAACACTTGGTCGGAGTCATTCCCAGTGAGAGTTGGACTCCGCCAGGGCTGCCCTTTGTCACCGATCCTGTTCATAATTTTTATGGACAGGATTTCTAGGCGCAGCCAGGGAATGGAGGGTGTCATGCTTGGTGACCACAGGATCTCATCTCTGTTGTTTGCAGATGATGTTGTCCTGTTGGCTTCATCCAACAATAACCTACAGCTCTTGCTGGGATGGTTTGCCGCTGAGTGTGAAGCGGCTGGGATGAGAATCAGCACCTCCAAGTCCGAGTCCATGGTCCTCAGCCGGAAAAAGGTGGATTGTCCTCTCCGGGTTGGGGACAGGCTCCTGCCTCAAGTGGAGGAGTTTAAGTATCTTGGGGTCTTGTTCACGAGTGAGGGGAAAATGGAGCGAGAGATTGACAGACGGACTGGAGCAGCATCTGCAGTGATACGGACGTTGTACCGGTCTGTTGTGGTGAAGAGGGAGCTTAGTTCTAAGGCAAAGCTGTCGATTTACCAGTCAATCTACGTTCCTACTCTCATCTATGGTCACGAGCTTTGGGTAATGACCGAAAGAACGAGATCGCGGATACAAGCGGCTGAAATGAGCTTTCTCCGTAGGATTGCTGGACTCACCCTCAGAAATAGGGTGAGGAGCTCAGTCATCCGGGAGAGGCTCAGAGTAGAACCGCTGCTCCTCCACATTGAAAGGAGTCAGTTGAGGTGGTATGGGCATCTGATTAGGATGCCTCCTGGACGCCTCCCGCTTGAGGTGTTTCAGGCACGTCCCACTGGGAGGAGACCCCGGGGCAGACCCAGGACTCGGTGGAGAGACTATGTCTCCCGGCTGGTCTGGGAACGCCTTGGTATCCTCTCTGAAGAGCTGGAGCAGGTGGCTGGGGAGAGGGAAGTCTGAGCTTCTCCGCTTGAACTGCTGCCTCCGCGACCCGGACCTCCGGAAAAGCGGTAGAGGATGGATGGATGGACTCCCACCCTTTGCACTGCCGCTTTCAGCTTCTTCCCTCAAGACGGAGGTTTGCTGTCCCAAAAAGTAAAACCCAGCGCTACAAAAACAGCTTTGTTCCTGCTGCTGTCAAAGAGTTGAACAAGTTGTTACAATATATTGCACATACAGTGGGGAAAAAAAGTATTTAGTCAGCCACCAATTGTGCAAGTTCTCCCACTTAAAAGATGAGAGAGGTCTCCAATTTCATCATAGGTATACCTCAACTACGAGAGACAAAATGAGAAAAAAAAATATCCAGAAAATCACATTGAAGGATTTTTAATGAATTAATTGGTAAATTCCTCAGTAAAATAAGTATTTGGTCACCTACAAACAAGCAAGATTTCTGGCTCTCACAGACCTGTAACTTCTTCTTTAAGAGGCTCCTCTGTCCTCCACTCGTTACCTGTATTAATGGCACCTATTTGAACTCTTTATCAGTATAAAAGACACCTGTCCATAACCTCAAACAGTCAGACTCCAAACTCCACTATGGCCAAGACCAAAGAGCTGTCAAAAGACACCAGAAACAAAATTGTAGACCTGCACCAGGCTGGGAAGACTGAATCTGCAATAGATAAGCAGCTTGGTGTGGAGAAATCAACTGTGGGAGCAATTATTAGAAAATGGAAGACATACAAGACCACTGATAATCTCCCTCGATCTGGGGCTCCATGGAAGATCTCACCCCGTGGGGTCAAAATGATCACAGAACCACACGGGGGGACCTAGTGAATGACCTGCAGAGAGCTGGGACCAAAGTAACAAAGGCTACCATCAGTAACACACTACGCCGCCAAGGACTCAAATCCTGCAGTGCCAGACGTGTCCCCCTGCTTAAGCCAGTACATGTCCAGGCCCGTCTGAAGTTTGCTAGAGAGCATTTGGATGATCCAGAAGAGGATTGGGAGAATGTCATATGGTCAGATGAAACCAAAATAGAACTTTTTGGTAAAAACTCAACTTGTCGTGTTTGGAGGAGAAAGAACACCGTACCTACTGTGAAGCATGGGGGTGGAAACATCATGCTTTGGGGCTGTTTTTCTACAAAGGGACCAGGACGACTGATCCGTGTAAAGGAAAGAATGAATGGGGCCATGTATGGTGAGATTTTGAGTGAAAACCTCCTTCCATCAGCAAGGGCATTGAAGATGAAACGTGGCTGGGTCTTTCAGCATGACAATGATCCCAAACACATCGCCCGGGCAATGAAGGAGTGGCTTCGTAAGAAGCATTTCAAGGTCCTGGAGTGGCCTAGCCAGTCTCCAGATCTCAACCCCATAGAAAATCTTTGGAGGGAGTTGAAAGTCCGTGTTGCCCAGCGACAGCCCCAAAACATGAGCTCTAGAGGAGATCTACATGGAGGAATGGGCCAAAATACCAGCAACAGTGTGTGAAAACCTTGTGAAGACTTACAGAAAACGTTTGATCTCTGTCATTGCCAACAAAGGGTATATCGTTCAAACCGCTCCACGGAGGATGCTATAGTCACCACCCTACACTCTGTCATCACCCACCTGGACCAGAAAGACACCTACGCCAGACTCCTGTACATTGATTTCAGTTCAGCATTCAACACCATTATTCCCCAGAGACTGATAGAGAAATTGCTCCTTCTCGGTCTGAACACCGCCACATGTCTCTGGATCCTGGATTTCCTGACTGAGAGATCTCAGTCTGTCCGGGTTGGAAACAACATCTCCAACTCTGTCACGCTGAGTACCGGAACCCCTCAAGGCTGTGTACTCAGTCCACTGTTGTTTACACTTCTAACACATGACTGTGTATCCAAACACGAGGGGAACCAGATTATTAAGTTTGCAGATGACACCACGGTGGTGGGACTTATTCAGAGGGATGAGGAATCAATGTACAGGGAAGAAGTGAGAGACCTGGAGGGCTGGTGCAGGGAGAACAATCTGGTGCTCAACGTGGACAAAACAAAGGAGATGATTATCGACTTCCGGCGGTCACAGCCTGAGCACGTCCCCCCTCAGCATCGGCGGCCGTTTAGTGGAGAGAGTAGAGAACATCAAGTTCCTCGGAGTGCAGATCTCGCAGGACCTGACCTGGAGCAAGAATTCCTTGGAGATCAGGAAGCGAGCTCAGCAGAGACTACACTTCTTGAGGAAACTCAAACAGGCCTCTCTCCCCATCTGCATCCTCAGGACCTTCTACAGAGGTGTGGTGGAGAGTGTTCTGATGTACTGCATTGCTACATGGTACTCCAGCTGCAGTATGTCAGACAAAAAAGCCCTGCAGAGGATAGTCAAGGGGGCGGAGAGGGTAATTGGAGTCTCCCTCCCCTCTGTCCAAGAACTTTTTCAGAACCGTTGTAGGAGCAGGGCACTGAACATTGTCAAGGACCGTTCTCACCCTCTGCATAAACACTTTGAACTTCTTCCATCTGGTAAACGATTCCGGAGCATCAGAGGCAGAACCACCAGACTGATCAACAGCTTCCTCGCACAAGCTGTCAGGATGCTGAACAGCTGACCCGGAATCTCACATACACACTACTGCACCTGTGGACATTTTGTATATTATAGTTAGTTATTCTTTTTCCCCAAGTATGTCTCAGGGATGTGTGAATGGATGGGGGGGTGGGAGCTATGTGGGAGTGTGTCTTAATCATGCTGCTTCTTATATGGATGCCGAGAGAAACGCAATTTCATCTTGCCTGCACTACAGTTGTATGTACAGCAATATGACAATAAAGTTTGATTTGATTTGATTTGATAACAAAGTATTGAGATGAACTTTTGTTATTGACCAAATACTTATTTTACCCAGGAATTTACCAATTAATTCATTAAAAATCCTTCAATGTGATTTTCTGGATTTTTTTTCTCATTTTGTCTCTCATAGTTGAGGTATACCTATGATGAAAATTGGAGACCTCTCTCATCTTTTAAGTGGGAGAACTTGCACAATTGGTGGCTGACTAAATACTTTTTTGCCCCACTGTAATTTAGGTACCTATTTATTAACTCCATTTTATATTTACTTATTTTTGTAGGATTTTATTTGGGTTCTAAATCTTTTATTGGGTTTTCGACCTTTGAGTTTTTAATCTCTTTGACTAGTCTTTAACTTTTTAATATGACCCTTCTCTCTTATCTCTGGTTTTTCTCTCATCTCTTTGTCTTTATATCCTGATTGATGGAGTCTTGAGTATTTTTATCATGTTTATAGTCAGCTTCATGTGTGCCTGTGTTTGTGTTTATGTTGAATGTAATTGTGGCTTGTAAATATGGATGTCACCAGACTGCAAAACAAATCTACCTACGGGTACAAATAAAGTAACCTGAACCTGAACCTGAACACACCGACTTCCTCACACACTCACAAAATGTTCCACTGACAAGACAAAATGGCTTATTTTTGGTCTCTGAGTAGCGGGGAGAATTTCTGCTCAGACTGGTAAATTTCATCTTTCTGACCATTTTTGCTCCCCATGCACGTTTAGCAGAGAAAAATAGGAATAAGAAGACTAAGAGGGAGAATCAGAACAATTGCAGTAGGTTTCTCCCAGCACAGCTGCTTGGAGCCCTCAATATTAAAAGAGCAAGAATGATCACGCCCATCATAACGCCTTCATGTTTGAGACGTAACGCCCTCCACACATCCTCCTGCTGTGGAAGCTTCACAGCACGTCATGTCACCCAGCTTAACTGTGCATCAGTCACACGCCTACTCTAGACTGGCATTTTGCCATGATCACTTTGAAGTCCCCATCGAGGTGACTGATGACACCCATCTTCCTTTCATAAAAACACTCTTCTCTCTGCATTCTCTTCTGTCATTCCTTTGTTATTAGCTGTGGACTCACACATCTTAATACCATCTGAATTTAATAAAAGGGGACTTTATTAAACCAGGAGAAGCAATTCTAAGCTGTTCTGCACCATATCCATGACACAGCTGTGAGAAATGGGGCTTATGAGTGAAGTGGATGAGTGTAGCTTTGAGTTTTGGCTTCACACATGCCTGAGGCCACATAGTGTACATCCATGCTGAGTCACCTAAACACTGGGGAGCAGCAGAAACATGAGCAGGTATCAAAAGTGAGAACCCTGCACGGCTCCACATGCTCACTCACGCTCATGCGCGTGTGTGGCATGCCATTGTTTGTCCTGTCAGTGAGGGTCCTCTGTGGTGGCTCTGAGCAAATGGGATTATTATACCCCCAACCATTAATCAGTATTGGATAGTGTAACGCAGGTCTGCAACCTTAACCAATGTAGTTTGATGGGAAACATAATTAAAAATAAATTTAAAAATTGATGAGAAAATGCAGTGATAATAACTTCACAGATTCATGAGAAACACATTTACAAATAAGAAAAAAATAAAGTCAGAAATTTATCATGAAGTCTCAGAAGTCTCTTTTTATTTTCAAAATTTGAGAAAAATCACAAATTTACATGAAAAATTTATGAGAGGTTGAATATTTAAAAGTAAAAATGCATATTACTGATGTGAAAAAATAAGTTTATGCATGTTTGTGTTGTAGTTGAGACCTCAAGTTGAGACTAAGACCAACATACACAGTGGTCTTGCCTCTAATAGCAGACATTTTCATGAATTAACATCTTTATCTTGATATTTTCACCTGAAGATGCATCAGGATGACCAGATTGCACAAATTAATAAATGCCTTGCTGTGATACTGCATAGCAGATATAAACATGTGGAATCAGGCAAAATAGTTCTTTGATGCATATTGTATTCTCTGTAGCCCTAAGATACTGTATATCTAAGAAATCAGCAGCTGATTAAAGTGAAATACCATTAATATGGTTTATGTGCAGCTGCCATGAGCCATAGTGATAGAAATATTAGTTTATTATGACTAGGAGCTGCAGCCCTCCAAACTCTAATGTATTCTCTGTAGCCCCTATAATAAACTGGTTCCACTAATGATTACTACACAGGTACCTTGATTGACCTGTTCACCAGTTATTACCCACATTCATAGTTTAACTGTGGAATAAACTCAATATGATGCTTTAAGGCTGTTTTTGTTCTTTCTGTTCACATTCAAAGCATGCTGTGACGTTGCTGTATTCTCCGTAGCCCTGTGTTTTAATGCATTGTGGTACCTCCGTTTACTCTAATGCTGTAATTTGAAGACTATTTGAGGATACTTGACAAAATTTTCACATCAAATTGCCCAAAAGTTATTGGTTTCAAAGCAAACTTGGTTTTGTTTCTTTCTTGACTTTGATTTGTTTTACCTTTGTGGAACACCTAGGAAGAAAAACTGCAAATATTTGTAGGATATGGAGAACATTGCAAGTTTACCAACAAACATTATTTCATAGTTTTTAATTTTATTTCATGAGTAACTAAATAACTAAATAAATACATAAATAAATGGACAGTTATTTCCTGGGCAAAAGTCTGGGCATTAACACACTGAAACACCAATTTTAAAAATCATCCAAATATACTGTCAAAGGGTAACCATTTAATCCACCCCACTGGTACACAGACACACAATGTATTATTTTTCTGCCATCTCCCTTCATTTCCCTACTTTTAGCTTCTTAAGTTGTGATTTTTCTCAGCCGAGGTTGTTAAAATGCACAAGATTATTGAACGCTGATGACAGGATTGATTGACTAGTTAGCTGATAATTAGAAAGCATTCAATTAGTTTCAATTAAATAGGCCTTGTGCCACCAGTTCTGCTTAATGGTAGAAACACCATATTAATAGGCTTTCAGTGACATTTTGATTTTTAATTGTTAACTTTCAGAACAAGGGTACAGATTATCCCTGTGGTTTTACTTATCTATTTAGTGAACAAAGACTGGGTCACTTTTTTCAATGTCAACAGAGTCCACCAAAACACAACTTTTGTTTCTGATCAAACACATATGAACAACTGACTACTACAAACTAAAATGACAATAAAAATGTGAAATATGTAAAAATAAACACAAGCTGAACTCCAGTGTCTGTCATGTTATCCACTGCCGGTGACTGATGGACCTGCTCCACCTCACCAGGCCCTGTTTGTTCAGACTTTCTATCAGAAGTATCAAGACATTTAAAGGTTTTTTTTTTTCACTTTCGGCTCCTGTGACATTTTAGCGGAGACTAATGGTGCTTTCACACTTACAGGCTTCAGTTTGTTTGAATTGAACTCAAGTTCATTTTCTCTGTTAGTGCAGTTTGTTTTGTCTGGTGAGAACACGGTAATCACACTCAGGTACGCACCAAAATAACCGTACCGAGACCGCCTGAAAGAGGTGGTCTCAGTTCAAATCAACTGGTGAACTCTGGTGCGGTCCTGCAGGTGAGAAAGGGACCGCACTACAACAGGACCAACGGCAAACTGTAAAACATTTTATGAGCTTGGCTGAGCATGTACAGTTCTGGAGGATTAATGAACGCCATCTCCCGTACTGACTTGATATGCGCCTTCGCTGATTCCAGTGCATTAACATGTCATTGTCCTTCTGTAGCCGTGCCTCATTTTCAAACTGTATGATTTGCTGAAAGTGGTATATGCATGTAATGTAATAAATGATAACCAGGGTGATGAAAACCCCCGTAGATTACACTAGCATTTGTATTATTTTCTCCCCATAAATCCACAAATCCACAGTAGTCATTCTACTTCCTGTATTTACCTTTCCTGTTCTCGTGGCAAGAAAATCTGACCAATAAGAACAGAGAACATTCTGACATAAGTCTTACGGGATTTAACATGACGGAATTTAGTCCACTTGAATTTTTGCCTGTATGAAAGGGAACCAAAACAAGGAGAGAATGATACAAAGTAACAAACTTATCAACTGATTCTGACCAAAGTAAACGGATTTAGGTGTGAAAGCACCCTCAAGCTCAACCTGAGCTACAGATTGCCACAAAAGAGCTGAAGTCCGAAATTTTAAGAGCAAAACAGAATTATAAAAGAGAATTGGAAAGCAAGATGGCAACAAAGAAACTTGGTTCAGCCTGGGCCAGTATGAAAACTATTGCAGGCCTTCAGAGCACAGAGCGCAGTAATCGTGTGTTTTTAGATGGTTTTAATTCAGACACAGAGCTGGCTAATGCTCTTAATTGTTTTTATGGTCGTTTTGATTCCTCTGATTTTAGCACAGAAACCCAAGATTTGAAATAGAAACTCAGACAATCAGCACTTTAATATTGAGGTGCAGGATATTAAAAGGGAGTTATGTGCTGTAAAAGTGAACAAAAGTCAGGGCCCTGATAATATATGTGGGCGCTTGGTAAAGTCCTGTGCACATGAACTGAGTCCTGTATTTCATTACATTTTCAATAAGTTCTTACAGACACAACATGTGCCTAAGATCTGGAAAGAAGCCGTGGTTGTTCCCGTTCCAAAATCCAGCTGTCCCAAAACGGTAAACGACTTTAGACCAGTTGCTTTGACTTCAATTTTAATGAAAATTTTTGAAAAACTGGTCAGATGTGAGGTCCTATAGCAGACTGAACATGCATTGGATCCTTTGCAGTTTGCATATAGGCCTCACAAAGGAGTGGAGGACGCCACTGTCACTCTGTTTAACATGCTTTTTAAACATCTGGATTTTAATGGGACACACGCCAGGCTTTTATTTGTGGACTTTTCCTCCGCCTTTAATACAATCCAACCTCATATTTTAGTTGAAAGGCTTCTGTAACAATTCGATTTGAGCAATAATCTGGTGGGTTGGATTCTGGATTTCTTAACCAACAGGACACAGAGAGTAAGGGTCAATGGTACATTGTCTGACCAAAAGTGCTCTTCTACTGGCTCTCCTCAGGGGTGTGTGTTGTCACCACTACTCTTCATCCTGTACACAAACATGTGTCGGAGCAGACATGACAACAGACACATTATAAAGTATGCTGATGATTCAGTTATTGTCAGTCTCCTCCAGGATGGTGAGAGTGGCCACGGCCCAGTAGTTGATGATTTTGTTCACTGGTGTGAGGATTTCTACCTGCAGCTGAATACGACAAAAACTAAAGATATGATTATTGACTTTAGGAGGAAAACTCCCAGGCACGAAGTCACCGTACTAAAAGGCCAGACCACTGAATGTGTACAATCCTACAAATATCTTGGGATGATTATTGATAGTAATTTAAACTTTGAAGAGAACTGTGAAAGGGTGTGCAAAAAGGGTCAACAACATTTGCATTGTTTAAGGAAACTTGCACGCTTCCAAATTGACCGAACCATAATGACAATGTTTTATCGGGCTTTTATTGAATTTGTTTTATCCTTTTCTTTAGTGTCATGGTTTGGTCAGATAAAACTGAAACAGAGGAAATCCTTGGATCAGGTAGTTAGATGGTCCAGTCGTTTGCTTGGTGAGTCACAGCTGAGCCTGACATCCCGGTACACCAGACAGGTACAGAGGATGGCTACCTCCATTTTAAATGATGACTCCCACCCTTTGCACTGCAACTTTCAGCTTCTTCCCTCAAGACGGAGGTTTGCTGTCCCAAAAAGTAAAACCCAGCGCTACAAAAACAGCTTTGTCCCTGCTGCTGTCAAAGAACTGAACAAGTTGTAACAATATATTGCACATAATTTAGTTACCTATTTATTAACTCCATTTTATATTTACTTGTTTTCGTAGGATTTTTATTTGGGTTCTAAATCTTTTATTGGGTTTTAGACCTTTGAGTTTTTAACCTCTTTGACTAGTCTTTAACTTTTTAATATGACCCTTCTCTCTTATCTCTGGTTTTTCTCTCATCTCTTTGTCTTTATATCCTGATTGATGGAGCCTTGAGTATTTTTATCATGTTTATAGTCAGCTTCATGTGTGCCTGTGTTTGTGTTTATGTTAAATGTAACTGTGGCTTGTAAATATGGATGTCACCAGACTGCAAAACAAATCTACCTACGGGTAGAAATAAAGGAACCTGAACCTGAAGCTTCAAATCAAACGCGAGGCAATTCTAGTTAATGTGCGGCACACAGTGGTCAGGGTGGGAATTACAGTTAGAGTTTAAATCACCATCTGCAATCCATCAAAATGGCTGACAGCCTTGAAAATTGTTCATCACTGCTAAAAATCCATCAATGACAGAGAATATTTGGTTAACGCAACCTCTGATATTCATATGTAGATAGAGTAAATGTACTAAGGCCTCTACAAAATCCAGAAGATACTAGTAATAACAGCCCTAAACAACTGTTTCTTTACCCTCAGAAGAATTAAAGCCCATTCTAGATATACTGTACCTAAATAATGTACCTATTTGTAAAGCGTCTTTGAGTATATATGATAAAGCGCTATATAAAATTGATGCATTATTATTATTATTATATAGTGACTTTACGAAGATGTGAGTACTGACTCATCACAGTCACCTCTGGACTGCTTCATCATTTACTGCATTATTGGACCAGTTTGTTGGGCTCTGGTGTAACAGGGGCAGCTGTGAGAAGCAGTCAGTCAGAATAAAGATGGTGGCATTAGCATGGCATTTGCATTCCTCGACCCCTGCTGGTCATGGCAGATGTCTGACCTACATTGAGCCTGGCTTGGCTCGAGCTTTCTTCCTGTTAAAAGGAAGCCTGTCCATGCTACTGATGCTCAGCTGGGATTCTTTAATCATTCCACACTAGCACAAATGAATGGGTCTAAGCCTGATATTACTGTCATGTGGTCCATCCAGTGTTTAGACGACCTTATTTTAGCCGTTTAGACCCAGATTTTAATCCCATCAGCCTTCCTTCCACAGTACGTGTAACAGCAGAGCTGCACCAGCTGCCCACAGTTATTTCCCCAGTCTGGTATGTGGTGAGGACATTGTAGTCCTGTTCCCATAATGGACGTCTATCTGGGCACCACAGATGGCCTTCCAGTATGCTGGTGGGTTCGACTATTCTGCCCTCTCAGCTGGGGGGAGAAGGACGTGGAGAGCAGCTCCATCAGGTCCTCCTGCCCTGCAGATGTGTTCCAGCTGAGCTGTTGACTTTAATTTAGATGCATGTCACCGTGCACACTCTGATGTCATGTCATCCTGTTAAAGCTTTAACCACACTCGTCACAGTGACTATTTTTCTTTGTTGATGTGAGGTGACCTGATCAGACCTCTGCAGAGTCCTGGCAGAGCTCTGTGAAGTAGAACCAAGACTTCCTGTCCAGCAGTCTCCTGCTGTGATAAGTTGGTGTGAGAGGCTTTGTGCCTGCTGTGAGGGGATGTGTGCGGGCTGCCATGCTGCATGCTGCCATGCTGCATGCTGGACACGCTGGAGTGGTGCCTCAGACTCTGAGCTCTGATGCTGAGTGATGGACAGGATGAAAGCTGCACTGGGAGACACTTCAGCATCGCAAAACTCAGAATCTGCAGAAAAAATTGCTGAGCATGGCCTAAAAATGGGAGCTGAGACCATGGTCAGGAAAACAAACACTTTTTCCTCTTCTATTGTACTTTCATGAGTAGTTTGATTGCATGATACTTTTTACTCAAGTAAACTTTTGAATAAAACCATATAGATAGACAGATAGATGTACTTTATTGGTCCCACACTGGGAATTTACATATTTACTCAAACTCAAGTACATCTGGTTGTACTCTAACTTTTAATTTCACTGATTCAAAATGAGCATGTGTCAAGTTTTTCCTCATCAGTTTTGAAATCACTGTGTTTCTACTCTGGCTGTAAGTAATAAATAATTGATTCTTTGCTGATGTAGTCAAGACCACACTCAGAGCTCCGTTACACAGCAAGGAGATTGTTGGGTGACCAGTGCGAGATCAAAAATTAGCCCCATCTCTCAACATTCTCCTAAAGCCTGGGAAAAAAAAAAACATGTTTCGGAGATCAAAAATTTAATTTTCATCAACTTTCATGGCAATCTTATAGAAATGTTTGAAAGATCCTTGAGAGATTGTTGATAGACCAGGAGAGACAGCTGAGGGGGCCATTGAGATTTTTTTGGGTGACTCAGGAGGTAGCTGAGCATTTGAAAGGTTTCTCGTGCTCTCCCAGTGATCTTTCAAAGATCACTGGGAGATGAGTGGGGGATGGATGAGATCAGTGAATGATCCTTGGCTTCTCTTTGACCACCTTACAATCTCCTTGATATTCCAATCATCCCTCAGCAATCTTTCAATGAACACCGATTTTCTGAACATCCATCCATCCATCCATCTTCTACCGCTTTTCCGGAGGTCCGGGTCGCGGAGGCAGCAGTTCAAGCAGAGAAGCCCAGACTTCCCTCTCCCCAGCCACCTGCTCCAGCTCTTCAGAGGGGATACCAAGGCGTTCCCAGACTAGCTGGGAGACATAGTCTCTCCACCGAGTCCTAGGTCTGCCCCGGGGTCTCCTCCCAGTGGGACGTGCCTGAAACACCTCAAGTGGGAGGCGTCCAGGAGGCATCCTAATCAGATGCCCATACCACCTCAACTGACTCCTTTCAATGTGGAGGAGCAGCGGTTCTACTCTGAGCCTCTCCCGGATGACTGAGCTCCTCACCCTATCTCTGAGGGTGAGTCCAGCAATCCTACGGAGAAAGCTCATTTCAGCCGCTTGTATCCGCGATCTCGTTCTTTCGGTCATTACCCAAAGCTCGTGACCATAGGTGAGAGTAGGAACGTAGATTGACTGGTAAATCGACAGCTTTGCCTTAGAACTAAGCTCCCTCTTCACCACAACAGACCGGTACAACGTCCGCATCACTGCAGATGCTGCTCCAATCCGTCTGTCGATCTCTCGCTCCATTTTCCCCTCACTCGTGAACAAGACCCCAAGATACTTAAACTCCTCCACTTGGGGCAGGAGCCTGTCCCCAACCCGGAGAGGACAAAAAAAAAAAAATCAGATGTATTTTTCCTCAAACAGTTCCATATGTTTCCAAAATAGCTGTAAGCGTTTGCAAAGTTGCTTTTTGTTCGCCAAGTAGTGAACATGAGCAGCTGTTTAAGAAGCATTATAACAAAACTGCTAACAAACTGTTTTGTAGCCTTTTATAAGCCCTGATGAACCCCCAAAACGACATATGTCAGCATTTTCCACTCTGTCAGATACTAGCGAGATTTTCACGATTATCTGTTAGAAACGATGGTGAATCCAAAAATGCGTCCTTTCATCAGCATTCAGCTTCAGGGTGAGTCCAGCCACGCTATGAAGAAAGCTCATCTAAGCTGGTTGTAATCTGTGATCCCAGTCCTACCAGAGGTTTCTGACCATAGGTGAGGGTGGGAACGTAGACTGACATGTGTCACAAATTCTTTTCATTGAATTCTGTTTTCATGGCAGCAGCATGGTTGGCTGCAGGCTGCTCACACACACAGAAAATAGAGTTAGACTAGACCGTCATTACCTTGGGAGGACTAATTCTTATCCTGGAACATGTTTTCCCACTGTTTTGTAAATGATGTGTTATCATCCATCATCACATGAGTGTGGATGACTTCCATCACCCAGAGTGAAGCTGGGCTCCGCTGCTGTGAAGAGTCCAGTCTGTAGTGACTGTCATAGCTTAAAATAAGCTGCAGGCAGTGGCACAACAGGCTGACGTTAATCTGAAGGTAAACATATGGGTGATGTCAGACAGCATGTCATATCACACACACACACACACACCAAGCGTCCCTCCTCCCGTCCTGTCTTCATCCCTTCTTCCTCCCTTCCCTGCCTCTCTTGCTAGAATCTGGTCGCCAGCTCAGCTGCGTTGCCATGGCAACACCAGCCTCCTCCAACACCTGCTGTCCCCCACTTCTTTCCACCCCTCGGTCGTTCAGCTCCCCCCGGTCATCCCCATGCTGTCCTCTTCCTGCTCCTGTCCCCCCCTCTGTCCCTCTGACGGCCCTCTGTCGGCCCCAGTCGTCCAGCTGGGAAACCCCTTCCTCTGGAGGTAAGAGCAGTGCCGTGACCCCCTCCTCCTCATGGTAACACACTTGTTTGTGAGTGTGTGCTGTGTCTAACTTTAAGCTGTGTGACCTTGTGTTGTAGTTTGTGTGGTGAGTGGCGCTGATGGAGAGCAGCCATGGAAAACCTGGAACTCAGCTGCTTTCTGTAGAAGTCTCTCTGTTTGGCTGCTTTGGTTTCTGCTCTGTTATCAGTCAGTCCAGCTGTCTGGAGCCCACAGCTTCACAGCCACATAACCAACGGCTCCCTGTGGCTTTGGCAAATTAGGAGAAAAAAGACTCAAATTTCTGAGAAATAGGTCACATAATTGCTTTGAAAATTGTTTTAATTTTCAGCTTCTGGGGAAAAGTTGCAAGTCTATGTAAGTCACAGATTTACACAAAATAGGCCCATTTCAAAGACAAAATGACAAATTTTGGTGAAAATAGTCATTTTTAAAGAGAAAAGATCTCTGCAAATAGAGAAGAATAAAAACACATTTGGATAAATAAATGACAATCCAGCAAAACCAAAGAGCAGGGATGAGGAGTGTGTGTGTACACTCAGTAGCAGTGATTGAAATACTGAACACAGGTGTATGTAAAGTACACACAGGTCAGAGTAATGGGGGGGGGGCGTGTGGAGCAGGGAAACGAGGCGGCGCCTACACCTGCAGCTGGATGTGCTACAGCTGTCAATACATTCCACACACATTTAATCTTCCAACCCACTGGTGAAGGTTGTCAGGGACGCATGCTGACCACAATTAACAGGAAATATAGTTTTATTTACATAGAGCCTCATGACAACAGAAGGTAAGACATGAATGGCTTTTCACATGTATCGCAATATATTTAGGATTTTATGGTGATCCACGATATATATCACAATATCTTGAGATCTCCTCCAAACCACTGTATAAATGTAAAACCTTTGCATAAAATGACACCAGCATGACAATAGAAACAGACCCATGTACGGGGGGGGGGGGTGAAAAGTTGATAGTGGTGAAATTTGACCAAATGTGGTTTGCATGAACTGGCCTCTTGATCAGTCTTTGAACAGACTGGTCAAGAGGGCAAGTTAGATAGATAGATATATACTTCATTGATCCCAAACTGGAAAATTACAGTGTCACAGCAGCAGAAACACACACAGCATAGTAGACGCAGGGATTACCCATGTAAAGTGAAACTGCCTAAATAGCTTATATACATCATAGATGAATAGATGGCGACCCATATAGATACATGAATCACACCCGCTGTACAATGCAGGACTATCAGGTGCAGGGTGAAATATGAAGCACCAATTAAACTGTAAGGTGCAGTATGGCAGCATAGTTATGATCAGAATTCAACATCAGAGTGAGTTATTGTACAGTAAAATGGCATGTGGCAGGAAGGATTTCCTGTATCTGACCGTTCAGCAGCGGAGCTGTAGCAGTCTGCTGGAGAAAGTGCTCCGCTGTCTGTCCAGTATGTGGTGGCGGGGGTGATCAGGATTGTCCATAATGGATCACAGGTTATTTAGTGTCCTCCACTCCACCACAGTCTCAAAAGTCTCTGGTCTGAGACCAATTACAGAGCCAGCCCTCTTGATAATCTTATCAAGTCTGTTGGTGTTGCTGGCTCTGATACTGTTACCCCAACAGACAGCAGCAGAGAAGATGGCGCTGGCAACAGTGGCCTGGTAGAAAAGCTCCAGCATCTTGCTGCACGATCTCAGCTTCCTCAGGAAGTAGAGTCTGCTCATTCCCTTCTTGTATGCAGCATCACGTTAGATTTCCAGTCCAGTCAGTTGCTGATCATGACACCCAGGTATTTGTAGTCCTCCACTACCTCCACATCCTCCCCCCAATCTGCAGTGGCTGTGAAGGTGTCATGCCCTGGCTGGTTCCCTGGACTCCATTGAGATGGTGGGGGAGAGGATGATGTTAGCTAAGCTAATGTCTATTATGGACAACACCTGTCACCACCCAGTCTGTGGAGGTCCTGAGCAGTTCCTTTAGTAGTAGACTGTTACAGCCACTGTGTATGGCTGAACGTTGCCATAGGTCCTTAATCCTGACAGCGGTTAGACTGTATAATACACACATAGGATAAATACTTGCTATAAAACGTGCATGTATATATTTTTCTCACTGATACGTATAGTACAATTTGTACATATTTTAAATATTATTGATCTTGCATATTTTAGTAGGATTTTTATTGTATTTATTCTCTGGTCTTTTTTTCTGATCTCTGTGCTGCTGTAGCAAATGAATCTCCCCAGTGTGGGATTACTAAAGTGTTATCTTTATTTTTCAACATAGCCTTCCCTTCGGTCTACACATTTCTTCCATCGGTATTGCAGTGCTTGGATCCCTGCAGTTCAGAAATAAACCACATTTGTTCAAATTTGACCACTATGAACTTTTCAGTGCCCCCCCCCACTGCATTTTTTTTTTAAATTGCATACAAAAAAGGAAGAGGAATAAAAGCAAGTACAATTTTGCAAACTTTATTAAACCAGTCGGATAACCCTACTCATAAATTTGTAACAAATCAGAATAAATAATGTTAGGCCTTCCTATTATGGTCTGTAATAAAAACCATTACCAACAAAACAAAAAAGGACTTAACACAATAAAAAGTGCATTAAGCTAGAATTTTAGAGAAAGATATTTTAAAACCATATAAATTAAAATCCACTTTTTCTTTTTGGTCATGTTTTTAAGAATATTTGCCATGTCTTTGGCAGTATAATTGTTGACCGCAGTTGTGATCTCTTTCTATTTTGCACTTGTGTTGTATGGGATGAATTTTCCAAATAAGAAGTTCTGTCGTTATTTTCTTAGGGCTGATTCCTTTATTTTTTTGTAGGGGCTACCTGGGATTTTGAGAGCGGATTTTAATGTATTCTTTATATTATAGTGGATGACGTCTCAAGTGGTGAAACAAATTAGTGATAGTGCAACATAATTTGTACAAAACTGTATTTTGTTCAGTTTTTCCCTTCTGAAGTCCAAACCACTGCCAGAGAGCAGAGCTGGTGCTTTTTTCTCCTTTTGTTCAAATATGTTTCCACTGCAGCTGGTGTGTGTGTGTGTGTGTGTGTGTGTGTGTGTGTGTGTGTGTGTGTGAGATTTCATTTTTTTCCCTTTCCTCATGCTCTGCCAGTGTTGCCAGATTGTGCATGAAAACAAGCATCTCTGCTCCATGAAAACGGCCTCAAAAGAAGCAGTTTCTAAAGAAAAAAATTTGCAGGAAAAAAACAGACCTGGCAACGACACTGAAATGAAACAACAGCGGGGAGGTGGGGGGAGTGCCTGAGTGCAGCTGTGTAATGGCTCTTTTCCATAGTCACAGTTCTTTTTTACTTGTTTCGATTCTCCACTACTTCTCTCTCCCTGGGTTGTTGACCCATTACAACCCTGTAAAGCCGCGTAAACTCTGTAGTGGGCGGGATTGAGGCGGCCCCATACTCTGCTGACGTCATCTCCGGCGACCGACGTCTTCACAACAAAGAAAATGGCGGATTACGAGCGGAGGATTTCCACGTTGGTTCTTCTCTGGCTTTTGAACACAATGAATGTTTTTAAGCGGAGAAGAGAGTTTTACAGGAGAAGACAACGTGCATTGAGAGAACACACGTTGGAGCAGTACCAGAGACTCGTTGTTGCCATTGGGGAATATGAAGCAGAGAGCTTAATTACCCAGCACATCAAGCACACGAGGAAAAAGGTTTTGGTAATTTAATGCTTTCTATTGTCATTTTATCATCATGTCATTGTTGTGTACAGCATTTTGATGTCGCCAGGTTATCAGTATTAATATGTATGCTGTGTGTGTGTTCTAGTTGGCTGCGTTGTTGCAAAATCAACGCTGCAGACCATGGACCTGGGCAGTAAACAGTAGCTTGCAGTGGTGGGAGAATGTTGTCCCCAGCTTCTCAAGCACACAGTGGTTGCAGAACTTCCTTATAACTTATATGAAGAACTTATATGTGGATACTTGTTATATTTCCAATTAATCATAGCCCTATTTTACGTACAAAATAATTTAAATTACTTTTTAAAAAAAAGCCAATTCAACTGTAGTAAAATTCTTGTTTTTGTGTATCATTTTCCCATTGATAGTTCTTTTTAAGGGATATGTGTTCAGGGATGGGAAATTACACGCTAAAACACCGTAGAAAATGACTGCAGAAAAATGCAGCAGCTGAACAACTCCTTTTTGGTTTGATTGAATTGCCAATTGACCTTGGAATTATATGTGGAAACTTGTTATATTTCCAGTTAATCCTAGCCCACTTTTACTTACAAAATAACTTTAAAAATTTTAAAGAAAGGCAATCCAACTGTAGCACCATTTTGCATGTTGAGTGTCATTTGAGTATCATTTTCCCATCTCTTGATATTTATAAGGCATATGTGTTCAGGGATGGGTAATTACACGTCAAAACACCTTAGAAAAATGACTACAACCAACTCACTTTTGGTTTCCACTAGAAAGAATAACATACATACTGAAATCAAAGGAAATGTGTTTGAGAATATATGGAGACCTTTCATTGATTATGTAAATTAAGTAAACATAACTTCTGAAGAAGGTGAATATGTGTGGACCTTGCAAATTCCAAGCTGGTGAATGTACAGTATATTATGTATTCTAATGTAATAGATTACCTAAACAGAGGAACATTGTTGACTTGTTTTTGTTAATGGTTTCTGTTTTTTAACCTTTTTTGTCATTTTATTGTTTAGTTTTTAAATTACTTTTGTGTTAGTGTCTGACTGTGTGTGCTGTTTGTACAATAAATAAAAAAAAAAAAAGTTCAATAAAAATATTGTGGGGAAAAAAATTGCTTTGATCTGCATGAAAATCCTGGACTGTTGAGACATCATGGACGTACCTGCTTCAGCTGCACTGAGTCTGAGATGTTGTCATAGCAAAAAATGATCAGCTGACACAACTCGATCGCCAGGTTAATAACTATATTAGCCACAAAATGTATACAGTGGTACCTCTACTTACGAACGTCTCTACATACGGAATTTTCAGGTTACGAGACGCCTCAACGGGAAAATATTGCCTCTAGTTACGAACGAAATTTCAGGATACGAAAGGCAAAAAAGTATGCGCTCCTCGCAGCTTCCGTAGTTTACCGAACGTAAACATACCTGTAGCTGCTCTGCCATTGGCTATCGCCTAGCATCTTCCTGGTATCCCACTGGCCACGAATTTTTTTTTTTTTCCAAAACTTTATGCGTTTGGTTGATCTCGCCAAAGAATATGGCCGTAATACATCAACGATCAGCACAGTATTAAAACAAAACGAAGCACTTACAAGCCGACAAAAGCAAACGTCCTTGGATCAGAACATGAACCAAAGAAGGCAAAACGTGACGTCGACGACGATAGCAGTTAAAGGGTAAATGAACATAATTTTTATTATTCTTTCTCTTTTATTATTCTCTTTTATTATTCTTTCTCTCATTTTAAACTCTCATTTTATGTTTATTGTGCAGTAATCTAATTGTAACATGTATTTGTTACATGTTTTGATGCGTTTTTACGATTTATAAAAAATTTATGCCCGAATTTTGCGGGCTTGGAACGGATTATGGCATTTACATGTAAAACGCGCCTCTACTTACGAATTTTTCACGTTACGAGAGTTCTTCCGGAACGAATTAAATTCGTAAGTAGAGGTACCACTGTATTCAAAAGTAAACATTACTGAGTTTGGTATAATAAGATGTATTTGACAGTTATGATGCATTTTAGGCCAAAACAAACTTGATCTAGCATTAAAAGCAATTAAAATAATGCAGTCACAAGGTTACATGGAAAATGCTTGATTTACTCGATACATATACTGTAGAAATATACGTATGTTCTCTGCATCAACAATGTACTATACATGCATTCATGTAGTATTGCACTGACAAACCTCTGAAGTTTTTGCAGATGTCTCTTTTTTATGTGTGAAGGTTACCACCATGTGACATAAATGTCTTAAAAATGAGTCATTATTTTCAAGGTCACCCATTAATGGTTTGTACTATTGACTCTTTTCCCACCAGTGTATTAAAAGACAAAAATAGAAATCATGATGCAAACACATAAGTCACTAAATTGTTTATTACAATCAGCAGCAAATTCCAGATTATTCAGAATGTGCAAAACTCAAACTGTCAGACTGGGTCACTCAGCAGCTGGGATGTGCAGCTCACACTGGTCTCAGATCAGCAGATCTTAGGCCTGCATCTCTGTAAATAGTGACGCAAGGTCCAGTTTGGGGTGGATCGATCGTTTACCTCTTGCCTAGACAAAAGACAGAAATGTGTGGAGGTTAAATAAATGAAGTTTAAAACATATTTGGGAAATACACTTGTTACTAAAAGCCAGTGGTGGAATGTGAATGAATGAATCTTTATTTCGGATAGATTTAAAGAAAATACAATAATATAACAAAGGGGGAAAAAATTTAATAAGGTCGAATTAAACAATAACTCCTCTGATTACACAGTTCAACATAGGTTATCTGAAATGGGTGATGGCTGAAGATGCAGCTTATATTGCCCACCCATATTCCATCCAAGAATTCAAAAGAAAAACCAAACAGCAGCGATTCCGATTCCAATGTGACAATAAAGTACTTCGTTGTTGTATTTAACCACAATTTTCATATAGCTGCACTGATGTAAAGTCGATTTTACAAGGGCTGGGTTGCATTTAAAGTCATCTGCTTTTACTGTGGCCTCAGCAATCAGAATGAATTAATACATTCAGTGGAATGGAATCTAGTACTTTAACTGAAGGTGTGCATCACAGATTATGGAGTCGCTCAGTCAAAATATGGAGTTTTTATCAATAAAAGTTTGTCTGGAATGTAAAAGTGTCTCTTCTTGCACTGGCTTCAAGTGTGGGTGGTGTTTTGTACTTGCATTGCTAAAATATAAAAGGAAGCGCTACAGTGGGTCTCAAATATTTGTAATGTGTCCTGTTACTGCATGACTTTATTGATGATAGAGTATAAACTACACATATAAACTAAACTGTATTGATGACTGAACAACTGCCATTCCCCAAAAGATACAGTTATGAACATAACTCAAAGGATCACACAAGTGATCTGACAAATAAATACATTAACAAGTGGTTTATTTTACAGTTGATGCGCCAGTCTTTTTCAGTTATTCTGTAATTAATACTCACACAATCAAATAAATCTCAGTTCAGTCCCTTTTACATTAAGTGGAAATTGTGCTAATTTGGTTTTGACACTTACCTATAAAAGCAAAGGATTTCAGTACTTTCCACAGTGGCGACGTCCGTTGTTGAGCGGTCGATTCCCTCCTGCCTAGACAAACAATAGAAATGGATGGTGTTTAGTTTTTTCAAGCAAGTTCAACACTTATACAGGCACATCTCAAAAATTAGAATGTCATGAAAAAGTTCAATATTTTTGTCACTCATTTCAGAAAGTGAAACCCATATATAGATTCATTACAGGGACAGTGATATATTGAAAGTGTTTATTTTAATATTGATGATTATGGCTACAGCCCATATTAACCAACACCTCAGCGGCCCACATTTCTATTTAAAAACTATTTTTTAAAGTTTATGTAATATTCTAATTTTTTGCCAAATGGAATTTGGGGTTTTCAGGGGCTATAAGCCATAATCACCCAAATTAAAATAAATAAATGCTTGAAATATATCATGGTCTGTGTAATGAATGATATAATATATGGATTTCTCTTTCTGACGCTTTAGAAAATTATATGAATGACTTTATAAATCACTGGTTTGAAAAAGCCCTTTTATATTGTTGAGATTTCGGCTCCTGTGATCTCACCAGTATCCACTATAAACAGGGAAGCTAACCCCTGGCATGTGGAAACACATTCTAGCATTAAATTGCACACAATTTAATGCAAAACAAAAACCAGGACTATAACCAGGATTGATATATTTCATCGTATTGCTCTAACAAGCAAATGTTTAGGAGAAAACAAGCGTGAATCAACAGTGGGTATTATCTAGCTACTAGCCAAAACTCGTTAGCTAAAACGAGTTAGCCAGCAAAAAACGGCATTAAATTGCACACAATTTAATGCGCAGCACCAAGTGCAATACAAAACAAAAACCAGGACTATAACCAGGATTGATATATTTCATCTTTTGCTCTCACAAGCGAATATTTAGGAGAAAACAAGCGCGAATCAACAGTTGGTATTATCTAGCTACTAGCCAAAATTCGTTAGCTACAACGAGTTAGCCAGCACAGAACGGGGCTGTATGGCTCAAAAGTGAGCTTACCACCAACAGGATAAATAAGCAAACAGATGCACAATATTACAAATCACTCACCATGGATGGTTCTCTCAACTTCGTATTCAGCTTGTCAGTAGTACGGTTCTATTCTGCGCAGTCATCTGTAGGGTCCGGATCACTCTTCTGACTGTGTATCTGCCAGCAAGCAGAGAAAACCCCGCACCTCTTTGTTGGACCACGGTGTAGATTTCCGCAAAACCTAACCTACAACGCTGTCTCTATTAATATCGTATTCACTCCGTGACCGATTACAAATGGCGGTCGTGCAGCTTCAACAGAAAACTGAAAACGGATGCTCTCTCTGTGACGTTACGCGCTGACCAATCAGCGGCTAGCAGTCGATTGACGAAAAATCACACCTCGCTTTTTCTCGCTTGTCCCCTGCCCCTAAACTGGCACGAAAATCGTATCGGTTAAAGCGTGTAGGGTACTGTGGAAAGTGCGAGAAACTGAGTAAAGTAAAAGTAAGTAAAGCTAAGGTGATACTTGTGGAAAAGTGCCTTAAGAGAGGAGAGGAGAGAAGAGAAGAGAGAAGCTGACAGCTTACACTATTGCAGCAATGCTCAACATTAGTGATAAAGACATTTTTTGTATCTCGCATCGTAGAATGTGTTGATATAATGAATATACTTGGTGTATCACCCAGCGACACACGTTACAACTGTTTTCAAAGGGTAAAAACTATTTTGCCACTGTTTCTGGAAAAAATATGTTTGCAAAAAATTTTGAACATGTTCAAAGATTTGTGAGATACTTGCTTGATTTTCGCTTTGAAACATGTTCAAAATTTTATGGTGACAAAAAAAAGTTGGCAAACTGTTTAGCAGCCTTTTTCAAACCCTGACATAACCCAAAAAGTGCAACATTCCTCCACATAAAAAAAAAAAAAATCCTCAGCATTTGCCGTTCAGTGAGATACTGGGGTTAGACTTTTTTTTTTATTCACTCAGATGTATAGAAAACTCATAGGAAAAAATGCTTTGTCACTTGGTGCACCTGTTGTTTTTCAGTCAGCCTTTTTTTTTTTACATTTCACCATTAATCGATTCAGTACCCCTACTCCCACACTTTTGTCCTTTTCTCTGCTTTTATCCAGTGTATGAGTTTGCCAATTTCTAGTAGGACATTGCCAATTTTTAGGCTGTGCACCCATCCATCCATCATTATCCAAATAACAAATGACTCTGCACACACTTTGCTATTGTAAGAGCGGTGTCTTTTAAAAGGGGTGCACTGGGCGCAAAGATGACACATTGCCAGTACAGTGACACTGCAGTTTTGGCCAGTAAGAAACCACGTCTAAAGTCAGTAGCATTATCATTATAATGATAATGCTACTGACTTAGTTAATACTGATTGATAATTATCAATCAGTATTAAAGTGGTGTGTTTCAAAAGCATGTGAGTGCCAGAAAATAAAGACACACTTACCGCTACCTCATTCTACTGCTTCAACTCAAAAGGCTTAGTTGGAATTTGTGCATTTTCACTTTGCATACAAGCACATCCATTGCCACAGCATAACACCTACCATCCCAGGTATTCTTCTTCTTCTTGTTATTTTTATTATTATAGCTGTTCACTATAAATCACATCCCTCTGTCTGTTAACAGATGGAGGGATGGCGAGTCTTTCTGATTGGGTTATTAAATGTTACACCCAGAACACAGCTCTTAATAATTAAGTTAGTTAGGACAACATGTTTGTGCTTTTCACTGACACAAAAGCTTGTTTTTGTCATCATAATAGCAAAATGGGCTTGGACACCACCATCAGAGGTAGAGCATCCGCCCCACAACCGCGAGGTCGGGGTTCAAGTCCCAGCTGGGTCATGCCAAAGACCATATAAAAATGGAACTTCCTGCCGCCCAGCTTGGTGCTCAGCAAAAATGGAATGGAGGAGGGAAATGTGCGCAGCAGAGGCTCAGGAGGTAGAGCAGGTTGTCCAACAACCAGACGGTTGGCAGTTTGAATCCTGCTCTCCTGCTGTTGTGTCCCTGGGCAAGACACTTTACCCACCTTGCCTCCAGTGTCAATGACACTGGGTATGAATATGGATAAATGTTCGGTAGTGGTCAGAGAGGCCATTGGTGTGGATTGGCAGCCACGTTTCTGTCAGTCTGCCCCAGGGCAGCTGTGGCTACAGTAGTAGCTTACCACTATCAATGTCTGTCTGGATTGAATGAATAATGAACTCACTGGAAGTGATTTGAGATGTCAGTTGACATGTAAGGCGCCATTTAAATCTATCCATCTATCCATCCATCCATCCATCCATCTTCTACCGCTTTTTTGGAGGTCCAGGTCACGGAGGCAGCAGTTCAAGCAGAGAAGCCCAGACTTTCTTCTCCCTGGTCACCTGTTCCAGCTCTTCAGAGAGGATACCAAGATATTCCCAGGCCAGCTGGGAGACATAGTCTCTCCAGCATGTCCTGGGTCTGCCCTGGGGTCTCCTCCCAGTTGGATGTGCCTGAAACACCTCAGGTGTGAGGTGTCCAGGAGGCATCCTGATCAGATGCCCAAACCACCTTAACTGGCTCCTTTCGATATGGAGGAGGAGCGGTTCTATTCTGAGCCTCTGCCGGATGATTGAGCTCCTCACCCTATCTTTAAGGGTGAGTCCAGCAATCCTACGGATATACACTACCGTTCAAAAGTTTGGGGTCACTTAGAAATTTCCTTATTTTTGAAAGAAAAACACAGTTTTTTTCAATGAAGATAACTTTAAACTAATCAGAAATACACTCTAATATCTAATATACATTACTAATGTGGTAAATGACTATTCTAGCTGCAAATGTCTGGTTTTTGGTGCAATATCTACATAGGTGTATAGAGGCCCATTTCCAGCAACTATCACTCCAGTGTTCTAATGGTACAATGTGTTTGCTCATTGCGTCAGAAGGCTAATGGATGATTAGAAAGCCCTTGTGCAATCATGTTAGCACTGCTGAAAACAGTTTAGTTGGTTAGAGAAGCTATAAAACTGACCTTCCTTTGAGCAGGTTGAGTATCTAGAAAAAATTATTATTTCAAATACAAATCATTATTTCTAACCTTGTCAATGTCTTGACTATATTTTCTATTCATTTTACAACTCATGGTGGTAAATAAGTGTGACTTTTCATGGAAAACACAAAATAATCGTCTGGGTGACCCCAAACTTTTGAACGGTAGTGTACGTCAATACGCCTTATATTGCCATATAAATCAAATACACCATATAAATCTAATCCATTATTATGATTATCAATGATGTTTCCTTCTTTGACATAACACTTTTAGCTTGACCATTTTAATGGTTTTAAGTACTAAAAGTAAATGGTCACATGACCATTTACAGTACATGAATATGCGTTGCTAGAATGCAATCTAAGGCTGGTTTTAGCAACCACTGTCAAGTCCGTTCTAAAGACAGACCAACTTACAGTGGGGCAAAAAAGTATTTAGTCAGCCACCAATTGTGCAAGTTCTCCCACTTAAAAGGTGAGAGAGGTCTCCAATTTTCATCATAGGTATACCTCAACTATGAGAGACAAAATGAGAAAAAAAATCCAGAAAATCACATTGAAGGATTTTTAATGAATTAATTGGTAAATTCCTGGGTAAAATAAGTATTTGGTCAATAACAAAAGTTCATCTCAATACTTTGTTATATACCCTTTGTTGGCAATGACAGAGGCCAAACGTTTTCTGTAAGTCTTCACAAGGTTTTCACACACTGTTGCTGGTATTTTGGCCCATTCCTTCATGCAGATCTCCTCTAGAGCAGTGATGTTTTGGGGCTGTCACTGGGCAACATGGACTTTCAACTCCCTCCAAAGATTTTCTATGGGGTTGAGATCTGGAGACTGGCTAGGCCACTCCAGGACCTTGAAATGCTTCTTACGAAGCCGCTCCTTCATTGCCCGGGCAGTGTGTTTGGGATCATTGTCATGCTGAAAGACCCAGCCACGTTTCATCTTCAATGCCCTTGCTGATGGAAGGAGGTTTTCACTCAAAATCTCACCATACATGGCCCCATTCATTCTTTCCTTTACACGGATCAGTCGTCCTGGTCCCTTTGCAGAAAAACAGCCCCAAAGCATGATGTTTCCACCCCCATGCTTCACAGTAGGTACGGTGTTCTTTCTCCTCCAAACACGACAAGTTGAGTTTTTACAATAAAGTTCTATTTTGGTTTCATCTGACCATAAGACATTCTCCCAATCCTCGTCTGGATCATCCAAATGCTCTCTAGCAAACTTCAGACGGGCCTGGGCATGTACTGGCTTAAGCAGGGGGACACGTCTGGCACTGCAGGATTTGAGTCCCTGGCGGCGAAGTGTGTTACTGATTGTAGCCTTTGTTACTCTGGTCCCAGCTCTCTGCAGGTCATTCACTAGGTCTCCCCGTGTGGTTCTGGGATTTTTGCTCACCGTTCTCATGATCATTTTGACCCCACGGGGTGAGATCTTGCGTGGAGCTCCAGATCGAGGGAGATTATCAGTGGTCTTGTATGTCTTCCATTTTCTAATAATTGCTCCCACAGTTGATTTCTTCACACCAAGCTGCTTACCTATTGCAGATTCAGTCTTCCCAGCCTGGTGCAGGTCTACAATTTTGTTTCTGGTGTCCTTTGACAGCTCTTTGGTCTTGGCCATAGTGGAGTTTGGAGTCTGACTGTTTGAGGTTGTGGACAGGTGTCTTTTATACTGATAACGAGTTCAAACAGGGGCCATTAATACAGGTAACGAGTGGAGGACAGAGGAGCCTCTTAAAGAAGAAGTTACAGGTCTGTGAGAGCCAGAAATCTTGCTTGTTTGTAGGTGACCAAATACTTATTTTACCGAGGAATTTACCAATTAATTCATTAAAAATCCTTCAATGTGATTTTCTGGATTTTTTTACCTCATTTTGTCTCTCACAGTTGAAGTATACCTATGATGAAAATTGGAGACCTCTCTCATCTTTTAAGTGGGAGAACTTGCACAATTAGTGGCCGACTAAATACTTTTTTGCCCCACTGTAGCACTTAAAACCAGTCTTAGTCAGGAACTATTGGTGCAACCAAAATTTCATATCATGATATAAGTAATCGTATTTGATGATAAAGATATATATCTCAATATACATTTTTTGTAAATTCTACAGTTTATATGTAATAATCACATAAAAAGGACCATCTATTTTTTTACATTTTAAATTACGTAGTGAAAAAAATCAGTTGTACAAATTCATCTGTCATTAATTCAGATTGGCCCTGATCTGAAAATCAAAGGCACAAAAGGTAATGTAATAAAATACATGAGATGACTTCCACTTTATTCATTATTGCTGCTTGACTAGACTATTGACTATTAGAAATCAAGGTACATTAAGAGTCAGTTTGCTCCTTCGATGTGTTTTAATGTATTTATTATTTATTTAGTGTGTATGCAGCCACTGTCACGCACTTATGCAGCTTTAGTAATGTTTTTTCAGACAAAATTAAGAAACTCGGCAGTAATTTAAACCAAAGAAATGATGGTCTGATACACTATAATGTTTCCTATTAGCGACAAGTTAGCATCGCCATTTAGCATTTGCTGTTTTATAGTAAGAGAGAGATGGTGTTAATGTTACCTGGTGGATAACAGTCCCACGTCCCTGGCAAACAGAAGTAGATGGATGGACTTAATTAATCCCAAACTGGGAAAGTAGTGGCTGTATTACCAAAACATGTGTTTGGAGTTAGCTGCCGTGCTAACCACTGGAACCCACACACCTGGTGCACTGCAGGGGAGAGGTGGGGTGGTGACAAGTACAAACGCGGTATGTGTCTTTTAAATCCCAATATAAACGATGCAGTTTTATATAAAACAGCAAACGTTTTTCATCATGTCACCGATATATATCATATTTCACACCCCTAGTCCAGATTAGATTACTCAGAAGCGTTTATCATCATACAGTTGACCATTATACCAGTTTTCCCTGCTCATTATTGAAGTCAGTCCTTTGAAACATTGTGCTTTAGAGAAGAAAGGAGAGAGGTTGGAAGAGGAGGCGCTGCTGAGTGCAGAGTGGAGGATGTGAGGAGAGAGCGTAGACACGGCAGCGGGTGCTCACACCCTCTAGATGTTGCCGGTGTGACAGGTGGAACTCTCTTCGTTCACCACATCGCCCTCCGCTGCGCCACACAGCGATGGTCCTCTTGCACCGATGTTAGCATGTCTGACTCCTTCTGGACGGTGCTCTCCAATTTCTCACTGCCTGAGAGAAGCATGCTGCGGCGCTCCAAGAGGTACATATCAGACTCGTCACTTTATTGCTTCTCATCCCCCGTTGCTCTCACCCCCTAATCATTTCTTTCCTTTTTTCTCCATTCCTCTTCATCATCATCCTCTTTTGATGCTTAGAAGGAGCTGTTCCCACATGAAGGTCAGCTGCTTGGATTTGTGTTTTAATGGAGGATGCTCCGTGTGTTTTTGAATGGAAGTCTCTGTCACACATCACTGCTGCCACGTCTGTGGGTTTGTTTCATTTAGACTTCATTAGTCATTTACCATTCAAGTCCAGGTGGCATTTCTGCATCTCTCTGTGGTTCCTGCAGTTGAACCCTGTTTTCCCTCCTTATCACCTCTCTCTGTCTGTCAAAAGCAGAAGTAGCTTCACCAACTGCAAAGAGACAGAGCTCTAGTTAACACTTTAAAGCAGAAATTTCCTTTCTCCTCTTTGTAATAACAGGGATGCTGGCGGACACACATGCTCACACATTTGGTTTCTCACCACCTCCTGTTGTGTTTGTCTTAGCAGTGTGTGCCTTTTTATTAGAAAGAAAAACACGAGGGATACTCCTGCATAGCAACAGGGTCTGGCAGTTTTTTGAATTGTGTGGATAAAGTTGAGTTTTCATTGAGCCAAAATGGACTTGCAGACAGAGAGAGATGGATGTGTTCTGTTTTTAAAGCTTCTCTCAACCACAGCCTCTCATATGCAAATGGTTTCTATTTTTGCAGTTTGATATCTTGAAAGAATTATGGCCATTGTGTCAACACAGATAGCAGGAGTGTACATTGGCTTTTTTTTTTTTTTTTTAGATTTTATAAGAACACAGCTGAAGTTTATAAAAATGTGTCGTTTCTGACACCAAAAGAATGGACTGACAAATAGACCAACATCAAACACAACATTAAACCCCATGAATGGTTTTGTTTACTACTAAGCCATATCTAAGTCATGAGGACATTTCTGGCATCAGAAATGACCAGAATGAACTATATTTGTATGTCACATGCCACACTAGAGACAATAAAACACTGGACTTATTCTGTGCGAACACTAAGGAGGCGTACACCTCATCACCACTCTCCCCACTCGGGAGATCGGATCACAACTTGGTTCATCTCCGGCCGGTGTACAAACCCCTAGTACACAGACAACCTCCGGTCATGCGCACAGTGAAGTTATGGTCTGAGGAGGCAATGGACGCACTAAATGACTGTTTTGAAATCACTGCCTGGGAGCAGCTCTGCGATCCACATGGTGAGGACATCAATGGCCTCACTCACACCATCACGGACTACATCGGTTTCTGTGTGGACAACACCGTACCCACCAAGACCATATGGTGTTGCTCGAACAACAAACCCTGGATCAACCCTGAGATAAAAACACTTCTGAGAGAGAAGAAGAGGATCTTCAGGTCGGGGAACAGGGAGATGCTGAAGTCCGTACAGAGGGAGCTGAGGAGGAAGATCAGAGAAGGCAAGGACAGCTTCAGGAAGAAGACAGAGGACAAGCTGCAACAGAACGACATTGGCGGGGTCTGGAGAAACCTTAAAACCATCTCTGGGCTCCAGAATACCTCCCCCCAGGCCACAGGGGGCAGGGAGTGGGCGAACAATCTGAACCTGTTTTTTAATAAGTTTGACCAACCGCCCTCCCCCCCGACTGCACAACAACCACTGCTGCCTCTAAAGTCATCGAGCCCAGCTGTCCACACCCCACTCCACCAACACCCCCCCACTCCTGGCACACAGCCCCCCAACCTGACCCTCACTAGCACCGAGGTGAGGACGGAGCTGAGGAAGATCAAGGCGAGGAAGGCCTCGGGACTGGACAGCATCAGCGCGAAGCTCCTGTGCAGACCAACTGTGTGGGATTGTGGAGCACATCTTCAACCTGAGCCTGAAGCTGGGGAGGGTACCACAGTTGTGGAAAACATCTTGTGTGGTACCTGTACCAAAGACTTCCCACCCCAAAGATCAGCTACAGACCAGTGGCCCTGACGTCTCACATGATGAAGACCCTGGAGAGACTGCTCCTTGCTCACCTCCGCCCCCTGGTGGGACCAGCGATGGATCCACTCCAGTTCGCCTACCAGCATGGCATTGGGGTGGAGGATGCAGTAATCTTCCTCCTTCACCGTTCTCTGTCCCACCTGGAGAAGCCCGGGAATGCGGTGAGGATCATGTTCTTTGACTTCTTCAGTGCTTTCAACACCATTCAACCGATGATCCTGAGGGACAAGCTGCTGTGCGCAGGGGTGGACCAGCACCTGTCATCAAGGATCCTGGACTACCTCACTAACCGGCCACAGTTTGTGAGAACCCGAGATTGTGTGTCCGACACGATCATCGGCAGCATGGGGGCCCCCCAGGGAACGTTTTTGGCTCCCTTCCTGTTCACCCTTTATACTGCGGACTTCTCACACAACACAACACACTGCCATCTACAGAAGTTCTCTGATGACTCTGCGATCGTCGGCCTCATCTCCAACGGAGATGAAGCTGAGTACAGATGACTTATCCAGGACTTCGTGGACTGGTGCCATCGGAACTGCCTCCAGATCAACGCGAGGAAAACTAAGGAGCTGGTGGTGGACTGCCGCAGGCAAGGACAACCCCTCACAGCACCAGTAAACATACAGGGAACAGACATTGAGATGGTGACATCCTACAAGTACCTGGGTGCTCATCTGAACAATAAACTAGACTGGTCACACAATACCGATGCACTCTACAAGAAGGGACAGCGCAGGCTGTTCCTACTGAGGAGACTCAGGTCTTTTGGTGTACAAGGGGCGCTGCTGAAGACATTCTACGACACGGTGGTGGCATCAGCCATCACTTTTGGAGTGGTCTGCTGGGGCAACGGCATTACAGCAGCCGATAGGAAGAGACTGAACAAACTGATCAAGAAAGCTAGCTCTGTCCTGGGGCAACGCCTTGACCCAGTGGAGGAGATAGGAGAGAGAAGGATGGTGGCTAAACTGTCATCTCTGCTGGAGTCCGAGTCCCACCCTATGCAGGACATATTGAACGCACTGAGGAGCTCATTTAGCAGTAGACTACATCATCCTAGGTGCGCAACTGAGAGGTTTCGCAGGTCCTTCCTACCTACGGCTGTCAGACTGTATAACTTAAGCAGGGCTGCTCGCAGAGATAGCAAAAAAACGTGACGACCTAATAGTATTGAATGCAAAAGACGCAACACACTTACACAAATGGTCCCCTCCAGTATACAACTAGGATAATATCAGTCTCTACGGAGGGTGACAATATGTATGGGTACATATTCATACTATGTAGAACTAAGTAGATGGTTATGCTGTTTATTCCATCTTGCTACAATGCTCCGCACTTTGTATATATATTTATACACTCACCGGCCACTTTATTAGGTACACCATGCTAGTAACGGGTTGGACCCCCTTTTGCCTTCAGAACTGCCTCAATTCTTCGTGGCATAGATTCAACAAGGTGCTGGAAGCATTCCTCAGAGAGTTTGGTCCATATTGACATGATGGCATCACACAGTTGGCGCAGATTTGTCGGCTGCACATCCATGATGCGAATCTCCCGTTCCACCACATCCCAAAGATGCTCTATTGGATTGAGATCTGGTGACTGTGGAGGCCATTTGAGTACAGTGAACTCATTGTCATGTTCAAGAAACCAGTCTGAGATGATTCCAGCTTTATGACATGGCGCATTATCCTGCTGAAAGTAGCCATCAGAAGTTGGGTACATTGTGGTCATAAAGGGATGGACATGGTCAGCAACAATACTCAGGTAGGCTGTAGCGTTGCAACGATGCTCAATTGGTACCAAGGGGCCCAAAGAGTGCCAAGAAAATATTCCCCACACCATTACACCACCACCACCAGCCTGAACCATTGATACAAGGCAGGATGGATCCATGCTTTCATGTTGTTGACGCCAAATTCTGACCCTACCTTCCGAATGTCGCAGCAGAAATCGAGACTCATCAGACCAGGCAACGTTTTTCCAATCTTCTATTGTCCAATTTCGATGAGCTTGTGCAAATTGTAGCCTCAGTTTCCTGTTCTTAGCTGAAAGGAGTGGCACCCGGCGTGGTCTTCTGCTGCTGTAGCCCATCTGCCTCAAAGTTCAACGTACTGTGCGTTCAGAGATGCTCTTCTGCCTACCTTGGTTGTAACGGGTGGTTATTTGAGTCACTGTTGCCTTTCTATCAGCTCGAACCAGTCTGGCCATTCTCCTGTGACCTCTGGCATCAACAAGGCATTTCCGCCCACAGAACTGCCGCTCACTGGATATTTTTTCTTTTTCGGACCATTCTCTGTAAACCCTAGAGATGGTTGTGCGTGAAAATCCCAGTAGATCAGCAGTTTCTGAAATACTCAGACCAGCCCTTCTGGCACCAACAACCATGCCACGTTCAAAGTCACTCAAATCACCTTTCTTCCCCATACTGATGCTCGGTTTGAACTGCAGGAGATTGTCTTGACCATGTCTACATGCCTAAATGCACTGAGTTGCCGCCATGTGATTGGCTGATTAGAAATTAAGTGTTAACGAGCAGTTGGACAGGTGTACCTAATAAAGTGGCCGGTGAGTGTATATTTATGTGTACATATGTATATCCACTGCTCTTATTTATATTTTTCGTATCTTCTTAATTATTGCTCTGAGTGTTGCTATCCCTGTGCTGTTGCAATCCTGGAATTTCCCCATTGTGGGACTAATAAAGGCTTATCTTATCTTATTTTTGTTGACGTCATGAAGCCACTGATGGGAAGATATGGAAATAATCCATCTACATCCCACTGACTGAGTGTGTGTGTGTGTGTGGTCAGGGTGTGTCAGACAGACAGGTGTGGTACCTCGTGGCCTCGTGGGCCACCTCTGACATGGAAGGGGGGCGGGGTTGATTTACCCTCGTGGCTCCTCACTTCCACTTTCTCTGGGCATTGGTGCCTGTTGGTTCCCGGGGTGAGTGTCTGGGGCCCTGGGGTGGGCGTGGGTACACTCCTGCAGGGGCGGACCCACTGTGCAGCACCCTTTTCTTGATTTTCAGGAAAAGAGTGATGCTCAGAGCTGTAGTAACTACAGAGGCATAAAGTTGATCAGCCACACTGTGAAGATATGGGAAAGAGTTGTCAAAGCCAGGTTAAGAGGAGAGGTGACAATCAGTGAGCAGCAGTACAGTTTCATGCCAAGAGAAAGTACTACAGATGCAATGTTTGCTCAAAGAGTGTTGATGGAGAAGTATAGAGAAGGTCAGAAGGAGTTGCACTGTGTCTTTGTGGCTCTAGAGAAAGCAGATGATAGAACGCCAAGAGAGGAAGTGTGGTACTGTATGAGAAAGTCAGGAGTGGCAGATGTATGTGAGGGTGGTGCAGGACAGCAAGATGGTGGTGAGGTGATGATGGACAGGCTGACAGATGAGGTCAGGCAGGAGTCTCCGTGGACCATGATGTTTGTAGACAACATTGTGATCTGTAGTGAGAGTAGGGAGCAGGTGGAAGAGAACCTGTAGAGGAGGAGGTATGGAAAGAGGAATGAAATTCAGTAGAAGCAAGAGAAAATACATGTGTTGGAATTCAAAGATTCAAGATTCAGATTCAAAGATTTTATTTGTCAATACTACTGTCTGTACAGGGCATACAGGAGAATTGATATGGCATTTCTCTCATTTCAGTGGTGTGCACATTAAAAAAGGAATAAAGCTGGAACAACAGCAGTCTATGTACAGTAACGCTACCCGTAGTGCAAATAGCAACAAATGATAAAACCCAGACATCCATAGTGCAAATAAAGATAAACAATAAAACCCAGCAATTCTATATGGAGAAAAAGTAGAGCAATAATACTTATAGTTGCAAGTTTGATGCAGTAGTGTAGGTGCAGACAGTGACAGATTGGACTGCACATGATCAGTATTGCAATAACAGACAGCACCAGGTATGGCATTTGTGCAAATGGTTGCAGTAAGGTGCAGAGACATACAGCAGCAGATGTATTACTGTTGGTGTGCCAGTCTTTATGTGCCAACAGCTGAGGTTGTTATTGTGCGGGTCAGTGCGTTACGGTCCGGGGGTGGGGAGTGGACAGAGTTCAGGGTCCTGATGGCCTGGTGAACAAAGCTGTTTAGCAGTCTTATGAAGCTGTCCCAGATGCTCCAGTACCTTTTTCCTGAGGACAGAAAGCTGAAGAGGGAGTGTGAGGGGTGGGAGGTGTCACCTGCAATGTTGATGGGTGAGGCGGATGGTCTTGCTGGCTGCTTTCACTGTGCGTTGTAGTGTCTTCCAGTAGGAGGTGGTGCAGCTTCCATACCACACCGTGATGTAGCTGGTGAGGATACTCTCAATGGTGCCCTGCTAGAATGAGCACATCATGGGGGTGGGACTCATGCTCTCCTTAGTTTGCAGAGGAAATAGAAGCAAGTTTGAGCCTTCTTGGCCAGTGATGTGGTGTTGTTGGCCCAGGAGAGGTCCTCAGAGATGTGCACCCCCAGGAACTTGGTGCTGCTCACCCTCTCCATAGCTGCTCCATCAGTGATGAGAGGGGGATGCTGTGTGTGTCCCCTCCTGAAGTCGACCACAGTCTCCTTGGTTTTTCCACGTTCATGCAGAAGTTATTGTCTTCACACCATTGGACCAGTTGGCTTACCTCATTTCTGTAGTTGGCCTTCTCATATGAGAATGAGAAGGAGGCAGCTGTAATTGTGAAGATGCCAGGTTGTAGAGGTAGTGAAGGTACATGAGTTTAAATACCTGGGGTCACCCATCCAAAGAAATGGACAGTGCCCAAGAGAGGTGAAGAAGAGCGTGCAGGCAGGGTGGAGTGGGTGGAGACGAGTGTGAGGAGTGATTTGTGGCAAAAAAATAGCAGCTAGAGTGAAAGAGAAGATTTACAAGGCGGTAGTGAGACCTGCTATGATGTATGGTTTGGAGACGTGGCGCTGACAAAAATACAGGAGGCAGAGTTGAAGATGCTAAGATTCTCATTGGGAGGGACAGGATTAGGAATGAGTATATCAGAGGGACAGCTCAGGTTGAATGGTTTGGAGACAAAGTAAGAGAATCAAGGCTGAGATGGTCTGGACATGTGCAGAGGAGGGGTAGTAGATATACTGGACAAAGGATGTTGAAGATGGAGCTGCCAGGCAGGAGGAGAAGAGGAAGACCACAGAGAAGATTCATGGATATAGTGAAGGAGGACATGGAGAGGGTTAGTGTTACAGAGGAAGATGAAGGGATAGGGTGAGATGGGGGCAGATGATCCACTGTGGAGACCCCTACAGGGAGCAGCCAGAAGAAGAAGAGGATTTTCCCCATTAATCCTCCCACCTGCTCAGATATTCATACTTTTTAGGGTGTAAATGAACATTATTTTTTTTTTCCTTATAAAAACCCTTCCATCCCTCTCATATATTCCAACAGAAGAGTTTTGATGCCTGGCTTGTAAGCAACAGTTTATTATTACGCTTCAGAAAAGGTGGCCTATTCTATGTCTTATTGTTTGTAGGGCTGTTAACCCCACAGCTTCTCACACTGATAGCAGAGAAGCAGAAATGAGAGAAAAGCACACACAGTCTGCCTTCACCTTGATTTCCTGTGGCGACTCTTACCTCCAGAAAAATGTTCCTGAATATGTGTGTGTGTGTGTGTGTGTGTCTGTGGAAGTGAGTTCAGCTGTAGATCTGATCCACATAGGCTCTCCTGCTGACGGCCTCTGTGTACATGGTGTGTGCTTGTGTGCGTTAGGTAGGTTCTGTTAAACACCCTCACTGCTGTTTGCTCCTCACTTTCTCCTGTCAGCTGTATCACCGCGCTGCACATCTACTCCTATAAAGTGCGCCTTATGAGTTTCACAGTAGCTGAGTTATTGCTTTGTGCGGTTGTATGCGGTTGCTCACTTTGCTGTTAGACACACATGAGCAAACGTTTAAACACTCCTGACAAATTTCCTCAGCTTCCCGGCAACTTTCCTTGAAGTAAATCCCCCTTACATGAAATTCAAGTAAACATTGGAAAATGGGCTAATTAATTAATTTGGCATTCTGAATGGGGAAAATGGTAGCTCAATTAAATTTTACAATCATGGAATAATAAATGGACTTCAGTCACGCTGTTGTGGCTGATAATTATTACTTTACTATTTTACTATTATTTCTATACTTGATAATTATTGTGTGTGTGTGTGTGTGATGCAGAAACTTGGTGCTTATTGATATCGAAACCTAAAGATGCCCTCTGGTGGATATAAAGCCCCTATAAAAACAAATCTACATCATCATCTAAAATGGTTTTTTATGCCATTTTTTTCTACAAACAAAACCTTTCATTGCCTGATAAGTTTTGTGTCAAAATCTTTTCACCCCCCCCAAATTCCTGAATCGGTGATAAGCCCAACCCACATACAGCAAGGCTAATGGTGGCTAGTGCTACATTAAACAGCTTGCTGTGATAAAAACATTTACAGTTAAAGGACATGCCCAGTCATATGCACGGTGGCCCAGGATAACGACTGAAACTGCATCGTTCCTAAAAGCAGTTTAATGGTAAATGTTTTCAAAGCAGCTAGCCTAAAAAGGCTAACTGGCCGGAGGCTAACTTTATTTAGGCCAGAGAGTCCTGATTGACTCAACAATCCTCACGTGTCAGCAGCTGTACATACGTAGCTGCTAAAGTTGAATCCTACTTTATGGGATACAGCTCTGATCTATAAGTGAGCTGTGTGGTAAAATTTTCACCTGAAGTTCTGTGACACTTCTGACAGAGTTTATCTCTTAAATGGTGCCTCAGCCAGTGAAGTATTTTAGTTTGGCTCTCCTACCTGACAGCATGCTGCTTGGATAATGACAAGAGGCACACAAAAGCACACTGATGCACGCACATATTCAGTGTAGCCTTCAGTCAGTTCTGCATAGTGGATACATATTTTCCAGTAGGGATCCACATTGCGTGTAGAACCACTGGCTACATGAGTCAGAAACAAACATGCAGGAGCTCCTAATGCTCACAGACTGTCAACCTTCTGCTCTACATTCTGACTGGAAGTTGAATGTTTGCATGTTTCTTGTCTGTTTCCTCTCCAAACCGTTCAACTCCATCACCTCCTCTGGATTTTTCAGTCTTGTGATTGGCTCAGGCATGGATCTGTATTCATGAGGCAACTGCTGAGTTTTGTTCATTAGCTGGTGAACAGCAGCAGAGTGAGTGACAGATGCTGTAAAATAACCGAGACAAACTTTTCTGTCTCAGCAGGTCTCGCAGCAGGGCTGCAGGCTCTAATTACTATCCTAATGTCCTCACATCTCAAAGGTAGAAAATGTAACATTTCTACCCATTACTTTCTCTATAGTCCTCTCTGTATGTTATCTGCTCTCTTGGCAGCAGAACACACACCTGTCAAACCAACCTCACCTTTTCATGTATTTCTGTCAACTTTGCACAGGACTTAAATTTGGAACAAAATCTTGGTTATGTGTTTAATTTTTTTTTTTTTTACTATTCAATTGTTTTACTTGTTTGGGTGGAATATGTTTTATCTATACTCTCCAAGGTAATTTGTTTCTAATAAGTTGTAATATGTTAGTTTCGGAAGGAGCCAGTTGAAGTGGTTTGGGCATCTGATCAGGATGCCTTCTGGATGCCTCCCACTTGAGGTGTTTCGGTCTCGTCCCACTGGGAGGAGACCCCGGGGCAGACCCAGGACACACTAGAGAAACTACGTCTCCCAGCTGGTGTGGGAAAGTCTTGGTACCCTCTCTGAAGAGCTGGAGCAGGTGGCTGGGGAGAGGAAAGTCTGAGCTTCTCTGCTTGAGCTGCTGCCTCCGTGACCTAGACCTCCAGAAAAGTGGTAGAAGTTGGATGTATGGATGGGTAGATGGATGTTCGTTTCTTTTAGTAGTACCTACAACACCTCAGCTGAAAGCAAAGTATTTAGTTTTGCAACATTTATTTTGTGAATTAAAGCAGTGTTCTTCAACCACCGACTATACCGTGTCACAGAGTACCACAGAGAAGGAGATTTTCCTGTTCCTCTGTACTGGCTAACTCTGTCCAGTGTTTTATTTTGAAAAATTCCATCCATCCATCCATCTTCTACCGCTTTTCTGGAGGTTTGGGTCATGGAGGCAGCAGTTCAAGTAGAGAAGCCCAGACTTCCCTCGCCCCAGCTACCTGCTCCATCTCTTCAAAGAGGATACTAAGATGTTTCCAGGCCAGCTGGGAGACGTAGTCTTTCCAGCGTGTCCTGGGTCTACCCCGGGGTCTCCTCCCAGAGGGACATGCCCGAAACACCTCAAGTGGGAAGTGTTCAAGATGCATCCTGATCAGATAACCAAACCATCTCAACTGGCTCCTTTCGATGTGGAGGAGCAGCGGTTCTACTCTGAGCCTTTCCTGGATGACTGAGCTCCTCACCCTATCTCTAAGAGTGAGTCCAGCAATCCTACGGAGCAAGCTCATTTCAGCCACTTGTATCTACAATCTCTCTCTTTCGGTCATTACCCAAAGCTCATGACCTTCGGTGAGGGTAGGAACGTAGACTGACCAGTAAATTGACAGCTTTGCTTTAGAGCTCAGCTCTGTCTTCACCACAGTAGCATCTGCATCACTACAGATGCTGCGCTGATCCATCTGTCAATCTCTTGCTCCATTCTCCCCTCACTCGTGAATAAGACCCCAAGATACTTAAACACCTCCACTTGGGGCAGGAGCTTGTCCCCAACCCTAAGAGGGCAATCCACCCTTTTCCGGCTGAAGACCATGGACTCTGACTTAGAGGTGCTGATTCTCATCCCAGCTTCTTCACACTCAGTAGCAAACCATCCCAGCAAGACCTGTAGGCCATTGTTCGATGAAGCCAACAGGATGACATCATTTGCAAACATCAGAGATGAGATCCTGTGGTCACGAACATGACACCCTGCATTGCTAGAAATCCTGTCCACAAAAATTATGAACAGGATTGGTGACAAAGGGCAGCCCTGGTGGAGTCCAACTCTCACTGGAAATGAGTCCGACTGGGTGTTGGCAATACGAACCAAACTCTTGTAACAGTCTTATAGGGACCAGATAGCTTGTAACAACAAGCCCGATACCCCATACTCCCGCAGCACCCTCCCACAAGAGACCATGAGGGACATGGTCGAATGCTTTCTCCAAGTTCACAAACCACATGTGGATTGATTGGGCAAACTGCCATGAATCCTTGAATATTCTTGAGAGGGTAAAGAGTTGGTCCGATGTGCCATGGCCAGGACGAAAACCACATTGCTCCTCTTGAATCCGAGGTTCGACCAGTGGTCGGACTCTCCTCTCCAATACCCTGGCATAGACCTTCCCAGGGAGGCTGTGAAGTGTGATCCCCCTAAAGTTGGAACACGCCCTCCGGTCACCCTTCTTGAAAAGAGGAACCACCACCTCAGTTTGCCATGCCAAAGACATTGTCCCCGACCTCCACGCAGTGTTGCAGAGGCGTGTCAACCATGACAGCTCTACAACATCCAGGGCCTTGAACTATGCAGGATGAATCTCGCCCACCCCTGGGGCCCGGACACCAAAGAGTTTTTTAACCACTTTGGTGACCTCAGCCCCTGTGATGGGCGAGTCGTCCCCCTCGTCCACAAGCCCTGTTTCCTCTGTGGAAGCCGTGTCAGTGGGATTAAGGAGATCCTCGAAGTATTCCTTCCACCACCTGACGATGTCCCCAGTCGAAGTCTGCAGTGCCCCATCCGCACCATACACAGTGTGGACAGGGAGCTGCTCCCACCTCTTGAGCTGCTGGACAGTTTGCCTGAATCTTTTCGAGGCCGACCGAAAGTCTTGTTCCATGGCCTCACCAAACTCCTCCCATGCCCGAGTTTTTGTTTCAGCAACCACCCGAGCTGTACTACGTTTGGCCTGTTGGTACACCTCAGCTACTTCGGGAGTCCCACAAGCCAACCAAGCTTGATAGGACTCCTTCTTCAGCTTGATGGCCCCCCTCACCACTGGTATCCACCACTTGGTTTGGGGCTTGCCCCCATGAGATGCACCAACAACCTTGCGGCCACAGCTCTGGACAGCTGCTTCAACAATGGAGGTGGAGAACATGGCCCATTCAGACTTCATGTCTCCAGACTCCCTCGGAATGTGGTTGAAGTTCTTCTGGAGGTGGGAGTTGAAGACCTCTCACACAGGGGCCTCAGCCATATGTTCCCAGCACACCCTCACTATATGTTCAGTCTACCGGGTCTGAGTGGTGTCCACCCCTGCTATCAGATCCAACTCACCACCAGGTGGTGATCTGTTGACAATTCTGCACCTCTCTTTACCCAAGTGTCTAACTAACTACTAACTAACCTGCATTTATATAGCGCTTTTCTAGTCACAAAGACCACTCAAAGCGCTTTCACTAGTACTAACCCTCTATTCTAAGGGCCTATAGGAGACAGATACTGTACCTAGGGACAATTTAGAACAGCCAATTAACCTAACATGCATGTCTTTGGATTGTGGGAGGAAACCGGAGCCCCCGGAGTAAACCCACGCAGCACAGGGAGAACATGCAAACTCCACACAGAAAGGTTCCAACTCCTGCCAGCATGGGGATTCGAACCAGGAACCTTCTAGCTGTAAGGCAACAGTGCTAACCACTGCACCACCGTGCTGCCCAAGACATATGGTTGCAGGTCTGAGGACACAATAACAAAATCGATCATTGACCTGCAACCTATTGTGTCCTGGTGCCAGGTGCACATATGGACACCCTTATGCTTGAACATGGTGTTCGTTATGGACAAACTGTGGTTGGCACAGAAGTCCAATAACTGAACACCACTCAGGTTCAGATCTGGTAGACCATTCCAATCACACCCCTCCAGGTTTCACTGTTGTTGCCTACGTGCACAATGAAGTCCCCCAGTCGGACAATAGAGTCTCCAAGAGGAGCACTCTCCAGGAGTCCAGTCAAAGACTCCAAAAAGAGTGGGTACTCTGAACCATCATTTGGTGCATAGGCACAAATGATGATCAGGACCCGTTTCCCGACCCGAACAACCCTTTCGTCCACCAGGGAGAACTCCAATTTTGAGGCAGCAAGGTGGGGGCATAAAAGAATACCCACCCCTGCTCGATGCCTCTTGCCCGTGGCAGCTCCAGAAGACTGGTTCCAGAACCAAAGCTATGCGTTAAGGTGAGCCCAACTGTATCTTGCCGGCATTTTTCAACCTCGTGCACCAGCTCAGGTTCCTTCCCCACCAGAGAAGGTGACATTCCACGTCCCAAAAGCCAGTTTCAAAAGCTAGGGATCAGACCGCCAAGGTCTCTGCCTTCGACCATCACCTGATCCACATTGCACCAGACCCCCATGGCCCCTCTTGCAGGTGGTGAGCCCAGTGGAGGGCGGACCTATGTAACTCCTTCAGGCTGAACTCGGCTGGGTCCCATGGAAAGAAAACTGGCCACCAGATGCTAGCCATCGAGCCCCTCCCCCAGGCCTGGCTCCAGGGCGGGGCCCCGGTAACCCCATACCGGGTGGGGTACACTGAATCCTTGATTTTTTTTATTCATCATGGGAGTCTATTGGATCGCTCTTAGTCTTGCCTTTCACTCAGGACTGGTTTGTCTTAGGACACCCCACCATAGGCAAATTGCCCTGGACAACATAGCTCCTGGGATCACGAAGGCACGCAAACCCCCCACCACGATAAGGTGGTCATTCATGGGGGGATCGCGTAATTTTCAAAAATTACCTGATAAAATTACACGGAAAAATGGCAAAATGCATGTGCATGGGGAAGTGGGATTTCACATTTTCAAGACCGGTTGAAAAAGTCACAAATTTACAAGATGGGTGAAACGTATCAACTTTATATAACTTGTTTTATGGACACAGTTGCCTTGATTTCTTTGTATGCGTGGATTACTTGGGTTGCTACCAATATCTGGTGAAAATCTCAGTTCAGTGGCTCCATCAGAGATATGTTTAACTTGTTGCACTCCTGTGTACCGCGGACAGGCACGTCTCTGCATCCTAGAGCGCACGAGGGCGCTCTCGTGCGCTCTAGGACGCACGAGGGCGCTGCGCCAAGAGCGCACTGAAAAAAAAAAAGCTGCATTTCCGTTCTTCCACTACAGACACAGCCACGAACAGATCAGATATGATTGACCTCTCATTCGACTAATAAGAGCCTTAATTGGGTTTCTGAAACCTTGAAGAACCAATGACTGAAAACCTAGCAAGAAGGACCTGCCTACCAATGCTGCGAATGCAGCGAGCCAATTGAAGCACAGAAGTTCGAAAGCTGTTTTGTGTAAGGCTGGGTGAAGAGAGACTGACTGCTGCAGATGAAAAAAGGACCCGCAGGAAGAACCGTCACAGACCCAGCAGCACGGAGACCACCCACAAGTGCGACCTGTGTGACAGGGACTGCCATTCGCGCATCGGCCTGTTCAGCCACAGGCGGTGCTTTTTTTTTTTATTCCAGCAGAATAGACGTTTAGGATTCTCTTCCATGGTCATCATAGACCGACGGAGGCCGACGACGAAGGTCGTAAATCATTCGGCAAAACCACAATCATGGAAGCGCAAAACTGCAATAATGGAATTATGTTTTGACCGGGTCGCGAGACCAGAACCAGGAGTCCGTAACAAGGGACCAGCGTCGCATTCGTCTGACAATGAGGAAGAGAAGTTCGCCAGGACACTGCTGCTGTGAAGAGGTAAGTGTTATAAGCTAAATTATTCTTTATCCCTGAAAATTGTAATCAAAAATGACTTTTGACCGATCGGTAAATTACAACTGTGTGGCGCACGAAGTCCGAAGTCTGTGCGCCGCGGTACACGGTTCGTGCGCCGCGTCCGGACCGTGAACGCCCCCCCCCCCCGCTACTCTTCTGTAGCGAGGGGGGGGAGCCGCGGTCGCCACATCGCCACATGACTATTCCATCATGTAGCGATGGCCGATGTCTGTCCTCTGTAGCGAGGGGGGGGCAACCCCCCCCCACACACACAGCCCTGAGTGTCACCTTTCATTAGAGCCCAAGATGAAGCTTCTATATTGAATCATTCAAAAGTTACAGACGTTTTTCCAAACTGTGCCATTTGGCACAATTTGGCACAGTTCAAAAACGCCTGGGAACTACCTGAGGAAAAAGCTGTGTAATATATTCATTTTTTGTGGTATTGTTACAAAATTTTGACCTCAGCTGGATAACACTTGGTTCTACATTTCTGTTGCATTTTCCAGCCCGGATCTGAAGCTGTGTGTTATTTGCAAGCATTTGTATCCAAAAAAAACACCCAGGCGAAATTTATTTTCTTCAAGTTCAGTATGTTTAGATGACTGTAACTCAGTGGCCGGAGCGCTTAGAGAGATTATGACTGTTTTGCCAAAAAATTCAAAGTGTTTTCTTTTAAATGAGACCAACCCCATGAAGATGCTGCAAAGGGTTGAAGAACAGCTTTCGATTTACTTTGGGCACGTTAATTTTTTCCGTTTTTAGGGAAATTGACCGGAGTGCAAGGGGTTAATGAGAAAAATGTTGATGTGTTAAATACTTATTTTCCCCACTGTATATAGATGTACACTACCGTTCAAAAGTTTGGGGTCACTTAGAAATGTCCTTGTTTTTGAAAGAAAAGCACTTTTTTTCCAATGAAGATAACTTTAAACTAATCAGAAATACACTCTATAACTTGCTAATGTGGTAAATTACTATTATAGCTGCAAATGTCTGGTTTTTGGTGCAATGTCTACATAGGTGTTTAGAGGCCCATTTCAAGCAACTATCACTCCAGTGTTCTAATGGTACAATGTGTTTGCTCATTGCGTCAGAAGGCTAATGGATGATTAGAAAACCCTTGTGCAATCATGTTAGGTCTGTAATGCTGTAATTGCTGCAAATGGAGGATTCTTTGACAAAAGCAAAGTTTGAAGGAAAAAATTATTATTTCAAATACAAATCATTATTTCTAACCTTGTCAATTCTTGACTATATTTTCTATTCATTTTACAACTCATGGTGGTAAATAAGTGTGACTTTTCATGTAAAACACAAAATAATTGTCTGGGTGACCCCAAACCTTTGAACGGTAGTGTATGTCTATAACCCAGCCACGGGGGGTGCACAAGACAGTGTACTCCTTGTACTGGTTCCAAGCCCGGGTAATAGGGAGGGTTGTGTCAGGAAGGGCATCTGACGTAAAGCCTTTGCCAAATCAAACATGTGGATCATGATGAATGAGACTTTCATACCGGATCGGTAGAGGCCCGAATTAACATCGACCACCACCGGTGCCGTTAACCGACAGGGTGCCGGTGGAAATTGGGCTACTGTTGGTCGAAGATCAAGGAGGAGGAGAGGGGGAACTTGTGTTCAGAGGGAGAGAAAGAAAAGGAAAGGAAGAAGTGTGGAGGAGAGAGTAGGGACGTTAAATGTAGGGACGATGACTGGTAAAGGCAGAGAGTTGGCTTCATATGATGGAGAGAAGAAAGGTAGATATACTGTGTGTTCAAGAAACCAAATGGAAGGGAAGCAAGGCTAGGAGCATTAGAGGTGGATTTAAACTGTTCTACCATGGTGTAGATAGGAAGAGAAATGGAGTAGGAGTAATCTTGAAGGAAGAGTATGTGATGAGTGTTCAGGAGGTAAAGAAGGACTCAGACAGAATCATGAGTTTAAAGTGACAAGTCAAAGGTGTAATATTGAATGTTGTCAGTGCGTATGCCCCACAAGTTGGATATCAGGTAGAAGAGAGAGAGAAATTCTGGAGTAAGGTGGATGAAGTGGTAGAGAGTGTTCCCAGGGGAGAGAGAGTGGTGATTGGAGCAGACTTTAATGGACATGTAGGTGAAGGGAACAGAGATGATGATGAGGTAGGTATGGTAGGTATGGTCTTAAGGAGAGAAATGTGGAAGGACAGATGGTTGTGGATTTTGCTAAAAGGATGGAAATGGCTGTGGTAAAGAGAGAGGAATATCGGGTGACTTACAAGAGTGGAGGAGGGTGCACACAGGTGGACTACATCTTATGCAAAAGGAGAAATCTGAAACAGATGGGAGACTGCAAGGTGGTGGCAGGGAAAAATGTAATGAGACAGCATCAGATGGTAGTCTGTAGGATGACTTTAGAAAGCAAGAAGAGGAAGAGAGTGAAGGTAGAGCCAAAGATTAAGTCGGGGAAGTTTCAGAAGGAAGAAGGTCGCACAGAGTTCAGGAAGGAGTTGATAGAGGCTCTGGGTGGTACGGAAGAATTACCAGATGACTGGGAAAGTTCATCAAAAGTATTGAGGGAAACGGGTAGAAAGGTATGTGGTGTATCCAGTGGACAGAGGAAGGAAGACAAAGAGACTTGGTGGTGGAATGAGAAGGTACAGGAAAGTATTCAAAGGAAGAGGTTAGCAAAGAAAAAGTGGGTTAGTCAGGGAGATGGAGAAAGCAGACAGGAGTATTTGGAATCTAGGCACATGGCAAAGAAATGTGGCAAAAGAAAAGGCATATAGTGAGTTGTATGAGAGGCTGGACACTAAGGAAGGAGAAAAGGACTTGTATCGATTGGCTAGACCAGGGGTGGGCAATCATGTGCCATGGAGGGCCATTCCACTGCAGGTTTTCTGTTCCACCCACTCTCTTCAGCAGGTGTTTTCAGTGATTAGCAATCCTTGAAGCTGATCAGAGCAAATCAAGGGCCATAGTGGAGTTTGGAGTCTGACTGTTTGAGGTTGTGGACAGGCGTCTTTTATACTGATAACGAGTTCAAACAGGTGCCATTAATACAGGTAACGAGTGGAGAACAGAGGAGCCTCTTAAAGAAGAAGTTACAGGTCTGTGAGAGCCAGAAATCTTGCTTGTTTGTAGGTGACCAAATATTTATTTTACCGAGGAATTTACCAATTAATTCATTAAAAATCCTTCAATGTGATTTTCTGGATTTTTTTCCCCTCATTTTGTCTCTCATAGTTGAGGTATACCTATGATGAAAATTGGAGACCTCTCTCATCTTTTAAGTGGGAGAACTTGCACAATTGGTGGCTGACTAAATACTTTTTTGCCCCACTGTATAGACAGGTGTGTGCCTTTCCAAATCATGTCCAATCAACTAAATTTTCCACAGGTGGACTCCAATTGGGCTGTAGAAACATCTCAAGGATGATCAGTGGAAACATGATGTACCTGAGCTGAATTTTGAGCTTCATGGCAAAGGCTGTGAATACTTACATACATGTGATTTCTTAGTTTGTTTGTTTTTTAATAAATTTGCAGATATCCGTAAAAAACTTTTTCACAATGTCATTATGGGGTATTGTGTGCAGAATTTTGAGGAAAAAAACTAATTTAATCCATTTTGGAATAAGGCTGTAACATCCATCCATCCATCTTCTACCGCTTTTCCGGAGGTCTGGGGTCGTGGAGGCAGCAGTTGAAGGAAAGAAGCCCAGACTTCCTTCTCCCCAGCCACCTGCTCCAGCTCTTCAGAGAGGATACCAAGGCGTTCCCAGACCAACTGGGAGAAATAGTCTCTCCAGCGATCCTAGGTCTGCCCGGGGGTCTCCTCCCAGACGAATGTGCCCGAAACACCTCAAGTGGGAGGCGTCCAGGAGGCATCCTAATCAGATGCCCATACCACCTTAATTGGCTCCTTTCAATGTGGAAGAGCAGTGTTTCTACTCTGGGCCTCTCCCAGATGACTGAGCTCCTCACCCTATCTCTGAGGTTGAGCCCAGCAATCCTACAAAGAAAGCGCATTTCAGCCACTTGTTTCCGCGATCTCGTTCTTTCGGTCATTACCCAAAGCTCATGACCACAGGTGAGGGTAGGAACATAGACTGAGTGGTAAATCGACAGCTTTGCCTTAGAGCTTAGCTCCTTCTTCACCACAACAGACCGGTACAACATTTGCATCACTGCAGATGTTGCTCCGATCCGTCTGTCAATCTCTCGCTCCATTCTCCCCTCACTCATGAATAAGACCCCAAGATACTTAAACTCCTCCACTTGGGTCAGGAGCTTGTCCCGAGGACCATGGACTCAGACTTGGAGGTATTGATTCTCATCCCAGCCGCTTCACACTCAGTGGCAAACCGTCCCAGTAAGACCTGTAGGTCATTGCTGGATGAAGCCAACAGGACAACATCATCTACAAACAACAGAGATGAAATCCTGTGGTCACCAAGCATGACACCCTCCCTTCCCTGGCTGTGCCTAGAAATGCTGTCCATAAAAATTATGAACAGGATCCTGTTTGTTAGGCTGTAACATAACAAACTTAACAAAACTTTAAAAAAAAAAAAACTAGCCCAGTTTATACTGCAGGAACCAATTTGAGGGGACAGGACTTGTATCTGTCCCTCTTCCCCATTGTGTCTTCGTTGTGGAGGTAGGAACCATCACCCTCTGGAGAGTGATGGTTCCTTTCTTCACTGTTTGACAGTTTTGACCACGACACAGTGCAGCAGAGTAGAATACATTTAAAATATGTTGAAAACATACAGAAATGATGATGCATGAAATGAATGTAGAGCGGAGTGTGTGGGGCCAACTTGCCACCGTTGTTGTCTCGTAATTGTTGAGAGGAGCTGATTGATGAAACGGCATAGCTGAACGGGTAGCACCAGCGGGGATCTTGTCCCCGCGTGGCCAGCAATGTGGCCTTGCTCTCCAGCTACGAACAGCCCGAGCCGTCGGTCCTGTGCTTTGCCTCTCTGCTGTGTCTGTGCAAACCTGATGCTTGCATGGCCACATCAGCCACAGCTCTGGTTTGTCAGCTGTGTGGGCTTGCATCCCTGCAGAGGACAGCAGTAGTGGCTGGTGTTATGCATCATGATGCTGTGCTTTAATGTTTGTGTCCTCCCAAAGCTCCCACTGCATGGCTGCATATGGCGAATAATCGTTCAGACCCTCTAAAATCAAATTTTTAAGCATAAATTCTTCTGTTATCTTTTTTGGTCATATTTTGGAGCTTTTCATTTCCTTCAGTTTTGTTCATGTTTAAGTTTGAATTAAACATGAAGTTTTTTGAGTTTCATCCAAACAGCATTGAGTCAATCCTAAAGCCCACCCAGCATTTTTTGTCACCACTCTGAAGTACCTACAACTGACCAGGGCCTTATTTCAGCTGCTACGAGTTCCTGAAAACTTCCTGTGTTCCTGTAGTGGAGACACACACCATGAAGGAATTTCATGTAAAATTGTTTCCTAGTTCCTGTAAAGGAAACAGGGCTGCTGTCTACAGTTGCTCTTTTGAACCATTTGAACTAAAGTATAGATTATCATTTTTCTTTAAATTATCATCATGTACAGTTTGACTTCCGGTCATGGCCGCCACGTAGGAGGACGTGCTTCACTCTACTCTGCTCTTAAAAATAAAAAAATCGGCAAATAACCCTCTCAATTGGAACAAAACCTATCCCAGCGTTTGGGCAAGGACATGCCGGTAAAGCCTAAGGCTGGAAAATCAGGTGGAGGAAAAACTGAACCGCCGAAACAGTCCAAGTTAACGGACTTTCACATCCGTGACGAAGCAGAAAAATCCCCAGATATGGCGGAGCAAGCTAGTGGAGGAGCGGTGAATGCTGGCAACGGCACAGGTGCGGTGCTTGCTGCCATTGGCTCAATGAGAGCAGACTTCTCTACTAAGTTTGATAGGATTATAGCAGCAATAGAGGGTTTGAGAAAGGAATTAAGCGATTGTATGGAACGTGTAACGCAGGTGGAGCTCCGAATTTCCAGCGCTGAGAATGACGTCACCAGCCTACAATTAAAGGTGCGCACATTGGAATTAAACAATAAGAATGGAAGATAATGTTCTGGATTTAGAATCCTGGTCGAGACGGAACAATCTGAGGCTGGTGGGTCTTCCTGAGGGTACGGAGGGGCGGGACTCATGCTCCTTTTTGGAAAAGTGGATCCCAGAAGCGCTGAACAACACGGAGCTGCAGTCATCAGTCGTTCTGGAAAGCGCCCACCGAATTGGCCCACTGAGAGATAATAAGGCATCACCGAGGACGCTGATTATGAAGTTCCTCAGCTACAGAGACAGGATGACGATCTCCAACGCGGTGCGGGTCAAAGGAGAAATTAAATACCAGGATCAACAGGTGCGGTTCTACCCACATTTGGCCACAGGAATCCAACAATTAAGGAAACAGTTTGACCCCGCCCGTAAAGAGCTACGCAACCTTGGGATTCGTCATGGAGTGATTTATCCTGCAAGACTGCTGGTCACATATAAAGGGAGAACCCACACCTTCAAGACCCCAGAAGAGGCACAGGAGCTCATCAAGAAGATCCAAGAAGAGACTGGTGGGAGCTAAGCATGAAGCATGAATAAGATATAAGGTAGAATATTTAAGCATTTGCACAGGCATCTGACTGATCTGAAGCAAATAGCAAGTTCACAAAATACAGATTGTATTGTATTTAAAAAAAACAACAAAAAACCTATGATGTACAAAGTTGCTATAAAATTTTGGAGTTAAGTTGGAAAACTACAGAAGAGAGTTAATGTTACGTCATTAAAAGCAGTAGAGTCAGGGTGATTGAGAGGAGAAAGAAAGAGTGGTTTTGCCTGATCCTTGTGAGTGAGGAGCAGTCAATGGCTATAGTGGGAGACGGAATTTTTTTTTTTGATTTTGGGGGGATTACCACGAATGTGGGAAGGGGGAATTTGTTTGTGTGTAGTTTGTAGGATGAATGTTCAACCATTCATGTTTTTGCTTCTCTGTGTGAGCATGTTTACATTGCGAGGTAATCCCAAACTCCTTATTGATCATAGACCAAAGCGTTAATCTTAATTTAACTTCATGGAATTGCAGAGGTCTACAAAATTTAAAAAAACTTAAACAAGTTATGAATAAAATAAAAGACATAGGTTCAAAAATTGTGTTTTTACAAGAAACTCATCTAATAGAGGAGGATGTTAAAAGAATTAAAAAAAGATGGCAGGGAAGTGTATTCACCTCATCATTTTCATCTCGAGCCAGGGGAGTTATGACTCTCATACACAAAACAGTCCCATTTCAAGTGAAAAATGTAATTGGAGACAAATTAGGAAGATACCTAATCATTCAAGGATCTTTGTTATTAGAAAATATAAATCTGGTGAACTTATACGGTCCCAATATAGATGATCAAAACTTCTTTGCTAATTTATTTCTTATTTTATCATCACTTACAGGGCAGCATATAATAGCAGGGGATTTTAATTGTACATTGAATCCCAGCATAGATAGATCAACAGGACTGGACTGTACGCACAATGGATGCAGGATGATCATTAATCATTTTATGAAAGAATTGAGATTGCTAGACATATGGAGAGAAATGAAACCGCAAGTTAAAGCCTACTCTTGTTATTCTAATACCTACAAGACATTCTCACGTATTGACTATTTTTTGATCTCCACAGAATTAAGGTCCAAGATTCAAAACTGTTTCTATAATAACATTGTGATCTCTGATCATGCACCCTGCTGTCTAATATATGTAGATAAGAAATTGACAAAGGAACCAGGTAGATGGCAATTTCAGCATAAATGGCTTCAGGATGATGAATTTGTTAAGTACATAGAAAAACAGATAGATGAGTTCTTTGATATCAATACTACACAAACATCAGCATGTATAAAGTGGGAGGCGTTCAAAGCTTTTATTAGGGGGCATATTATTAGTTATACAGGTTCAAAATCTAAGAAAACTCGAGAGGAGAGAGTCCAATTGGAACATAAAATAAAAATTCTCCAAGAAAAAGTGTATGCAGGAAGTGACCCAAAGTTAGAGAACGAATTACTTATTCTGAGAGCTGAATATGACAAAAAATCAGCGAATAGAGCTGCCTCAAGTCTTCTAAGATTGAAGCAATCTTTCTATGAACAAGGTGAAAAATCAGGGAAATTATTGGCATGGCAGATTAAACAATTAGAATTTAAAACACCAATTACCAGTATTATAAGTAACGGACAGGCAGTTGTAGATCCCTTAGAAATTAACAGTGCCTTTAGAGATTATTATGAAAAACTATATGACACAAAAAATGAAACTGACTTAACAAAACTAAATGGGTTTTTGGGTGGATTATCTATACCTTGTATTCCAAATGAAAACAGGGAGATACTGGAGTCCAAAATTAGTCAAGAAGAAGTTGGGCTAGCCATTGATGATATGAAATCAGGAAAAAGTGCAGGACCAGATGGTCTTCCAGTTGACCTCTATAAAAAATTTAAGAATAAATTAATAAAACCATTTTTGTAAATGGTTTTAGAAGCATTTCAAAATAGTAGTTTACCACTATACATGAATAATGCCTTAATTATACTGTTGCCAAAACCAGGTAAACCCTCTAATAAATGTGAAAATATGAGACCAATAAGCCTATTAAATGCTGACCTTAAGATAATCTGTAAAATTTTAGCAAGACGGCTACAAGAAATATTACCAAATATTATTAACCGAGATCAGAATGGCTTTATAAAGGGAAGACAAGGCTTCCATAATGTAAGAAGACTATTTAATATTATCTATTCTAATAAAGAAGCATCGGATACAGCTCCCCTATCATCATGTACAGTTGAAACTAGAAGTTTAAATACACTATATAAAACACTCATAACTAAGGCTGTCACGATAACCACAATTCTGTAATACCACGCTATGGACAAGCCTACTGTGGAGAAAAATGAGCAACTGCAACAACCGCGGTGTACACTTTTTTTTCTGTGTGTGTCTAAATCTCATTGGTCACTTATGTGCCCCTATTGATTAATAAATAAATTAAGTGTATTTTTATTGCCAACAGCATGTTTGCACCCGGTACTAATGGTGGCAGCACCCGGTGCCCCACATGGTGCCGACACTGCCAGCACCTGGTGCTGTGGAAGCTTTCACAGCATCGGGTGCTGGCAGTGTCGGCACCATGTGGGGCACTCTTTCTCCATACGGACTCCAGCAGACACTTAGTGATGGAAGCGTTTGGACTCCTTGTTAAATACAGCCGTGGCAGTGAGCACTGAAAGGGCACAAAGTGTGTTTTTTCCTTCTGAGTGGAGTGTTTATAATCCTGACAGTTGAGCTCAGACAACGAAACAGCTACTGCAGTTTTTGTTTGAAAGTGATTTTTCGGGCAACGGTAAAAATCCCAAAATCACGGAGATAAGAGCCACGCAGGGTCCAGTACGGAGGCTGGTCCTGTTTAAATAAGCTGAATGCCACTGCAGTCTCCAGTTCATGCACACCGTAGTTGAAATACTGGAGTTCCCGCTACTGCTTTATGAAAATGTTTTTTTTTTTTTTTTAAACAGAATCAGCAGCTCATGCCAAGTAAGACCGGAGCTCTGTACAATTGTCACACACGCACATAAAGTTAAGAGCGGCGCTGCAGCAAGTTTCTCACAGCTTCCATCATTTGCCACATACAGTGGTGTGAAAAAGTGTTTGCCTCCTTCCTGATTTCTCATTTTTTTGTATGTCACACTTAACCTTTTGACATCCTTCTATTTATGGACATAAAAAGCTTCCTCACTGTCTGTGTCGCAGTGCTGCGCCTGTCATGTGACATGTCAGAATCAGAATCAGGTTTATTGCCATTGTTCATGTAGTACACAAACTAGGAATTTGTCTCGGTACAATGCTGCAACATTAAACATGATAAGATAAGAGAAATAAACTATACATGTAATAAAGTGTAGGATAAGATTAAGTGATACTGGTCAACAGTTAAAATATATATTAGCCAGCAGCAGATACTGTGGAGAACTATATAGTGCAGTCGGTAATGCAGGAAGAAAACAGTGATGATTGACATGAGTCTGGTTGAGCTGCTGTACATGGTGCACGAGAGTCAATAAGTCACTTAGTGTTCAGCAGTCTAATGGCAGAGGGGAAGAAGCTGTTCATGTGACGGGAGGTTTTAGTCTGGATGGACCGAAGTCTTCTACCAGAGGGGAGGGGGGCAAACAGTACGTGACCAGGGTGTGAGGGATCGGCTATGATCCGGCCAGCACGCCTCCGGGTCCTGGAGATGTACAGGTCCTGGAGAGATGGGAGCTTGCAGCCGATCACCTTCTCAGCAGTGCGCACGACGCGCTGCAGCCTTAGTCTGTCCCTGGCAGTGGCTCCTGCGTACCACACGGTTATGGAGGTGGTGAGGATGGACTCGATGATGGCTGTGTAGAACTGCACTAACATCTTGGTGGGTAGCTTGAGCTTCCTCAGCTGCCGCAGGAAGAACATCCTCTGCTGGGCTTTTTTTGTCCATTTTTGTCCATGTCATCACATGACATGGACATGTCATGTGATGTCATCATGTCATGTGATGTCATAAACCCCCCCAGTTGTACTAAGTATTCCACCTCACAAGGTGGAATACTTTCGAGCGTGCTGCCACCCCTGTACTTCCCAGTTGGGATGGTGTTCTCAGGCTTGCAAGCTTCCCCCTTTTTTCTCCAAATGTAACAATGGTCATTATGGCCAAACAGCTCAATTTTAGTTTCATCAAACCGCAGGACATGTCTCCAGAAATTAAGGTATTTGTCCCTGTGTGCATTTGCAAATGGTAATCTGGCTTTTTTATGTTGCTTTTGGAGTAATGGCTTCTTCCTCTATGAGTGGCCTTTCACCCCATATTGGTACAGGACTTGTTCCACTGTGAATAATCACGCTCTTTTTCCCGCTTCAGCCAGCATCTTCACGAGGTCTTTTGCTTTTGTTCTGGGGTTGATTCGCACATTTATCACCAAAACACATTTATATCTAGGACACAGAACCTGTCTCCTTCTTGGCTGGACAGTCCCATGGTGTTTATACTTGCATGTAATTGTTTGGACAGATGAACGTGAACCCTTCAGGCATCTGGAAATTGTATCCAAGGATGAACCAGACTTGTGGAGGTCCACAATTATCCCCCTGATGTCTTGGCTGATTTGATTTTCCCATGATGCCACACAAGGAAGCAATGTGTTTGAGGCGTGCCTTAAGACATCCACAGGTGTGACTCCAGTTAACTCAGATGTTGTCAACTAACCTATGAGACGCTCCCAAATGGTAAAACAGTAAATGGTGTTCACTTATATAGCACTTTTTCTCATCTCTAGATGACCAAAGCGCTTTACAGATCCTGCTGTCCACCCATTCACACACTGATGGCGGTGGTGCTGCCATACACAGGTGCTGGCCTGACCCACCAGGAGCAACTGGGGTTCATTGTCTTGTCAAGGACACTTCAACATGCAGACTGCAGACAGAGCGGGAATCAAACCCCTGACCCTCCAATCAGTAGTTGGCCACACTACACCTGCGCCACAGCCACCCCACAAAGCCATGATATCATCAACTGGGCTTTCCCAAATTGTTTAAAGGCATAGTAATCTTACTGTATGTAAACTTCTGACTTTGAAGAAAGTATTAAAAAAATAAGTGAATAAAATTTTAAAAAGTCTAAAAAATGTTTCTCATTGTTCTGGCATTTCGCAGAAAGTTAGAAATAGATAGATAGTTAGAAATAGAAATAATTTTGTTAATCCTAACTGACTGAATCCACCTAGTCAGGAAAACTTTATTCTGATTTAATGTCAGCCAGTGAGGACACAAAGGTTTTGTCTTTTTCAACTGTATATTTAGACTGTAAATGAACTTCCTTTTTCAGTCATTGCTGCTGACACGGTTTCTCTCTGCTAACCTGGCTCAGAGCATTTCATCTTTTTTTTTTTTTTTTTTTTTTTTTTTTAGCTGTGTGTGTGTGTGTGCCGTGAGTTTAAAATCCCCAAGCTTCTAATCCCACCTCTTTATAAATTCAGAAAAGGTGCCGCATGCTACTGTGCTTCCCTGGAAATGTTTTTGGCAAAGCAGCTTATTTTGTGTGGGTAAGATGATTCCCTAAATGCACGTCTCTGGCTCTGCAGCCTGGCAGCTCATCCCTCATCCAGCTCTTGTTTGTAGACCACATGCTGTTCCAAACTGCTGATGCAGCACATCTTGGCAGATGGCAGGAGACACTGAGGCACACACTACGTGCCATGTCAACATTAGTTTCACATTAGCATGTGTCATAGCTCAAATATGACATTAAGTTCCATATCCATTCTATAAAGCAATTGTCTAACACCACACCTTGACAACATGGCTACATTTTCTTGCAACCCTTGTAAAAAGCAGACTCCTCAAATCTAGAAATCCAACAGAGCAGACAAAGAGCACTGAGACAGCATTAAGAAAGAGATGTCACACTGATCATCTAACTTTAGCACAGATTTCAGGCCTAATTGCTTCATGTGGGCCGTGTGATCATCCAGGCATGCCCAGCCTGTCACAAACACCACGCTACACAACTGTGTAATTACACTCAGCAGATGTGATGGGCCAATTAACATGACACGCAGACGCCGATAGTGTGCCGGCACCTGCTGGCACTCCCGCGGTCTGTCAAAAGAGTCCCCATTTGTGTGTCTGTTTGTTCACTTAAGGCAGTTTTAGCCTTTTAGGACAAAACACATGTTCATAGTTCACGGACAACACCTGACCTTGCAGACCACAGAGTTGTTATTTTTTATTTAAACCTCTGTCTTCTGTCTCTTCTTTTAGTGGCAGACTGACTTCATGTTCAGATCAAGATTTTGTCTAAAGACTGGTTTTGTCACAATCCTTTAAGGCAGTGTTGCTCAACTTCACCCTACTCAGGAGCTACATTGTCCAAAAATACTTTTGAAAGAGCTGCTATCCAAAAAGGTCCCTTTGCTACATGAGACCACTATTCATTTGAAAGTAAGGAAAGGGTTAGAAACATCACCCAACCATCATCTACTGCTTATCTGGGGGCACAGGTCACAGAGGCAGCAGTTTAAGTAGAGAAGCCCAGACTTCCCTCCCCCCAGCCACCTCCTCCAGCACTTTGGGAGAATACCAAGGCATCTCCAGGCCAGCCCGGAGACATACAGTGGTGTGAAAAAGTGTTTGCCCCCTTCCTGATTTCTCAATTTTTTTATATGTTTGTCACACTTAAATGTTTCAGATCATCAAACAAATCTAAATATTAGACAAAGACAACACAAGTAAACACAATATGCAGTTTTTAAATGAAGGTGTTTATGATTAAGGGGGAAAAAAATCCAAACCTACATGGCCCTGTGTGAAAAAGTGATTGCCCCTAAACCTAATAACTTGTTGGGCCACCCTTAGCAGCAACGACTGCAATAAAGCATTTGCGATAACTGGCAATGAGTCTTTTACAGCGCTGTGGAGGAATTTTGGCCCACTCATCTTTGCAGAATTGTTGTAATTCAGCCACATTGGAGGGTTTTTTAGCATGAACTGCCTTTTTAAGATCATGCCACAGCAACTCAATCGGATTCGGATCAGAACATTGACTAGGCCACTCCAAAGTCTTCATTTTGTTTTTCTTAAGCCATTCAGAGGTGGACTTGCTGGTGTGTTTTGGATCATTGTCCTGCTGCAGAACCCAAGTGCGCTTCAGCTTGAGGTCACAAACAGATGGCCGGACATTCTCCTTCAGGATTTTTTGGTAGACAGCAGAATTCATGGTTCCATTTACCACAGCAAGACTTCCAGGTCCTGAGACAGCAAAACAGCCCCAGACCATCACACTACCACCACCATATTTTACTGTTGGTATGATGTTCCTTTTCTGAAATGCTGTGTTACTTTTATGCTGGATGTAATGGGACACACACCTTCCAAAAAGTTCAACTTTTGTCTTGTCAGTCCACATAGTATTTTCCCAAAAGTCCTGGGGATCATCAAGATGATTTCTGGCAAAACTGAGACAAGCCTTTATGTTCTTTTTACTCAGCAGTGGTTTTCATCTTGGAATTCTGCCATGCAGGCCATTTTTGCCCAGTCTCTTTCTTATGGTGGAGTCACGAACACTGACCTTAACTGAGGCAAGTGAGGCCTGCAGTTTACTTTTGTGACCTCTTGGATGGGTTGTCGCTGTGTTCTTGGGGTAATTTTGGACGGCCGGCCACTCCTGGGAAGGTTCACCACTGTTCCATGTTTTCACCATTTGTAGATAATGGCTCTCACTGCTGTTTGCTGGAGACCCAAAGCTTTAGAAATGGCTAGAAAATTGAACTCAGCTTTCAAAGATGTGATAAACCACAGTTAATTTATGTTTCAACAGGGGGGCAATCACTTTTTCACACAGATCCATGTAGGTTTGGATTTTTTTTTAACCTTAATAATAAACACCTTCAATTATGAACTACATTTCGTGTTTACTTGTGTTATCTTTGTCTAATATTTAAATTTGTTTGATGATCTGAAACATTTAAGTATGACAAACATACAAAAGAAAAGAGAAATCAGGAAGGGGCAAACACTTTTTCACACCACTGTAGTTCCTCCAGCATGTTCTATGTCTTCCCCATTGGAATGTGCCCAAAATACTCCACATGGGAGGCATCCAAGAGGCATACTAATCGGATACCCAGCCCACCACAACTGACTCCTTTCAATGTGGAGGAGCAGCAGCTCTACTTTGAGCCTCTCTCAGATAACTGAGCTCCTCACTCTGTCTCCGAAGGTGAGTTCAGCCACCCTAAGGAGACAGCTCGTTTTAGCCTCTTGTGCACATGATCTCATTCTTTTGATCATTACCCAAAGTACATGACCATAGGTGAGTGTTGGAATGTAGAATGACCGGTAAATTAGTGGCCTTACTTTGGAGCTCATCTCCATCTTCACCACTACAGACCAGTACAACGTCCACATCACTGCAGATGCTGCTCCAATCCATCTGTCGATCTCCCACTACATTTTCCTCTCTTGATACTTGATACTTAAACTCCTTCATTTAGAGCAGGAGGTTGTCTCTGACCTGGAGAGGACAGTCCACCGTTTTCCTTCTGAGGACCATGGACTCGGACTTGCTGATTCTCAGTAGCACACGCTGTAGCAAACCGTCGCAGTAAGACCTGTACAGTTGCAATCAAAATCATTCAATCTCCATTGCATTTTAGGTTTATTAAAAAATTTTCAGGTGTTTACAATCAACAAATTACACAACAACAGTTTGAATAGTCAAACAAAAGTAATATTACAAAGATTTTATCCAAATTCAACAGTAAATCCTATCACAGTCTCAAAATTATTCAACTGCCTGATTATAATTCCTCATAACAGCGCACATTTGCAAATCAAGTGTGGTCTCAGACACATCTGATGTAGCCAATCAAGGGCTTCATTATTGCATCAGGTGTGTGTGAGATAGAACACCTCAAATACCTGGACTGTTGATGTTGACGTTTGATTGCATGTTAGAAATATGGCTATGTCAAGAGAATTGTCCAGAAAGTTCAGAGAAGAGATAATTGCCTTGAACAAACAAGGAAAAGGATACAAATAGATAAAGGCACTGAATGTTCCTCAAGATACAGGTGGAAGCATAGTTCTCAAGTTTAAAGTTAAAGGAACAGTGGCTACACTACCTGGACATGGCCAAAAGAGGAAGCTATCAATGGCTGCAACCAGAGTCCTGAGGAGGCAGGTGGTCAGAAACCCTTGACTGACTGCGAAAGACCTGCAGCAAGACTGGGTGGCAGCAGGCATTGAGGTTTCAGTTTCCACAGTAAGGCACATACTAAATGCTGAATGGCTCCATTCCTGAACTCCCAAGACGTACACCACTACTGACCCAAAAGCACAAGAAAAGTCGCCTCCAGTTTGCTCAAAATTATATAAATAAACCAAAGAGGTTTGGGGATTCTGTTCTGTGGAGCAATCTAACAAAATTGGAACTTTTTGGGCCTATGCATCAGCGGTATGTCTGGAGGAGGAAGAATGAAGCATACGCTGAAAAGATGATCCTGCCTGCAGTGAAGTATGGTAGTGGATCAGTGATGCTCTGGGGCTGCTTCATTTTCTTTGGCACTGGAAACCTGCAGCATGTGGAGGGTCAGATGGATTCAATCAAGTATCAAGAAATGCTGGGAGAAAATGTCATGCTTTCTGTGAGGAAAGTGAAGCTTGGGCATCATTGGACCTTTCAACAGGACAATGATCCCAAGCATATATCAGAGTCCACCAAGGCTTGGTTTCAGAAGAAGTCCTTGAAGATTCTAGAGTGGGGTTCAAGTCGCCTGACTTGAAACCCATTGAAAATCTCTGGTGGGATTTAAAAAAGGCAGTTGCAGCACACAAACCCAAGAATATTAGTGAACTGGAGGTCTTTACCCATGAGGAATGGGCTAAGATTTCTCAGAATGCTGCCAGAAGCTGGTGTCTGGCTATGCATCACATTTGCAGCAGGTCATAACAGCAAAAGGGTGCTCTAGTAAGTACTGATGATGCTTGCCATGAAGGGGTTAAATTATTTTGAGACTGCAGTAGCCATTAAACGTGGCATTTTGTGAAGAATTTGGAGAAACCATTCGTGATATTAGTTGTATTGAGCTATTTAAATTGTTCTTGTTTGATTTGTTAACTGCAAACAGCTGCTAGTTTGTACATTTAGCCAATAAACCTAATTTCCAGTGGGGGGGAATAATTTTGATTGCAGCTGTCAGTCATTGTTCGATGAAGCCAACAGGACCACATCATCAGCAAACAGCAGAGAGGAGATCCTGTGGCCCCCGAGCATGACATGATTATATTCTGGATCAGACACATCCTCCATTAGCATCAGTTAGTTGCTGTTAGCAAAGTTGCCTATTCACTCGTTCAAGGTTGTTTCTGTGTTCTTATACCACAGGGACTGGTCATATGCAATCAGCCACCCAAACCATACACTCCTGCTTCTGATGATTCTTTATTTGAACTTTTAAACTCTCACTTTGAGCCAATATTTGTTTGTTTGTTACTTAGTCTCACCACCAAAGCTACCAGCTAACATTAGCCTCAAATATCACATCTCCATCAAGACAGAGATGTTAGAAAGTGATAAAAGAAAGAGGGAGGTATGAACTTTGACTTATTAACATGTAAAGCATCATCATCATCATCATAGCTGTCTGTCGTGGGCGACAATGACTGTTTCATTTAGGTCTGATCAGATTCCTCCACACAGCTCTGTCCTTAGCCTTCTGCTGCCAGGAACTCCTGTCTATGTCCAACTTCTTCAAGTTTCTTTTTACAGTGTCTTTAAATCTGAGCCTTGGTCTACCCTGATTGCGTTTGCCCTCGCATAACTGTGAGTAGAGTAACTGCCGAGGGAGACGCTGGTGGTCCATCCTCTCAACATGTCTGAGCCATCTCAGGTTCATCTGTATTAGCACGTCCTCCATTGATGGTAGACCAGCTCGTTTCAACACTTCTGTGTTGGTTATCTTGTCTTTCCATGAGATGTTCATTATGACTCGAAGGTGTCTCATCATGTATGCGTGGAGTTTCTTCACCTGCATTCTGTAGACAGTCCAAGTTTCAGCACCGTACAATAGAGTAGCCAGTACTGTCACTCTGTACACTTTGCATTTCACACGGATTGACACATGTCGATTGTTCCACAGTCTCTCCCTGAAGTTTCCAAACACAGCGCTCGCGCTTCCCATTCTAAGAGATAGTTCATCCTCCAGCCTAGCATTCTCTGAAACAGTACTCCCTAGGTACTTAAAAGTCTTGCACTTGACTAGTGGCTCTGTACCAATGCTGATCTCTTCTGGTAGTGATGTTGATAATTGGAACTTTGGTGGTTGATAAAGGCACTCTGTCTTCTTGATGTTGATTTGGAGGCTGAATTGGCTAGCTGCTCTTGCAAATTTCTCCACTAAAGATTGCATATCTTCCACGCTGTGTGCACCTCGAGCACTGTCATTAGCAGAGAGTATTTCTCTTACTATCTTTATCGATGTCTTACTCTTGGCTTTAAACTGTGCCACACTGAACAAGTCCGCTTCTTTCCTTGTTTGAATGTATACTCCTTCTGAAGTGTCTTTGAAGGCCACCTCAAGCATGGCTGCCAGATATAGCGAGAAGACTGTAGGTGCCAGCACACACCCTTGTTTCACCCCGTTGCTTACTGATAAGTCTTTAGATACTGAACCACTCATTGCCATGTTTGCTTGCATACCTGTATGGAGTGCCATGATCAGGCTGACAAACTTCTCTGTACAACCATATTTCTTGAATACCTGCCAAAGTCCTTGTCGCGAAACAGTATCGAAGGCTTTAATGAAGTCTATGAAGACTATATAAAGCGGCATGTTCTGTTCGATACACTTTCCTTGAACCTGTTTCAAGCAGAAAATCATGTCCATTGTTCTTCTTCCACTTCTAAAGCCACACTGGGTTTCCGGTAGTACATTCTGCGAGATGTATTCACTGAGTCTGTTAAGTAGTACACGTGAGAGAATCTTACCGACAGTGGCTAGTAGTGATATACCTCGGTAATTTCCGCAATCCTTCCTGTCACCTTTCTTGAACAAAGGCACAATACTTGCATCCTTCCAGTCTTGAGGTACTTTCTGGGCATCCCATATCTCTTGGATGAGCTTGTGCAGGCAGTTGGTCAGCTGAACACCACCAAATTTCCACACTTGTGCTGGAATTCCATCCCTTCTTGGAGCTTTACCATCCTGTGTTGTCCTGATAGCTGCCATTAATTCATCAAAATTTAGTGGTTCATCCAGACTTTATACAGCTGGTCGCTGCACTAGAGCTTCTTAGCGTCTTCAGTGAGATCTCCAGGGTTGTGTAGTAGTTGGTCAAAGTGGTCTGCAAATCTGTACAGGATCTTGTCTTTCTCCTGCAAAACCGTTTCACCATCCATAGCCTTTAGGTGGATCAGTCCTCTTGGTTTGGGGCCGTAGATTTCTCTCAAACCTGTGAAGAATGTTTTCATGTCCTTCCTGTCCGCTGCAGTTTGAAGTTCCTCTGCTTTTTCATCCCACCAGTTGGACTTGATCTCTCTGGTGTACTTCTGTAGCTCACTCTGAGCCTTTGAGTATTTCTTCTTCTTCGGCCTTGTGTTACACTGTAGGTTTTCCTGCCTAGCTGTATTCCTTGCTTCTAGTAGTTTCTTCAGGTGTTCATCATGCTCATCAAACCAATCTTGATGTTTCCTCTCAGGGTAGCCTAATACATCACTCGCAGTCTGATACACCGTATCCTTCAGTGTTGCCCATTTCTCTTCTGTGTCATTCTCTGAGTTGTTGCTGTCCCAGTCTTTCAAGTTTTCATCCATTTCCTGTGTAAGTTCTTCCTGCTTTTTTTGGCCTTTCAGTGCACTAGTGTTTAGCTTCCGTGGTTGCTTTGCACCCGTCCTGCAGTGCTGTTTTCGTCTGCAAATCCTTAATCTAGATCTCAGCAGTGCCACAGTCCGCACCTCTCATTGCTCTGGTGTCCAATACATCCCTTCTGTCTCTCTGCCTGACTATGATGTAGTCTAATAAGTGCCAGTGCTTGGATCTTGGGTGCATCCATGTCTTCTTGTGTGTGTCTTTGTGCTTAAATAGAGTGTTGGTTATCACAAGGTTGTACTCTGAACATAGTGCAAGTAGAAGTTCTCCATTAGCATTGCACTTGCCTACTCCATGACTGCCTAGCACTCCTTTCCATTTCTCGGTGTCCGAACCAACTCTGGCATTAAAATCTCCAATGAGTATCAGCCTGTCATCAGTCGGTACACGCCTGATAGTCTCACGTAAATCACTGTAGAGCTCTTTCTTCACCTCCTCTGTGTTGGTCATTGTTGGGGCATATACACTGATGAGTGTGGCATACATCTTCCGCTGTAGTGGGAGTCTCATAGTCATTATCCTGTCATTGATTGGCACCGGCTCCTCATCAAGCATTGCTGCTATCTCCTTTCTAACTGCAAAGCCCACTCCTGCTTCTGTCCTTTCTTGAGTTGATCTCCCACTCCAAAAGAAGATGTACTCATGGTCTTCCAAGCTGTCATATCCAGGCAATCTTGTTTCACTAAGTGCAGCTATGTCTACATTGTACCTGTTCATTTCCAGGGCCATAAGCACGGTCTGTTTTTCTGGGTGCTGTGATGTTGTTCTGTCCAACAGAGTGCGTACATTCCATTCTGCTACACACAAGGTTGCTGTTTTCTTCTTCTTTTGTCTTCCTGCTCCTAGCTTACTTTTCGCTGCCTGTCGGAGTGTGAACAGATCAGCGCGGACCTTGTAAGCCCGGGCGGCGTCCGAGCTGGTATGAGTTGCTTTCTGATTGACCATTTCATGAAACTGCTTGCAAAGTATTTGAGTACTGCTAGCTTTTGCTGGACTAGCAGCACATTCTTGGCAGATAAAGGTAGTGTCAGTGGCAAGGACAAGCCAAGACAAACTGACTCCAGTATCTGTTGCAGTGACTGAACAGATGATAGGTTTGTTTCTCTCTGCTCTTTGTGTAGTGCATGTCACAATGCACCGACTGGCACAGTCCACCACAGACATTGTGACAGATGTGTTTATCTGCCAGGATGTCCAGTTTCACCCTGTGTAACTGGGAGTGGTCCACCACAGACCTGTGACAGATATTGTTTTTAGTTCTGCCAGGATGCCCTGTTTCACCCTCCACGCCCTCGGAAGGATGGGGATGCCGGTTGAGTCGCCGACGGCCCGACCCATGAGACAGGTAGTACCGGTTTTCATGGTTATACGGTAGCAAGCAAGCCAATGCCTGACCTGACAAATGACCTGACAGCATTTAAAGCAATATCCTATAAAATAGACTGTTTTGAGGTGAGCTCCTTCTACTTGTGTAAAGAGTTACTGCAATATTGAAACCCTGCAGTATTTTTGACCAAATCACAGATATTTCATTAACACCTCTGGAAGCTGTGTCAACATATGGAAAAATGACATATTAGGGGCAGTTTCATTTTAAAGGCTGATATGTTTTATGACTTTATGGCTAGAACTAGCTCAAAATGGCTCTTTAATAGTAGAAGTTGTTAACCTCTATTGTAATAAAATGAGGTGGTTGAGAGTGCTGTGGGGGGCAGTGGGAGGCCCACTTACACCTTCCGCTTCACCCTTGTGTGTGTCGGACACACACAAGGGTGTAGCTGAACAAATGTGTGATGCTACAAAGCCATCATGGCTGTATACCATGGCCTCATCATAGCCTCCTCGCCCGACTGTAATTTCCCCGAAGTGAAACGATCGTCTCCTCAAGTTGTTAGCAGCACGCTCCTCTGTGAGGTTCAGAGCAAACAACAGAGTGGACAAATGTTAGCTGTGGAGGCTGCATCCTCATTTCCTCCTCCTTCTGTCCAGGGACAGATGTAGCAGCTTTATGGCAGAGTGCTCTTTTCTCTACCAGTATCCTTTGTCCAGCAGCACCAGCCATGAAAATGTCAGCCCAGAGGGAAGATGAAGTTCAGCTGTTTTCACTGCACAATTATCTCCATGATGTCTTCCTGTTGGAGCTCAGTTGGACTGATCTAGCACACTGTGAAATTGAGGAGCAGTTTTTTTGTTAAATGATGAACCACCAAGACCGGGGGCTGGTATCAGAATACCATATTTAAAAACCACACACCAATTTAACAAGCAGGTATCCTGGATAATCAGATATTTACAGTACATATGCAGCCCTATTAATTATGTGAAAACAGTTTTGCGGGAAAAGTTTTAAATGTACAAGATGAAAGCCTCAAATGTAGAGTGGATATAAAGTCTACACACCCCTGTTTAAATACCAGGTGTTTGTGATGTAAAAAAATTAGTGGTGTTGGACGATTAAAATTTTTAATTGTGATTAATCTTTTGGAATGTTGAGTTAATTGTGATTAATAATGACTTACTCGCCTTTTTTCCTATAAAGATACAGTGTACCTTAAGTTGGTAATTTTTCAAGTTTTGTCATACTGTTATGAACATGGAGGTGGACAAATATGCTTGCTGTCTTCACCTGCAGGTTTATTAAAGCTCTCAACATATCCAAAATGACAAAAACTATCCAGAATATTCTCCAGGAAATTCTCAAAAGTAGACTACATGTGCACATAATTGAATGCAAGGTCTCATTAACATCACTGCAACACAATTCGGCATCAAACCAGCCAGCAACCACAAACCACAGAAGAACAACAACCCAACATTCAGGCAAAGTTTTGGAGGAGGCTGTAACAGTTATCTATCCAGGTGAGGGCTCTGATAGATAATATTGTAAACTTAAAGGGTTGATGACACGTTTTTGACTTCATCTAATTTTTCAACACATAATACAATATGACGAAATAGGTTGGTCTGTTCAGTTCTAAGTCAAGCAGGCTTTTTTTTTCACGCGAATATCCAACGCTTTCATGAGGGCCACATCACCAATTGCATCAGTGGCTGGAAAACCCCCCGGCCATGTTGTAACGTCATCGACAGAACACAGCGCTTGGCTGCCTATTGTACACACAGGATGGAAGCGGTAGAAAACATTGACGATGGTTCCAGCACATGTAGTCTGGAATTGGTTTGTGTTGTCCAATCTTCAGACGATTATAGTTCCGAAGAATGGGATGATAATGAAGAATCTGGGGCATCAGACTGTATAGGTTTGAGCTGTGCCAAGCGGGCATCGTGCCTAGCAAGTCAGACTCAGAGTGACAGCGGAGAGGCACCCATGCCAGCAGCAGCAGCAAACACACGGCAGGGGAACACCAGTGTTATTCTTTTGTTACAGATATTGCAACAAATTATTTGTTCATAAATATATTTTTTTAAACCTGATTTTTCAATAAAATCATAGCAGTGTATTCTTTGTGGCTCAGGCATCGGGTTTATTATGTATTAAATTTTGAGTTCTTGTTGTTTTTGTTTTGTACATGTGTTTTGTGTGCGTTTTGAGCCACTTTCAGATGGGCACTGTCCAAGATTCGCCGGTCCGAACACACGCGCCCTCTCTCTTTGACAGTCAGCTATTCATGGTTTGTGTGCATCATCTGCCATGTTGTCAGCCAGCCAGTATTGCCAACACTGTCACAACCTGTTAGCCACTCCATGCAGCCGTGGTTCTGTTGTGCCCCTTGAAGCGATGTCGGCCCTGGGGCGCAACCGTGGTTAACACGTTTCCTCTCCATGTTCGCTGGGCGATGTCAGCCCCGAATGCCAACTGTAAGTGTTTCTGTTTATTTTTGTAAGTCTTCACCTTTTTGGGAACTGTTGTCATCATTCTTATGTTCAATACATGTGCTGTGGTGAATCCTGCGCGTAAATCCATTCATCATGACCCTCCGTGCGCTCTTACGCAGGGCACAGAAAGGGAGGATGAAATAACGAGGATTTACGTGCAGGGTTCACCACAGCACATTTAATACAGAAAGACAGACAATTCCCTAAAAGGTGAAGACGTACAAAAAACACAAACACACTTACTGATGGCATTCAGGGGAGGGCATCGCCCACAGAATGAATGAGAGGACACGTGTTAGCCACAGGTGCACCCCAGAGCCGACATTGCTTCAAGGACGCACAAGAACCACGACGAACATGGAGTGATTAACACGTCATGAGAGAGCTGAAAATACTGGCAGACTAACAGCACAGATGACAATACTATGGACCAGTAGTGCGTGACTGGCAAACGGTCGCTAAGTACACTAGTTACGCTAGTACACTAGTATCACTGCTGGTGATGGTGTGAGGAGAAGCACCTGGGCGAGGACCGGGAAACATGATCAGCGGGAGTTTCAATCAGCTGGTGATAATGAGAGAGGGGACATGGCTGGACCGGCGAGTTAGCATGCAACCACAGAAAGTAGGTCAAAGTTACGCGTAAATCCATTAATCCTTCCCCTTCTTGTGCGCTCCTCCTGCGTAAAAGACCACGAGGAGCGCACGAGGAGGCTTATAGCAGTTGTAGCTGAAGCGTGTGATGTGGTCTTTCATGGCCTGTTTATGTAAGCCTGCGACACAACGCAAAGGCATATCTGTAAAATTAAAACAAGAAACCAGAGAAACTGTGAGCTACAAAGCTGCTGTCATTCCAGTTAACAACACCAGAGTCTGTTCTGTCGCTTACATCATGGGGGTGCTGCTGCCCTTAATTCAGTGGGCAGCACCGCAGTCCAGTCAGCGGCTGCGTTTTTTTGGTAACTGGTTTATGCTGGTGCGGTTGTAAATATTATACTGATCATCAACAATGACTTTTGGGTTTACACAATATGCTAAAAAATGTCAAAATCGTGTCATCAGCCCTTTAAACATGACAGCACTTTGGGATTTCCATGGCTGTAATCCAGCTTGTTTGACTTCACCATGTTTGCATGGTGCGCATAGTGTCTGTGGCCAGTGTGTGGCAGCTTTGGTACGGAGAGCTGCTAGGCCATAAAGTATTGTTTGCTCTTTCTGCCATTAACTGCCGTTAACCATGATCACAAAATTTGTTGCCATTAATGGGGGCAAAACGTTAACGGGCAATTAACACGATAACGCCAACACCACTCAAAAAAAATGAGAACAAGATAAATCATTTTCAATTCAATTCAACTTTATTTATATAGCACCATTTCGCAACAACAGTCATCTCATAGCACTTCCAACTGTAGGGGAAACCCCCACAGTTGCAGAAAAACCCCAGCAATCAGGCGATCCCCTGTGAGCAAGCGCTTGGCGATGGTGGAGAGGAAAAACTCCCTTTTAACAGGAAGAAACCTCCAGCAGAACCAGACTCAGGGAGGGGCAGTCATCTGCTGTGACTGGCTGGGGGATGAGGGGATAGAGAAGATGAAAAGAACAGACATGTAGAGAGCAAACAGCACGATGGGGACTCAATCTATGGGAGAGAACAAACAGATGTTAATGACCAGCAAAAAAAAAAAAAAAAAAAAAAAAAAAATCATTGAGACTGAAGAAATGAGTGAAGCCCAGTGTATTATTGGAGGTCCTCTGGCTGTCTAAACCTATTAGCAGCATAACTAAGGGAGGGTTCAGAGACACATGATCCCTCCCTAATTGTAGGCTATATCAAAAAGGAAGGTTTTAACCCTATTCGTAAAAACAGAGATCGAGTCTGACTCCCGAATCCAGATTGGCAGCTGATTCCACAGGAGAGGAGCTTGATACCTGAAGGCTCTGCCTCCCATTGTACTTTTGGAGATTCTAAGTATTACAAGTAATCCAGCATTTTGGGAGCGTAGTGCTCTGTTAGGATAATACGATAGTATCAGATCTTTTAAATAAAAAGGGGCCTGATTGTTTAGAGCTTTGTAAGTAAAAAGAAGGATTTTAAACTTAATTCTAAACTCTATGGGAAGCCAATAAAGGGAGGCCAGAACTGGAGAGATATGATCTCTCTTTCTAGTACCTGTTAAATCTTTTGCTGCAGCATTTTGGATCAACTGAAGACTTTTTAAAGATGTTTTGGGACAACCTGATAATAAAGAGTTACAATAATCTAATCTCGAGCTAACAAAAGCGTGGATCAGTTTCTCAGCATCACTCTGAAACAAGATGCTCCTAATCTTGGCAATATTATGCAAATGATAGAAGGCAGTCTTAGAAACAAATTTAATATGTGAATTGAAAGACAGAGCTTGATCAAAAATAACTCCAAGGTTCCTCACAGAGCTATTAAGAGAAAGAGTAACTGCATCCAAACTAAAAGTTTGATTTGGAAAGGTATTTCTAAGGTTTTTTGGACCAACAAGAATGACTTCAGTCTTATCTGAATTTAATAGCAGGGAATTGCAGGTCATCCAAGCTTTGATTTCCTTAAGACAGGCTTCTAACTTGGCTAATTGATTACGGTCATCTGGCTTCATTGACAGGTACAATTGTGTGTCATCTGCATAACAATGAAAATGTATACAGTGCTTTCTAATAATGTTGCCTAAGGGAAGCATATATAAACTAAAAAGAGTAGGGCCTAGCACAGATCCCTGTGGAACATTTCAAAACTTTGTCCACTATTAATTTGACCTATAACCTGTACAACCCTATTGAAAAACAAACTGAAATCTTTTAAGATGAAAAATAAAAAATAAAAAACTTAGAATAATGTGGTTGCATAAATATCCACACCCTTAAACTAATACTTTGTTGCAGCACCTTTGGCTTTTATTATGACACTGTCTTTTTGGGTAGGAGTCTATCACTGTGGCACATCTTGATGTGGCAATATTTGCCCAGTCTTCTTTGCAAAAAACACTCCAAATCTGTCAGATTGTGAGGGCATCTCCTGTGCACAGCCCTCTTCAGATCACCCCACAGATGTTCGATTAGATTAAAGTCTGCACTCTGGCTGGGCCATTCCAAAATCTTAATCTTCTTCTGGTGAAGCCATTCTTTTGTTGATTTAGATGTGTGCTTTGGGTCATTGTCATGCTGAAAGATGAAGTTCCTCTTCATCTTCAGCTTTTTAGCTGTAGTGGGTTTAGATTAATGGGTTTGTAGGTGTTTTATTGTTGGTACAAGTATTAATGTAAATATGAATGTGAATAGGAATGAAGATTTCCTTTCATTACACACTCATAGCTCATTGGGGCACCAGTCCAGATGATGGACAATTTTATGAACAATTCTTAATTTGTTCCAATGATGAATCAGTCTAAAAAAAATCCTTGTGAGTTCTTGTCTGCTTATAATCAAGAAGATGGACATGAAATGTAAATCAAACAATAACTACCATATGTCTTTCAGTATTTTCAATGTCAGAACAGGTTAACACATTTGGATGATTTTAAGACAAAGAATTCAACTTGTATCATGGGCATCATAGACAGTTATTGAATTACTGCACATCACGTGAATCAAACCTTCGTGGAACCAAAGAAACCATCGTTTAACTTGGCGGTATACTGGGAATTGGAAAACCATGAAATATCTTTGGTTAAGAAAAGTGGATGCAATTTTATGAAGAAAATGATCATTAAACTATTTTATAAAAAGAAAATTGGTGTTACTCTGAAAAGGAACGGAAATTAATGAAAAGACAAAATGCATTTTGAAATTCTGATAGGAGTTTGCATGAAATCAAGTTTAAAGAACTTCCTCCAGGAATATTCTGAAGAATTAAGTTTAAATTAAACAACAGACCGTCAGCCACAGAGTCTGAGCACGTCTCTGGTGGCAGCAGGGCCCCCACGTGCCAACCTTGATTCAACTGGATGTTTGTGGATGCTGTTGATGTAGATGCTGATAGACAGATTCTCCCACAAGGCCGTGCTTCTGAGATCGCAATTGGGCTGTTCTTCAGCAAGCTGGGCGAGGTCTCCTCTTATGCACTGAAAAGGAATTTGTTTATTGTACAACGTCCCATCAGAGTCAAATTGAGACAAACATAAGCCGCAGGTCTGTTTCTTTCAATGTATTGTGGCTTGAATGAGTTGGTTTAGGCTTAGAAAAAAAACCCAACAAAATCTTCTTGCATGGTGATTTAAAGAAAAGGATTAAAATAAGGAAACGTGAACTTTAAAGAAAAGAAAAAGGATTTTAACAGAGCATGGAATACTCTGGGCCTATTTAAAAAGATAGAAAAAATGGGAGAGCAGAGAAGTCTGCTCCTTACAGCTTGACCACCACCCAAAAAACTCTGAAACAAAGGGAAGATTTTTTTTGGGGTGTGGCAGAATTTCACTGGCTTTCACAAAAGCTGAGCTGAGCCAATTACATGGAGTTTCCTGTTCAACAGAAGTCATAATCTTGGTCAAAAAAGGAGATGCAGTGGAACCTGGAGGCCCACTGGTCATTTCAAAATTCAGGGCTGTGTGGGTCTCCCGGCAGAAAGACGAGGGGGAAATCTCAGATGAGAGAAACTTGATATGGAAAGTGAAATCCTCCTGCATACATCTATGCTGCTGAATAAAGCATAAATTTTTTAAACTGTAGTGACTAACATATCCTACTTGATAAAAGGGAACAAATCAATGTGTCTACATTGTAACTGTGATTAATTTGTGATAATACGCATGCAAAAATTAATTTCTTCCTGAAAATAAAGCAGCACATATCAAATCATATCACGAAAAGCATTTCAAACCACAATTGTGCAACACAAGGTTCAGCCATGTCTTCACTAGTGGATGCTGTCTTGAGAGAAAGAATATGAATTAATTCATTTGTCCATAACTCAGAAATTCCACTACAGGGAGAGAGAGGGAAAAAATAAATATTCCTGAGTCGTCCACCAGATGGCACTGTGAAATTGTCTGGTTGTTTACTGAAGAATCTTGACTTCCCAGCCTGGACTATATCAACCATAAATCTGTCATTTGGGGCATTCCTTTGCCAAATAGAGAAAAGGGAGAATGACTAAGTCCTGGAGAAGGGATTAACTTCCACTTTATGGCCGATGGGTCGTGTTATAACTCTGGTCCTTGGGTGAGAGAAACAGTTCATGAACAGACTTTTGAGTTGAAACGATTTTCTTCAGCAAAGAATGATTTTATAAATTGGAACTCATGGTCAGCGCTACATAGCAGAAGCCTGAAGGTTTTGTGCCAACACTGACTGGTATTTGGAACTGTTCATAATTCCCTCCACCTTGACTAAGGCCCCAGTTCCAGCTGAAGAAAACAGCCCCAAAGCATGATGCTGCCACCATCTTGCTGCACTGTAGGTATGGTGTTCTTTTGGTGATGAGCAGTGTTGTGTTTGTGCCAAATATACCTTTTGGAATTATGGCCAGAAAGTTCAACCTTGGTTTCATCGGCCCATAACACATTTTCCCACATGCGTTTGGGAGATTTCAAATGTGTTTTTGCAAAATGTAGCCGGGCTGGGATGTTTTTCTTTGTAAGATAAGGCTTCCGTCTTGCTGTTCTACTCCATAGCCCAGACATATGAAGAAGATGGGAGATTGTTGTCACATGTACTAAACAGCCAGTACTTTCCAGAAATTCCTGCAGCACCTTCAGTATTGCTGTCGACCTCTTGGCAGCCTCCCTGACCAGTTTTCTTCTCGTCTTTTCATCAGTTTTGGAGGGATGTCCAGTTCTTGGTAATGTCACTGTTGTGCCATATTTTCTCCACTTGATGATGGCTGTCTTCACTGTGTTCCATGGTATATTTAATGCCTTTGAAATTCTTTTGTACCCTTCTCCTGACTGATATGTTTGAACAATGAGATCCCTCTGATGCTTTGGAAGCTCTCTGCGGACCATGGCTTGTGCTGTAAGATGTGACTACAGAAATGTCAGGAAAAGCCTACTAGAACAGCTGAACTTTATTTGGGGTTAATCAGAGGCACTTGAAATGGTGGCAGGTGTGTGCTGACTCCCATTTAACATGAGTTTGAATGTGAGTGGTTAATTCTGAACACAGCCACATCCCCAGTTATAAGAGGGTGTGCATATTTATGCAAACAAGTTATTGTAAGTTTTTTTATTTTTCACAGATCGAACATATGTGGGGTGATCTGAAGAGGGCTATGCACAGGAGATGCCCTCGCAATCTGACAGATTTGGAGCGTTTTTGCAAAGAAGAGTGGGCAAATATTGCCACATCAAGATGTGCCATGCTGATAGACTCCTACCCAAAAAGACTGAGTGCTGTAATAAAAGCCAAAGGTGCTGCAATAAAGTAATAGTTTAAGGGTGTGCATATTTATGCAACCAAGTTATTTTTCAGTTTTTTATATTTTATTTTTCACCTTGAAAGATTTCAGTTTGTTTTTCAATTGGGCTGTGCAGGTTATAGGTCACATTAATGGTGGAAAAAGTTTTGAAATGATTTATCTTGGTCTTATTTTTTACATCACAAAAACCTGGCATTTGAACAGGAGTGTGTAGACTTTTATATCCACTGTATGGGAAAAGATGCAAATTTAAAAGAAAATGGGAAAAAAAACATTTTATTTGAGAGGAAAAGTTTCAAAGTTGAGAGACAAATGGTTGCTTAGTCATAAATTTAGCAGTAAAAAACCTTGATTTTTGTATACTGTCACTGATTTGAGTGAAAACATCACAAATCTGAAAGAAGTTGCAAGTTTATGGATTAAAAAATGCCACAAATTTGAGAAAAAAAGGTTGCAAATTTGTGTGAAAACCAAATTGTAAATTGTAGAGGAAAAGGTTGGAAATTTACTAGAAGAAAAAGAAAAATATATGAGAGAGTAGTTGCAGACGAGGTCAGACAGGAGTCTTCATGGACCATGATCTTTGCAGACGTCACTGTGATCTGTAGTGAGAGTAGGGAGCAGGTGGAAGAGAACCTGGAGAGTTGGAGGTATGCTCTGAAGAGAAGAGGAATTAAAATCAGTAGAAGCAAGACAGAATATATAATAATAATAATGCATCAGATTTATATAACGTTTTTCATAGACACTCAAAGACGCTTTACAGTGCATACATTATTCATTCACTCCACAGACAATGGTAGTGGTAAGCTATTACTGTAGCCACAGCTGCCCTGGGGCAGACTGATGGAAACGTGGCTGCCAATCCACACCAATGACCTCTCCAACCACTACATTAGTGTGAATGAGAGGGAGGCAGGTGTAATGGTGAAGCTGCAAGGACTAGAGGTAGTGATGGTAGATTAGTTTAAATTCCTGGGGTCAGCCATCCAAAGCAATGAAAAATGCACAAGAGAGGTGAAGCAGAGAGTGCAGGCAGGGTGGAGTGGGTGGAGATGAGTGTCAGAGGTGATTTGTGACAGAAGGGTAGCAGCTAGAGTGAAAGGGAAGATTTACAAGAAGCTAGTGAGACCTGCTACGATGCATGTTTTGGAGATGGTGGTGCTGACAAAAAGACAAGAGGCGGTAGCAGACTGGAGATGCTAAGATTCTCACTGGGAGTGATTAGAAGGGACGGGATTAGAAATGAGTATATCAGAGGGACAGCTCCGGTTGAGCGCTTTAGAGACAAAGTAAGAGAGTCAAGGCTGAGATGGTTTGGACATGTGCAGAGGAGGGATAGTGGAGATATTGGACAAAGGGTGTTGAAGATGGAGCTGCCAGGCAGGAGGAAAAGAGGAAGACCACAGAGAAGACTCATGGATATAGTGAAGGAGGACATGGAGAGGGTTGGTGTTACAGAGGAAGATGAAGGGATAGGGTGAGATGGAGGCAGATGATCAGCTGTGGAGACCCCTAAAGGAAGTAGCCAGAAAAAGAAGTTGCATTTTAAGAGGAAGTTTTACTAATATTGCAGTAACATTGCCGGAACATCTGGATCCTTTCCATCAGTAGTTGTGACTTTTGTGTGTTGTGTGAATGCAACTGTGACTGTATCATGTGTTTGTGAGTCATCTGTGTCCTCTGCTGTGAAGGGCAGTGTGTGTGCGTGTGTGCATGTGTGTGTCTGTCTCAGTGAAACATCTGTAGTGTGTGTATGAAAGCTCAGGACACAGACACACCAACAGCATGACAGCCAGAGTTGACACCTTCTGTTCCTGGTGCAGAGCTGCAGGGGGTCTTCTGCCATTTCACATGACTGACTTGAACATTCCTAACTGTGTGAGGTGATGCTGTCTGTGACTAGTGTGATGGCAGCGGTGAACTTTACAGAGACGGGCAGAGAAAAGACATCTGTGTGTGGTTCACTGCAAAGCTCCTCACAAACATGTCCTACCACAGCAGGGTTGACTTCAGTGTCCCAATATCTGACCGAACTTTTGTTTTCTGTCCTCAGTTGTCGGGCAAGCAACAGGAAGAGCCTGATTGTGACATCCAGCACTTCTCCCACCCTTCCACGGCCACACTCACCCCTGCATGGACACACAGGTAATACATGTCCAAAATGCTAACATTTTTTTTTTTCCACAATATCTTTATTGAACCTTTTTTTTTTTTTAACAAACATGATACAAACAATCAAACACTAACACTAAAGTACTACAAAAAAAAAAAATGCACTAAAAACACCAACAACCACCAACAAAATCAAGTCTTCAACAATGCTCCTCTGTTTAGTCTAGACAATCCAATACATAAGTATACATATTATGTTCACCAGTTTGGAATTTACAAGGTCCACACACATCATTCACCTTCTTCTTCAAGAGTTATGTTTAAATTTTTTACATAATCAATAAAAGGTCTCCATATATTCTCAAACACAATTTCCTTTGATTTTAGTATATATGTTATTCTTTCTAATGGAAGGTTTGTTAACATCTGTCTTAACCACTGAGTCACATCTGGTCTATGAGTCTTTTTCCATAATAGTGCAATACATTTTTTGGCATTAAGCAAACTGAGGTCTATGAATGTTCTTTCACTTTTATTAAAATTATGCTTTTCTGGGTACAGACCCAACAAAAACAGTTTAGGATTCAATATGATTTGTTTTGAGATTATTTTTTCAATTGTTACCCTCACCTCTTCCCAAAACATTCTTATTAATCTACATTCCCATAAACAATGAAATAGGGTTCCTTTACTTTCCATGCATTTTGTGCATGTATCTGGTATATTTTTGTTATATCTATTTAACTCCTCCGGTGTAACATACATCCGCATTAACCATTTGAAATGTATCAATTTAAGGCGTGCATTTATTGATTTGGTTTTAGCTTCTGTACAAGCCAATTCCCATTGTTCCTCTGAAATTTCAATTTGCAGATCTTCTTTCCAGTAGTTTAATCTTTTCAGTGAATTTTCACTTGAAGATAGTGTCAATGAGTTATAAAACTCTGAAATAATACCCTTTCTTTTACTATCTTTCATCATCATTTTTTCCAAGGCTGAATAAATAGGTCGAGTGAGAGCTTTATTTTGATTTGATCGAATAAAGTTTCTAAGTTGAAGATATTTAAAAAAATGTGTTCTATTGAGATTAAATTTGATCCTCAACTCTTCAAAAGACATTATGTTGTCTGCACCTGGCAAATATAAATCCTGAATCTTTTGTATCCCTTTTAAATTCCATACTTTAAATACAGCGTCCGCTCTCCCTGGTTTAAAATATTGATTACCCCATATTGGACTAAATTGTGACAATAACTGTGGTTCTTTTAAATAGTTTTTAACTTCACACCATATTTTGATCATATGCTTTACAAATGGATTTTTAACTTGTTTTTGTAATTTTTTTGCCGAATCTGAGTATATGAATATGGGAAGAGGTAAAGGTAAATTGTATGATTCCATTTCAGTCCAGTGAGGGAGATCATTTGATGAAAAATAATATGTCATAGACCTCAGTTGTGCCGACCAATAATACAACATAAAATTTGGACATTTCAGACCTCCACGATCAAATGGTAAATATAATAAAGACAAACGTAATCTAGCCCTCCTGTTGTTCCATATAAATTCCACTAACTTTTTTTTTATTCTTGAGAATAGATCTAAAGGTGGTGATAAGGGAATGTATTGAAATAAATAAAGTATTTTAGGTAAAATATTACTTTTAAGTATATTGATTCTCCCGATCATCGACATTGGTAGTGACATCCATCTCTGAGTTAACTCACTGATATCTGACATTAAGGCTTCATAGTTGACACTGGCGACTGATTCTAGCTTAGGCATAATTTGGATTCCTAAATATTTAAACTGATTTACAACATTGAATTGATTTACCTCAGGGGCTGGGTAATTTCTCTGGGTCTCATTTAGCATTAATATTGAAGATTTAGTTTTATTTATTTTATATCCTGATATTTCCCCAAAATTCTTTATTAAATTCAACAAGGTTGGAATTGATTTTTTTAGATTCGACATAAACAAAATTATATCATCGGCGTACAGGGAGATTTTATGTTCTGTTGGTCCAACTTTAATTCCATATATTTGTGAATGTAAACGTATCGCTATCGCTAAAGGTTCAATTGCCATAGTAAACAGTAAAGGTGAAAGTGGACAGCCTTGTCGACATCCTCTATTGATTTTTATTGGTTTTGAAATATTGTTATTTGTTAGGATTTCTGCTGTAGCATTATTGTATATTATTTGAACCCATTTTATGAAATTATTTCCAAGTCCAAACCTTTGTAGGACTTCAAAAAGAAAGGGCCATTCAACTCTATCAAAGGCCTTTTCGGCGTCCAATGATAGGAGAGCTGTATCCGGTGCTTCTTTATTAAAATAAATAATATTAAATAGTCTTCTTACATTATGGAAGCCTTGTCTACCCTTTATAAAGCCATTCTGATCTCGATTAATAATATTTGGTAAAATTTCTTGTATTCGTCTTGCTAAAATTTTACAGATTATCTTAAGGTCGGCGTTTAATAGGCTTATTGGTCTCATATTTTCACATTTATTAGAGGGCTTACCTGGTTTTGGCAGCAGTATAATTAAGGCATTATTTATGTATGATGGTAAATTATTATTTTGAAATGCTTCTAAAACCATTTCCAAAAAAGGTTTTATTAATTTATTCTTAAATTTTTTATAAAGGTCAACTGGAAGACCATCTGGTCCTGCACTTTTTCCTGATTTCATATTATCAATGGCTAGTCCAACTTCTTCTTGACTAATTTTAGACTCCAATATCTCCCTGTTTTCATTTGGAATACACGGTATAGATAGTTCGTTCAAAAACCCATTTAGTTTTGTTAAATCAGGTTCATTTTTGGTATCATATAATTTTTCATAGTAATCTCTAAAGGCTCTATTAATTTCTAAAGGATCTATAACTACCTGTCCATTACTTATAATACTGGTAATTGGTGTTTTAATTTCCAATTGTTTAATCTGCCATGCTAATAATTTTCCTGATTTTTCACCTTGTTCATAAAAAGATTGTTTCAATCTTAGAAGACTCGAGGCAGCTCTATTCGCTGATTTTTTGTCGTATTCAGCTCTCAAAATCAGTAATTCATTCTCCAACCTTGGGTCACTTCCTGCATACACTTTTTCCTGAAGATTTTTTATTTTATGTTCCAATTTAGCTCTCTCCTCTCGAGTCTTCTTAGATTTTGATCCTGTATAACTAATAATATGTCCCCTAATAAAAGCTTTGAAAGCCTCCCACTTTACACATGCTGATGTTTGTGTAGTATTGATGTCAAAGAACTCGTCTATCTGTTTTTCTATATACTTGACAAATTCCTCATCCTGAAGCCATTTATGCTGAAATTGCCATCTACCTGATTCCTTTGTCAATTTTTTATCTACATATATTAGACAACAGGGTGCATGATCAGAGATCACGATGTTATCATAAAAGCAGTTTTGAATCTTGGACCTTAATTCTGTGGAAATCAAAAAATAATCAATACGTGAGAATGTCTTGTAGGTACTGGAATAACAAGAATAGGCTTTAACTTGTGGTTTCATTTCTCTCCATATATCTAACAATCTCAATTCTTTCATAAAATGATTAATAGTCATCCTACATCCAATGTGCGTACAATCCAGTTCTGTTGATCTATCCACACCTGGATTCAATGTACAATTAAAATCCCCTGCTATTATATGTTGCCCTGTAAGTGATGATAAGATGAGAAATAAATTAGCAAAGAACTTCTGATCATCTATATTGGGACCATATAAGTTCACAAGATTTATATTTTCTAATAGCAAAGAACCTTGAATGATTACATATCTTCCAAATTTGTCTCCAATTACATTTTTCACTTGAAAAGGAACTGATTTATGTATGAGAGTCATAACTCCCCTGGCTCGGGATGAAAATGAAGAGGTGAATACACTTCCCTGCCATCTACTCCTAATTCTTTTAACATCCTCCTCTATCAGATGAGTTTCTTGTAAAAACACAATTCTTGAACCCATGTCCTTTATTTTATTCATAACTTGTTTAAGTTTTTTTAAATTTTGTAGACCTCTGCAATTCCATGAAGTTAAATTAAGATTAACACTTTGGTCCATGATCAATAGAGAGTTTAGGATTACCTTGCAGTGTAAACATGCTCATACAGAGAAGCAAAAACATGAGTGGTTGAACATTCATCCTACAAACTACACACAAACAAATTTCCCCTTCCCACACTTGTGGCAAACCCCCCAAAATCAAAAGAAAAATTCTGTCTCCCGATATAGCCATCGACCGTTCCACACCCACGGGGAACAGCCTAAGCCACTCCTTCTTCATCCTCCCAATCACCCTAACTCTACTGCTTTTAATGACGTAACATTAACTCTCCTCTGTAGTTTTCCAACTTAACTCCAAGATTTTTAACAACTTTGTACATCATAGTTTTTTTTTTTTTGTTTGTTTTGTTTTTGTTTTTTTTTAATATATAATACAATCTATATTTTGTAAACTTACTATTTACTTCAAGTCAGTCAGATGCCTGTGCAAATGCTTAATTATTCTACCTTATATTTTGTTCATGCTTAGCTCCCACCAGTCTCTTCTTCTTCTTTGATCTTCTTGATGAACTCCTGCGCCTCCTCTGGGGTCTTGAAGATGTGGGTTCTGCCCTCATACGTGGTCAGCAGTCTCGCAGGATAGATTACACCATGACGAATCCCAAGGTTGCGCAGCTCCTTACGTACGGGATCAAACTGCTTCCTCAATTGTTGGATTCCTGTGGCCAAATCTGGGTAGAACCGCACCTGCTGGTCCTGTTGTTTAATCTCTCCTTTAGCACGTGCAGCGTTGAAGATCTTCATCCTGTCTCTGTTGCTAAGAAACTTCATAATTAAGGTCCTCGGCGGTCCCTTATCTCTCCGTGGGCCAATACGATGTGCTTTTTCCAGAACCACTGCTGATTGCAACTCCTCGCTGCCCAGCACCTCCGGAATCCACTTTTCCAGAAAGGAACATACGTCCCGACCTTCTGATTCCTCTGGAAGACCCACCAGCCTCAAATTATTCTGTCTCGACCGAGATTCCAAATCCAAAATATTATCTTCCAGAGATTTATTTTTTTTTTCCAAAGTGCGCACCTTTAATTGAAGACGGGTGACGTCATCTTCAGCACTAGCGAGACGGAGCTCCATCTGCGCCGTTCGTTCTACACAGTCACCCAATTCCTTTCTTATTCCTTCCAACGCTGTCATAATCCCATCAAATCTAGAGGAAAAGTCCGCTCTCATTGAACTCATGGCAGCCATCAGCGCATCTGCGCCATTCCCCGCAGAAATCGCACCGCCGCCAGCCTCCTCCGCCATATATGGAGCCTTGTTTGCTGCGTCACAGACCTGAAAGTCCGTTAATTTGGACTGTTTCGGCGGCTCGCTTTTTCCTTTTCCTGGTTTTCCAGCCTTAGGCTTCGCCGACATATCCTCGCTCAAATGCTGGGATACGTTCTGTCCCAAATGAGAGAGTTATTTGCCGATTTTTTTCTCCAGGAGCAGAGCAGAGCGAGACACGTCCGTCCTACGTGGCAGCCATAACCGGAAGTCAAAATGCTAACATTTTTACTGGAAGTGGGTATTTAAAATAGAAAAAGTCATGAAATTAATTTAGAAAAACTTGAGGTGTAAAGACAGTAAAAACCACTACATTTGATCTCCAGAGACATTTAAAAAAAAACAACAAAAAAACCCAACTATATAATATAGCTGCAAGCCGTACTTCAGTTGTTTAGAAGAACAAGAGCTTCCTGGCAGGGTTCTAACCCAGGACCTCCTGCTTTCCAAGCACTCACCATAACCACAACACCACACAACTGCTTTAGTTTCCACTCTTTCTCAAACAATAAATGTTCAATTGAAAGGATTCCCAGCAGCAGTAGAACAGCACTTAAAACTTACAATGGGGAAAATAAGTATTGAACACGTCAACATTTTTCTCATTCAACATATTTCTGATGGAGCCATTGACCTGAGATTTTCACCAGATATCAGTAACAACCCAAGTAATCCATACCTACAAAGAAATCAAGGCAACTGTGTTCACAAAACAAGTTATATTTAATAAAGTGGAACGACACAGGGAATAAGTATTGAACACACTTGATGAAATTCATTTAATATTTAGTAGAAAAGCCTTTGTTAGTAATAACAGCTTCCAGACGCCTCCTGTATGGAAAAACTAGGTTCAGGCATTGCTCAGGAGTGATTTTAGTCCATTCTTCCACACAAATTGTCTTCAAATCTTGAAGGTTCTGTGGGTGTCTTCTCTGAACTCTGATCTTCAGTTTGTTCCATAGATTTTCAATTGGATTCAGGTCAGGTAACTGACTGGGACATTCTAGCAGCTTTATTTTCCTTCTCTGGAGCCAGTTGAGAGTTTGCTTGGCTGTGTGTTTGGGATCATTGTCTTGCTGAAATGTCTACCCTCCTTTCATCTTCAGCATTTTGGCAGATGGCAACAGATTCTTATCAAGGATGTCTCTGTACATTTGTCCATCCATCTTCCTCTTCTTGACCTTTATTTTACCAGGTAAAATGTTTGAGAACCAATTCGCATTTATACACATGACCTGTCTTCAATTACAGTGGTGTGAAAAAGTGTTTGCCCCCTTCCTGATGTCTCATTTTTTTGTATGTTTGTCACACTTAAATGTTTCAAATCATCAAACACATTTAAATATTAGGCAAAGATAACACAAGTAAACACAAAATAAAGTTTTTAAATGAACGTGTTTATTATTAAGAGTAAGAAAAATCCAAACCTACATGGCCCTGTGTAGAAAAAGTGACCCCCTCCCCCGTCCCAGTAAACATAAATTAACTGTTTTATCACATCTTTGGAAAGCTGAGTTCCATTTCTCGAGCCATACCCAGGGCTGATTACTGCCACACCTGTTCTCAATCAAGAAATCACTTAACACTGAGAGGTTTTTTGTCGCAGATCCACACCATCTGCATGCACCCTCTGGGGGTGAAGATTTTTTTCAAGAAAATATTCAGTTTAGATATCATAAATTCCAAAGGCTGTAACTTGAAAGTGGTAAGAGATAATGGCTTACTGTAAATGAGAGATGTAGAATATGATTCAAAGTTTGTGATAGGAGTAAATTTACACATCTAATTTGCATAATGTGATGGCAGTCATATCGAATTACACAACTTTCGGTCAAAGTGGACTTTGGACATATTTACACAAAGGATGGTTTTGTTTGCTTGTCTTTGTTTTTTTGTTTTTTGTTTTCTTATCTTCAAAATCTGTGAACCAGAAAATCAGTAGAATGTAAACAAACTGATAAAAAACATCAGATCTACCACTCGTCATGTGTCGCCATGCGGCTGTGTGCTCATCCTCGGTCCTTATTTCGTCTTCTGTCGGTTATTTTCACTTTCTCTCCCACATCCAGAAGCTCTCACATTTATCTTCTGATTTATTCCACCTCAATTTCGGTTAGACAATGGCGCGGAACCGGCAGTATTGTCCTCTCCGCCACATGCAGCTTTATCAATGGCAGACGAAAAGTGTACATGTTCCGGTCCATCTTCTGCTGTCACAGAAGGTAAATAGTTCCCTTCAGAAGCTAATTTATCCCTTTTAGAATCATAGTGGGCAAAATTTGGAGCAAATGCTTCCTCCCTGTTGAAATATATATTGCGCAATTGTTTATACGTCTCTTCTTCTGCGCTCTGGAAGTAATATCAGATTTGACGAGGTTGTGGTGGGCTGAACTTAGTCTTCCAGTGAAGAGCCATAAGCTATATGTGTTTGCCATCTAGTGATGTGAAATGGTTGGTACATCTGGGTTTATTATTTTTTTTTAATATACTTTTTGACCTATCACGTGACGGGTACAGATCTGCGACACCAGTCACAGGAGAAGTAGATCATGTAATCAAATTTAATCCTAAAGGGGTTAAATAGGACCTGCCTGACAAAGTGAAGTAGACCAAAAGATCCTCAAAAGCTAGACATGATGCTGCGATAAAAAGAAATTCAGAAACAAATGAGAAAGTAATTGAGATCTATCAGTCTCAAAAAGGTTATAAAGCCATTTCTAAAGCTTTGGTACTCCAGCTAGCCACAGTGAGAGCCATTATCCACAAATGGCAAAAACATGGAACAGTGGGGAACCTTCCCAGGAGTGGCTGGCCGACCAAAATTACCCCAAGAGCACAGCGGCGACTCATCCAAGAGGTCACAAAAGACCCCACAACAACGTCCAAAGAACTGCAGGCCTCACTTGCCTCAGTTAAGGTCAGTGTTCATGACTCCACCATAAGAAAGAGACTGGGCAAAAATGGCCTGCATGGCAGAGTTCCAAGACAAAAACCACTGCTGAGCAAAAACAACATAAAGAGTTTGTTTACAAAAACCGATAAACACCACTTCCATGAAAATTTCACTCTTTACATCAAACAACTGTTAACATTACCTACTTATAGAAGTTCAAATTGTTTTGTCTCAAAAGCCAATATGTCCTATGTTATAGACACTACAAATTCATGTTTTTTTTCAAAAGCTGATAAACGCCTGGAATGTTTTTTTTTACAAAAGCAGAAAACTCCACAGGGCAAATCAGGGCTTGTTGTTTGGGTCACGTGACTCATCTTGGCTGCTTTCCTAGTCTGCTTGCTCTGACTGATTTTCCTGGCTGTGTTCGGAATGTTCACTCACTTACTCACTCCCTCCCTACTCACTATATAGTGAATTTAGATATAGTGGACTATATGGCAAACTCAATATAACAATAAAATTAACAGCTTTAAGATAAGATAAGATAAGATAAGCCTTTATTAGTCCCACAATGGGGAAATTCCAGGATTGCAACAGCACAGGGATAGCAACACTCAGAGCAATAATCAGAAGGCAAGAAAAAACAACATCTACTAAACATATGTCCATATTACTATAAATATATATATATATAGACACACAGTGCAGAGCATTATGGTTGGTTGGTGAATGTGCAGCAGAAAGTCTAAGCTCTCTCTCCGCGGATGCAGCGGGCCAGCTGGAAGTCTTTGGGCATGATGGTGACCCCCTTAGCAAAGAAGAGACCACCAGGTGGGCCTCGCTGGTCTCCTGCAGAACCATGACGGCGAAGCTCAGGAAACGCGGGACGGTCTTGAAGTCCTGAGCGATCTCCCTCACCAGGCGCTGGACGGGCAGCTTACGGATGAGCAGCTCCGTGGATTTCTGGCAGCGACGGATCTCTCTCAGAGCCACGGGCCTGTGACAGTGAGGCCTCTTCACTCTGCCGGTGGCCGGAGCGCCTCTCCGAGCAGTCCTGGTGGCTAGCTGTCTCCTGGGGGGCTTCCTCCTCCAGTAGATTTTACGGGCAGTCTGCTTGGTTCTTGCCATCGCTCTTTATTATTCTGTCTTATATTTCTTGCACGCCTCCTAAATTCCAGCCCGGCACCTCGCTACAGCTCCCGGTATGTCGAGTTTCCCATTAGCTCCGGGCGGCGGCCAAGTGCTAGCTAGCACCAGCTCCTCTCCGCTGTAGCGTCTCCCGCTGCAAACCGTGGCTCCGTCCGCCGACCCGGGAGACCCCCGGGGCGATCCGTGCCTCCGTGATATATATACAGAGTGAAAGGTGTAGAAAGAAGAAGGAAGATTAAAAAAAAGGCTGTTGCAACAGGCAGCCGACTCGTGTGGCGCCGCCGGTCCGGAACCGGAACCTACTTTCGGACACTACTGGGATTGTTTTCATGGCACGGTTAATGACGTCATCACGTGAGACAGTAAAATGCAACAGACCAACAGTGGTAAAAAAAAAAAAAAAGAATACCGCTCCATTGGCTGCGCATTCACTATATAGTACACGATACCGGGAAGGAGTTTCTTTTTTCCCAGCCTTATTCCTTTTTTTTTTTTATACTGTGCTCACCAATGAAGAGGGAAATGCCATTTCAATTCTCCTGTATGTCCTGTACGTATAGTAGTATTGACAATAAAATCTTGGAATCTTGAATTATAGCTTTATTATAGCTGTATTATACCATTTTACTGAATGGATTTGCCTAAATCAGTGTGTCAATCATGCTACATTGATGCTTATAGACATTCAAGTATGTTCCAGACAAAACAGCTTGGTTTACGGGACTTGTCTGTTTTTGCAAAAGAATGGCTTGTGGACTTCTGTTTTTCCAAAAAAAAAAAAAGTACTAATAAATTGCCAAAAAGTAACTATGAGTTGAGGTTTGATTTTTTTGCTTTATTATGTCTGAGATACTCATAGTTCAAGTGACCATGTCTTAGAAGCTGATTTGGAAATACTAACACCTATAAACCTACAGATGAAAAAGTGTTTTTTTTCTCATTTTGAACACAACTGGACTTACCTGTTTTTGCAAAAGAACTCTTCAAAAGGCTTGTCTCAGTTTTGCCAGAAAACATCTTGATGATCCCAAAGACTTTTGGGAAAATACTCTGTGGACTGACGAGACAAAAGTTTAACTTTTTGGAAGGTGTGTATTCCATTATATCCGGAATAAAAGTAACACAGCATTTCAGAAAAGGAACGTCATACCAACAGTGAAATATGGTGGTGGTAGTGTGATGGTCTGGGGCTGTTTTGCTGTCTCAGGACCTGGAAGTCTTGCTGTGGTAAATGGAACCATGAATTCTGCTGTCTACCAAAAAATCCTGAAGGGCAATGTTCAGCCATCTGTCCGTGACCTCAAGCTGAAGCGCACTTGGGTTCTGCAGCAGGGCAATGATCCAAAACACACCAGCAAGTCCACCTCTGAATGGCTTAAGAAAAACAAAATGAAGACTTTGGAATGACCTAGTCAAAGTCCTGACCAGAATCCAATTGAGATGCTGTGGCATGACCTTAAAAAGACGGTTCATGCTCGAAAACCCTCCAGTGTGGCTGAATTACAACAGTTCTACAAAGATGAGTGGGCCAAAATTCCTCCACAGCGTTGTAAAAGACTCACTGCCAGTTATCACAAACGATTGATTGCAGTTGTTGCTGCTAAGGGTGGCCCAACCAGTTATTAGGTTTAGGGAGTAATCACTTTTTTTTTACACAGGGCCATGTAGGTTTGATTTTTTTCCCCTTTAATAATAAACACCTTCATTTAAAAACTGCATTTTGTGTTTACTTGTGTTACATCTGTCTAATATTTAAATTTGTTTGATGATCTGAAACATTTAAGTGTGACAAACATACAAAAAAGTGAGAAATCAGGAAGGAGGCAAACACTTTTTCACACCACTGTATATGAAGTCTGCTTTTGTACCATGTGCTGAAAAACACCCCCACACCATAATGCCCCCACCTCCAAACTTTGCTGTTGATATGGTGTTTTTGGGCTGATGTGCAGTGCGTGCCATTTCTCCTCCAAACATGCTAGTGTTGTGGAATCTAAAAAGTTCAATTTTGGTCTCATCTGACCAGACTATATTCTCCTAGTATTTTACTGGCTTGCCCAAATGTTCTGCAGCAAACTTTAAACAAGCTTCACCATGCTTTTTCTTCAGTAATGGAGTCTTGTAAGGTGAGCGGGCATGGAGCCTATGTCAGTTGAGTGCATTATTTATTGTTTTCTTAGAAACAGCAGTAGCTGTTAACTCCAGGTCTTTCTGGATCTCTTCACAAGTGGATAACTCTTCTGATAATTCTTTTTACTCCTCTGTCAGAAATCTTGCAAGGAGCTCCTGGTCATGGCCGGTGTTTATGGTAAAATGATTTTCTTTCCACTTGCGAATGATGGCTCCAACAGTGCTCGCTGGAACATTCAGCAGTTTAGAAATGCTCCTGTAACCAATACCATCATTATGTTTTGGAACAATAAGGTTGCGAAGGCCTAGAGAGAGCTCTTTACTTCTACCCATCATAGTCATAGACCCTTTTAAAGGCTATCAGTCAGGACTTAACCAGCTGAAATTAATTTGCGCTGATGGGGGATGGGATGGTTTCCTAAATTCTGATGGATTTCAGCTGGTTTCTTGGCTTTCTATGCCTTTTTGCATCTCTTTTCTTCATATGTTCAGTACTTATTCCCTGTGTTATTTCACTTTTGTTTTGTTTTCAAATGCACAGAAGAGGTGTATTGCACTTTAGAGCAATGACACGTTACCAGAAGGATTTGAACCCAGGGATCCTGCATGACAGACAAGTATCTTTAACCCCTACACCACACTCCTGTTGTGGGTTACATGCTCAAAAAAATGTTCAACTGACAAGACAAAATGGCTGACAGACATTTTTTCACCATGATTTTTTGAACATTAACCCCTTGCACTCTGGTCAATTTCCCTAAAAACACCAAAAAATAACGTACCCAAAGTAAATCAAAAGCTGTTCTTCAACCCTTTGCAGCATCTTCATGGGGTTGGTCTCATTTAAAAGAAAACACTTTGAATTTTTTGTCAAAACAGTCATAATCTCTCTAAGTGCTCCGGCCACTGAGTAACGGTCATCTAAACATACTGAACTTGAAGAAAATAAATTTCGCCTGGGTGTTTTTTTGGATACAAATGCTTGCAAATAACACACAGCTGTCAGATCCGGGCTGGAAAATGCAACAGAAATGTAGAACCAAGTGTTATCCAGCTGAGGTCAAAATTTTGTAACAATACCACAAAAAATGAATATATTACACAGCTTTTTTCTCAGGTTGTTCCCAGGCGTTTTTGAACTGTGCCAAACTGTGCCAAATGGCACAGTTTGGAAAAACGTCTGTAACTTTTGAATGATTCAATATAGAAGCTTCATCTTGGGCTCTAATGAAAGGTGACACTCAGGGCTGTGTGTGTGTGGGGGGGTTGTTTATTAATTCATTCATGAATGAATGAACAAACAAGCCCCCACACACAAAGAAGCATACCACGTAAAAAATGTGTGGCTTTTTTTTTTTACAAGAAAAAATAACCTACAGTGCACTAAAAATTATACTAAAATATCTGTAATGTAGAATATAACAACTCCCACCCCCACCCCCGCTACAGAGGACGGACATCGCCCATCGCTACATGACGGAAAGCGGGGACTGTGCGCCGCGGTCTACTATGCACAGTTGTACTAAAATATCTGCAATAATATCTGCAATCCGCTACAGAAGAGTGTGGGGGGGGGGTGCGTTCACGGTCCGGACGCGGCGCATGAACCGTGTACTGCGGCGCACGGACTGGACACGGTTCGTGCGCCGCGGTCTACTACGCACAGTTGTAATTTACCGATCGGTCAAAAGTCATTTTTATTACTATTTTCAGTGATAGAGAATAATTTAGCTTATAACACTTAACTGTCCACAACAGCAGTGTCGCTGGCGAACTTCTCTTCCTCATTGTCAGACGAACATGACGCTGGTCCGCTTGTTACGGACTCGTGGTTCTGGTCACTCGACCCGGTCAAACCATAATTCCATTATTGCGGTTTTGTGCTTCCATGATTGCGGTTTTGGCGAACGATTTTTCAAAACAAATAAGAACAGTAGTAAGAAAAAAAGACTGGCGAACGCGTGTGTGTCACCCAGCGGCTTACACAAAACAGATTTTGCAAGGGAGGCACGCTTTCGAACTACTGTGCTTCAACTGGCTCGTTGTATTCGCAGCTGTTGGTAGGTGGGTTCTTCTTGCTAGGTTTTCAGTCATTGGTTCTTCAAGGTTTCAGAAACCCAATTCAAGGCTCTTATTAGTCGAATGAGAGGTCAATCACATCTAAACCAATCAAAGCACTCCTTTGGCTTTCTGTTTGTGGCTGTGTCTGTAGTGGAAGAATGGAAATGCAGGGTTTTTTTTTTCTCAGTGCGCCCTAGGACGCACAGTGTGCGCTCTAGGACGCAGAGACGTGTCCGCCCGCGGTACACCGGAGTGCAAGAGGTTAACAGAATTGCATGAACTTTGCTGGTTAACTGAAGACTACTGTTGTGATTGTGAGTCTGAAGTTTCATCAAATTTGAATCAGTATATCTGGAGTTAAACCCAAAATTGCATGTCAAATAGAAACTGTACAACTTGATTGGCCTAGAAAATCTCCCCAAATTGACATTTTTGGATAATTTTAACAACTCTTCATTATCAGTGTCTGTAGATGATCTCTGCTTAATTTCAAGCAATTTGGATGAATGGCCTAGGAGGAGTTCATTTTGAGTTCACTTGCACATTTTTGAAAATATGGTGCAGAAAACTTTATTTTCAGAATTTGCCACCTGTGACAAAAAGTTGTTGAAGGTTTCAGTGAATAGAATGATAATAGAATTTTTAGTCTAGGCCAGGGGTGTCAAACTCATTCCATGGAGGGCCAAGACCCTGCATGTTTTACTTCCACCCATTGTCTTCAGCAGGTGTTTTCACTGACCAGCAATCAGTGGGGAGAAATTCAGTGAAATCACCTGCTGAAGACACTGGGTTGAGGTAAAACCTGCAGGGTCTTGGCCCTCCATGGAATGAGTTTGACACCCCTGGTCTAGGCCCAGCCATTCTCAAGATATTTGTAAAAATGTAAAACTGTTAATTATAGTGTCACCTACTGTATGTATGCAGTGCCTTGATTTTTTTTTTTCTCTGAGTAGTGGGGAGAATTTCTGATCAGACTGGAACATTTCAGGTTTCCATGTATTACCGTTTTTGGCTCCCCATGCACTTTTAAGGTGGATTCACACTACAACATTTGGACTGACTTTTACTGGCATTTTGGCAAACGTCTGGCTCTGCTGGCAAAAGTTAATGATTGCTGGTGTTTGTTGGCAAACGCTGGCAAAGGTTGTGTACTATGACTTTTTTCAGCCTGCTGAAAATTTGCCGACGTTTGTAAATACACATTGGTGAAATCTGTGCTCAGTTTGTAAAAGTTCCTGAGTGCTAAGTTATGCAGAGTTTACCTAAGTCAGGCTAAGTTAAAGCTGGGTTCACTCTATAGTGTTTGGACCGACTTTTACAGACATTTATAAAAAAATCAGAGAAATACTTAGCGCAGTTCAGCTGACATCAGCGTCAGGTGACGCTCATATAAACATCAGTGTTTGTGGAGGCTTCCTGCCGTTCTGCTTCTGGAGTGAACACATCTGTCTTGGGCATTCGTTTCAGTATTTATTTTTGTTTTATATTCCTATGTAGTTACTTCTGCATACCCTTTTCCTCTGTTCATTCATTCATTCATTCATCTAAAAAAAATAATAAAATAATGCATAGACTGCAACACTGAGTCCGCAATTAAAATGTGAATGTGGATGGAATAAAAAACTATTTAGTGAATCATGATATAAATAAAATGACGGGTGATTATATTTTGACTGTTACACCTCTCTCCATTAAAATAACATAAAATCCTGTTAAACAGTCATTTACTTTTTGACACCACATCAGCACTGTTTGATTCCCACACTGGAAGTGAACCAGTCGTGGAGAATGATTACGTACGGAGCAGAAAATTAACAACAGTAAATTTCTCAATGAGATTTTTTTTTTCTTTTGGGCTGTCACTTTTTAAGCATCCACCAAACACGTTTTTTGTCACCTGACCGCCCTGAACGTCTTTTTTTCAGTGCTTGTGCACTGCGCTCTGGAAAAAAAAAAGTCTGTGCCCGGTATCTCAGCAACAGCTTGTCAGTCACAACTCAGCACTTCGGCTTTTCCTATGGTCAAACATTCTACTTATTTTTAATAGCAGTCTCTAAATAACAATGGACAGGAAATGTATTCTAGCATTGGTAGCAGCTCTGGATACAAAATATGATGACACGGAAAGCAGGAGTCAGAGTACAGACTGTATCCATAGCTGTACGGCTATGACTGTACCGGCATCCTATGTCCCGCCCTTCCTTAATTTTGATTGGCTGCTTCGAAAGGTCTGACATTGACAGCTCAGCTGCAGTCTGAAAAGTTTAAATTTTTTCAACTCTGAGCACCCTGAGCGCCGCAACAATATATTCCATAGATTAAAAACATTTTAAAAAACATGTCATACACACCATGTTACAACCAAATACTGTACATTGTCCTCTTACATATGTATTTTATTTTTTTATTACCCCTTCTCTCTATTTCTCTTTTGTTCCTGTATGTCTAAACTGAGTTTTGATCTAAAAACATCTGTTTTCACCAGTATTTCAGTCAACGTTTGCCAAAGGAGCTTAACTTAGGCTGACTTAGGCAAACTCTCCATAACTTAGAGGAACTTTTACAAACTGAGCACAACTTTCACCAACGTTTACTTCCAAACATTGGCAAATTTCCAGCATGCTGAAAATTCTCAACGAATACAACTTTCGCCAACAAACACCAACTATCATTAACTTTTATCAACTTTTGCCAGCAGAGCCAGACATTTGCCAAAACGTCAGTAAAAGTTGGTCCAAACGTTGTAGTGTGAATCCACCCAAAAAAGCAGGTCCAGGACGGCAGGAAGCCTCCACAAACACTGATCTTTATATCAGTGTCACCTGACATTGATGTCAGCTCACCTGCGCTGAGTATTCGTTTGCTTAAGTTAGCCTAAGTTGCCAACTGCTACACATACGCTAGCCTAAGCTGGCAAAAGTTTGACAACATTGAATGCAATGCTGGCAAAATGCTAGCAAAAGTTTGTAAAAGTTGGTAAAAGTTGGTGTGTGCTTACGAACGTAATTTCACCAATGTTTGGACTGATTTCTCAAGATTTTTCAAAAAGATCAGTAAAAGTCGGTCCAAACGTTCTAGTGTGAACCCAGCTTTAATGGAGAAAAATGACATCTTCAAAGAAGAATCAGAACAAAAACAATAGGTTTCCTGCAGTGCAGCTGCTTGGAACCCTAACTAGGCATATCAGTGAGTTGGGGCTGCCCCAAAAAGTTTGCCATATTTAATGTCTTTTTAAAATATTTTACCGGAGATTTTCGTTTTATTATGAGGGGATTAAACACATTTTTCAAGCCTTTAAAATAAAGCCTCACTGCTATATCAGTGGGTTAGTGTTAAAGGTGGTAGAGACAACATTCTGACCTCCTGGCCGGCAGGTGTCACACTTACTCTTGCACTAACTGGTTGGTAGAGACACGTGACATCAACCCAGTCATGCTTCTGGCTGTGGCTGTCTGTGACATCGTTACTGGCCATAGATACGTAAACATTAGATAGAACATGGCTAGTCGCCACGCTAGTCACGTTTTATAGACATAGTTTACTTATATCATTACAATAAATACAATAAACCATTGTTTGTGTATCCTGTTATCACAATGCTGAAAAGTGCTGCCAACCATTATAGTTACCTACAGAATATAGCACCCCCATTTGCTGACCAATGGAGCATAAACCGCAGTCTAGTCATCCAACTGCTCAGATGTAAATAGGATTATTTTGGACTCTTAGAAAATTATTAAAATATTTTTTCATCAATATATAATACCAGTCAAAAGTTTGGACACATCTACCCAGTGAAAATGAATATGCAGGTGTGTCCAAACTTTTGACTCGTAATGTATTATTGTTTTGGTAAATACAAAGACTTTAATTCTGCACCTTTTTTTTTTTCCACAATATCTTTATTGAACCTTTTTTTTTAAACAAACATGATACAAACAGTCAAACACTAACACTAAAGTACTACAAAAAAAAAAAAATGCACTAAAAAACACCAACAACCACCAACAAAATCAAATCTTCAACAATGCTCCTCTGTTTAGTCTAGACAATCCAACACATAAGTATACATATTGTGTTCACCAGTTTGGAATTTACAAGGTCCACACATATCATTCACCTTCTTCTTCAAGAGTTATGTTTAAATTTTTTACATAATCAATAAAAGGTCTCCATATATTCTCAAACACAATTTCCTTTGATTTCAGTATATATGTTATTCTTTCTAATGGAAGGTTTGTTAACATCTGTCTTAACCACTGAGTCACATCTGGTCTATGAGTCTTTTTCCATAATAGTGCAATACATTTTTTGGCATTAAGCAAACTGAGGTCTATGAATGTTCTTTCACTTTTATTAAAATTATGCTTTTCTGGGTACAGACCCAACAAAAACAGTTTAGGATTCAATATGATTTGTTTTGAGATTATTTTTTCAATTGTTACCCTCACCTCTTCCCAAAACATTCTTATTAATCTACATTCCCATACACAATGAAATAGAGTTCCTTTACTTTCCATACATTTTGTGCACGTATCTGGTATATTTTTGTTATATCTATTTAACTCCTCCGGTGTAACATACATCCGCATTAACCATTTGAAATGTATCAATTTAAGGCGTACATTTATTGATTTGGTTTGAGCTTCTGTACAAGCCAATTCCCATTGTTCCTCTGAAATTTCAGTTTGCAGATCTTCTTTCCAGTAGTTTAATCTTTTCAGTGAATTTTCACTTGAAAATAGTGTCAATGAGTTATAAAACTCTGAAATAATACCCTTTCTTTTACTATCTTTCATCAACATTTTTTCCAAGGATGAATAGATAGGTCGAGTGAGAGCTTTATTTTGATTTGATCGAATAAAGTTTCTAAGTTGAAGATATTTAAAAAAATGTGTTCTATTAAGATTAAATTTGATCCTCAACTCTTCAAAAGACATTATGTTTTCTGCACATGGCAAATATAAATCCTGAATCTTTTGTATCCCTTTTAAATTCCATACTTTAAATACAGCGTCCGCTCTCCCTGGTTTAAAATATTGATTACCCCATATTGGACTAAATTGTGACAATAACTGTGGTTCTTTTAAATAGTTTTTAGCTTCACACCATATTTTGATCATATGCTTTACAAATGGATTTTTAACTTGTTTTTGTAATTTTTTTGCCGAATCTGAGTATATGAATATGGGAAGAGGTAAAGGTAAATTGTATGATTCCATTTCAGTCCAGTGAGGGAGATCATTTGATGAAAAATAATATGTCATAGACCTCAGTTGTGCCGACCAATAATACAACATAAAATTTGGACATTTCAGACCTCCACGATCAAATGGTAAATATAATAAAGACAGACGTAATCTAGCCCTCCTGTTGTTCCATATAAATTCCACTAACTTTTTTTAAATTCTTGAGAATAAATCTAAAGGTGGTGGTAAGGGAATGTATTGAAATAAATAAAGTATTTTAGGTAAGATATTACTTTTAAGTATATTAATTCTCCCGATCATCGACATTGGTAGTGACATCCATCTCTGAAGTAACTCATCAATATCTGTCATTAAGGCTTCATAATTGACACTGGCGACTGATTCTAGCTTAGGCACAATTTGGATTCCTAAATATTTGAACTGATTTACAACATTGAATTGATTTACCTCAGGGGCTGGGTAATTTCTCTGGGTCTCATTTAGCATTAATATTGAAGATTTAGTTTTATTTATTTTATATCCTGATATTTCCCCGAAATTCTTTATTAAATTCAACAAGGTCGGAATTGATTTTTTAAGATTCGACATAAACAAAATTATGTCATCGGCATACAGGGAGATTTTATGTTCTGTTGGTCCAACTTTAATTCCATATATTTGTGACTGTAGACGTATCGCCATCGCTAAAGGTTCAATTGCCATAGTAAACAGTAAAGGTGAAAGTGGACAGCCTTGTCGACATCCTCTATTGATTTTTATTGATTTTGAAATATTGTTATTTGTTAGAATTTCTGCAGTAGCATTATTATATATTATCTGAACCCATTTTATGAAATTATTTCCAAGTCCAAACCTTTGTAAGACTTCAAAAAGAAAGGGCCATTCAACTCTATCAAAGGCTTTTTCGGCATCCAGTGATAAGAGAGCTGTATCCGGTGCTTCTTTATTAGAATAAATAATATTAAATAGTCTTCTTACATTATGGAAGCCTTGTCTTCCCTTTATAAAGCCATTCTGATCTCGATTAATAATATTTGGTAAAATTTCTTGTATTCGTCTTGCTAAAATTTTACAAATTATCTTAAGGTCGGCATTTAATAGGCTTGTTGGTCTCATATTTTCACATTTATTAGAGGGCTTACCTGGTTTTGGCAACAGTATAATTAAGGCATTATTCATATATGATGGTAAATTACTATTTTGAAATGCTTCTAAAACCATTTCCAAAAAAGGTTTTGTTAATTTATTCTTAAATTTTTTATAAAGGTCAACTGGAAGACCATCTGGTCCTGCACTTTTTCCTGATTTCATATTATCAATGGCTAGCCCAACTTCTTCTTGACTAATTTTAGACTCCAGTATCTCCCTATTTTCATTTGGAATACACGGTATAAATAGTTCATTCAAAAACCCATGTAGTTTTGTTAAGTCAGATTCATTTTTGGTATCATATAATTTTTCATAGTAATCTCTAAAGGCTCTATTAATTTCTGAAGGATCTATAACTACCTGTCCGTTACTTATAATACTGGTAATTGGTGTTTTAGATTCTAATTGTTTAATCTGCCATGCCAATAACTTTCCTGATTTTTCACCTTGTTCATAAAAAGATTGTTTCAATCTTAGAAGACTCGAGGCAGCTCTATTCGCTGATTTTTTGTCATATTCAGCTCTCAAAATCAGTAATTCGTTCTCCAACCTTGGATCTCTTCCTGCATATACTCTTTCTTGAAGAATTTTTATTTTATGTTCCAATTGGACTCTCTCCTCTCGAGTCTTCTTAGATTTTGAACCTGTATAACTAATAATATGTCCCCTAATAAAAGCTTTGAAAGCCTCCCACTTTACACATGCTGATGTTTGTGTAGTATTGATATCAAAGAACTCATCTATCTGTTTTTCTATATAATTAACAAATTCCTCATCCTGAAGCCATTTATGCTGAAATTGCCATCTACCTGGTTCCTTTGTCAATTTCTTATCTACATACATTAGACAGCAGGGTGCATGATCAGAGATCACGATATTATCATAAAAACAGTTTTGAATCTTGGACCTTAATTCTGTGGAGATCAAAAAATAATCTATACGTGAGAATGTCTTGTATGTATTGGAATAACAAGAGTATGCTTTAACTTGTGGTTTCATTTCTCTCCATATATCTATCAATTTCAATTCTTTCATAAAATGATTAATGGTCATCCTACATCCATTGTGCGTACAGTCCAGTCCTGTTGATCTATCTATACTGGGATTCAATGTACAATTAAAATCCCCTGCTATTATACGTATGTTGCCCTGTAAGTGATGATAAGATAAGAAATAAATTGGCAAAGAACTTTTGATCATCTATATTGGGACCATATAAGTTCACCAAATTTATGTTTTCTAATAGCAAAGATCCTTGAATGATTACATATCTTCCAAATTTCTCTCCAATTACATTTTTCACTTGAAATGGAACTGATTTATGTATGAGAGTCATAACTCCCCTGGCTCGGGATGAAAATGATGAGGTGAAAACATTTCCTTGCCATCTACTCCTAATTCTTTTTACATCTTGCTCTATTAGATGAGTTTCTTGTAAAAACACAATTTTTGAACCCATGTCTTTTATTTTATTCATAACTTGTTTAAGTTTTTTTAAATTTTGTAGACCTCTGCAATTCCATGAAGTTAAATTAAGATTAACGCTTTGATTTATAATCAATAGGGAGTTTGGGATTACCTTGCAGTGTAAACATGCTCAAACAGAAAAGCAGAAAAATGAGTGGTTGAACATTCACCCTACAAACTACACACAAACAAATTCCCCCTTCCCACATTTGTGGCAATCCCCCCAAAAGCAAAAGAAAAATTCCGTCTCCCGATATAGCCATCGACCGTTCCACACCCACGAGGATCAGCCAAAGCCACTCCTTCTTCATCCTCCCAATCACCCTAACTCTACTGCTTTTAATAACGTAACATTAACTCTCTTCCGTAATTTTCCAATTTAACTCCAAATTTTTTTTAGCAATTTTGTACTTTTTTTTTTTTAATATGTAATACATTCTATATTTTGTAATCTTGTTATATGCTTCTAATCAGTTAAATGCTCAAATATTCTACCCTATATTCTGTTCATGCTTAGCTCCCACCAGTCTCTTCCTGGATCTTCTTGATGAGCTCCTGCGCCTCCTCGGGGGTCTTGAAGATGCGTGTTCTGCCCTCATATGTGACCAGAAGTCTTGCAGGGTGAATCACTCCATGACGAATCTCAAGGTTGCGCAGTTCTTTGCGGATGGGGTCAAACTGCTTCCTTAATTGTTGGATTCCTGAGGCCAGATCTGGGTAGAACCGCACCTGCTGATCTTGGTATTTAATTTCTCCTTTGGCCCGCACCGCGTTGGAGATCGTCATCCTGTCTCTGTAGCTGAGAAACTTCATAATTAGCGTCCTCGGTGCTGCCTTGTTACCTCTCGGTGGGCCAATTCGGTGGGAGCTTTCCAAGACGACTGATGATTTTAGCTCCGCGTTGTTCAGCGCCTCCGGGATCCACCCCTCCAAAAAGGAGCATGAATCACGACCTTCGGCTCCCTCCGGTAAACCCACCAGCCTCAGGTTGTTCCTTCTGGACCGAGATTCCAAGTCCAGAACGCTATTTTCCAGATCTTTATTTTTTTTTTTCCAAAGTGCGCACCTTTATTTGAAGTCCGCTAATTTCATCCTCCGCACTTGAAACACGAAGCTCCGCCTGCGTCACTCGCTCCACGCAGTCACCCAACTCCTTTCTCATTGCATCCAACGCTGCCATAATCCCATCAAGTTTAGCGGAAAAGTCTGCTCTCATTGAGCTAATGGCAGCCAGCACTGCACCTGTGCCGCCATCGTCAGCAGCAGCAGTTACCGCACCACCGCTAGTTTCATCCGCCATATCCGCAGCTTTTTCTACTGCGCCACAAACTTTAAAGTCCGTTAATTTGGACTGCTTCGGCGATTCAATTTTTCCCCCTCCTGATTTCCCAGCCTTAGTCTTCACCGGCATATCCTCACCCAAACGCTGGGAAAAGTTCTGTTCCAAATGAGAGAGTTATTTGCCGAATTTTTATTTCCAGGGGCAGAGCAGAGTGATACGTGTCCTTCTAGGCGGCCGCCATAACCGGAAGTCCAATTCTGCACCTTTTTAAACATTCTTTTGATGTATTATTTTTTAAAATATTTGTTTTCATCTATCCACCTTATTCCTGGGGGTGCCGCTGTAGGAACGATTACGGGCGGAGCTTCCAGTTTTGGCTGAAGTAGTGTTAAATCAGTCAGTAAAAGTGGAGTAGCAGGGGCATTTAAAATAGCGTTTTTCAAATTCATTTTGACGTATAGTCCACATACACGTTTTGCACTCAAGTGGCAGCTAATTTCAGGACTTGTGTTTTTTGAATGTTTTGGCATAGTTCTGGTACATGTTGCTGGTATTTGTGGTTGTGCCATAGACTATAAATGGAGGCTTCTCACCGGCAATGCGTAGATCATGCACTGAACGAAAAAGGACTGTTGGTGTGATCAGTGGTACAGACACAGGACAGACACAACAGCACCAGGCATGTTTTCACTTACATGAATGTCACAGATTTGACGTTTATGTGTTATATATGTCACCAGAATGAAGACTGCATGAAGGGAAATAATAAATAAAAATAGTAACAGTTTGCTTCCTAAGGCTTAACGATTTAAGAAAGATATCAGTTTGGGGTTTTTTTGCATTCGTTGTACTGCCTTGGTACGATATAGACTTTGGCATGCATTAATTTTTAAATTATCACAAAATATAGGTCAATAAAATTCTGAGCAGTTGTCAGAAAATGCAGGTGTTAAGTTAAATAACAAGCATTCATGGCATGACAGCAGCATGAGCATTTTAATTTCGGTTTAGAACAAACAGCTGCAGCCGTCTGTATTTACCCCGACATTAAAACACCCAAGCACGGTGTTGTGGTTCTTTGTGACTCTGACTAGAATCTACGTCTGCTCTGAGGTAAATTTGATTATGTCCAACATATTTTAACAAAATGCAGCCGACTTTACTGCGGTGGAGACATGGATATATCTCAGAGCTTTTATTTGTTTACAGCCTTAGCATCTTAGCAGCAGTGCTAACAAATGGAGCTACTGTCTGCGAGGCCACTTTTTAAGGTCATCTTCCTATCCCTCAATAGTCGTGGGAAGTGGTATGATTATATTACTGTTTTTGAGGTGCAAAAGGCCGTGGTCCCGCATTTCTGATGCCTAAGTCATTGTTTTTTAACAAGGAAAAGTGCCCCGTTTCAGTGACAACCATATATTCTAAACTAGTACCCGAAGTTGCTACCATAATTCACGCAAGGCATCACGGGGCCGAGGAATAAGGTGGATACATCTCGTTCACATTTAACTGCTTAATGTAAGGCATATCGTTATAACGGTATCTGCATATATAGCTCAGGGCTGGGCGATAAATAAAAAAAATGCAGGGAATTTTGCTGTATATGTAAATAGGACACGTTTATATCAGTTTAGCATTAGCGTCAATACTAATGTTAGCATGCTAACGTTGCAATTAGCATCATTGCTAAAATTATTATGCTAACATTATTATGCTGTTGTTTCATAAGTTAGCATGCTAACATTAACATACTCTTGTATTTGTGTTGTGGCTTTTTCATTGTGGTGAGCTGTCTGGGTGACCCTATTTTACTCTTATATATCAAAATTAATATATATTTTGTTGTACTTAAGACTAAAGTTATATTTGTTCTGATGATAAAACAAGTTTATTTTTAAACGGCATCATTTTATGTCAGGGCTCATGAATAACTATTTGCATAAGAATAGCAAAAATCTTTTGGAAGATAAATTGTCCCAGAAATTATCACAATAAACAATATTATTGATTTCATGAAGACCATTTACTGTCACTGGTGTAATGATAGTAATCATGCATTTCTCTTCAGTGAGCCTTGAGCTTTTATTCATCAACATTATCCAACATTGGAATTGAATTGTGGACAAAAATATTTGCTGTTCATATTCCAACATAGTAGATATCAGCGTTGTATTTGAGCACTAAAAATCAACCAAAATGAGGAAGAAGAACACAAAGGCAACTAAATTCCCATCTTCGGGAGGGGACACATACAGCATCCCCCTCTCATCATCGATGGAGCAGCTGTGGAGAGGGTGAGCAGCACCAAATTCCTGGAGATGCACACCTCTGAGAACCTCTCCTGGTCCAACAACACCACATCACTGGCCAAGAAGGCTCAAACTCGCCTCCATTTCCTCCGCAAACTGAGGACAGCATGAGTCCCACCCCGCATCATATGCATATACCAGCCGCATCACGGTATGTTGTGGAAGCTGCACCACCTCCTGCTGGAAGACACTACAACACACAGTGAAAGCAGCCAGCAAGATCATCGGTGCCCCTCTGCCCCCCTCTCTGCCTCACCCGCAGAGCCATCAACATTGCAGGCGACACCTCCCACCCCTCACACTCCCTCTTCAGCCCCCTGCCCTCTGGGAAAAGGTACCAGAGCCTCCAGGCCATCTTCACAAGACTGCTAAACAAATTTGTTCATCAGGCCATCAGGACCCTGAACTCTGTCCATGCAACCCCCCTCCCCAGACCGTAATGCACTCACCCACACAATAACTACTTAAGCTGTTTGCACAGAAAGACTGGCACACCAACAGTAATACATCTGCTGCTGTATGTCTCTGCACCGTACTGCAGCCATTCGCACAAATGCCATATCTGCTGCTGTCTGTTATTGCAATATTGATCATGTGCAGGCTTATCTGTTACTGTCTGCACCTACATTACTGCATCGAACTTGCAACTATGAGTATTACTGCTCAACCTTTATCTGTATATGGGATTGCTGGGTTTTATCGTTTATTTTTATTTGCACTATGGGTAGCATTACTGTACATAGACTGCTGTTGTTGTTTTTCCAACCTTATTCCTTTTTTCCAACCTTATCCTTTATTCCTTTTTTATATTGTGCACACCACTGAAGACAGAGAAGTGGCATTTCAGTTCTCCTGTTTGTATGGTAGTATTGGCAAATAAAATCTTTGAATCTTGAATCCTGAATTAAAATAATTAAAAACAGTATAATTCCATCAACTTCAGTCATCTCAGATGCAAACTCTGAGATTCTAAAGGTTGTCAGGCACAGCACAGCTCCGTTATACTGGAGAGCAGTGCAGTGGGGATGGCTGGCTGGTCGGGGAGTGACTTATCAGCTATCACAATGAAACCACATAGGATTACATGGATATCACTCAGATTTTTACTGCTTTCTCATGAGCTGTGGGCTTTACCTCAGGGTTAGGGTGTGGAGCAGGGTCCATTTTACTAAGTGATTTTGTGGAAAGAGTAGGCTGTATTTTCATATAAGCTAACATTATACTGTGAAAATTCAACAAAAGTCAATTTTTTTACCACTTTTTTGCACACATGTTAAGCTCAAATTGTTGAAATGTGTCATACTGCTCAGCAAACCACCGGAGTAGTGACTCAGTTGGTAGAGCATCCGCCCCACACCCGGCGGCAGGAGGAGGATTTGAACCCCTGCCAGGTCATGCCGAAGACCATATAAAAGTGGAACTTCCTGCCGTCCAGCTTGGTGCTCAGCAATAATGGAATGGAGGATTGAAATTTGTGGCGGCGCCTTGCATGGCAGCGGCCCTCTAATTCTACACTTAGGGTGTGTGTGATTAACACAGTAGATAGGTAAAACACAATCTCGTTCTACTGTACATGATTGGTTGTACAGTTGAATGACAATAAAGGGTGATTTAATTGATTTAATTTAAAGTGAGCCAGTTTCAGTACATTACACATGGATAGTGCATGGTCCAGTATGTCCTCACCAATAGCACAACACAATCATGAATGGGTTTGAGAGTCCCTGTGTGAAGTCAGGTTTTAGGAGCATTTTATTCCACAGTTGTTCAGAATAATTCAATTCCAGTACATTAAATTCTATTTTACAACATGGCACTTCATCCAGGCCTGCTGGCCATTTGTTCACATCGGTTGCTGTCAGGAGGAACATCTACTGCCTCAACACCACATACACTGAAATATCTCCTATAATCTGATGGATTCTTTCATTTCTGGCAGTCCTTTGATCCTGCTGCTGACAGTTCTTAAAATATATTTTAACTTTTTTGGATCTTAGACAAGAGAACTTCAATTTTGCTTGAGAAGTGTTTTCTCCCCTTAGACTTTGAAGGCAATTTTGTGAATGAATTTTTTTTAATACTTTTATTTATTATTTTATAACAATATACAAAACAAACAAAAATATGAACATAAGGAAAGAAAACCCACCCACATCCCACCCCCCTCTCTCCACAAAATAAATACAGTGGGGCAAAAAAGTATTTAGTCAGCCACCAATTGTGCAAGTTCTCCCACTTAAAAGATGAGAGAGGTCTCCAATTTTCATCATAGGTATACCTCAACTATGAGAGACAAAATGAGAAAAAAAAAATCCAGAAAATCACATTGAAGGATTTTTAATGAATTAATTAGTAAATTCCTCGGTAAAATAAGTACAGTATTTGGTCAATAACAAAAGTTCATCTCAATACTTGGCAATGGCAGAGGTCAAACGTTTTCTGTAAGTCTTCACAAGGTTTTCACACACTGTTGCTGGTATTTTGGCCCATTCCTCCATGCAGATCTCCTCTAGAGCAGTGATGTTTTGGGGCTGTCGCTGGGCAACACGGACTTTCAACTCCCTCCAAAGATTTTCTATGGGGTTGATATCTGGAGACTGGCTAGGCCACTCCAGGACCTTGAAATGCTTCTTACGAAGCCACTCCTTCGTTGCCCGGGTGGTGTGTTTGGGATCATTGTCATGCTGAAAGACCCAGCCACGTTTCATCTTCAATGCCCTTGCTGATGGAAGGAGGTTTTCACTCAAAATCTCACGATACATTGCCCCATTCATTCTTTCCTTTACATGGATCAGTCGTCCTGGTCCCTTTGCAGAAAAACAGCCCCAAAGCATGATGTTTCCACCCCCATGCTTCACAGTAGGTATGGTGTTCTTTCTCCTCCAAACACGACAAGTTGAGATTTTACAATAAAGTTCTATTTTGGTTTCATCTGACCATATGACATTCTCCCAGTCCTCTTCTGGATCATCCAAATGCTCTCTAGCAAACTTCAGACGGGCCTGGACATGTACTGGCTTAAGCAGGGGGACACGTCTAGCACTGCAGGATTTGAGTCCCTGGCGGCGTAGTGTGTTACTGATGGTAGCCTTTGTTACTTTGGTCCCAGCTCTCTGCAGGTCATTCACTAGGTCCCCCCGTGTGGTTCTGGGATTTTTGCTCACCGTTCTCGTGATAATTTTGACCCCACGGGGTGAGATCTTGCGTGGAGCCCCAGATCGAGGGAGATTATCAGTGGTCTTGTATGTCTTCCATTTTCTAATAATTGCTCCCACAGTTGATTTCTTCACACCAAGCTGCTTACGTATTGCAGATTCAGTCTTCCCAGCCTGGTGCAGGTCTACAATTTTGTTTCTGGTGTCCTTTGACAGCTCTTTGGTCTTGGCCATAGTGGAGTTTGGAGTCTGACTGTTTGAGGTTGTGGACAGGTGTCTTTTACACTGATAACGAGTTCAAACAGGTGCCCTTAATACAGGTAATGAGTGAAGGACAGAGGAGCCTCTTAAAGAAGAAGTTACAGGTCTGTGAGAGCCAGAAATCTTGCTTGTTTGTAGGTGACCAAATACGTATTTTACCGATGAATTTACCAATTAATTCATTAAAAATCCTTCAATGTGAATTTCTGGATTTTTTTCCCCTCATTTTGTCTCTCATAGTTGAGGTATACCTATGATGAAAATTGGAGACCTCTCTCATCTTTTACGTGGGAGAACTTGCACAATTGGTGGCTGACTAAATACTTTTTTGCCCCACTGTACATAAATAAAAATAAAAAGCAAAGTTAAACAACAGAAGATATGAAATAAACATAATTAAATCTTAGTCCAGGTTGAAGTCCAGTCGGGTCAAAACGTTCAAAAATGGGGTCCAGGTCTGTTCAAAGTCATCTTGTCTACCTCTGACTGCATGGTGTATTTTTTCAGGGATACAGTATGACAATAGTTTGTTGTTCCAGTGTTTTTGGTTGGGGGGAGGGGTTCATATTCTTCCAGTTTAAGAGAATGCATTTCCTGGCTGCTGTTGCAGCCAGCAACACAAAACATCTCCCGCTAGAGGTCAGCTTCAGTGCAGAAACGTCTCCCAACAACCAAATCCTGGAATCTGCTCCCACAGCCAATCCACACATATCTCCTTTTCCAACATCTCTCTGTCTACAATTGTAAGTTTAGGCAGTGGTAATTTGTGAATGAATTCTTTAATTCCAGTCTCAGTTATACTGTATGCTCAGTGGTATACAATGCTTCATAGTATTTTTTAAATTCTAAGTTAATATCTTTTGAATTATCTAAACTTCGGTTATTATCATCAGTTTTGATGCACTGTATGAATTTTTTTTTTTTTTTTAAGTTTTTGTAAAGGGTATACAGGTCATTACAGCATTGCATTGTTTACATTTTCATCACACGTTCCCTTATTTTTTGCTATTTGACAACATTGGTAGGATAGTTATTACAGCACCCCCTTTTTTTTAAAGTGAAAGAAAAAGAGAAATTAAAGACAATTAAATTAAAAAAAAAACAAATAAACAAACAAACAGAACAGCAAAAAACAAACAAACAGAAAATTAAGTAATTAAAAGTAAAAGAGCATCTGAGTAGTGTTGGAACAAAGAGCGGGACCATTATTGAAATGGTATTTGTCAAAGATTAGATCTAATGGAAGACACATATGCGATCCAGGGTTGCCAAAAGTTCATGAACCCATCCATGTCCTGTCTCAGTGCGAATGTCAACTTTTCCATCGAGTAAATGTCTTGAATCACGTTAATCCAATCTTCAGGTGTAGGACAGTCCTTCAGCATCCATTTTTTAGTTAGGGCTTTTTTACTTGCCAATATTAAAACATTGAATAAGTATTTATCTCCTCGTCTTTCCAGTGAGTCCGGTAGTAAACCCAAATACAAAGTTACAAAAGAAAAGGGAACTGTTATTTTGAATATTTTCCCCAACATTGTCTGTACATTGGTCCAATATTGGTGGATAACTGGGCATGACCAAAACACATGAAAATGATTTGCAGTCTTTTCACCACACAAGCGCCAACAGTTCAACCCCTTATGGGTAAATTTGTTTTGTGCAGGTGTTCTGAAAAATCTTACCAAGTTTTTCCATCCAAATTCTCTCCACTGCAGGGATGAGGTACTTTTCCATTGCTGTTTATTTAGCTTTTCCCATATTTCCAATTGTAAAGTGAAATTCCCCTCTTTTTCCCATCTCTCTTTTATATATGATGTGTTGTCTCCTTTTAAGTCTTGAAGACCTTGGTATATTTTAGAAATGTATCTGATCCCTGGGATCCCTTTATATGCCATTAAGAAGACCTTCAGAACACCTGACTGGGCCCTTTCCAAATCCTCCTTTTTAAGTATATTGTTTATGTGGTGTCTAAGCTGAAAGAACCTGTAAAGATCTTGATTTATTAGAACTTGTTTTTTCAAATCTTCAAAACTTCTTAAAGTTTGCCCCTTAAAAAAATCGTAATATTTTATCAGCCCTTTCTCTTTCCACTCTTTAAATCTAGTGTCTGTTTTATTGGGGGTAAAGTCTTGATCATAGGCAATCCATTGCAGAAGTCGATAGGGCTCTTTAGCTTGATTCTCTCTGACTATCTTAAACCAAATTTTTAGCGGGGTCTCTATCCACGGGTTAGTGTTATTCAAGAGTTTAGGTAAGGCATTGTTCCCTATTATCGCCTGTAGGGGGATGTCACTTGTTATTTGGCCTGCCATCTCCTTCCATTGTGCAGTGTAGACTGGGTTACATATCTCTACTAAAGTTTTAATTTGTGCAGCTATAAAATAGTCCCTGATATTTGGCAGCGCGAGCCCACCTTTGTCTTTGTTTAGCTGTAGGGTTCTATATCTGATTCTAGGTCTCTTGCCCTGCCATATGAATCTTGAGATCCTTCTGTCTAGCTCCTGCCATGTTTTTTTGGGAGGTTCTACCGGTATTGTTTGGAAAAGGTATAGAAGACGTGGAGGTATATTCATTTTGACTGCTTCAATTCTTTGTGCAGTACCTAAGAATGGTATCATATTCCATCTTGCTAGGTCAGATTTTATTTTTGTCACCAGTGGATCATAGTTTAGTGTTATAATTTTGTTGAGTTGTTTCGGGATATTGACCCCCAGATATTTCATAGATTCCAACTCCCAGTTAGTTTTGAGTTCACTTAGTGAATAATGATTTGGGTCATAGTTGAATGTTAAAACTTGGGTTTTATGCATGTTTAATTTGTACCCCAATAAATCTCCATAGTCTGAAAAAACTGAGATTAGTTCTGGTAAAGAAGTGTCTGGCTGCCCTAGGTATATTAAAATGTCATCAGCAAAGAGTGCTATTTTATGTTCCTTCTGACCAAGTGTAATAAATGTAAGTTTCTTCTGGATTTCTGTTGTGTAGATCTCATTTATTTGATTTTTAATTTCTTTAATCTTGAGCGAGCCATTAGAATGAGTGTTGTCTTGGTGTTCTTTTTCTAGGTTCTTGAGTTCTGACTCTAGTGTGATTAGTTTTTCTTGTCTCAGTTTCTTTTGGGTTGCCAGTTTTGCAATAATTTTTCCCCTTATTACAGCTTTGCACGTATCCCACAGTATTAAAGGGGATACTTCTCCATTATCGTTTTCTTCCAAATATCTGAAAATATCTGATTCCAATTCATCTTTCAGTGGTCCTTTCAGGACATTTGAATTCAACCTCCAGGAAAATGTATTATTTGTGTATTTTTGGATGTTTAAGTCCATATACAGTGGTACCTCTACATACGAAATTAATTCGTTCTGGAAGTATTTTCGTAACGTGAAAATTCCGTAAGTAGAGACGCGTTTTACATGTAAATGCCCTAATCCGTTCCAAGCCCCCCAAAATTCGGACATAAATTTTTTATAAATCATAAAAATGCATCAAAACATGTAACAAATACATGTTACAATTAGATTACTGCACAATAAACATAAAATGAGAGTTGTACATAATTTAAAAAAACAAAGAATAAAGTAAAGAATAATAAAAATTATGTTCATTTACCGTTTAACTACTATCGTCGTCGTCGTCGTCACCTTTTGCCTTCTTTGGTTCATGTTCTCTCTCATCAGTGGTTTTTGCCTGACATTCTGTGAAGAACTGATCCAAGGACGTTTGCTTTTGTCAGCTTTTAACAATCCTTCAGCTTCCTTTTGTTTTAATACCGTGCCGATCGTAGATGTATTACGGCCATATTCTTTGGCGAGATCAACCAAACGCATCCCTTTTTCACCTTTCTATTATCTCTTGCTTTGTTTATATGGACAAAAAAACTCTCTTCTTCTTCTTTTCTCCTTTTCCACTTATCTCCATCACTTTCTTGGGGCCCATAGTGAATAAAAGTTAATACTGTACTGTACACACACGTAAAACTGCCGGAACTTCCCGAACACTTCGTGGCCAATGGGATACCAGGAAGATGCTAGGCGATAGCCAATGGCAGAGCAGCTACAAGTATGTTTACGTTCGGTAAACTACGGGAGCTGCGAGGAGCACGTACTTTTTTTGCCTTTCGTATCCTGAAATTTCTTTCGTAACAAGAGGCAATATTTTCCCGTTGAGGCGTGTCGTAACCTGAAAATTCCGTATGTAGAGACGTTCATAAGTAGAGGTACCACTGTAGATCGGACTGTGGTCAGAGAGATCCATCAGTCCTATTTTACATGTTTTTACTCTTCCAATGTCTCTATTAAACATAAAAAAGTAATCAATCCTTGAGTAAGATGAATGTGGTGTTGAATAAAAAGTATAATCTTTTACATTGGGGTTGAATTCCCTCCATACGTCACAGATTCCCATTTCTTTTAGTAGCATCCGAGTTTTCCTATTTTGAGTGTTATTTTGATGTGAAGAAATACCTGTTGCATCCCAGTATGGATTCAGTCTTAGATTGAAGTCTCCACCACATATCACTAAACCTTGGGCTTTAGTTATCATTAGGTCGAATACATTTTTATAAAATTTCCATTTAGCCCCTGGTGGTGCATATACATTCAACAGGGTGATATCTTCTCCCTCTAGCCGCCCAATTATGAAACTGTACCTCCCTTCTTTATCTTTGTGTTCTGATTTTTTTTCAAATGTAATTTTGGTTGATATCAATGTCGCTACTCCCCTCCTCCTCCCTGATTTATATGAAGATGAAGAGATCATTTTAAACCCTTGTCTATTGAGTTTAGTGTGTTCCACGTCTGTTAGGTGGGTTTCTTGTAAAAATATTATTTCTGCTTTGTCTTTTTTCATTTTGCGTAGAATCTTGGATCTTTTAACTGGATTCAGGATCCCTTTTACATTATATGAGGCTATTTTGGTTACACCCTGTTTCTCCATTGTATTTTCTTATTTAGTATAACAGTGTGGTGGCCCTCTTTTTTGCTACTCAGAAACTGAAAGAACATTAAGAACATAAAAAACATTAAGAACATAGTGTACGAAACTTTAAAACAAAAAACTGTCAAAAAAAACTTCCTGAGCTGGGGTCTCTTTAAAGACCCTGTAAGAGCCCTGATGGAGTGTAGGCTCTGAGGGAAATTCCTCAAACTCTGTTACGTGTTGAGGGCCCTCTCTTACCCCTGTAAGTTGTCCCATGTTTTTAACGTGAATTTCAAATCCCAATCCGAATTTGTAATGATTTTTTTTTTATTTTTTTTTATGCCTATACCCTATGAGATTGTGTGCACCCTTCCACCCCCATCACAGCAAACATTCACTCTAATACAGTATTTGTTAGTGTGGAGAGAACATGTGGGTCATTGTCACATTTCTATTTTAACAAGATTTTTTTTTCCCCTTTAAATTAAGAAGACATTTCTTTCTAATGCTATAACTGCTCCATGAAAGGTTTTACCACATGCTGATTCTGCACCTCCTTTAATGTTTGTTACTTTGTAGGAGGGGGGATGGAAGTGCAGAATGACTGAAAAGAAAAAAACCGAAAAGGTCGCTATTCCTTCCTGGAACTGGAAAGCTTATCTTTGTAGCTCTGGGGCTGGGTTTGCCGCTGCTGGCCCGTGGATTTTGAAGGTCTCTGAGTGGACCACGTTTGAGCTCTGATCTTTTCGCTCAGATTCGCTGCGGGTTTAAACACCGTTACCGGGAGTCCTCTTCTCGCCATGTCAATTGTTGCTTCTTCCACTGAATTATAGAGACATGACTCTTCACCGTAAAAGACCCTTAACTTCGCCGGAAATGGCGTCTGAAAGCGTAGATTCTGTTCCCGTAGAACCTTTTTGGCGTCGTTATATTCCCGTCGCTTTTTAAGAACCTCAGGGGCGTAATCGTGCTCCACGAAGACTTTTCTCTCTTGATGTATAAATCCTTTTTTCTGCCAAGCCCGTCTTACAACCTCTTGTTTTATTTTGAAATCGGAGAATCTTACCACCACCGAACGCGGGTGCGCTTCTGCCGCTGGCTTTGCGGCTAATGTACGATGGGCCTTTTCTATCTTCAAATCGGTGGTTTGTGGAATATCCAACTTCTCTCTCAATAAGGATTCCACGCATTCCGCCATTGTGTTGAAACTATCTTCAGCTCCTTCTTTCAGACCGTGAATTCTGATGTTATCTCGTCTCTGTCTTCCTTCTTGGTCGGTTAGCTTAGCCTCCAGCCTTGACTGTTTTCTGTGTAAATCCAGCATAGAATCTTCAAGCACTTTTACTCTTTCTTCATCTTCCAAGATTCGGTTTTCGGCCTGGTCCATTCTGCTGTTCGTCCTTTTTAGTTCCTCTCTGAATTCATGAAATTCGGCCTGAAATCGTCGTAATTCATCAAATAGCGATTTCAAGCTAATCTTTTTGTTAGCTAGGCCTAGCTCCTCGTCTCCTGAACGGAGGTCCTCGGGATCAGATTCTGCGGCCACTGCGCGTCCTGACCTGGGGAATGTCAGTTTCTTCTGTTTTTGGTTAGGCATGGTGTTTTTGTCTTTTGATTTTTATTCTTCCAAAAATCCGTTAAGTCTGATTTTGAAGATGTTTTCCTTGGATTGGATCTGGGAGGTTCAGCGTTAAGTTGCTATCACCATGGCGTCCAGACCGGAAGTCTCGCACTGTATGAATTTTGCAGCATCTTGTTGCTTTAGCTGCCAGGCAAGTGATTTACTAGTTTTGTTGCCAAACTCATAATAATGGTAATTAGTTCTCACCATCACTGCCTCAGCTTTACTAGTGCAAAGATTATCATACAAAGTCCGTTTTTGTTTTAAAGTACTGAGAGTTTCAGTTTGTTTAATTTGAGCATGCTGGAGTTCTAGTGCCCTTATTTAATTTTCTAATTGTAATAATTGTTCTCTTTTTTGTTTATTTTTATATGAAATATACGAAATGATGTGTCCTCTCGTATTTGCTTCCCACACAATTGAGTGAGAGGAGGTATTTAAATTTGTTTTCAAATATTTATCCAACTTGGTATTCATAAAATTTATAAAATGGGGATTTTTGAGCAGGAGTGTTTTAAACCTCTACCTGTAGGGGACAGACTTAGTTTTAGTATTTCTGAGCAAAAATGTTGGGACCTCGTGACTCACATGTCTTCTCCATAACGCGCCCCTAGTGGAAGCCCTGTGAATGAAGTTTTTGATCAGATGCTACAGAAAGCATGGCTTTATATAGTAGTTTTAGGGCATCAATTATCCAAATAGTTGTGAACACACACTCACTCAGACAAAGGTGGAATTCCACATTTTTACGCAGACTGTTTACACACTTTTGTTTCTTTGTATACTTTATTAGATAGATAGATAAATAGATGTACTTTATTGATCCCAAACTGGGAAATTGCAGTTCAGAGGGAAATTCAGCAGCATCTACCTGGATGAGGCAGCCTTGGTGCAAGGTCAGTCCCTTAATCATTCACACACACATTCACACCGAGGGCCACTTTAGAATGTGGGAGGAAACTGGAGTACCCAGAGTAAACCCTAATGCCGTGAACATGCAACTCCACACAGAGAAGTCTTGCTGGCTGGTGGATTTGAACCCATGACCTTCTTACTCTGAGACACTAGTGCTAACCAGTACACCACCATACAGCCCATTTGTAGGACATACAAGTGTGTTTTGAATTTAGATGAGGTTGTTCATAATGACACAACTTACTAACAACGTATGCAGGATTTACATACTGATAACTAACATGTTCTTGTATGAGGCCCATTGTTAGGGAAATCTGTTCATGTTTTGTATGTTTAGAGGTGGGTTGGGGTTATTGGTGTATTGAATTTGTTATCCATGGTTACAAATATGGATTCTGCATTCCATTAAAAATGCTTTAAATGCATCAGATCAAACTTGATGGTAGCTGCAGAAGTCCTGTTTTCAGCACGGTGGTACAGTGGTTAGCACTGTTACCCAACAGCTAGAAGGTTCCAGGTTCGACTCCCCAGGCTGGCAGGGGTAGGAACCTTTCTGTGTGGAGTCTGCATGTTTTCCCTGTGCTGTGTGGGTTTACTCTGGGAGCTCCGGTTTCCTCCCACAATCCAGAGATATGCATGTTAGGTTAATTGTTCATTCTAAAATTGTCCCTGGGTTTCTGCCTCTGATAGGCCCTTAGAATAGAGAATTAGCACTAGTGAAGCGTTTTGAGTGGCCTTTGAGACTAGAAAAAGCATTATATAAGTGCAGGCTCTAACAGGACCTCTAACCTTTGTGTGCTGACATTTTAAAAAAGGATTAAAAAAAACACCTAGTAGTAGTTATTGTAGCATCTTGTTTTTTTTCCCACAATATCTTTATTGAACCTTTTTTTTTTAATAACAAACATGACACAAACAATCAAACACTAACACTAAAGTACTACAAAAAAAATGCACTAAAAACACCCACAACCACCAACAAAATCAAGTCTTCAACAATGTTCCTCTGTTTAGTCTAGACAATCCATTACATAAGTATACATATTATGTTCACCAGTTTGGAATTTACAAGGTCCACACACATCATTTAGCTTCTTCTTCAAGAGTTATGTTTAAATTTTTTACATAATCAATTTATTTATTTAGCAAATGCAAAGTCCTTAAGCCAAGCAGTTGCCTCCTGGTTTGCTGTATGGAGGGTGTGTAATCCTCCTTCCAGTCTTTGGAGCGGGCAAGCCTCTATGATGTGTTCCATTGTTTGCTCCTCTCCACATGCGCACAGTGGGCTAGGGCTACTGCCCCATCTGTGAAGGCTGGCCAAGCAGGGGCCATGTCCAGTCCTGAAGCGATTGAGTGTAGACCACTGTCTCCTTGGAAGGTTGGTGCCCGGGACCTGTTGGTTGGGGTTTATCACCAGCTGTTTGTTTGGGACCTCCTTGGTCTCCCATTCCTCTTGCCAAGCTGTCTGGATGGTAAAGTCAGCTGGGGGAGGGTTTTTCCAAATCGGCCATCTGGATGAAAGTCGGGCAGTGGGTGGGGTGTAGATATTTGCATGGATTGGTAAGTGAGGAAAATCTTTAACTTTTTGGAGCATCCTTTGAGTTAATGCTGCTCGCCGGATGTGTGGAGGGGCTATGTTTGACAGTACAGAGAGCCAGGGGAGTGGTGTTGAGCGGATTGTTCCAGTTATAGTTCTCATGGTTGAGTTGAGCTGGGTGTCTACATGGTGTGTGTAAGATGACCTGGACCAGACAGGGGCACAATATTCTGCTACAGAGTATGAAAGGGCCAGTGCTGAGGTGCGCAGGGTGGAGACTGCCGCCCCCCATTTTGCACCAGCGAGCTTGCAGAGCAGGTTGTTTCGTACCTTCACCTTAGCAGCCGTCCCCTTTAGATGTTCCTTGAAGGATAAGGTCCTATCAAGGGTCACTCCAAGATAAGTTGGATTTGGGGCATGCTTAAGCTTGAGTCCGCTCAGGTGGATGTTTAGTTCTCTGGCAGTTTTTGCATTGTGGAGATGGAATACACTGGAGACGGTTTTTGCTGGGCTTGGTTTTAGGCGCCAGATTTTGCAGAACTGGTCCAGTTTGGCAAGATCTTCCGTGAGCACCCGTTCCAGTGGTTCAAAGTCTGGTGCTTGGAATGCCAAACAGATGTCATCTGCATAGATGAATTTGCGGGATTTTGTAGTAGGCAGGTCGTTTATGTAGAGGTTGAACAGAGTTGGAGCTAGAACTGAGCCTTGTGGGAGTCCGTTTTTCTGCATTCTCCATGCACTTGTGTTCTGACTGAGGTGGACTCTGAACCTTCGGTTGGTCAGCAGGGTTTTTATAATTGCTGTTGCCCAAGCAGGGATCGCCTTTATAAGTTTCAGGAGGAGGCCTCTGTGCCAACCCGTATCATAGGCGGCTGTAAGATCGAGAAACACAGCCCCTGTCTTCAGTCTGCTCTCGAAGCCATTTTCGATGAAGGTGGTTAGGGCCAGTACTTGTTCTCCTGTACTGCGGTCCTTGCGGAAACCTGCTTGATCCACACTTAGAATATCCTCTATTTCTGGGGAAATGCGTTGCAGTATTAGGCGCTCCATGATTTTGTAAGGAACGCTGAGTAGGGAGATTGGGCGGTAGCTTGCTGGTAGTTTGTGGTCTTTGCCAGGTTTTGGGATGGCAATGACCTTTGCTGTCCGCCATTTCTTTGGGATCGAGTTTGTTTGTGTGATCCTTGTGTAGAATTGTGTCAACCAGGTTAGGGCTCGGGGGCCAAGATTTTTCATGAATTCTGGGAAGATATTATCGTATCCTGCTGCCTTTCCACATTTCAGGCCCTGTAGGACTTTCTCCAGTTCAGCAGCCTCGAAGGGTTCAGGGTTCGTTTCCTCTACAGGCATTTTTTGGTGTTTTTTTAGCTCAGTTGTAACTGCTCTTCTGGTGTCTTTGTCTTGGGGTGCTTTGGCAATAGTCAGTAGGTGGGGTGCAACTTGGTTGGGTGTGACGGATGCTCGGCTTTGGCTAGGGGGCTAATGTGCAGCTCCTAGGTGACGGATGAGGCTCCAACATTTCCTACTAGAGTGGGTAAAGCTCCGGTCAGCAACTGTCTCCTCCCATTTCTTTCGCCGGGCTGTATTTAGCGATTCAATGAGATGGTCTGCTATCTCTGGGTCCCCTGATGTTTGATAGGATTGTAGGAGGGCAGCACTTTCTCCGTCCAAACATGGGACATAGAGGGGTCGGTAGCCTCGTGGGATTGCTGTATGGGCAGCCTTGAAGATTGCGCTGCAGAAGCGGTTGTATGCTTCATCTACAGTGATGGTGTGGAGTGGGATGGTAACAACGCTCCGGTCCAGAGTTTCACTGAATTTCTTCCAGTTGGCTTTGCGGAAGTTCCAGCGCATTTTCCTTGGGCTGTATACGACTGGAAGTTGTAGGCCAATGTGTACAAGCAGGGGCCGGTGTTGGCTGTGTGGAAAATCATCAAGAATGAGGATCTGTGTAGGATATGGCTCCCCATTCAAAGAGCTGACCCAACACAGGTCAGGAGAATAGTCCTTCTTCCACCTAGTAGAGTGGAAGGTTCCTCTTTGTTTGGGGTTGTATATCAAAGCGAGGTCATTTCTGGATGCCCAGTCTGAAAGTGATATAGTGACATAATCAATAAAAGGTCTCCATATATTCTCAATTTCCTTTGATTTCAGTATATATGTTATTCTTTCTAGTGGAAGGTTTGTTAACATCTGTCTTAACCACTGAGTCACATCTGGTCTATGAGTCTTTTTCCACAGTAGTGCAATACATTTTTTGGCATTAAGCAAACTGAGGTCTATGAATGTTCTTTCACTTTTATTAAAGTTATGCTTTTCTGGGTACAGACCCAACAAAAACAGTTTAGGATTCAATATGATTTGTTTTGAGATTATTTTTTCAATTGTTACCCTCACCTCTTCCCAAAGCATTCTAATTATTCTACATTCCCATACACAATGAAATAGGGTTCCTTTACTTTCCATGCATTTTGTGCACGTATCTGGTATATTTTTGTTATATCTATTTAACTCCTCCGGTGTAACATACCTCCGCATTAACCATTTAAAATGTATCAATTTAAGATGTACATTTATTGATTTGGTTTGTGCTTCTGTACAAGCCAATTCCCATTGTTCCTCTGAAATTTCAGTTTGCAGATCTTCTTTCCAGTAGTTTAATCTTTTCTGTGAGTTTTCACTTGAGGATAGTGTCAATGAGTTATAAAACTCTGAAATAATACCCTTTCTTTTACTATCTTTCATCAACATTTTTTCCAAGGATGAATAAATAGGTCGAGTGAGAGCTTTATTTTGATTTGATCGAATAAAGTTTCTAAGTTGAAGATATTTCAAAAAATGTGTTCTATTAAGATTAAATTTGATCCTCAGCTCTTCAAAAGACATTATGTTATCTGCACATGGCAAATATAAATCTTGAATCTTTTGAATCCCTTTTAAATTCCATACTTTAAATACAGCATCTGCTCTCCCTGGTTTGAAATATTGATTACCCCATATTGGGCTAAATTGTGACAATAAGTGTGGTTCTTTTAAATAGTTTTTAGCTTCACACCATCTTTTGATCATATGCTTTACAAATGGATTTTTAACTTGTTTTTGTAATTTTTTTGCCGAATCTGAGTATATGAATATGGGAAGAGGTAAAGGTAAATTGTATGATTCCATTTCAGTCCAGTGAGGGAGATCATTTGATGAAAAATAATATGTCATAGACCTCAGTTGTGCCGACCAATAATACAACATAAAATTTGGACATTTCAGACCTCCACGATCAAATGGTAAATATAATAAAGACAGACGTAATCTAGCCCTCCTGTTGTTCCATATAAATTCCACTAACTTTTTTTTAATTCTTGAGAATAAATCTAAAGGTGGTGGTAAGGGAATGTATTGAAATAAATAAAGTATTTTAGGTAAAATATTACTTTTAAGTATATTGATTCTCCCGATCATCGACATTGGTAGTGACATCCATCTCTGAATTGACTCATTGATATCTGTCATTAAGGCTTCATAGTTGACACTGGCGACTGATTCTAGCTTAGGCACAATTTGGATTCCTAAATATTTAAACTGATTTACAACGTTGAATTGATTTACCTCAGGGGCTGGGTAATTTCTCTGGGTCTCACTTAGCATTAATATTGAAGATTTAGTTTTATTTATTTTATATCCTGATATTTCCCCAAAATTCTTTATTAAATTCAACAAGGTCGGAATTGATTTTTTAAGAGTCGACATAAACAAAATTATGTCATCGGCGTACAGGGAGATTTTATGTTCTGCTGGTCCAACTTTAATTCCATATATTTGTGAATGTAAATGTATCGCCATCGCTAAAGGTTCAATTGCCATAGTAAACAGTAAAGGTGAAAGTGGACAGCCTTGTCGACATCCTCTATTGATTTTTATTGATTTTGAAATATTGTTATTTGTTAGGATTTCTGCTGTAGCATTATTGTATATTATCTGAACCCATTTTATGAAATTATTTCCAAGTCCAAACCTTTGTAAGACTTCAAAAAGAAAGGGCCATTCGACTCTATCAAAGGCCTTTTCGGCGTCCAGTGATAGGAGAGCTGTATCCGGTGCTTCTTTATTAGAATAAATAATATTAAATAGTCTTCTTACATTATGGAAGCCTTGTCTTACCTTTATAAAGCCATTCTGATCTCGATTAATAATATTTGGTAAAATTTCTTGTATTCTTCTTGCTAAAATTTTACAGATTATCTTAAGGTCGGCATTTAATAGGCTTATTGGTCTCATATTTTCACATTTATTAGAGGGCTTACCTGGTTTTGGCAACAGTATAATTAAGGCATTATTCATGTATGATGGTAAATTACTATTTTGAAATGCTTCTAAAACCATTTCCAAAAAAGGTTTTATTAATTTATTCTTAAATTTTTTATAAAGGTCAACTGGAAGACCATCTGGTCCTGCACTTTTTCCTGATTTCATATTATCAATGGCTAGCCCAACTTCTTCTTGACTAATTTTAGACTCCAGTATCTCCCTGTTTTCATTTGGATTACACGGTATAGATAGTTCGTTCAAAAACCCATTTAATTTTGTTAAATCAGATTCATTTTTGGTATCATATAATTTTTCATAGTAATCTCTAAAGGCTCTATTAATTTCTAAAGGATCTATAACTACCTGTCCATCACTTATAATACTGGTAATTGGTGTTTTAAATTCTAATTGTTTAATCTGCCATGCCAATAATTTTCCTGATTTTTCACCTTGTTCATAAAAAGATTGTTTCAATCTTAGAAGACTCGAGGCAGCTCTACTTGCTGATTTTTTGTCATATTCAGCTCTCAAAATCAGTAATTCGTTCTCCAACCTTGGATCACTTCCTGCATACACTTTTTCCTGAAGACTTTTTATTTTATGTTCCAATTGGGCTCTCTCCTCTCGAGTCTTCTTAGATTTTGAACCTGTATAACTAATAATATGTCCCCTAATAAAAGCTTTGAAAGCCTCCCACTTTACACATGCTGATGTTTGTGTAGTATTGATGTCAAAGAACTCATCTATCTGTTTTTCTATGTACTTAACAAATTCCTCATCCTGAAGCCATTTATGCTGAAATTGCCATCTACCTGATTCCTTTGTCAATTTCTTATCTACATATATTAGACAGCAGGGTGCATGATCAGAGATCATGATGTTATCATAAAAGCAGTTTTGAATCTTGGACCTTAATTCTGTGGAAATCAAAAAATAATCAATACGTGAGAATGTCTTGTAGGTACTGGAATAACAAGAGTAGGCTTTAACTTGTGGTTTCATTTCTCTCCATATATCTAGCAATCTCAATTCTTTCATAAAATGATTAATGGTCATCCTACATCCATTGTGCGTACAGTCCAGTCCTGTTGATCTATCTATACCGGGATTCAATGTACAATTAAAATCCCCTGCTATTATATGTTGCCCTGTAAGTGATGATAAGATAAGAAATAAATTAGCAAAGAACTTTTGATCATCTATATTGGGACCATATAAGTTCACCAAATTTATATTTTCTAATAACAAAGATCCTTGAATGATTACATATCTTCCAAATTTGTCTCCAATTACATTTTTCACTTGAAATGGGACTGATTTATGTATGAGAGTCATAACTCCCCTGGCTCGGGATGAAAATGATGAGGTGAAAACACTTCCTTGCCATCTACTCCTAATTCTTTTAACATCCTCCTCTATTAGATGAGTTTCTTGTAAAAACACAATTTTTGAACCCATGTCTTTTATTTTATTCATAACTTGTTTAAGTTTTTTTAAATTTTGTAGACCTCTGCAATTCCATGAAGTTAAATTAAGATTAACGCTTTGGTTTATGATCAATAAGGAGTTTGGGATTACCTTGCAGTATAAACATGCTCATACAGAGAAGCAAAAAAATGAGTGGTTGAACATTCATCCTACAAACTACACACAAACAAATTCCCCCTTCCCACATTTGTGGCGATCCCCCCAAAATCAAAAGAAAAATTCCGTCTCCCGATATAGCCATCGACCGCTCCACACCCACAAGGAACAGCCAAAGCCACTCCTTCTTCATCCTCCCAATCACCCTAACTCTACTGCTTTTAATGACATAACATTAACTCTCCTCTGTAGTTTTCCAACTTAACTCCAAAATTTTTAGCAACTTTGTACATCAATTTTTTATTTTTTTTTTAATATATAATACAATCTATATTTTGTAAACTTGCTATTTGCTTCAAGTCAGTCAGATGCCTGTGCAAATGCTTAAATATTCTACCTTATATTTTGTTCATACTTAGCTCCCACCAGTCTCTTCTTGGATCTTCTTGATGAACCCCTGCGCCTCCTCTGGGGTCTTGAAGATGTGGGTTCTGCCCCCATACGTGGTCAACAGTCTCGCAGGATAAATTACACCATGACGAATCCCAAGGTTGCGCAGCTCTTTACGTACGGGATCAAACTGCTTCCTCAATTGCTGGATTCCTGTGGCCAAAACTGGGTAGAACCACACCTGCTGGTCCTGGTGTTTAATCTCTCCTTTAGCTCGTGCAGCGTTGAAGATCTTCATCCTGTCTCTGTTGCTGAGAAACTTCATAATTAGGGTCCTCAGTGGTCCCTTATCTCTCCGTGGGCCGATACGGTGTGCGCTTTCCAGAACCACTGCTGATTGCAGCTCCGCGCTGCCCAGCGCCTCCGGAATCCACTTTTCCAGAAAGGAACATGAGTCCCGACCTTCGGATTCCTCCGGTAGACCCACCAGCCTCAAGTTGTTCCGTCTCGACCGGGACTCCAAATCCAGGACATTATCTTCCAGACATTTATTTTTTTTTCCAAAGTGCGCACCTTTAATTGAAGACAGGTGACGTCATCTTCAGCACTAGAGACACGAAGCTCCACCTGCGCCATTCGTTCTACACAGTCACCCAATTCATTTCTCATTCCTTCCAATGCTGCCATAATCCCATCAAATTTAGAGGAAAAGTCTGCTCTCATTGAACTTATGGCAGCTAGCACCGCACCTGTGCCGTTTCCCGCAGATACCGCACCGCTGTTAGCTTCCTCCGCCATATATGGAGCTTTATCTGCTGCGTCACAGACCTGAAAGTCCGTTAATTTGGACTGTTTCGGCAACTCGCTTTTTCCTCTACCTGGTTTTCCAGCCTTAGGTTTCACCGACATATCCTTGCCCAAACGCTGGGATACGTTCTGTCCCAAATGAGAGAGTTATTTGCTGATTTTTTTTCTCCAGGAGCAGAGCACAGTGAGACGTGCCCTTCTCACGTGGCAGCCATAACCGGAAGTCCATTGTAGCATCTTGTTAATAATGAGCACCATTCATTAGTTTTTCTCTGCTTGGTGTATATAGTAGCAGCTGGTGATCAGTGCTACATGGAGCCGTGTTGTTTACTATCACACACTGGAGAAGCTCGATTATCAGCTTTGGATGCTCACTGAGCACAGCGCGCCGAGACATCTGATTGTGGTAATGAATGCACAGGCTGTCTGTTCTCATTTTTATTTGTCATTTTGTGTAAATCAATAATTTCAGGAATGCTGCTCACATTTAAGTAGATTTATTATAGTGGCAGAATATAGGTAGCATTTGGTAGAGGGGCTGTAAATGTGACAAACATAGAAATTAGGATACTGGGGTAGTGGATGTTCTGAAACAGAGCAGCAGCTGCATTGACATGTCATAAGGGGAGATGAGAAATTTACAGCTTTAACAGGTTGCTGAAATTGGGAAGGTATTATATATTAAACATCCAGAAGTATATGTGCGCATAAAGCAACACATCCACATTCATCTTAAATACTGCAATAGAGTATTTATCAGTGCCTCATCAGCAGTGTTGGGAGTAATGCGTTACAAAGTAACGCTGTACTGTATTGCCACTGCTTTTAATAATAATAATGATAATAATAATAATAATAGCTTAAATTTGTATAGCACCTTTTAAGATACCCAAGGTCACTTTACAGGCAAAACGAAACAAAAGATTAACTGCCAAAGGCCTGAATGAATAAATGTCTTTTCAGTGCAGACTTGAAAGAGTCCAATGAAGTTGCACGGTGGATCTCTGATGGGAGAGCACTGCAAAGGGTGAGGGCAGCAACACTGAAGGCTCTTCTCCCAAAAGTCTGCTTCTTGATGCGGGAGATGGAGAGGAGGCCTGAGTCAGAGGATCTCATGTTCCGAGTTGTGGTTTGCTGGTGGAGAAGGCCTGTTAAGTAGCCTTGGAGCTAGCATGGAGCAAGATTGTGGAGTGATTTGTAGGTCAGGAGGAGGAGTTTATAGGTAACGCGAAATTTAACTGGAAGCCAATGTAATTGGATGAGGGTGAGAGTAATGTGATGCCAAGTCTTGGTGTGAGTAAGAACCCTGGCAGCTGAGTTCTGTACAAACTGGAGCCTGTCCAGGGCTGTCTTGGGGACCCTGAACAGGAGCCCATTACAATAATCCAGCGGAGATATTACAAAGGCGTGAATTAGGGTCTCAGCCGCAGAATAAGAGTGGGAAGAACGGAGTCTGTAAATACAGCGGAGGTGATAAAAAGTAGATTTAGTGAGAGATTTGATGTGAGATTCATAGGAGAGTGTGGAGTCAAGGATGACACCCAGGTTACGTGCTTCAGAGGAGACAGAGATGGAACGGCCGTCCACGTGAAGAAAAAGATCTCCAACCTTCTGGAGCAATGCCTTGGGAGCCATGACCATGAGCTCTGTTTTTTTACTGTCGAGTTTGAGGAGGTTAAAGGTCATCCACGTTTTTATTTCACTAAGGCAGTTGACAAGGCACTGTGAAGGGAGCTGAGTAGATGGTGAAGTGTTGAGGTACAGCTGGGTGTCATCAGCGTAGTAGTGGAACTTTAGACCATGGCAGTGGATTATCTGGCCCAGGGGGAACATGTAGATGGTAAAAAGCTGGGGACCAAGGACAGAGCCCTATGGTACCCCATGATTAACTGGGGTGAGTTGGGAAGTGGTTCTATCAGTGGTAATAAGCTGTTGCTGATTGGATAAGTAGGACTGGAACCAGGAAAGAGCTGTGTCGGTGACGCCTAGGTGGGTAGAGAAGCAGTTAAGAAGAATGGTGTTGGAGACTTGTGTCAAATGCAGCAGAAAGGTCCAACAAAACTAGGATGCTGATGTAGCCAGAGTCAGTAGTGATAAGGAGGTCATATGTGAACTTAATTAAAGCTGTCCCTGTGCTTTGATGAGCCCTAAAGCCAGATTGAAAGGGTTCATAGAGTTCATGGTCGGACATGTGGCATACTGGGGAAAGGAATGTTGGAGATTGGCTGATGGCTGCTCACTTCATCAGGGTCCAGACCAGACTTCTTCAGGATAGATGTAACTGCAGTGGTTTTAAGAGTGGTAGGTACTGTCCCAGTTTTAAAGGAAGTATTAATAATATTGGTTATGACTGGGCAGAGCGTAGGAAGGCTGGCCTTCACAAGCACTGTGGGCATGGGGTCAAGGGAGCAAGTGGAAACCTTGGCCTTGGCGGCCAGCTCACTGACCAAGGAAGCATCCTCGGGTATGAAGGAGAAAAGGTGGCACTGGGGAGGGTATGCAACTGAGGGGGTGACGTCCTGTAGCTGGGGGCTGCAGGGAGTGGTGCTGCTGGGTGCCAGGAGCTGCTGGTGGATCAAATCCACTTTTTCTTGGAAAAAGTCCAGGAAGTTGGAGCAGAGCTTGGAGGCGCCAGCAGGGCATTGGTTACAGCAGCATTTCTAAATTGCTGAATGATCCAGTGGGCACTGTTGGAGCCATTATTTGGAAGTGGAAGGAACATCATTTTACCATAAACCGGCCATGACCAGGAGCTCTGTGCAAGATTTCTGACAGCGGAGTCAAAAGAATTATCAGAAGGGTTATCCAAGAGCCAAAGACCACTTGTGGAGCGCTCCAGAAAGACCTGGAGTTAGCAGGTACTGCTGTTTCAAAGAAAACTATAAATAATACACTCAACTGACATGGGCTTTATGCCCGCTCACCTTGCAGGACTCTGTTGCTGAAGAAAAAGCATGTTGAAGCTTGTTTAAAATGTGCTGCACAACATTTGGGCAAGCCAGTAAAATACTGGGAGAATATAGTCTGGTCAGATGAGACCAAAATTAAACTTTTTGAATGCCACAAAGCACAGCGTGTGTGGAGGAGAAATAGCACTGCATAACAGCTCCAAAACACCATACCAACAATGAAGTTTAGAGGTGGAAGCATCATGGTTTGGGGTGTTTTTCAGCACATGGTACAGGCAGACATCCGTGATGAGAACCTGTTGCCATTTGCCAAGATGTTGAAGATGAAACAAGGGTGGACATTTTAACAAGACAGTGATCCCAAACACAGCCAAAGAAACTCTCAACTGGCTCCAGAGAAGAAAAATAAAGCTGCTAGAATGTCCCAGTCAGTCACCTGACCTGAATCCAATTGAAAATCTATGGAACAAACTGAAGATCAGAGTTCATGGAAGACACCCATGGAACCTTCAAGATTTGAAGACAGTTTATGCGGAAGAAGGGGCTAAAATCACTCCTGAGCAACATCTGTGCCTAGTTTCTCCATACAGGAGGCATCTGGAAGCTGTTATTACCAACAAAGGCTTTTCTACTAAATATTAAATGAATTTCACCAAGTGTGTTCAATACTTATTCCCATTGCCATTCTACTTTATTAAATATAACTTGTTTTGTGAACAAAGTTGCCTTGATTTCTTTGTATGGATCACTTGGGTTGTTACTGATATCTGGTGAAAATCTCAGGTCAGTGGCTTTATCAGAAACATATTTAACCTCTTGCACTCCGTTGTACTGCGGATGGGCAAGTCTCTGCGTCCTAGAGCGCACGAGAGCACCCTCGTGCGCTCTAGGACGCATGATGGAGATGTTGATGTAGGTGGTGATGGCGTCCAAGCGCGCACTGAAAATAAAATCTGCAGACACAGCCGCGAACAGATTAGTTCATCTGATTGACCTCTCATTCGACTAATAAGAGCCTGGAATTGGGTTTCTGAAACCTTGAAGAACCAATGACTGAAAACTTAGCAAGAAGGACCCGCCTACCAACGCAGCGAGCCAATTGAAGCACAGAAGTTCGCTGAGCTGTTTTGTCTAAAGCTGGGTGAAGAGCGACTGCTTCAGCAGCCACAGGCAGTGCTTTATTTTATTTTTTTTTAATTCCAGCAGAGTGTTTAGGATTCTCTTATATGGTCATCATAGACTGACGGAGGCCGACGACGAAGGTCTTAAATCATTCGCCAAAACCGCAATCATGGAATTATGTTTTGACCGGGTCGCGAGACCAGAACCACGAGCGGACCAGCGTCGCGGTTCGTCTGGCAATGAGGAAGAGAAGTTGGCCAGGACAATGTGGCTGTGAAGAAGTAAGGTGTTATAAGCCAAATTATTTTTTATCCCTGAAAATTGTAATCAAAAATGACTTTTGACTGATCGGTAAATTACAGCTGTGCGGCGCACGATGTCCGAAGTGCGTGCGCCGCGGTACACGGTTCGTTCGCCACCTCCGGACCGTGAACGCCCCCGCCCCCCCCCCCCCCCCCGCCGCTACTATTCTGTAGCGAGGGGGGGAGAACCGCGGTGACAGTGCTGCTGTGGCCACATCGCCACATCTGAGTGTAATCCGTCATGTAGCGATGGCCGATCTCCATCCTCTGTAGCGAGGGGGGGGGGAACAACCCCCCCCACACACACACACAGACACAGCCCTGAGTGTGACCTTTCATTAGAGCCCAAAATGAAGCTTCTACATTGAATCATTCAAAAGTTACAGACGTTTTTCCAAACTGTGCCATTTGGCACAATTTGGCACAGTTCGAAAACACCTGGGAACTACCTGAGAACAAAGCTGTGTAATATATTCATTTTTTGTGGTATTGTTACAAAATTTGGACCTCAGCTAGATAACACTTGGTTCTACATTGCTGTTGCATTTTCCAGCCTGGATCTGAAGCTGTGTGTTATTTGCAAGCATTTGTATCCAAAAAAACACCCAGGCCAAATTTATTTTCTTCAAGTTCAGTATGTTTAGATAACTCAGTGGCCGGAGCACTTGAGATTATGACTGTTTTGCCAAAAAATTCAAAGTGTTTTCTTTTAAATGAGACCAACCCCATGAAGATGCTGCAAAGGGTTGAAGAACAGCTTTCAATTTACTTTGGGCACATTATTTTTTGGCTTTTTTAGGAAAATTGACCGGAGTGCAAGGGGTTAATGAGAAAATTGTTGATGTGTTCAATACTTATTTCTCCGCTCTATCTATCTATCTATCTATCTATCTATCTATCTATCTATCTATCAGCAGCAATTTTCCTGAGTTAATCCTAAGCTAATTACTGTTTTTGATATAATGAATAAAACCTGAACATCCTATTCCTCAATGATTTATTGTTCCATCTGCATATTGTTTTACTTCAGACAATGGCATTTTTTGTAGTTTAACAAATTTTATACTGTATAGTGTGTACTATGTAAAGGTACATCTCAGTAAATTACAAATGTCACAGGCTGCACGGTGGCGCAGTGGTTTAGCACTGTGGCAGCACAGTTTTACCCTCGGCCGGGGGATCGCGGAGATCATGAGATCGTGGGTTCGATCCCAGCCCCCGACCAACAGTGAGCTGTGTGGAGTTTGCATGTTCTCCCCGTGTTGCGCGGGTTTACTCCGGGATTTCTCCGGTTTCCTCCCGCATACCAAAAACATGTAGGTTTAGGGCGCTCGCGCACGCAGCGACCAGCAGCCGGTGGCTTGTCACCAGACTGCAAACCAAGTCTACCTACGGGTACAAATAAGTAACAAAAAAAACAAAAAACAAAAAAAAAAGTCATTATTTTTAATTTTATTTTAAAAACTATTACCAATATCATAAAATTGATCTTTTTTAGTTATATTACAAAAAATAACTTTCATGTTCTAATTTACTGAGTTGCACTAGTAAACATTTTAACAGGAATATAAATTGTGAGCTGCTTCATCTGTTGCATGTTAAACATTATGCTCTGCACTGTGTGTTCATATATTCATATATTTATTCCATCCAGCTACAATGCTCTGCACTGTGTGTCTGTGTGTGTGTGTATATATATATATTTTATAGTAATACGTACATATGTATATTAGCTGCTCTTGCTTGCTTGTTTTTTTTTTTTTTTTTTTTTTTTTCTTGCCTTCTGATTGTTGCTCTGAGTGTTGCTATCCCTGTGCTGTTGCAATCCTGGAATTTCCCCGTTGTGGGACTAATAAAGGCTTATCTTATCTTATCTTATCTTATTATCACGGTGCCCCAGAAATCCGTCCAAACCCAGAACAATCTAGGCTCCTTCTGATGTCGGTTACCTCAGTGCTAACTTGAATCTGGTCTGCTTTCCCATTTAGTGGCAGGTTGAAGACAGCAAGGATGGGTTTTTGCACTCGTGTAGTTTCTTCCTTGGGCCGGTCCATTGCTCCACCCTGCTGGTTTGAAGTAGGCGAGTGGATCTTGAAGCTCGCATGACATTGGAACTTGTTTCAGCTCTCCGACGTAACCCGGAAGGGCGAGTTTTTTCACTCTGCACAGCACATGTGCTGTGGTGGCTTGGTGTCTTCTTCTGCTTTTTTCTTTAATTTTGGTTGAAAAGTGGCAGTGGGTGACCATGTGCGCCCCCACCTGGATGGTGATGCCACTACATTTGAAAAGGACTGCTGAGTTATCAATTAATTGACAACTAATTTAATTTAGTTGACTAAATTCTTGTCGACAATTAATCGAAAGTCAGTTCATCATTAACATCCCTAGTAGTAGTATTAGCATTATTAAATCTTATTATTAAAAATAAGCTCTTCTTAAATTAGCCTGTCTGTTAGGACTTGCCATCCTCACAATTACAGTTCTATAAATGAGAATCACTATAAAAAGCAGATGAATATAAGAGAAAAGAAAAACAAAAATCACTTGCATAAGGAGACAATCTTGAAATGTCAGATACTTGGGTGCTGAAAACAGTCACCTCAGTGTTTAAATCAATTAATAACATCGTTAAACCAAGCAGCTTTTATTTTCCTTAAATTTTTTACCATGCTTAGGCATTGTACTGGACATCAAGTGCTGTTCATTTCATGTAATATTTGACTTCTTGCACAAAAATGAAGAAACAACACACAACAAGCCCAGTTTCAGAAGCCATTGTGCACCTTGAAAGCTTCAAAAGAACCATGTGGGACTCGTTGGATGGGACAGGAGACCGTTGATTGCTGGCCCACCGTTGACAGAGTTTGTACCGTTGTCTGGGTGAGGTGTAATACCTATAAGTTTGACCCAGATCAAACTAAAAAAGCCGAAGTCTAGACCAAACAGGTTTTTGGTGTGAAAACACCCCATAATCTCCTCCTTAACTTTGGTGTAGTGGCGGAAACATGAGTGATACAGTCAGAAATCCAATTTCAGGGGACATGGCATTCAATAACCTTTGGTGGCTAACTGGGAAAATCCCTCCTAGAAGAACTCCTTTAGCCCACTATCACTGACAACTCCCCACAGGGGTGATTTTTCACATGCATGATGGGCATGTCTGTAGACAGGAAGTGACATAAGTTCCTCCAGAGGAAGCTCTTGGCTTTGGCATTGCCCTTCAGAAAAGAGCTCATTACCATTACCCCTCACACACAAGCCACTCCTGTTACTGAAAAAGACAGTGTGCATACACCTGTGTGGTCTGCGTGCCACTGCTGCGTTTGTGACAGATGAAATGCTTACTGACAGATTCAAGCACACTTGATAATATGTACGACAACGGCTCAAACCCCCCAATCCACCTCCACCACACCACTCACACTTCAAATGTAAAGAAAGAGAATGAGTGATGGCAAACAGATGAATAACTGGGATCTTGATTGATGGTGACTGAAAAGGAGCGGGTGACAGGATCAAAATCGAGATTTGAAGACTGGAAGAGGAGGATATTGTTGATGGTGACTGAGAAAACAGTAGGAACAAGATGGATAAGAAAGATGGAAAGACTGACATCCTGACAGTCGTGTATGATGGGGAGAAAGAGAGAGAGAGAGAGAGAGCGAGCTTCATTAAGAGTGTGTGTTTGTGCTCAGTCAACAGTCGCATATGTTTAATTTCCTGCTCAGGAAATAATTGCACTCGCCTGTCAGTCACCCCCCCCCACACACACACACACTTTTGTGATATTTTAAATATGGTGTTGAATACTTGGTCTTATATTTAGTCATACTGAGATGCTGCCGTTCTCCTTTGCATTTGAAGCTGTTATTAAAGCCAGTCTGTGTTTCCAGCTGCCTGTCCACTTATCAGCTGTTGTGTTCATCATGAGAAAAAAATCACTGCTTCTCATTACCTCTGTGCTTTTGATGGTCTTTATCAGACCATTAGCTGGATTACAAAAAAAATGCTGATTTGATTTCAATGAAATTTGTTGAAAGTGTGGCACTTTTTTTTTTTAAGTTTTCTTATAATTGTGTTTGGAACATGAGGATGAAATTCAGACATCCAGATGAGGGTGTGTACAACATGGTGTATATGAGTTCAGATTCAAGTCTGAACGTTCCCTGGAGTTCAATTAAAACCAGCATTAAATGGACTTCTTTACACACCCGTCTTTACACAGGATGTATTATAGTATGATGATATTTGTCCAGCAAACTCGTCCCGCAGTTTTCAAGCTAGAACATTTTCATTTCACACTGTCTTTATACATGTATTGAAGATGTGCCTATTGTAGGGGATTAAATGATTTTCTGATTTTTTTCTCTAAATTTGTTCCACGTTGAATTGTAGATTGTTTGCTTAAACTCTTTGCAATTACATGGCTATTAGTTTTATTACAGATCTTGATTATATTGACTCTTGAATTTGTAATAGAGTTTTCATTTGTTGGTGTGCACTATCGATCATGCCAGGGGTCACCAACTGGCTGACTCCTGTCCGGATCCGGACCTCGAGAGTCCTCCATCCAGACTCTTAAGTTTTTTAATATAACTTGGGAAAAATTATACTGAACTAAAAAGCAGAACTGAAGTGCTGAATCGGCGGTGGCCGCCCGGACATTTTATGGTGGGGGACCTTGGACGTTCTCCATGGGATACAGCGGGAAGTAAAATCATCGTTTTGCTGCGAGTGGACAGCCACACTTCCTTCTCGGGGTAACCCACGGAATGAAGCGTTGCTGTGAAATTGTGTCCACCACCACTCTGGCTGCCTGCGATGGTACGGGTCCATTCGGGGGTTTGTTGACAGAAGGTTCTGCTACTCCTCCACACCTTCCTGGGACAGCATCCCTGTTGGGCTGCATGACATTGTTTACAGAGGTACTTTCCGTGACCCTCTGATATCATGTAAAAAGAATAATTTGCTCTGTGTGTTACTGAACATGAGAAGTTCCACAAATCCACCTCCTCTCTCCCTGTGACAGAGTGTTACCCAGACAGACCTAGATGAAGTTAAAAAGATAAAGACATTGTTGACATTAAAAAACCTCCAAAAGAATTCTGTAGTGTGGACTCAATTATATTTTCTGTCCCCATTTAGGCTTACAGTTTGAAACGTCTTTTAATACTGAAAATATAGTAGAGAGGCAGACTTTTGTGAGATTTAGTTTTTTAAAATATTACTCTTTTTACGTGTATGTAATTTAGTTTGTCCATCCATCCATCCATCCATCTTTACCGCTTTTCCGGAGGTCCGGGTCGTGGAGGCAGCAGTTCAAGCAGAGAAGCCCAGACTTCCCTCTCCCCAGCCACCTGCTCCAGCTCTTCAGACAGGATACCAAGGTGTTCCCAGACCAGCTGGGAGACATAGTCTCTCCACCGAGTCCTGGGTCTGCCCTGGGGTCTCCTCCCAGTGGGACGTGCCTGAAACACCTCAAGTGGGAGGCGTCCAGGAGGCATCCTAATCAGATGTCCATATCACCTCAACTGACTCCTTTCAATGTGGAGGAGCAGTGGTTCTACTCTGAGCCTCTCCCGGGTGACTGAGCTCCTCACCCTATCTCTGAGGGTGAGTCCAGCAATCCTACGGAGAAAGCTCATTTCAGCCACTTGTATCCGCGATCTTGTTCTTTCGGTCATTACCCAAAGCTCATGACCATAGGTGAGAGTAGGAATGTAGATTGACTGGTAAATTGACAGCTTTGCCTTAGAACTAAGCTCCCTCTTCACCACAACAGACCGGTACAACATCCGCATCACTGCAGATGCTGCTCCAATCCATCTGTCAACCTCTCTCTCTCCATTCTCCCCTCACTCGTGAACAAGACCCCAAGATACTTAAACTCCTCCACTTGGGGCAGGAACCTGTCCCCAACCCAGAGAGGACAATCCACCTTTTTCCGGCTGAGGACCATGGACTCGGACTTGGAGGTGCTGATTTTCATCCCAGCCGCTTCACACTCAGCGGCAAACCGTCCCAGCAAGAGCTGTAGGTCATTTAGTTTGTGTTCTCCTGTAAAACTTAACATTTTTAGGATTTAAGTTGTAGATTTTAGAATTTTAAAGCTTTTATTTGCAGTCAAAAACACATTTATTTAGTGTTCCCCTGTATTATTATGATTAAATTGTTACGTTTTATTTGAAACTGAGCAAAGAATTTATTTGACTTTTAGTTTAAAAAATAATACACAACTAAAAGCAGCTAAAACATCTGCTTAATAAAATAATGTGCAAAAGCAAATGACATTGGCCTGCTGAAGATAGCTGTGGTCTTCTGAAAGAATATTCATGAAAAGATGACAGTTCTTAAAAGCACACTGATTAAGAAAATTAAGAGACAATGATAATCCATATCCACACACACGGCAAGAATAGTTCTTTTGACATACCATGTCAATGTACTTTAAAAAAAAAACTAAACAAAACAAACAAAAAAACTTATGACTGACTTGAGTAGACATCAATTATCCCCAGTTGGAGGAAGTCATCTGACACAGCGTGAGGAAACTCAAACTCTGAAAATATGCCATTATGCTGAACATAAACTACAAGAGATGGAGAATGATATTGATCCTGATAACCACTTTTTCAATAATATTCATAACCATTGTGAATATTACACTGAAAAGCAATTCAAAAGTCAAGTGCAACTAGATGGCAAACTATCAATAATACACTTCAACAGCAGAAGTCTTAACAAAAACTTTCCACAGATTCAGGACTATTTAAAACAGCTAGACAGAAAATTTACAGCTATCGCAGTCTCTGAAACTTGGCTTAATGAAGAGCAGGCTCCCCTGATGGCAATAGAGGGATATCAGATGTTTCATATTAACAGATCTCAAAAAAGGGTGGTGGTGTTGCACTGTATACTGATGACCTGTATAGGTGTAAACTTGTAAATGGAATGTCCTTTGCACTACCAGGGATTTTGGATTGTGTTACTGTTGAGATTGACCAAGATAAAACAAAAAATCTAATTATAAGTTGTATATATAGAATGCCGGGAACTTGCATTGAGACATTCAGAGATAAATTAGTCGAGCTGTACAATAATATTACTAGTAAGAAAATGGTAGTAATTTGTGGAGATTTCAATATTGATTTACTAAATCCATATCAACAAAATGTAATTACAGAGTTCATGAATTCTATGTACAGCATGAGTCTATATCCCACAATAACACATCCCAGTAGAATCACATTTCACACTGCTACACTTATTGACAACCTGTTTGTTAATATTATTGATAAGAAAATAGAAAGTGGATTATTGATAAATGATATAAGTGACCACTTGCCAACCTTTACACTTATCCATGGCCACACGGGGGCCAATACAGAAAAAAATTTAAAATCGTTCAGATACAAATCACAAAATGCAATCAGTTCTTTTAAAGAGGACTTGCTGAAGCAAGACTGGACAAAAGTCTATGTATCAGATGTAAATGAAGCCTATGACACATTTATAAACATTGTAACCACTCTTTATGAAAAAAAATTGTCCATTAGTAAAGAAAAAGCTTAAACATAAATTTGCCGATAAGCCATGGTTAACCAAAGGATTACAAAAGGCGTGTAAAAAGAAAAATTTATTATATAAAGCTTTCCTAAAGAAAAGGACAAAAGAAGCAGAACAGCGGTATAAAACATACAAAAATAAGTTAACATATATAATAAGATGTAGTAAGAGAGACTATTACAGTAAAGAACTGGAGAAAAACAGAGACAATATTAAAAATACATGGACAATACTTAACCATATTCTTGGAAATAAAAACAGAAATACAAGCTACCCAACCGATTTTTCAAAAAAATAATAAAACGACTCAGAGTGTGAATGCAGCTTCACCTGCAGATGAATTTAATAACTTTTTTGTTAACATTGGTCCTAATTTGGCTCGAGAAATACCCATTACGGCACCTACAGGTGATACAATAAGCAACAACACTGCTATAAAAGACTCCATTTTCATAAAGAACACAGACGAGAGAGAGGTCATTGAAATTGTTAAATCGTTTAAAAGTAAAACATCTACGGACTGTGATGGTATTGACATGCTCTTAGTCAAAACTATTATTGAATCCTTAGTGAAACCACTGACGTATATCTGTAACCTGTCTCTCCAAACAGGTATATTTCCCAATGCAATGAAAATAGCTAAAGTAATTCCGATATACAAGACGGGTGACAGAGGGGAATTCTCAAACTATAGACCAATTTCACTATTGCCGCAATTTTCCAAGATACTTGAAAAAATATTCTATGAGAGAATTGACAACTTCATACTGAAGAATAATTTATTGTGTGAGCAGCAATATGGGTTCAGACACAAGAGGACAACTGCATTTGCTCTAATGGAATTTATAGAAAAAATATCAACTGCCATTGAAAATAAAGAGTATTCAGTTGGGGTATTCCTGGATCTTAAAAAAGCATTTGATACAGTGGATCATAATTTATTATTAAAGAAACTACAAAATTGTGGTATTAGAGGGGTAGCACTGTCCTGGTTATGTAGTTACTTAAAGAATAGATATCAGTATGTATGTGTTGGTAACAAAAACTCACAGTTACTGAAGGTTACTTGTGGAGTCCCACAGGGTTCAGTTTGGGGGCCATTGTTATTCAATATGTATATAAATGATATATGTAAAGTTTCAGAAAAAATGGATTTAATATTGTTTGCCTATGACACTAATCTATTATGCAGTGGAAGCAATTTGGAACAACTTTTGGATACACTCGGAAAGGAATTAGGAAAGCTTAAACTGTGGTTTGATTCAAACAAATTAACGCTCAATTTAAGTAAGACAAAATTTATAGTTTTTAACAACCATCACAACAACTTAGTATCTAAACTCAGTGTAAATGGTGTAGAGATTGAAATGGTGTCCGAAACTAAATTTCTTGGAGTAATAATTGATAATAAACTGTGTTGAAAGTCACATATTAATTATATTAAAGGTAAAATATCCAAATCAATTGCAATACTACACAGAGTGAAATATTTGCTGAATCAACCCACACTATATACCTTGTATCATTCATTAATACTCCCATACATGACATATGGGGGGCTGCACGGTGGCGCAGTGGTTTAGCACTGTGGCAGCACAGTTTTACCCTCGGCCGGGGGACCGCGGGGATCATGAGATCGTGGGTTCGATCCCAGCCCCCGACCAACAGTGAGCTGTGTGGAGTTTGCATGTTCTCCCCGTGTTGCACGGGTTTACTCCGGGATTTCTCCGGTTTCCTCCCGCACACCAAAAACATGTAGGTTTAGGGCGCTCGCGCACGCAGCGACCAGCAGCCGGTGGCTTGTCACCAGACTGCAAACCAAGTCTACCTACGGGTACAAATAAGTAACAAAAAAAAAAAATAAAAAAAAAATATTGTACTGAAGTATGGGGAAATACATATAAGACAAACATATATCCAGTCTTTATGCTTCAGAAGAGAGCTATTAGAATAATAAACAAAGCTGCTTACAGGGAACCAACAAACCCACTTTTTCTTAAATTAAAAGCTCTCAAGTTGAAAGATCTGGTTGACTTTAAAACTGCAGTGATAATGTTTAAAATGAAGAATCTATCACTGCCCGCAAATATCCAAAAGTTGTTCCAAATAAGAGAGAAACAATATGATTTCAGAGGAACATGTATATTTCAAAAACCTTCAGTGAGAACTACCACCAAGCAACACTGTGTTTCAGTGCAAGGAGTCAGATTATGGAACGATTTTGGACCTGAATTAAAATCATGTACAACGCTTGGACAATTTAAGCAAAAACTAAAGGAAGAAATACTCCAAACATTTATACAAGATGACAAGTAAAATCACATAAGGATTGTCATACCCAGTCTGCGTTGTGTTGTAGCTTAGTTTTTTTGTCACATTTTGTCTTAGCTTTGTTCTGTATTGTAATCGCTCTTGTTTTGTTTTTCTTTTGAATTCTTGGATGGAATATGGGTGGGCAATATAAGCTGCGGCTTCAGCCATCACCCATTTCGGATAACTTATGTTGAACTGTATAATCAGAGGAGTTATTGTCTAATTTGACCTTGTTGGATTTTCTTTCCCCCTTTGTTATATTATTCAGTTTCTTTTAATCTGTACTTTTAATCTATCCGAAATAAAGATTCATTCATTCATTCATTCATTCATTCATTCATTCACATTTTCAGATAAATTTTTTCCATGTGACTTGTCACATTTCTCTTCAATTTTTATTAAAAGATATCTGAAGTAAATTCATGGGTCGTTGCAAACACTTGGCTTTAAAAGTACCAAGCTGTCACACAGTGAGAGGAAAATATCCTGGGGGAAAAAAACAAAAAAAAACAAAAAAATGCATTGAGAATCGTTTTAGAAACAGATCAGAGACCCTGAATCATAATTGTATCATCAGGTGCCTAAAGATCCCCAGCCCTAATTTGGACCTCAGCTGGGGAGGAGAACTGACTTATCGGACCTCTTGCACTTTTAGTTGGTGACCCCTGCTATAGACGGACGTATAATATGTTGTATGGGGCTCTTGTTCAGTGATTTTGTGCATGAATTTGAGTACTTGGAGTGGCTGTTGATTCAAAAACTCTGATAAAAGGCAGAGCACTGTCACTTTGTTCCAGTCAGACATAATGGCAGTGGGAGTAGATGTTTCCCTGTGAGCATCCAAAGCCATACAGCAACAGCTCAGGTATCTTAGCGGGGCAACTGTGGATTCTATGGCTACTCTCTCTATATTCTACTCACCCCACTAGATATCTGTATTCCCCAGCTGGTTTATTAGTCCACACCAGAGCATATCCCTCATCTCTAGGCATTGCTGTGACTTATTTTGTTATATTTTGGCCAAAATAGTCTTGTAATCATGTCTGTAACAGAGTTAGCCTAACTTAGCTACCATGGTTTTTATGGCTGCTCTTTATATACAGTATTCTGCTCACCCTATTAGATATTTGTTTTCCCAGCTGCTTCATTAATCCACAGTGGTAATTTTATACCTCTCTTCCAGGCATTATTCTGGCTTTTGGTATTATATACACTACCGTTCAAAAGTTTGGGGTCACTTAGAAATTTCCTTATTTTTGAAAGAAAAGCACTTTTTTTCAATGAAGATAACTTTAAACTAATCAGAAATACACTCTATACATTGCTAATGTGGTAAATGACTATTCTAGCTGCAAATGTCTGAATTTTTGGTGCAATATCTAGATAGGTGTATAGAGGCCCATTTCCAGCAACTATCACTCCAGTGTTCTAACGGTACAATGTGTTTGCTCATTGCGTCAGAAGGCTAATGGATGATTAGAAAACCCTTGTGCAATCATCTTAGGTCTGCAATGCTGTAACTGCTTCAAATGGAGGATTCTTTGACGAAAGCAAAGTTTGAAGGAAAAAATTATTATTTCAAATACAAATCATTATTTCTAACTTTGTCAATGTCTCGACTATATTTTCTATTCATTTTACAACTCATGGTGGTAAATAAGTGTGACTTTTCATGGAAAACACAAAATAATTGTCTGGGTGACCCCAAACTTTTGAACGGTAGTGTATAGGCCCTAGGATCACACCAGCAGACACACTAGTTGAGTTAACCTCCTGCTTACTATGCCCGAATTGCACATTGGCACGTGTCCTTGTCAGGTCAGGCACTGGTTTGCTTGCTACCGGATAACCATGAAAACCGGTAGTACCTGTCTCAAGGGTGAGGCCATTGGCGACTCAACCGGCAACCCCGCCCTTCCAAAGGTGTAGAGGGTGAAACTGGTCATCCTGGCAGAACTCAAAACAATATCTGTCACAGGTCTGTGGTGGACCACTCCCAGTTACACGGGGTGAGACTGGACGTACTGGCAGATAAGCACATCTGTCGCAAAGTCTATGGTGGACTTTTGCCAGTCGGTGCATCGGGACATGCAATACACAAAGAGCAGAGATAAACAAACCTATCATCTGGTCAGTCACTGCAACAGATAATGGAGTCAGTTCTGTCTTGGCTTGTCCTTGCCACTGATAATACCTCTATCTGGCGGCTAGTCCATCAAGAGCTAGCGGTACTCAAATACTTTGCAAGCAGTTTCATGAAATGGTCAGTCAGAAAGCAACTCATACCGGCTCGGACGTCGCCCGGGTTAAGAATGTCGGGAGTTCCTGGCAGCGCAAGGCGAAGGATAGAGCTGTGTGGAGGAATCTGATCAGACCTAAATGAAACAGTCATTGTCGCCCCCGACAGACTGCTATGATGATGATGATGATGATGATGATGATGACTATGCCCTGCAGACCAGTCATATCCTATGGACCGCTCAAACCACACACATCTTGTGCTTTTACCCTATCACATTTAACAAATTTCATGTCAGTTCGAACTGTGTCTGACAATCGGATCTAACTGTTGGCGTCAACAACAGATCTCAAAAGTGACGAAAAACAGGGAGGATGGGGTACCAAAAAAAAACATGCACTGAAATGGGTTGTTATGGTGTAACTTTGACCCGAAATACTGATTAAACAGTGACTGGAATTTCAAGACACAGGTAATAATAATGGTTTACATTTATATAGCGCCTTTCAAGAAACCTAAGGCGCTTTACAATGAAAATCCATTATTCATTCACTCCACAGACGGACAATGATAGTGGTAAACTACTGCTGTAGCCTCAGCTGCCCTGGGATGGACTGATGGAAACATGGCTGCCAATCTGTGCCAACGGCCTCTCTGACCACTACTGAACATTTATACACATTCATACCCAGTGTCATGGACACTGGAGGCGAGGTGGGTAAAGTGTCTTACCCAGGGACACAACAGCAGGATGACTGGGGAGAGTGGGATTCGAACCACCAACCCTCTGGTTATTGAACAACCTGTTCTACCTCCTGAGCCTCTGGTACTTTTAAGTACCTTTATATAGAGAGCCAAAGTCACGCCCCCTCTACCTCTGCATACAGTAAAGATAATTAAAAGGCCATCATAATAATAAGATAGTTAAAAGGCCATTATTTACATGGCAGGGTCATGTTTGACCGAAAAATCTCCAATGCATTTCATCAGGGAGTCAAGCAGAATTCATGGAGCCATTAGGCCCTTTTCTAGTGTTGTTCCATCATTCTATTGATGTATGCCCAAATATGGTGGAGTTTTTAGGCCAAACATAACAATGCCATAGAAATAAAGGTGTTTTAATTATTTTTAAAAAAAGAGTGCCATGGAAAGGAAAGTTTTTTGGTATTGACATTACTTTTCATTCATTCATCTTCTTCTGCTTAATCCTTTTCGGGTCGCGGGAGGGGCTGGAGCCTATCCCAGCATCTTTGGGCGAGAGGCAGGGCACACCCTGGACAGATCGCCAGTCCATCGCAGGGCCAACACAGAGAGACAGACAACCATTCACTCTCACAGTCATACCTAAGGACAATTAAGAATCCCCAGTTTGGTGCCAGTTAACCTAACTTGCATGTTTTTGGCATGTGGGAGGAAACCGGAGAAATCCCGGAGTAAACCCACGCAGGCACCGGGAGAACATGCAAACTCCACACAGATCACTGTTGGTCGGGGGCTGGGATCGAACGCAGGATCCCCCGGCCAAGGGTGAGTTGCTGTGCTGCCGCAGTGCTAACCACTCCGCCACTACTCCGCCCAAACATTACTTTATAGATTTTTTTTCAGTGACATTTAAAGAATTTATTGTTTTCTTGTTCTTTCTGTTTTGTTTTTTGGTGGGGGGGTAATTTTTTTTTCCAAAAAGCCAGCTTTTACTGGGCCATTATTACATTTACATTATAATAATAAAAGGGTGAAAAAAAATCAGTGTATTGTAAATCCTTATTTTGGATTGTTAGGGAATATTCTAATAATTTGAAATACTAGATTTCTGATTTTATTAAGTTTATAAATCGTACGTAAAACAAAACAAGCTTAAAATGTTTTTCTTTACTTGTAAGGATATAAAATATATAGTGGTGTTGGCATTATTGTGTTAATCGCCCATTAATGCTTCGCCCCTGTTAACGGTGACAAATTTTGTGATTGCAGTTAATGGCAGTTAACGGCAGAAAGCGCAAACTGTACCTTTATTGGCCTTGCGGCACTCTGTGTGGCTTAGCTCTGTAGCCATCAACACTGGCCACACCATACAGACATTGTGAAGTCAAACAAGCTGGATTACAGCCATGGAAAATCCCCAAAAGGCTGTCATGTTTAAGTTTATCTGTTGGAGCTCTCACCTGGATAATTGTCACAGTTTCCTTCAAAACTTCTTCTTTGGAAGTAAGCTAACCAGTTAGCATCTGTGTGTAACAGCTACATGCTTTGTCGCTCGCTGACACAGCAGCTGACACAGAAACTCCTCAGCTTTGGATTAAACTGTCGGCATGTGAGTACCATAGTACCAGTGTAAAATTCTCAAGCTGTGTTTGTAATGTTCGTTTACTCCCACGCCCTGTTTTTGTGGTGCAGTGGGGATGTCACAAGCGAGATAGTTGCCTGTTCATGTTTACAATTTTTCTGCTAAAAGAGAAATTGTGACACACAAGGTCCCTTGTTTTGTGTTGAGCTGCTTAAAAGCTGTGGATGTTTGCTATGGGAGAAAGCGCAAGCTCCATTCGTGGCTACTGGCTAGTTGGATGCTGAGTTGTCTTGCAGTGACATTACTGAGCCTTGGCATTCTGTTGTTTGCACATGCAGTAATACTTTTGAGAGTTTTCTGGAGAATATTCTGGGTAGTTGTTTTCATTTTGGATATGTTGAGGGCTTTAATAAACCTGCAGGTGAAGAAAGAAAGCATATTTGTCCACTCCCATGTTTATAACAGTATGAGAAACTTGAAAAATTACCAACTGAAGGTACACTGTATCTGAATGGAAAAACATGTGATTACCGTGTTATTAATTGCGATTAACTCAACATTCCAAAAGATTAATCGCGATCAAAAATTTTAATTGTCCAACACCACTAAAAATATTTGAAAGTTTTCTTTTGGAATTAAATTATAAAACATAAATGTTTCTTTTGATATAGTAACTCTTTGAGAGGCACCTGCGCTTAAGTAGTTTTTTTGTTGATAATTCTAACTTGTACTAAAGTAAAGCTACGGTCACAAATGCCCTTACGAATGGCTGAGAACACCGTAGGAACAATTTTTGGACTATTTTGGACGGCCTTCTTAAGGCAGCTGTAGGACAATCCAACATTCATAGACCGTTTGCAAGTTTATGGCTAGGTCGATGGTCTTGTCCAAGATTTCTACGAATGCCCCAAGAAGACCCCTCATTGTAGGGCGTATGGATGCCATAGGAACAACGTAAGAACTGTACAAGATGTTGGCTGTAAGTATGCATCAAGAACACTTTAACTTGTTCTTGAGGGCCCTCTACAGCGGCTGTAGGAAACAGCAATTCGTACAGCATGCGTAAGGCAGTAGTGAGGCGCTCATCAGGTGGAAGTTCGTCATTCGTGCGACATTTGTGCTTACAAAATGTGCCGAAAGCCATAAGATCTTCCTACCAATGATTTGAGAGTGCCGTGAGTTGCACAGAAATTTTTGTTAGATGGCAGTAAGTATGCTTTAGGAAGATCTCAAGGCACCTTTAGGAAGACCGTAAGAACTCCAGGGCCATCGTATAACAGAAAAGCACCTCATTTCTCAAGAATGCCTCAAGTCGCTCTTGCGAATTGAACGGCAGTCGTAAGAAACTATGCCCCCCATAGCACTGCAAACTCCAGAATTCATAGGAACTGGAAGATTCTTATGAACTCGTCATTCATAAGAATCTTTGTGACCATAGCTTAATTAATATCATCATGAGATAACACTACTTTTACTTGAGTACATCTGTTTGTCTTCCTCAAGTGTGATATATGTTTTTGAATAGTTCATGGAGGTATTAGCCACTTAACATGGTAACACTCTCTTAAATGCCTCCTAGCTTGTTATTGGAGCACATGTAGATTCAGTTAACCCATGTACAGTGTTACCAGTGCTCCACACTGTTTGCCATTCCCAAAAATCAACCTTTTTTGATGCGTCAAAAAATCTGTTTTTTTGACAGTTTAATCTTCTTGAATAGTCTCTTATTTTTTTAATGCTACTTTGAATTTATAGACCTTTCCTTGTCATTCTGTCAAGAAATGCATAGAAGGCAATAAAAAATAATTAATGGTTTAGATTTTTGGCTGCTGACTGGAAGGATAAAAAAGCTTTAGAGAGATTATAAAAGGAACTTTCTTCATTTCACAACTTTGTGATTTTCTTTTCAGTTCCACCTCTCCAAAACATGTCATTTCCCATGAGAATAAATAATCCGTCTAAAGCATGTATCTCTGATTTTTTTGTTCTTCTGTTTGTTTTTTTCTAGACTAAGTGTTAAGCTAATTGGTCTGTCATGAGAATAGTTGGTGTCTGCATCAGCTGGAAACCAAAGGTGTTTTCAGCAGCCATCTGCAGTCGTGTGAAAAAGTGTTTGCCCCCTTCTTGATTTCTCATTTTTTTGTATGTTTGTCAAATGTTTCAGATCATCAAACAAACTTAAATATTAAACAAAGATAACACAAGTAAACACAAAATGCAGTTTTTAAATGAAGGTGTTTATTATTAAGGGGAAAAAAATCCAAAACTACATGGCCCTGTGTGAAAAAGTGATTGCCCCCTAAACCTAATAACTGGTTGGGCCACCCTTAGCAGCAACAACTGCAATCAAGTGTTTGTGATGACTGGCAATGAGTCTTTTACAGCGCTGTGGAGGAATTTTGGCCCACTCATCTTTGCAGAATTGTTGTAATTCAGCTACATTGGAGGGTTTTTGAGTAGGAACCGCCTTTTTAAGGTCATGCCACAGCATCTCAATTGGCATCAGGTAAGGACTTTGACTAGGCCACTCCAGAGTCTTCATTTTGTTCTTTTTAAGCCATTCAGAGGTGGACTTGCTGGTGTGTTTTGGATCATTGTCCTGCTGCAGAACCCAAGTGCGCTTCAGTTTGAGGTCACAAACAGATGGCCGGACATTCTCCCTCATGATTTTTTGGTAGACAGCAGAATTCGTGGTTCCATTTACCACAGCAAGACTTCCAGGTCCTGAAGCAGCAAAACAGCCCCAGACCGTCACACTACCGCTACCATATTTTTACTGTTGATATGATGTTCCTTTTCTGAAATGCTGTGTTACTTTTATGCCGGCTGTAATGGGACACACATCTTCCAAAAAGTTCAGCTTTGTCTCATCAGTCCACAGCGTATTTTCCCAAAAGTCTTGGGGATCAAGATCAAGATGTTTTCTGGCAAAACTGAGATGAGCCTTTATGTTCTTTTTACTCAGCAGTGGTTTTCAACTTGGAACTCTGCCATGCAGGCCATTTTTGCCCAGTCTCTTTCTTATGGTGGAGTCATGAACACTGACCTTAACTGAGGCAAGTGAGGCCTTCAGTTCTTTGGATGCTGTTTTGGGGTCTTACCGTGACGACTCTTGGATGAGTCGTTGCTGCACTCTTGTGGTAATTTTGGTCAGGCGGCCACTCCTAGGAAGGTTCACCACTGTTTCATGTTTTTGCCATTTGTGGATAATGGCTCTCACTGTGGTTTGCTGGAGTCCCAAAGCTATAGAAATGGCTTCATAACCTTTTCCAGACTGATAGATCTCATTTACTTTGTTTCTCATTTGTTCCTGAATTTGTTTGGATCCCAGCATGATGTCTAGCTTTTGAGGATCTTCTGTTCTACTTCACTTTGTCAGACAGGTCCTATTTAAGTGATTTCTTGATTGAGAACAGGTGTGGCAATAGTTAGGCCTGGGTGTGGCTATAGAAATTGAACTCAGTTTTCCAAAGATGTGATAAACCACAGTTAATTTATGTTTTAACGGGGTGAATCACTTTTTCACACAGGGCCATGTAGGTTTGGATTTTTTTTTACTCTTAATAATAAACACCTTCATTTAAAAACTGGGTTTTGTATTTACTTGTGTTATCTTTGTCTCATATTTAAATTTGTTTAATCTGAAACATTTAAGTGTGACAAACATACAAAAAAACATCCGGTTCCGCCGGACCGGCGGCGCCACACGAGTTGGCTGCCCGTTGCAACAGCCTTTTTTTAATCTTCCTTCTTCTTTCTACACCTTTCACTCTGTACATATATCACGGACGCACGGATCGCCCCGGGGATCTCCCGGGTCGGCGGACGGAGCCACTGTTTGCAGCGGGAGTCGTTGCAGCGGGGAGGAGCTGGTGCTAGCTAGCACTTGGCCACCACTCGGTGCTAATGGGAAACTCGACATACCGGGAGCTGTAGCGAAAACGACGTGGGTGGCGGGCTGAAGTTTAGGCGGCGTGCAAGAAATATAAGACAGAATAATAAAGAGCGATGGCAAGAACCAAGCAGACCGCCCGTAAAAATCTACTGGAGGAAGAAGCCCCCCAGGAGGCAGCTAGCCACCAGGGCTGCTCGGAGAGGCGCTCCGGCCACCGGCGGAGTGAAGAAGCCTCACCGTTACAGGCCCGTGGCTCTGAGAGAGATCCGTCACTACCAGAAATCCACGGAGCTGCTCATCCGTAGGCTGCCCGTCCAGCGCCTGGTGAGGGAGATCGCTCAGGACTTCAAGACCCACCTGCGCTTCCTGAGCTTCGCTGTCATGGCTCTGCAGGAGACCAGAGAGGCCTACCTGGTGGTCTCTTCTTCGCTAAGAGGGTCACCATCATGCCCAAAGACTTCCAGCTGGCCAGCCGCATCCGCGGAGAGAGAACTTATACTTTCTGCTGCACATTCACCAACCATAATGCTCCGCACTGTGTGTCTATATATATATACAGTATATTTATAGTAATATGTACATATGTTTACTAGATGTTCTTGTTTTTTTTCTTGCCTTCTGATTATTGCTCTGAGTGTTGCTATCCCTGTGCTGTTGCAATCCTGGAATTTCCCCATTGTGGGACTAATAAAGGCTTATCTTATCTTATCTTAAAATGAGACATCAGGAAGGGGGCAAACACTTTTTCACACCGCTGTATAGTGTGATGGGACAGGTGAGTGTAGTGGTTGACAGTGTGGTATGGCATTAATGATGTCTAACTACCTTACTGGTGGCCTAGTTGATAGAGCATTCGCCCCACAACCGGGAGGTTGGGGGTTCAAGTCCCAGCTGGGTCATACCAAAGACCATATAAATAAAAATGGTACTTCCTGCCTTACAGCTTGGTGCTCGGCATAATAGAATGGGGGAAGGAGAAGTTGTTTGTGGTGGTGCCTTGCATGGCAGTAGCCCCTCTGATTCTAGATTTGATTAACATTGTAGATAGGAGAAAAGTAATTTTTTTGTACTGTACATGATCGGCTGTATGGATTGAATGACAATAAAGTTGGCTTCTTCTTCTAAACCATTCCCTAATTTAAAACATAACTCCTCTTCCTTCTCCCAACCTCTGTTTCCACCTTCCAGGCTGCTGTGTTGCCATGGTAACGCCATCATGATGGTCTTTCAGTGGGGCTCACAGTCCCGTCTCTGTGTCCTAGACCCTGCCAAGGACATAAATACCACTAATTAAAGCACCATAATTAATGCTGCTGCTTCTCATTCTTCTTCCTGTTGCTGCATAGCTGCCTGCACACTTCACAGCACTCTGCTGGTGTGGGTAGACCATGGGTCTACAATCTGTGGTTCTGGAGCCCATTGCTATTGGACTGTTCCTTCTACCAAAACAAAGGAAAGAAAGAAACATTTGCACATTTAAAATAATCAATGTAAATTTTGAGGAAAAAAAAGCTTTACACCTTACAAGAATTTTGATTAAAGCAAATGGCAAATTTTCAAGAAAATATCCAAAACATTTTGCAAGTTTAAAAGAAAAACTTGATAAATTTGCTGTTTTGTTATCTTGTAAATTGTAAATTGAAGATTTTTTTAATTTCATTTGAAGAAGTAAAATTTACAAGAAAAAGGTGGAATGTAATTTCATGAAAAAGATTATTGAAGAAAGATAAACAACAAATTAAGGGAAAAACTGCACATTTTCTTAGAATAAAGGTGGGAAACATACTAGGAAAAAGCAGTAAATGTAGAAGCAAAAAACCCTCCACAAATTTCAAGAACAAAAAACTGTCACCAGCTCCTGCTCATCAGACCCAGAGATCACTCTTCGCCTGCAGCTGTCTTGCAGTGCTTTCGGCTGACCCCAGAGAGTCTGGCGGAGTGGGAAGATCTGCAGGACCACAAAGCTGCAAATCTTTAACACCTGTGTGATCCCCATCCTCCTTTACAGGTCTGAGACCTGGACCCTCTCCACCACAACCACCCACCATCTGGATACATTCATCGGACCTGCCTCCGTAACATCCTTGGCATCCGATGGTTCCACCACACCACAAACAATGAGTTCTACAGGAGGGCTGGCTGCCCCATCCCCATCAGAAGAGGGAGGCTGCGGCTCCTCAGCCACGTGGCCAGGTTGGAAGACGGGACACCGGCCAAGCAGGCCCTCTCTGCCCACTCTCCACCCCCAGGGCTGGCATCGCCCCCGAGGTTGGCCTAGACTGTACTGGAAGACCCAGGTTGCAATAATAAGACCTCTGGCCAACCTCATCGCCCTAGCCCAAGATCGCCCTGCCTTCAGACGATTGGCTGCAACGTGACCTAAATTGTGCTGCTGGGTGTCTTGGCCAGGACGTTTTTCTAGAAGAGATTCTTAATTTCAGTTAGTCAGTCCGCCAAGGTCTCCGCCTTTGACCGCCACCTAATCCACATGGCACCGGACCCCCATGATCCCTCCTGCAGGTGGTAAGCCCACTGGAGGGTGGACCCATGTAACTCCTTCGGGCTGAGCCCGGCCGAGTCCCATGGGTGGAAACCCGGCCACCCGACGCTAGCCTTGGAGCCCCTCCCCCAGGCCTGGCTCCAGGGTGGGGCCCCGGTAACCCCATACCGGGCGGGGTACACTGAATCCTTGATATACAATTTATCATGAGAGTCTGTTGGATCGTTCTTAGTCTGCCCCTTCACCCAGGACCAGTTTGTCTTGGGAGACCCTATCAGAGGCAAATTGCCCCGGACAACATAGCTCCTGGGATCACTGGGGCACGCAAACCCCACCACCACGATAAGGTGACGATCCATGAGGGGGTGACGATCCATGAGTCAGTTGAGGTGGTATGGGCATCTGATTAGGATGCCTCCTGGACGCCTCCCACTTGAGGTGTTTCAGGCACGTCCCACTGGGAGGAGACCCTGGGGCAGACCCAGGACTCGGTGGAGAGACTATGTCTCCCAGCTGGTCTGGGAACGCCTTGGTATCCCCTCTGAAGAGCTGGAGCAGGTGGCTGGGGAGAGGGAAGTCTGGGCTTCTCTGCTTGAACTGCTGCCTCCACGACCCCGACCGCCGGAAAAGCGGTAGAAGATGGATGGATGGAATTTCAGTTAGTCTTATAATGTAGGTTTAATAATTTGAAAAAATCCAAAAATTTACAAGAAAAGCTGCAAAATTATCTGAAAAAAAAAATTAATTTACAAGGAAAAAGTAATAAGAATTAAAATCTGAGAAAGAAGTAGTTCAAATTTACAAGGCAAGCTGCAAATTTATGAAAAAAGTTTGCAAATATACAGTACATGAAAAAGTTCAACATTTTTTAGGAAAGGTCACATTTCTAAAAAAAAAAAAATGCTGATGCAGTTTATGGAGTGAGACAAAAGACTGGACAGAATGACTGGCCATTCTCCGCCACTCCTGACATCCTCATACATGCCCTGCACCACCCTCACATACTTATCTGCCACTCCTGACATCCTGATACATGTCCTGCACCACCCTCACATACTTCTTTGCCACTCCTGACATCCTGATACATGTCCTGCACCACCCTCACATACATCTCTGCCACGCCTAACATTCTCATACATGTCCTGCACCACCCTCACATACTTCTCTGACACCCTGATACATGTCCTGCACCACCCTCACATACTTCTCTGCCACTCCTGACACCCTGATACATGTCCTGCACTACCCTCACATACTTCTCTGCCACTCCTGACATCCTGACACATGTCCTGCACCACCCTCACATACTTCTCTGCCACTCCTGACGTCCTCATACATGTCCTGCACCACCCTCACGTACTTCTCTGCCACTCCTGACTTTCTCATACAGAAGAAGAAGAAGCCATCTCGATTGTCATTCAGTCCATACAGCCAATCATGGACAGTAGAACTTACAGTACCACACTTCCTCGCCTGGCACCCTATCATATGCTTTCTCTAGATCCACAAAGACGCAGTGCAACTCCTTCTAACCTTCTCTATACTTCTCCATCAGCACTCTTAGAGCAAACATTGCATCTGTAGTACTCTTTCTTGGCATGAAACCGTACTGCTAAGGCTGGGTAATTTGACATTTAAATCAGCATCACAGTTATTTGAACCTGACATGTCAGTTTTGTTTTTGTGTTGCTTTTTCTCCACCTTTCTTTCTTCTCCCTTATAGTTCACTGACAAGGCTCATAATTAAGCAATATTACAGAAGAATGTGGTGTGAATGAATATATCACTGCAGTGATTTTGTAGTAAATGAGCATAATATAATCATTTTGCACACATGTAACCAAGTTAAATATTGGTCAGTGCAGACATCACTATTTATATACATACCTGTTGAGGGTTTGTGGATCACTTCACTTGTGGCAGTGGCTAATTAGCTTGTTGGCTGTGTTGGGGGAGTCCTTTACATAGCCATGATTATGTTATTGCCTCACAGTGTTTATCAGTCTCTGATCCGGTTGTTAAGTCCAACCTCAGCTTGTAGAATTTTTCATACATTTCCCACTGTAAAGTGAGTTACCGTTACTGTGAAATAAGAAAGTTGCCGTGGATAGCCGTTAGCAGCTAACAGTGATTTAGTGGCAGTTCCTGCTAGTTTTAAGTGCATTTCGCTCCCTTTTTCTTAGCATCTTAAGATGAAATAAAGAGTTAGTCATCACCTGCTGTGTGGAGGAACCTCACATTTCTTTTTGAAACAAGCTGTTGTAATTTTTCCTCTGTGTTTTGGGGCTCCCAAACAGCACTGACTGCACAGCTTCCGGGGTGCAGAGTCACATGACCATTCATGCAGGACACGTTTTAAAGGGGCAGGGCGTGAAACGGGGAGAGGGGAAAAAAACAAAAACCTGACATGACCAAGATTACAAGGGTTTGACACCCCAGATGTTGGTTTGGGTTTTATTTGGGTTAATCACCCAGCCGTACGTACTGCTGCTCACTGATTGTCACCTCTCCTCTTAACCTGGCTTCAACAACTCTTTCCCATATCTTCATAGTGTGGCTGATCAACTTTATTCATCTGTAGTTACTACAGCTCTCTTCTGTGAGGAGGGGCTGATACTCTCCTACAAAAACGGCTTTAACGTCGTTCTGTGGCACAGACGGAGAACTATACATTTTTTTTGGTAATGTCTGTTTACTGAACCACTTCACAACATATTAATTAACTGGTGTGGTTAACGTGGGAACTGCTCGTTAAGCAGTCTCATCTGGTGCTGTGATATTTGGCCTGTGCTGATGAGTGTGCTCCACTGCAGGTTGAGCATTTTCTATTCATTGCTGCTTTTTTCCCTCCTCTTTCTCAGTCTTCTGTCTAGCCCTAATCATGAATTTCATCACAGTTTCAATCATCCAGCCATTAAGTGCTAATCAACAGAAAATTCCCCCAAGTGTAATATCCTGAGGGTCTGATGAGGATCAATCTTCTCCAAAAATGACTTATCATGTGCCTGCATAGGTCTCTCATTTCCCTCTCTCATCATGACTTTTTCTGTCTATGTTCCTTCCTTTATTCTTCTCAGTCGGAGTTTCTCGCTCTTCTCCTCTCTCTTCTTCCCATCCATTATCATTCAGCATCTTTTTGTCCTCCTCCTCCCACCTTGAACTTTCCTCCCTCTTCTCCCGGCTGACAGCAGCTGTTATTTGTTAAAGGTCAGCTGATGATTGGCACCTCTGCGCTCCGACTCCTGATGAATGCTGTCAAACGAGCCAGCACTCATCTTTGTAATTGTAATGAAGGATGGCAGAAAAGACAGCCGGGCTTCAAGCATCTCCCTCATTGGTTTTCTTGTCACACTCCCAAGCATTTCTTTATTTCTCTCTTTTTGCTCCCTCGCCAATTATGTTGCCATCCCAAGCTCACCCTGGAGAAAGCGTGAGGAGCGAGAGAGCACGAACAGAGCAGATATTACATTTGCATCCTTCTCATATGCACACATTTCTTAGTTGTTGCCAAAGTAGGTCACTGTCACTGCAGCTTACAGCACGAAACCTTCAGAAAACGTGACACCAAAGCAACGCTACCTGTTGCGGTGAGACTGCCTGCAAGGTAAACTCAGCTGTGATTTCCATTTCACTCACCGTCATTATTCAGGCTGGGAATACATTAAAATGCTGCTTTTTTCTCTCCTTGACAGCAAGTGAAACTTGGCATGATTTATGTTCTCTGTTACTGACTACAAGTTTGAAACATGCTGAGAGTCACAAGAGATCCTCATGACTGGTATGAGACAGGAACGGTGAAGCTAGTCAGACTCTACTGTACGGGGGCTGACAAGTTCATAGGCTGAAAATTTCATAGTGGTCAAAAGTGACCAAATGTGGTTTATTTTTCAACATAGTCTCCCCTTTGGTCCACACATTTCTGCCATCGGTGTTGCTGTGCTTGGATCCCTGCGGTTGAAAAATAAACTACATTTGGTCAAATTTGACCACTATGAACTTTTCAGCCCCCCGTCGTATTGGTGAATAAATGTAACCACCACCATGGGCACTTTGACGTCATGGTACACAAGCAGATGCTTCCTCCACAGTGTCCTTTCATCAAAGTGATGGTCACCACATGAAATTGAAATTTACAGTAATAATGATACAGTGAAATTAAATAATTTGCTTATACTTAGGGCCAAATATGATAAATTAACAACTGAAAAGGTAACAAAAAATTTGATGTTGACTAAACAAACTTATTATGATCAAGGGGAGAAAGCGGGGAAATTATTAGCTTGGAGGATAAAGAAAATGCAAACAGAAGGAATAGTAAGCAGTATAAAGACAGTATTTGGTAATTTCACCATGGACCCGATACAGATTAATAATGCTTTTAAAGATTTTTATGTCTCATTATACGAATCAGAAGATAAGGGGAATAATGCACGACAGAAGTTATTCTTGGACCAGTTAGTTTCCATCATTGTCAAAAGAGGATCAAGAATGATTAAACTCCCCTTTAACAATGGCAGAAGTTTGTGACTCTATAGATGATAGTAAAAGCAATAAACCACTGGGCCCAGATGGTTTACCAGTAGAATTTTATAAATTGTTTAAAAATAAGCTTGTCAGACCTCTGTTGGATATGTATGAAGAGTTATTTGTTAGCGGTACTCTTCCAGATTCTCTAAGACTTGTATTAATGACTTTAATATTAAAACCTAATAAATCCCCAACAGAATGTTCATTGTGTAGGTCAATTAGTTTAATGAACTATGATATAAAAATTCTCTGTAAAGCATTGTCCAAAAGATGAGATCAGTCTATTCCCCTATTAATAAATGAAGACCAACAGGGCTTTGTACAAAAAAGGCAGGGATTTCATATAGGCATGTCTTAAATATATGGATGACGGAGGAGACACTGTGAGAATCACATTCTTTGATTTCTCCAGTGCCTTTAACACCATCCAGCCACTGCTGCTGGGTGAGAAGCTGTGGGTGATGGGGGTCGACAGCTCTGTGATCTCCTGGATTACTGACTACCTGACAGGCAGGCCACAGGTTGTCCGGCTGGACAGTGTCTTGTCTGACATGGTGGTTAGTGATACAGGAGCTCCACAGGGGACTGTGCTCTCTCCTTTTCTTTCACCTTATAAGATAAGATAAGATAAGATAAGCCTTTATTAGTCCCACAATGGGGAAATTCCAGGATTGCAACAGCACAGGGATAGCAACACTCAGAGCAACAATCAGAAGGCAAGAAAAAACAAGAACAGCTAGTAAACATATGTACATATTACTATATATATATATATATATATATACAGTATATATATATATATATATATATATATATAGACACACAGTGCGGAGCATTATGCTTGGTGAATGTGCAGCAGAAAGTCTAAGCTCTCTCTCCGCGGATGCGGCGGGCCAGCTGGAAGTCTTTGGGCATGATGGTGACCCTCTTAGCGAAGAAGAGACCCACCAGATAGGCCTCGCTGGCCTCCTGCAGAGCCATGACGGCGAAGCTCAGGAAGTGCAGGACGGTCTTGAAGTCCTGAGCAATCTCCCTCACCAGGCGCTGGATGGGCAGCTTACGGATGAGCAGCTCCGTTGGTTTCTGGTAGCGACGGATCTCTCTCAGAGCCACGGGCCTGTGACGGTGAGGCCTCTTCACTCCGCCGGTGGCCAGAGCGCTTTTCCGAGCAGCCTTGGTGGCTAGCTGCTTCCTGGGGGGCTTTTTCCTCCAGTAGATTTTACGGGCAGTCTGCTTGGTTCTTGCCATCGCTCTTTATAATTCTGTCTTATATTTCTTGCACGCCGCCTAAACTCCAGCCCGGCACCCGCGTCGTTTTCGCTACAGTTCCCGGTATGTCGAGTTTCAATCCGTTAGCACCGGGTGGCGGCTGAGAGCTAGCTAGCACTAGCTCTTCCTGCTGTAACATCTCCTGCTGTAAACAGTGGCTCCGTCCGCCAACTCGGGAGACCTATGGGGCGATCTGTGTGTCCGTGATATATATATAGAGTGAAAGGTGTAGAAAGAAGAAGGAAGATAAAAAAAGGCTGTTGCAACGGGCAGCCAACTTGTGTGGCGCCACCAGTGCGGCGGAACCGGAAATATATACACCACCGACTTTCAGTACAACACCGAGTCATGCCATCTGCAGAAATTCTCTGACGACTCAGCTGTTGTTGTGTGTATAAGAGGGAGAGAGGAGGTGGAGTACAGGGCACTGGTAGACAGATTTGTGTAGTGGACCAAGCAGAATCACCTGAGGCTGAACATCAGCAAGACCAGAGAGATGGTGATCGACTTCAGGAAGAAGAGGACGCCTTCTCAGCCATTGCAGATTAGGGGGGAGGATGTGTGGGTAGTGGAGGATTACAAATACCTGGGTGTCATGATCAGCAGTGGGCTGGACTGGAAATCCAACAATGATGCTGCGTACAAGAAGGGGAGAGCAGACTCTACTTCCTGAGGAAGCTGAAATCCTTCAACGTGTGCAACAAGATGCTGGTGCTTTTCTACCAGACCGTTGTCACCAGCGCCATCTTCTTTGCTGCTGTCTGTTGGGGTAGCAGTATCAGAGCCAGCGACACCACAGACTTGACAAGATTATCAAGAGGGCTGGCTCTGTGATTGGTCTCAGGCCAGATACCTTTGAGACAGTGGTGGAGAGGAAGACACTGAATAAACTGTGATCTGTTTTGATTCCCCGTGCGCTACTACGCCACACATGGAGGAAGAAATGAAAAACCCAATTGCAGGAGTAGAATGTGCACTTTATTAACAAAAACCTCAAACAGTAAGTCCAGCCACAGTAACGACTTGTACAGAGAGTTGAAATGATGAGATACAGGCCACCAGACAAACAGGGACGCTGCCCAGACGCACAGCAGCCCAGGGAGGGGGAATGCCTGGTGCTGCAGCGTAACTGTCAGCACAGAGGGAAAGGCAGACATGCTTACGGGCTGCGGCGATCCAAGGCAGTCCGTGCTGTCTGGAGGATGGGGGTGAGGCAGGGTCAGCCGCTAACATTAAGGAAATCCACAATCTTAAAATGTTAGAAAAGACGGCGACATCAGGCTGAATGTAAACGTAGATAGTTGAAACAAACATACACGGAGGAACATGCTGCCATGTATGAAGCTGAATGCTCCGACGGTCTCTTCCTATTACCCCAGCGTTAAAGTACTAATGATACTAACGAGGGAAGAGACCGCCGGTGTGGGAATGCGTGGGCTGAACAATAATTAACACCATGTGTGAATGTGTGGTTGTCTGAGCCTATGAATGGGAGTGAATGAGGTGCGTGCGTGTACGTGTGCGAAACACCCAATAATGAAGCACAGCTGATGGCACTGACAGGAGAAGGAGGCGTGCCCGAGCTGTCAGGGAGCGAAGGACCCAAATAGCTTCCTGAAGCGCCTGATGGAAAATAGGGCAAAGCAACCATAGGTCAGAACTGGGTTTGAAACCACCAAACCCAGGTTCATGACAGTGATCCATCATGGACAATCCTGATCACCCCCTCCACCACACACTGGACAGACAGCGGAGGACTTTCTCCAGCAGACTGCTACAGCTCCACTGCCGAATAGAAAGATACAGGAAATCTTTCCTGCTACATGCCATTTCACTGTACAATAACTCACTCCGATGTTGAATTCTGATCATAACTATGCTGCCATACTGCACCTTACAGTCTAATTGGTGCCTCACATTTCACCCTGCACCTGATAGTCCTATATTGTACAGCGGGTATGATTCATGTATCTATACGAGTCACCATCTATTCAGCTATGATATATACAGTATACGTTTTCAGCAGTTTTATTTTCCATGGGTAATTCCTTTGTCTATTTTGCAGTGTGTGTTTCTGTTGTTTTGGTTGTCTGTCATGCAGCTGTTAAACTGTAATTTCCCAGTTTGGGATCAATAAAGTACATCTATCTATCTATAATGAGAAGGATACAGCAGTATTTTAAATGATGACTCCCACCCTTTGCAGCGCTACTTTCATCTTCTTCCCTCCAGACGAAGGTTTGCTGTCCCAAAAAGTAAAACCCAGCGCTACAAAGGCAGCTTTGTTCCTGCTGCTGTTAAAGAATTGAACAAAATGTAACAATATATTGCACATAATTTAGTTACCCATTTATTAATTTTATTTTATATTTACTTATTTTTGTAGGTTTTTTATTTGGGTTCTAAATCTTTTATTTGGTTTTAGACTTTTGAGTTTTTAACCTCTTTGACTAGTCTTTAACTTTTTTTTTTTTCCACAATATCTTTATTGAACCTTTTTTTTTTTTTAACAAACATGATACAAACAATCAAACACTAACACTAAAGTACTACAAAAAAAAAAAAATGCACTAAAAACACCAACAACCACCAACAAAATCAAGTCTTCAACAATGCTCCTCTGTTTAGTCTAGACAATCCAATACATAAGTATACATATTATGTTCACCAGTTTGGAATTTACAAGGTCCACACACATCATTCACCTTCTTCTTCAAGAGTTATGTTTAAATTTTTTACATAATCAATAAAAGGTCTCCATATATTCTCAAACACAATTTCCTTTGATTTTAGTATATATGTTATTCTTTCTAATGGAAGGTTTGTTAACATCTGTCTTAACCACTGAGTCACATCTGGTCTATGAGTCTTTTTCCATAATAGTGCAATACATTTTTTGGCATTAAGCAAACTGAGGTCTATGAATGTTCTTTCACTTTTATTAAAATTATGCTTTTCTGGGTACAGACCCAACAAAAACAGTTTAGGATTCAATATGATTTGTTTTGAGATTATTTTTTCAATTGTTACCCTCACCTCTTCCCAAAACATTCTTATTAATCTACATTCCCATAAACAATGAAATAGGGTTCCTTTACTTTCCATGCATTTTGTGCATGTATCTGGTATATTTTTGTTATATCTATTTAACTCCTCCGGTGTAACATACATCCGCATTAACCATTTGAAATGTATCAATTTAAGGCGTGCATTTATTGATTTGGTTTGAGCTTCTGTACAAGCCAATTCCCATTGTTCCTCTGAAATTTCAGTTTGCAGATCTTCTTTCCAGTAGTTTAATCTTTTCAGTGAATTTTCACTTGAAAATAGTGTCAATGAGTTATAAAACTCTGAAATAATACCCTTTCTTTTACTATCTTTCATCATCATTTTTTCCAAGGATGAATAAATAGGTCGAGTGAGAGCTTTATTTTGATTTGATCGAATAAAGTTTCTAAGTTGAAGATATTTAAAAAAATGTGTTCTATTGAGATTAAATTTGATCCTCAGCTCTTCAAAAGACATTATGTTGTCTGCACATGGCAAATATAAATCCTGAATCTTTTGTATCCCTTTTAAATTCCATACTTTAAATACAGCGTCCGCTCTCCCTGGTTTAAAATATTGATTACCCCATATTGGACTAAATTGTGACAATAACTGTGGTTCTTTTAAGTAGTTTTTAGCTTCACACCATATTTTGATCATATGCTTTACAAATGGATTTTTAACTTGTTTTTGTAATTTTTTTGCCGAATCTGAGTATATGAATATGGGAAGAGGTAAAGGTAAATTGTATGATTCCATTTCAGTCCAGTGAGGGAGATCATTTGATGAAAAATAATATGTCATAGACCTCAGTTGTGCCGACCAATAATACAACATAAAATTTGGACATTTCAGACCTCCACGATCAAATGGTAAATATAATAAAGACAAACGTAATCTAGCCCTCCTGTTGTTCCATATAAATTCCACTAACTTTTTTTTTATTCTTGAGAATAGATCTAAAGGTGGTGATAAGGGAATGTATTGAAATAAATAAAGTATTTTAGGTAAAATATTACTTTTAAGTATATTGATTCTCCCGATCATCGACATTGGTAGTGACATCCATCTCTGAGTTAACTCACTGATATCTGACATTAAGGCTTCATAGTTGACACTGGCGACTGATTCTAGCTTAGGCATAATTTGGATTCCTAAATATTTAAACTGATTTACAACATTGAATTGATTTACCTCAGGGGCTGGGTAATTTCTCTGGGTCTCATTTAGCATTAATATTGAAGATTTAGTTTTATTTATTTTATATCCTGATATTTCCCCAAAATTCTTTATTAAATTCAACAAGGTTGGAATTGATTTTTTTAGATTCGACATAAACAAAATTATATCATCGGCGTACAGGGAGATTTTATGTTCTGTTGGTCCAACTTTAATTCCATATATTTGTGAATGTAAACGTATCGCTATCGCTAAAGGTTCAATTGCCATAGTAAACAGTAAAGGTGAAAGTGGACAGCCTTGTCGACATCCTCTATTGATTTTTATTGGTTTTGAAATATTGTTATTTGTTAGGATTTCTGCTGTAGCATTATTGTATATTATTTGAACCCATTTTATGAAATTATTTCCAAGTCCAAACCTTTGTAGGACTTCAAAAAGAAAGGGCCATTCAACTCTATCAAAGGCCTTTTCGGCGTCCAATGATAGGAGAGCTGTATCCGGTGCTTCTTTATTAAAATAAATAATATTAAATAGTCTTCTTACATTATGGAAGCCTTGTCTACCCTTTATAAAGCCATTCTGATCTCGATTAATAATATTTGGTAAAATTTCTTGTATTCGTCTTGCTAAAATTTTACAGATTATCTTAAGGTCGGCGTTTAATAGGCTTATTGGTCTCATATTTTCACATTTATTAGAGGGCTTACCTGGTTTTGGCAGCAGTATAATTAAGGCATTATTTATGTATGATGGTAAATTATTATTTTGAAATGCTTCTAAAACCATTTCCAAAAAAGGTTTTATTAATTTATTCTTAAATTTTTTATAAAGGTCAACTGGAAGACCATCTGGTCCTGCACTTTTTCCTGATTTCATATTATCAATGGCTAGCCCAACTTCTTCTTGACTAATTTTAGACTCCAATATCTCCCTGTTTTCATTTGGAATACACGGTATAGATAGTTCGTTCAAAAACCCATTTAGTTTTGTTAAATCAGGTTCATTTTTGGTATCATATAATTTTTCATAGTAATCTCTAAAGGCTCTATTAATTTCTAAAGGATCTATAACTACCTGTCCATTACTTATAATACTGGTAATTGGTGTTTTAATTTCCAATTGTTTAATCTGCCATGCTAATAATTTTCCTGATTTTTCACCTTGTTCATAAAAAGATTGTTTCAATCTTAGAAGACTCGAGGCAGCTCTATTCGCTGATTTTTTGTCGTATTCAGCTCTCAAAATCAATTCATTCTCCAACCTTGGGTCACTTCCTGCATACACTTTTTCCTGAAGATTTTTTATTTTATGTTCCAATTTAGCTCTCTCCTCTCGAGTCTTCTTAGATTTTGATCCTGTATAACTAATAATATGTCCCCTAATAAAAGCTTTGAAAGCCTCCCACTTTACACATGCTGATGTTTGTGTAGTATTGATGTCAAAGAACTCGTCTATCTGTTTTTCTATATACTTGACAAATTCCTCATCCTGAAGCCATTTATGCTGAAATTGCCATCTACCTGATTCCTTTGTCAATTTTTTATCTACATATATTAGACAACAGGGTGCATGATCAGAGATCACGATGTTATCATAAAAGCAGTTTTGAATCTTGGACCTTAATTCTGTGGAAATCAAAAAATAATCAATACGTGAGAATGTCTTGTAGGTACTGGAATAACAAGAATAGGCTTTAACTTGTGGTTTCATTTCTCTCCATATATCTAACAATCTCAATTCTTTCATAAAATGATTAATAGTCATCCTACATCCAATGTGCGTACAATCCAGTCCTGTTGATCTATCCACACCTGGATTCAATGTACAATTAAAATCCCCTGCTATTATATGTTGCCCTGTAAGTGATGATAAGATGAGAAATAAATTAGCAAAGAACTTCTGATCATCTATATTGGGACCATATAAGTTCACAAGATTTATATTTTCTAATAGCAAAGAACCTTGAATGATTACATATCTTCCAAATTTGTCTCCAATTACATTTTTCACTTGAAAAGGAACTGATTTATGTATGAGAGTCATAACTCCCCTGGCTCGGGATGAAAATGAAGAGGTGAATACACTTCCCTGCCATCTACTCCTAATTCTTTTAACATCCTCCTCTATCAGATGAGTTTCTTGTAAAAACACAATTCTTGAACCCATGTCCTTTATTTTATTCATAACTTGTTTAAGTTTTTTTAAATTTTGTAGACCTCTGCAATTCCATGAAGTTAAATTAAGATTAACACTTTGGTCCATGATCAATAGAGAGTTTAGGATTACCTTGCAGTGTAAACATGCTCATACAGAGAAGCAAAAACATGAGTGGTTGAACATTCATCCTACAAACTACACACAAACAAATTTCCCCTTCCCACACTTGTGGCAAACCCCCCAAAATCAAAAGAAAAATTCAGTCTCCCGATATAGCCATCGACCGTTCCACACCCACGGGGAACAGCCTAAGCCACTCCTTCTTCATCCTCCCAATCACCCTAACTCTACTACTTTTAATGACGTAACATTAACTCTCCTCTGTAGTTTTCCAACTTAACTCCAAGATTTTTAACAACTTTGTACATCATAGTTTTTTTTTTTGTTTGTTTTGTTTTTGTTTTTTTTTAATATATAATACAATCTATATTTTGTAAACTTACTATTTACTTCAAGTCAGTCAGATGCCTGTGCAAATGCTTAATTATTCTACCTTATATTTTGTTCATGCTTAGCTCCCACCAGTCTCTTCTTCTTCTTTGATCTTCTTGATGAACTCCTGCGCCTCCTCTGGGGTCTTGAAGATGTGGGTTCTGCCCTCATACGTGGTCAGCAGTCTCGCAGGATAGATTACACCATGACAAATCCCAAGGTTGCGCAGCTCCTTACGTACGGGATCAAACTGCTTCCTCAATTGCTGGATTCCTGTGGCCAAATCTGGGTAGAACCGCACCTGCTGGTCCTGGTGTTTAATCTCTCCTTTAGCACGTGCAGCGTTGAAGATCTTCATCCTGTCTCTGTTGCTAAGAAACTTCATAATTAAGGTCCTCGGCGGTCCCTTGTCTCTCCGTGGGCCAATACGATGTGCTTTTTCCAGAACCACTGCTGATTGCAACTCCTCGCTGCCCAGCACCTCCGGAATCCACTTTTCCAGAAAGGAACATACGTCCCGACCTTCTGATTCCTCTGGAAGACCCACCAGCCTCAAATTATTCTGTCTCGACTGAGATTCCAAATCCAAAATATTATCTTCCAGAGATTTATTTTTTTTTTCCAAAGTGCGCACCTTTAATTGAAGACGGGTGACGTCATCTTCAGCACTAGCGAGACGGAGCTCCATCTGCGCCGTTCGTTCTACACAGTCACCCAATTCCTTTCTTATTCCTTCCAACGCTGTCATAATCCCATCAAATCTAGAGGAAAAGTCCGCTCTCATTGAACTCATGGCAGCCATCAGCGCATCTGCGCCATTCCCCGCAGAAATCGCACCGCCGCCCGCCTCCTCCGCCATATATGGAGCCTTGTTTGCTGCGTCACAGACCTGAAAGTCCGTTAATTTGGACTGTTTCGGCGGCTCGCTTTTTCCTTTTCCTGGTTTTCCAGCCTTAGGCTTCGCCGACATATCCTCGCTCAAATGCTGGGATACGTTCTGTCCCAAATGAGAGAGTTATTTGCCGATTTTTTTCTCCAGGAGCAGAGCAGAGCGAGACACGTCCGTCCTACGTGGCAGCCATAACCGGAAGTCAGTCTTTAACTTTTTAATATGACCCTTCTCTCTTATCTCTTTGTTTTTTCTCTTATCTCTTTGTCCTATGTCCTGATTGGTGGAGCCTTGAGTATTTTTATCACGTTTATAGTCAGCTTCATGTGTGCCTGTGTTTGTGTTCATGTTGAATGTAACTGTGGTTTGTAAATATGGATGTCACCTGACTGCAAAACAAATCTACCTATGGGTACAAATAAAGGAACCTGAACCTGAACCTGTACTATTGGTGGATGCGTGTCAACCATTTGATAAGAGTAGAATGGTGTTATCTTTTTGAAGTACTCTCTAGATTTAGGCTTGAGGAAACATTTTTAAAATGGATTAAACTATTATCTACAAGCCCTACAGTTGAGATAATGACCAATAATATCATTTCAAAACTTTTCACTTTACAGAGGTCCACTCACCAGGGTTGTTTGTTGTCTCCCCTACTCTTCATTTTAGCAACAGAACCTTGAGCTATGGCTGTAAGAGCACATAAAGAAATATCAGGGATTGTTACTGTGTTAAATAACAGTATCCCCAACCTGATAAATTTAATTACAATTTTTGGAGAATTTTCTGGGTACAAAATTAATAACTCCAAATCTGTAATTATGCTACCAGTCAAAAGATTAGAACACCCCAATTTTTCCAGTTGTTATTGAAATTTATACAGTGTGTTCCAGCAGTAGTTTTATAGAGACAGAGGGGGTTGTAAGTAATGAAGAAACGTTGGGACACCTGTAGGAATTGGTAGCACCAACTTTCAAGGCTTGATCAACCGCTACTGCTGTAGAACAGCTTTAAGTTTTTAACCCATTTCTTGTTCCCTGAAAAAGGCCTTTTTTTATAATTTTGAAATGTACATTATTTTTCATTTTTGGGTGACCTTACCATTTGTTTTAACCTCTGGCATTTCAGCACTTACCTTTGCACCATTTTAAGCTATTCATTGGATTAGAACTACTTGAATTTCAGTAAAACACTTGAAAAATTGTGATGTTCTAAAACTTTTGACTGGTAGTGTATGTATGTTAATAGTGAGGAGATATGTAATCATACAACAATTACCCCTTTTATTACTATTGACAACTTTAAGTATTTGGGAGTTAAAATGACTCCAGATTTCAGTAAAATAATTATAGCCAGTTATGACCCTTTGATAGAGGGTATAACTGCCTTGTTGGAACGTTGGTCAAATCTACCTATGTCTATGACTGGATGTGTTAATATAAAAATCGCTATTTTAACAAAATTTCTGTATTATTTTCAAACGAGCCCATTGTCTTTAACAGAAATACATTTTTTAAAAATTGATAGATTAATTAGAGAGTTTATATGGAACAATAGGACATCTAGACTCCAGCTTGGCCTACTTATATCTGCCATACTAGAGGGGAGGGTTACAACTTCCTTAGTTGATGGTACTATAGTATATTGCTGCACAGTTAATTTCAGTACTATATTATTTTCACACAAAGCCTCCAGTTTGGGTTACTATAGAACAAACTTGTACAAATGATTTATCTTTGAATTTATATCTCTACTCTTCAAATGTTAAGACATCAGTGAAACATACAATAAATCCCTTCCTTAAAGGCCAAATGTCACGTAACAGGGTACTTTAAATATCTTGAAACTAGATATAAAAGGGAACCGATCCGTTCGGGTCTTGGTGCATATGCTTCAGTAACAACGGAATATTCGTTAATTTAAAACTGCCGCGCTTGGCCTGACACGGCCCCTGGAATCGCCTGGGGAAGAAGGCGGAAGTGACGAAATCGATTGTACCCTAGTTTGATGCTTGGGGTATTTCAATTGATTCTTTATATGGAGACTGGAAGGTTGAAGTGAGCAACAAGAAAGAAAAAATTGGATATTTCACCCATACCTTAAAACGGGACTATCAGGGACAGCTGGGTAATAAGGGACACTTCTCTGGGAAATGTTTTCTTACCTGTCAAGTGAGACGTTTTCGCCGTACTTCAACACCGTAAAAAGCGGCTATAAGCAACGGCGGAGCAACAAGGCACACCTCTCTGGGATCTCTGTCTGTTCCGCAACCGCTGCACAGCTCAACGTGTTAAACCATTGTCCTAATTACTTCTCATGGTAGTGAGAATTGCTCCCGCTGAGCGATCAGCCCGCCCCAGCTGTGAGTGATCACACACAGGACTGCTCCTCAAGACACAGTTTTTTTTCCAGTATATTTTTTCTTTTGGGCGTACAGAAATGGCAGTACGCCCGTTTTTGCTAAAATTGCATTTTCCCCGTATTTTCCTTAAAATATTTGACAATAACAACACGAACTACATTTAAAACATTTCCCAGAAAAGTGTCCCAAACCACTGCGCCGCCCCCCACAGCCGCGCTTGGCACCAAAATACGGCGAAAACGTCTCCCTTGACAGGTATGCGCCTCCATTTTCATATTGATCTGGTCAATTTCTTGACAGCAGCGGCTCTCCTCCACTGCAATAATAATGGCTTCCGAAAAATCAATATTTATGGGGCGCCCTCGACAGACCCCCTCCGGCTTCGCAATTCTGGAGGCGATTAATGTCCAGTTCAATGACATTTTCCACTGGTTCTGCTCTCTGGTCATCGTTGGAACTGTTGTCATCAGACAAAGCATCTGATTCCGTCTCGGACAGCTCGAACCGGTAAGGTTCTATGCCTCTGTCACTGTCTGAACCACTGACAAAAAAAAAAGACAAAAAAAAAAGACAAAACTAAACTAATTTGTTCACAATCGCTGTCACTTTCCGTCATGATTGTCCAATGTTGATAAGTGTGAATGTGGATAGGCAGGGCAGCCAGGGTACAACTGGTGATGTCAAAAATATGGGCGTAGTCTGGACTGGCTGTCACAAGCCAGCAAGCAAGGTGGGGCCTTCACCTGGTGTATTTTGTGCAATTATGTAAATACAGGTGGGTGATATGGTCTCCGGTATGAATATTTGGTTTAAGCTATGTGTATTTTATCTAAATTCGTTGTCATTTAGAAAAAAAAATTACGTGACATTTGGCCTTTAAGAATACAATTATAAATTGACACACTACAGAGAAACATATAGGTCATAAATCTTTGTCTCACTTTACACCTATGTGGGGTAATGAACAATTTAAACCAGGTACAATGGATGGGGTATATAAATTATGGAAAACATTTGGTATGCAGAAAATAAAGGATGGCAAAGGATGGCATATGGATGGCATCTTACTTTCTTTTGATCAACTATCATTAGTAGATATCAAATTCAGAGAAAATATATTTAAAGTATTTACAATTAAAAGATTGTTATCAAAAAATAAGTATATAACATGGATACCACCATTATCCAAACTTGAGCAAATCACTCTTGATAATTTACTGTAAAAGAAAGAGGACAGATGTCCAAGTATTACGAGTTGTTAGTTATGCTTTCTAAGGAATCATCACAGAATAAGTTAAGAGCCTGGAAGTTGGACAAAGGAGAAGGTATCTCTGAGACAGAGTGGAGCACTGCTTGCCTTAAGGCACAAAAACAGACAATGAATACAAGATTTAAACTGTTTCAATGTAAGTGGCTGATGAGAACATGTATAACCCCTGTTAAGTTGCATTGTATGTCTGTCAATACCCTTGATATATGTGTTAAATGTGTGGATGAAAAAGGGACATTATTTCATTGTATATGGGAGTGCACAAAAATTAAAACATTTTGGAAAATATTTTGAAATGTTTATCAGAGATGCTGGAGATGAACATTCCCTTAAGCACCAAACTCTGTATTCTTGGGATTTATCCAAATGATTTTAAGATGGCATCAAAACAGACTAAAACTGTTGGACTTTGGTCTTATTCATGCTAGAAGAACTATTGGGCTATGCTGGAAGAATATGGATCCCTCCTCATTGAAAACATGGACAAGACAGATTTCAGATTGTATTAGCCTGGAGTGACTGACCTATATTGCCAAGGTCAAACACACAGACTTTATTCAACTGTGGACACCATTTATAAATATGATGGGAAAAATGGGAGTATAGAATCAATTAAGGTTTGATATAAGGTGCAGGAGAGTGTGAGTGTGAGCATGAATGGGATGTCAAGAATGCAGTTTTTTCTTTCTTTTATTTTTTTGATATTTTGGTTGTGTCCCTTTTAAGAAATGTTAATAAAAAATATATTTAAAAAAAGTGATCGTCACCACCAAGAGAGTGTGTATACAGAATGACTCAAAAAGTTACACAAGGATTTTGGGGATTTTCCAAATCATTTCATCTGCATCTATGAATGTTTTTAAATAGGATTTTATTTACTTGTTCTTTGCTGCAAACACTGTGCTCACCATCCATCCGTCTTTTACCACTTTTCCGGAGGTCTGGGTCGCAGAGGCAGCAGCTCAAACAAGAAGCCCAGACCTCCCTCTCTCCAGCCACCTGCTCCAGCTCTTCAGAGGATACCAAGGCATTTCCAGGCCAGCTAGGAGACATAGTCTCTCCTGACCCAGGACTCCTCCCAGTGGGACATGCCTGAAACACCTCAAGTGGGAGGCATCCTAATTAGATGCCTAAACTACCTCAACTGGCTTCTTTTGATGTGGAGGAGCAGCAGTGTTGCAGAGGTGTGTCAACTATGACAGTCCTACAACATCCAGGACCTTGAGGTACTCAGAGTGAATCTCATCCACCCCTGGGGCCCAGCCACCAAAGAATTTTTTAACCACTTCGACAACCTCAGCCCCTGTGATGGGCGAGTTATCCCCCTCGTCCTCAAGCTCTGCTTCCCCTATGGAAGGCGTGTCAGTGGGATTGAGGAGATCTTCAAAGTATTCCTTCCACTACCCAACGATGTCCCCACTCGAAGTCAGCAGCTCTCCATCCGCACCATACACAGTGTGGACAGGGAGCTGTTTCCCCCTCCTGAGTGACAGTTTGCCAGAATCTCTTCGAGGCCAACCAAAAGTCTTGTTCCATGACCTCAGTGAACTCCTCTCACACCAGGTTTTGGCTTTAACAACCACCCGAGCTGTACTCGAATTAGCCTGCCGGTCCACCTCAGCTGCTTCATGAGTCCTACAAGTCAACCAGGCTTGATAGGGCTCCTTCTTGAGTTTGATGGCCCCCCCTCACCACTGGTGTCCACCACTTGGTTCGGGGCTTGCCACCATGAGATGCACCAACAACCTTGCGGCCGCAGCTCTGGGCAGCTACTTCAACAATGGAGGTGGAGAACATGGCCCATTCAGACTCCATGTCTCCAGACTCCCTCAGAATGTGGTTGAAGTTCTCCCGGAGGTTGGAGTTGAAGACCTTCCGGACAGGGGCCTCAGCAAGACGCTCCCAGCACACCTTCACTATACGTTTAGGTCTGCCGAGTCTGAATGGCATCCTCTCCTGCCATCGGATCCAACTCGCCACCAAGTGGTGATCTGTTGACAGCTCTGCACCTCTCTTTACCTGAGTGTCCAAGACATACGGTCGCAGGTCTGATGACATGGTAATAAAATCGATCATCGACCTGCGACCTAGGGTGTCCTGATGCCAGGGGCACACATGGATACCCTTATGCTTGAACATGGTGTTCATTATGGACAAACTGTGGTTAACACAGAGGTCCACTATGTTTTCTTAATTAATCGTTAGAAACGAAGTTTAAATGTATTGCAAATGTTCACAATATAAAAAGAATGAGAAAAATAAGGCTTTTTGATGATAAGACAGCCAGTTTTTCTCTTTTTACATTCTATTTGTTTTCATAAACCAGTATTAAATATATTTATACTGTCACCACCTTTGTGGTAGGGCTGCAGCTAATGATTATTTTGTTTCCAATTAATCTGCTAATATTTTTCAATTAGATGTCAAATTGAGAAAATTGTCAAAAACTCACTTCACTGTATCTGTAGCATTAACACTACAATTATATAAATATGATTATTAATAATTCATAACTGAAATGAATAATTATTAATAATAATTATTGCATTACTTCATAACACTAGATGGGGTACCACCCACACTTTGGACTGAGCTGTGGGGACTTTATGAACAAATAATTAAGCTTAGGAATTTGGTAAATAAGCTAAGCATTAATTAATCATTTAATGGAACATTATTTGATCTGTCTCATAATCTGGGTGTCAGTTCTTGAGACTGAGCGATTCTGGAGTCTGGACAAAGAAAGCACACCTTTACTCAGTTTAGTAGTTTTAATAAAGAGAACCAAAGTGACAATAGACATTTGTATAGCTTGTAAAACGGAGAGATAATCAAAGGCAGCATTAACAGTGATAATTTTGCATATATGAACAAAGAGCAATATTTGCATATTTACAGGTCTTGCATATGTGAAATAAGACTGAAATGTAATTGTGTGGCTGAATGGAGAATTGGTGAAATGACAATAGTGACAAAAATTAAATATCACGCAAAGCTTATGAAAAAGGAAAACATTAACTTTACATTATGCTCAAAAAGGAAAGGTAGTTACAGAAAAGGTTATGATTGGGGTGACTAAAAGTCTGTCCCTGAAATTATTGCTGTTAGCTGCCTTACTTTCTTAGAGTAGCTGGATTCTTAAGAGACTCAGATCAAGACCAGAATGAAATAATGAAGCCTCACTGGGTTGCAGACGCTCAAGGATTGGGGCTTCTGGAATCCTGGCTTGTCCAACTTGGGTTGGCTATAAGACCTTGACAGCAGAAGTCTTCTCTGTGGTTCTGTGCCCAAAGTCTTGACTGGGGCGCCTTTTCAAAGGTGGGGGGCCTGGCTTAAGGCCCGGAGCTTGGGTCTGCTGGCATCTTCTTTAGAACCATGGGTTGCCCTCTGGGACGGTGTCTGACGTTGGAGTATAGCCCGGTAGAAATCCTTAAAATGGATTTACTAGGTATGCTCTAAAGCAGGGGTCACCAACTAAAACTGCAAGAGGTCCAATAAGTCAATCCTCCTCCCCAGCTGAGGTCCCAACTAGAGGTGGGATTCTTTCGGCTCCACAATTCGATTACAATTCAGGGTCTCGATTTGATTCTAAAATTATTTTTGATGCATTTTTTTCTAATCAAGATTTCTTTCCTCCCACTGTGTGACATCTTGGTACTTTAAAGCAAAGTATTTGCAATGAACCATGAATTTACTGACATCTTTTAATAAAACAAATGGAAGAGAAATGTGGTGAGTCACATGGACAAATTTTTCTTAAAATGTGCTTTTAAAACAGCACATCAGCACATAAGATCACTCCTCCTCCAGACGAGCATTTCATGGGCACAAACCGGAAACAAAACGTATCCGTAGAGGATATCCTGGCTGTCCACCTTGTGTGACATCCACAGTGAACAGGGATTTTGACATCCCCCCCATCCCTGCTCTGCGGTCAACGCCCAAGGTGCCACTCCATAAAATGTCTGGGCGGCTGCTGATACAGCGTTTCGGACTGGGACACTTCCAAGCATGGAGCCACTCACAATGGACACGCAAACCTAGAGGAGTACACTGAGGTTGTTGTGGCATACATAGCGATGACATACATTGATGATGTCACTCTCTGCAAAACCACCACTGTTCGTGCTAACCAGAAGCCATGGATGACAGCAGAGGTCCGCAGGCTCTTGAGGGCTCGGGACGCAGCCTTCAGGGCCGGCGACACTGCAGGACTAACAATAGCTAGGGCCAACCTGTCCGGTGGTATCAAGGAGGCAAAATGACGGTACAGCAAAAAAATATCTGGACACTTCAACACCAGAGATGCACGCTCTCTCTGACATGGCATACAGACCCTCACCAACTACAAACCCCCACTTCAGACCTGTTTGAGTGACACCACACTGCTCAGCAATCTAAACAACTTCTTTGGCCACTTTGAAGCGCAAAACATCAGCACAGAAGATCACTCCTTCTCCAGACGAGCAGGCCATGAGTCAGGTTCTGGCTAGCATGAAGAGGACCCTCTGTAGGATCATCTCATGCAAGGCAGCTGGCCCAGACAACATACCGGGTCGCGTCCTGAAGGACTGTGCAGAGGAGCTCAAGAATGTCCTGGCCAACATCTTCAATATCTCCCTGACTCATGCTGTTGTCCCCACATGTTTCAAAACTGCCACCATAATACCAGTCCCAAAGGAGCCCGTCCCATAAAGCTACAATGATTACCGGCCTGTAGCAGTGACCCCTATTGTAATGACGTGCTTCCATCCTGCCTCCCTCCCACAACCCATCCCAGTTTGCATACAGGTCAAACAGATCCACAGAAGTTGCCATCGCTGCTGCTCTCCATCCAGCCCTCACCCACCTGGACTCAAAAAACTCCTATGTGCGAATGCTATTCTTGGACTTCAGTTCAGCATTCAACGCTGTAGTGATATTTAATTTATAATTATGATCAGGTATAAAGATTATTTAATTTAAACTTGGAAGGGTATGCGGGAATGGAAATTTACCTCCCAGTTCATCCATACACACCAGAAAACAATATCTATCACTCGTTGGGGCACCAGCTCACTCTCTTGTGAACAATTTATTAATTAATTCTGCTTTATATCTGTTTAATCATCAATTATACAAATCAGTCAGTCTCAAATTAGTGAATTCGATACTGGGGCTTCGAAGACAGACTCGGAATGGAATAAATTCCCAACTTCTCTCATTTTACAGATAACTTGTAAGCAGTGAAATGATCAACATTAACCATCATATTAAATTTGTAACTGAGGATAGAGTAACAATGTGAGCACATCAATTAGCCAAGTTGGAAGCCTGTCTTAAGGAAATCAAAGCTTGGATGACTTGTAATTTCCTGCTATTAAATTCTGATAAGACTGAAGTCATTCTTGTTGGTCCAAAAAACCTTAGAAATACCTTTCCAAATCAAACTTTCAGTTTGGATGCGGTTACTCTTTCTCTTAATAGCTCTGTGAGGAACCTTGGAATTATTTTTGATCAAGATCTGTCCTTCAATTCACATATTAAATTTGTTTCTAAGACTGCCTTCTATCATTTGCGTAATATTGCCAAGATTAGGAGCATCTTGTCTCAGAGTGATGCTGAGAAACTGATCCACGCTTTTGTTAGCTCGAGATTAGATTATTGTAATTCTTTATTATCAAGTTATCCTAAAACATCTTTAAAAAGTCTTCAGCTGATCCAAAATGCTGCAGCAAGAGTTTTAACAGGTACTAGAAAGAGAGATCATACTGTATCTCTCCGGTTCTGGCCTCCCTTCATTTGCTTCCCATAGAGTTTAGAATTAAGTTTAAAATCCTTCTTCTTACTTACAAAGCTCTAAACCAGGGGTGTCCAACCATGTGCCATGGAGAGCCAAGACCCTGCAGGTTTTACCTCCAACCAGTGTCTTCAACAGCAGATTTCAGTGAACTTCTTCCCACTGATTGCTGATAAGTGAAAACACCTGCTGAAGAGACTGGGTAGAAGAGAAAACCTGCAGGGTCTTGGCTCTCCATGGCACATGGTTGGACGCCCCTGCTCTAAACAATCAGGCTCCTTTTTATTTAAAAGATCTGATACTACCATATTATCCTAACAGAGCACTATGCTCCCAAAATGCAGGATTACTTGTAATACCTAGAATCTCCAAAAGTACAATGGGAGGAAGAGCCTTCAGTTATCAAGCTCCTCTCCTGTGGAACCAGCTGCCAATCTGGATTCGGGAGTCAGACTCGATCTCTGTTTTTAAGAATAGGGTTAAAACCTACCTTTTTGATATATCCTACAATTAGGGAGGGATCATGTGTCTCTGAACCCTCCCTTAGTTATGCTGCTAATAGGTTTAGTCAGCCGGGGGACCTCCAATAATCCACTGGGCCTCATTCCTTTCTTCACTCTCAATTAATTTTTTTTTTTTTTTTTTGCTGGTCATTAACATCTGTTTGTTCTCTCCCATAGACTGAGTCCCCATCGTGCTGTTTGCTCTCTACATGTCTGTTCTTTTCATCTTCTCTATCCCCTCACCCCCCAGCCAGTCACAGCAGATGACTGCCCCTCCCTGAGCCTGGTTCTGCTGGAGGTTTCTTCCTGTTAAAAGGGAGTTTTTCCTCTCCACCGTCACCAAGTGCTTGCTCACAGGGGATCGCCTGATTGCTGGGGTCTTTCTGCAACTGTGGGGGTTCCCCCTACAGTTGAAAGTGGTATGAGATGACTGTTGTTGTGAAATGGCGCTATACAAATAAAGTTGAATTGAATTGAAAATTGAACATCTATAAAACCATGGACTTTAACATGAATTTGGAAGAGTTGAAATGAAAGTTATGAATAAAATTGGATGCAAATTCATGGAGAAATTAACTAATTATATGGAAAATTCTGGACTACTCTTAAGAAAGTAAAAACGGAATTTTAATAAGAAAATTATATTTCTCTTTTAATTTTGCATCTGATCAGATGCTGAATTATTCTCAAATCTCAGATGTTTATTCAGTAGATGGAAACGAAGAGAAATGGCTCACATGACTCCTTGCATTGTAGTCCTGTTTTTGAGGCTCCTTCTGAGGCTTTAGTTGCGGATGGCACCAAAACCAGAATATCTTGCCAGCAGATATTCGGACAAGTCCACTTGGAAATGACAATAAACTACGTATCTTGAATCTTAACTCTAGCATGAGATTCAAGTTTCTCTTGGCCAACTCTCTTACAATGAGACGCCCTTTTGAGTCCTTTCAGACACATCCACTCAAGGTCGTAAACTAGACATTTCACACAAGCGGGATGGACATTGGTAGCCTATCTTTTTGGCTGATGATATCAGTGTTCACTGTAGTATGTGCATACATGTTCTGCACCGATAGCTCCACAGGCTGACAGTCACATATGACAGGAAGCAAATGCTCCTATTAATATTAGTGTTCTGCTCTGTCCAGACTGAGGAAAATGTAATATTTATGTGGAGATGTCTGCCTTGCTTCATCACTCCTCCTGCTCCTTTCACCTCTCATTCATCTGAACCTGCCTCTGCTGAGTTATTCTGTCAGTGCTGTTTCTCCCCGTAGGTAGGCTGGCCTTGAGTCTTCATATCCACTACACTGCATGTGTATGTGCACGTCAGAAGGCTTAATTAGCCTGGGTTTATTCAGCAGAGACTCATCTGTTTTCTGTGGCTGCTGCTTCATTAGCGCTGCAGTAAATCTTTCAATCTGCAGTGCAGATGTGTCACATTCGGAGAATGGAAATGTTTCCTTTATGTACCATGGTTGACGGAAGCATACTGTAAATTCACTGTTTGTGTCACCTAAATATATGATCGAATTACTATGTTGTCATTTTTTCTTCTCCAAAAGTTAATCATCTCATTTCTAGGGCTGTCCCAAAACGGGTTTTAGAGCTCAGCATGTTTGGAAGTGATCCAGAACAAATATCCATCTATTCTTTGCACTCTTTCTCCCTCAGTAAACTGCATCAGCAGCAGTTTTTACTTCATTCTGGTGAAGCCAAAAGGAGCTAATGTGATGATGTGGTTTCCATCTGTCTGCAAATTAATTTTTCATGAGAATCACTACTCCTCCTAGGCAGTTGCCCTGATGTTCACCAAACTCATACACAGTCACCCTTGGGTGGGTCGAAAGTCAGATCTGAGCCCTCCTGGAAAGGCTTCATCAGGCCAGAAGGAGCTACTTTCCTCTCAATAATACACATTTCTTCCTGACAATAATTAAAGTCACAATAATGCTTCAGTTGGTCTGCACCTATTATGTGCCTAAGGTCATGGTGAGGCTCAATGGTCAAAAGATGTAACTGCCTATACAATTTTATGAAAATTGCTACTCTTCCAAGTAGGGATACCAATTATCACCTGATTCATTATAATGTAAATTGAGCTAGAAATTTTGTTTGAAGTGCCTAAACTTTGCTACTGTTGGTCTTGGGTCTTTTTTGTTGTTGCGGTGGACATAGTAAAAATTAGTTTTTAATAACATCCAGAGACAGTTTTAGTTGTGTGGCTCTCAATTCAGTGATCAGTTGTTTGGGTTTTCTTCATAATTTTGTGCAGGGATGTCAGGTGAGATTGCAGGACTGCAGGGCCAGTATAGTTTCCTTTACTTTCTTGTCTGTTGTAGAGGAGTCAAGTTGTGTACTCAGCAATGTCCTGAACTATTTTTTTCCTTCACCCTGTATGAATTTCTAACCTTCACAGACTTGCTGGAATTATTTGTGTAATATCGCCACTAGTGCAATTGGCAAAAATGATGCTAAAACTCATCAATGTCATCCTCAGTGTCTTCACACTCAGTTGGGTGGGTTGGTGCGGCAAAACTAGTTCACAAAAAGCCTTTTCAGTTTTAAATTCTACACAAACTACAGGTGAATTGTTTTTCATGCAGACTAATGTAACGGATGCCAACTAGTACTGTTCGGCGTAGAACGTTAGTAAACCTCCCTCCCAAAGCCTCATACAGTATCGGTAGCGCTGAGCTATCGGTCGGACCTTTAGCTCAGCGCGATCGTGCTGTGTCTCCCATGCTCGAACTGTGTAGTTGACTGAGAGGTCGCGGGTTCGTGTCCCGTGTGGGGCGAACTGCGCAGGATGATCTCTGTCACACTGGTGCCGTGACCCGGATGGGAGTGAGGTTTAGGGGGGAGAGTGTAACGGATGCCAACTAGTACTGTTCGGCGTAGAACGTTAGTAAGCCTCCCTCCCAAAGCCTCATACAGTATCGGTAGCGCTGAGCTATCGGTCGGACCTTTAGCTCAGTGCGATCGTGCTGTGTCTCCCATGCTCGAACTGTGTAGTTGACTGAGAGGTCGCGGGTTCGTGTCCCGTGTGGGGCGAACTGCGCAGGATGATCTCTGTCACACTGGTGCCGTGACCCGGATGGGAGTGAGGTTTAGGGGGGAGAGTGTAACGGATGCCAACTAGTACTGTTCGGCGTAGAACGTTAGTAAGCCTCCCTCCCAAAGCCTCATACAGTATCGGTAGCGCTGAGCTATCGGTCGGACCTTTAGCTCAGTGCGATCGTGCTGTGTCTCCCATGCTCGAACTGTGTAGTTGACTGAGAGGTCGCGGGTTCGTGTCCCGTGTGGGGCGAACTGCGCAGGATGATCTCTGTCACACTAACATGTTGGATCTCACACTGATGGAGCTCTGTAGTCACACCATCACCCTCCTCACACACTGACCTGGACTGGTGACACCACTGCACTTACTGGAATAAACTCCCATTTAGGACTTTGGAATATTCAGTTAACCGACAGCTAATTTCATTTAATTAACAAAATGATTATTGACAATCATAGTTAACATCCCTACCCCCAAGGCAACTGCTCTGATTCTCAACAGTTTCCTGCACACTGATTCTCTGATGGGTCTGTGTCAGGGCGGTGCTCAAGGTCAAAGGTCAGGAGATCTGAGCGCTCTCAGGCTGGAATGGCCGACTCCGGTCAGTCTGCTGGTGTAAACTGATGGTTTCATGAACCTACATGCTTTGTCGTCGAGAAAAACATTTTGAAATGTTGCATAAAATACAAAAATGTAAGTACTATTTACGAAATAACAAAACATTTTCAACTTGTTTTTGCATTCCGGTTCCGGCGCCACACGAGTTGGCTGCCTTTTGCAACAGCGGCTCAATTCTGAGTCTTTTTATCTTCCTTCTTCTTTCTGATCCGGTGATGGCTTTCTGATCCGGCACACCTTTCACTCTATGTGTATCACGGACACACAGATCGCGCCCGGGGGTCTCCCGAGTTGGCGGACGGAGCCTCTGTTTACAGCGGGAGACAATACAGCAGGGAGGAGCTAGCTAGCGCTCGGCCGCCACCCGGTGCTAACAGAGAGGCTCGACATACCGGGAGAGCTGAAGCGGGAGCGACGCGGGTGCCGGGCTGGAGTTTGGGCGGCGTGCAGGAAATATAAGACAGAATAATAAAGAGCGATGGCAAGAACCAAGCAGACCGCCCGTAAATCTACTGGAGGAAAAGCCCCCAGGAAGCAGCTGGCCACTAAGGCTGCTCGAAAAGGCGCTCCGGCCGCCGGCGGAGTGAGGAGGCCTCACCATTGCAGGCCCGGTGCCGTGGCTCTGAGAGAGATCTGTCGCTGCCGGAGGTCCACGGAGCTGCTCATCCGTGGGCTGCCCTTCCAGCGCCTGGTGAGGGAGATCGCTCAGGACTTCAGGACCGACCTGCGCTTCCAGAGCTCCACCGTCATGGCTCTGCAGGAGGCCAGCGAGGCCTACCTGGTGGGTCTTCGAGGACACCAACCTGCGCGCCATCCACGCCAAAAGGGTCACCATCATGCCCAAAGACATCCAGCTGGCCCGCCGTATCCGCGGAGAGAGAGCTTAGACTTTCTGCTGCACATCCACCAACCACAATGCTCCACATTGTGTGTCTATATATATATATATATATATATATATATAAATATGTACATATGTATACTAGCTGCTCTTGTTTTTTTCTTGCCTTCTGACTGTTGCTCAGAGTGTTGCTATCCCAGTGCTGTTGCAATCCTGGAATTTCCCCCATTGTGGGACTAATAAAGGCTTATCTTATCTTGTAAGGTGAATAATTTTTGTTTTTTATTTTATTTTTTATTTATTTAGTATACTTTATTAATCCCAGAGGGAAATTCAGGGCATCCACCTGGATGGATGAGGCAGCCACGGTACAGTGCCAGTCCCGTCACCGTTCACACACACATTCACACCTAGGGCCACTTTAGAGTCTCCAGTTAACCAAACCTGCATGTTTTTGGCCTGTTGGAGGAAACCTGAGTACACGGGATAAATCCACGCAGACATGAGGAGAACATGCAAACTCCACACAGAAGGGTCACCGATGGTCAGGGGTGGAATCGATCCCATCGATTTTGTACTGTTTGTTGAGGTCACCTTTATTTACACATCAATACAGACATGTTTACAGCGTTCTATGATGATGATGATGAACAGAGTTTTCTGTTCCATTCATCACATACTGTACATATGGCTCTCTCTCTCTCTCTGTCTCTCTCTCCTTGGTCTCTGTGTGTATCCAGAAGATTTCCAGGGAATGTTTATCTCCATACAAAACCCACTTCCCTGTGTGGATAGAGTAGATAGTCACTGCTCTTATCTCTTCACCTTCCTCTCAGCACCCATTCACTTAAGGAGACTCTCTATCTTAATCTAAGACCGTCCGTATGTCTGTCTGCTCCATTACAGCCACTGTAGTCATCTCTTATTTTTCTTTGTTAGACTTTAATGTGTCTTCATCTTTTGAGATTCTTGTCTTCATTCCATAGGTTTGACCTGCACATTTTCAGTAAGGGTGGACAGTAAAGGGGCGTGAACAACAGTTGCCACATTTTCTAGTATGCTGAAGTATATTTCTATTTGATTTTTTTTTTTTTGGGGGGGGGGGGTGATTCTTTCACAATCTCAGAATTCACATTTGACACAAATTACTTAATCTCTTAATCCTAACATGCCCAAAATCGTTACCCAGGAAGAGATTATGCATTATCACACGTCATGCCTCACTGTTAAAATGACACATTTTGGCAGTCAGTTTGTACTAGCCTTCTTGATTAGCCTGTTCAGTCTCTTCCTGTCAGCAGCTGTGATGCTGCTGCCTCAGCACACCACTCCATACAGGGTGGCTGATGTCACCACAGAGTCGTAGAAGGTCTTCAGGAGTGTCCCCTGCACTCCTGAAGACCCGAGTCTCCTCAGAAGGAACAGCCTGCACTGCTCCTTCTTGTAAAGCGTGTTGGTTTTTTGTGACCAGCCCAGTTTATTGTTCAGGTGAGCACCCAGGTACTTGTAAAATGTCACCATCTCAATGTCTGTTCCCTGGATGTTTACCGGTGTTGTGAGAGAGTGTCTTCACCTGTGGCTGTCAACCACCAGTTCCTTTGTCTTCCCTGGACTGATGTGGAGGCAGTTTCGCCAACACCAGTCCACAAAGCCCTGGCTCAGTCCTCTGTACTCTGAGTCATCCCCATCAGAGATGAGGCTGACGATCACAGAGTCCGCAGGTGGCAATGTGGAATTATATGAAAAACATATAGGGCATGTGAATAGAAAAATAGCAGGGGTTGTGGGATGAGTGCTGGGTGTTGTGGGGGGGGGGGGGGGGTTACAGGGGGAATAGATGAAGGCGGGCAGCGCGGTGGCAGAGTGGTTAGCACTGCAGCAGCACAGCAACTCACCCTTGGCTGGGGGATCCTGGGTTCGATCCCAGCCCCCGACCAACAGTGATCTGTGTGGAGTTTGCTTGTTCTCCCCGTATCTGTGGGGGTTTACTCTGGGATTTCTCCGGTTTCCTCCCTCATGCCAAAAACATGCAAGTTAGGTTAATTGGCATCAAACTGGGGATTCTAAATTGTCCTTGGGTATGACTGTGAGAGTGAATGGTTGTCTGTCTCTCTGTGTTGGCCCTGCGACGGACTGGCGATCTGTCCAGGGTGTACCCTGCCTCTCGCCCTACCTCTCCAGCCCTTCCGCGACCTGAAAAGGATTAAGGGGAAGAAAATGGATGGATGGATAGATGAAGGTGGTAGCAGCAGGCCAGGGGAGGGGTAGGCAGCTGATAAACTGTTGAAGAACAAGTTCAGGTCATTCACCCATTCTCTCTCCCCACGGCCTGGAAGGGGTATCCCAGAGATGGTTTTGAGGCCTCTCTAGACACCGCTGACGTTGCTCTGCTGCAACTTGTCCTCCATCTTCTTCCTGTAGTTGTCCTTCTCATCTCTGATCTTCCTCCTCAGCTCCCTCTGCACAGACTTCAGCTCCTCCTTGTTTCCTGACCTAAAGACCCTGTTCTTATCCTTCAGCAGGATCTCTATGTTGTTGAGGAAACACCATATAGTCTTGGGTGGGTACAGTAATGAAGTTGATGTAGTCCATGAAGGTGTGTGTGAAGCTGTCAATGTCCTCCCCATGTGGATCACAGAGTTACTTCCACACAATGGATTCAAACCAGTCCTTCAAGGCGTCCTCAGCCTCATTGGACCATCTCTTCATTGTGCGGAGAACAGGAGGTTCTCTGTGTAATGGGAGTTGGTACACAGGTAGGAAGTGAACCAGATTGTGATCCCTCCTCCCTCCAAGGGGAGGAACAGGTGATGAGTTGTATGCTTCTTTGGTGTTGGTCCAGAGTTGGTCCAGAGTTTTAGGCTGTGTGCGCACCAAACGTGTTTTATGTCGCCCGACCGCCCTGAGCATTTTTTTTTTTCAAGTGTTTGTGCGTGCCAAACTGGGGATTCTAAATTGTCCTTAGGTGTGAAAGTGAGAGTGAATGGTTGTCTGTCTCTCTGTGTTGGCCCTGCAATGGACTGGCAATCTGTCCAGGGTGTACCCTGCCTCTCGCCCAAAGATGCTGGGATAGGCTCCAGCCCCCCCCCCCCCCCCGCGACCCCAAAAGGATTAAGCGGAAGAAGATGGATGGATGGATGGATGTTTGTGCGTGGCACTCTGGGGGAAAAAAGCCTGTGCCCTGTATCCCAGCAACAGCTTGTCACTCTCAGCTCAGCACTTCCACTTTCCTATTGTCAGACTTTCTACTGATTTTTTTTTTAATAGCAGTCTCTAAATAACAATGGACAGGAAACATGTTTTAGCAGCTCTGGATGGGAAATATGATGATATGGAAAGCAGGAGTCTGAGTACACGCTAGTACCGGCATCCTATGTCCCACCCACACAGCAGTTTTGATTGGCTGCTTAGGTCTGACATTGACGAGCTCTGCTGCAGTCTCTGAAAAGTTGAACTTTTGTCAACTCTGAGTGCCCTGAGCGCCGCGACAAAAAATGGCCACTGCCGAGAGCGTTTCGGCACTGAACACTGGACTACATAGAGAATGAATGGAAATTCGTTGCCCAGAGCAGAAAAAAACGCATTTGGTGGACATGCAGCCTTGTTGTCCCTGGTGCAGCATATAACATACTGTGCGAAAGTGGGTAGGGTGGAGGACAGAGAAGCATGGTTAAAATCTTCAGAGATGAGCTGGAGGGCATTGGGGTGCTATTTCTGCAGCCTGCTGGTAACAGAGTGGATGACGTTACAGGCTGCATTAGCATTAGCAGAGAGGGGGAGGTACACAGCGATCACAATAACGTATGAAAACTCTCTCGGTACATAGTAAGGCCTCATGCTAATGGCTAGCAACTGAATGTCCTCATTACAGTCTTCTTCTTCTTCTGTTGGCTGCTCCCTGTAGGAGTCTCCACAGTGGATCATCTGCCCCCAACTCACCCTATCCCTTCATCTTCCTCTGTAACACCAACCCACTCCATGTCCTCCTTCACTACATCCATCAATCTTCTCTGTGGTCTTCCTCTTTTCCTCCTCCCTGGCGGCTCCATCTTCAGCATCCTTTGTCCAGTATATCCACTATCCCTCCTCTGCACATGACCAAACCATCTCAGCCTTGCGTCTCTTACTTTGTCTCCAAACCACTCAACCTGAGCTGTTCCTCTGATATACTCATTTCTAATCTTGTCCCTCCTAGTCACTCCCAATGAGAATCTTAGCATCTTCAACTCTGCCTCCTGTCTTTTTGTCACCGCCTCTGTCTCCAAACCATGCATCACAGCAGGTCTCACTACCATCTTTTCACTCTAGCTGCTATCCTTCTGTCACAAATCACCCCTGACACTCGTCTCAACCCACTCCACACTTTTGGCACTCTATCATTTGCTTTCTATAGATCCACAAAGACACAGTGCAACTCCTTCTGACCTTCACTATACTTCTCCATCAACACTGTTAGGGCAAACATTGCATCTGTAGTACTCTTTCTTGGCATGAAACCACTGATACGCCCATATCTTCATAGTGTGGCTGATCAACTTTATGCCTCTGTAGTTACTACAGCTCTGAGCATCACCTTTAGTCTTAATTGGTACCAAAACACTTCTTTTCCACTCCTCGGGCATCCTCTCACTCTCCAAGATTGGGTTGAACAGTCTGGTTAGTCCACTGCCACCTCTCCTAAACATCTCCATACCTCCACAGGTATGTCATCTGGACCAACCACCTTTCCATTCTTCATCCTCTCCAAAGCTGCACTCACTTACAAATCAGTACACTAATGTCCTCACTACAGTGCTGTTCTTTAATTGTGATGTGCCCATTTATCATTCAGACACTGCCAGCCCACATCCGTTCTTCTTGCTGCTCTCCATTATCCTGTCCACCCATACCAGCTTAAAACATTCTACTATGATGATAGCATCTGGGGTTAGTGTGGTAAGCCAAGTCTCCATGAGTAGCATGACGCTCACCTCCCAGTAGATTCCCTCATGCCCGGCCAGAGCCGCCAAGTTGTCCGTCTTGTTATGGAGTTCCCCATGATAATGGATGGGAAAATGGGCTTGTACCTTCTGCTCCTCACACATCGCTCTGTTCTGGCATGACATCCTTGCAGTTTCAGCCTTAGCTCACGGGGAATATTGGATCTTCGCTCCGGAGGCACTGCTGAGCAACGGAGAGCTAACAGCTGGTCTCTCACGTCAACAGTAGAGGCCCGGCACAAGCGCCAATATCAGCGCAAGAATGGTGACATTCGTGCCCATGGTGCATGGGATAAATATAACACGAGCTAGAAAAAAGCTGTAGAGAGAAGGAATAATAAGGTAGAAGTGAAAATAGCTCACTAGTGAACAGAGCTGCTGTGAAGGGCTGCCACCCGAGCGGCACTGCAAATTTAGTTTTAGTTTCAGGGCGATGATGGATTTCTTGTATGAGAGAACTACATGAGACAAATTAAAGCACCATGGTGCTGATGCTTCAGTGTGGACAGACACGTAAACTAACACTCACAGACAGATGCATTGACACCCTACTTTTATGCCTTGGTGAAACAGGGCATAATAGGCTGTGCACAGCAGAAAAGTAAAATCTTGTTTTTCAGAAACAGCAATACAATGATTTAAAAACAGGACCTTCACCTTTGAAACTCTGGATGCCTTTATTACATTCTCCAACTTCACTTCACTATAAACTACTATCCATTAAAAGCACTGAAGTATGAATGGATTTCTAAACATTTGTTCCCATTGACTCGAAGCTCTTTCAAACCGGGCAGCTCCAGGAAACTAAAAGCCTTTTCAGGCTTTATTCTGGAAATTATCAACATTTCAAAACATGAATTATGCAACTTCATGGTCAGTTCATTGTGATTCTAGATCAGCCACAAGAGACCTTCAGTTGATAGGAATGTGGTTGTTTCTCAAGCACGAATGCACAGTGAACACAGCATATCAAAATGTGTATCAGCTTACTTGACTTTTTTAGCAAGAGCAGTGGACACACAGTTTGGGGGCAGGGGTGGGGTGGGGGTTCTTACAAGCTGTAATTTAAATGGATATTTTCTGAGGGAATTTATTTAATGTCCTATACAGTTTTGCTTTGAAGAGCAGGCAAAAATCCCAGTGGTTAAATGTATGGCATTCTAGAGACATACCCTGAGAGACCTGCAGCTGTCACTGCTGCAAAACGCGGCTCTACACAGTCCTAACTTTGGGTGTTGAATAAATTTATACGCTCAAGATTTCTTTTTTATATTATTTTGTGTTTGCTTCACAATAAAAAATATCCTAGATCTACATGGTTGTTGGCATGTTGTGGTAAATACTTTTGCTGCTATGAGTGGAAGTATTACTGTAAACAAAGGAACTTATTCCCTGTCATTTTGTCTTTCAGGTACCAGCCCACTGGACAGCCCTCGAAACTTCTCCCCCAACACAGCTGCACACTTTTCCTTTGTTCCTGCACGAAGGTGAGTTGCCTGTATACGTGTGTGATCCACACCAGATAAAAAATCTGCAGTTCAGGCCATGCAAATGACAGTTTGCAGTTATGCATGAGCAGACCATACGGTTCTGCTACTGAACAACATTAATATTAGCATGGTGAGTGAAAATGAAAATGAAGTTCTACTTTGCTGAAGTTGGAGCAGTATTTACATTTTGTAGCAGTGTTTTATGTTGGACCTAAGTCTTTAGTTTTGAAAAGTATTTTCTGTTTTATGTGTGCCCATTTTATATTTTTGCTAGTGGTGGGCAATGATTAAAAAAAATTTAATCTTCATTAATCTTTTGAAATCACAGGTTAATTATGATTAATTGCCCTTTAATTGCTGAATTTTTCTTCTATATAATGTACCATGAATTAGTCATTTCTCAAGTTTGTCATAATGTTTTTAACATGGGAGTGGACAAATGTGCATGCTTTCTGCCACTGCAGGTTTATTTAAAGCTTTCATTGTGTCAAAAATGATAACTATCCAGAATATTTCCACCCCCCCCCCCCAAAAAAAAGAAACATAAGTACTGCAGAAATACTGCAGGTACAAACACCAGTTTGTATTTGACCAGTTGTTATACCAGCTGCATCTATCTCTCACCTCCCTTTCTGATGCAAGTTCCAGCAATAGATAGTCCAGTTTGTTTTCTAGGGAGTGGACATTCTCGAACAGAACTGCCTCTTCTCTCCACCGTTAAGGATTTTGCATTGATACGACAAAGTGTGGAATCTGGGCCATAAACTGGACTTTTCTGTTTTAAGCGGCACCATAGACTGTCCGACCAGAAACAGTACCCGGGTTTCAAGAGTTGGATTGTGCACTGATATGGTCCATTTGTCCACATAGTATGACAACAATACTCCAGCAAACTGATATGAACACATAGGGCCATATTACAAGGACGCGGTCAGTTGTCAGCGACACAAAACGTGTTTATGGGCGTTTCTGAGTTCATTTCCTTACCACAGCAATATAGAAACGAACTTTCCACCAGGTGCATGGTGTGAAAGAGGCCGGTCTAACCATTCAGAGGTGTGTTTTGGATAATCCAATCCAAAGCGCTCATGCCCATCCCTTTAATGCAAAGAGGCACATTATCTAAAGTGAACACTGATCATGACGGTTTAAGATGGGTTTTACGCTGACCACAGCCCATGCGTGAGCCAACATGTACATGATAGTAATGCTGCTTGGTAAAAAGGAAGACATCAATCACAGTTGATGCCCAGCTAGTTATGTTAGAGAGAACAAACGGGGAAGAATGCTGAGTTGAAAAATCAACTTAATTAGTTTAATGTCATGCACACAGGTTTGAAATTTCAGGAAAAGAGGATGATGTCTGTGCAAACTTTCATAAACTTTCATTAACGATGGCATTGAAGTCGCTCCCAGCCTGTGGGGAGATGGAGTGCTCCCTCTCCTGTTGCTTTCACTGACCGAGGGTCTCCCCTGTCTTGTGCGGGGGTCTGCTGAAGTTTGTGGCGCTCTGTCCCAGTCCCTCCCGGGCAGGAGGGAAGGAGGAAATCTGGTGCAGCTTCCTGTCCACTGCCAATCCCCACCACGAAGTGACCCCGGTCTGCTCGGCCTCTGCTGGGAGCTGACAGGTGGCAGTCGGGGAGCTTGCTGGGGGAAATCCACAACCGTAGGCGGGGTGCGGACAGCCTCGGCCCACCTGGAAACCCAGGGCACACAGCAGTGGCAGATGTGGACGCATCTCCTGTCTCTTTGAGGAGTTCCAGTGAAAAGTAAAATGCTGCACACTCCCAGTGGTTAAAGTTTTCCAGCACCGTGCCATTTGGTTGCGGGGTAAAAAGATTCTCCTATAAAAACAAACCATTTATTTCATATTTCTGTATGCAGAACCACTTTTTGTCCAAGCAGAGTTGCCGTATCGAGCGATCCATGATGGCGGACCACATTGCACTCCTAATCGGGTAGTGGCAGTGTACACAAAACCTTTCATACATTCCGTGGTATGGAAAGTAAGTTTTTGAAGCCTGGGGAAGATGTCCTAATTGACAAAGGACTTAGAAACAAATGGTCCTGGGTGTGGATCGAAGAAATGGGCAGAGACGCCAAGTCTTTTGGTAGCTGGTGTAAAAAAAAAAAGTAGACAACCAGGTGCTTGTTTCTGCACGTTGTGCTCGAAAAAGCTCATATTTGCAACTAGCGGAAAAAGTGTTACCATGTCACAACCTAGATCCAGCCACAGAGCAGCTGTCCCTGCTTTACAACACACAACATACAGTGGTGTGAAAAAGTGTTTGCTCCCTTCTTGAGTTCTCATTTTTTTGTGTGTTTGTCACACTTAAATGTTTCAGATCATCAAACACATCTAAATGTTAGACAAAGATAACACAAGTACATACAAAATGCAGTTTTTAAATGCAGGTGTTTATTATTAAGGGAAACAAAAATCCAAACCTACATGGCCCTGTGTGGAAAAGTGATTGCCCCCTAAACCTAATGACTGGTTGGGCCACCCTTAGCAGCAACAACTGCAATCAAGCGTTTGCAATAACTGGCAATGAGTCTTCTACAGCGCTGTGGAGGAATTTTGGCCCACTCATCTTTGCAAAATTGTTGTAATTCAGCCACATTGGAGGGTTTTCGAGCATGAACCGCCTTTTTAAGGTCATGCCACAGCATCTCAATCGGATTCAGGTCAGGACTTTGACTAGGCCACTCCAAAGTCTTCATTTTGTTTTTTTAAGCCATTCAGAGGTGGACTTGCTGGTGTGTTTTGGATCATTGTCCTGATGCAGAATCCAAGTGCGCTTCAGCTTGAGGTCACGAACAGATGGCCGGACATTCTCCTTCAGGATTTTTTGGTCGACAGCAGAGTTCGTGGTTCCATTTACCACAGCAAGTCTTCCAGGTCCTGAAGCAGCAAAACATCTCCTGACCATCACACTACCACCACCATATTTTACTGTTGGTATGATGTTCCTTTTCTGAAATGCTGTGACTTTTACGCCGGATGTAATGGAAGACACGCCTTCCACAAAGTTCAACTTTTTTCTTGTCAGTCCACAGAGTATTTTCCCAAAAGTCTTTGGGATCATCAAGATGTTGCCTGGCAAAACTGAGATGAACCTTTATGTTGTTTTTGCTCAGCAGTGGTTTTCGTCTTGGAAGTCTGCTATGCAGGCCATTTTTGCCCAGTCTCTTTCTTATGGTGGAGTCATGAACACTGACCTTAACTGAGGCAAGTGAGGCCTTCAGTTCTTTGGATGTTGTTGTGTGGTCTTTTGTGACATCTTGGATGAATTGTTGCTGCACTCTTGGGGTAATTTTGGACGGCCGGCCACTCTTGGGAAGGTTCACCACTGTTCCATGTTTTCGCCATTTGTGGATAAGGGCTCTCACTGTGGTTCGCTAGAGTCCCAAAGCTTTAGAAATGGCTTTATAACCTCAATTATTTTTTCTCATTTGTTCCTGAATTTGTTTGGATCACAGCGTGATGTCTAGCTTTTTAGGATATTTTGATCTACTTCACTTTTTCAAGCAGGTTCTATTTAAGTGATTTCTTGATTGAGAACAGGTGTGTCAGTAATCAGGCCTGGGTGTGGCTAGAGAAATTGAACTCAGCTTTCCAAAGATGTGATAAACCACAGTTAATTTATGTTTTAACGGGGGGGGGTCACTTTTTCACACAGGACCATGTAGGTTTGGATTTTTTTTACCCTTAATAATAAACACCTTCATCTAAAAACTGCATTTTGTGTTTACTTGTGTTATCTTTGTCTAATATTTCAATTTGTTTGATGATCTGAAACATTTAAGTGTGACAAACATACAAAAAAAGAGAACTCAGGAAGGGGGCAAACACTTTCTCACACCACTGTAATTGCCCAGAGCAACAGCTACCTTAGACGTATCGGCATCAATGACTGACCATATCTGTGATGTGAAAATACGCGTGTGCACATTCATTGCAGAACATGATTGGTCATTCATCATTTCTCAACCGCTAGTAAATCTGTGTAAAAAACTGGTTGAAAACAAAAATGCCTTAACAAACTGTCCATTTCAAATCAGCATGCCAGTTATGTAAATGCACATGGCATAGCAGCAGAATAAAAAAAACATCTATCAGAGAAGCTCAAAAACTGCATGTTTTCACTGAACATTGATGAAACTTCTAGGCAGTGCATGAACAAAATTTTCAATGTCCTTGTTCACTTTTATGATGATGACACGACCAGAGAAACAACCCAACATTTGCCAAGCAGGAAAGTTAATACTGCCTCAGCACTTATGGTGGAATTAGAAAATATCCTGCAAACTTATGGTTGTCGTGATTGCCCCTCCAGGGCAAAGGATTGGACCCATTCACAGGCCTTCTCTTCTTAGGCATAATTTTATTCACAAAAACCAAACTTCCTGATGTGAGCAAAACCAAACATGAGAACGTGAACAGCCTGAAGGCATGATAATGTGAAGGTCACTGTGCCGAAGGCAACGTGCGACCTCTATAAATAAGAGAACAAAAATCAAGAGCACCCATGACCAATCAATAATCAAGAAATCAAAAGCAGCCATGAATCATTAACAACAAAGCAGAAACTCACAACACAAAACTGGAAAAAAACAAAAGGTGCTGTCAGAATGAAAAAGCCCAAACCCAGATCATGACAGGAATAAACCTGACAATATACCCGTGAAAACAATAATCATCAAGACTAGACATAATTGTGACCATGATAATAATAATACTATAAAACAGGACTAAAGAAAACTAAAGTAAGACTACGGTAAGAAAAATGACAAGACAGAACTAATAAGATAATCATAACAAACAGAAATAAATGGCAAATTAAAAAGAACAGAAATAGGGGCATGACTGTAAAAATAAACACAATAACCAAACTGAACTGAGGTTGGGAAAACACGAATGAATGAATGCAAGAATAACAGAAATAAACTTAAAGCGTGCGCATGGTCCCCTGACCATGCTCAGAACCTGACAGTAAGTCATCAATATTGTACTGGTGAATTAAACTGTAGTTTTCTGTAGTAATCTGGCATTGTGTATTTCCTTTTTTATGTTTTTATAGTATTTAATTTCCTGTAATTTCTTTTGAGCAAAACAATTATGGAAATAATGGAATTTAGAGTATCATATAAAGTTCACTGTTGTTGTGTGTGTATATATATATATATATATACTGTATATATATATATATATATATAAACGCACAGTGGGGCAAAAAAGTATTTAGTCAGCCACCAGTTGTGCAAGTTCTCCCACTTAAAAGATGAGAGAGGTCTCCAATTTTCATCATGGGTATACCACAACTATGAGAGACAAAATGAGGAAAAAAAAATCCAGAAAATCACATTGAAGGATTTTTAATGAATTAATTGGTAAATTCCTCGGTAAAATAAGTATTTGGTCAATAACAAAAGTTCATCTCAATACTTTGTTATATACCCTTTGTTGGCAATGACAGAGGTCAAACGTTTTCTGTAAGTCTTCACAAGGTTTTCACACACTGTTGCTGGTATTTTGGCCCATTCCTCCATGCAGATCTCCTCTAGAGCAGTAATGTTTTGGGGCTGTCGCTGGGCAACACGGACTTTCAACTCCCTCCAAAGATCTTCTATGGGGTTGAGATCTGGAGACTGGCTAGGCCACTTCAGGACCTTGAAATGCTTCTTACGAAGCCACTCCTTCGTTGCCCGGGCGGTGTGTTTGGGATCATTGTCATGCTGAAAGACCCAGCCACGTTTCATCTTCAATGCCCTTGCTGATGGAAGGAGGTTTTCACTCAAAATCTCACGATACATGGCCCCATTCATTCTTTCCTTTACACGGATCAGTCGTCCTGGTCCCTTTGCAGAAAAACGGCCCCAAAGCATGATGTTTCCACCCCCATGCTTCACAGTAGGTATGGTGTTCTTTCTCCTTCAAACACGACAAGTTGAGTTTTTACAATAAAGTTCTATTTTGGTTTCATCTGACCATATGACATTCTCCCAATCCTCTTCTGGATCATCCAAATGCTCTCTAGCAAACTTCAGATGGGGCTGGACATGTACTGGCTTAAGCAGGGGGACACGTCTGGCACTGCAGGATTTGAGTCCCTGGCGGCGTAGTGTGTTACTGATGGTAGCCTTTGTTACTTTGGTCCCAGCTCTCTGCAGGTCATTCACTAGGTCCCCCCATGTGGTTCTGGGATTTTTGCTCACCATTCTCATGATCATTTTGACCCCACGGGGTGAAATCTTGCGTGGAGTTCCAGATGGAGGGAGATTATCAGTGGTCTTGTATGTCTTCCATTTTCTAATGATTGCTCCCACAGTTGATTTCTTCACACCAAGCTGCTTACTATTGCAGATTCAGTCTTCCCAGTCTGGTGCAGGTCTACAATTTTGTTTCTGGTGTACTTTGACAGCTCTTTGGTCTTGGGCATAGTGGAGTTTGGAGTCTGACTGTTTGAAGTTGTGGACAGGTGTCTTTTATACTGATAACGAGTTCAAACAGGTGCCATTAATACAGGTAATGAGTGGAGGACAGAGGAGCCTCTTAAAGAAGAAGTTACAGGTCTGTGAGAGCCAGAAATCTTGCTTGTTTGTAGGTGACCAAATACTTATTTTACCGAGGAATTTACCAATTAATTCATTAAAAATCCTTCAATGTGGGGACTTCCGGTTATGGCGGCCACATAGGAAGATGTGTTTCACACTGCTCTGCTCCTAAAAATAAAAAGTTTGCTAAAACTCTCTTAATTGGAACAAAAACCCATTCCAGTGTTTAGGCGTGGATATGGTAAAGACCAAAGCTGGGAAATTAGGTGGAGGAAAAAGTAATTCGACAAAACAATCCAAACTTACAGACTTCCACGCTCGTGGCGAAGCAGAAAAAACTCCAGAGACTATGGCGGAGGATGTAGCCAGCGGCGGAGCAGTAGCTGCTGAGGAGGGGACAAGCGCAGTGCTCGCTGCCATCAGCTCCATGAGAGCAGACTTTTCGTCTAAATTTGATGGGATTATAGCAGCGATGGAAGGAATGAGAAAGGAAATAAGCGACTGTATGGAACGAGTATCGCAGGCGGAGATCCGAATTTCAAGTGCTGAAGATGACGTCACCAGCCTACAAAGTTGCAAACACTGGAATTAAAATGGAAACGTCTGGAAGATAACGTCCTGGACTTAGAATCCCGCTCGCGACGGAATAATTTGAGGCTGGTGGGCCTCCCAGAGGGAGCGGAGGGACGGGACCCATGTTCCTTTTTGGAAAAGTGGATTCCAGAAGCGCTGAACAACGCGGACCTCCAGTCATCGGTCGTTTTAGAGAGAGCTCACCGAATCGGCCCACCGAGAGATAATAAGACACCACCGAGGACGCTGATTATGAAGTTCCTCAACTTCAGGGACAAGATGACGGTCACCAACGCGGCGCGAGCTAAAGGGGAAATTAAATACCAGGATCAACAGGTGCGGTTCTACCCAGATTTGGCCACAGGAATACAACAATTAAGGAGGCAGTTCGACCCTGCCCGCAAAGAGCTGCGCAACCTCGGGATTTGTCACGGAGTGATTCATCCGACAAGACTGCTGGTCACATAAAAGGGCAGAACCCACATCTTCAAGACCCCTCAAGAGGCGCAGGAGCTCATTAAGCAGATCCAAAAGGAGACTGGTGGGAGCTAAGCATGAACATGATAAAGGTAGAACATTTAAGAATTTGTACAGGCATCTGATTGATCTGAAACATATATGTCTACAAAATGCAGACTGTATTATAAAAAAAAAGCTATGATGTACAAAGTTGCTATAAAACTTTGAAGTTATGTTGAAAAAACTACAGAAGAGAGTTTATGTCATTAAAAATAGTAGTAGAGTCAGGGTGATTGAGAGGAGAAAGACAGAGTGGTTTGACTGATCCTCGCAGGTGTGGAACAGTCACTAGCTATAACGGGAGACGGAATTTTTTTGATTTTGGGGGGATTACCACGAATGTGGGGAAAGGGAATTTGTTTGTGTGTAGTTTGTAGGATGAATGTTCAACCATCCATGTTTTTGCTTCTCTGTACGAGCATGTTCATATTGCAAGGTAATCTCAAACTCCTTATTGATCATAGATCAAAGTGTTAATCTTAATTTAACTTCATGGAATTGCAGAGGTCTACAAAATCTAAAAAAACTTAAGTTATGAATAAAATAAAAGACATAGAGTCAAAAATTGTATTTTTACAAGAAACTCATCTAATAGAGGAGGATGTAAAAAGAATTAGGAGAAGATGGCAAGGAAATGTGTTCACCTCATCATTTTCATCCCGAGCTAGGGGAGTTATGATTCTCATACACAAAACAGTCCCATTTCAAGTGAAAAATGTAATTGGAGACAAATTTGGAAGATATCTAATCATCCAAGGATCTTTGTTATTAGAAAATATAAATCTGGTGAACTTATACGGCCCCAATATTGATGATGTAAATGTGATGTGTATGATGTAAAAAGAATTAGGAGAAGATGGCAAGGAAATGTGTTCACCTCATCATTTTCATCCCGAGCTAGGGGAGTTATGATTCTCATACACAAAACAGTCCCATTTCAAGTGAAAAATGTAATTGGAGACAAATTTGGAAGATATCTAATCATCCAAGGATCTTTGTTATTAGAAAATATAAATCTGGTGAACTTATACGGCCCCAATATTGATGATCAAAACTTCTTTGTTAATTTATTCCTTACTTTAGCATTACTTACAGGGCAACATATAATAGCAGGGGATTTTAATTGTACATTGAATCCCAGCATAGATAGATCAACAGGACTGGACTGTACGCACAATGGATGCAGGATGACCATTAATCATTTTATGAAAGAACTGAAATTGCTAGATATATGGAGAGAAATGAAACCACAAGTCAAAGCCTATTCTTGTTATTCTAATACCTATAAGACATTCTCACGTATTGACTACTTTTTGATCTCTACAGAATTAAGGTCCAAGATTCAAAACTGTTTCTATGATAACATTGTGATCTCTGATCATGCACCCTGCTGTCTAATATATGTAGATAAGAAATTGACAAAGGATCCAGGTAGGTGGCATTTTCAGCATAAATGGCTTCAGGATGAGGAATTTGTTAAGTACACAGAAAAACAGATAGATGAGTTCTTTGATATTAATACTACACAAACAACGGCATGTATAAAGTGGGAGGCTTTCAAAGCTTTTATTAGGGGGCATATTATTAATTATACAGGTTCAAAATCTAAGAAGACTCGAGAGGAGAGAGTCCAATTGGGACATAAAATAAAAATTCTTCAAGAAAAGGTGTAGGCAGGAAGTAACCCACAGTTAGAGAACGAATTACTGATTCTGAGAGCTGAATACGACAAAAAATCAGCGAATAGCGCTGCCTCGAGTCTTCTAAGATTGAAGCAAACTTTTTATGAACAAGGTGAAAAATCAGGAAAATTATTGGCATGGCAGATTAAACAATTAGAGTTTAAAACATCAATTACCAGTATTATAAGTAACGGACAGGTAGTTATAGATCCTTTAGAAATTAATAGTGCCTTTAGAGATTATTATGAAAAACTATATGATACAAAAAATGAAACTGACTCAACAAAACTAAATGGGTTTTTGGGTGGATTATCTATACCGTGTATTTCAAATGAAAACAGGGAGATATTGTAGTCTAAAATTAGTCAAGAAGAAGTTGGGCTAGCCATTGATAATATGAAATCAGGAAAAAGTGCGGGACCAGATGGTCTTCCAGTTGACCTCTATAAAAAATTTAAGAATAAATTAATAAAACCACTTTTGGAAATGGTTTTAGAAACATTTCAAAATGGTAATTTACCACCATACATGAATAATGCCTTAATTATACTGTTGCCAAAACCAGGTAAACCCCCTAATAAATGTGAAAACATGAGACCAATAAGCCTATTAAATGCTGATCTTAAGATAATCTGTAAAAATTTTAGCAAAACGACTACAAGAAATATTACCAGATATTATTAACCGAGATCAGAATGGCTTTATAATGGGAAGACAAGTCTTCCATAATGTAAGAAGACTATTTAATATTATTTATTCCAATAAAGAAGCACCGGATACAGCTCTCCTATCATTGGATGCCGAAAAGGCCTTTGATAGAGTCGAATGGCCCTATCTTTTTGAAGTCCTACAAAGGTTTGGACTTGGAAATAATTTCATAAAATGGGTCCAGACAATATACAATAATGCTACAGCAGAAATCTTAACAAACAGCAATATCTCAAAATCAATTAAAATCAATAGAGGATGTCGACAAGGCTGTCCACTTTCACCTTTACTGTTTACTATGGCAATTGAACCTTTAGCGATGGCAGTACGTTTACATCCACAAATATTGGAATTAAAGTAGGACCAACAGAACATAAAATCTCCCTGTATGCCGATATAATTTTATTTATGTCGAATTTTAAAAAATCAATTCCGACCTTGTTAAATTTAATAAAGAACTTTGGGGAAATATCAGGATATAAAATAAATAAAACAAAATCTTCAATATTAATGCTAAATGAGACCCAGAGAAATCACCCAGCTCCTGAGGTAAATCAGTTTAATGTTGGAAATCAGTTTAAATATTTAGGAATTCAAATTTTGCCTAAGCTAGAATCAGTCGCCAGTGCCAACTATGAAGCCTTAATGACAGATATTAATGAGTTAGTTCAGAGATGGATATCACTACCAATGTCGATGATCGGGAGAATTAATATACTTAAAAGTAATATCTTTCCAAAAATACTTTATTTATTTCAAAACATTCCTTTACCACCACCTTCAGATCTATTCTCAAGAATTAAAAAAAAGTTAGTGGAATTTATATGGAACAATAGGAAGGCTAGATTACGTTTGTCCTTACTATATTTACCATTTGATCGTGGAGGTCTGAAATGTCCAAACTTTATGCTGTATTACTGGTCAGCACAACTGAGGTCTATGACATATTATTTTTCATCAAATGATCCTCCTCACTGGACTGAAATGGAATCATACAATTTACCTTTACCTCTTCCCGTATTCATATACTCAGACTCGGCTAAAAAAATTACAGAAATAAGTTAAAAATCCAATTGTAAAGCACATGATCAAAATATGGTGTGAAACTAAAAAATATTTAAAAGAACCACACTTATTGTCACAATTTAGCCCAATATGGGGTAATCAATATTTTACGCCAGGGAGAGCGGATGCTGTATTTAAAGTATGGAATTTAAAAGGGATTCAAATGATTCAAGACTTATATTTGTCACGTTCAGATAACATAATGTCTTTTGAAGAACTGAGGATTAAATTCAATCTTTTTTTTCCACAATATCTTTATTGAACCTTTTTTTTTTTTTAACAAACATGATACAAACAATCAAACACTAACACTAAAGTACTACAAAAAAAAAAAATGCACTAAAAACACCAACAACCACCAACAAAATCAAGTCTTCAACAATGCTCCTCTGTTTAGTCTAGACAATCCAATACATAAGTATACATATTATGTTCACCAGTTTGGAATTTACAAGGTCCACACACATCATTCACCTTCTTCTTCAAGAGTTATGTTTAAATTTTTTACATAATCAATAAAAGGTCTCCATATATTCTCAAACACAATTTCCTTTGATTTCAGTATATATGTTATTCTTTCTAATGGAAGGTTTGTTAACATCTGTCTTAACCACTGAGTCACATCTGGTCTATGAGTCTTTTTCCATAATAGTGCAATACATTTTTTGGCATTAAGCAAACTGAGGTCTATGAATGTTCTTTCACTTTTATTAAAATTATGCTTTTCTGGGTACAGACCCAACAAAAACAGTTTAGGATTCAATATGATTTGTTTTGAGATTATTTTTTCAATTGTTACCCTCACCTCTTCCCAAAACATTCTTATTAATCTACATTCCCATAAACAATGAAATAGGGTTCCTTTACTTTCCATGCATTTTGTGCATGTATCTGGTATATTTTTGTTGTATCTATTTAACTCCTCCGGTGTAACATACATCCGCATTAACCATTTGAAATGTATCAATTTAAGGCGTGCATTTATTGATTTGGTTTGAGCTTCTGTACAAGCCAATTCCCATTGTTCCTCTGAAATTTCAATTTGCAGATCTTCTTTCCAGTAGTTTAATCTTTTCAGTGAATTTTCACTTGAAGATAGTGTCAATGAGTTATAAAACTCTGAAATAATACCCTTTCTTTTACTATCTTTCATCATCATTTTTTCCAAGGATGAATAAATAGGTCGAGTGAGAGCTTTATTTTGATTTGATCGAATAAAGTTTCTAAGTTGAAGATATTTAAAAAAATGTGTTCTATTGAGATTAAATTTGATCCTCAGCTCTTCAAAAGACATTATGTTGTCTGCACATGGCAAATATAAATCCTGAATCTTTTGTATCCCTTTTAAATTCCATACTTTAAATACAGCGTCCGCTCTCCCTGGTTTAAAATATTGATTACCCCATATTGGACTAAATTGTGACAATAACTGTGGTTCTTTTAAATAGTTTTTAGCTTCACACCATATTTTGATCATATGCTTTACAAATGGATTTTTAACTTGTTTTTGTAATTTTTTTGCCGAATCTGAGTATATGAATATGGGAAGAGGTAAAGGTAAATTGTATGATTCCATTTCAGTCCAGTGAGGGAGATCATTTGATGAAAAATAATATGTCATAGACCTCAGTTGTGCCGACCAATAATACAACATAAAATTTGGACATTTCAGACCTCCACGATCAAATGGTAAATATAATAAAGACAAACGTAATCTAGCCCTCCTGTTGTTCCATATAAATTCCACTAACTTTTTTTTTATTCTTGAGAATAGATCTAAAGGTGGTGATAAGGGAATGTATTGAAATAAATAAAGTATTTTAGGTAAAATATTACTTTTAAGTATATTGATTCTCCCGATCATCGACATTGGTAGTAACATCCATCTCTGAGTTAACTCATTGATATCTGACATTAAGGCTTCATAGTTGACACTGGCGACTGATTCTAGCTTAGGCATAATATGGATTCCTAAATATTTAAACTGATTTACAACATTGAATTGATTTACCTCAGGGGCTGGGTAATTTCTCTGGGTCTCATTTAGCATTAATATTGAAGATTTAGTTTTATTTATTTTATATCCTGATATTTCCCCAAAATTCTTTATTAAATTCAACAAGGTTGGAATTGATTTTTTTAGATTCGACATAAACAAAATTATATCATCGGCGTACAGGGAGATTTTATGTTCTGTTGGTCCAACTTTAATTCCATATATTTGTGAATGTAAACGTATCGCTATCGCTAAAGGTTCAATTGCCATAGTAAACAGTAAAGGTGAAAGTGGACAGCCTTGTCGACATCCTCTATTGATTGTTTTGAAATATTGTTATTTGTTAGGATTTCTGCTGTAGCATTATTGTATATTATTTGAACCCATTTTATGAAATTATTTCCAAGTCCAAACCTTTGTAGGACTTCAAAAAGAAAGGGCCATTCAACTCTATCAAAGGCCTTTTCGGCGTCCAATGATAGGAGAGCTGTATCCGGTGCTTCTTTATTAAAATAAATAATATTAAATAGTCTTCTTACATTATGGAAGCCTTGTCTACCCTTTATAAAGCCATTCTGATCTCGATTAATAATATTTGGTAAAATTTCTTGTATTCGTCTTGCTAAAATTTTACAGATTATCTTAAGGTCGGCGTTTAATAGGCTTATTGGTCTCATATTTTCACATTTATTAGAGGGCTTACCTGGTTTTGGCAGCAGTATAATTAAGGCATTATTTATGTATGATGGTAAATTATTATTTTGAAATGCTTCTAAAACCATTTCCAAAAAAGGTTTTATTAATTTATTCTTAAATTTTTTATAAAGGTCAACTGGAAGACCATCTGGTCCTGCACTTTTTCCTGATTTCATATTATCAATGGCTAGCCCAACTTCTTCTTGACTAATTTTAGACTCCAATATCTCCCTGTTTTCATTTGGAATACACGGTATAGATAGTTTGTTCAAAAACCCATTTAGTTTTGTTAAATCAGGTTCATTTTTGGTATCATATAATTTTTCATAGTAATCTCTAAAGGCTCTATTAATTTCTAAAGGATCTATAACTACCTGTCCATTACTTATAATACTGGTTATTGGTGTTTTAATTTCCAATTGTTTAATCTGCCATGCTAATAATTTTCCTGATTTTTCACCTTGTTCATAAAAAGATTGTTTCAATCTTAGAAGACTCGAGGCAGCTCTATTCGCTGATTTTTTGTCGTATTCAGCTCTCAAAATCAGTAATTCATTCTCCAACCTTGGATCTCTTCCTGCATACACTTTTTCCTGAAGACTTTTTATTTTATGTTCCAATTTAGCTCTTTCCTCTCGAGTCTTCTTAGATTTTGATCCTGTATAACTAATAATATGTCCCCTAATAAAAGCTTTGAAAGCCTCCCACTTTACACATGCTGATGTTTGTGTAGTATTGATGTCAAAGAACTCGTCTATCTGTTTTTCTATATACTTGACAAATTCCTCATCCTGAAGCCATTTATGCTGAAATTGCCATCTGCCTGATTCCTTTGTCAATTTTTTATCTACATATATTAGACAACAGGGTGCATGATCAGAGATCACGATGTTATCATAAAAGCAGTTTTGAATCTTGGACCTTAATTCTGTGGAAATCAAAAAATAATCAATACGTGAGAATGTCTTGTAGGTACTGGAATAACAAGAATAGGCTTTAACTTGTGGTTTCATTTCTCTCCATATATCTAACAATCTCAATTCTTTCATAAAATGATTAATAGTCATCCTACATCCAATGTGCGTACAATCCAGTCCTGTTGATCTATCCACACCTGGATTCAATGTACAATTAAAATCCCCTGCTATTATATGTTGCCCTGTAAGTGATGATAAGATGAGAAATAAATTAGCAAAGAACTTCTGATCATCTATATTGGGACCATATAAGTTCACAAGATTTATATTTTCTAATAGCAAAGAACCTTGAATGATTACATATCTTCCAAATTTGTCTCCAATTACATTTTTCACTTGAAAAGGAACTGATTTATGTATGAGAGTCATAACTCCCCTGGCTCGGGATGAAAATGAAGAGGTGAATACACTTCCCTGCCATCTACTCCTAATTCTTTTAACATCCTCCTCTATCAGATGAGTTTCTTGTAAAAACACAATTCTTGAACCCATGTCCTTTATTTTATTCATAACTTGTTTAAGTTTTTTAAAATTTTGTAGACCTCTGCAATTCCATGAAGTTAAATTAAGATTAACACTTTGGTCCATGATCAATAGAGAGTTTAGGATTACCTTGCAGTGTAAACATGCTCATACAGAGAAGCAAAAACATGAGTGGTTGAACATTCATCCTACAAACTACACACAAACAAATTTCCCCTTCCCACACTTGTGGCAAACCCCCCAAAATCAAAAGAAAAATTCTGTCTCCCGATATAGCCATCGACCGTTCCACACCCACGGGGAACAGCCTAAGCCACTCCTTCTTCATCCTCCCAATCACCCTAACTCTACTGCTTTTAATGACGTAACATTAACTCTCCTCTGTAGTTTTCCAACTTAACTCCAAAATTTTTAACAACTTTGTACATCATAGTTTTTTTTTGTTTTGTTTTGTTTTTGTTTTGTTTTTTTAATATATAATACAATCTATATTTTGTAAACTTACTATTTACTTCAAGTCAGTCAGATGCCTGTGCAAATGCTTAATTATTCTACCTTATATTTTGTTCATGCTTAGCTCCCACCAGTCTCTTCTTCTTCTTTGATCTTCTTGATGAACTCCTGCGCCTCCTCTGGGGTCTTGAAGATGTGGGTTCTGCCCTCATACGTGGTCAGCAGTCTCGCAGGATAGATTACACCATGACGAATCCCAAGGTTGCGCAGCTCCTTACGTACGGGATCAAACTGCTTCCTCAATTGCTGGATTCCTGTGGCCAAATCTGGGTAGAACCGCACCTGCTGGTCCTGGTGTTTAATCTCTCCTTTTTTAGCTCGTGCAGCGTTGAAGATCTTCATCCTGTCTCTGTTGCTAAGAAACTTCATAATTAAGGTCCTCGGCGGTCCCTTATCTCTCCGTGGGCCAATACGATGTGCTTTTTCCAGAACCACTGCTGATTGCAACTCCTCGCTGCCCAGCACCTCCGGAATCCACTTTTCCAGAAAGGAACATACGTCCCGACCTTCTGATTCCTCTGGAAGACCCACCAGCCTCAAATTATTCTGTCTCGACCGAGATTCCAAATCCAAAATATTATCTTCCAGAGATTTATTTTTTTTTTCCAAAGTGCGCACCTTTAATTGAAGACGGGTGACGTCATCTTCAGCACTAGCGAGACGGAGCTCCATCTGCGCCGTTCGTTCTACACAGTCACCCAATTCCTTTCTTATTCCTTCCAACGCTGTCATAATCCCATCAAATCTAGAGGAAAAGTCCGCTCTCATTGAACTCATGGCAGCCATCAGCGCATCTGCGCCTCCCCGCGCAGACATCGCACCGTTGCCAGCCTCCTCCGCCATATATGGAGTTTTGTTTGCTGCGTCACAGACCTGAAAGTCCGTTAATTTGGACTGTTTCGGCGGCTCGCTTTTTCCTTTTCCTGGTTTTCCAGCCTTAGGCTTCGCCGACATATCCTCGCCCAAATGCTGAGATACGTTCTGTCCCAAATGAGAGAGTTATTTGCCGATTTTTTTTCTCCAGGAGCAGAGCAGAGCGAGACACGTCCGTCCTACGTGGCAGCCATAACCGGACAAATTCAATCTTAATAGAACACATTTTTTTTAAATATCTTAAGCTTAGAAATTTTATTCGATCAAATCAAAATAATGCTCTCACCCGACCTACTTATTCATCCTTGGAAAAAATTTTGACGAAAGATAGTAAGAGAAAGGGTATTATTTCAGAGTTTTATAACTCATTGACACTATTCTCAAGTGAAAACTCACAGAAAAGACTGAATTATTGGAAAGAAGACCTGCAAATTGAAATTTCAGAGGAACAATGGGAAATGGCTTGTGCAGAAGCTCAAACCAAATCAATAAATGTACGTCTTAAACTGATACATTTTAAATGGTTAATGCGGATGTATGTTACACCAGTGGAGTTAAATAGATATAACAAAAACATACCAGATACATGCACAAGATGTATGGAAAGTAAAGGAACCCTATTTCACTGTTTATGGGAATGTAGAAAAATCAGAATGTTTTGGGAAGAGGTGAGGGTAACAATTGAAAAAATAATTTCAAAACAATTCACATTGAACCCTAAACTGTTTTTGTTGGGTCTGTATCCAGAAAAACATGACATTAATAAGAGTGAAAGAGCATTCATAGACCTCAGTTTGCTTAATGCCAAAAAATGTATAGCACTACTGTGGAAAAAGACTCATAGACCAGATGTGACTCAGTGTTTAAGACAGATGTTAACAAACCTTCCTCTAGAAAGAATAACATACAAACTGAAATCAAAGGAAAATGTGTTTGAGAATATATGGAGACCTTTCATTGATTATGTAAAGAAATTAAACATAACTTCTGAAGAAGAAGGTGAATGCTATGTGTGGACCTTGCAAATTCCAAACTGGTGAATGTATATTATGTATTCTTATGTAATAGATTACCTAGACTAAACAGAGGAGCATTGTTGTTGACTTGCCTTTGTTAATGGTTGTTGGTGTTTTTAGTACATTTTTTTTTGTAGTTAGTGTTTTTTTTTTAAATTTTTAAATTACTTTAGTGTTAGTGTTTGTGCCATGTTTGTAAAAAAAAAAAAAAAGGTTCAATAAAAAATATTGTGGAAAAAAAAAAAATCCTTCAATGTGATTTTTTGGATTTTTTTTCTCCCCTCATTTTGTCTCTCATAGTTGAGGTATACCTATGATGAAAATTGGAGACCTCTCTCATCTTTTAAGTGGGAGAACTTGCACAATTGGTGGCTGACTAAATACTTTTTCCCCCCACTGTGTATATATATATATACAGTATATATAGTGTGCATGTATGTCCACCCCTATGATCCTGAGTTTAGGCTCAGGATTTTTTATTTTTTTTTTTTGCTTTAACCCCTGCACTCCTTGTTTATTCATCCATTCCCCTAAAAATAAACACATTAATGCCTAATAAGTCGGTGATGAAAATGAAAATGTGGATGGAATAAAAATCTTCAGACTGACACCCCTCCCCCAAGTGCCACATCCACACCAGAATACACACATCCTCCCTGTTCATTCATTCATTCCCCTAAAAAATTCCTACATTAATGCCTAATCTATAGACTCCAACAGTAAGTTTAAAATTAAAATGAGAGTGTAGAGTGAATTAAAAAAGTAGTGTCATCATCATATCATTAAAATCACAGGTGATTATATCTTGACTTTTACAGCTCTCTGTGCTAAAATAACAGAAGATCCCAGCACTGCTGTTTCCTCATGGGCTCCGGAGCAGCACAGTTTCAAAACATGGCACTGAAATAGCATGAACAAAAACAGACAATGTGCTGACCGAAACTAACAAAAACACTGGCATACAGCTGGAAGTCTGGTGGAAAAGTCTGTGGATGATCATCAAAATAGAGACCTAAAGTTAAATAAAATGAGGACTTTGTGCCATGAACTGGGCTTCACATGTCTCTGTTTTGAGTCGAGCAATAGACTGCATTTATCACAGTTTACTTTAATGCACCCACTACCAATTTTTACATTAATTAAACATTTCCTATTATGTTCTTAAAATAAAAAGAGAAAAATAATCATATAATAATGTGCACTAAGGTTGGACTTTGTGGGCCGATACCAGTGTTTAAAATGATAATAAGGCGTAGCTGATGATATACCAATTGCTTCTTTTGTTTTTGTTATCTATTCCATCTTTAATCTGAGGAAAACAAAGAAATATGCATTATATAACAATAACTGAACTGAAGTTGTCCTGGATGTTCTCTGAGTTTGCAGTTGTCTACTGATGTGTGCTTCAGGGCTAAATGAGGTCCACAGAACTGAATAGGCCCTGATAATCATCAGCCTCTAATATTGGTGAATTCTATTGTATTTGCCCATAGACTGATATCAGTTGAGGAGAATATCGGCTGATACTGTCATTAAGCTCAGATATTGGCACATCCCTAATGTGTACCATTAATTTTTAAGTATGTAATTTAAAATGTTATGCAGTCATTTTATATAAACTATTACCCCGGATTCCCACTGGCTCTGGATGCGGTCCGTTACGGCTGCGATACGATTTGAGTCTTGTGGCGTGGATAAGAACAGGATTCGAATTACAAGATCACATGAGAATTATATAAAATGACGCGAGAGTTTCAGAAAGACCTGAGAGAGACCGAGGAGGACCGATTGGGATCACGTGATAACAGTAAGGAAGTGTGATGTTACGGCATCCACCAGGATTTGTGTGCTCTAATAATATGTAAGTAGCCCATTAATTTTAATTCTGTGAAGTGCTTGTATGTTCTGTCAAAGATTTTATTTTCTCTGACACAGTGGTAGAAGAGAAGACCTCAGAAAATAACAGGCGATCCTTTTTAATGAACAAACAGCTATTAAATACAGGCAATATTGGGGCATTTCCTTGCCAACTGGATCCAGCAGCCGTCAAAAATAGACTGGTGTATTTTTAGCAATCCAAATGTGATGAGGCAGGTTTGTTCTGCAGTGGTCTGGACCAGGTGGGGAGCAGATCATTGACTGAATGTGCTGCAGAGACCGATTGCAGCCACACACACATTCACAGCCAGGAGCACCTTAGACTCTCCGTTTAATCTTACATGCATGTTTTTGGAATGTGGAAGGACAACGGAATAATCCCACGTAAACATGGGAGAACATGTAAAGTCCACACAAACAGGCCCTGCTTGATGCTGGATATGAACCCATGGAACTTTCTACTAGCCATGACACCACCAGGCTGTGTTTTATCATGATATTCTGTATCCCGGGACATGAGGTGACTGTCCAGGTATGAGGTTTTGGTCATATGACACAGTCCAACCAGAGTGCACTACTATGTTAGTCTTTAACTAGTTGTCTTCACCTGGGCTGCTTGTAATTGGAATGTCTTTGCAGATCTGCTGGGGATTTACAGTATCTCACAAAAGTGAGTGCACCCCTCACATTTTTGTAAATATTTTATTGTATCTTTTCATGGGACAACACTGAAGATATGACACTTTGATACAATATAAAGTAGTCAGTGTACAGCTTGTATAACAGTGTAAATTTGTTGTCCCCTCAAAATAACTCAACACACAGCCATTTATGTCTAAACCGCTGGCAACAAAAATGAGTACACCCCTAAGTGAAAATGTCCAAATTGTGCCCAAAGTGTCAATATTTTGTGTGGCCACCACTGTTTTCCAGCACTGCCTTAACTCTCTTGGGCATGGAGTTCACTAGAGCTTCACAGGTTGCCATTGGAATCCTTTTCCACTCCTCCATGACAACATCACAGAGCTGGTGGATGCTAGAGACCTTGTGCTCCTCCACCGTCTGTTAAAGGATGCCCCACAGATGCTCAATAGGGTTTAGGTCTGGAGACATACTTGGCCAGTCCATCACCTTTACCCTCAGTTTCTTTAGCAAGGCAGTGGTCATCTTGGAGGTGTGTTTGGGGTTGTTATCATGTTGGAATACTGCCCTGTGGCCCAGTTTCCAAAGGGAGGGGGTCATGCTCTGCTTCACTTTGTCACAGTACATGTTGGCATTCATGGTTCTCTCAATGAACTGTAGCTCCCCAGTGCCGGCAGCACTCATGAAGCCCCAAACCATGACACTCCCACCACCATGCTTGACTGTAGGCAAGACACACTTGACTTTGTACTCCTCACCTGGTTGCTGCCATACACGCTTGACACCATCTGAATCAAATAAGTTTATGTTGGTCTCATCAGACCACAGGACATGGTCCCAGTAATCCATGTCCTTAGTCTGCTTGTCTTCAGTAAACTGTTTGCAGGCTTTCTTGTGCATCATCTTTAAAAGGGGCTTCCTTCTGGGATGACAGCCATGTCGACCAATTTGATGCAGTGTGTGGCGTATGGTCTGAGCACTGACAGGCTGACCCCCACCCCACCCCTTCAACCTCTGCAGCAGTGCTGGCAGCACTCATACGTCTGTTTTCAAAAGACAACCTCTGGATATGACGCTGAGCATGTGCATTCAACTTCTTTGGTTGACCTTGGCGAGGCCTCTTCTGAGTGGAACCTGTCCTGTTAAACCGCTGTATGGTCTTGGCCACCGTGCTGCAGCTCAGTTTCAGGGTGTTGGCAATCTTCTTATAGCCTAGGTCATCTTTATGTAGAGCAACAATTCTTTTTTTCAGATCCCCAGAGAGTTCTTTGCCATGAGGTGTGATGTTGAACTTCCAGTGACCAGTATGAGAGAGTGTGAGAGTGATAACGCCAAATTTAACACACCTGCTCCCCATTCACACCTGAGACCTCGTAACACTAACGAGTCAGATGACACCAGGGAGGGAAAATGGGTAATTGGGCACAATTTGGACATTTTCACTTAGGGGTGTACTCACTTTTGTTGCCAGCGGTTTAGACATTAATGGCTGTGTGTTGAGTTATTTTGAGGTGACAGCAAATGTACTCTGTTATACAAGCTGCACACTGACTACTTTACATTGTATCAAAGTGTCATATCTTCAGTGTTGTCCCATGAAAAGATACAATAAAATATTTACAAAAATGTGAGGGGTGTACTCACTCTAGAGAGATACTGTACCTGCGGTCTAAGTGATCAGTCTGAGCAGCTTTACAACCACAAACTGACCATCATTTTAGTCTTTCACATGTTATTGTACATTTAGAAGTTCATTTGCATATTTTAAGAAAATAAAGCAACAGACTGAAGATGTGGAGCCTAAATGGTTAGTAGATGTACTCCAAGTTTTGATGCTCCATGGAACAGCTGAGTGGATCCAGCCCCCTGAGAACTGAGTTGATGAGGAGGCAGATGATCGCTCCAAGGCTGTCACTCAAACAGGGCTGAATAAACCTCCTATGTGTGTGAGCTCTCAGCACTACTCAGTAGGATGTGAGTGTGTGGGCTCTACATCCAGATCAAAAATACCAACATACACTCTTCACAAGTTTGACAAAAAAGAAAAAAAACAACATTTAAATTTTAATTGTGGTGATGGTGTTACTATGGCAACACCTTTCCTGATCCGGGACTGTGAGCCATTTCCATGACGACCCCATCCAGCACTGAGTGTGTGGTGCAGCTACCAACAAGAACATGAGCTGAATTGAACACAAAGTCCCTCAGCGGCGCATCTGTTGTCTGGGGCAACATTGCCACCGTGTGGTCAGCGTCTGACATGATAGACACCACTCCAGCCAAGACTTTCCAAAACCTCATTTATTTCATAGGATAATCAGACTCTTGGGTTGTTGTTTTCTCAAAAAAAAAAAGCAGTTAGAAGTAAAATAAAAAGATGTATATTGTTGTTAGAAGTATTGTCTGTGAATTTTGTTTTCTCTTTTTAAAAAAAAAAAAAAATCATCCATATTTTCTTGTTGTTTGTGCTATTTTTTTGTTTTATCTTGTTATTGGAAGATTTTTTTCCTAATTAAATGAGTGTGAGAAAGTGTGACTGCCAGCTAACGTCTACAGAAAGCAAACCTGTCTCTTGTCTCCTCCACAGTCATGGACACAGGGCTGACAGGTAATGTCTCAGTTCCAGCCTCATATATGTTTATTATGTGCTGGATCTTCCTTCTTTCAACCACCACCTCCCTGCCCTCCGTCCTGCATGGCTGACTGCTCACATGTAAAATCATACCAACAAACCAGCTGCAGGGCTGCTGCTTCTTCTTCTGCTGCTCCTCAATATTCTCTACATTTGTCTTTTGGTTTAAAAGGAGAGTAAAAACCCTGAAGTGCTGGGTGTGGATAAGAAAGTTGAATTATGTGCTATATAAAAACACACATGATATAAAAGCTTTTTTTCTTGAAAATTAATTTGTTAGATTTGCAGCTGTTCTTGTGTTTTAATTATGCAATTTTAAGTCTTTTTCTTGTATGTTTGTGAAGCTTTTTTATGTAAATTTTGTGATTTATCATCCCATTGCTCCATTTTTCTTGTAAATCTGTGAGACTTTTCTCCTAAATTGATTGGGAACAACTGCTCTGGGATATTTGGGACTTAATATTGGAAAGAGAAAACTGTGGTTTCGTCTTAAATGATAAGGCTGGTAACATGTCTTTTTGTCAAAAACCTGTTGAATTGAGCTAAGCTAACAGTGACTGCCTCAGAGCTGCATTATTGCTCCGTTAACTTCTCCGTTGACTTCATCCACAAGTCCTAATTCCTTTAAGGATCTGCTCCTCTCTGGATATTATCTGGTGAAGCTTATTCTAGGTTAACACAGTAACTAAAGGTGGACTGGATCTGGTTTTCCTTATTTGCCAACCCTGATTTTCTGGCTCAGATGCAGTAAATGCTCATTTGAACCATCTGATGTTGTCCAATAAAGAAGGCATGTGTGACTGGTGGGAGGTTTGCAGGTCTCACGTATCAGTGTGGATTCCAGTGAGAGTTTAGCAACATGTGAAAATCAACACAACTGAAGGATTAAAGGTGGCGTGTGTAATATTTCGTATAATTTGGAAATGCAATCGTAACTTTGTTTTGTTACATTTTGGTTAAAATGTATATATTGTCTGTTTTGTCAGATTAGTTTTTGTATACACAGAAAGAAACTCCCCTTCCATGTAGGCAGCCATTTTGGACTGTTACGGTGTATCTCCAGGTTTATACGAGGGCTGCTCATTAAAGATTCCCCCTGACTCATTTTCCATGGACTGACAGGAACCAAACTTGGCTCAGTTATCAGTCTTTGTTTACATAGGTACTGCACTTCTCCCATCACTTTATGCAGCTGTGGAGACCTCACCTCATCGTTGGAGTAGGCACATGCCTTTGGTCAGCATGCCACGCCTCTCAATTTTGATGACCTGCAATTTCTGCAGCAGTGAACCGTAGTAAGTCCTGGTAGTTGTGGTACCCTTTGCCAGGAAGTCCATCATCGATACTCCATGCTTGTCCCAAGAGACCTTGAGCATGACCTTGCCCACCGAGGGTTGGACACGTCTTCTTCATGCTTCCATTGCTCCTACTGGACTTTCGTCTCTGGATCATAGTGATGGACCCATGCTTGGTCCTGTCTGATTACTCTGTCGAAGAAGTCCTCCTGTTTTTCTTAGCACATGGCCAAAAGATCATGTGACTTGTTCCTGCTGCTGGACTGGTGTGAGCAACTGGAAAATCAATCGTTCAGACAACTTTTGCATGTGCAGATGGTAATGGAGGATTTTTTCCCACACACCCCACACTGATCGTGACATCTTGAGCTAGTTTGTGAACGGTTGTGCTGTGATCCTCCAAAATGGTGGCCTCCACTTGTTGGATGGTGTCTTCATCATTGGTGCACTATGGTCACCTGGGAATGGGTGTTGTTTCCATGGATGTCCAACCTCCCTTGAACTGTTGACACCAGTGGTTGTCTCCCTCATCTGATGGGACATCCTCCCCATAAGTCTCTTTCACCTCATGAATGTCTCCTGTGGTGTGTGTCCTCTCAAGTACAGGAACCCGATGACTGCTCTGCATTCAACTGGCTCCACGATCACACCTTACTCCACCTCAGCACCTGTAGAAGAGGAACTGTGAGGAGTTCAGAGCTGTAGATTACCATGTGACCTATAGAGACATGGGTTAGTCTACATGTGACATTTCAGCCTGCTACATTAACTGGAAGTTGGTCAGGGGAAATCTGCAATGAGCCGTCCTCAGTCAAACTCTAACTACATAAAACTTCTGTAGGTTAGTTTAAATGCTTTGGCAGGGGCTAATGACTTGTCCTGGAAAATAATAGCATTTGGAACTAATTAATACACATGATACCTTTCAGGCAGGTGTGTGGCAGTGTTTTGATTCAAGAAGGAAAATAGTTGTAATGGAAAAGTTCCTTACTGAACCAATATTGGATCAAATTGAATATCAACTCAAATCAAGACCCTGTGAGTCTGACTTGAATTGAATCAGTAACTCATTGAAGATACACAGCCTTATTTTGTCATATACTGTACCAGGTGTAAAGGTGCGTTCAGACTAAACACAAATGGGTGAATTTCTCATTACATTTTAACTCAGTGTAAACACACGGACAGGTTAAGTTGCCTTTATAACTTCTGCAGCTGTGTTCAACCTGCTGTGGGAATTCCCAAAACACTGTCATGCTTGGGTTTGCATTATCTGACAGGGTCTCACCTGAAAAAACTGCCCCTGCCTCCAAAATTTCACCTGGATCATGGTTGTTTACACTGCTAGCCTTGTTAGCACATCTGTGGCAGGAGTCCGTGGGTAAAAAACTCAGATTGAGCTGCAGATCTCCTGGTCCATCTGTCTCCAGGTGAGTGTCATTCTCATTTTCAAACTAGTTTACTCTCCAATGTTGATACTTTTACTCTGGTGACGGCAGAATCTCAAAGCCACTACATGCTAGTGCTATCCCTCGGACGTGAACGTGTGAATGTGCGAGATTCGCGTGTGCTCGCCTCTTTCCATTGACTTTGTATGTGTTCACTTCGTGTTTGATGTGAAGGCACCTTAAGCATTATTGCAGTATTACACAGACTGTGGTACTGTCGGTGTACGTACAGTTAAGGTCTGTTCATAGATTGTTCAACCTGCTCCAACCTCTGTCAGTTATATACCATAAGGGCACAGGTGGGAAGTAACTAGCTACATTTGCTCAAGTGCATTTTTGGAGAAAAGCGTGTATTTTTACTGGAGTACATTTGCTTGTACTCCTTTAACCTTTGATTTCACTGATTGGAATTAAGAACCAGTCAGATTTTTTTCTTCATCACAGATGTGAAATCATTATTTTTACTCTGGCTCAGTAAATATTGGCTCTTTTACAGTTGTGATTTGTATTTTATTGGAGAGGACATGTGTCTAGTTTGTATTCAGTCCAACACAGCTAAGAGGGAAAACTCTGCCAACTGCAATATTGCAAATTTACAACGAAAAGACTTTTAACTTTATGATTAAAAGTTTGAAATGTACAAGAAGAAAAGTAGAACAGTCCCAGATGTACAAGAATAAAGTGGCATTTTTTATTATTAAAAACTGTTTTACTACAAAAATTCTAAATTTAAGAGAGAAAAGTCTTCAATTTAAAGAAAAATGTCACAAATTTGTGAGGAAAAAAAAAAAGCTCGTTACTCACTACTTTCTAGTATGTTCTTACTCTAGTGGTGCAGTCAGACCCAACAGCAAATTCTTCACTTGGTTTGAGTACATAGAAAGTCACTGTAAATACAGGTGGATTAACGTCCACATGAGGGGGTTGTGATAGCCACTCAGCATTGATATTCTGCCAGATCAACAATGGAGAATAAACTAGTAACAAAACAAGATGGCCACTCACCAGAGACACGTGGACCAGCTGAGCTGGACATGCCTGTGTCCACCTGAGATTTCCTGCTGCCAATATGGTGACCGGAGTGGTGGTCTAGTGGTAGAGTATCCGCCCCACAGCCCGGAGGTCATGGGTTCAAGCCCCACCTAGATCATAGCAGACCATATAAAAATGGTACTTCCTCCCTTCTAGCTTGCTGCTCAGCATAATAGAATGGGGGAAGGACAGCGTTCTGCCTCATGATTGACAGTGTAGATAGGAGCAATATCATTTTGTTCTGCTGTATGGATTGAAGGACAATGAAGCTGGCCACCTTCTTCTATATGCTAATGAGGACTAGCAGCTCCATAAGCTGGACACCAGCTCGGTTTGCTGTAGTGCTGAAAACAACCATCATCCAGGAGTGGTCTCTGCAGCAGTCTCTGCTGGATAACATTGTAAACCTAACAAAGACGGCATTCTTTTCCAACAGCAGGTAAAGCAGATGCTGAAGTTATGAAGGCAACCCCACCTCTCTACAAGCTTTTTTTGTGTGTGTATTTTGTATACTTTATTAATCCTAGAGGGAAATTCAGGGCATTCACCTGGATGGATGAGGCAGCCACGGTACGGCGCCAATCCCTTCACCGTTCACACACACATTCACACCTAGGGCCACTTTAGAGTCTCCAGTTAACCTAACTTGTATGTTTTTGGCCTGTGGGAGGAAACCAGAGTACCTGGGGTAAACCCATGCAGACACGGGGGGAACATGCAAACTCCACACAGAAGGGTCACTGATGGTCAGGGGTGGAATCGATCCATGACTTTCTTACTGTGCAGCCACTGTACTAACCACTGCTCCACTGAGCTGCTCCAGCTGCTTTTACTTCCACAATGCAAATTTTTGCTGCATGTTTGGTCCCAACACAGCATTACTGATATATTTTTAAGGCAGTGTCTCTTACCTGTACTCAAACAGTTATTAATGCCATGAGATAATGCTGCTTTTTCCTGAGTACAGCTTCTGGCTACTCAACCCACCTCTGATAGAATATGGATGGACATCTGATCACAGGTCACTAGTCCAATATTCAACTACAAACTGGATCAAGGAGCTTAAAATACCTGATCAAAAAGTGAAAGAATGCCTTTAGCTCTAATTTTAGACATGTGGGCCATTCAGATAAAATTGACTTCATTTAGTTACAACTCTAAGGACCCCTTTACACAGTATGGAGATCGTTGAGTGACCATTCAGAGATCAAACATCGGCCCGATCTCCTAAAGCCTTGAAAAAGCCATTTCTGTGTAATTGTTTGGGAAATGGTTTTGCAATCATAAATTAAATTTTCAGCAACGTTTAGGGCAATCTATAGAGGTATTTGAAAGATCCTTGAGAGATCAATGAGAGACCAGGAGAGATTGCTGAGAGATCATTGAAATTTTTTTGTGTAACTAAAGAGGTTGCTCAACATTTCTTGGGTGACAGGCTGCCTCTGTGTGTATATGTGAAAGGTTTCTAGTGCTCCTTGGCCCTATTAGACAGGGTTGGGGATCATTGACAGATCACTGAGAGATGAAAAAAATGGCCAAATCTCTCAACAATCTTTCAGTTAGCACCCAGCAATCACCAAGTTCTCTCAATGATCTTCAAATGATCTCCACAGTTGCCAGTCTCCTCAAAGCTTTGACTGGTCCAAAACAATCTTTCAACAATCACCAAAGGGAAGCGACCTTGCCAGGAGCTCTCAAGGATCTCAACAAGTTCCCAATGATCTCTCAACGATTTCCATTACCGTCTTTCATCGAATGCTCAGTCTTCCCTCACTGATCTCTCAGCCATCTCTTCCTTTGTGGTGGAAACATTTGGCGTCCATTGAAAGATTGCTGAGAGATCTTTGGGAAATTGATGAGCTTGTTGAGTGCTCCTTGACAGTTCTGTGAGAGATTGCTTCCCTTTGCTGATCACTGAAAGAATGTTTTGGACTGAGAAAGCTTTGAGGAGACCTTGGTGACCGTGGAGATCACTAGAAGATCATTGAGTGATCTCTGCGTTTGCTGGGTGCTCATTTAAGGATTGTTGAGGGATCTGGCCATTTTTTTCATCTTTCCACAATCTCCACCCCTGTGTAAAGGCAGTCTAAGTTAGTGTTCCAGACACGTTTTGGCTCCACACAGCACAAGTGTTCAGCTGCTGTCTGCTACATTGTGTTATTGTTGTTGTCATGGTGCTGCGCTGCTGCCACCATCTGGTAACGGCAACACATCACCTAATTACTACCGTGTTCTAGTAGCAGGGTTATGGTTGCTGTGAAGTGTGTGGACCAGAATGGCTTTAGGATCCCTGAGCTCCATCATGCTTTACATTGCTATGGCCTTTTGTCCATGTGTACCTCGTCTTTGCCTTTGCCCCTCTCAGATGTTGTATGTGCTGCCATGGCTGCTGTGAAGTCCATATCTGTGGGTAGAAGAGTCCTGGTGCCTTCCTCCTGTCTTTGTTAATGAGTCTGTCCTTTGTTTTTCTTTCCCAGGACGGATGGAAGGCGCTGGTCCCTCGCCTCGTTGCCTTCTTCTGGCTACGGGACTAACACTCCCAGCTCAACGGTCTCGGTAAATATCTTTACCGTCCTCTGTATATATGTTATAATGACCCTTCAAAAGCCCAGAAGCAGATGTTTGGTTCTCTGCTGCAAAGCCACACAGCTACAGAAGCTTCCTCCCTGTCTCCTCTGAACCTTCACTCTCAGGGACATATCAGTCGTCCCTGCGCTCTAATCCTCCTCCTCCACCTCATCTTTTACCTGCTGCTGCTCCTTCATCTCCCTTCTTAATACCCCATTGTGAATTCCCTCTGTTGCTGCTGCTTTTTAAATGAGGCTCAGCATGCTTCAAAGGAGCCAGCCCTTAACTCAAGAAGCCAGCCTGATGGACGGTGTAGTGGCAGTAGTGCCGGGCAGGAAATGACACTGGTGCCTTATCATATATGAAGATATGAAGCTGAGATTAAACTGGGCTGGAAAAGGACTTCTGAATCAATACATACAGCAGATGGCTTTTAACAGACACCAGGGTGTGACTATGAAACTCTTCGATGAAGTTCTATTCAGACATAGCCTGGTCATATTTCAGTGTCTGCAGTACCATAAAAAGTCTTAGGAAGTCTGAAATTAATTTATCCATAATTACAGCCTCAATTATGCATCAGAATGCTAACTGACCTCCTGCACCATGTAGAGTTACGTACTTCCACATTCTAGTCCAACGGTTAGAGTTGGAACGTTCATGAACGATTTGTTCGAGTGTACTAGTTCTTTGGGGTGAACAAACTGTACTGAATCACTTACCGTAACTGAACAGATCACTTAGGAAATAGCGGCCATTTCATCCTCCGCTTCCGAATCACATACACGTCATTGACTGGTATTTCTCCTAGCCTTCTACAGCCTACTACAGCCTTGCAAACCTGGAGCTCCAGAAGGAGCTGCTTTTATTGAACGAGTCGTTCACCAAAGGCTCTTCCTGCCTGGCCAGCAGGAACCAATAAGTAAACAATGGATGGATTCAACACAATGAAATGAAATAGCAAAAGTGATTTTGACATGAGAAATATATCATTTAGTTGCTGAATCTGTTCTTATATGACACACACATCTGCTCCGTTAAAAGTTTTTAGTTGACTCAGTTCAACAGCTGAAAAAAATTGCGGGCGACCTGCCCAGAATGCACCACAAAACTTTCCACATAGACAATGAATGGGGAGTGCTGGAACAGAAAAAAACCCCAGGAGTAGTTTTCTTTCAGCCATTAATTAAACTTAGAAAGTATGCACTCTCTGATCTCACCTTGTTCCCTGTTTACACTCAATGGTAACATCTGTAATATGACAATAAGGGAGACAATAAGGAAACAAATACGAGGTAACAACATACTGTATGTGAGTTCTGATAGAGACAGCTGTTGCTGGAATCAGACTTAACAAGTCTAAGAACATGGTCCAGATCAGTTAAAAAGACTTAATAAATCATCATAAAACCTGCGGTCATATCTAGCAATTGTCAAGCAAACCTTTAAAATGCCAGACTAATAAAAGGTGGCTGTGTAACGGAGAAAAAAGCTCCCTCAACAATAGAACTCCTGGTTTAGCTGATGTACCTCAGTAGGGAACAGCAGGCAGTAGTGTTTAAACAAGGTTTATTGCCAATCACTGTTAGGCTATACAGGAGTGGAGTTAAGGTTACAATCACTGTTTTTTTTTATGTTATCCTTTAAAAAACGCTAAAACACCACAGCAAAACATGCAATAATAACATGCAACAAATTAACTAGTAAAAAAAAAAAAAAGGAAAACAGCAAACTCAATTAAAACCAATAAAATACATAAAACCCCCAAGTACTAAAATAAAAGGGTTAAATATACTCTTAAAATAATCTAGCATAATAATAATCTGTTACATCTGTTTATCATGTTTAAACACACAGCATGAATCCAAGCCACCTTGCCTGGCTGCTGCTTCTTACATCAGCCTCCTGCACGTTGTCAGTACATGAACGTGTACTGTGGAGCAGAGACCGATACGCCTGCTGATTCATACAGCAGTTGTCTCCCACACGTTCTCATCAGTTCAGTCAGTGAACGTACTGAAGAGCAGTGAAGGAGCGAGCGCTACCCCCTCAGGTCAGCCGTGTTTTTCAGTTCAGTGAGTGGCAGGCAGTAGAGCTCCTGTACAGCACTGAGTGATTCGGTGTATGAATCTTTAGAACAGATTTTTTTTAGTGAATGAACTGAAATGATTCAGTACATTTTAGTGAACTGTGGGCCCCATCGTTACCACCCATAACTCTGGTTCTGCTTCCATTATATTTTCCCATTCCCTGGTGCTTTCTCGTCAATAAATTAGTTTTATCACTTTCACTTCTCATTGCACATACTGGAAATACTGTGTAGGCAGATCATTTTTTCTATATAAAGTTCGTGTTTCACATTTTGATCGTTTTTGTAACCATACTGAGCCGTTTAATAGTTCCCCAGTTAGCTTAGAGCTGTGAAACTCACTGAAACATGTGTCCCACTCCCAGTTGTTACCTGACTTCTTTTAATATTACTTTGTGTATGCAGAATCGCTCAGTTATTAATGTTACCATTTCTGTTATTGATATTAGCCTAGTTAGCTTCCAGTTTCTAGTGTGTTATTTATTCTCGTAATAAACTTTGATGCACTCCTAGTAACATTACGTGGACTCACATGAATGAGCTTGTGTAAAGACTTTGCACATGTCCATTACACAGATCAATGCTGCAGGTTGTGTCAACCATTATAATTACTGACCGAATATTTGTCATGAAAATGTTAGCCATGTCCAATCTAGCATTTATATATATCTTTGTTTCCGGTCACCAGCGTCTTGCCATCCAACTGCTCAGATGTAAATTTTAGGATTATTTCAGACTCGTAAAAGTATTTTTTCATCAATATATAATTTTTTTGAAAAATATAAATATTTTAATTCTGCACCTTTCTAAACATTTTGTTGATGTATGTTTTTAATTTGTTTTCATGAAAATACCAGCTAGTCTACCTTTAACTCACCCTTCTCAGTTGCTTCTTCATTTCCCAGCTTTTAAAGCAGTTGCAGCCACACATTTGAATGATGCTGTACTTCAGTGAAAATAAAAATGGTTTTACCTGATGATGCTCTGTTTTATCAAATCATTACTGATATCTGCTGATATTCCACTCTTTATTGAGATCATTAGTAGGGTTGTATCCAAATACACTCCTGATTAAAATCTCACATACTCGCATTTTGTGCTGGTGGATCATAACCATGTTGTTGGTAGAGCTTCAAAATGCAAATAGAAGAAACAGGGAAAAAAGAGACACATACACAATAGGTAATTTATTGAAAACTGCATTTAAACTCAAACAGGCTGTTCATGAGTTGATCAAAAGTTTAAGACCATAGCCCCCCAAAAACACAAAACAGAACTAAAAGTGTCAATAAAGGACTCAGTAGTGAGTAGAACCACCGTTCTGGTTGATCACTTTTAACATTAGTTTAGTCATGCTTGATGTGAGTGTTTCCAGGAGGCTGGTGGGAACGTTGCTTCATGTGGTGAAGATGGCTTCATGAAGGGCATCCACGGTCTGGAATTGACGTCCGTTTTTGTAAACTTCCCTTGCCATCCATCCCCAAACATTTTCAATGGGATTTAGATCAGGGTGGTCCAAAAGAGCTGAGCCTGAGGATCCAAGGGGCTGTCCGTGAAGAAATGGGTAGATCCTTGACCCAGATTATGGCCCTTACTGATGCTAACTGCAGCACAATAATCATAAGGGTCGTATTACCAGGACATGGTCAGTTGTCGGGGACACAAAACGTGTTTATGGGCATTTCCAAGTTCATTTCGTTATCACAACAGCATAGAAACGAACTTTCCACCGGGTGCATGGTGTAAAAGAGGCTGGTCCAATCATTCAGAGGTGTGTTTTGGATAATCCAATCCAAAGCACTCCTTCCCATCCCTATAATGCAAAGAGGCACATTATCTAAAGTGAATTCTGATCATGACGGTTTAAGACGGGTTTTGCGCTGACCAAAGCCCGTGTGTGTGAGCCAGAATGCATGTGATAGTAATGCTGCAATAAGGAAGACATCAATCACAGTTAGTTATGTTAGAAAGAACAAACAGGGAAGAATGCTGAGCTGAAAAATCAGCTGAATGGTTTAATGTAGTGTGCATGGATGCAACATAGAGACATTAATGAGTTTGACTTCAGGAAAAGGGGATGATACCTGTGCAAACTTTCATAAACTTTCATTAATGATGGCATGGAAGTCAATCCCGGCCCATGGGGAGATGGAGTGCTCCCTTTCCTGTTGCTTTCACCAACTGAGAGTCTCCCCCGTCTTGTGCAGGGGTCTGCCGAGGCTTGCGGCTCTCTGTTCCAGTCCGTCCTGGGTGGGAGGGAAGAAAAAGATCTGACGTGGCTTCCTGTCCGCCAACGACACCCGCCACAAACCAAGCCCGCTGTCAGTGGCCTCTGCCAGAGACTGATGGGTGGCAGTCAGGGAGTTTGCTGGGGGAGAACTGCGACCCTAGGTGCAGTGCGGGTGACCTTGACGCAGCTGTAAACTTGGGGGCACGGCTGATGCAGATGTGGATGCATCTCTTGTCTCTCTAGGGAGTTCCAGTAAAAAAGTAAAATGCCAGACACTCCTTGTTTGTTTATTTATTCCCCTAAAAATAAACACATTAATGCCTAATAAGTCTGTGATGAAAACGAAAATGTGGGTGGAATAAAAATCTTCAGACTGACTCATCTCCGCCATGCACCACAGCCACACCAGAACACACACATCTTTCCTGTTCATTCATTCATTCCCCTAAAAAAAAAAATCCGACAATAATCCCTAATCTGTAGACTCCAATGGTAAGTCCACAATTAAAATGAGAGTGTGGATGGAATTTAAAAAAAACAAAACAGTGTGTGATCATCATATAATTAAAATGATGGGCGATTATATCATGACTGTTACAACTCTCTCCATTGAAATAAAAGAAGATCCGGGCGTATGCCATTTCCTCATGAGCTCTGGAGCGGCGTGATTTCGAAACACGCCACTGAAATATCATTAAACAATGCGCTTCTGATGACAGACCTCCTTTTTCCTGATCAAAAGTGGATTCTCATGGAATGCACTATAATAGTAATGCACATTAGATTGCGTGTCGCCACACCTCTTTGAAATGAGCCTTCACCTCTCAGCACAAAGCGGGCGCACTGTCTACTGGTAAATAGATGGTGGGACACAAAGCATAAAAAACAGGCAATGCGCTGACAGAAGCTAACAAAAACACTGGCACACGGCAGAAAGTCTGGCAGAAAAGTCTGCCGATGATCGTCAAAATAGGGCCCTAAGACGGCATCTACAAAAGAAGAGCTTGAAGAACAAAAAACATCTTCAAAGGTCAGGTCTCCTCCCACAACACAAACTTGCCCCTTTTCAATCAGTCAATCAACCAATCAATCAATCAATCAGTCAATCAATCAATCAGTCAGATTGTAAAGCACAGCTATAAAGCATAGAGCCCTTACCCACCCAAGCCAGAGCAACCCGCGAGACCAACACCCCTGCAGATGGGTCAAGCAGCATCCAGCATGAGGGTCTCCACTGAGGAAACACTGGAGCAAAAAAAACATAAAATACAAACTAAAACTAAGAATACTTAAGACAAGAGAAACTAAAAACCCATACTTACAAGCTGAGTTAAAACACATCAAAATAAAAAGAGATAAGAAAATCTCAAAACAAAACAAAGCAATGGATCATAAATGACTACTTCAATAATAGTTAAACAGGTTTGTTAAAAGCAAAATTAAAAAGGTGGGCTTTGAGCCTATTCTTAAAAATATCTATTGACTCTGCGGCCCTGAGGCTGTCTGGAAGGCTGTTCCACAGATGATATTAATAAAAGGAGGCTTCACTCTAGGTCTTGGTCTTGACTTTGGGAACCATTAAAAGACCAGTACCAGAGGACCACAGGGTCTGCTAGGGCTCATCAGGTAAAAGCAGCTCAGATAGATAAGAAGGCCAAAAACCATTGAGGCATTTAAAAACTACTAAGAAAAACTTAAAATCCTTAAAACCTTGAAATTTTGTACTTTGCATGGGAGCACCAAACACGAGACATTTAGAGGTGGAAGAAAGTTTTTTTTTTCCCACAATATTTTTTATTGAACCTTTTTTTTTTTACAAACATGGCACAAACAGTCAAACACTAACACTAAAGTAATTTAAAAATTAAAAAAACCCCACTAACAACAACAAAAAAATGTACTAAAAACAACAACAACCATTAACAAAAGCAAGTCAACAGCAATGCTCCTCTGTTTAGTCTAGGTAATCTATTACATAAGAATACATAATATACATTCACCAGTTTGGAATTTGCAAGGTCCACACATATCATTCACCTTCTTCTTCAGAAGTTATGTTTAATTTCTTTACATAATGAAAGGTCTCCATATATTCTCAAACACATTTTCCTTTGATTTCAGTATGTATGCTATTCTTTCTAGTGGAAGGTTTGTTAACATCTGTCTTAACCACTGAGTCACATCTGGTCTATGAGTCTTTTTCCACAGTAGTGCAATACATTTTTTGGCATTAAGCAAACCGAGGTCTATGAATGCTTTTTCACTCTTATTAAAGTTATGTTTTTCTGGATACAGACCCAACAAAAACAGTTTAGGGTTCAATGTGAATTATTTTGAAATTATTTTTTCAATTGTTACCCTCACCTCTTCCCAAAACATTCTGATTTTTCTACATTCCCATAAACAGTGAAATAGGGTTCCTTTACTTTCCATACATTTTGTGCACGTATCTGGTATGTTTTTGTTATATCTATTTAACTCCACTGGTGTAACATACATCCGCATTAACCATTTAAAATGTATCAGTTTAAGACGTACATTTATTGATTTGGTTTGAGCTTCTGCACAAGCCATTTCCCATTGTTCCTCTGAAATTTCAATTTGCAGGTCTTCTTTCCAATAATTCAGTCTTTTCTGTGAGTTTTCACTTGAGAATAGTGTCAATGAGTTATAAAACTCTGAAATAATACCCTTTCTCTTACTATCTTTCGTCAAAATTTTTTCCAAGGATGAATAAGTAGGTCGGGTGAGAGCATTATTTTGATTTGATCGAATAAAATTTCTAAGCTGAAGATATTTAAAAAAATGTGTTCTATTAAGATTGAATTTAATCCTCAGTTCTTCAAAAGACATTATGTTATCTGAACGTGGCAAATATGAGTCTTGAATCTTTTGAACCCCTTTTAAATTCCATACTTTAAATACAGCATCCGCTCTCCCTGGTGTAAAATATTGATTACCCCATATTGGGCTAAATTGTGACAGTAAGTGTGGTTCTTTTAAATATTTTTTAGTTTCACACCATATTTTGATCATATGCTTTACAATTGGATTTTTAACTTGTTTCTGTAATTTTTTAGCCGAGTCTGAGTATATGAATAAGGGAAGAGGTAGAAGTAAATTGTATGATTTCATTTCAGTCCAGTGAGGAAGATCATTTGATGAAAAATAATATGTCATAGACCTCAGTTGTGCTGATCAGTAATACAACATAAAGTTTGGACATTTCAGACCTCCACGATCAAATGGTAAATATAGTAAGGACAAACGTAATCTAGCCTTCCTATTGTTCCATATAAATTCCACTAACTTTTTTTTAATTCTTGAGAATAGATCTGAAGGTGGTGGTAAAGGAATGTTTTGAAATAAATAAAGTATTTTTGGAAAGATATTACTTTTAAGTATGCTAATTCTCCCGACCATCGACATTGGTAGTGACATCCATCTCTGAAATAACTCATTAATATCTGTCATTAAGGCTTCATAGTTGGCACTGGCGACTGATTCTAGCTTAGGCAAAATTTGAATTCCTGAATATTTAAACTGATTTACAACATTGAATTGATTTGCCTCAGGAGCTGGGTGATTTCTCTGGGTCTCATTTAGCATTAATATTGAAGATTTTGTTTTATTTATTTTATATCCTGATATTTCCCCAAAGTTCTTTATTAAATTTAACAAGGTCGGAATTGATTTTTTAAAATTTGACATAAACAAAATTATGTCATCGGCATACAGGGAGATTTTATGTTCTGTTGGTCTTACTTTAATTCCATATATTTGTGGATGTAAACGTACTGCCATCGCTAAAGGTTCAATTGCCATAGTAAACAATAAGGGTGAAAGTGGACAGCCTTGTCGACATCCTCTATTGATTTTTATTGATTTTGAGATATTGCTGTTTGTTAGGATTTCTGCTGTAGCATTATTGTATATTATCTGGACCCATTTTATAAAATTATTTCCAAGCCCAAACCTTTGTAGAACTTCAAAAAGATAGGGCCATTCGACCCTATCAAAGGCCTTTTCGGCGTCCAATGATAGGAGAGCTGTGTCCGGTGCTTCTTTATTGGAATAAATAATATTAAATAGTCTTCTTACATTATGGAAGCCTTGTCTTCCCATTATAAAGCCATTCTGATCTCTGTTAATAATATTTGGTAATATTTCTTGTAGTCGTTTTGCTAAAATTTTACAGATTATCTTAAGATCAGCATTTAATAGGCTTATTGGTCTCATGTTTTCACATTTATTAGGGAGTTTACCTGGTTTTGGCAACAGTATAATTAAGGCATTATTCATGTATGGTGGTAAATTACCATTTTGAGATGCTTCTAAAACCATTTCGGAAGAAAGTTTTACTCTGATGAGAAAAATGTAACCTGGACAATCCTGATGGTTTCCAACGTTACTGACATGAGAAGGAGATCCTACTGGAGATGGACGAGGCTCCATCATGATCTGGGCTGCTTTTTCCTTCAATGGAACAATGGTGTTGCAGGTTGTACAGGGGCGTCAAATGGGGGCTGGTATGTGGAGACATTGCAGCGGGCATCCCTCTTGACTAAGGGCTCTCGTCTTAGCGGTGATGACTGGGTCTTTTAACAGGACAACGCTGCAGTTGTCAACACCCACCTGACCTAGGGCTTCTTCCGGAGAATAACATCGATCTTTTGGACCATCCTGCATGTTCCCCTGATCTAAACCCCATTAAAAATGTTTGGGGATGGATGGCAAGGGAAGTTTACAGAAACAGCTGTCAGTTCCAGACCGTGGATGCCCTTCAAGATGCCATCTTCACCACATGGAGTAATGTTCCCACCAGCCTCCTGAAAACATTCACATCAAGCATGACTAAACTAATGTTAGAAGTGATCAACCAGAACGGTGGTTCTACGTGCTACTGAGTCCTTTATTAACGCCTTTAGTTCTGTTTTGTGTTTTTTTGGGCTATGGTCTTATAGTTTTGATCAGCTGATGAACAGCCTGTTTGAGTTTAAATGCAGTTTTCAATAAATTACCTACTGTCTATTTTTGATCCCTTGTGCCTATTTCTTCTATTTGCATTTTGAAGCTGGTTCTGATCCACCAGCACAAAATCTCAATATTTGTAATTTTTCCCCCAGTCTTAATATTTTGATCAGGAATGTATTGGATTATCTGGATATGCATTTGTTGATGTTCAGTTTTGAAATTTGGTATTCAAATATTCACTTAATTCAATTCAGCTTTATTTATATAGCGCCATTTCACAACAACAATCATCTCATAGCACTATAGACTGTAGGGGGAACCCCCACAGTTGCAGAAAGACCCCAGCAATCAGGTAAATTTACCTTTAATTAACCTTAAATTTACCAAAAATCTTCAGCTCATTTAGGGGAAAAAATAATTTTAAATTAATTTACAAAAAAGTAGCAACTTGAAGTCACAAAATTTTTCCTACAAACTAAACAAAATAAAATGTATTAGTGGTGGTTAAGGGTGGGACAGAAGATTGATTCATTGATGAATCGCAATACCTGACATGAATGACGATGTGCTGATCCATACCTGCCAACTACTCCGGTTTTGCCGTAATGGTTCCGGTTTTCAAGACCCCGTTCCGGGTTCCGGTTTTATTATTCAAAATTACGGTTTTTCACTAAAAAATTCAGTCAAAAATTTTAAATCGTAAAACAAACACGGAAAACACGAAAGCAATTCCAAACATGCTGTCGCTCGGAATCGTACCTAAATTTAGAACAAAGGCGCTCGGCACTGCTTCATGTGGGTGTATTGCGCATGTGCGAGAGGTCTGAGCCAATTTTCCATGTGCAATCGCGAGGCAATCAGGTAAGAGTTATACGTTTTCATCATGGAGTCTGCCGGAGAAAAATCACTAACGAGCGTGAAACACAAACGAAAATTACAGTCTTTTCGTGAGGAATACAGCAAAGCATTTCCGGGAGTTATTATTCGCTCAAGAAGGGGTGAAAATGACGCAAATTGCACTTTGTGTAGACAAGACTTTTTGATTGGACACGGCGGAATCAGCGATGTGAAAGACCACATAAGAACGAAAAAACACAAGACCAGTGCCAGTGACGCTAGCGGCAGACTTGAAGAACATGTTCTGTGTAATTGCAAGCCTTGTCATGCTTGGTGTGTCATGTAAACACATAAAATATCAGAGCGATTTTGCCGTCATTTACGCACGTGTGTCATACAGTGCTAGTATACCCTGCTGATATTTCTAGTCTTCTAGTTACCTTCGCCAAGGAGGTTATGTGATCATCAGCGTTGGTTTGTCTGTTTGTCTGTTTCTTTGTTAGCAAGATAACTCAAAAAGTTATAGACGGATTTTCATGAAGTTCTCACAGATTGTTAGAAATGGGGTATCCTACAGATGATTAGATTTTGGTGGTGATCTGGATCACCATCTGGATCCAGGGATTTTTTAAAGGATTCTTTTTTTTTTTTTAATTTAACATTGCGAGATAGGGCCATTTTCAATATTTTATTTATGATGTTAAACGCGCTTTGAGTGGTCTTTGTGACTAGAAAAGCGCTATACAAGTGCAGGTTAGTTAGTTAGTTAGTTAGTTAAACACTGTATGGGGGGAACTGTGGCGCTTGGCGGAGGTCTGCGCTCTCCGAGTGCTTTTCTAGTATTCATAATACATCACATCTGGCCTATTCGAAGTTCTATGCAGTATTAAGATAGTCTCTTGAATGCAAATTTAATGAATGAATGAATCTTTATTTCGGATAGATTAAAAGTAAAGATTAAAAAGAAACAGAATAATATAACAAAGGGGGAAAGAAAATGCAACAAGGTCAAATTAGACAATAACTCCTCTGATTATACAGTTCAACATAAGTTATCTGAAATGGGTGATGGCTGAAGCCGCAGCTTATATTGCCCACCCATATTCCATCCAAGAATTCAAAAGAAAAACAAACAAGAGCGATTACAATTCAGAACAAAGCTAAGACAAAATGTGACAAAAAACTAAGCTACAACACAACACAGACTGGATATGACAATCCTGATATGATTTTACATGTCATCTTGTATATATGTTTGGAGTATTTCTTCCTTTAGTTTTTGTTTAAATTGTCCAAGCGTTGTACATGATTTTAATTCAGGTCCAAAATCGTTCCATAATCTGACTCCTTGCACTGAAACAGTGTTGCTTGGTGGTAGTTCTCACTGAAGGTTTTTGAAATATACATGTTCCTCTGAAATGATATTGTTTCTCCCTTATTTGGAACAGCTTTTGGATATTTGCGGGCAGTGATAGATTCTTCACTTTAAACATTATTACTGCAGTTTTAAAGTCAACCAGATCTTTCAACTTGAGAGCTTTTAATTTAAGAAAAAGTGGGTTTGTTGGTTCCCTGTAAGCAGCTTTGTTTATTATTCTAATAGCTCTCTTCTGAAGCATAAAGACTGGATATATGTTTGTTTTATATGTATTTCCCCATACTTATGTACAATATGTCATGTATGGGAGTATTAATGAATGATACAAAGTATATAATGTGGGTTGATTCAGCAAATATTTCGCTCTGTGTAGTATTGCAATTGATTTAGATATTTTACCTTTAATATAATTAATATGTGACTTCTATGTCAAATGCTAATATTTGTTTGACACTGCGGCCCCTGGACCCCGGCTAGCTACTAGGCTTTTCAGGTTTGAAAGTTGAAGAAATATGAGGTTATTAGCTACATTCTAACTTGATTTAATGCTAATATTTGTTAGGCGTCGGGGGGCTTTGCCCCTCTGAACCCCCCACCAGGACTTTGTCCTGGACCTACCGGGGCCTGCGGCCCCTGGACCCCAGCTAGCTACTAGGCTTTTCAGGTTTGAAAGTTGAAGAAATATGAGGTTGTTAGCTACATTTAACTAGATTTAATGCTAATATTTGTTTGGCAAATATTAGCATTATTATTATTAGCATTAGCATCGGCCCCTGAACCCCGGCTAGCTACTAGGCTTTTCAGGTTTGAAAAGTTGGCAGGTATACTGATCCCTAAACGCATGGATCGATCTTTCATTAATTATATATATATTCATGTAAACGTTGCATACTCTCTTGGATATTCAACCGGTTGTGTTTTCAGTCCACTAGATGGTGCAAAGCAAGCATGCAGTCAAGTGAAGTCATAGCTTGTCTCACCAGATTTGCAGCCAGCTTTGAAAGTTAGGAAGCAGTTAGCTCAAAGTTAGCTCAAATCTCGGGCCTTTTTTGGATTTTATAACAAAGATGGAAGGAAAGTCCTTGACATGACACACAACCTGTAAGAAGCAGTGCACAAAAAAAAAAAAAAAAAACCACACACGGGCCAGCACACATCTTGGAGCAGTGTTAGCAACGGTTAAGCTAAAAACACACTGGCATGGAGCTTGCGATCAATTCTGGAGAAAAAGTAAGTAATAATTATTTATGAAGCACTTTTCACAGACATATTGTCACAAAGCGCTGTACAATAAAATGGAATAAAAGGAATTTGATAGATAAAAATAATTTTAAAAAATGCAACAAGTTAAAACACAAGATTAAAATAATTTTAAAATATCAGACTTACCATTTAAAAACAGATGAAACTCAAAAGAAACCCTCCTGAAACAAAAAAACATTTTAAGCTGCTTTTCAAGAGTCCACAGAGTCAGATAAACATAGCTGGAGTGGAAATCTGTTCCAAAGAACACTGTCCACTGTCCTCCCTGTGTGCAGAGACGCGTTTCCGTGGAAAATGAAGCTCTGAGAAAACTTCATTATATGAAAGAGATGTCAACAGTTTTACTTTAGAACATGATTTGAGGTTGAATAAGGTGGAAAAAATTTGGTGTTGTGGTTATTGTTGAATAGGATCGTGTCGTGACCCAGGTATCGTAATCTGAATTGAATTGCGAGGTCCCTTGTGATTGCTACCCCTGAGTAGTGGGCACATTAACAATTAATTAATTAGTGTGATTAATTTTGACATTGGCAGCATTTGGGTGAGACGGTGAGACCAGGCTGCAATTAATCGTTTGATTTTCCCCCCACTGCTAGTAAGAATATAAAAACCCATCAAAATTACATGACAAAAGTTATGTTTATGATAACATTCTAAAACTTTAGAAGAAAAGCTGCAAGATTGAGAAGAAAAACTTTAAAAGTTTCAATTAAAACTTCAAATTTTACAATTGAAATTGCAGCATTCTTATTAAAAAGTGTAAATATATAGGGAAAAAAATCTTTATAATACAAAATTTTTAATTTACGGTAAAAAGTTGTCAAATTTACAAGAAAAGTTGCAAAATTATTGGAAAGAAAAACTTTAAATTTACAAGCAAAAGCATTCTATTTCATGATAAAAATGTACATTTACAGGGAAAAAAGTCTCAAATTTAGAAGAAAAGCATCAAATTCCTGACAAAAAGAGCCAAATTTACATGAAAAAGTTCCAAATTTCTTAAAACAAATTAACATTTGTGGAAAACCAGAGTCTGATGAAGTTTACTGAGGAACCAAAGGGTTGTTCACAATATTCAGGTGTTTAGTATTCCTCCCTCCTTGTATTGGGGACAGCCTGAAATGTTGGTGCCCAGTGTTGATGAATTTGAATTTAATTTTGGTGTACTAGCTAAAATATGCCACAATGATAATATTGGTATTAGAATGTGTTTGTAACCTGTAAAATGATGCTAGTTTATCTCAGCTAGTTTATCTCAGCATGGACCAGGGGCAGTTTAGAATTTAGGCCCTAACCCACTCCTCCTGTTCCCTCCTCCACTCACTCCTTAATCCCAACTCTAAAGTCAAAGCTGACCCAGACCAGTCCTAATCCTGGCCCGGCTCCGGCCTAACCCCCGCTGTAGCTGCAGTGCTGGTTGTAATCTGTGCTCCCTCTGTGCTCCTCCTCTCACAGTCCTCCTGTTCATCCCAGGAGAAGCTGCACCAGCTGCCCTTCCAGCCCACGCCAGACGAGCTGCACTTCCTCACCAAGCACTTCAGCTCCGAGAGCATCACGGACGAGGAGGGCCGCCGCTCCCCCGCCATGAGACCGCGCTCCCGCAGCCTCAGGTAGGACCTCTGCGTCAGGACATGAGATGACGAAACGGCACTAAACACGTGGCAAAGAACAACCAACACAAGGAAGCCAAAGGCAGGGCATTTGTTCACTACTGTGTGGAAGTTTAGACTTAAAACTCTTCCACTGATCCAAACTGTTTTTACACATCAGTCAGCCCCCCCAAAAAATGAGATGCAAAATATGTGTTTAAACCCTGTGTGTGATTAAAACTGACTCACAGCCACATTTTTTTTTGTGACCAGCAGCTGTTACTAAAACAGTTTCCAAAAGTTCCTTAAAGAATGTTGTCCAGACTGATTTAAGATGGACTGGGCTAAACTGGAAAACTGTCACTCTCAGATTTTTATCCCCCGCTGGTCAAAGCCCAAATGGGTCGAAGAGCTCTTTGGACTTTGACCGGCGGGGGATAATGTTATGGGTCCATCTGTCCGTCCCACTTTTTTGAAATCAACTTCTCCTACAGTTTTGTTACGATTGTTTTGAAACTTGGCACCATGGTTTGATATACTCTGATGATGCACATATTGTAATTTCACTCCCATCAGATGACCTTGATGTCAGAGGTCAGATTTTCCCTAGATCTTCTAAACACTAACTACTGAAAGAAATAATGTAGGCTTTTCAAACTGATACCGATGTAGCTAATACACATCTTGATGATTTACACCCTCACATAACTATGGGTTAGGGGTCAAGGGGTCAAAGTTAACATTGCAGTTGCACTATGTTGCTACATTTACTATTACTACAAAACCAGTAAAGCTAGGGCCACCAAACCTGGTACACAGATTCACCTTGGGATCCTGACCTCTGACTATGGGTTTGGGGTTAAAAGGTCAATGGTCAATGTTAAAATTCCTTATGCCTTATTACTGTACAGTGAGTAAAGGTAGAGTCACCAAATTTGGTATACAGGTTCAGCCTGTGACTCTGAAGTGTGACTGTGGTTTTGGGATTGCAAGGTCAAAGGTCAACATCAAAATGTTTTATAAACTATATCGCAACAGCAAATAAAGCTTGGGTCACCGAACCTGGTACACAGGTTCACTTTGAAACCATAACCTCTAACTACAGGTTTGGGGTCAAAAGGTCAAAGGTCAAGGTTAACACTCCCTATGATCTCTTACTAGAAAACGTGTAAAGCGTTCTAGGGTCACCATCCTTGCTACACTGGTTCACCTCAGGATCGTGACCTACAACTATGAGTTGTATACTTTGTTGTATATTCATGGATGATGAGCTTATCATAATTTGGTTTTACCACAATAATTATATTGAAAGTTGAAAACTGCTCTGTCAGTAAATATTGGGATCTTCAAAGAAAACAGAGGTGGGGATATTACACTGGCCTCATAGTGCTCTTGTTTAACAAATGATTTTCATTATGTCTGTCTGGCTCAAGAGGAGATGATGGTTTGGGGTGAGCAATGTTTGCTCCTGTCCAGATGGCTTTTTCCATTTCAGCAAGACTATGTCAAACTATGTTGTGCATGTACAGATAAGCCTGCAAGTTAAAGTGCCTAAGTTTACATCCCCTGGAGCTATTTAAACTGATGGGCACATCTGTACTTCTGGATTGATTCTGGATTTTGGAGCATTATGATGAGTACCACAAAGTAACCTTTGAGCTGGAGGAATCCTGTGTATAATGTGCATAGATGTAGATATACACTGAAGGGATTTAATAACACACCACTACATATGCAAATGACCACTCATCTACAGTTGTGCTCATAAGTTTACATACCCTGGTTGAATTTATGATTTTTAGGCCATTTTTCATAGAATATGAATGATAATACAAAACCTTTTCTTTCACTCATAGTGGTTGGGTGAAGCCATTTATTATCAAACAATTGTGTTTGCTCTTTTTAAATCATAATGACAACAGAAACTACTCAAATGGCCCTGATCAAAAGTTTACATACTCTGGAAGTTTTGGCCTGATAACATACACACACGTTAACACACATGGGTTTGAATGGCTATTAAAGATAACCATCCTCACCTGTGATCTGTTTACTTGTAATTAGTGTGTGTATATAAAAAGTCAGTGAGTTTCTGGGCTGCTGACAGACCCCTGAATGGTTCATCCAGTGCTACACTGACTTTACTGGATTCTGAGCCATGGGGAAAGCAAAAGAATTATCAAAGGACCTGGATATAAAAAAGAATATTAAAAGATATCCAAGGAATTGAGAATGCCAATCAGCTGTGTTCCAACTCTAATTAAGAAGTGGAAAATGAGGGATTCTGTTGAAAGAAGCCTTGGTCAGGTAGACCAACAAAAATTTCAGCCACAACTGCCAGGAAAATTGTTCAGGATGCAAAGAAAAACCCTCAAATAATTTCAGCTGACATATAGGACTCTCTGAAAAAAGTGGTGTGGCTGTTTCAAAATGCACAATAAGAAGGCACCTCAAGAAAAATGGGTTGCATGGTCAAGTCGCCAGAAGAAAGCCATTACTACGCCAGTGCCACAAAGCAGCCCTTTTACAACACACCAAACAGCAAAGAGACAAGCCACAGAACTTCTGGAACAAAGTTATTTGGAGTGATGAGACCAAAATTGAACTTTTTGGCCACAACCATAAACGCTACATTTGGAGAGGAGTCAACAAGGCTTATGATGAAAAGTACACCATCCCTATTGTGAAACACGGAGGTGCTTCACTGATGTTTTGGGGATGTGTGTTACAAAGGCACAAGGAACTTGGCCAAAATTGATGGCAAGATGAATGCAGCAGGTTATGAGAAAGTACTGGAAGAAAATCTGCACTCATCAGCCTAGAAGCTGTGCGTGGGACGCACCTGGACATTCCAACATTACGATGATCCAAAACACAAGGCCAAGTCAACCTGTCATTGGCTACAGCAGAAAAAAGTGAAGGTTCTGGAGTGGTCATCTCAGTCTCCTGACCTCAGTGTCATTGAGCCACTTTCGGGAGATCTCAAAGGTGCAGTTCATGAAAGACAGCCCAAGAATTTACAGGAACTGGAGGCTTTTTGCCAAGAAGAATGGACAGCTTTACCATCTGGGAAAATAAAGAGCCTCATCCACAACTATCACAAAAGACTTCAAGCTGTCATTGATGTTAAAGGTGGCAGGCAATACATGGTATTAAAAACTAGGATGTGTAAACTTTTGATCACAACTGTATTGCTTCTCATTACCTTTTAATGAATATCCTAAGTTAATCAGCGACAAAACAAACCAAAAAATACCAAGAAACATAAACACATGGGAATACTCACAATAATTAGTCAGCTATGACCAAATGCCACATGTTGGGAATTACCCTACACCACGAGTCACCAACTGCCATACTCCAGTCCGGATCCAGACCCCGAGAGTTCTCCGTCTGGACTCCTAAGCCTATTGATAGAATTTGGGGAAAAAAGGATTCTGTTTACAAAAAAAAATTAAAATGAAATGCCGTATCAGCGTTTATGGCGCGAGTCCTTTGGTGCTCAGATTTCACTATCCGCTGTCCTACTGACTACACTCTCTGCAGAGACTCTGGATCTGACTGCTCCAGCATGTATGCAGGGGGTCGCTAAAACATGGTTCGCTGCGAGCATCTCTCTCTCTCTCTTGCTCTCTCGCTCTGTTTCCAGTGGCCGAAGAAGGAGGGTGGAAATAGGGAACTCCGTGGTTTGTTTGGACTTTTTTTCGATTTTCTACTACTGGCCGCATTTTCAGTTTTTGTTTTTTTGGGTGGAGGATGGCGACCTTGGAAAAGCCACCTCCGTCTATCCACCAGGGGTGCGAATCGTTCCCCCGGACAGCACTGTTACTGTGGAGGAGGTGCTTCTGGCTGTGGCCGAGCAGGTGGGCCATGATGCGATCTGCTTTGCGTCCCGAATGAATAGAGCTGTAGTTGCCTTTCTGGCTGCTGAAGAGGATGTCCACACAGTGGTTGCAAGCGGTGTTGTTGTCGGGGAAACGTATGTACAGGTGTCCCCTTATCTGTCCCATCAGCGCGTATCACCGTCTCAGGTGTTCCACCTTTCATCACTGACGAGCAGTTGGCGACGGAGCTCCGCAGATTTGGGAAGTTTGCGGGCCCGTTTAGAACTCTGACTTTGGAATGCAAGGAGACCAAGTTAAAACATGTGAAATCACTCAGGCGACAGGTGTTCATGTTTTTGGACTCGCCAACTGCGACTCTGGAAGTGTCCTTCCGGGTCAAACACGGGGACGGCTCCTATATGGTGTATGCGAGCTCAGGACAGATGAAGTGTTTTGAATGTGGAGACGTGGGCCATAAACGGTTCGCTTGTCCGCACAGGCAGCTCTGATGGAGCTGCGGCTGGTGCCGGCGGTGCGCCCTCCGCTCACGCTGCTGCTGCGGACGGCGTGGCGGGGACTTCCGCCGCAGCTGAGGCTCCCGGCGCGGCCTCCACTACCACCGCTACTACGGATGACGTTGCGGGGCCTTCCGCCGGTCCTGCTCCGTAGCCTGCTGCTGTGTCTGTGGACAGCCCAGCTGTGGCACCTGCAGCCCAGCTTACGGCTGGGAGCGTCACTGCTGATGGCGCTCAAACTGTCACTGATGGTGCGTCAGAATCTCGCTGTGTGACATCAGCGGCTGTACTTCCGGAGGCTGCTACCGTTTCACAGCAGGAGACGGAGCAGCGACAGTCAGCTGCTGTGGGTGGCGTCCAGGAAAATGTGACCCATGATGAATCCACTGGCCCAGATGAATCAAACAGTCAGCTGAGTTGTGCTGATGAGGAAATGGAATCTGATCCCGACACTGTGTCTATTACTGAGTCTATTGAGGCAAAATGCAGTACAAACACGAGTTTGTATTCACTGGAAGAAATAAATGCCTTTCTGGATGAAACCTATAACAAGGCCATTAAAGTCACTGACTACTTCAGTGACACTGATAAATTCATTAAGTCTGTTAATGTGCTAAGAAGGCAGGTTGGTCTTGACCTCCTGGATGAAAGGAAACGTTTTCGCCTCAAGAAACACCTCACAGCCCTGCGTAAAGCAGCAGGGGGAACAGGGGTCAAGCGCCCCCGACAGGAGGAATAAATGGCGGTCGTTCCTCTGCCTGTTTTACACATTTTTGGGATATTGTTCGATCAGACTTTTATATGACGTTTCTAATTGACTGTAATTGACTGTCACGGAACTGGATCTTTACCGGTCTCCTGCCGGCGCGCAGCAAGGACTTGGCCGGGCTTGAAAACTGGAGGCCTGTGGCTCTTCTTTGCCCCGACTACAAGGACATGGTTTACTCGCCTGCAGGACATGGATGCCCCAACGTTTTCTTTCTACAATCTGGACAAGCCTGCTGCAAAGATGACTTGCTTGAAAATCCCGCATGGTCTAAGGACTACAATCCATCTGAGATGAGGAAAATGTCTCTGGGACGTACAATGGAACTGGCTGCGGGCGCACAGCGCTATCTCTGCTGCCAGAGGAAGGGGACTTGGCCTTGCTTAACAACTGGAGGCCTGTAGCTCATCTTTGCACGGACTACAAGAAAGACTCGGACTACTGCCACTGGCAATGTGGACTGGGTGGACTGCAAGGAATACTTTGTGTTGTGTGGGGGAGGGGGATGACTTATGTTTGCACTTTTCCAATGTGAGACACTTGGTGGAATGATATTGGTGCTTTTACATTTTCTTGAATTGTGCAATAAAGGCATTTTTTGCAACTCAAACTCTCTCTCTCTCTCTCTCTCTCTCTCTCTCTCTCTTTCTCTCACACACACACACACACACACACACACACACACACACGGCCAAGAATACAATACATCCAGACAGACATGCTTTGTTCCTGGCATGCACCCACAAAATGAAGTGCTGTTGTGGAACATGAGTGTATCTACAGCAGCACTTCTTCTCCAATTCTGCCAAGATTTGTCCGCGCTGGGATGCAGGGGTGTGGTTACTACATCCGGGATTGCGATCACGTTTGTGCCCTCATGATGCTGGCTATACACACATGGACAAAATTGTTGGTACCCCTCTGTTAATGAAAGAAAAACCCACAATGGTCACAGAAATATCTTGAATCTGACAAAAGTGGTAATAAATAAAAATTCTATGAAAATTAACCAATGAAAATCAGACAATGCTTTTGAATTGTGGTTCAACGGAATTATTTTAAAAAACAAACTCATGAAACAGGCCTGGACAAAAATGATGGTACCCTTAACTTAATATTTTGTTACACAACTTTTTGAAGCAATCACTGCAATCAAACGATTTCTGTAACTGTCAATGAGACTTCTGCACCTCTCAGCAGGTATTTTGGCCCACTCCTCATGAGCAAACTGCTCCAGTTGTCTCAGGTTTGAAGGGTGCCTTCTCCAGATGGCATGTTTCAGATCCTTCCACAGATGTTCAATAGGATTTAGATCAGGGCTCATAGAAGGCCACTTTAAAATAGTCCAATGTTTCGCTCTTAGCCATTCTTGGGTGTTTTTAGCTGTGTGTTTTGGGTCATTATCCTGTTGCAAGACCCGTGACCTGCGACTGAGCCCAAGCTGTCTGACACTGGGCAGCACATTTCTCTCTAGAATACCTTGATAGTCTTGAGATTTCATTGTACCCTGCACAGATTCAAGACACCCTGAGCCAGATGCAGCAAAGCAGCCCCAGAACATAACAGAACCTCCTCCATGTTTCACAGTAGGGACAGTGTTCTTTTCTTGCTTTTCTTTCCTTCATTTTTGCGTCTGTGAACATAGAGCTGATGTGCCTTGCCAAAAAGTTCCAGTTTTGTCTCGTCTGTCCATAGGACATTCTCCCAGAATCTTTGTGGCTTGTCAACATGCAGTTTGGCAAATTCCAGTCTGGCTTTTTTATGATTTGTTTTCAACAGTGGTGTCCTCCTTGGTCGTCTCCCATGAAGTCCACTTTGGCTCAAACAACGACGGATGGTGCGATCTGACACTGATGTACCTTGACCTTGGAGTTCACCATGAATGTGTTTAGAGGTTGTTCTGGGCTCTTTTGTTACCATTCATATTATCCGTCTCCTCCTGCGGCCACGTCCAGGGAGGTTGGCTACAGTCCCGTGGATCTTAAATTTCTGAATAATATGTGCAACTGTAGTCACAGGAACATCAAGCTGCTTGGAGATGGTCTTATAGCCTTTACCTTTAACATGCTTGTCTATAATTTTCTTTCTAATCTCCTGAGACAACTCTCTCCTTTGCTTCCTCTGGTCCATGTTTAGTGGGGTACACACCATGTCACCAAACAGCACAGTGACTACTTGTCACTCTTTAAATAGGCCGACTGACTGATTACAAGTTTGTAGACACCTGTGATGTTAATTAGAGGACACATCTTGGTTGAACATGTCCCTATGGTCACATTATTTTCAATCTTTTCTAGGGGTAGCATCATTTTTGTCCAGGCCTGTTTCATGAGTTTGCTTTTTAAAGTAATTGAACCACAATTTAAAAGCATTGTCTGATTTTCATTGGTTAATTTTCATAGAATTTTTATTTATTACCACTTTTGTCAGATTCAAGTTATTTCTGTGACCATTGTGGGTTTTTCTTTCATTAACAGAGGAGTACCAACAATTTTGTCCACGGCTGTATGGAGGTCCTTTTGTTATCCTCCGATATTGTATAAAAACTGCGGAAAAGCTCTACGCGTTACTGAAGATGAAAAGTTCCACCTCCCCTTTTCGTGGAAACCATGGAGTTATAGCTCTATCCAGGCTATAACAGAGTATTACTGTTGGAAAAAAAAAATGTCAGTGTAATTGTGTAGTAAGGAATTATATTTTTGTCAGGGTTTTTTTTTATTTTTTGAGGTTTAAAATTTAAAAAATTTTCTGTATGAAAATATAGTATAGAGGTGGACTTTTGTGAAATTTAGCTTTTTAGATGTTGATCTTTTTAAATGCAGTGCTATTTAGTTTGTGTTCTCCTGTAAAACTTTACATTTTTATCATTTTAACTGTAGATTTTAGAATTTTATAGCTATTTATCTGGAGTCAAACACATTTAGTGTTCTCCTGTATTATAAAATTTTATAGGATAGGTTTTGTTTGAAATTGAGCAAAAAAATAATTTGATTTTTTTGTTTAAAAATTAATATAGAGCTAAAAGCAGCTACAGCATGAGCTTAATAAAATGATATGTGAAATTAAGTTAAATGATCCTGGCCTGCCTGCAGACAGCTGTTGTCTTCTGAAAGAATGTCCATGAAAGGATGGCAGTTCTTAAAAGCACATTTTGAGATAAATTTGTCAACGGGATTTGCCACATTTCTCTTCCACTTGTTTTATTAAAAGATACTGGAAGTAAATTCATGGGTCATTGCAAACACTCTGCTTTAAAAGTACCAAGTTGTCACAATGGGAGCCAAAATCCCGAATTTAAAAAAAAATGCCTCAAGATGCATGGAGAATCATTTTAGAATAAAATCGGAGCCCCTTAATCATAATCCAATCATGATGTGCCTAAAGATCCCCAGCCTTAGTTCGGACCTCAGCTGGGGAGGAGAGCCAACTCAATTTTAGTTGGTGACCCATGCCCTACATGCATTTGTACTACTAGTTTTCTTAATAGAGAAAAGCTACTTTCAAATTTGCCTCAAAATAGAGTGGTGCATTATTAAATGCCTACAGTGGTGTTATTGTACATTATGGATATTTGCATAAGAAATCCAGGCTGCAGACTCCGTCCACCCACTTTCTTAACTGCTTAATCCTTTGGGATTGTGTGTGTGTGTTTGGGGGGGGGGGGCTGAAACCTATCCCGGCATCTTTGGGTAAGAGGCAGGGTCCACCCTAGCCAGATCACCAGTCCATGACAGGGCCAACACACAGAGACAGACAACCATTCACTCTCACATTCATACCTAAGGACAGTTTTTCCCCAGTTCATGCCAGTTAACCTAACATGCATGTCTTTGCACTGTGGGATGAAACTGGAGTATGCTGCAAAAACCCACACAGACACAGGGAGATCATGCAAACTCCACACAGAAAGGTCACTGCTGGCCATCTCTTGGGTTCAGACCCAGCACATTTTCACTGCTGTGACTGGTTGAGGGTGAGGGGAAAGAAAAAGCAAAGAATGAGCAGACATAACATTCATACAGACAACAATAACATACAATACAGTATGTCTAACTTTTAAACTGTGAAGGTGTGATGAGAAGTCAGGTTGCAATTTTAACTTTGATCCAAACCATTTGGGAAATATCATGCCATTAGCATTAACACAGGCAAAATATTGACTATTTTAAAATTAAGAAAATAGCTAAAAGAATCCAATTGGGTCCTGGGGTCCCCGGAGGTTTAATGACCATGGTATCACTGTCCTTGATTGGCCAGCAAACTCTCTTGACCTAAACCCTGTAGAGAATCTATGGAGTATTGGCAAGAGGAAGATGAGAGACACCAGACCCAACAATGCAGACGAGCTGAAGGTCACTATCAAAGCAACCTGGACCTTCATAACACTTCAGCAGAACCATAGGCTGATCATCTCCATGACACGCTGCACTAATGTAGTAATTCATGCAAAAGGAGCCCTGACCAAGTATTGAGTGGTACATGGACATACTTTTCAGCAGGCCATTGAAAATATTTTTTTAAAAACTGATGTTGTGTAAGATTCTAATTTTTTGAGAAACAGAATTTTGGGTTTTCATGATATGTCATCATTATAAGAAATAAACTTGAAATATATCACTCTGTGTGTAATGAATGTAGATCCTAGTTTAGCTTTTTGAATTGACTTAGTAAATGAGTTTCTTGATGATATTCTAATTTATTGCGATGCAGCTGCACTTGAGGACAGTTTCAGTCTACTTCAGCCACCTCTGGCCAGGCTCCTTCCACTTCTTCACCTCCTCATCCATTGTCTTTTCCTGATCTTGTGTCTGTTTTGTCTCAGCGCTGTGTTTCCTTTCACCTCCTCTGATTATTTACCAATTTCCCCCACTCTCTCACTCTCCCCGCCTGTGTCATGCCGCCTTAAATTGCCTCTCTTCTCCAACTCCTATCAGCTTGACTCCTCCGTCTTCAGCCTCCACAGCACCCTACTCCTCCTCTTATCACCATCTCTGTTTCTTTACCAAGAGGTATTGAATTCTTTCATCCTCTTAGATGAAGGCGGGTGAGAGGGAGCAGCATGGTGTGTATCTGATTAGAGCCCCGCTGTGTTTGTTGATGGATGTCAGGCTCTGTGTGTGCAGTTTTGTGAGCAGAGCCATCTCAGGTAATCCACCATCACCTGGGTCCCCATGCAACCTTCTTGTAGCTCAGAAAGCTTGAAATACAGCATTTTTCACAGAGAAATTATGATAAAGGGTGAAGCTGGGGTGTAATAAAATGTTTCAGCTTTAATCAAACACATGATAAACCTGAATCGCTGTCATTATAAAGATGAGGGGGCCTCTGAGCAAGTTATTTCCCACTGAGGTGACCTTGAAAAGTGTTTCAAACGCGGCTGACAGTCACCTCCCCCCGGCACTGGGTGAACAAGCCTCATTGGAAAGCCCAATGCTGCATCCGTCTGCCAACTGCGAGCCTCATTAAAAACTCTTCACAAACACTTGAAGGCTTTACTGACTTTTCAGTTTGGTTTGAACCAACATCTGAGGTGGGAAACCTCCCCTGGACCAGTCTTTTTCAACCAGGGTGCCCTGCTACCTTCAGGTTTCTGTAGGAAATTCTCTCAATTTACTTCTTAATTGATCCAAAAACAAAACCAAATTATGTGCCGTTGTTATGAGTGAGTGCCTACACAACACATGCAAAACAGAAAATTATTTTCCATTTTTTGGACCAAGTAAGAAGTAAAATGAGATAATTTCCCACAGAAGCCTGATTGTAGCAGGGAACAATGGTTGAAAAACAGGACCCCGGACCACAGTCCAGACCAAAGGGCTGAACTTTGGTCTGGCTGAAAGAGGAGATCTCTGTCTCGATCAAAGTGAGCCGTGGTCCGGTTTGTTTAAACTGTCAAAGCAATTTTCAGAAAGGTTCTGACTTTTGGAACAAACAGGGAAGTTAAGGCAGCTGATAAGAGGGGAAAAGATCTCTGGTAGCACTCAGAGAGAGGCCTGTCATCACTGAAAGGCAGAAACTGTCCAGATATTTTCAGAGAAAAAATGCTACCTGAAAATCCTCAGGACTGATGAGACGGACAATTGTCCTTTTTAATGAAGACCTGGATAATATTCTAGCCTCACTAAACAAGTTCACCTACTGATAGGATGGAGTCTGAACCAGTGTACACTTAAAGTGCTGTTACCTGTGTGTCCAGAGGAGCAGAGAACACCTCTGAGGGTGAGTAGCACTGCATGTCTGTTTTAACATCACTAAAAGACATCACTGCATCACGTAAAGTCATTTAGTTTGCTTGGAAAAGGAGCGGTGTGAAACCAAACCTGACCAGACCAAAGACAGACAGTGTAACACAAACATGAACCTCGGCCCACGCCTTGGTACAGGTATGAAAACGCCTTAAGGGCTTGGAAAAGTGAGCGGCACAGAGTTTACACTGTGGGGGAGAGACCTGGAAGTAATCAACCAACAAACCTAGAGTTGTGATGAGGAGGAGCAATGAGCAAGGAGATGAGATGGACGGCATGGAGCAGAGAAGGAAACGCAGTGAGTGACTCAGCTGAGGATGATTGGACCCAGAAGAGAGGGAGGAAGGCCAAATAAGTAAATATGTGCTAGCTATGTGAGAGGTTGGTCAGCCTTTAATGTCATTTTTCTCCTTCATGTCTATTTGTCTTCCTCTCCTCAGCTCAGTTGACGTGCTGTCCAGTTTAGTTTGTGCTGTTATTAGCCGCGTACCACTGCTGACGGTTTCAAGAGGACACAATAAATTGATCCCATTACCACCACCACCCATTGTGTACATTTGCAGTTTAAAACATCACAAATTTATGAAAAGAGGAAGTTTGGGGGAGTTGAGAATTTACAAGAAAAGATTAAAATTTCTGAGAGAAAATGTTCATGTAGGAGGGAAAAAACGTGCCTGTGAATAATTAGAGGTTGACTTGCATATGGCTATTGGGATATTATTCGGTGCTCAGATTTGGTATTCTGATCTTCTCATTCCACCCCAAACTGATTCATTTTAATAAAGGTAAATTGCAAAAAAAAAAAAAAGAAAAAACTCCTGCAAATTTAGAAACAAAAATCTTACAAATTCACAAGAAAGAAGTAACCCCACCAAAAATAATTAAAAATGATTTTTTTGGGGGGGGATTTTGTATACTTTATTGATCCCCAGAGGGGAAATTGAGGGCATCCACCTGGATGGATGAAGCAGCCACGGTACGGCGCTATTCCTTTACCATTCACACACACATTCACACCTAGGGCCACTTTAGAGTCTCCAATTAACCTAACCTGCATGTTTTTGGCCTGTGGGAGGAAACCGGAGAAATCCCGGGGTAAGCCCACGCAGATACAGGGAGAACATGCAAACTCCACCCATATCACTGTTGGTCAGGGGCTGGGATCGAACCAGGGATCCCATGGCCAAGGGTGAGTTGCTGTGCTGGCGCAGTGCTAACCACTGTGCCACCGCACCGCCCTAAATGGCAGGTTTTTTGTGAGAAAAAACGTTGCTTTAAACAAACAGAAAAAAGTTTAAATAGATACACTACTTTTCTGAGATAATTAAAAAAAGAAACATTGCAACATTTATGATAGAACAGTTGCATATTTAGGAGAAATGTTGACGTGTTTTATGGTTCCAGTCTGTGCTGTCAAAAATGTCCAACAGTGGCTCTTTGTCTTGTAGCGGTGGTGGACACTAAGGCTGTCCCAGGTCCCTGGTATGGGTCTCCACATACAAAGTCATGTTCCTCAGCAAATATACAAATATATTGTAAGTCATGACGCTTCATTTAAACTCAGAGCTTTTTTCTTGCAGTTTATTTCTTTCCTCTACCCTACAAGTGCCTTTGTTTATAAATTTGTGATCTACTTCCAAATGTACTGCACTTTTTCTTATAAAATAGATTTTTCATAAATTTCAGATTTTTTTTTCTCTCACAAATCTTCAATTTCTTCATGTAATTTTGAGTTTTTTCCCTATGTATTGACAGATGTATTCATGGACACTTTGGGCTTTTTGTGTCATCAATTTTTTTGCATTTTTCTTATAAATTTATTATTTTTATTGCATAATATGCCTCCATGGATCGCCACCTTTTTTTATTTATTTTTTTTTAATGGCGCCGGAAGCAGGGCGGCCGTACCAGCAGCAACTCTCTCATGTCTTTGTGTTTCTATCTGCTTATTCCTGTATATAGTGTGGCTCTTATTAACCAGGGCTCGGTAGGAAGATTCGGACTAACGACTGGACCAAGTTTTTTCTATTTTAGCCCGGTCTTTCTCTTAGTTTTTTCTCTTCCTCGGGCAATGGAGATCATGGGGGGCGGGGGCATTGTTTACACACGCAAACAGCTGATTGCGCTGAGGAGGCCAGTGATGCTGCCCGGGGCGAAGCCCCCCATCCCGGATTAGATTAAGAGGAGATGCCACGGGCAAAGGGCTGGAACTAAGGTGAGGAGGAGGTGGAGGAGGAAGCATAAGCCGGCTGCACCGATGGTCATCACCAAGAACGTGCAATCACTCGGGAACAAAACAAATGAGCTTACAGCGCTGGTCAGGTCGCAAAAGGAATATCGTGAGTATAGTGTCATGTGTTTCACAGAGACATGGTTACACTCACAGATCCCGGATGTTAACGTAGCGATACCTGGCTTCAAGACTATACGGGGGGAGAGAGATGTTATAAATAGCGAGAAAAAGAGGGGAGGAGGAGTGGCACTTTTTGTGAATGAAAAGTGGTGTAATCCCGGACACATTTATGTGAAGGAAAAGTGCGGCAGCCCAGACACTGAACTGCTGGCTGTGAGTATGCAACCTTATTATGTGCCATGAGAAATGATGTGTGCCTTAGTAATTATCGTCTAGCTGACGCAGCGGTGGCCTGTGACGTCATCAGCGCCACTGCGGCCACATTACTGGAGAAGCACCCAGACGCATTTATGGCCATCATGGGTGATTTTAATCATGTCTCACTGGGAAAACATTACCAAAGTTTCACCAGTTTGTTGACTGTTCCACCAGAGGAAACAAAACACTGGATTTGCTGTATGCCAATGTCAGAGATGCATATAGTGCAACAACTCTACCCCCCATTGGCCAATCGCATCACCGCAAGGTCATGTTAACACCCAAGTACGTTCCCTTTGTGCAAAGGCAGCCTGCTTATACAGGGACTGTGAGGAGGTGGACACAGGAGGCTGCTGGTGCACTACAGGACTGCTTCGAGATGACAGACTGGGGTGTACTCTGTGAACTACATGGGGTGGACATAGACCGATGACCGACTGCATCACAGAATACATCAGAGTCTGTGAAGACACGACCATGCCAGCTCAGACTGAACACTGCTTCTCCAACAACAGACCATGGGTCACCAGTGACCTGAAAGCACTTCTGAACAAAAAGAAGAGAGCTTTTAGGGCTGGAGACAAGGAGAAGCTGAGGGGAGTGCAGCATGAGCTGAGAGAAATGCTGAGGAGGTGCAAGGACAATTATAGGAGGAAGTTGGAAGACAAACTCAGGTAAAACAATGATAGAGATGTGTGGGAGGGAATAAAACAAATAACTGGGTGCAAAGGGAGAGTCAGGCAGACATCTGGGAGCTGGGAGAGAGCTGATGAACTGAATTTGTTTTTTTAATAGGTTCAACTCACAGTCTATCACCCCAACAACACAGCCAGGCCCCCGCACCCCCCCACCCTCCTGTGCAGCACCTCTCTCCACCCCCCACCCCCCTCCTCTTTCTCAGGGGACACCAGCCCCCTCCTTCACATCACTCTGACTACAGACCAGGTTAAGAAACAGCTGGAGAGACTCCATCAGCGGAAGGCAGTGGGCCCTGATGGCATCTCCACCAGAATTCTGAGGACCTGTGCCAACCAGCTAGATCCAGTACTGAAACACCTGCACAACCTGAGCCTGAGTCTGGAGAGAGTACCAGTGCTGTGGAAGACATCCTGCCTGGTTCCTGTCCCCAAGAAGTCATCGCCATCGGACCTGAATGACTATCAACCAGTTGCCCTCACATCTCATGTGATGAAGGTCCTGGAGAGACTGGTCTTAGCCCACCTGAAGCCACAGGTGAAGATGTGGCTGGACCCTCTGCAGTTTGCATATCAGCCCCATTTAGGAGTTGAAGACACTGATCTACCTGCTGCAACGACCCCATCTGCACCTGGATGGCGAAGGAGACACTGTGAGAATAACATTCTTTGATTTCTCCAGTGCCTTTAACACCATCCAGCCTCTGCTGCTGAGTGAGAAGCTGCGAGTGATGGGGATTGACAGCTCTGTGATCTCCTGGATTACTGACTACCTGACAGGCAGACCACAGTTTGTTCGGCTGGGCAGTGTCTTGTCTGACGTGGTGGTTAGTGATACGGGAGTTCCACAGGGGATTGTGCTCTCTCCTTTTCTCTTCACCTTATACACCACTGACTTTCAGTACAACACAGAGTCATGCCACCTGCAGAAATTCTTTGACGACTCAGCTGTTGTGGGGTGTATAAGAGGGGGAGAGGAGGGGGAGTACAGGGCACGTAGACAGATTTGTGGAGTGGACCGAGCAGAATCACCTGAGGCTAAATGTCAGCAAGACCAGAGAGATAGTGATTGACTTCAGGAAGAAGAGGATGCCTTCTCAACCATTGCAGATTAGGGGGAGGATGTGAAGGTGGTTGAGAACTACAAATATCTGGGTGTCAGGACCAGCAGTGGGCTGGACTGGAGATCCAACACCGATGCTGCCCACAACAAGGGGATCAGCAGACTCTACTTCCTGAGGAAGCTGAAATCCTTCAACGTGTGCAGCAGGATGTTGGAGGTTTTCTACCAGACCATTGTCACCAGCGCCATCTTCTTTGCTGCTGTCTGTTGGGGTAGCAGTATCAGAGCCAGTGACACCACAGACTTGACAATTTATCAAGAGGGCTGGCTCTGTAATTGGTCTCAGGCTGGAGACCTTTGAGACAGTGGTGGAGAGGAGGACACTAACTAAACTGTGATCCAACGTAGACAATCCTGATCACCCCTTCCACCACACACTGGACAGACAGCGGAGCACTTTCCTCAGTAGACTACTACAGCTTTGCTGTCAAAGTCGCTATGGAGGGTGACAATATGTATGGGTATATATTCATACCATGAAGGGTAACTAAACAGACGGTTATGCTGTTTAGTCCATCTAGCTACAATGCTCCACACTGTGTGTGTATATATATATATATATATATATATATATGTGTGTGTGTGTGTGTGTGTGTGTGTGTGTACGTATGTACAGTATATTCACTGCTCTTATTTTCTTATCTTCTAAATTATTGCTGTGAGTGTTGCTATCCCTGTGCTGTTGCAGTCCTGAAATTTCCCCATTGTGGGACTAATAAAGGCTTATCTTATCTTATCTTATCTTAAATGGTCAGGTACAGAAAATCTTTCCTGCCACATGCCATTTCACTGTGCAATAACTCACTCTGATGTTGAATTCTGGTCATAACTATGCTGCCGTACTGCACCTTACAGTCTAACTGGCACCTCACATTTCACTCTGCTACTAATAGTCCTACATTGTGCAGTGGGTATGATTCATGTGTTTATACGGGTCACCATATATTCAGCTATGATGTATATAGACTTTTATAGGTGTGTTAGTTTTCCTTTCCATGAGTAATCTCTCTGTCTGTCATGCGTGTGTTTCTGTCGTTTGGTTGTCTCCTGTCATGCTGCTATTACACTACAATTTCCCAGTTTGGGTTCAATAAAGTACATCTATCTATCTATCTACCTTATGGCGGTGGAGGGGGTTGTGTGTCCTAGTGATCCTAGGAGAAAAGTTGTCATGGCATCTTGCTCCTGGTCCGAGGCAAATTGGTCCTGGGTGCAGGACCAGACTAAGTCCCCATAAAAACAATAAGAATTCTTCATACCCCGCCTAGTATCCTAGTATGGGGGTGTCAGGGATCTGCCCTGGAGCCTTGCTGGGAGGAGCCTGATGACCAGGATTCTAGCCATAGGAGCAACATGGGCCCGTCCTCCGGTGGGCTCAACACCTGCAGGAGGGATCATGGAGATCACGGTGCTGTGTGAACTGGGAGGGCAGTCTGGGCTTTTTTCCTTACACTGATGTCCCTGCAACCTGGACCCCTGGATAAATGCTAGAATATGGATGGATGGATTTATAATTTCTGAATATCAACCAAATAAAAATGTAGCAGATTAATGTGTGGATAATTGAATGTTGGGCTATGCTGGGGGAGGACTGCACTCTTGGCTTGTTTTGAGTCAAATTTGTGTTGTTAAACGGTCAGAACAGCCACACCTTTGTGTTGCCAGAAACCTCAGGTGGTCTCAGTGGGAGGATGAGTATCACCACCGAGGTGTTGAGCTGTGGTTTTCTCTGCTGAACTCAGACGATTACACACTCTCCTCCTCACCATCATGCCCAGCTCTCTGTCACGGTCAATTAGCTCTCTCATTTCCCTGAGCAGCCCGCCTCAATTCTCAAACATCAATGTTGTTTTTCTCTCCCTCTCACACACGTACGCACACACACACACACCCCTCGTTCTCCTCCACAGCCCCCAAACCATCAGCATCTGATTCACCGTCTCGTCTGATTTACGTCAATTACCCTCTCCAGAAATAAGCTGCTTTGCATTCTGAGTGCTTTTTGTCACATGTGACATCAGTACTTAGGCAGAAAACTGCCTTCCTCCACTCTCTTAATTATCAAGTTTTCCTTTTGTTTTAGATTTTGGCACGTAAATGTGTTCCGTCAATCCTGCAGTGCCAACTTTCACACTGCCGCCCCACACTAAAACACAAAGAACTCTCCCACACTTCCTCCAAAGCCTCATCTCCAAGGTCGTTCCTCAAAGTAATGACTAAGATGTTTTTCGCCGGGACTGCCACCGGGTGATTTTTATTTCCCATTACAACAGAAATATAGCCATGTTCTAATTAGCCTTTGTCTGGCTTTCTTCTGTTATTCATCCAGGGGGTTTCCGTCCGACCTTCGCCACAGTTCCCGTGCTCTGAACGAGGAGATTTATTTTAATAACAGCCTGAGTCGCTCACAGCCACGAGCACACGAGATGAATAACACCAGGAAGGGAGACAAAGATATGGTGTGAAAATTAAAGAATGTACATAACAGCCCCAGGCTCTTAATCCATCTGTGTTAAGGCCCTGCTTTAGTTACTCAGCCCACTGGCAGAGCTGCCCAGCTTTTGATTGATTTTTCTCTTTCCAGCAACTCAGACATGAAAGAAGAGCTTCAAAGTTGAGTGCGTTAATGCTGCGGGTGATTGATGTATGCTTGGCAACACTTCACTGTGTGGGTCCATGTGCACACGCAGTCAAGTCCTTTCTTTGTGTTAAAGCATAAGTTTACTTCCTTGTTGCTGTGGCATTTCTAGTTCAAGCTGAATAGTTGTTTTCTGTCACATGTTAGTTTGGAACTTGTCCTGTAAACTGTCCTTTGAATCGGTGCTAAGCTGCTATCGATAAAACTGAACGTTCACTAGATGTTTCACACTATACAATAGCTAGATCGTACTGAGCAGCTTAATTCCACAATAAGGATTTCTGGAGTTATCATGTTCCCCGGTAACCACATGGATGCTTCACCATGTACTGTATCTGCTTTAGCAGCATTATAATGATCTTGAATTACAGTAAATGTCAGTGGCTGAATACATCACGACATATTCATGATACCACGAGAACATCTATCCATCCATCTATCTTCTACCGCTTTTCTGGAGGTCCGGGCCATGGAGGCAGCAGTTCAAGCAGAGAATCCCAGACTTCCCTCTCCCCACCACCTGCTCCAGCTCTTCAGAGACGATAAAGGCATTCCCAGACCAGCTGGGAGACATTGTCTCTCCAGTGAGTTCTGGGTCTCCCCCGGGGTCTCCTCCCAGTGGGACGTGCCCAAAACACCTCAAGTGGGAGGTGTCCAGGAGGCATCCTGATCAGATGCCCAAACCACCTCAACTGGCTCCATTCAATGTGGAGGAGCAGCGGTTCTACTCTGAGCCTCTCCTGGATGACTGAGCTCCTCACCTTATCTCTAAGGGTGAGTCCAGCAATCCTACAAAGAAAGCTCATTTCAGCCGCTTGAATCCGTGATCTCATTCTTTTGGTCATTACCCAAAACTCATGACCATAGGTGAGGGTAGGAACGTAGATTGACCGGTAAATTGACAGCTTTGCCTTAGAGCTCAGCTCCCTCGTCACCACAACAGACCAGTACAACGTCCGCATCACTGCAGATGCTGCTCCGATCCGTCTGTCAGTCTCTTGCTCCATTCGCCCCTCACTCTTGAATAAGACCGCAAGATACTTAAACTCCTCCACTTGGGGCAGGAGCCTGTCCCCAACCTGGAGAGGACAATCCACCTTTTTCTGGCTGAGGACCATGGACTCTGACTTGCAGGTACTGATTCTCAGCCCAACCACAAGACTTTAGTGTAATATTGCTGTTATACAACAGTTCCACAAATAGTTTATTAAATAAAAGCAATACAAGACAACATAGCTACAGACCAGTGGCCCTGACGTCTCACATGATGAAGACCCTGGAGAGACTGCTCCTTGCTCACCTCCGCCCCCTGGTGGGACCAGCGATGGATCCACTCCAGTTTGCCTACCAGCATGGCATTGGGGTGGAGGATGCAGTGATCTTCCTCCTTCACCATTCCTTGTCCCACCTGGAGAAGCCCGGGAACACGGTGAGGATCATGTTTTTTGACTTCTCCAGTGCTTTCAACACCATCCAACCGATGATCCTGAAGGACAAGCTACTGTGCACAGGGGTGGACCAGCACCTGTCATCATGGATCCTGGACTACCTCACTAATCGGCCACAGTTTGTGAGAACCCGGGATTGTGTGTCCAACACGATCATCGGCAGCATGGGGGACCCCCAGGGAACGGTTTTGGCTCCCTTCCTGTTCACCCTTTATACTGCGGACTTCTCACACAACACACTGCCATCTACAGAAGTTCTTTGACGACTCTGCGATCGTCGGCCTCATCTCCAACGAAGATGAAGCTGAGTACAGAGGACTTATCCAGGACTTCATGGACTGGTGCCATCAGAACTGCCTCCAGATCAACGCGAGGAAAACTAAGGAGCTGGTGGTGGACTTCCGCAGGCAAGGACAACCCCTCACAGCACTAGTAAACATCCAGGGAACAGACATTGAGATGGTGACATCCTACAAGTACCTGGGTGTTCATCTGAACAATAAACTAGACTGGTCACACAATACCGACACACTCTACAAGAAGGGACAGCGCAAGCTGTTCCTACTGAGGAGGCTCAGGTCTTTTGGTGTACAAGGGGTGCTCTTGAAGACATTCTATGACACGGTGGTGGCATCAGCCATCACTTTTAGAGTGGTCTGCTGGGGCAACGGCATTACAGCAGCCGATAGGAAGAGACTGAACAAACTAATCAAGAAAGCTAGCTCTGTCCTGAGGCAACGCCTTGACCCAGTGGAGGAGATAGGAGAGAGAAGGATGGTGGCTAAACTGTCATCTCTGCTGGAGTCCGAGTCCCACCCTATGCAGGTCATACTGAACACACTGAGGAGCTCATTTTGCAGTAGACTACATCATCCTAGGTGCGCGACCGAGAGGTTTCGCAGGTCCTTCCTACCTACGGCTGTCAGACTGTATAACCTAAGCGGGGCTGCTGGCAGAGATAGCAAATAAAATGTGACGACCTAATAATATTGAATGCAAAAGACACAACAGACTTACACAAATGGTCCCCTCCAGTATACAACTAGGACAATATCAGTCGCTATGGAGGGTGACAATATGTATGGGTACATATTCATACTATGTAGGGTAACTTAATGGACGGTTATGCTGTTTATTCCATCTAGCTACAATGCTCCTCACTGTGTATATATATTTATATATTTATGTGTACATATGTATATTTGCTGCTCTTATTTTCTTATCTTCTAAATTATTGCTCTGAGTGTTGCTATCCCCATGCTGTTGCAATCCTGGAATTTCCCCGTTGTGGGACTAAAAAAGGCTTATCTTATATTATGATTTTTTTTTAACCAGTTATTTTTCTCCACTGAGAAAAATAGTGGCTTCTGAATGCATCCATTTAACTGCTGCTAAGCACCTCAATGAACATAATGTATAAAATAATAGGAGTATTGTCATTTCACACACATGCAGCCAAATCAATCCAGTGCAGAAGTCATTGTTTGTATCTAGACCATCCACCTGTTGAGAAAGGCTTGTGGGTCACGTGACTCACACTAGTGGCTAGTTAGCCTGTTAGCATTTTAACTTCAGCACATTTCTGTGTGTACCAATCAATAATGTAATATCTGCCAATAACATAACAAGCTGCCAATAATGTAATAAAATTTTGCCTAGAATAGAATAGGCTTCATTGTCATTGTACAGTACAACAGAATTGAAGGTGCTCCACCAGGCTACTGCGCAATAAAGTAAGTGAGAAGGTTGTAATAAGTTACTACATTATTGGCCTAAATTATTACATTATTGGTAAAATGTTATTACATTACTGGATCAAAAACTTAATTAAATTATTGGCAACTAATTACATTATTGGCTTTATTACATTTAAAATGGCCAAAATTATTACATTATTGGTTGCTACACTATGTTAATTTCCATGCACTTTGCTCACTATTTCTTGGCATTTTCAGATGAAAGAAAGTGTGCCTCACCAACACGATATTATGGATTACTAGTCAAGACGATAAATCCAACTCTAGCTTGTCTATTTTGTTGTATATAAGCGTGGCTAGCCAGATGTTTACAAGGGCATTACTCCTGCTCACAGAGATCTGGATTTTTTTTTTCTTCAGAGTCAACAGTTTCACAATTAAAACTGAAAATGAAAGCCTCAGAGCTTCATGAGGCTTCACCTGCCATCACTACTAAGGACCTGTAGCATGTATTCTTGTTTAAAAGCAGCCTACTTTGTACATTTACTGCTGTTTACAGCCTGTTAATGTGGTCTCATCATGCAACACATACCTTACAACACGTGCTCCGGTGCACACTGCTCCCTCTGTATCTCTGTGGCTCCCTCACTCTCTGGCTCAACCACTCGCACAGAGCGGCACCTAGGTTTCAATTAGAGCTGCTGGCGGACTCTATAACTACATTTAAGAATGCAGTTCCAAATACAGTCAAACATGATATAAATAAATAACTGATTTTTGGAAATGGACTGGTGGGCCGCAGTGAATGAGGGCAAGGAGCTACATGCAGCCCATGGGCCACCAGTTGCCCATCCCTGGTGTAAGTAATAAAAGCTGGACAATAGCAGATTTCCTTGATCATATGTGTGAAGTGTCAAAGCCATTTCATTATACGTTATGCTTAGAGTTGTTAATAGATAGCAGTATCCAGGAGTAGCAGCTGGGAACTACAGTAGTTGTTTTCATGTCGCAGTACTACTAGAACAGTATAACTTTAAATAAACAAATCACAGTCTGTTGTAGAATACTGCTGTCAACTTAAAAATTGCATTTATGGAACTTTGGTAGTATTACATTTGAGCTTGTGTGGCGTCATGAATATATCACTGCGGTGATGTCTTCAGCCTTCCATTGCATGTTGGACTTACAACCGAACGACCACAGTGCTGTATTAATTAGTACCATGCTCTCTCCAGTGTAATATTGCTTAATTAAAAGCTTAAAAAGAAGCAGCATCTAGGCTCTTGAGCCACTTTGTTTTATTATAACACTGAAAAGAAATGTGTTCTGCTGAACTGCTTGTTCGATGTGCAAGGATTGAGAATATAAAGTAGACTTATTCTGCTAGTTTCCATATTTTTTCCTTTATACTAGGGCAACTTTGCATGGTTAGTAGGTCACAATATAATTTTCATTTTTATTTAACCTCGTTCTGCTCCTTAGGGAGTCTTCAGTTCATCATGTCTGAGCTGCATTTACTCCTCTTCACTTTAACTCTTCTTATTGGTTGCCCCTCACTGTTGTTTAAAGAGCAGGTGGGTGTGGCTACTTTGTGGTGACCATAGAAGGACGTCCCCTCTTTTTGAAGTAGAAAATAGAGCAGTCTGAAACAATGGAAATTGTTTGTGAAGTTAAATATAAAGTGATTAATAAAACACAAAACCCAGATGACATGACGAGTGAAAGAGTTTTTTTGTGGTGTCAGTTATTGCAAAAACAAGCAGGAAGCGACAATCTAAAATAAAGGAAGCTGGGACCGCTGCTGTTGTGTGTGTGATTACCAGCCAGCCTGTGTGTTGGCATGGTGATGAACTGCCTACATGACGTTTAGCTCATGTGTCACGGTCAGACTGCTGTCATTTCAATTAGCCTCCTAATTGGACTTTGAGCTGCCCGTGGATGATTCAAAGCATTACCTCATCGTGCAGGTCACGTGGTGTGTGTGCACGTGCATGCATATGTATATTTGTGTGTCAATGACTCACACCAACAGATGTCCAAAATCTTTACTTCACTTTAACCTAATTTATACTTCTGACAGTGTCCATAGTAGTTAGGGCATACCCTACACTATAGCCTGACCTCTCCAGAAACGTAACTACCCGCTGCAGCGATGCAGACTGTGACAGCAGTGACAGGTCCCAGCTCGTTCACCGTGGCGTCACTTCTAAAGTGAGTCACATAAACATTGGACCAAATCAAAGAACACCTGGACGACTGGTCTTCACCCGTTACAGAGATTGTCACCTGACGGCATCGGTGATGGGTGTACATCCCAGTTTCTCCAATGTCTTCTCTTTTCTCTCTTACAGTGATTAAGTGCTTTTTCAACATTTATTAGCACCAGCTCCAACACAACCCACTCCTTGTCCATTGCCATTGAATAAACAAAGACACAGAGTAGCACATAAAGGGAATCACTCTACTCATCAGCAGAAACACGTTTTGGCAGTGCAGCAACACATTCAAACCACCGTACAAATGCTAAATGCTGACAGTGGTGTAGGCCATGTGCATAGGCTTGGCTGTGGGCTCTATGTAGGCGTAATGGAGAAGTACAAATCAGGCTGTGCAGTCTCTGCTTTGTTTCTTACACACACTGGTTGTTAGGGCTGGGAACAATCCCTAATTCCCAGAATCGATTCGATTCCGATTCTTGAGATTCTGAATCGATTCAATTCCGATTCGATCCAATGCGATCCCGATTCGATCTGGGGAATTACCATTTTAGTAGCCATTTTACTTCCCATGAAACAAAAATCTTTGAGACCTAATGCTGCAAATTGTACCAAGAATACTCTAACTTTGTTAATACATAAATTATCACATATAGAACTGACCCAAAATCAGTTACAATAATGCACTTTTTATTATTCAACTTATCATTTCATAAAGTGCTCACAGGTGCTTTCTTTAGTGCAAAGGGTGTGTTGTGTCAAGTTCACCACCCAGAGTAAGTAAACAAATTCAATGCATGAAGCATGCATACATAATCTCACTGTATTTCAGTCCCTCCAGGATTTTGTGAGCTTTTTTTTGTGATTGTTGTGGCCCAAAAAGCCTGAATTTGTGGGAGCTTTTCCAAAAAGTTATGGCACTTTTAGAGTTTTTTGCACTCAAAGTTGTGTGAGGAAGTACAAATTTTAAAGCAGCTGCTTTTTCCATAGTTTACAGTGATGCTATTCTATATAACACCACAAGAAAAGCGCAGGATTGCCAACAATTTCCTGTTAAACAGTGATTTATTTAGAATTAAATGCTCAGCAAAAGTGTCAAAAAAATGACCAACATTGTATTCTTGCTGAGAACTTACAAAAGAAAGAAATAAAAGAAATTGTCATTACAACAACTAAATTGCATTGAATGCATGTTAGTCTGGAGAAAATGATGGCAGCACCTTCTTGAATCTTGAATTTGAAAACGAAGACCCTGAAAAAGTTGAGGTCTTCTGTGCTGAAATCCACATGAAGCAGGGATGGCTTCTCCACTGACAACCTCTTCCCTTCAGAAGGTCTCAGTGCAGGATGGAGCGTCCAGTCTTCACACATCTGAAGGCAGATGAAAAGAATAGATTTCACAGTAAAATTAACAATCATGTTTTTAGATCCCCACACCACAGTAGGGTTTAATAATTTAGTTTTTTTTATTTTTTGTTGTTTATATTTTAACTACAAATTTACTTTCAATGTTTGAAAAGGGTTTCAATTCATTTCCTGGGAAGATTTGTTCATTTCAGTTTAGTTCTACTGAGTAAAAATAGCTTGTTGTACTGCAGCCTTTATTAATTCTACCATCTTTTTTTTTTCCACAATATCTTTATTGAACCTTTTTTTTTTTTTTTTAACAAACATGATACAAACAATCAAACACTAACACTAAAGTACTACAAAAAAAAAATGCACTAAAAACACCAACAACCACCAACAAAATCAAGTCTTCAACAATGCTCCTCTGTTTAGTCTAGACAATCCAATACATAAGTATACATATTATGTTCACCAGTTTGGAATTTACAAGGTCCACACACATCATTCACCTTCTTCTTCAAGAGTTATGTTTAAATTTTTTACATAATCAATAAAAGGTCTCCATATATTCTCAAACACAATTTCCTTTGATTTCAGTATATATGTTATTCTTTCTAATGGAAGGTTTGTTAACATCTGTCTTAACCACTGAGTCACATCTGGTCTATGAGTCTTTTTCCATAATAGTGCAATACATTTTTTGGCATTAAGCAAACTGAGGTCTATGAATGTTCTTTCACTTTTATTAAAATTATGCTTTTCTGGGTACAGACCCAACAAAACCAGTTTAGGATTCAATATGATTTGTTTTGAGATTATTTTTTCAATTGTTACCCTCACCTCTTCCCAAAACATTCTTATTAATCTACATTCCCATAAACAATGAAATAGGGTTCCTTTACTTTCCATGCATTTTGTGCATGTATCTGGTATATTTTTGTTATATCTATTTAACTCCTCCGGTGTAACATACATCCGCATTAACCATTTGAAATGTATCAATTTAAGGCGTGCATTTATTGATTTGGTTTGAGCTTCTGTACAAGCCAATTCCCATTGTTCCTCTGAAATTTCAATTTGCAGATCTTCTTTCCAGTAGTTTAATCTTTTCAGTGAATTTTCACTTGAAGATAGTGTCAATGAGTTATAAAACTCTGAAATAATACCCTTTCTTTTACTATCTTTCATCATCATTTTTTCCAAGGATGAATAAATAGGTCGAGTGAGAGCTTTATTTTGATTTGATCGAATAAAGTTTCTAAGTTGAAGATATTTAAAAAAATGTGTTCTATTGAGATTAAATTTGATCCTCAGCTCTTCAAAAGACATTATGTTGTCTGCACATGGCAAATATAAATCCTGAATCTTTTGTATCCCTTTTAAATTCCATACTTTAAATACAGCGTCCGCTCTCCCTGGTTTAAAATATTGATTACCCCATATTGGACTAAATTGTGACAATAACTGTGGTTCTTTTAAATAGTTTTTAGCTTCACACCATATTTTGATCATATGCTTTACAAATGGATTTTTAACTTGTTTTTGTAATTTTTTTGCCGAATCTGAGTATATGAATATGGGAAGAGGTAAAGGTAAATTGTATGATTCCATTTCAGTCCAGTGAGGGAGATCATTTGATGAAAAATAATATGTCATAGACCTCAGTTGTGCCGACCAATAATACAACATAAAATTTGGACATTTCAGACCTCCACGATCAAATGGTAAATATAATAAAGACAAACGTAATCTAGCCCTCCTGTTGTTCCATATAAATTCCACTAACTTTTTTTTTATTCTTGAGAATAGATCTAAAGGTGGTGATAAGGGAATGTATTGAAATAAATAAAGTATTTTAGGTAAAATATTACTTTTAAGTATATTGATTCTCCCGATCATCGACATTGGTAGTGACATCCATCTCTGAGTTAACTCATTGATATCTGACATTAAGGCTTCATAGTTGACACTGGCGACTGATTCTAGCTTAGGCATAATATGGATTCCTAAATATTTAAACTGATTTACAACATTGAATTGATTTACCTCAGGGGCTGGGTAATTTCTCTGGGTCTCATTTAGCATTAATATTGAAGATTTAGTTTTATTTATTTTATATCCTGATATTTCCCCAAAATTCTTTATTAAATTCAACAAGGTTGGAATTGATTTTTTTAGATTCGACATAAACAAAATTATATCATCGGCGTACAGGGAGATTTTATGTTCTGTTGGTCCAACTTTAATTCCATATAATTGTGAATGTAAACGTATCGCTATCGCTAAAGGTTCAATTGCCATAGTAAACAGTAAAGGTGAAAGTGGACAGCCTTGTCGACATCCTCTATTGATTTTTATTGGTTTTGAAATATTGTTATTTGTTAGGATTTCTGCTGTAGCATTATTGTATATTATTTGAACCCATTTTATGAAATTATTTCCAAGTCCAAACCTTTGTAGGACTTCAAAAAGAAAGGGCCATGCAACTCTATCAAAGGCCTTTTCGGCATCCAATGATAGGAGAGCTGTATCCGGTGCTTCTTTATTAAAATAAATAATATTAAATAGTCTTCTTACATTATGGAAGCCTTGTCTACCCTTTATAAAGCCATTCTGATCTCGATTAATAATATTTGGTAAAATTTCTTGTATTCGTCTTGCTAAAATTTTACAGATTATCTTAAGGTCGGCGTTTAATAGGCTTATTGGTCTCATATTTTCACATTTATTAGAGGGCTTACCTGGTTTTGGCAGCAGTATAATTAAGGCATTATTTATGTATGATGGTAAATTATTATTTTGAAATGCTTCTAAAACCATTTCCAAAAAAGGTTTTATTAATTTATTCTTAAATTTTTTATAAAGGTCAACTGGAAGACCATCTGGTCCTGCACTTTTTCCTGATTTCATATTATCAATGGCTAGCCCAACTTCTTCTTGACTAATTTTAGACTCCAATATCTCCCTGTTTTCATTTGGAATACACGGTATAGATAGTTCGTTCAAAAACCCATTTAGTTTTGTTAAATCAGGTTCATTTTTGGTATCATATAATTTTTCATAGTAATCTCTAAAGGCTCTATTAATTTCTAAAGGATCTATAACTACCTGTCCCTTACTTATAATACTGGTAATTGGTGTTTTAATTTCCAATTGTTTAATCTGCCATGCTAATAATTTTCCTGATTTTTCACCTTGTTCATAAAAAGATTGTTTCAATCTTAGAAGACTCGAGGCAGCTCTATTCGCTGATTTTTTGTCGTATTCAGCTCTCAAAATCAGTAATTCATTCTCCAACCTTGGGTCACTTCCTGCATACACTTTTTCCTGAAGACTTTTTATTTTATGTTCCAATTTAGCTCTCTCCTCTCGAGTCTTCTTAGATTTTGATCCTGTATAACTAATAATATGTCCCCTAATAAAAGCTTTGAAAGCCTCCCACTTTACACATGCTGATGTTTGTGTAGTATTGATGTCAAAGAACTCGTCTATCTGTTTTTCTATATACTTGACAAATTCCTCATCCTGAAGCCATTTATGCTGAAATTGCCATCTACCTGATTCCTTTGTCAATTTTTTATCTACATATATTAGACAACAGGGTGCATGATCAGAGATCACGATGTTATCATAAAAGCAGTTTTGAATCTTGGACCTTAATTCTGTGGAAATCAAAAAATAATCAATACGTGAGAATGTCTTGTAGGTACTGGAATAACAAGAATAGGCTTTAACTTGTGGTTTCATTTCTCTCCATATATCTAACAATCTCAATTCTTTCATAAAATGATTAATAGTCATCCTACATCCAATGTGCGTACAATCCAGTCCTGTTGATCTATCCACACCTGGATTCAATGTACAGTTAAAATCCCCTGCTATTATATGTTGCCCTGTAAGTGATGATAAGATGAGAAATAAATTAGCAAAGAACTTCTGATCATCTATATTGGGACCATATAAGTTCACAAGATTTATATTTTCTAATAGCAAAGAACCTTGAATGATTACATATCTTCCAAATTTGTCTCCAATTACATTTTTCACTTGAAAAGGAACTGATTTATGTATGAGAGTCATAACTCCCCTGGCTCGGGATGAAAATGAAGAGGTGAATACACTTCCCTGCCATCTACTCCTAATTCTTTTAACATCCTCCTCTATCAGATGAGTTTCTTGTAAAAACACAATTCTTGAACCCATGTCCTTTATTTTATTCATAACTTGTTTAAGTTTTTTTAAATTTTGTAGACCTCTGCAATTCCATGAAGTTAAATTAAGATTAACACTTTGGTCCATGATCAATAGAGAGTTTAGGATTACCTTGCAGTGTAAACATGCTCATACAGAGAAGCAAAAACATGAGTGGTTGAACATTCATCCTACAAACTACACACAAACAAATTTCCCCTTTCCACACTTGTGGCAAACCCCCCAAAATCAAAAGAAAAATTCAGTCTCCCGATATAGCCATCGACCGTTCCACACCCACGGGGAACAGCCTAAGCCACTCCTTCTTCATCCTCCCAATCACCCTAACTCTACTGCTTTTAATGACGTAACATTAACTCTCCTCTGTAGTTTTCCAACTTAACTCCAAAATTTTTAACAACTTTGTACATCATAGTTTTTTTTTTGTTTGTTTTGTTTTTGTTTTGTTTTTTTAATATATAATACAATCTATATTTTGTAAACTTACTATTTACTTCAAGTCAGTCAGATGCCTGTGCAAATGCTTAATTATTCTACCTTATATTTTGTTCATGCTTAGCTCCCACCAGTCTCTTCTTCTTCTTTGATCTTCTTGATGAACTCCTGCGCCTCCTCTGGGGTCTTGAAGATGTGGGTTCTGCCCTCATACGTGGTCAGCAGTCTCGCAGGATAGATTACACCATGACGAATCCCAAGGTTGCGCAGCTCCTTACGTACGGGATCAAACTGCTTCCTCAATTGCTGGATTCCTGTGGCCAAATCTGGGTAGAACCGCACCTGCTGGTCCTGTTGTTTAATCTCTCCTTTAGCACGTGCAGCGTTGAAGATCTTCATCCTGTCTCTGTTGCTAAGAAACTTCATAATTAAGGTCCTCGGCGGTCCCTTATCTCTCCGTGGGCCAATACGATGTGCTTTTTCCAGAACCACTGCTGATTGCAACTCCTCGCTGCCCAGCACCTCCGGAATCCACTTTTCCAGAAAGGAACATACGTCCCGACCTTCTGATTCCTCTGGAAGACCCACCAGCCTCAAATTATTCTGTCTCGACCGAGATTCCAAATCCAAAATATTATCTTCCAGAGATTTATTTTTTTTTTCCAAAGTGCGCACCTTTAATTGAAGACGGGTGACGTCATCTTCATCACTAGCGAGACGGAGCTCCATCTGCGCCGTTCGTTCTACACAGTCACCCAATTCCTTTCTTATTCCTTCCAACGCTGTCATAATCCCATCAAATCTAGAGGAAAAGTCCGCTCTCATTGAACTCATGGCAGCCATCAGCGCATCTGCGCCTCCCCCCGCAGACATCGCACCGTTGCCAGCCTCCTCCGCCATATATGGAGTTTTGTTTGCTGCGTCACAGACCTGAAAGTCCGTTAATTTGGACTGTTTCGGCGGCTCGCTTTTTCCTTTTCCTGGTTTTCCAGCCTTAGGCTTCGCCGACATATCCTCGCCCAAATGCTGGGATACGTTCTGTCCCAAATGAGAGAGTTATTTGCCGATTTTTTTTCTCCAGGAGCAGAGCAGAGCGAGACACGTCCGTCCTACGTGGCAGCCATAACCGGAAGTCAATTCTACCATCTTAATTTTATTATGATTTATTCTCTTCACATCTCTTACTTAAGTGGTAGAAGTTCATAATCTCATAAAATATACCTTTATTCTGCTTTTATTCACAGCGCTTAACCAACAGTTCTCTCTGTTTCCATAGTTTGTAAAAGAAACCACCATCATGCCGGATAAATTATTAATTGACAACACAAATGTTAAAACAAACAAATGATATTATGCTTACAATCTCAGCAGCTCCAAGTCTCCCTCTGCTTCACGGGTTTTAGCCAGTCTCCATGCATTTTCCGTTTATCAGTCGTCAACTTTATGTTCCAACACAGCGCTGCACGTAGTAAAAATCCATTTATCCCCGCTTTATGAAAAATATTCAGAAGCTGTTGAAGACAGTCTATACGGTGACTTTTGTTGATAAATTAAGAGACACGCACGTTAATAACTCCGCTCATGTAAACACGAAAGTAAAGACGTGTGCATGCGCCGCAGGGAACTCTTGCCGGATGAGAACCATTTTAACACCACAGAAGAAGAACTAGCATATCCGTTAACTTGCTAGCTGTTAGCGCGTCAGCTGTTTATGGTTCTTGGCCATGGTTCCTGGCTCACTGACCCAGTTTCAACCCGATTAGACTCAGCAGACGTTCACAGACGTAAAAATATTATATTAAAATATATTAAAAGATCGATCCGCGGATTTTGTGGATCAATATCGGCTCAGTCAAACGTGGATCGATCCATATCGTTGTATCGATCTTTTGAACCCACCCCTACTGGTTGTCACCTGTCGTCATCTCATTTTCTCTTTGAAGTGAGACACAGAAAGGTCAGGGATGGTGCTGCTGTCGTGGTGTGGTCTTATTGGGTTCAGAGACAGAGGAGGGAATAGAATAGACAGAATATAGGGGATGCCTTGGAGCACAATTCTTGGCAGTTATAGGACAGTTACCATAGCAACACAGCACTGAGTGGCAATCACATGTGACAGCTTTAGTTTGTATGCAGCAAAACATAAGAATCACACAAAATATTTAGTCACAGCAGTGCACACACTACCTATTTTAACTTTACATGTTAATACCAGACCATTTACTTGACTATAGTGATGTGTGGGTAAAGACCAAGGAGCACATGGGAAGTGAACTGATTCAGAGCCTTTAAATATGTATTTATTAATTTTGTTGCCATTTAATGCAAGATGTAATGATAAGATTAGCTCTCCACAATGCAAGCAGGTACTCTGTGTTTGAATACTGTGTGTATTTTTGTGTTTTACTACATACAACCTAATGCTGCCACTCAGTGTTTTTAACTGCCATGAGTTCTGTTGGGGCAGCGTGGGGGCGAAGTGGTTAGCACTGCGGCAGCACAGCAACTCACCCTTGGCCGGGGGATCCTGGGTTCGATCCCAGCCTCCGACCAACAGTGATCTGTATGGAGTTTGCATGTTGTCCCCGTGTCTGCGTGGGTTTACTCCGGGATTTCTCCGGTTTCCTCCCACATGCCAAAAGCATGCAGGTTAGGTTAATTGGCATCAAAACTGGGGATTCTAAAATTGTCCTTAGGTATGACTGTGAGAGTGAATGGCTGTCTGTCTCTCTGTGTTGGCCCTGCGATGGACTGGCGATCTGTCCAGGGTGGACCCTGCCTCTCGCCCTAAGATGCTGGGATAGGCTCCAGCCCCCCCGCGACTCGAAAAGGATTAAGCGGAAGAAGATGGATGGATGGAGTTCTGTTGGGTGACATCATACGGTGGCGCAGTGGTTAGCACTGCGGCAGCACATTTTACCCTTGGCCCGGGGATCGTGGGATCGATCCCAGCCCCCAACCAACAGTGATCTGTGTGGAGTTTGCATGTTCTCCCCGTGTTTGCGTGGGTTTACTCCAGGATTTCTCCAGTTTCCTCCCACATGCCAAAAACATGCAGGTTAGGTTAATTGGAGACTCTAAAGTGGCCCTAGGTGTGAATGTGTGTGTGAATGGTTAAGGGATAGCGCCGTAGCGTGGTTGCTTATCCATCCAGGTGGTGGATACCCTCAATTTCCCCTCTGGGGATCAATAAAGTATACTAAATCTAAAAAAAAAAATAAATAAATAAATCATACACATACCCTCTATAGAACAGACCTGTCTCAGGAGATGGAGAACAGGGACAATACTGGAGTGTGTGACTGATGGATTTACGTATATTCTGGTGGAGCTCCCGATGACTGAAGAAAACATCACTGTCAGCCCCCCCCCCCCCCCGCCCCCACTCCACTGAGGTGGCTGAGCAGTGAACAGTCTGGGCTTATTACTGACACATACACACATGGCCCATTGGGCCTATAGAGATGTTACCTTTGCCCCCCCCCCCCCCCCATGTGTGCAGCCATGTGAGTCCAGAGGTTGTCATGGTCGTCAGATTACACCACTGAAGATACACACACGATGAAGACCCCAATGTCCCGTTATTGACTGTCACCGCCATCTTGTTCTCTGCTCTGCTGACCTGACGAGGCCCGTCTTTCACAGCCAACATGGTCAGACCTGCTTCTGCAGTGACAGTGCTTGGAATAGTCACAACCAGAGTGTATTTTTTAAATCCTTGATTAGACATATATAGAGTGTGTGGCAGTACCCAGCCAGAACTACAGCTCCTGACCAGATAGAGTGATCGAAAGATATAGAGAGATGATAATCAAGTCAGTGGCGGTAATGCACCTGTAGGCTTGTGCCAACTGCCAATTAAATCTAAAAGAAGAAGAAGAAATCTTTGATACTGCTTTTCATTGTTATATCTTAGAGTTTAGGGAGCAGATCATCATGGCCTCATTATTTGTGAAAAGAAGGTCATAATTTCCCTTTTTATCTCATGTAATAACAGCTAGTAAGTTTATAAAGTGTTTACAACCTAATTAATAACCTGTATACAAACTATTTTTTTTATTTAGACAGATAATCCTCAATATGATAGCCAACATCATGTATTACAATATAAAAATGTAGTACTTACATCTACCATCTTTGTCGTAATAACCATGAAAAGCCATTCTCATCCAAATGTAGGGAATGTCAGTAAAGAGCTACTATGTAGAACAGTAGTGAGAGAAGAAAAGAGCCACCTGGATCCTTCTTCCCATAATAACACAGCAGTTATAGAGTTGGAAAGCTGATCAGAGTAGAAGCAAAAAAAAGTAGACCTTTGCCAGCACTGTTTCCAGGAACTGGAACTGAAACAGCATTCCTGTGCCAAAGTTCTTCCACCTCCCAGATAGGTATGTGGTACAAATTGTGCCACATAAAAGTGAAATCTAAGGCATGACATAAATACCTAAAGGCAGGTTAATTACTTACTTAAACTTCCTCTCTATCACGGGGAAAAATACACTTTAGATCTATGTTGACTGATTAAGGCTGTGTGTCCACAGGCAGCTTTTTTTCTGCCGCAAGCATTCTGGTCTCTTGACACACTGGTCTCCACTCTATCCTTTTTCTTGCAGCCATCAACTGTACAGATTCACATTGTGACAGAATCAGAATCAGAATCAGCTTTATTGCCAAGTATATTTACAAGTAAACATACGAGGAATTTGACTTGACATTGGGCGCGCACGTTAGGCGCATCCAATGACGCGGCAGCCATGCAAGGCGCCTGTCATACAGTGGGGGTAAAGAGGGGAAGGGGAACACAATAGGCAGAGAGAAAAAACATAGTTAATCAGAATAATGCTCGTATAAGCTCATATAAAGCTCAAATGAGCCAAATTTTGATTACACAGGAAAAAAAACCCTCTATGCACAATTAGCAGACAATAGATCACACATTAACAAAGCAGGAGAATTGAGAGAGTCAGTGTATGTATATTTGTGTCAGTTTACAGCTGACACAGCTAACTACCTTACCTACATTACACCAAACTGGTGAGAAATACAACTGTCACAAAGGCACAAACACTCACGTGTCTTCAGGCTTTACTTTTAAATTTCTGATGATGGTGTCCTTTTAGTGTAAGATCGTAAAGTCTAGGCTCTCTTGTGGCAGTGTTGATCCTTAAGCCTTGTTTATGCTCCACCTTTTCGTCAACAATGCGTGTACCCTTTGAACACAGCCGGTGCACACGGGGTTGTATATATGTTTAAATTTTTGTGTCTACTCAGCCACACGTGTTCATAACCATCATTTGTCGTTTCAGCCCAGCCGTGGAGCAAATGCGCTGATATGCCACTTTGTTTTCCAGTTTGTTCAAAAAGTAGAAAAACCAGCCATGTACATTTTAATAACAACAATAACAACTACACAAAGGAGACAAAAGAAACTCCTGAGTTAACTACTTTTTACCTCTAATCATCTTTTTCTTTACTAATGTTGTCACATTTTTTTGATTTGTCTTCTTCTTCGTCTTTGTATGCTCTGTTGGTAGCGCCACCTCTTGGATGAGAGCTTGGACCTTGCGCAGGCATAGTCGACGCACCCAGGCAACGCAGTCACAAAATATGGACTGCATGCACTCAGCTATGGAGGGTCTCCACGGAGCCTAGCGCACTGGAGACGATGACATAATTTACGTCACACAAGCCTTGTGCTCATGCAGACGTGCAGACCGAGGTTTCTGATTGGCTGGTTATGTGGCGTTGACAAGTGATGTGGTATTCCAAAAGTTGAGCTGTTTTCAACTCTTCAGCACGGGTGACAAACAACGAGAGCGTTTTTGTGCCGAGGGCATTGAGGGTTTTAAACACCCAACTTCGTAGGAACTGAAGAGAAACTCCGTAGATACACAGCCTGTGCTTTTCTAGGTGTCTAGAAACAATATAGTGATGATGACAGTAATTGTTGTTTGTGCTGTTATGGTAGCATGTTAGAGAGTTCATGCAGTATTTATTTTATTTAGTATACTTTTTTAATCCCCAGAAGGAAATTCAGGGCATCCACTTGGATGGATGAGGCAGCCATGGTGCGACGCCAATCCCTTCACCATTCACACACACATTCACACCTAGGGCCACTTTAGAGTCTCCAATTACCCTAATCTGCATGTTTTTGGCCTGTGGGAGGAAACCGGAGTACCTAGGGTAAACCCATACAGACATGGGGAGAACATGCAAACTCCACACAGAAGGGTCACCGATGGTCAGGGGGTGGAATTGAACCTGTGACCTTCTTGCTGTGTTGCCACAGTGCTAACCACTGCACCACCGAGCTGCCCCATGAACAGTTAATTAGCTAGTACTCCAGTAGCCAAGTGACTGTTTACTAATCACTGAAATATATATATATTTATATTTATATATATATATATATATATAAAATATATATATATTTTATAGTAATACGTACATATGTTTATTAGCTGCTCTTGCTTGCTTGTTTTTTTTTCTTGCCTTCTGATTGTTGCTCTGAGTGTTGCTATCCCTGTGCTGTTGCAATCCTGGAATTTCCCCGTTGTGGGACTAATAAAGGCTTATCTTATCTTATCTTATCTTAAATGCTTTAATTGCCTGGCTGTCTTCCACAGCTTTTTCCCTAAAAGTCTAAATATTTTAGCCTCTATATCACCATGCTGCTACACATTTTTATCTAATCCTGAATTGTCTTTTTAAGACCCTTCTCCTTCAGTGTGAATTCAGGTTATGAGAAATTAAGCCCATTGGTCTTTTAGATGGAATAAATGTGTTTATTGTAGAAGACTGAAGAGGAACTGTTATTGGAATGGCATTACGAAACTGTTGAGGAGCCGACCACCGCAGTTACATGACAGCATTGAGGCTATGATTGACCCTGGCTAACCCTCCCTGTCTGTCTGCTCTGTTCCAGCCCGGGGCGCTCACCTGTCTCCTTTGACCATGAGATTATGATGATGAACCATGTATACAAGGAGAGGTTCCCTAAGGTTTGTATTCCCCACACACATCCAGGTTCTATACAGAATAAACACACTGTAGACTTGTCAGAGAAGAGAAAGAAGAAAGCATTTGAGAACAAAAAAAATCTTGGCTTTAAAGTTGCTCTAGCAGTTGGGATATAATGGCCCTAATCTAATCTAATCTAATCTAATCTAATATCAGGTGATTAAGGTCTAGTCCACATGTACACAGGTATTTTTACAAATGTAGCCTTTTATAGGTTGTTTTCACCTTTCATGCGCATGCGCACACAGTTTGGACATGAACAACTGCCTTTTAGCTCATTCTGGTAAAGCCGAAAGGATCTAATGTAACGACACGGCATCCATCTGTCCACATAATCAAACCAAAGTTACACACATGATCCTCAGGTGGTTCTGCATCCAGGTTGTGCTCAAGGTCAAGGTCAAAGGTCAGGGGACTTTCATCAGGCCAGAATGAACTACTTGGTCATTGGCGGTCTGGTTTAAAAATTCCTACCAGGGTGTGACTTCAGTGACGACGTTTCCGTGTGGACTGGATAACCAGAGTTTTTGTTGGTCATTTCCATGGCAACTATCGATGCAGCCAAGATTATGATGCTGTTTTTCCTTTGTTACAGCACTTTTTGCACAAGTTAAAAATATTGTAAACAAAAAATGATATAATTCAGAAAGATAAACTTCCATGTATTCAGTATTTATTACACACAGATGTATTTCAAGCCTTTTCTACTTAATGTTGATGATGTAGTTTCTGAAATTAAATTCCCAATGATGATACTGTAATGGCAGTAGTAAATGTACAGTTACTTCCCCATTATACTGAGGAATGGAGGCGTCAGAACAGCCTTTGTGTTTTTAAGGGGACAGGATTTACTTAAGCGAGGCTATCTGGATGCTCATTGTTTTTTATATAAATGGAGGAGGAAAAGCTCAGTTTTTAAAAATGCTGATGTATATGTCAGTTATATTCGCTATTAAGGCTGTAATTCCCAAAAACAGGCTGACACTGTGTGACCAAAGTCACAGCAGAACAAAGCTTTCCCTGCTCCTACTGTGCATAGAGGACAGGATTAAATCTGTAGCAGCATTTACAGAAATGTGTAGATCCATTTTATTACTTGGTTGATATGATCACAGTAGGAAACACTTTAAAATGACTTTTAACCAAGAATGGCAACAGAACTTCACACTTCCATGATCTGCATTACATGATATCCTTTAACGATTTGGAGAATCCAGAAAAATCCTGACACGTTTTTGTTGATCATCATTTCCTTTGAAAGCTTTTACAAGCACGATTCTGGAGCTGGAACATCTGTAGGTTTTGGAGGGACTTGTTTGCTTAAACCAGCAGTATGCAAAGAATAAAATGATCCATTGCAAAACCACATGAGCTGTCCAATAAGGTGATAAACCTCTCTTCACAGTCCAAGCAACCATGGCACAAAGCTGGCAGCTAATACAAGCAGAACCAGGCAGCAAGGCCTGGATTATACTCGGAGGACTCTCCCTAATGGATCAAATGTTTTCATCTTCCTCCTTTTTATTTTTCACTTTCACTTCATACAACGCAGTGTTATGTTGTGGAGACGTCCATCTACCCATGTGTCATGGTAGCGGTTTTCCTACAGCATGTAAACAGGCCAGAGGAGGTGCAGGAGTATATTCTGTTTTTGTCCAAATCATACCTACAAGTAACAGTGGTGATAACTTAAGGTTAGTCACTAGGGCTGAGTGGTATGGCCTAAAATTCATATTGCAGTATAATTTGAAGTATAGATTGTAATGGTATATGTTGTAGTTTCGGAATTTAAATTTCAATCTAACTGTTTCTGAGTGGGTACCCAAAGAACCTGGTATAGAGGGTGAAAAAAGCAGTTCAGACAACAGAAAACACCCTGCTGCAGACAGTCAGTAGCAACATGAGCGTTAGTTTAGCATCTTAAACAACTATATACAGTGGATATAAAAAGTTTACACACCCTGTTTGTGATATTAAAAAATTAGACCAAGATAAATCATTTCAAAACTTTTCCACCATTAATGTGACCTGTAACCTGTATAACCCAATTGAAAAACAAACTGAAATCTTTTGGAGGGAAAAATAAAAAACAATAACCTGGCTGCATAAATATGCACACCCTTCTGTAACTGGGGATGTGGCTGTGTTCAGAATTAACCAGTCACATTCAAACTCATGTTAAATGGGAGTCAGCTCACACCTGCCACCATTGAAAGTGCCTCTGATTAACCCCAAATAAAGTTCAGCTGTTCTAGTATGCTTTTCCTGACATTTCTGTAGCCACATGTTACAGCACAAGCTATGGTCCGCAGAGAGCTTCCAACGCATCAGAAGGATCTCATTGTTCAAAGGCATCAGTCAGGAGAAGAGTACAAAAGAATTTCCAAGGCATTAAATATACCATGGAACACAGTGAAGACAGTCATCATCAAGTGGAGAAAATATGGCACAACAGTGACATTGTCAAGAACTGGACATTCCTCCAAAATTGATGAAAAGACGAGAAGAAAACTGGTCAGGGAGGCTGCCAAGAGGCCGACAGTAACATTGAAGGAGCTGCAGGAATTTCTGGCAGGTACTGGCTGTTTAGTACATGTGACAACAATCTCCTGTCTAGGGTGGCAAGACGGAAGCCTTATCTTATGAAGAAAAACATCCAAGCCATTTGAAATCTCCCAAACACATGTGGGAAAATGTGTTATGGTCCAATGAAACCAAGTTTGAACTCTTTGACCATAGTTCTAAAAGGTACATTTGGCGCAAACACAACACTGCTCATCACCAAAAGAACACCATACCTACAGGGAAGCATGATGGTGGCAGCATCATGTTTTGGGGCTGTTTTTCTTCAGCTGGAACTGGGGCCTTAGTCAAGGTTGAGGGAATTAACCTTGACTGAGGAACCTTGGAATTATTTTTGATCAAGATCTGTCCTTCAATTCACATATTAAATTTGTTTCCAAGACTGCCTTCTATCATTTGCATAATATTGCCAAGATTAGGAGCATCTTGTCTCAGAGTGATGCTGAGAAACTGATCCACGCTTTTGTTAGCTCGAGATTAGATTATTGTAATTCTTTATTATCAGGCTGTCCTAAAACATCTTTAAAAAGTCTTCAGCTGATCCAAAATGCTGCAGCAAGAGTTTTAACAGGTACTAGAAAGAGAGATCATATCTCTCCGGTTCTGGTCTCCCTTCATTGGCTTCCCATAGAGTTTAGAATTAAGTTTAAAATCCTTCTTCTTACTTACAAAGCTCTAAACAGTCAGGCTCCTTTTTATTTAAAAGATCTGATACTACCGTATTATCTTAACAGAGCACTACGCTCCCAAAATGCAGGATTACTTGTAATACCTAGAATCTCCAAAAGTACAATGGCAGGCAGAGCCTTCAGTTATCAAGCTCCTCTCCTGTGGAACCAGCTGCCAATCTGGATTCGGGAGTCAGACTCGATCTCTGTTTTTAAGAATAGGGCTAAAACCTACCTTTTTGATATAGCCTACAATTAGGGAGGGATCATGTGTTTCTGAACCCTCCCTTAGTTATGCTGCTAATAGGTTTAGTCAGCCGGGGGACCTCCAGTAATGCACTGGGCCTCACTCCTTTCCTCACTCTCAATGAAATATTTTTTTTTTGCTGGTCATTAACATTTGTTTGTTCTCTCCCATAGATTGAGTCCCCATCGTGCTGTTTGCTCTCTATATGTCTGTTCTTTTCATCTTCTCTATCCCCTCACCCCCCAGCCAGTCGCAGCAGATGACTGCCCCTCCCTGAGCCTGGTTCTGCTGGAGGTTTCTTCCTGTTAAAAGGGAGTTTTTCCTCTCCACCGTCGCCAAGTGCTTGCTCACAGGGGATCGCCTGATTGCTGGGGTCTTTCTGCAACTGTGGGGGTTCCCCCTACAGTTGATAGTGCTATGAGATGACTGTTGTTGTGAAATGGCGCTATGTAAATAAAGTTGAATTGAATTGAATTGAATTGAATTATGAACAGTTCCAAATACCAGTCAGTGTTGGCACAAAACCTTCAGGCTTCTGCTAGAAAGCTGGAGATGAAGAGGAACTTCATCTTTCTGCACGATAATGACCCAAACCACACATCCAAATCAACAAAAGAATGGCTTCACCAGAAGAAGATCAAGGTTTTGGAATGGCCCAGCCAGAGTCCAGACCTGAATCCGATCAAACATCTGTGGGGTGATCTGAAGAGGACTGTGCACAGGAGATGCCCTTGCAGTCTGACAGATTTGAAGCATTTTTGCAAAGAAGAGTGGGCAAGTATTGCCACATTAAGATGTGCTACGCTGATGGACTCCTACCCAAAGACTGAGTACTGTAATAAAAGCCAAAGGTGCTGCAACAAAGTGTTAGTTTAAGGGTGTGCATGTTTATGCAACCAGGTTATTCTAAGTTGTTGTTTTTTTTTCCCCCTTAAAAAATTTCAGTTTGTTTTTCAATTGGGTTGTACAGGTTATAGGTCACATTAACGGTGGAAAAAGTTTTGAAATGGTTTATCTTGGTTTCATTTTTTTTACATCACAAAAACCTGGCATTTGAACAGAGGTGTGTAGACTTTTTATATCCACTGTATATGCTGAACGCCTTCATCATTTTACCAGACAACAGTTGGACAACACCAGGCATTAACAGGTGAAAACTGTACTGCAGACTCCAGTTTTGTGTGAATGTGAAGCTAGTATTGCTATTTTAACTACTGTGGTACCAACTTTATCTCTTTATAATTTCCAGTCAGCCAGTAACTGACAACTGTGGACATGCAGTTGCAACAGTAATATACCTCCAACCTCCTAGAAGCTCTAAGTCCTCTGCACGGTGGGGGATCAGACAGATTGCTGCAGTATTTCTAAACCAGGAACACCACATTCAGTGGTAGTTTTTAAAATTAGGCCAATATGTGTTTACAGGTGATGATCTGAACTTTATGCCTGAGGGGTCAGTATCAGGAGCCACATCCAGACCAGTCCACCAGTAGAAGTGTGACTCTCCAGTGGTTTTCACCAGTCTTGGGAATTTGTGATTTTTTTTTTAACCTCTTGTAAACTTGCATCATTTTTCTAGCTGCATGCTAGGTGTTTTTAATTAAGGTACAATACTTTATCAGTTAAAAAAAAAAAAATGAATGCCTGGCTTTATTCATGACCCTCTTGTTGGCCCTCAGTCAGGCTAAATCTGACACTGCTGATTTATGTTGTCCACCATTTACCCTGCCACCCTACTAGTCTCCATTCACAATACTGTAGCATAGACTTTAAGACACAGGAAGTGGTCAGTAGCTGAGATCCTGTATGAAGTGGGGATGGGAAAATGTTAAGCATTATTAAGTACATTAATTGGCAGACATAGTTTTTGATTTGCTATCCATGTAACATCTTTGTCTTTGTTTAACGATGTCTTCTTTGTCCAGGCTTGTCTGGTGTTTTAGTCTTACAAGGATGTGATAAAGACGATCAGCTTAATTCTCATGTTATAGTGATGGATTATCTTTAACGTCTGTCTGATATGTATTCAGTTAGATGAGATTTTCTGGAATATATTAATTTTTGCCCCCCCCCCCAACACACACATGCACACATCTCTCCATCCCTCTGTTACCTCTTCTATGAGTCATCCCTCTCTCCTCCTTCTGACTGTTTCCCTTCAGGCGACAGCTCAGATGGAGGAGCGTCTGGCCGAGCTGCTCGCCTCCTCGGACCCGGATAAGGTCGTCCCGCTAGCCGACGGGGTCCTGAGCTTCATCCACCATCAGCTGATAGAGCTGTCCAGGGACTGCCTGGAGAAGAGCAGAGAGGACCTCATCACCTCCCGCTACTTCTTCGAGCTCCAGGAGAACCTGGAGAAGCTGCTGCAAGATGTGAGTCTAACCAGAGAAGCAGAAGAACCTTTTATTTCCAATGCATTAACCACCTGATGGGGGGAGTTGTGTGAGGGAAGTATGGAAGGATCAGGTGTCTGTTAGACTTGTAGTCACCTTAACTTCATGTGCCTATTTTAAAGCAGCAGTGTTGATATAAAGTAGGTGGACGGGTGGAAGTGATGGTGTTCAGAAATGGATCTCTTCCATTAAAACACACAACCTTCATTGATATTATATATATATTTATATAGATTACATGTATTTGTTGTAGGCCAGGGTCTCCAACCATGTGCCATGGAGGGCCAAGACACGGCAGGTTTTACCTCTGGTGTCTTCATCAGGTGATTTCACTGGATTTCAACCCTGGATTAGTGGCCAGTGAAGACACCTGCTGAAGAGACTGGGTCTTAGTCCTGCATGGCAGATGGAGACCCCTGTTGGACTCATGACTGTCCACTTATCAGAGGTGGCTCGTATATTTGGGATAGAGGGGCTAAGCCCTCCTTTGCTTTTGATAAAATTATGACAAAATTATAAATTAAAGAAAAAATACTCTGACCATTTTATTCTGTGGCTTGATTTTTAATGTGATTTAGTACCCTTAATAGTCCCCAAAACCCAGAACTTAAAAAAAAACCCAACTGTATTTGGGTTAGGGGGCTGAATTTTTGCAGCCCCACACACTGTGACACAGCCGTCCAATCATATCTCTCCATGTGTTTACAAAGGATTTTCCTCAGTAAAGCAAATTCAGTAAAACAATTTCAAATAGAACAATCACTGTTGAAGACTGGAAAATAACATTTAGTTCCTGTGTTGTTGTTTTTTTCTCTTATACAAACAATAAACTTGAGTATCATGAGCTGTCACTGTCACACATCCATTCACTACATTGGTATTTGGTTTTCAAACTTAATATTCAGGTATTCACCTAATGTCTGATTTTAGTCAAATGGAAAATACCATAGTCTCGAGGGGAATAAAATCTGAAATTTTTAAGACAAAATGGTAAATTGATTATATAAAAGCCCTCGATTTATATGAATTCATGTGCAAATAGACTAATTAAAATTGCATGATAAAATTGAATTAATAAGAAAAAATAAAGTTATAAGAAACCAGAAAATTTAAGGAAAAAGTGCAAATTTGTAAGATAGTAACAAAAGATTTTCAAGTAGAAATCTCACTTATACAGTGGTGTGAAAAAGTATTTTCCCCCTTCCTGATTTCTCATATTTTTGCAGATTTATCACACTTAAATGTTTCAGATCATCTAACAAATTTTAATATTAGACAAAGACAACCTGAGTAAATACAAAATGTAGTTTTAAATGATAATTTTCTTTATTATGGGAAAATAGCTATCCAACCCTACCTGGCTTTGTGTGGAAAAAGTACTAGCACCCTAAACCTAATAACCACCCTAACACCCTTGGCAGCAATAAGTGCAATCAAGCATTTGTGATAACTGGCAGTGATTCTTTTTCATCTCTGCTGAGGAGTTTTGGCCCATTCTTCTTTGCAGAATTGTTTTAATTCAGCCACATTGGAGGACTTGAGCCTGAGCTCACCAACTGATGGTTGGACATTCTCCTTCAGGATTTTCTGGTAGAGAGCAGAATTCATGGTTCCTTCAGTTACAGCAAGTCATCCAGGTCCTGAAGCAGCAAAGCAGCCCCACACCATCACACTACCACCACCACCATGTTTGACATGTATGATGTTTTTTTTTGTGAAATGCTGTGTTAGTTTGAAGCCAGATGTAATGGGATACACACCTTCCAAAATGTTTAACTTTTGTCTCATCAGTCTACAGAATATTTTCCCAAAAGTCTTGAGGATCATCAGTCTTTGTGTTCTGTTTGGTCAGCAGTGGTTTCAGCCTTGGAACTGTCTCATGGATGCCATTTGTTCCCAGTCTCTTTCTTATTGTTGAATCATGGACCAGTGTCCACACTGAGACAAGTGAGGCCTGCAGTTCTGTAGATGTTCTCCTGGGTTTTTGGTTCTCATCTGTTCTTCTTTACATCGCGACATGATGTGTTGCTTTTTGAGAGCACTACTTCACTTTGTCAGACAGGTTCTATTTAAGTGATTTCTTGATTCAGTGGGTCTGGCAGTAATCAGGCCTGGGTGTGGCTAGTGAAATCGAACTCAGCTTTCCAAAAAACTCACAGTTAATTCATGGGGGTAATTTCTTCTTCGCACAGGGGCAGCTAGGGTTGGATGGGGGGAATACTTTTCCACAGCACTGTATGTGTGCATCCCAGTAGTAGCTAATAAAATATGTCAGTCATTGAAATAAGACTGTCACTGTGATCCAGACATCATGGCTGTAGCAAGGTTCTGGTCATGCTGGGTTTACCGTGGAGCACCTTACGGCATGACACACACCTTTGGTCACGCGCTGCAGTTGCTGCCATCAGCACGACATGATGTCATGCGAAGGTTTACTCTCAGACGGAAGTCGTTCAGCATTCACTTCTGTGTGTTGGAACAAGCGTACAAACTCTCTGTGTGTGCACGTGTCTGTGATGCTGACGTCTCTATTAGCTCAGTTTTTCAGTGCCTGGGGGTTGACATTATGGCTCCCACCGGCCTCTTATTGACCTTCTGTTCTGCTGGGACACACACACACATCCAGGATGTCTCCCAATCACAGACACACATGTATGTGAGCGCACATAGACACACACACACATACACCCTCCCCGATTTTAATTTCACACTTGAACAGTCACCGTGGGCTGATGGATGGCTCTCCCAGACGGGCAGGAGGTGCAGCATCAGGCAAGGTTTTTGGGATGGGTGGAGATCAGAGGGAATTCCTCTGCTTGCCATTGGCCGACGGGTGCATGGGGGAGGTGGAGGGAAGGTGGATGATGCACGCTGCTGAAGCTCGCTGAAATTCCTTTTGGAGGGTGTGAGGAGCTATGGTCAAGCACATCTGGAGAAGCCGAGCAGACGGTGAAGCTGCGTGATGACATCACCTATTAGGTGGTGTTTTGTTGTTTTGGGGTGGGGAGTGTAGCCAGGCACAGCAGCAGGTGGAGCAGACCTACAGAGGAGAGGGGAAGAAGGTGCAGCAGTGAGCAGGTGGATGCAGGTGTGAAGGCAGCTGCGCCGTTTATGGGATTTCCTGGCTGTTTGTGGTTCGTCCCGTCGGAGGCATGTACCGCGTCTCCTGGCAGAGACGGCTGGAAGAAGAGGAGAAGGAGGCGGTGGAGAAGGTGTTGAGGAGGAGCCAGTGGAAGGTGTTCACGCAGTGCTGGGAGGAAGAGGAAAACCTTGCAGTTGAGTCAGATTTGATTTGCTTCACGACAGCTTGAGTGGAACAGTGTGATGAGTCAGACTGGGTGGCCCAGAAGCATGCTGGTGTTTTGATAGTTTCAGAGGAAAGCTGCTAATAATTCAGAATACAGTGAGCTAATCCTAGACAGTCATTCTGAGCTTCAGATGATGATGATAATTACAATTATTAAAGCTGTCTGGATTAAAGTTTATGATAAAGAATGCAAGTTTAATATGGATCCTGTATGAATGCTGACGGCTTCTTTAAGGATGTTTGAGTTGAACAGTGTTGTCTTTACTGCTTCTTATGACTTAGCTGCTATTTTCATTCATGGATACCTGATCAGTTTTATTTTTAGCTGTATATAAGGAGAAAAAGACCATATGGATGGTATTTATTTAACTTTATTTTTAATTCACTTAGCCGTAATTTAACCTGGAAAGACTCATTTCTGAGAGCATCCTGGCCAGAACAAATTATCAGTTTATACACAAAATCTGAATTAATGACAAACTGTTTTACTCAGTCAAGAGATATAAAATGTAACAAAGTGCTTTAAACCCAGCCAGAGAGGTGCAGGTTAGTCAGTTGCATTTAAGCACATTTACATAGCAAAGGTGACCAAAGTGCTGTAGAGGATTATCAAAGAAAATCAAACACACAAAGACTTGTGAACATAACTGAAGAAACGGCAGACAGGCTAAGATTCAGAATGGCCTGGGAATGCTAGAGGAATAAAGGTGTTTTTTTCTTGATTTGAAAGACTCACGAGATGGAGCAGATTTTACTGTAAGTGGCAGATTATTCCAGAATTAGGAGCAACTACCATAAAAGCACGGCCTGCCAGGCTTTAGTTTAAATGAAGGTCATCTGTTCAGATGACCTCAGTGGCCTCAGAGGGAAATAGAGAGATAAAAGGTTAGATAAACACGATGGTCATTTGAAAATGAATAGTAAAATCCTAAAATGAACAGGAAGCCAATGCGAGTGTACTAAAATGGGGCGATGTGGGCTTGTTTTGTTGTGCCTGTTAAAAGCCGAGCAGCTGCATTTTGAGCCAGCTGTAGATGGTTTAGGGAAGACTGACTGACTCCAGTATGAACAGTCACACTGGTCAAGGCGGGAGGAAATGAAGGCGTGTAACACTGTTGTGGAGTCACAGGCAGACCAAAGATGTTGGTGAGGTTGTGTGGAGCACAGAGGTGTCTGCAGTCTACTCTTCAAGTTTCAAGATTTAAATGATCAGTTTTTAACGCTGTTTCAGTGAAAGCGTAATACCCTCAGCATTACAGTCCCACACACAATCAAGCCACGTGTCTACTGTGTTATGTGGCCAATATATGGCTTATTTAGTGTTGTATGTTTCAGTCAAATCTGCGCTTTGTGTTTTTCATGGGATTAGGTCATTCATGTCGGTTGTCTTAAAACTCTGTTTTTCTTTTATTGGTAAGAAAAGCCAAAACATGGTGGTTCAACAAGAGCAAAAACATTAGGTACACATTAAGTGATAATAGTAATGGTGCTGGGCAAGCACACCATTGATCATCAGTTTGCCACATTGGGGCAGAAGAGATGTAGATGGTAGTGTCGATATAATGAGGAGTCGGCTCTCTGTGGACTGCAGCAAGAGAGACCAGAGGAGTCTTTTATGGTTGCCAGGAGTTTTTCCAGGTTTGCTTGGTCTGTTAGCAAGTTAAGCCAGGGATTTATTGATAGTCCTGTCTTTCCAGATGAGTGATGTAGTTTTCCTGGTTATGGTTAATGCTATCAAAAGGAAGGTTTGAAGATGTTTGGGGATGGTAAGCAAAGAGAGATCACCTAAGAGGTCTGTGGGGAGGGTGAGAGGGACGCTGAGGTTGAGGACCTTGGACAGCTCCCTCACCACCTCTGACCACAACTGAGTGAACGGCGTGCAGAGCTAGAGCACATGAAAATAAAATTAATAATGCATCATATTTATATGCCGCTTTTCATAGACACTCAGACGCCTTACAATGGATACATTATTCATTCACACCACAGACAATGATAGTGGTAAGCTACTACTGTAGCCGCAGCTGCCCTGGGGCAGACTGACGGAAACATGGCTGCCAATCCACACCAATGGTCTCTTCGACCACTACCGAACATTTATTCATATTCATACTCAGTGTCATGAACACTGGAGGCAAGGTGGGTAAAGTGTCCTTGCCCAGGTACACAACGGCAGGGTGCCTGCGGAGAGCGGGATTCGAACGACCAACCCTCTGGTTCTTAGACAACCCACTCTACCTCCTGAGCCACTGCCGCCTACATTTCCCTCCTCCGTTCCATTTTTGCTGAGCACCAAGCTGAACCGCAGGAAGTTCTATTTTTATATGGTCTTTGGAATGACCTGGCCAGGACTTGAACCCCGACCTCCCGGTTGTGAGGCGGATGCTCTACCTCTAGGCCACGGCTCAGGTGGTGATTGTCTGTTGCAGCGGAGCAGTGTGTGCAGGTGTTGCTATCTGAAACTCATGTGGTGGAGTTTGAGTGGTGATGTGGATTTTGGGCAGGATTCTGTACTGAATTAACTGAAGTTTGGTGGTAACTGACACAGAAAATGTGTTGTTGCATATGGTTTGCCATTTGGTGTCAGAGTGATGTTTGGTCAGATCTGAAGTCCATTTATCTGTTGGTAGTGAAATGGTGCTGTCATGTCTGAGAAATGTAAAGTGAGATATGAACATTTCCAGAACTGTGAAGATGAATGTCCCAAAAGGTGGATTCACATTACAACGTTTGGACCAACTTTTACTGACATTTTGCCAAACGTCTGGCTCTGCTGGCAAAAGTTTTTGAAAGTTAATGATAGTTGGTGTTTGTTGGTGAAAGTCATGTTCTTTGAAAGTTTTCAGCATGCTGAAAATTTGCAGATGTTTGGAAATAAATGTTGATGAAAGCTGTGCTGAGTTTGTAAAACTTCCTGAGTGCTGGGCTAAAGCTGGATTTATGCACCCGCATCACGTCGATGCCATTACCAATGTCCGTCGCAGATGCAGTGATTGACAATTTTTTCTTGTGTGTTGGGTGAAATACCGATATGTAGAGTGATTTGTGTTCGTCATGTGTTTTTTTTTTTTTTATGAAATGCACCGCGCTCCAAATTATTATGAAAATGATTTTTCTCTGATTTTCCTAGTCAATACAAATGACAATCAGTATAATTTTAAAGTCATCAACCATTAGAGCATAATTCAAATTTTATTGAACAAACCTCCCAATTATAACTATTTTTTGCAAAAATAAAAAAACTCAAAATGCACTGTTCCGAATTATTATGCACAACAGAGTTTCAAAACATTCTACTTTTTGTAAAGAACTGAAAATGGTCATCTGTTGAATTTGCAGCATTAGGAGGTCATATTCACTGAAATTGAAAGCTATTTCAATCAAAAACATCTTAACAGGCCAAGTTATACAGTGGGGCAAAAAAGTATTTAGTCAGCCACCAATTGTGCAAGTTCTCCCACTTAAAAGATGAGAGAGGTCTCCAATTTTCATCATAGGTATACCTCAACTATGAGAGACAAAATGAGAAAAAAAAAATCCAGAAAATCACATTGAAGGATTTTTAATGAATTAATTGGTAAATTCCTCGGTAAAATAAGTATTTGGTCAATAACAAAAGTTCATCTCAGTACTTTGTTATATACCCTTTGTTGGCAATGACAGGGATCAAACTTTTTCTGTAAGTCTTCACAAGGTTTTCACACACTGTTGCTGGTATTTTGGCCCATTCCTCCATGCAGATCTCCTCTAGAGCAGTGATGTTTTGGGGCTGTCGCTGGGCAACACAGACTTTCAACTCCCTCCAAAGATTTTCTATGGGGTTAAGATCTGGAGACTGGCTAGGCCACTCCAGGACCTTGAAATCCTTCTTACGAAGCCACTCCTTCGTTGCCCGGGCGGTGTGTTTGGGACCATTGTCATGCTGGAAGACCCAGCCACGTTTCATCTTCAATGCCCTTGCTGATGGAAGGAGGTTTTCACTCAAAATCTCACCATACATGGCCCCATTCATTCTTTCCTTTACGCGGATCAGTCGTCCTGGTCCCTTTGCAGAAAAACAGCCCCAAAGCATGATGTTTCCACCCCCATGCTTCACAGTAGGTATGGTGTTCTTTCTCCTCCAAACACGACAAGTTGAGTTTTTACAATGAAGTTCTATTTTGGTTTCATCTGACCATATGACATTCTCCCAATCCTCTTCTGGATCATCCAAATGCTCTCTAGCAAACTTCAGACAGGCCTGGACATGTACTGGCTTAAGCAGGGGGACGCGTCTGGCACTGCAGGATTGTAGTCCCTGGCGGCATAGTGTGTTACTGATGGTAGCCTTTGTTACTTTGGTCCCAGCTCTCTGCAGGTCATTCACTAGGTCCCCCCGTGTGGTTCTGGGATTTTTGCTCAACGTTCTCGTAATCATTTTGACCCCACAGGGTGAGATCTTGCATGGAGCCCCAGATCGAGGGAGATTATCAGTGGTCTTGTATGTCTTCCATTTTCTAATAATTGCTCCCACAGTTGATTTCTTCACACCGAGCTGCTTGCCTATTGCAGATTCAGTCTTCCCACCCTGGTGCAGGTCTACAATTTTGTTTCTGGTGTCCTTTGACAGCTCTTTGGTCTTGGCCATAGTGGAGTTTGGAGTCTGACTGTTTGAGGTTGTGGACAGGTGTCTTTTATACTGATAACGAGTTCAAACAGGTGCCATTAATACAGGTAACGAGTGGAGGACAGAGGAGCCTCTTAAAGAAGAAGTTACAGGTCTGTGAGAGCCAGAAATCTTGCTTGTTTGTAGGTGACCAAATACTCATTTTACCGAGGAATTTACCAATTAATTCATTAAAAATCCTTCAATGGGATTTTCTGGATTTTTTTTTTCTCATTTTGTCTCTCATAGTTGAGGTATACCTATGATGAAAATTGGAGACCTCTCTCATCTTTTACGTGGGAGAACTTGCACAATTGGTGGCTGACTAAATACTTTTTTGCCCCACTGTATGTTAGTATAGGACCCCTTCTTTGATATAACAGTCACAATTCTTACATCCATTGAACTTGTGAGTTTTTGGAGAGTTTCTGCTTGAATTTCTTTGCAAGATGTCAGAATAACCTCCCACAGCTGCTGTTTTGATGTGAACTGCCTTCCACCCTCATAGATCTTTTGCTTGAGGTGCTCCAAAGGTTCTCGGTAGGGTTGAGGTCAGGGGAGGATGGGGGTCACATCATGAGTTTAACCGCTGTTTAACCAACTTGGCTTGGAAGTTTGTCCGCCGTGAACAGGCAGAGTGAAGCATCGGCGAGAACTAGGATATGTGAAGGAGATGACAAAGCCGACCAATTACAGGTCTTATGGCCTGTGTCGCCAACGTGCACCTCTCCAGAGAAGGAGACGTCGACGCAATAGGAACGCACATTGCTGCTGTGTCAACGCTGCGTTGACACCGTTGCAACTGTGTTGTATCAGTGCGGGTGCCTAACTTGCACTTAAGTTGTGCAGAGCTTGCCTAAGTCAGCCTAAGTTAAGCTCCTTTGGCAAACGTGGACTGGCAGAAGCAGATGTTTTTAGACCAAAACTCACTTCAAACATGCACAGACACAAGAGAAATACCAAAGAAGTGTCACTCTCCATGATGCTGGAATGCCAAAAGCGAGAGAAGGGGGACTCAAAAATAAAGAAAAAATATATATAATCTCCCAAAAATACAACAGCCCAAAAACAAAACAAACAAAAAATCTCCTCATTACAAAATTTACTGTTCTTAATTTTCTGTTCCGTGCGTAATCATTCTCCATGATTTATTGGCTCAGCTTCCATTTGTGGGGAATCAAGAAGCACTGATGTGGTATCAAAAAGTAAATGACATTTGACGCAATTTAAAAAAAACCCAAAACACTGTGGGCCTTATTTTGACATCATCAGCAGACTTTTGCACCAGACCTCCCACCGTGTGCCAGTGTTTTTGATTGAGCACATTGTCTGTTTTTTACTCTTTGTGTCACGCCATCTGATTACCCGTAGACAGTGCACCCGCTTTGCACTGGGAGGTGGACAGTCATTTCAAAGAGGTGTGGCAGCATGCAGTCTCATGCACATCAGTATGGTGCATGTTATGCCAATGTGCTTTTGATCAGGAAAAAAGTGGTCTGTTTTCAGAAGCGTTTTGTTTAATGTTATTTCAGTGGCGTGTTTTGAAATCATGCAGCTCCGGAGGTCATGAGGAAACAGCATGCACTGGGATTTTGTTATTTTAATGGAGAGTTGTCCATCCATCCATCCATCTTCTACCGCTTTTCTGGAGGTCCGGGTCGCGGAGGCAGCAGTTCAAGCAGAGAAGCCCAGACTTCCCTCTCCCCCGCCACCTGCTCCAGCTCTTCAGAGAGGATACCAAGGCTGGGAGACATAGTCTCTCCACCGTGTCCTGGGTCTGCCCCGGGATCTCCTCCCAGTGGGACGTGCCTGAAACACCTCAAGTGGGAGGCGTCCAGGAGGCATCCTAATCAGATGCCCATACCACCTCAACTGACTCCTCTCAATGTGGAGGAGCAGTGGTTCTACTCTGAGCCTCTCCCGGATGACTGAGCTCCTCACCCTATCTCTGAGGGTGAGTCCAGCAATCCTACGGAGAAAGCTCATTTCAGCCGCTTGTATCCGCAATCTCGTTCTTTTGGTCATTACCCAAAGCTCGTGACCATAGGTGAGAGTAGGAACGTAGATTGACTGGTAAATCAACAGCTTTGCCTTAGAACTCAGCTCCCTCTTCACCACAACAGACCGGTACAACGTCTGCATCACTGCAGATGCTGCTCCAATCCGTCTGTCGATCTCTCGCTCCATTTTCCCCTCACTCGTGAACAAGACCCCAAGATACTTAAACTAAGCACAGAAGTCCAATAACTGAACACCACTCGGGTTCAGATCGGGCAGGCCGTTCCTCCCAATCACCCCCCTCCAGGTTTCACTGTCGTTGCCCACGTGCGCATTGAAGTCCCCCCAGTAGGACAATGGAGTCTCCAAGAGGAGCACCCTCCAGCACCCCAGTCACAGACTCCAAAAATGGTGGGTACTCTGAAACATCATTTGGTGCATAGGCACAAATGATGGTCAGGACCCGTTTCCCAACCCGAAGGCGCAGGGAAGCAACCCTTTCGTCCACCGGGGAAAACTCCCAATATAGAGGCAGCAAGGTGGGGCGATACAAGGATACCCACCCCTGCTCGTCGCCTCTCGCCCGGGGAAACTCCAGAAAAGGCCAAGCTCCAGCCCCTCTTCAGAAGACTGGTTCCGGAACCGGAGCTGTGTGTTGAGGTGAGACCGACTATATCTAGCCGGTATCTCTCAACCTCGTACACCAGCTCAGGCTCCTTCCCCACCAGAGAGGTGACATTCCACGTACCAAAAGCCAGTTTAGAAAGCTTGGGATCAGTACGCCAAGGTCTCCGCCTTTGACCGCCACCTAATCCACATAGCACCGGACCCCCATGATCCCTCCTGCAGGTGGTGAGCCCACTGGAGGGCGGGCCCATGTAACTCCTTCGGGCTGAGCCCGGCCGGGTCCCATGGGTGGAAACCCGGCCACCAGACGCTAGCCTTCGAGCCCCTCCCCCAGGCCTTGCTCCAGGGTGGGGCCCTGGTAACCTCATACCGGGCGGGGTACACTGAATCCTTGATATACAATTTATCATGAGAGCCTGTTGGATCGTTCTTAGTCTGGCCCTTCACCCAGGACCAGTTTGTCTTGGGAGACCCTATCAGAGGCAAATTGCCCCGGACAACATAGCTCCTGGGATCACTGGGCCACGCAAACCCCCCCACCATGATAAGGTGACGATCCATGAGGGGGTGGAGAGTTGTAACAGTCAAAATATAATCACCCGTCATTTTATTTATATGATGATTCACTAAATAGTTTTTCTAATTCCATCCACATTCTCATTTTAATTGTGGACTTACTGTTGGAGTCTAAGGATTAGGCATTAATGTGTTATTGTTTTAGAGGAACAAATGAATGAATGAACAGGGAGCCTGTGTGTGTTCTGGTGAGGGTGCGGCACACGGAGGAGGTGGTGGGATAGACTACTGTCAATCTGAAGATTTTATGCTACAGATCTTTTCTGTGAAAATGTTTTGTCCACTGATCTGTTGTGTGTTGAGTCATCATATCATATCATCATATCTCGTGTCCGTTTGTGCTCAGAGCAGGTTAGGTACACACAAACCTGATGTTCATTGTCTAATGACAATGCTAACCTCATTCACTGTCATTCTTTTAAAAGAATGATTCAAAATGAATATACCCGACAGTTGTTTTGAATTAAATCTGCAATTTTGCATTAATAGAACTCAGGCCGAGATGAAGGGCTCACTCTTTCTTGGTTTAAAAGTGAAGCTCATATGAATAACTGAAAGAAATTTTACAACTCTCAAGCTCATGGACAAAGAGAAAGACTGGCATCATCTCTGAATTGCAGTGGACCGCTCTCATCCATGGCCAAGCAAGGCTGTGGAGTGAAAAAGCTTCTTTACAATTCGTACAAGTTGGTGGGAAAAAAAACCCAAAACCTGCTCACGAACATAATTTCACCGACGTTTGGACTAATTTCTCTGATTTTTCAAAATATCCATAATAGTCGGTCCAAACACTATTGTGTGAACCCAGCTTTAGGAGGTGATAATCAAACTAACATTTGACTGAACCTAATCAGACCAACTCTGTCATATTTAGGCTGTTTAGAAGTTGGTTCCTGCATCCATAAAGGCCTTCTAATTGAATTTTTTAAAAAGAAAAAAGAAATCCTCCACTACATCTATTTTTTTTTTTTAATTTATTCAGGGTAGTTCCATTGAGAGGCAACCTTTCTTTTTCAAGGAAGCCCTGTTCACATTCACACCAGGAAGCTGCCCAGTCCAACCACAGACTGACCTGTGGCCACTGAGCAGCTCCACTGGAGCAGCTGGGGTTAAGGGCCTTGCTCAAGGGCCCCACAGTGGGGTTAAGGAGGGTGGAGCAAACACTGCTATGTTATCTGTCCCACCCAGATCTGATCCTGCCGGTCCAGGGATCAAACGGGCAACCCTCTGCTCACCAGTCCACATCCCTAACCATTAGGTCACCACTGCCCCACATGTAACCAGACAACTCCCTTGTGTGCTTTAAAATCAGAGATTCCTGCAGTTGTTTAAAAAGAAAAATCAAGACAACTATGGTGTTTACAGTGCATCCCGAAAGGATTCACAGCGCTTCACTTTTTCCACATTTTGTTATGTTACAGCCTTATTCCAAAATGGAATAAATTCATTTTTCCCTCAAAATTCTACACACAATACCCCATAATGACAACATGAAAAAAAAATTGAGATTTTTGCAAATTTATTAAAAATAAAAAACTAAGAAATCACATGTACATAAATATTCACAGCCTGTGGAAAAAAAAACCCTTTTTTTCACATTGTCATTATGAGGTATTTTGTGCAGAATTTTGAGGAAAAAATTAATTTAATCCATTTTGGCAGAAGGCTGTAACATAACAAAATGTGGAAAAAGTGAAGTGCTATGAATACTTTCCAGATGCACTGTAGAAGCATCCCCACAATCTGCAGATTTACTATTAGTAAAGAAGAAGCCATCTCTGTTGTCATTCAGTCCATACAGCCAATCATGTACAGTAGAACGAAATTACCTTTCTCCTATCTTCAATGTTAATCACATGTAGAATCAAAGTGGTCGCTGTCATGCAAGGCGCTGCCTCAAACAACTTCTCCTTCCCCCATTCTATTATGCTGAGCACCAAGCTAGAAGGCAGGAAGTACCATTTTCATATGGTCTTTGGTATGACCCGGCCAGGACTTGAATACTCCCAGTTATGGGGTGGATGCTCTATCAACTCGACCACCACTCAAATCAAATCAAATCAGACTTTATTGTCATATTGCTGTACATACAACTGTAGTGCAGGCAAGATGAAATTGCGTTTCTCTCAGCATCCATATAAATAGAAGCAGCATGATTTAAGACACACTCCCACATAGCTTCACCCCCCCCGCCCCCCCCCCCCATCCATTCACACATCCCTGAGACATACTTGGGAAAAAACTAACTAACTATAATATACAAATAATATACAAAATGTCCGTAGGTGCAGTAGTGTGGATGAGAGATCCCGGGTCAACTGTTCAGCATCCTGACAGCTTGTGGGAGGAAGCTGTTGATCAGTCTGGTGGTTCTGCCTCTGATGCTCCGGAATCGTTTACCAGATGGAAGAAGTTCAAAGTGTTTATGCAGAGGGTGAGAACGGTCCTTGACAATGTTCAGTGCCCTGCTCCTACAACGGTTCTGAAAAAGTTCTTGGACAGAGGGGAGGGAGACTCCAGTTACCCTCTCAGCCCCCTTGACTATCCTCTACAGGGCATTTTTGTCTGACATACTGCAGCTGGAGTACCATGTAGCAATGCAGTATGTCAGAACACTCTCCACCACACCTCTGTAGAAGGTCCTGAGGATGCAGATGGGGAGAGAGGCCTGTTTGAGCTTCCTCAAGAAGTGCAGTCTCTGCTGAGCCCACTTCCTGATCCCCAAGGAATTCTTGCTGCAGGTCAGGTCCTGCGAGATCTGCACTCCGAGGAACTTGATGTTCTCCACTCTCTCCACTAAACGGCCGCCGATGCTGAGGGGGACGTGCTCAGGCTGTGACCGCCGGAAGTCAATAATCATCTCCTTCGTTTTGTCCACGTTGAGCACCAGATTGTTCTCCCTGCACCAGCCCTCGATATACAGATTGTGCGGGGGGGTTTTCCACAATATTTTTTATTGAACCTTTTTTTTTTTTTTTTTTTACAAACATGGCACAAACAATCAAACACTAACACTAAAGTAATTTAAAAATTTAAAAAAAGTACTAAAAACACCAACAACCACTAACAAAGGTAAGTCATCAACAATGCTCCTCTGTTTAGTCTAGGTAATCTATTACATAAATATACATATTATACATTCACCAATTTGGAATTTGCAAGGTCCACACACATCATTCACCTTCTTCTTCAGAAGTTATGTTTAATTTCTTTACATAATCAATGAAAGGTCTCCATATATTCTCAAACACATTTTCCTTTGATTTCAGTATGTATGTTATTCTTTCTAGTGGAAGGTTTGTTAACATCTGTCTTAACCACTGAGTCACATCTGGTCTATGAGTCTTTTTCCACAGTAGTGCAATACATTTTTTGGCATTAAGCAAACTGAGGTCTATGAATGCTTTTTCACTCTTATTAAAGTTATGCTTTTCTGGATACAGACCCAACAAAAACAGTTTAGGGTTCAGTGTGAATTGTTTTGAAATTATTTTTTCAATTGTTACCCTCACCTCTTCCCAAAACATTCTGATTTTTCTACATTCCCATAAACAGTGAAATAGGGTTCCTTTACTTTCCATACATTTTGTGCACGTATCTGGTATGTTTTTGTTATATCTATTTAACTGCACTGGTGTAACATACATCCGCATTAACCATTTAAAATGTATCAACTTAAGACGTACATTTATTGATTTGGTTTGAGCTTCTGTACAAGCCATTTCCCATTGTTCCTCTGAAATTTCAATTTGCAGGTCTTCTTTCCAATAATTCAGTCTTTTCTGTGAGTTTTCACTTGAGAATAGTGTCAATGAGTTATAAAACTCTGAAATAATACTTTTTCTCTTACTATCTTTCGTCAAAATTTTTTCCAAGGAAGAATAGGTAGGTCGGGTGAGAGCATTATTTTGATTTGATCGAATAAAATTCCTAAGCTGAAGATATTTAAAAAAATATGTTCTATTAAGATTGAATTTGATCCTCAGTTCTTCAAAAGACATTATGTAGACTGTGCGTTTTTTAAGAGGGATCAACTAAAAAACAAAATAACATGATAAAACTATTAGGAAAATGAATGAAGTGGTTCCAGTTTTAATCTAACTTGACCAACACCATTGTCCCTTTGTTATCTTGTACAATGATGGATATTAAGTTGTACTTACATCAACTTCACCGGATCTAGTGGGTGTTACAGTGTTACTTTTGACAGTCTGAAGTACAAATTAGAGAAGAGGACAGTAACATAACCTTTTGAGAAAAGGCGATGGGGACAGAAGCAGACAAAATACAAAAAAGATCAAGTATTACTCCACAGCTGGAGGATTGTATACCCAGTTAATAAATGGACAGTGCTTTGTTTATGAATAATCCCTAATGTTTAATCTTGACTTTTAATGTCTTGATTTTAGTCTGTTCAGTAGTCTAAATGAGTCTCTCCGTCCAGATCCCCCCCCCCCACTTCCCCCAGTCTCCGGTGTTGTTGGTCTTGTTTGAAATGCTGAACCATGTTTTTATGGACTCAGCCTGCAGCTCTTTTTTTCTCAAGACTATTAACTATAATGTGCTTTATTGAAGACATGACAGTAATTAGCCTGTCATTCTCTTATCACCCAGTGGTCAAGAGTACTTTGAAAAAAAAAAACGAAAGGAAAACTTTGTATAAACACTTGAAGTTGGGCCAAGTTGAACAATTATATTGTATATTTGTCAAATAGACAGAAAGCAAAAAGACAAATAATGAAACAAAGATAGAGTGTGTAAAATTTCAGGGAAATTCAAATTTGGAAATTTAATGCAGCACAAAATCTTAACTTTGTTTTACTGGGTTTTTACTTATATGATCACTCTTAAGTAAAGGTTGTTGTATTTTCTGCACCGTAAGATAACTTGTTTTTGTTTTGTTTACTCACAGAAAGAGGGTCCATCTCCACGTTAGGGTCTCCAAGTTTTTTTTATGTCAAACTTTAATTCCATAAATGACTTTTGCAGGCTCTGCATTATGCTTTGGAGGAGGGTGACAGCAGTTAAAAGATGAAGGGGATGCGTTTTGAAATCTTACTGTTAGCTTGCGCCGAGTATTACACGCTGCGTCTTTAACACAGAATACTTGACTTTTAGCGATCTTCAGTGTGAGAGTATGTTCAGTTTAGTTTTAAAAAAAGGACTTTTTGGAACTTTCTAAAGTGCCTGTGTTTTCCTGAATTGAGCCTTTAATCTTTCTGATAAACATAATGCAGTTATATATCAGCAGCCTTTTGCTTCTGCAGTGTGATACTTTAATGTATAGATTCATCTTGTATTTTTCCAGTGGTGTTTTACAGTATGTGGAACCACTTTGTCTTGCTTTTCACTTGATCCCCAGCCAACTTCGTTAGATCTTCTGGTCATTGTCCACCTTCTTATTCATTCCTTTAGGCTCTTCTCCGCTTTCTTGTGTCATGACCTCATAACAGAGCTCATTAGAGGCCACTCACCTCTGCTTCTTCAGTCCCCTCGCTTTCTTGGCTGTTATTTCTCTTCCACCTTCACCCGTCTTCTCCAGTTCAGCCTCTCTTCCCCTACCTCATTTATCCCTGTCACAAGGTTCCTTTGTGACCTGCCTGGTGGTCACCATGGCAACCTGCATCCAGGACATCCTCTACCGGACTGCCCTCCGGGGGCTCCAGGCTCCAGGAAGGTCACCTGAGGGCAGAAGTGAAGGCAGTGCTAGCTCAGCTCTGGTGATCTGTTTATGGATGCTGAATCCTCTCCTTGACCCTTTAACAGGTCTATCAGGGGTCACACACTGCTGGGAACATCTGTTCTTAATTGGCTTGCTGCTGAACACAGGTGGAAATATCACCTGCTTGGAAGAAAGGATGAGGAGACCTTTTGTTATTGAGCTGTTCACCTTTGAAGTTTGATATTTAGAATACGTATTTGTGTTCTGGTGACTTTCTAAAGCAAAGGTGCCTTTCATCTCTTTTAGCAGTGATCAACACTTCACATCACTTGTTAGTGATTAGACTATGGTGTATAATCATTTAGAATTAGTCTGTGCTCCTTTTACTTTCTTTCCCCTCCTACTAAGCTTTGGATCTTCTTCTGGCTGCTCCCTTCAGGGGTCTCCACAGCAGATCATGTCTCCATCTCACACTATCCCTTCATCTTCCTCTGTAACGCCAACCCTCTCCATGTCCTCCTTCACTATATCCATGGGTCTTCTCTGTGGTCTTCCTCTTCTCCTGCCTGGCAACTCCATCGTCAACATCCTTTGTCCAATATCTCCACTATCCCTCTTCTGCACATGTCCAAACCATCTCATCTCTGATTCTCTTACTTTGTCTCCAAACCGCTCAACCTGAGCTGTCCCTCTGATGTATTCATTTCTAATCTTGTCCTTCTTAGTCACTCCAAATGAAAATCTTAGCATCTTCAACTCTGTCACCTCCAGTTTCATCTCCTTTCTTTTTGTCAGCACCACCGTCTCCAAACCATACATCATAGCAGGTCCCAGTACCATCTTGTAAATCTGCCCTTTCACTCTTGCTGCTATCCTTCTGTCACAAATCACCCCTGACACTCATCTCCACCCACTCCACCCTGCCTGCACTCTCTTCTTCACCTCTCTTGTGCATTTTCCATTGCTCTGAATAGTTGACCCCAGGTATTTAAACTCATCTGCTAAGCTTTAGATGTTCAGTGTTAATTTCAAGCAAATACTTTATATCATTAGGTTCAACAGTTTATATTAGGGGCATCCTTAATTTTATGTTATTGCTATAAGTTATTAAATATTGAAACTTGTATTCAAGTGTTCTAAACTTATTACCTCATCACATTTTCTTATTAGAACTTGGAATGCACTGATTGTGGAATTTTGGACCAATACTGATGTTGAAAATAAATTGGTTGATAGCCGATACTGACATAACCTGCGACTGAGACCGACCTTTCTGACACTGGACAGTACATTTCACTCCAGGATGCCTTTGCCGTTGTGAGACTTCATGTGCCCTGCACAGTTTTAAAGTTCCTCATGCTAGATGCACCAAAGAGGCCCCAAAACAAAGCCGGGCCCCCTCCATGTTTTACAGTAAGTATGATGGTCTTTTATTTTAAAGCTTAATTTTTCCTTCTTTAAATATAGAGCTGATGTGACTGGCCAAAAAGCTCTAGTTTTGTCTCATCAGTCTGAAAGACAACCTTCCAGAAACTTTGGGGGTTGTCAGCATGCATTTTGACTGGCTTTTTTAAAATGTTTTTCTGCCAGTAGTGGAGCCCTCCTGGAACTTCTTCCATGAAGTCCATTGTTGTTAAAAATACAATGGATGGTGTGATCAGAAAGTGATGTACCTTGACCTTGGAGGCTCTTTTTCCAGTACGCCCTATCCTTCTGATCAACTTGGGGTGACATTTCCTCTCGCATTCACGTCCTGGGAGGATAGCTATAGCATTGGTTCTCAACCTTTTTGAGCCACAGCACCCTTTTTACATTGAAAAAATTCCACAGAACCCCAACAGTCTGAACTGTTATAAAATGATGCATTGTGGCCTATTATGGCATATCTGATAACAATTTAGTCCTGTTACTTACAGACGTGGACAAAATTGTTGGTACCCCTCTGTTAATGAAAGAAAAACCCACAATGGTCACAGAAATAACTTGAATCTGACAAAAGTGGGTAATAAATAAAAATTCTATGAAAATTAACCAATGAAAATCAGACAATGCTTTTGAATTGTGGGTCAACAGAATTATTTTAAAAAACAAACTCATGAAACAGGCCTGGACAAAAATGATGGTACCCCTAGAAAAGATTGAAAGTAATGTGACCATAGGGACATGTTCAACGAAGATTTGTCCTCTAATTAACATCACAGGTGTCTACAAATTTGTAATCAGTCAGTCGGCCTATTTAAAAGGTAACAAGTAGTCACTGTGATGTTTGGTGACATGGTGTGTACCACACTAAACATGGACCAGAGAAAGCAAAGGAGAGAGTTGTCTCAGGAGATTAGAAAGAAAATTATAGACAAGCATGTTAAAGGTAAAGGCTATAAGACCATCTCCAAGCAGCTTGATGTTCCTGTGACTACAGTTGCACATATTATTCAGAAATTTAAGATCCACGGGACTGTAGCCAACCTCCCTGGACGTGGTCGCAGGAGTTGACAGATAATGCGAATGGTAACAAAAGAGCCCAGAACAACCTCTAAACACATTCATGGTGAACTCCAAGGTCAAGGTACATCAGTGTCAGATCGCACCATCCGTCGTCGTTTGAGCCAAAGTGGACTTCATGGGAGACGACCAAGGAGGACACCACTGTTGAAAACAAATCATAAAAAAGCCAGACTGGAATTTACCAAACTGCATGTTGACAAGCCACAAAGCTTCTGGGAGAATGTCCTATGGACAGACGAGACGAAACTGGAACTTTTTGGCAAGGCATATCAGCTCTATGTTCACAGATGCAAAAATGAAGCACACCAAGAAAAGAACATTGACCCTACTGTGAAACATGGAGGAGGTTCTGCTATGTTCTGGGGCTGCTTTGCTGCATCTGGAACAGGGTGTCTTGAATCTGTGCAGGGTACAATGAAATCTCAAGACTATCAAGGTATTCTAGAGAGAAATGTGCTGCCCAGTGTCAGACAGCTTGGTCTCAGTCGCAGGTCATGGGTGTTGCAACAGGATAATGACCCAAAACACACAGCTAAAAACACCCAAGAATGGCTAAGAGCGAAACATTGGACTATTCTAAAGTGGCCTTCTATGAGCCCTGATCTAAATCCTATTGAACATCTGTGGAAGGGGCTGAAACATGCCGTCTGGAGAAGGCACCCTTCAAACCTGAGACAACTGGAGCAGTTTGCTCATGAGGAGTCGGCCAAAATACCTGCTGAGAGGTGCAGAAGTCTCATTAATAGTTACAGAAATCGTTTGATTGCAGTGATTGCCTCAAAAGGTTGTGCAACAAAATATTAAGTTAAGGGTACCATGATTTTTGTCCAGGCCTGTTTCATGAGTTTGTTTTTTAAAATAATTCTGTTGAACCACAATTCAAAAGCATTGTCTGATTTTCATTGGTTAATTACCTCCGCCAGGCCGCAGGCCAGGAGGTTATGTTTTTGCCGGGGTTTGTCTGTCTGTTTGTCTGTCTGTCTGTTGGTTAGCAAGATAACTCAAAAAGTTTTGGACGGATTTCCATGAAACTTTCAGGCGTTGTTGGAAATGGTACAAGGAAGAACTGATTAAATTTTGGGGATGATCCGGATCACCGTCTGGATACAGGAATTTTTTAAAGGATTCTTTAACATTGTGAGATAGGGCCATTTTCAACATGTGGTCAGGCGCAATGGAGGGCACTGGTCGTCGTGTCTGACGAACACGAACTCCGCATTCTTCAAAGTTTTAGGCACAAAAACACGCGGAAAACTGTGGTGGGCAGGGCCCGGCAGCGTGCCTGTGTTTCCGCTGCGCTGCAAAAGCTGAGACGGGCAGCTGTCCGGCACGGGATTATTTGGCAGAAATTCCCCGGGCAGCCATAGTGACTGCGCAAAAACAAGCTCTCTGCCGGGGAAGCTTCCAAATCCTCTTTTGCCGCGGAGCGCAACCCCAATAAAACCCACGGCAACCTGTCTACCCAATTTGCATCCGTCAGTGAAGCCCTGAGTGCTGCTTTCAGTGATCTATGAAAACGCTCGCATAACCCATTGGCCTGTGGGTTGTACGCGGTTGTGCGATGAATTGCAACACCCGCAGCCTGGGAGTTTGGAGATGGAGGAGATGGACACAACAGCAACACTTGAGTTTATTACCTCCGCCAAGGAGGTAATGCTTTTACTACTGAACCACTAATCCTATCATTGTGAATCCAACTGCTAGTCATATGTTTTCATGGTCAAGGAATCTGAAAACGTACACACAAACACTGTATGGGGGGAACTGTGGCGCTTGGCGGAGGTCTGCGCTCTCTGAGTGCTTTTCTAGTTTTCATAGAATTTTTATTTATTACCACTTTTGTTAGATTCAAGTTATTTCTGTGACCATTGTGGGTTTTTCTTTCATTAACAGAGGGGTACCAACAATTTTGTCCATGTCTGTATTTATACTCAGTGTGAAATGTGCTGTGATTACATACACAAGTGACATGGGTGCACACAAGTTCACATCCATGTGAGTTGGATTTTGTTCATCTCGGGCCAGGAGTTAGCTTAATGCTTTCGCCATTGATATTGGAATTAGTTTGAAAATGCGGCAAGCAGCCACTGACTGGAGACCTCTCTCATCAGACTCATGCTCCCGCGAAGGGTGTAGTTTTCAAGGCAAGCCTTCTTTTCTTGCCACAGAGGTCCACCCTCTGTGGATAGTATTGTGAGCTCAGCAATAGTAAATCTGAGGGTCTTGAAACTGCTGTGGACCTGAAACTGCTGCCTTCAGTTGTGCAGGATTCCCCAACTATGGCTCAGCTTCCGTTGAGAGGAGGAAGAAGAAGAGAAGGGATTGTGTTCATGCTGTCCCCCGCTAACATGGAGGAGCCACTGCAGGTGCCAATGCACAATGGCAAGTTGTTTGCAATTTTCGGACCAATTAAGTTAAACTAGACAATTTTTTTTTCTCCAGAAATAATATTTCTGGTGCACACCATGTCATTTCAAGCTATAGCCACGTGAAGTCATAAATCATGACGCTTTCTTTGTTTGCTAGCAGCAAGTCCCGAGAAGACCCCCATGAGTGCCTGGTATCATTGGAAAGATTAGAAATCGTACTTTCTAAAAATACATATGTTGCTGTGTAACCAAAATATAAACAAATTGTCTTTTTCGGGGTCCGTTTTTGCCCTTGTTGTGTTATAGTTTGCTTCAGCAACCACCCGAGCTGCACTCCGCTTGGCCTGCCGGTACACCTCAGCTGCTTCGGGAGTCCCACAAGCCAACCAAGCTTGATAGGACTCCTTCTTCAGCTTAATGGCCCCCCTCACCACTGGTGTCCACCACTTGGTTCGGGGGTTGCCACCACGAGATGCACCGACCACCTTGTGGCCGCAGCTCTGGGCCGCCGCTTCAACAACAGAGGTGGAGAACATGGCCCATTCAGACTCCATGTCTCCAGACTCCCTCGGAATGTGGTTGAAGTTCTTCCGGAGGTGGGAGTTGAAGACCTCCCGGACAGGGGCCTCAGCCAGACGCTCCCAGCACACCCTCACTATACGTTTGGGTCTACCAGGTCTGAATGGCTTCCTCCCCTGCCATCGGATCCAACTCACCACCAGGTGGTGATCAGTTGACAGCTCTGCACCTCTCTTTACTCGGGTGTCCAAGACATACGGTCGCAGGTCTGATGATACGATAACAAAATCGATCATCGACCTGCGGCCTAGGGTGTCCTGGTGCCAGGTGCACATATGGACACCCTTATGCTTGAACATGGTGTTCGTTATGGACAGACTGTGGTTAGCACAGAAGTCCAATAACTGAACACCACTCGGGTTCAGATCGGGCAGGCCGTTCCTCCCAATCACCCCCCTCCAGGTTTCACTGTCGTTGCCCACGTGCGCATTGAAGTCCCCCAGTAGGACAATGGAGTCTCCAGGAGGAGCACCCTCCAGCACCCCAGTCACAGACTCCAAAAAGGGTGGGTACTCTGAAACATCATTTGGTGCATAGGCACAAATGATGGTCAGGACCCGTTTCCCAACCCGAAGGCGCAGGGAAGCAACCCTTTCGTCCACCGGGGAAAACTCCAATATAGAGGCAGCAAGGTGGGGCGATACAAGAATACCTACCCCTGCTCGTCGCCTCTCGCCCGGGGCAACTCCAGAAAAGGCCAAGCTCCAGCCCCTCTCCAGGAGACTGGTTCCGGAACCGGAGCTGTGTGTTGAGGTGAGGCCCACTATATCTAGCCGGTATCGCTCAATCTCGTACACCAGCTCAGGCTCCTTCCCCACCAGAGAGGTGACATTCCACGTACCAAAAGCCAGTTTAGAAAGCTTGGGATCAGTCCGCCAAGGTCTCCGCCTTTGACTGCTACCTAATCCACATAGCACCGGACTTCCATGATCCCTCCTGCAGGTGGTGAACCTACTGGAGGGCGGACCCATGTAACTCCTTCGGGCTGAGCCCGGCCGGGTCCCATGGGTGGAAACCTGGCCACCAGACGCTAGCCTTCGAGCCCCTCCCCCAGGCCTGGCTCCAGGGTGGGGCCCCGGTAACCCCATACCGGGCGGGGTACACTGAATCCTTGATATACAATTTATCATGAGAGTCTGTTGGATCGTTCTTAGTCTGGCCCTTCACCCAGGACCAGTTTGTCTTGGGAGACCCTATCAGAGGCAAATTGCCCCGGACAACATAGCTCCTGGGATCACTGGGGCACGCAAACCCCCCCACCACGATAAGGTGACGATCCATGAGGGGGAAAACCCGGGTATGGGAGGAGTTCGGTGAGGCCATGGAACAAGACTTTCGGTCGGCTTCAAAGAGATTCTGGCAAACTGTTCGGCGGCTCAGGAGGGGAAAGCAGCTCCCCGTCCACACTGTGTATGGTGCGGATGGGACACTGTTGACTTCAACTGGGGATATCGTCGGGCGGTGGAAGGAATACTTCGAGGATCTCCTCAATCCCACTGATACGCCTTCCACAGAGGAAGCAGGGTTTGGGGACAAGGGGGATGACTCGCCTATCACAGGGGCTGAGGTCGCCAAGGTGGTTAAAAATCTCCTTGGTGGCCGGGCCCCGGGGGTGGACGAGATTCGCCCCGAGTACCTCAAGGCCCTGGATGTTGTTGGGCTGTCATGGTTGACACGCCTCTGCAACATTGCGTGGAGGTCGGGGGCAGTGCCTTTGGCATGGCAAACCGGGGTGGTGGTTCCTCTCTTCAAAAAAGGGGACCGGAGGGTGTGCTCCAACTTTAGAGGGATCACACTCCTCAGCCTCCCTGGGAAGGTCTATGCCAAGGTACTGGAGAGGAGAGTCCGGCCGTTGGTCGAACCTCGGATTCAGGAGGAGCAATGTGGTTTTCGTCCTGGCCGTGGCACATCGGACCAGCTCTTTACCCTCTCGAGAATTCTTGAGGGTTCGTGGGAGTTTGCCCAACCAGTTTACATGTGTTTTGTGGACTTGGAGAAGGCATTTGACCGCGTCCCTCGTGGATTTTTGTGGGGGGTGCTTCGGGAGTATGGGGTATCGGGCTTGTTGTTACGAGCTATTCGGTCTCTGTACGACCGTTGTGAGAGTTTAGTTCGTATTGCCAACACTCGGTCGGAGTCATTCCCAGTGAGAGTTGGACTCCGCCAGGGCTGCCCTTTGTCACCGGTCCTGTTCATAATTTTTATGGACAGGATTTCTAGGCGCAGCCAGGGAATGGAGGGTGTCATACTTGGTGACCACAGGATCTCATCTCTGTTGTTTGCAGATGATGTTGTCCTGTTGGCTTCATCCAGCAATGACCTACAGCTCTTGCTGGGACGGTTTGCCGCTGAGTGTGAAGCGGCTGGGATGAGAATCAGCACCTCCAAGTCCGAGTCCATGGTCCTCAGCCGGAAAAAGGTGGATTGTCCTCTCCGGGTTGGGGACAGGCTCCTGCCCCAAGTGGAGGAGTTTAAGTATCTTGGGGTCTTGTTCACGAGTGAGGGGAAAATGGAGCGAGAGATCGACAGACGGATTGGAGCAGCATCTGCAGTGATGCGGACGTTGTACCGGTCTGTTGTGGTGAAGAGGGAGCTTAGTTCTAAGGCAAAGCTGTCGATTTACCAGTCAATCTACGTTCCTACTCTCACCTATGGTCACGAGCTTTGGGTAATGACCGAAAGAACGAGATCGCGGATACAAGCGGCTGAAATGAGCTTTCTCCGTAGGATTGCTGGACTCACCCTCAGAGATAGGGTGAGGAGCTCAGTCATCCGGGAGAGGCTCAGAGTAGAACCGCTGCTCCTCCACATTGAAAGGAGTCAGTTGAGGTGGTATGGGCATCTGATTAGGATGCCTCCTGGACGTCTCCCACTTGAGGTGTTTCAGGCACGTCCCACTGGGAGGAGACCCCGGGGCAGACCCAGGACTCGGTGGAGAGACTATGTCTCCCAGCTAGTCTGGGAACGCCTTGGTATCCCCTCTGAAGAGCTGGAGCAGGTGGCTGGGGAGAGGGAAGTCTGGGCTTCTCTGCTTGAACTGCTGCCTCCGCGACCCGGACCTCCGGAAAAGCGGTAGAAGATGGATGGATGGATGGTGTTATAGTTTGGACTTTTATTTGTGTGGCATTGGTGGCAGATCCACCTTCCGGTCCCTCCACCACCCGCAGCTATAAGAGGGCGGTGGGCAGGAGGGGCAGTCTCTTTGCCACCTCTCTGCCAGACGGCTGCGCCTGTGTGCTGTGAAGTGCCTTCAATAAACGTGTGTTTAGTTCGACATCTGGCTTCATCCTTGGCTCCTTATTACCGACATAACATTTTGGCAACAAGGATAAAAGCAGGTATGGAGGTGTGTGTTGCACCTATTCAGCCATTTTTGGAGCTTCCCGGTGAGTCGAGGTGGTTTGCCGCTTTACAGACGTACATGATGGCGCTAAACCTTGGGAGGCTGGAGAAATTGAGGGCACGTGCATTATTGGTTCATAACCTCGTGATGGAAGGACAGTGAATTTTAAGCACAATGGGCGACTGTGTGACTGTGATAGCGTTGAAGAAGTGGTTGAGCTAATGGCACCCCGGAAAACGTCATTGTCCGCAGAATCCAGTTTCAACAGCGCCGCTAAAGGGTTGGCGAGTCTGTGCAGCGGTTTGTGGCAGATCTGAGACTGTTAGCCAGCGAATGCCACTTCGGACCGTTGGAGGAGGAGATGGTTCGCGACCAGTAGGCGGAACATACCAGCCGCCCCACCATTAGGTCAAAACTGCTTACGTTCTCGGGCGAACTGACGTTATCTACAGCCATCGCGTTAGCTCAGCAGCTGGAGGCTGCGGATAAGCTGTCACGGGAGCTGAGTGGGAGTCTGCTACATCGGCAACTAGGATCACAGCTGACGGCGCATGCAGAGGACCTGGATAGTGATGATAGCATGGAAGGCAATGTGGACGACACCAACGCTGTGAAAATGAGGTCTGCCCCAGGAACGTCTGTATGTATGGGTTGTGGGTCCATAAAGCACCGTCTTAAGGCCAGGGAGTGTCTGGCAAGAGGGAAGCACTGCGGCAAGTGCAGACACCTGCATCATTTCGCCAGGGCATGTCACAAGTTTGAGTGAGGAAGTCCGAGATGCAAAGAGGACTCTCCCGCCCCCACGGTTGTCCATGCTGTGTCCCCGAGCACCAACGGACGCACATATTGTATGGTGGAGTTGGACGGGGTGGTAGTGCCATTATTGATTGACATGAAAGCGATAGGCTCTGTGTTGAACTGGGCAACCGTGAGGTGTTTTTTTCCCACATTACAGGATTGGAGGTGACTCAGAGCCACTTTGCGGTTATGGTGGAGGGAGACTTGGCACGGTGGGAATGCTGAGACTGACAGCCAGGTGCAAGTTGGCCGAAGTGTGTGACCTGAAGTTCACCGTGACAGCCCATGGTGAGATCATAATGGGATGCGATCTGTTTTATGGTCTGGGCTTCACCATTAAAAGCGGTGCTGGAGAGGAGTGGTCAGGCTGCCAGTCCCGAGAGTGGAAGACGGGACTGTGTGGGACGAGAACGTGCCTGGCACCCTGGAGAGTGAGCAGGACCAATATCGGCCAGGGCCATCACAGGAGGGTCCCTGTGCCAGAGCTCAAGTCACCCTGGACAAGGGTACTGGGTGGCACGGCGGGACACCTGTGACGGTGGGTGACATCGAGAGGCTGGCTCCACCTGTTTCAGGATCTCGGCTGGAATGAGCCGGTGAACAGGAGGTCACAACGGCGATGGCGGCGGCAAAGGTAAAAGCTGTCAGGGCAGGACCGTCTGGCACAGTAGAACGACGTGCCAAGCAGAAACACTGCAAGCCGAGTATGGCCCCTCTGGGTGTCGTGGGTGTGGTCCGGGCCCGGGAGGCGGCATGGTCGCGGCGAATTCGGGCCAGCGGCAGATGGAGGAGCACCAGGGGCGGCTGCATGTGGTGGCCAGATGGGAGGACGCTTATCTCCAACTGTCAGATGGTTCATGGAGGCACCCAAATGAGCTACAGCGTGCCCGGGAGAAGACTGGTAGATTTGGGCCTGGACATGGGACCTCTCTGTTGGCGTCAAAGAGGAGGCGCACCGGGATCGGGACAACCAATGGTGGCCCGGGAGGCGATTTCCCTCCTGGGGTGGACTGATGGGAGGACAGTCCAAAAAAAACGGGGGGGGGGGCATGGGCTTGTTCTTAAGGTTGGTTTCTGGTTTAGATGTTGTACATGTGTGCATGCTTTGATGGTCATGGGATATGGGTTATTTGGTGTTTCTGGAATGTTGTTGATAGTTGTATATGTTCATGGGGATTAATTTGATGTTAAGTTTAATTTAGGATATGGCGGTATTTTTGTTTTAAGTGGACTCCTTTGAAGTATAAGTGGCAGAATAACCGGCTTTGCCATGTGGGGTGAGGTAGCAGTCTACCTATCTCCCCCTAGTTTGTTATTTTGGAGTGACTTGGTTAGGCCATTTGTATTGTGTTACCTCATTACTTTAGTGCATGATTCAGGTTCCAAGTTGGGGTGGGTCCAAATTGGGTGTGTGTTTTGTTTTTTATGAAGGGAGTGGAGAATGTTGTGTTAGAGTTTGGACTTTTATTTGTGTGGTACGAGTGGCGGCTCCACCTTCCGGTTCCGCCACCATCCATAGCTATAAGAGGACAGTGGGCAGACGGTCTCTTTGCCACCTGTCTGCCTGACGGCTGCGTCTGTGTGCTGTGAAGTGCCTTCAGTAAATGTGTGTTTAGTTTGACATCTGGTTTCGTCCTTGGCTCCCTATTGCCCTCATAACACACTTCCTACAAATTAAATATCATTTTGAAGGTCTTTCAATACAGAATATGGAAATAACGTTACATCAGTTTTGAAAATGTCCTCAAAGTGACTCATTTTGCCAGCATGGGTCATTTGTTTACAGCATTAGCATCTTAGCAGTGGCGCTAACAAACGGAGCTACTATCGTTGTCATGACAACACCCCAATATGCTACAAAAATGGTGAGGGAGTGAATGGACATTCTGAACACAGCCTGAGAATTTTTTTTAGACTGGTACTCATCAACAGTTGGACCTGTGCAGATGAAAACAGGCGAATTTCTGTCCATCTCAGCAGATGGAGATCAGCTATAACCTAGCATGTAGCTAGTAGCTACTAGCTATGAGGTAGCTAGCTTCCACTTAAGAACAACACAACATCCAGGCGTAGTTTTGGAGGAGGCTGTAACAATTATCCAGATGAGAGCTCTGACAGATAACGTTGTAAACTTAAACATGACAGCACTTTGGGGATATCCATGGCTGTAATCCAGCTTGTCTGCATGGCATGCACAGTGTCAGTGGCCACAGCGGCCTTGGTACGTAGAGCAACTAGGCTAAAAAGTACTGTTTGCGCTTTCTGCCGTTAACCATGATCACAAAATTTGTCGCCGTTAACGGGGGCAACATGTTAACAAGCGATTAACGCGAAAACGCCAACACCACTAAAAATTACATATTTTCCACATCAATCTAATCTAACTGGAATATCTTCATATCCATCAAAATTAAATGTATTTACAGCAAACAAAATCAAACCTTTTCACAACAATAATTCAGATAATTTCATAACTTTTAACTAATGTATCTTTTACCAATGTTTTGCCAAACTTGTTAAATGTAGAACATAATTTCAAATCTTCAGCACAACTGTTCCACAAGTTTACTCCACAAACAGAAAAACTATGGATTTTTTACATTTGTTCTTATTTTTGGTCTTTGAAAAATTCATATTCCTCTTAAATTATAATTATTCTCTCTCAAATTAAACAAATCTTGGACACTGGCTGGTAACAAGTTGTTTTTTTTTTTTATCTTGTACATAATTTGCAAGATTCTGAAGTGTCTTAGTTCACTGAATTTGAGTATATTTAAATGAATAAATAGTGGGATTGTTGAATCATGATACTTGGCTCTACATACAATTCTTATTGCCTTTGTTGTAATACAAGCGTTGGTTTAGTAGTTGTTTTATATGTGTTTATTCATGTGTACGTGTACTGTGGTGTGAAAAAGTGTTTGCCCCCTTCCTGATTTCCTGATCCTTGAATTTAAATAAAGTGTACCATATTTGGAAGTCGAACTACAAATTCAAATAGAAAACTGATGTTGAATGAAATGAAAATACAAAAAAATAGCAAACTAAATTCTTGAGTGTTATTGGATGAACAAACACATATACAGTGGTGTGAAAAAGTGTTTGCCTCCTTCCTGATTTCTCATTTTTTGTATGTTTGTCACAGTTAAACGTTTCAGATCATCAAACAAATTTAAATATTAGACAAAGATAACACAAGTAAACACAGAATGCAGTTTTTAAATGAAGGTGTTTATTATTGAGGAAAAAAAATCCAAACCTACATGGCCCTATGTGAAAAAGTGACCCCCCCCCCCCCCCAAAAAACATAAATTAACTATGGTTTATCACATCTTTGGAAAGCTGAGTTCAATTTCTCTAGCCACACCCAGGCCTGATTATTGCCGCATCTGTTCTCAATCAAGAAATCACTTAAATAGGACCTGCCTGACAAAGTGAAGTAGACAGAAAGATCCTCAAAAGTTGGACATCATGCTGCGATTCAAAGAAATTCAGGAACAAATGAGAAACAAAGTAATTGAGATCTACCAGTCTGGAAAAGGTTATAAAGCCATTTCTAAAGCTTTGGGACTCCAGTGAACCACAGTGAGAGCCATTATCTACAAATGGTGAAAAGATGAAACAGTGGTGAACCTTCCCAGGAGTGGCCGGCCGACCAAAATCACCCCAAGAGTGTAGCGACAACTCATCCAAGAGGTCACAAAAGAAATGGATGAATTAATTAATTTATTTTGTGGAAATGAATTCTGCATCCTTGGCCGGGGGATCCTGGGTCCGATCCCAGCCCCTGACCAACAGTGTGATCTGTGTGGAGTTTGCATGTTCTCCCCATGTCTTTGTGGGTTTACTCCAGGATTTCTCCAGTTTCCTCCTGCATGCCAAAAACATGCAAGTTAGGTTAATTGGCATCAAACTGGTGATTCTAAATTGTCCTTAGGTATGAATGTGAGAGTGAATGGTTGTCTGTCTCTCTGTGTTGGCCCTGCGATGGACTGGCCATCTGTCCAGGGTGGACCCTGCCTCTCGCCCAGAGATGCTGGGATAGGCTCCAGCCCCCCCGCGACCCAAAAAGGATTAAGCAGAAGAAGATGGATGGATGGAAATGAATTCTGCTGTCTACCAAAAAATCCTGAAGGAGAATATCTGGCCATCTGTTCGTGACCTCAAGCTGAAGCGCACTTGGGTTCTGCAGCAGGTCAATGATCCAAAACACACCAGCAAGTCCACCTCTGAATGGCTTAAGAAAAACAAAATGAAGACTTTGGAGTGGCCTAGTCAAAGTCCTGACCAGAATCCTATTGAGATGCTGTGGCATGACCTTAAAAAGGCGGTTCGTGCTTGAAAACCCTCCAATGTGGCTGAATTACAACAATTCTGCAAAGATGAGTGGGCCAAAATTCCTCCACAGCACTGTAAAAGACTCATTGCCAGTTATTGCAAACACTTGATTGCAGCTGTTGCTGCCAAGGGTGGCGCAACCAGTTATTAGGTTTAGGGGGCAATCACATTTTCACACAGGGCCATGTAGGTTTTGATTTTTTTTTTCCCTTAATAATAAACACCTTCATTTAAAAACTGCATTTTCTGTTTACTTGTGTTGTCTTTGTCTAATATTTAAATTTGTTTGATGATCTGAAACATTTAAGTGTGACAAACATACAAAAAATTGAGAAATCAGGAAGGGGGCCAACACTTTTTCACACCACTGTAGTTCTATCATTGGTAAATATTACATTCTCGAAGACTTTGCAAAGATCATTTATGTATAATATGAAAAGTAATGGACCAAATACATAAGCTCAAGTACATACAAAATGTTTTTTATGTATAAAATGTATGTATACAGTGGTGTATATGCATTTATGTATAAAAAAAAAGAAGTTGTTTTTATAAATAAAAAAAAACATGGACCAGGTACATCAGAATAATAGCTTATGGTCAACAGTGTGGGCAGTGCGGTGGCGGAGTGGTTAGCACTGCGGCAGCACAGCAACTCACCCTTGGCCGGGGGATCCTGGGTTCGAGCCCAGCCCCCGACCAACAGTGATCTGTGTGGAGTTTGCATGTTCTCCCCGTGTCTGCGTGGGTTTACTCCAAGATTTCTCCGGTTTCCTCCCACATGCCAAAAACATGCAAGTTAGATTAATTGGCCTCAAAACTGGGGATTCTAAATTGTCCTTAGGTATGAATGTGAGAGTGAATTGTTGTCTGTCTCTCTGTGTTGGCCCTGCGATGGACTGGCCATCTGTCCAGGGTGGACCCTGCCTCTCGCCCAAAAGATGCTGGGATAGGCTCCAGCCCATCCGCGACCCGAAAAGGATTAAGCAGAAGATGGATGGATGGGTGGATGTCAGTGTCAGATGCTTTTTGGAGATCAAGAAATCTGCCAACTGCATATTCTTTTTTCAATACTATTATCCTTTCTACCCAGTTGCTCCTGGTGGCCTGGTTAGCGCCTGTGTGTATGGCAGCTCTGCTGCCATCAGTGTGTGAATGTGTGGATTGCAGGATCTGAAAAGCGCTTTGGTCATCCTAGATGAGAAGAAAAGCGCTATATAAGTGAACGCCATTTACCATTTTAATGTGATGTTTATATTTTCTCTAAAACCATATTGCTGTTCACATAATATATTGTATTTTGTAATGAAATCATTAAGTCTTTTTACAAACGTGTTTTTCAAGTATCTTGGAAAACTGGCAAAGTAGTCAGACAGTCTATAATTAGAAACAAATGTTTATCTCCAGCTTTATATAAGGAGAGTACTTTAGCTACTTTCATTGTGGTAGGACATTTTCCAATTAACAAAGATTGAGTAAAGATATGTACTAATGGTTTTACTACAGCATGATACCAAACTACACAGTAGCATTTCCCCCCTTAAATGGGCTGAATGGCTGATGAAAAGCTTGAAGGCACCTGTGATGCTAATTCAGATCACTTGTTGGCAGTGATTGCTGCAAAAGGTGGTGCCCCAATATTAGATTAAGACTACCATCTCTTTTGTCTGTGCACTTTTAACGTGTTTAATTATATAAAATATTCAACTGAATTAATAATTAAAAGCAAAGTCTGATTTGTGTTCAATTTGGTATGATTTGCCATTAAACTGTCATCTGGTTCAAGTTATTTCAGAAGCAGGTTTGTGGCAGGGTACCATCTTTCCAAGTCTTCATACAGTTATTCATGAGGGATTTTTTTTTCTCCAGGGCAATCTTTAAACACTCAGTTTCGTACATGTATTGTATTTACCATTGCAATATATTTGTTTTATGCTACATTTTATAGATTATATCATACTCTACACAAGCTGTAGGGCTGTTAAAGCCCATCGTGTCTAAAGTGTGTAGAGCCACTGGGGAGTAAGTTTCACATTACCCATGCAGGGTTAATATACGCTCTGTCTCATTCACACACATCACACTGCGGTTAATTAGTCCCTGTGTAGTGGAGGGCCATCCCTCGGCTGTCCATTACTCACCGATCACTAGTCCACACACGCACACACAGAGCCTCTTCTACACTCACATGTATACGTGTACGGATACATATTTAAAGTGCACATACAGTACCAGTACATATGCACTCCTTCCCGCCCAGATTCATTACAGTTATAAATAATTCATAAATGACTCTGGAGGGTGGAGGGGGGGGGGTCGGGGACCCTGGGGCCTCCAGTCTGCATCTGTCAGACAAATGGCATGCAGTGAGGCACGCTTTGTTTATGAGCTGGCACCTTCTTCTCTCTGTCAGCCACGCTGACACGTCCATGTATTATAGAAACATACATGCGTGTACACACACATCACCCCCCTGAGAGGGAAACCCATTCTACACGGTGCGGTTTGTAATTGTTTCACCCTTCATATAGTGTGCGCGCGCGCACACACACACACACACACACACACACACACACACACACACACACACACACACTTCCCCTCCACTCCATTTCTTTCTTGGGGTCAGCGTTTTTGCTCCAGATGCATCTGCAGTCAGTTGCAGCGGAATGCCGAGTAAATTGCTGCGTCTCCACTCTGGCAGACATGTCATGGTGGATATGTGGGAGTGTGGTCGAGGTCCTTCTCATTTAGATTACCTCTGAGGTATCACCCAGTGAAGGACTCCACCATCTGTTTGCCTTCTAACTGCTCCTGCTGTTCTGTGAAGGACAAATGCAGCGCTCTCCCAAGGTCATCAGAATTCAGACTGATGAATAATTTAGTATGGAATTAACATCATGAATAGATATGGAACATTTGTCTGCTCCAGCAGTATGTTGTTGCAGTAAAGATTTAGTCGTGTTTTCCTGGGGGATATTCTGCAGACTGTTTAATCTTGGCAGATTTCTTGCATTTGTAAGTAAAACTCCATGTGACATTGCCTTGCATGGGTTCTGGCTGAACACTTTGTTGTGTTGTCCTTTTGTTCTCAGGCTCATGAGCGTTCAGAAAGTGAGGAAGTCACCTTCGTCACACAGCTGGTCAAGAAGCTGATGATCATCATTGCTCGGCCAGCTCGTCTCCTCGAGTGTCTGGTAAGAGCTCGTTTGTCTATCGGACTTCATTTTATTGATTAGAGAAGTAGCGCTGCTCCTCATAAAAGTTCAACTAAAATCATGCATTTATCTTAGATATGGACTGAACTTTTCCTTTTTATGCCACTTTAAAGATCCATGCCTCCCCTACAGATGAGGGAGCAATCTTTACCTCACACTGGAGTTCAAACTAAATAAAAAAAGCTGTTAAAAACTGATGGATCTAATAATAAATGTTTTTTAAAAAAAAGACCTTCCTTATTTTTATCCTTAGATTCTATTGGAACAGGATAATTTTACAGCCTGATTTTCTTACACGGGGCCTTGGCTTCTTCCTCTGTCTGAAATAAGCCATTGTAGCTCCTCTCTCACCACCTACCAAGTAGCAAAGCTGAACCCTGTGAGTTTTTACAGTTGTCCCCTTTACTCGGTTCACATGATTTAGGACTGAATGTGTTGTCCAACCAGGTAGTCCATCAGAAACATAATACAGTATAAATGATAAAGGCATTCTTACACTGCTCCTCACTCTCAACCAACAGAGCACAAACATACATGTCACCATGACCAGATACAGTGGGTCTGCAGTTCACTTAATAAACATGTGGGTTGCCAAGTACATACAGTGGATATAAAAAGTCTACACACCCCTGTTCAAATGCCAGGTTTTTGTGATGTAAAAAAAAATGAGACCAAGATAAATCATTTCAAAACTTTTTCCACCATTAATGTGACCTATAACCTGTACAACCCAACTGAAAAACAAACTGAAATCTTTTAAGGGGAAAAATAAAAAACTTACAATAACCTGGTTGCATAAATATGCACTCCCTCTTATAACTGTGGATGTGGCTGTGTTCAGAATTAACCAGTCACATTCAAACTCATGTTAAATGGGAGTCGGCACATGTCTGCCACCATTTAAAGTGCCTCTGATTAACCCCAGATTAAGTTCAGCTGTTCTAGTAGACTTTTCCTGACATTTTTGGAGTCACGACTTACAGCACAAGCCATGGTACGCAGAGAGCTTCCAAAGCATCAGCGGGATCTCACTGTTCAAAGGTATCAGTCAGGAGAAGAGTACAAAAGAATTTCCAAGGCATTAAATATACTGGGGAACACAGTGAAAACAGTCATCATCCATCCATCCATCTATCTTCTACCGCTTTTCCGGAGGTCCAGGTCGCAGAGGCAGCAGTTCAAGCAGAGGAGCCCAGACTTCCGTCTCCCCAGCCACCTGTTCCAGCTCTTCAGAAAGGATACCAAGGCATTCCCAGACCAGCTGGGAGACATAGTCTCTCCAGCAAGTCCTGGGTCTGCCCCGGGATCTCCTCCCAGAGGAACGTGCCCAAAACACCTCAAGTGGGAGGTGTCCAGGAGGCATCCTGATCAGATGCCCATACCACCTCAACTGGCTCCATTCAATGTGGAGGAGCAGCGGTTCTACTCTGAGCCTCAAAGGGTGACTGAGCTCCTCACTTTATCTCTAAGGGTGAGTCCAGCAATCCTACAAAGAAAGCTCATTTCAGCCGCTTGTATCCGCAATCTCGTTCTTTCGGTCATTACAACCAAACAGAGTCTCATGATGAATGCTAGAACAAGGATTCAGTGTACCCCGCCCAGTACAGGGTTCCTGGGGCCCCACCCTGGAGCCAGGCCTGGGGGAGGGGCATGATGGCTAGCGTCTGGTGGCTGGGTTTCTGCCCATGGGACCCGGCTGGGCTCAGCCCAAAGCTTGGTGGTCTGATCCCAAGCTTCGTGACAGTCACCATCAAGTGGAGAAAATATGGCACAACACTGACACATCGCAGACATATCAGTGCACATGCTGTAACATTACTACTGCAGATCAAGCAGCTAAAAAGGAAAATATATTTGCAAGGAAATAAGACATTCAGACATGCAAATGAGGCACTGATCATGTGTGTTAAAATGTGTGGATTTTCCATTTTATGTATTTTTTAGTGTCTTTGGTCGACTAATTAAGTTCAAATTATGAATAGTCTTTCATATAAGCCCGTCCTGGTAAGTTATTCTCATCAGTTACGCTGACTCCTTTTTTTTTGCATTTCCATCACTCTGCCGCACATTGCATAGTGCTGTTAATTAAACAGGCTGCTCTGAGCAGTGTGGCAGCATTAACTGCATAGCTGTTTCATATTGTACAGCTCAACTTCACGCATGGTTAATAAACAATTTAGCGCTTCCTGCTCCTTGGTGCGAAATGATTCAACCACAGCAATTCATTTATGTTTCTCCTCTGGGAGTTTTTAGTCAGCCTAACATAGACACATTTAAAAACTTGCTGAACCTTCTGTCTTCCTGTCAGACCCTCTTTAGCACCTCTCCTTACACGTGGTTCTCACTTGAAAACAGCCTTTTGTTACTCCACAGCTGAGGCATTTAGGAAGGAGAGTGTGAAGAGGAGAGAAGGTGAGATAAAGACAGAAAGAAGGAACAGACTGGTGCAGGAGACAGGGATAATTGAAGAGACGGCGGAGGGCGAGGAAGAAGAGGACAGGAGGGGAGGAGAGGTCGCCCTCACTGCTCACATCGGTAGTTTTGACTAATCACACGCAGCTGAAGCTGTGACACTGTACAGGATGGGTTTTACAAATGGAAGCACACGGATATAGGAGGGGTGTGTGTGTGTGTGTGTGAGTAGTAGTAGTAGTAGTAGTAGTAAAGAATGGCAGTTTGTCTTTGTCAGAGGACACTGGCGTTCATGTCCAACGTAATCTCCAGACGTCTCACACTGCAGCAGAGAGCATGCATGTCTCCTCACTTTGCTGCTGCTGTTGTTTGGTCATGCAGGGATCCTCAGTGTAAAACAGTCTCAAATTAAAAACCAAAAGACAGCTGACTGTAACAGAATGGTATGAGTTAATTTCTCTTCAAGCCTCAATTCGAAGTGAACAGTGGAAAGTTTGCATTGATAATGGCAGGGCAATGCTGCGTATGACCAACCCTGTTTCTGCCACCACAATGAGAATAAATACTATTAATGAAGTCAGAGAGGTGACAAGAGTTGTATCCAAAATATGTATTCAGTTACAACTAGTGTTACCTTTGTAGTGTTGAGTCCTACAATTTGGAAATATAACTATTAATAATTATTAAACTAAATTTAAAGCTGCTTAATAGTACTTGTAATACCTCATTTGTAACACGAGATGGGGCACCACCCATGGTTTTTTTAACTCTTTGAGTGTGAGATTTCGCATGCCCCTAGTGGCAGAGCATGGCTGTGCGCCTGTCAACTAATTCTGACATCCCTGTACTCCCCAGCTATACTGATGACTTGTACTGATCGTGCTAGTTCAGAAGGTGGCAGACACGTATTGGAGGAATCATGGCTGACATGTAATACACCAAAGAAGAACAACTCCTTATTTCCTTTTCCTGTTTTACCTTCTTTTAGCTCAGAAAACTAATATGGCCGCCATCCATCGTCATGCACCATCACTTAGATGGCTTTGTACACGGAAAATAGCCGCGGGATACAAGCGAAATTTATGTGGGATAATCTTAAGACTTTGTAGATGTGGTAGAGAGCGTAAACGACTGACAGAATGCAAAATAACGACCACAACGGACGAAAACAGACCAACCACGGCAGCGAGCAAGTCCCTTTCGCCGCCGGTAAGTGACAAAGTTCTTTGTTTGGTTTTTTTACATTGTACTGATTTCTTGTTCATATACTTTGAAGATAAGATGATAATGTACCCCGTACAAAAAACGGTGTCAAAAGACTGAACCATTCTTCATGTAAATATGTCCAAAGTCCGCTTTTGACTGAATTATGTAATTCAATATAGCTGCCGCGGCATTGTAAAATCACTCCTATCTGAAACTTTGGATCATATTTTACATCTTTCTAATTGACAGTAAGCCATTATCTCTTACCACTTTAAAGTTATAGCCTTGGATCTGATATCTGATCTGACTAGTTTCTTGGAAAAAATCTTTACCACTGTTGACCACTAGGGGTTATGTTGCACTATTCGGCGACAGTCACACTCAAAGCCGAGTTGTGGAAACTCTGTTAAGAACCAACTTAACTTAGGAATTTGACAGTTAATAAGTTAACCTCTTGCACTCCGGTGTACCGCGGGCAGTCATGTCTCTGCGTCCAAGGGCACACGAGGGCGCCCTAGGACGCACACTGTGCGTCCTAGTGCGCACTGGGAAAAAAAAAAAAGCATTTCCGTTCCTCCACTACAGACACAGCCGCGAACAGAAAGCCAAAGGAGTGCTTTGATTGGTTTAGATGTGATTGACCTCTCATTCGACTAATAAGAGCCTTGAATTGGGTTTCTGAAACCTTGAAGAACCAATGACTGAAAACCTAGCAAGAAGGACACGCCTACCAATGGCTGCGAATACAGCAAGCCTATTGAAGCACAGAAGTTCGAAAGCGTGCGTCCCTTGCGTAAAATCTGTTTTGTGTAAGGCTGGGTGACACACACGCATTTGCCAGTCTTTTTTTCTTACTACTGTTCTTATTTGTTTTGAAAAATCGTTCGCCAAAACCGCAATCATGGAAGCGCAAAACCGCAATAATGGAATTATGGTTTGACCGGGTCGCGTGACCAGAACCACGAGTCCGTAACAAGCGGACCAGCGTCATGTTCGTCTGACAATGAGGAAGAGAAGTTCGCCAGCGACACTGCTGTTGTGGACAGGTAAGTGTTATAAGCTAAATTATTCTTTATCCCTGAAAATTGTAATCAAAATGACGTTTGACCGATCGGTAAATTACAACTGTGCGTCATCACAACATGAAGACCGCGGCGCATGGGTCCAGTCCGTGCACCGCGTCCGGACCGTGAACACCCCCCCCCCCACTACTCTTCTGTAGCAGATTGCAGATATTATTGCAGATATTTTAGTACAACTGTGCGTAGTAGACCGCGGCGCACCGTCCCCGCTTTCTGTCATGTAGCGATGGGCGATGTCCGTCCTCTGTAGCGGGGGGGGGGGAGTTGTTATCTTTTACATTACAGATATTTTAGTATAATTTTTAGTGCGCTGTAGGTTATTTTTTCTTGTAAAAAAAAGCCACACATTTTTTACGTGGCATGCTTCTTTGTGTGTGGGGGCTTGCTTGTTCATTCATTCATTCATGAATGAATAAACAACCCCCCCACACACACACACAGCCTTTCACCTTTCATTAGAGGCCAAGATGAAGCTTCTATATTGAATCATTCAAAAGTTACAGACGTTTTTCCAAACTGTGCCATTTGGCACAGTTCAAAAACGCCTGGGAACAACCTAAGAAAAAAGCTGTGTAATATATTCATTTTTTGTGGTATTGTTACAAAATTTTGACCTCAGCTGGATAACACTTGGTTCTACATTTCTGTTGCATTTTCCAGCCCGGATCTGACAGCTGTGTGTTATTTGCAAGCATTTGTATCCAAAAACACACCCAGGCGAAATTTATTTTCTTCAAGTTCAGTATGTTTAGATGACTGATGTTTAGATGACTTACTCAGTGGCAGGAGCACTTAGAGAGATTATGACTGTTTTGCCAAAAAATTCAAAGTGTTTTCTTTTAAATGAAACCAACCCCATGAAGATGCTGCGAAGGGTTGAAGAACAGCTTTTGATTTACTTTGGGTACGTTATTTTTAGGCGTTTTTAGGGAAATTGACCAGAGTGCAAGGGGTTAAGCATTAATTAATAATGTAATTAGTAATGTTTGATCAGTCTCATAGTCTGAAGGCAGAATTCTTGACACTGAGTTGTTACAATAATGGACAAGGAGAAATCACACCTTCTAGCTTTAGTAACCCCTCTTTATTAAACTCACAGCCATGGCACAAACATAAGGCATTTAAGGTCAGCAGACTTAAACATGGCAATAAATAGGGTTACTTGATTGCATGAAATATGAACATACCATACACTTAAGATCACCATATTATTCTCATGATTAAGCTGGAGTACTTAAAGCTCTGATTTGTGCAGTCCTTGAGGTTAAAGAAAATCTACACAGTTCTAATAAAGTTACAAAAATTTAGTGTAGAATTTGGATTTGTAGTGGTTTAAGGAAAAAGAGTGAGAGAGAGGGAGGATACGCAGGATCAGGGATGTATCTTAGACTGAGCACCATCAGGGTCTAACCGATGGGCTTGCAGCTGCTTTCTGATGGAGCAAATTTAAACCAACCTGACCACCACAACAGATGACGTGAAAGAGGTGAGTTCCTACTATGGATATGAAAACCTGGCGAGGGTTATTTCAGGCCGAGGGAGGGTGGTCCTCCTCGGCGCCTCATGGGGATTTTGGCCTGCAAAATTGACTGTCTGGTCAGTGGCTAAGCTAGGTAAGTTCTAAAAAAAGACAAAAACTACTCAGGCTTTAATCCCTAGATCTAACAAAGACAAACTTCTACAGAAAAACATGAACTACACAAATCTACAAAACAGTAACTAGAAAGCACAGTCGCCTAGGCAGAAAAACTTAAAAGAGAAGAGAGATGCAGAGAGAGTGTGGCAAAATGAGAGACATGAATGCCAGCAGGGTTAGGAGCAGAAGAGAAAAAAAGAGCTTGTGTGTCTTCTGGTTTAAACTTCCCTCCCCACATGCTGGAAGGGAGGGGCTTAGGATTTCTCAATGAATCAGAGAGAGAGAGCTGTACAGAGGCTGGCTTTGTTAATATGGTTATACAACAAAGAAAGAGAAACGTGGAGGACGTGTGATTCACTGAGCTGGGAGAGAACAAAAGACAGTGAGCACATTGTATTAATATTATAATGAGTCCTAAGGCACCTTTGTCTAAACTAAGCAGTTCTATTTGGTTAAACATCTAGCATTATTAAAATAAACTTGATCATAAAACATACAGATATTTACAAAAGGCAGATGTGTAAGATATATTAGAAGTCCAGATGCATGAAGATTAGAATTGTGTCAATGACTCAGTTGTGACTTTGAGTTCTTATTTCCAGTTGTCCTGTGGCAGTCTGTTGGTGTTAAGAGAAGGGAAAAACAATGAGCCTTTGTTCCTCATTGTTTGAATGGTTGTGAAGAATGAGTTGGGGGGTTAGTAAGCAGGACAGTCAAAGTTCCTTTGGTCCCGTTGTTGGTGGGGGGACCCCTGAGGCAAGTTTGTCTACCGGGTACCAGCTGCTACACCTTGTACTCTTAATTTCTCAAAAGTAGTCACCGAAGAAGGGAGGTGATTTAGGTGACTTTGAATGTGACATGGTTGTTGGTACCAGACAGGGTGTCTGAGTGTTTCAGAAACTGCTGATCTACTGAGATTTTAACACACAACCATCACCAGGGATTATAGAGAATGGTCTGAAAAAGAGAAAATATCCAGTGAGGCACATTTCTTTAGGGCCAAATTCTTTGTTGATGCCAGAGGTCAGAGGAGAATGGACTAGACTAGCTCAAGCTGACAAAAAGGCACCAGTAACTCATATAACCAAATCAAATCAACCTTTATTGTCATATTAAGATAAGATAAGATAAGCCTTTATTAGTCCCACAATTGGGAAATTCCAGGATTGCAACAGCACAGGGACAGCAACACTCAGAGCAATAATTAAGAAGATACGGAAGATACAAATAAGAGCAGTGGATATACATACATACACATAAATATATAAATATATATATACAAAGTGCGGAGCATTGTAGCAAGACGGAATAAACAGCATAACCGTCTACTTAGTTATCCTACATAGTATGAATATGTACCCATACATATTGTCACCCTCCGTAGCGACCGATAATGAACTCAGAACTCAGAAAGGATTTATTGCCAAGTACATTAACAGTAAACAACTGATAACATACGAGGGATTTGACTTGACACTGAAAACGACATGCATTTCCGGTGACGCGGCAGCGTCGATAACGCGCCTGTCAGCAGACTAGGAACAGGAAGCATAGGGAAGAAAAGGATAAACACAATAGGAGAGAGCAAAAAAGCATTGATTGTCAGAATACTGGTCATAGATGATCAATATTATGATTACAAGAAAAAAAGCCCTCAATGCACAATTAGCAGACAATAGAATGTATTATATACAAGGACACAAAGAGAGCAGTGAATGAATGATCTTCTCATCAGTTTTTGAGTCAGTGTGAGTGTAGTGTTGAGTGAAGGTGTTTATATCAGTTAAGAACAACAAAGTCTCTTCGGCAGGAGATGTTTTGTCTAGCGTCTGGCGCTTTGTCCTTGTGCCAGGCAGCTGGCTGTCCATAAGAGTCAATGCAGCTCAAATGTTTTGAAAACAAAAAACTGCAGATAATCTGGAGGACTTGATTGTAAGGGGCAGGCCAGATAAATCGAATAGTACTGTTCCCAGAGAAAAAAAACTTTATATTCTCTTACAGATTCAGTACTTTAATCCTTCAGTGCTGGACGTTGAATTCTTCATGGACGGCTCTCAGCGTGATCATGATGTAATCCATTTTCCTAGACAGTTCTCCATTAGCCGCTGTCAGAGTCCTGCCCATTTGTTCAATTTGATGGTTAAGCCTCGCCTGGTCAGCATTTTGATAGGCTGCCTCCATCTTCATCAATTTACGGTACACCAGAACAATCCCAGATCCAATCAGAAAGATTCCGATTACCATTGCTACGAAGATGTATAAATCTTCAACATCTTCGATAGAAAGATCACACAGGCACAAGAGTTTCCAATTACTTGTGTCCTTCAAATAGCCCGCAGCCGCTGTTCCTGCTGGGCAAACTACCTCCCCCGGGGCACTTTTCCTCGTTGAAAAAATAGTGTCAATTGCGTTCAAAGCCCAGCTTATTAAATCCATGATTTCGTTCGATAATCAGCAGTAGAGACACGCAGACAGACGATAGCAAGCTGGGATCCAGTCAGTTAGGGGAGGAAAGAGATAAAGAGTCAGAGCTGGAGAGAAGGAAAAAAGCGTCTGCTCTCTTTGGAAGACGGAAGTGAAGTAATGTCGCTACATACATATTGTCACCCTCCGTAGTGACCGATAATGTCCTAGTTGTATATACTGGAGGGGACCATTGTGTAAGTCTATTGCGTCTTTTGCATTCAATACTATTAGGTCGTCACGTTTTTTGTTTTTTTTTTTGCTATCTCTGCGAGCAGCCCTGCTTAGATTATACAGTCTGACAGTTGTAGGTAGGAAGGACCTGCGAAACCTCTCTGTTGCACACCTAGGATGATGTAGTCTGCTGCTAAATGAGCTCCTCAGTGCGTTCAGTATGTCCTGCATAGGGTGGGACTCGGACTCCAGCAGAGATGACAGTTTAGCCACCCTCCTTCTCTCTCCTATCTCCTCCACTGGGTCAGGGCGCTGCCCCAGGACAGAGCTAGCTTTCTTCATCAGTTTGTTCAGTCTCTTCCTATCGGCTGCTGTAATGCCACTGCCCCAGCAGACCACTCCAAAAGTGATGGCTGGTGCCACCACCGTGTCGTAGAATGTCTTCAGCAGCACCCCTTGTACACCAAAAGACCTGAGCCTCCTCAGTAGGAACAGCCTGCGCTGTCCCTTCTTGTAGAGTGCGTCGGTATTGTGTGACCAGTCTAGTTTATTGTACAAATGAACACCCAGGTACTTGTAGGATGTCACCATCTCGATGTCTGTTCCCTGGATGTTTACTGGTGCTGTGAGGGGTTGTCCTTGCCTGCGGCAGTCCACCACCACCTCCTTAGTTTTCCTCGCGTTGATCTGGAGGCAGTTCCGATGGCACCAGTCCACGAAGTCCTGGATAAGTCCTCTGTACTCAGCTTCATCTCCATTGGAGATGAGGCCGACGATCGCAGAGTCATCAGAGAACTTATGTAGATGGCAGTGTGTTGTGTTGTGTGAGAAGTCCGCAGTATAAAGGGTGAACAGGAAGGGAGCCAAAACCGTTCCCTGGGGGGCCCCCGTGCTACCGATGATCGTGTCAGACACACAGTCCCGGGTTCTCACAAACTGTGACCGGTTAGTGAGGTAGTCCAGGATCCATGATGACAGGTGCTGGTCCACCCCTGCGCACAGCAGTTTGTCCTTCAGGATCATCGGTTGGATGGTGTTGAAAGCACTGGAGAAGTCACAGAACATGATCCTCACCGCATTCCCGGGCTTCTCCAGGTGGGAGAGAGAACGGTGAAGAGGAAGATCAGTGCATCCTCTACCCCAATGCCATGCTGGTAGGCGAACTGGAGTGGATCCATCGCTGGTCCCACCAGGGGGCAGAGGTGAGCAAGGAGCAGTCTCTCCAGGGTCTTCATCATGTGGGACGTAAGGGCCACTGGTCTGTAGCTGTTCAGGTCTTTGGGGCGGGAGGTCTTTGGTACAGGTACCGCACAAGATATTTTCCACAACTGTGGTACCCTCCCCAACTTCAGGCTCAGGTTGAAGATGAGCCCCACAATCCCACACAGCTGATCTGCACAGGACTTGAGGAGCTTTGCGCTGATGCCGTCCGGTCCCGACGCTTTCCTCGCCTTGATCTTCCTCAGCTCTGTCCTCACCTGGGTCTTAGTGAGGGTCATGTTGGGGGGCTGTGTGTTGGGAGTGGGGGGGTGTTGGTGGAGTGGGGTGTGGGCAGCAGGACTCGATGTCTTTAGAGGCAGCAGTGGTTGTTGTGCAGTCGGGGGGGAGGGCGGTTGGTCAAACCTATTAAAAAACAGGTTCAGATTGTTCACCCACTCCCTGCCCCCCGTGGCCTGGGAGGAGGTATTCTGGAGCCCAGAGATGGTTTTAAGGTTTCTCCAGACCCCACCAATGTCGCTCTGTTGCAGCCTGTCCTCCATCTTCTTCCTGAAGCTGTCCTTGCCTTCTCTGATCTTCCTCCTCAGCTCCCTCTGTACGGCAGTCCTTCTCAAATAGTGGGGGCGCGATGCAATGCCGGGGGGGGGGGGGCGCGTGTGACCCCGGAGAACAGGCTTTGCTTTTGCCGTGTAAAGTGTAATTGCACATCCACGGCAGCAGGTGGTGCAGTGGCGCTCTCATTGTCAAAGTCTGTGCGGGAGTTTAAAACTTTTTAAATTGCTGTCAACAAACCCCTCGAGAGACACCATGGAGAAATATTTAACAGTAACAAAAAGAAAGGCGGAGAGAGACAGAGGTAAAGAGACAAATGAAAGTCTCCCAAAAGCTAAGACGAGGAAATATGACGAAGCTTATCTAGCGCTTGGCTTCACTGGGACTACGGTGAGAGACGAGGAAAGACAGGTGTGTTCAGTGTCTGAAAGTGTTGGCAGCGGACAGCATGAAGCCAAATAAATTAAGACGTCACCTACAGACATTACATCCTCAACACGTTGATAAGCCGCTTGATTTCTTTCAGCGAAAACGTGCGGAGTACGGCCAACAATCATCCCACTTTGTGAACGCTACATCAGTAAACCAGCGAGCACTTTCAGCATCATTTAAAGTGGCGTACCAAATTGCGCAGTGCAAAAACCCCACACAATTGCAGAGGAGTTGATACTGCCTTCTTCTACCTTTTTCTTCAGACTAAAATGTTAAATATATTGGTACTCCTGTGTTAATGTTCCAGATCAATTTACATTTAATATTGTAGCGAACTCAGTATGAGCACCCTACTTGGCTTGCTAAGTGGGTTGACCCTATTGGCGACACAGGTAGAGTGCGGGACTCCGGAGCGGGAGGTGTGAGTTCGAATCTCTCGGTGGGACGTTGCCATGTCGAGCAGCACGTTACAATATTATTTATTGATTGAATTATTTTTCTCAGCATCAAATGGTTCAGTTGGTCAAAAATGTTTCTAGTTTAAATAAGGATTGACATATTTTTTATTTCAGGCACTTTGATGCACTTTAAGTTTTTTTTTTCTGTTTTAGACCATAACAGGGTTTCTGTGTGGCAAAATAAAGTTAATATTTGTTGAAAGTTGATTTATATTGCTTTTTTCTTTTGTTAATGTTAAAAGGGATACAATTTTAGGTATACTTATACAATTTTTATAGATGATCTTATTTATAGTCACTGCGGCGAGTTGGGGGGGCGCGAAATATTTTCTCTTTCCTAGGGGGGGCTTTGCAAAAAATAATTGAGAAGCACTGCTGTACGGACTTCAGCATCTCCCTGTTCCCCGACCTGAAGATCTTCTTCTTCTCTCTCAGAAGTGTTTTTATCTCAGGGTTTTTTTTTTTTTTTTTTTTTTTTTTTTGTTACTTATTTGTACCCGTAGGTAGACTTGGTTTGCAGTCTGGTGACAAGCGACCAGCAGCAGTTGATCAGATCAGCAGTTGATCCTGGATCAGCCCTGGATCAGGGTTGATCCAGGGTTTGTTGTTCGAGCAACACCGTATGGTCTTGGTGGGTATGGTGTTGTCCACACAGAAGCTGATGTAGTCCGTGATGGTGTGAGTGAGGCCATCGATGTCTTCACCATGTGGATCGCAGAGCTGCTCCCAGGCAGTGGTTTCAAAGCAGTCCTTTAGAGCGTCCATTGCCTCCTCAGACCATAACTTCACTGTGCGCATGACTGGAGGTTGTCTGTGCGCTAGGGGTTTGTACACCGGCAGGAGATGAACCAAGTTGTGATCCAGTCTCCCGAGTGGGGGGAGTTGTGATGAGGTGTACGCCTCCTTAGTGTTTGCATAGAATAAGTCCAGTGTTTTATTGTCTCTAGTGTGGCATGTGACATACTGGGTGAACGTGGGTAGAATGGGAGACAGTGAAATATGGTTAAAATCGCCTGAGATGAGGAGAAGAGCATCTGGGTGTTCTGTCTGCAGCCTGCCAGTTACTGAGTGGATGACGTCACGCACTGTCCAAGCGTTCGCCGTTGGATTTGCATAAATAACAATGCAGATCATGTGTGAGTATTCCCTCGGAAGGTAGGTAGGCCGCATGCTAACAGCTAGCAACTCCATGTCTTTGTTGCAGTGTTGTTGTTTAACCGTGATATGTCCCGGTCTGCACCAGTTGTTATTGACATACATCATCACACCACCGCCCCTTGCCTTCCCACTGTCTGGTGTTCGGTCTGCCCGTATTGCGTGGAAACCCTCCAGTTCACTGTTAGCATCTGCTGCTATATTGCTGTATATCCAATTGTAGTGCAGGCAAGATGAAATTGCGTTTCTCTCGGCATCCATATAAGTAGAAGAACATGATTTAAGACACACTCACACGTATCTTCACCCCCCCACCCCACCCCCCATCCTTTCACACATCCCTGAGACGTACTTGGAAAAAAACTAACTATAATATACAAATAATGCGCATAATGTCCGTAGGTGCAGTAGTGAATATGAGAGATTCCGGGTCAACTGTTCAGCATCCTAACAGCTTGTGGAAGGAAGCTGTTAATCAGTCTGGTGGTTCTGCCTCTGATGCTCCGGAATCGTTGGCAGATGGCAGAAGTTCAAAGTGTTTATGCAGAGGGTGAGAACGGTCCTTGACAATGTTCAGTGCCCTGCTCCTACAACGGTTCTGAAAAAGTTCTTGAACAGAGGGGAGGGAGACTCCAGTTACCCTCTCAGCTCCCTTGACTATCCTCTGCAGGACTTTTTTGTCTGACATACTGCAGCTGGAGTACCATGTAGCAATGCAGTACATCAGAACACTCTCCACCACACCTCTGTAGAAGGTCCTGAGGATGCAGATGGGGAGAGAGGCCTGTTTGAGTTTCCTCAAGAAGTGCAGTCTCTGCTGAGCCCGCTTTCTGATTCCCAAGGAATTCTTGCTCCAGGTCAGGTCCTGCGAGATCTGCACTCCGAGGAACTTGATGTTCTCCACTCTCCACTAAACGGCCACCGATGCTGAGAGGGATGTGTTCAGGCTGTGACCGCCGGAAGTCGATAATCATCTCCTTCGTTTTGTCCACGTTGAGCACCAGATTGTTCTCCCTGCACCAGTCCGCCAGGTCTCTCACTTCTTCCCTGTACATTGATTCCTCATCCCTCTGAATAAGTCCCACCACCGTGGTGTCATCTGCAAACTTAATAATCTGGTTCCCCTCGTGTCTGGATATACAGTCATGTGTTAGAAGTGTAAACAACAGTGGACTGAGTACGCAGCCTTGAGGGGATCCGGTGCTCAGCGTGACAGAGTTGGAGATGTTGTTTCCAACCCGGACAGACTGGGGTCTCTCAGTCAGGAAATCCAGGATCCAGAGACATGTGGCGGTGTTCAGACCAAGAAGGAGTAATTTCTCCATCAGTCTCTGGGGGATAATGGTGTTGAATGCTGAACTGAAATCAATGTACAGGAGTCTGGCGTAGGTGTCTTTCTGGTCCAGGTGGGTGATGACAGAGTACAGGGTGGTGACTATAGCATCCTCCGTGGAGCGGTTTGAACAATATGCAAACTGGAGCGGGTCGTGTGATACAGGGAGGCAGGCTGTAATGTGTGGTTTGACAAGCCATTCAAAACACTTCATCACAATTGGTGTCAGTGCAACAGGACGATAGTCATTCAAACAGGACACAACTGGTTTCTTTGCCACCGGTACAATGATAGAGGTCTTGAAGCATCTAGGAACAATGGCCTGACTCAGGGAGATATTATAAATATCAGTCAGGACATCTGCCAACTCGCTCGCGCAGTCTTGGAGCACACGTCCCGGCATGTTGTCCAGACCGTCAGCTTTACGTGGGTTGACTCTGGTTAGGGTCCTCCGTGTGTCCGCTGTGTTGATGGTAAAAGCTGGTCCGATCGATGGTGGGGGTGGGCCAGCCCTCCCTCTGATTGTCGGGTTTGATGCTTCAAAACGTGCAAAGAAGTTGTTGAGCCTCTCTGGAAGTGAAGCGTCGTCATCATCGACCCCCTGCCTAGACTTATAGCTTGTCAGTCTCCGAACTCCCTGCCACATCTGCTTGGTGTTCCTAGTGTCACAGAGGTGTCCCTGGATTTTCTCTGCATAGACGCGCTTCGCCACCTTAATTCCCTTTGAGAGCGCAGACCTGGCTGAGCGGAGGGCGATCTTGTCCTTTGCTCTGAAGGCTGCATCTCTGGCTGTAAGCAGCGAGCGCACCTCTGCGGCCATCCAGGGCTTGTGGTTTCCCCGCATAGTGATGGTCTTCACTGTAGTGACATCCTCTGTGCACTTTGCGATGTAGCTGGTGACCATTTCAGCATACTCCTCCACATCTGTCTTGTCTTCCTGGGAGGCTGCTATTTTGAAGACCTCCCAGTCTGTGTGCAGAAAACGGTCTTTCAGTGCAGAGGTTGCACTCTCTGGCCAAATCCTGATTTGTTTCACTGCTGGCCTGCTGTGCTTCAATAAGGGTTTGTAGGCAGGCACCAGCATCATGGATATGTGGTCAGAAAGGCCGAGGTGGGGGCGGGGTATCGCCTTATATGCATCCGTGTTTGTGTACACTAAGTCCAACATATTCTCTCCTCTGGTCTTAAAGTCTACACATTGTTTAAACTTGGGGAGCACAGTCTTTAAGCTGGTGGTCTTTAAGCTTGGTTGTAACCACTTGTTACAACCAAGCAGGACAGTTTCATGCCTTGAAAGAGTACTACAGATGCAATGTTTGCTGTAAGAGTATTGATGGAGAAGGATAGAGAATGTCAGAAGGAGTTGCACTGTGTCTTTTTGGATCTAGAGAAAGCAGATGATAGGGTGCCAAGAGAGGAAGTGCGGTACTGTATGAGAAAGTTAGGAGTGGCAGAGAAGTATATGAGGGTGGTGCAGGACATGTATGAGGACAGCAAGATTGTGGTGAGATGTGTTGTAGGAGTGACAGATGGGTTCAAGGTGGGGGTAGGATTACATCAGGGATTGGCTCTGAGCCCCTTCTTGTTTGCCTTGGTGATGGATATGCTGACAGACAAGGTCAGGCAGGAATCTCAGTGAACCAGAGATGCTAAGATTCTCCTTGGGAGTGACTAGGAAGGACAGGATTAGGATAGAAAGATTTCCTCCAGTTTCCTTCCTCACTCCAAGGACATGCTTGCATAGGTTGATCGTGACTGAGATGTTTCTAGCCCATGGAAACATCTAGGAGTGTAGTAGAATACTTTGTATCAGAGTTAAAATACACGTTGACAATGATAAAACCAACTTGAGATTGCAGAAGCTAGAACCAAGTAGTTAGAGGTGCATTGTGCTGTCAGTAAGACTAGAAAAGTGCTCTATGAAAACAGCTGAATTCCAGTCCAAAGCCTCTGTTTAATACTAGGATGAATGAATGAATCAGTGAGTGAATGATTTCAGACACAACCTTAGCAGTCTGATTCCTAAGCCTTTGTCTGATGGGGATTACATACACTGACCTTCTCATGTGAAACACTGGCCATGTTTGACTTAAACATCCACTGTTGCATCAGTAGTATTCACCCTTCTGTTTTCTTAACCACTTATCAAGCTGTGGGTACAGGTTGACTGGAGGCTGTCCCTGCTGGCACACAATGAGAAGCAGCTCGCTACGCTAACATCACTCACATTGTAATGAATTCATTCAGTGGCTAGAGCTTTAATCACGTTCAGCATTCACTCACTGGATTAATATACTGCTGTAAGTTTAGTTACTTCTACACTGTCACATTCAGTAAGGATAAGGACCTGTATTTACATTATTACATTACCACTCCCAGTGCTTAACGAGTAATGACATAAACTCTCTTCTACCTCTATATTTTATCAGACACATACTTGGGGCCAGTTTAGAGTCATCAGTTAGCCTTCCTTGCATGTGGTTAGACTGTGGGAGGAAACCGGACCGCTCGTGATAAACCTATGCAAGCAGAGGAAGAACATGCAAACTGCACACAGACAAGCTCCTACCCCATCACCCTAGGGATTTAAACCAGGAACCATGTAGCTGTGACACAACACTGCTAACTTAAAGGGGTGGAAATTAGCATCCATCGCCATACATGTCCTTCTTTCAGGAAAAGCCAATTTAATGGTAAGGCTTACACAGTCCATATAATCCTTGGGTTAACAAAGAAGAAATGTCAGTCAGTACCCTAGCCAGTGAGCTTTTTAAAGTAACACTATGTAAGCTTATATCCTTCAAATAATGTTTCCAAAATTATTTTAATAGTATCACAACATTTGACTGGGTGAGTGTCACCTTCCCACAGCCTGAATGGGCCCACAGTGCCTGCATCAGCTCTGCTCTTGGTAGGATCACTGAAAGGACTACAACTATGGCAACTATGACCTGAGTTCCAACAGCCAATCACAGGGCACAACTATAGTCACCAGCAACTAAGCACCTTGTGATTAGCTGTTGGGGCTGAGGTCATAGTTGTAGTCCTTTCAGTGTTAGTACCTGGAGTGAGAAAATTCTGTAGTGCTACTTTACACTAAAATGTGGGGGTCTTCGTCAGAGGACAGTACTCCCTCATTGACAGTCTGGTATCTTGTTATTATTCTAGATTCAGCTCTCCATTACTCACTGCATGGCATTCAATCCTCGTCTTTAGGAGTTTGATCCTGAAGAGTTCTACCACTTGTTGGAAGCGGCTGAAGGTCATGCGAAGGAAGGCCAGGGCATCAAGTCCGACATCCCCCGATACATCATCAGTCAACTGGGCCTTACTCGGGACCCTCTGGAGGGTAAAACATGCATTTTTTTTAAACTCCTTTTTCTTGCTTAAACATTTTCCTGGATATCCTTTGATCCTCTTGAGCTACATCCGTGATCCATGTGACTCTCTTTAGGAATGACCCAGCTCAGCAGTTATGACAGTGGAAACCCAGAAACTCCAGAGACTGATGAGTCCGTTGATGTAAGTACCCCGTGAGAAAGTGTTAAATGGAACAAAGGTGTGGTTTCTGTTGAAGTTAACATTTATTGTAGGCCTTTTACTTCAAATGGCTTGTTCGAGACTTGTTTGATTCACATATTCACATTTTCCCCACGTACTTCTTGTTTTCCTCTCCTTACTAATTTGAAATATTTCCTCTTATTGCTGTGGTTATTTCAGAGTCAAGGAACCACAGTCCCAGCAGCACCCCCTCAGGTGAAACACAAAACCCCACGAGAGGAAGACTTTGAAAACATCAAACTGATCAGCAACGGAGCCTATGGGTAGGACGGCGTCCAGCTCACCTGGCAGTTCATCTCACTTCAGTTTGTTCTTACTCCATTCTAAAACAGGAATCTTTTCCTCTTCCCAGTGCCGTGTTTCTCGTTCGCCACAAGGAGACCAGGCAGCGGTTTGCCATGAAGAAGATCAACAAACAGAATCTGATCCTAAGGAACCAGATCCAGCAGGCCTTTGTGGAGCGGGACATCCTGACGTTTGCGGAGAACCCCTTTGTCGTCTCCATGTTCTGCTCCTTCGAGACCAGGAGGCATCTGTGCATGGTGATGGAGTATGTGGAGGGTAAGACCGTTACCAGTCAGTTGATTGGCCGTAGTGGTAATGTTGCTGAATTCTAATGCTGTCACTGTGGTCTGTAGGTGGAGACTGTGCCACACTGCTGAAGAACATCGGAGCCCTGCCAGTGGATATGGCCCGCATGTACTTTGCTGAGACTGTCCTAGCGCTAGAGTATCTGCACAATTATGGCATCGTCCACAGGGACCTCAAACCTGACAAGTAAGACAGACACCCACTTGGAAGATTTCATTAAGTGCTCTAAATCAGTGGGTGTCCACAGGTCCTAAAACAACCTTAAAAGTCACTACAGATATAAATGTGACAACTGTGGAGTGAAACCCTCATATTTAACAGTGATTTTTCTTTTTCACATAACATGGCATGAAATAAGACAAATTTGTTGTAAAATTTTCAACTTTTTCCTCATAAACTTTCAACTTTTTAGCTCATTCTGGTGAAGGAGCTAAAAAAGGAGCTAATGAAATGACGTGGCATCCGTCTGTCTGTCCGTCCACATTTCACTGGAGTCGTTACTCCTCACAGGCATTTGCCTCGATGCTCACCAATCTCATTCCCAATGATCCTCGGGTGGGTCTGCTCCCAGGTTGTGCTTCACATCCAGGTTGACATCATGGTCAAGGTCCTGGTCAAAGGTCAGAAGGTCTGGGCATTTATGACTTCGTGAAAAACGTTACTCCTCCTAGGCCACTGACCCTGACCTTCAGCACTTCCTAAATGGGTCTGCATCTAGGCTGTGCTTAAGGTCAAGGTCAACGATCAGGAGATCTGAGCACTCTGTGTGCTTTTGTCAGGCCAGAATGAGCTACACCGTCATTGATGGTGTGGTTTTGTATATTTCGCTTTTTTCCTCTGCGCTTATTATTTTTTGTTTTCTTTTTAACTTCCAACTTTTTTCTCGTCTTTTTTTTTTCTGGTAATTTTGCAGCTTTTTCCGTTTTAGTTGGGACTTTAAACTTGAGCTGATTGACACCAAATGTGCAGTAAATTCAGGTCCATAAAATAATTGGACAAGGCTAAATGTAACGTGGCTGCGTACTTTTTGCCATTTTGTAAGTGTAATTTGATCACGAAGACTTGAAAAGATGTGGAAAAAATCCTAAATTTTCACCTTCTTATAACTGCAGACACCCAGAAAAATCCATGTTATTTTATGCTATGATAATACGCTCTATTATAGAACAGAATAGGCTTTATTGCCATTGTACAGTTTTACAGCACAACGAAATTGTGGAACAAATTATTGTATATATTATATTATTTTTTACTATTATGATAGCAAGTACACATTTGTGTTATTATTGAAGTTGGGTAGCGTATCCAAATATTGTACTCAAGTAAATTTAGTATTACATTATGAGATAATTACACAAACACAAAAAGAGTAGTCACCTACAGGTTTCATTATCGAGAAAATATCGACTACCAGAGTTACTTCAGTAGTGAGTAACAATTTCATTGTCGATAATATGTTGTTGCTTTTTTTCCAAGACCAAGATAAGAGGTGGAGACCAAGTCAGGACACAGACTTGCAGTCCAAAGTGATCTTGGTCTTCACCTGGCTTGGTCTTTACTTGGTCTCAGACCCTTAAAGTCTGGGTCTTTCTACACTCTGGTGTCGGCTATAACACAATTGAAGGGTGTAATGTAGATGTTATTAAAATATATGGGGCCACATTAGGATACTTTTACAACCCATCACTTTCAAAAGTAACTATGATTTTGACTGAAAGTCCTTTTCCCTTCTTCTTCAGTCTTCTCATCACATCCATGGGACACATTAAGCTGACGGACTTCGGCCTCTCCAAGATTGGCTTGATGAGTTTGACCACAAACTTGTATGAAGGCCACATCGAGAAAGACACCAGAGAGTTCCTGGATAAACAGGTACAGCCTCAGTTCTGCACCTTCATCTGAGTCATGATTGACAGTTTCACTCAAGGGATTTAATAATGCACTATTCTATCTGTGGCCCAATTTGGGAAAACTTTTTCTCTGTTAAGAAAACTAGTGGATGAAGGGTAATTCCCAACATGTGGGATGTGGTCACACCTGACTGATTATTGTGAGTAGTCAAGTGTCTGAAAACTGAATTTTAGGGATGAAGTCACAATGCCTCAATGTATGGCGCTTACGTTTCTTGGCATTTTTTGATCCTTTTCTTGTTTTTTTTTTGTTTTGTTTTTTTTTGTCACTGATTAAGTTAAGATATTAATTAAAAGGTAATAAGAAGCAATATACGAGTTTCCATTTGCATACAACTCAAACTACACCAATAAAATTACAAATAACTGTAGTGGTGCATTATTAAATCTCTTGAGTGTATAAGCAGAGCTCTCAAAAAAGAACCAAAAGATAAGGACATGCGAAAGCACCATGGAGGAGTGCACACTTTAACTGGACAGAGACTATGGATGTCAAATAAGAGAAGACATATGATCTGAGAAGACAGCATCACAAGTGTTCATGTTGGATACAGGCAGAGCCTACCATGAAACCAGCCTGGTCCCACCACCATGTGTGGAACCAGGCACAAATTGCACAAAGTTGAATAAGTCATTGAGGTTTAAAAGTCCTGAGGTTTTTGGTACCACCTACACTAGCAAATGTCTGCACTTTACCCCAACTCTTTTAACTTGCATAAAAAAGGTTTCAAATTTATAATCAAAAACTCAGCCTAAAAGTCACAAATACATGTGAAAAAGTGGAGATTAATGACAACAAAACAAAAACATGCAAACGTAAGAAAAAACACTCAGATTTGTAAGAAAAAGACAAATTTAAAAGGAAAAATATGCATTTGTGTGTTTGTCTTGCTTGTCTTTGAACATTACCGTTAATTGACTTTTTGTCTTGAAGGGTCCTAAAATCCTGCCATATATGAATCCAAGTAAACATGGTGTTGTAATGAAAATGGGAAATAAAGGCACTAACATCTTATTACAGATCCGTTAAAGGTGAATTATTATGCCTGTTAATAATGCTGACAGAGTAATTCCTACATAATCAACTAATTTTAGGACTCATACGTATATTTTGCAGCTTCATGCACATTTTTAGTCAAAATTTGATGTTCCTTTTTAAGTTTAAAAATACTTGATACTTGATTTATGGAAATAATATGAATCCATTTCTAATGTGTTTTGCTCTGTATTTTTCTAAATCAGTTCATCATAGTCTTGGTTTGTTTTTAAGATCCTGCTTGTGTTTGCTTTGAGGTTATGTGCTCTTTGTTCATGTGCCAGTCAGTCCTGCTGTGCTTCTTGCAGGTATGTGGCACTCCTGAGTACATCGCCCCAGAGGTGATTCTGCGTCAGGGCTACGGTAAGCCAGTGGACTGGTGGGCCATGGGGGTGATCCTGTACGAGTTCCTGCTGGGCTGCGCTCCTTTCTTTGGAGACACACCTGAAGAGCTGTTTGGCCAAGTCATTAGTGGTAAGTGGATCATTCCCAGTGGTCGTACATTACTTGTGTTTTGTCTTGTAAATATGAAACGTTTTTCTCATAAATTTGCTAATTATTCCATTGTAAGCTTGCACATTCTTTTTTGTCAATTTTCATCTTTTTTCTCATAATTTTTCTGACATTGGTAAATTTGCACATTTTTCTCATAAATTTGCACCTTTTTTAAACAAGTGTACTTCTTTTATCTTGCAAATTTTCAACTTTTTTTTCCTCATAAATTTGTGACTTTTCTTGTAAATTTGTAATTTTTCTCATCAATGTTGAACTTTTTCTTATAAATGTGACTTTTCTTTAAAATCCATGACTTTTTTCCTCATAATTTGCTCCTTTTTCATTGTAAACTTGTAACTTTTTTCTTGCAAAATTTGCATCATTCATATGGATGCTAGTTATTCTTTTATTAGAGTATGCCGATAACACTGTATTACTGTTGCAAAATGTATTCCAACTTATTTTTCTTCTTCCGCCAAACTTTGGCACGCATCCCTTCCCACAATTTTGAGGAAAAACCCCACAAAATGTATACCAAACATCAGGAGATTTATGCTTCTATTCAATTTTTCTTTTCTTTTTTTTTTTTTGCCTGGTTTCCAGAATTCCTGAAAACTCCACATTGTTTCCCCATAGAGATGAATGGAGGTCTTCTCTGAAAAAAATAAAAACAAAGAACAAAGAAAGCTAGCGGCACCAAACTTGGTACACAGGTTCCCCCTGAGACCCTAAACTCTGACTATGGGTTTGGGGTTCAAAGGTGAAGGCCACCATTCCATATGAACTATTACTATAAAACAAGCACATCTTGGGTCACCAAATTTTCTACACAGGTTCACCTTGGGAATCTTGATGTTAAACTATAGGTCTGAGATCAAAAGGTCAAAGGTCAAGGTTTTTGATTTTCATTCAAATCCAATTGATTTTGATGATTTTTCTTTAGATTCTCATAGGTTAAAGTCACAGCCAAAGAGCAGAAGGGCACACTCAAAATTTCCACTGGGAATTTTCTAGTTCTTCAGCGTAATGTATTTATTTTTTGGTTGGGTTGAAGTGCCTTGGTTATTTAAAAAACATGATAGTACGGCAGTGGTATAGCCACAGCTGATATTCTGTCACATTCTGAACAATGAAGAATAACAATATTTCAGAATAGAGCAAGTATTAATAGACTGTTCTCTAATTTTTTAAGTGGGAGGGGACAGATTTTCCCTCCATTTTGTGGTGTTTGAACTCTTCCTCATTCCATAAATTGGAGCCCCAGACACAGTCTGGCACAGGGCCTTCAGAAAGCTGGAAACAGCCTTGGCAGTAATGATGCTGTTCTGTGTGTGCTTTATTGTGAAAGTTCTTTTGAGCCTGAAGGCATCCAGGCTGAGAGGGAGCAGCAAACCTTCAGATAGAGATGCTGAAGCACAGGCCCTAATCGGTGGGCGTTTCTCCCCTGCCCTCGTCTCACCTCTAAAGTCCCTTTGAGGAAAGAGCGAGTCAGTGATCACCACCCTGCGCTGATCCCTGCCTGTGTCTGGGTGTCTGACACTGGTGCAGGAGGCATGGCATTGCTGGCCATGTGGTCTTTGCTTGGCTCAGTTCCCCTGATTGTTAATGTTGTGTTATCATTGCAGACAGGCCAAAAGCACAGACAAGAGGAAATGTGCTCTAGATCATTTTAACTTCTGGGACAGAGACAACTGTCTGAACCAATAGATGGACTTCAAATGGGCAGGGGCCCTGTTGTTTTGTTTTTCTGTCACTCATTACTAGACTAGACATGGTTGTTTCATTGTGTTCTGTCACAACACATATTTCTTTATATTTCTCTTTATACTGCTGCTAACTAAAGGGATCTGGGGTCAGGGTCTGGAACCTATGGCTTAAAAACAACTTTGAAATGGCACATTTCCTATGGGAAAAAAAAGATTTTTCCTATGAAGAAAAAGAATTATTCAGTTATTGTATTGGTATTTGGTTTTCAAATTTGGTATTTCAGATAGGAAAACACATCTTTACAATGACATAGACTTCATATCCATACAAAAAATGTACCCAATTTATAAGAAAAAAAATCTCAAATTTACAACAAAACTTGAAAATGTGTAACAAAATTTGCAAATATTCATTAAAAACTTCAAAATTTATTTTAAAAACTTCACAATTCTGAAAACCATTGGCTGTATTTACATAGACACTTAAAAACCGACAGTAAGTGTAAATTCAGACTTATCTGATTATCCAAGTAGTCATCTAAGATAAAGGCCATTATCAAGTTGTGAGTGCATGTGTTAGGGTGGAAATTCTTATACACCTCATGATTTGTTTTGATTCCATTATGATTTAGAGGCTTCAATTCAATTGTAGAGTGATTCTCAATGCACCTTTTTTCTATTCAGGATTTTTATTCCTCCCTGTGTCATGGGCGAACATTTTACTTCCCTGTTGGGGGGCAATAAACAGAACATTTTCTGCTGACTAAATGATGAGGGAACACTATAAGTATTGTCAGTCACAAATGTACAAGGAAAAACATGTACACTCATGGGGGAAACGCAAATTTACAAGAAAAAGAAACAAATTTACCTGAAAAAGTTTACAAGAATTTACAAGTATTAATCTTCTAAAGAAAAGTGGAAGCAACCCTCTCAGCTGTGTTCAGTTATTTCCTGACTTGAGTTCACTGTGTCTGTAAAATAGAGGGTGCTGGTGGATCCCGCTCCATCATACCTCTCTGTTATGTGTCACACCACAAACTGTCTGGACGCTGCAGTTATGCATTTCTGAGTTCCACTTTTTTTGTTCCATCAATATTAATTGTTGAGTTGTTGACGATGGATGGATGGATGGATGAATGGATAGATGGATGGATTGATCCCAAACTGGGAAATCACAGTGTAACAGCAGCATGACAGGAGACAACCAAATGACAGAAACACACACAGCATAACTGACAAAGGGATTGCCCATGGAAAGTAAAACTACTAAAAAAAAGTTTATCTACATCATAGATGAATAGATGGTGAACCATACAGACACGTGAATCATACCTGCTGTACAATGCAGGACTATCAGGAGCAGAGATGTGAGGTACTAATTAGACTGTAAGGTGCAGTATGGCAGCATAGTTATGACCAGAATTCAACATCAGAGTGAGTTATCAGAGTGAGGAGCTCATTTAGCAGCAGACTACATCATCCTAGGTGCACAACCGAGAGGTTTCGCAGGTCCTTCCTACCAACGGCTGTCAGACTGTACAACCTAAGCAGGGCTGCTTGCAGAGATAGCAAAAAGACGTGACAACCTAATAGTTTTGAATGCAAAAGACGCAATAGACTTATACAATGGTCCCCTCCGGCATACAACTAGGAAAATACCGGTCGCTATGGAGGGTGAGAATATGTATGGGTACATAATCATACCATATAGGATAACTAAGTAGACGGTTGTGCTGTTTCATCCCATCTAGCAACAATGCTCTGCACTGCGTGTGTTTATATATTTACATATTTATTCCATCTAGCTACAATGCTCCGCACTGGGTGTGTTTATATATCTACATATTTATTCCATCTAGCTACAATGCGCCGCACTGTGTTTTTATATATCTACATATTATTCCATCTAGCTACAATGCACCGCACTGTGTGTGTTTATATATTTACATATTTATTCCATCTAGTTACAATGCTCCGTACTGTGTCTGTTTATATATCTACATATTTATTCCATCTAGCTACAATGCTCCGCACTGTGTGTCTATATATATATATATATATGTACATATGTATACTTGCCGCTGTTGTTTCTTTTTTTTATCTCTTGCCTTCTGATTGTCGCTCTGAGTGTTGCTATCCCTGTGCTGTTGCAATCCTGGAATTTCCCCATTGTGGGTCTAATAAAGGCTTATCTTATCTTATTGTACAGTGAAATGGCATGTGGCAGGAAAGATTTCCTGTACCCAACTGTGCTACAACTTCGCTGTCGAACAGTTAGGTACAGGAAATCTTTCAATAAACTGTGATCCATCACAGTTTATTTGGTGTCCTCCTTTCCACCACTGTCTCAAAGGTCTCCGGCCTGAGACCAATTACAGAGCCAGCCCTCTTGATAATCTTGTCAAGTCTGTTGGCGTCGCTGGCTCTGATACTGCTACCCCAACAGACAGCAGCAAAGAAGATAGCACTGACGACAGTGGTCTGGTAGAAAAGCTCCAGCATCCTGCTGCACACATTGAAGGATCTCAGCTTCCTCAGGAAGTAGAGTCTGTTCATCCCCTTCTTGTGCGCAGCATTGGTGTTGGATCTCCAGTCCAGCCTATTGCTGATCCTGACACCCAGGTATTTGTAGTCCTCAACCACCTCCACATCCTCCCCCCTAATCTCCAGTGGCTGAGAAGGCATCCTTTTCTTCCTGAAGTCAATCACCATCTCTCTGGTCTTGCTGACATTCAGCCTCAGGTGATTCCGCTCTGTCCACTCCATAAATCTGTCTACCAGTGCCCTGTACTCCCCCTCCTCTCCCTGTCTTATACACCCAACAACAGCTGAGTCATCAGAGAATTTCTGCAGGTGGCATGACTCAGTGTTGTACTGAAAGTCAGTGGTGTATAAGGTGAAGAGAAAAGGAGAGCGTACAGTCCCCTGTGGAGTTCCTGTATTACTAACCACCACGTCAGACAAGACACTGCCCAGCTGGACAAACTGTGGCCTGCCTGTCAGGTAGTCGGTAATCCAGGAGATCATAGAGCTGTCGATCCCCATCACTCGCAGCTTCTCACCCAGCAGCAGTGGCTGGATGGTGTTAAAGGCACTGGAGAAATCAAATAATGTTATTCTCACAGTGTCTCCTCCGCCATCCAGGTGCAAATGGGATCGTTGCAGCAGGTAGATGACAGCATCTTCAACTCCTAAATGGGGCTGATATGCAAACTGCAGAGGGTCCAGCCACGTCTTCACCTGCGGCCTCAGGTGGGCTAAGATCAGTCTCTCCAGGACCTTCATCACATGAGATGTGAGGGCAACTGGTCAATATTGATTCAGGTCCGATGGAGACGACTTCTTGGGGACAGGACCCAGGCAGGATGTCTTCCACAGCACCGGTACTCTCTCCAGACTCAGGCTCAGGTTGTACAGGTGTTTGAGTACCGAAGTTAGTTGGTTGGCACAGGTCCTCAGGATCCTGGCGGAGATGCCATCAGGGCTCGCAGCCTTCCGCTGACGGAGTCTCTTCAGCTGTTTCTTAACCTGGTCTGTAGTCACAGTGATGTGGGGTGTGGGGGGCTGGTGTTCCCCGAGGAGGGTGAGGGGGGAGATGAAGAGAGGTGCTGCACAGGAGGGTGGGGTGTGGGGGCCTGGCTGTGTTGTTGGGGTGACAGACTGTGAGATGAACCTGTTAAAAAACAGATTCAGTTCATCAGCTCTCTCAAGGCTCCCAGATGTCTGTCTGACTCTCCCCTTGCACCCAGTTATTTGTTTCATTCCCATCCACATATCCTTGGTATTGTTTTGCCTGAGTTTATCCTCCAACTTCCTCCTGTAATTGTCTTTGCACCTCCTCAGCATCTCTCTCAGCTCTTCACTCTCCTCACTTTCTCCTTGTCTCCGGACCTAAAAGCTCTCTTCTTCTTCTTGTTCAGAAGTGCTTTCAGGTCACTAGTGACCCATGGTTGGTTGTTGGGCAAACAGTGTACAGTCTGTGCTTGCATGGTTGTGTCCTCACAGAATCTGATGTATTCTGTGATGCAGTCGGTCATATTGTCTATGTCCACCCCATGTGGTTCACAGAGTACGCTCCAGTCCGTCATCTCAAAGCAGTCCTGTATTGCATCAGCAGCCTCTTGTGTCCACCTCCTCACAGTCCGTGTGTAAGCAGGCTGCCTTTGCACAAGGGGGACGTACTTGGGTGATAACATGACCACGCAGTGATCCAATTTGCCAATTGGGGGTAGAGCTGTGGCACTATATGCATCTCTGACATTGGCATACATAAATCCAGTGTTTTATTTTCTCTGGTGGGACAGTCAACAAGCTGGTGAAAGTTTGGTAATGTTTTTCCCAGTGAGACATGATTAAAATCACCTGTGATGGCCATAAATAGGTCTGGGTGCTTCTCCAGTAATGTGGCTGTAGTGTAGCTGATGACGTCACAGGCCACCGCTGTGTCAGCTGACAGAGGGACAGGGGGATTAGTGCACTGATTCAGAATTGCCTAGAAAAATGATTTCCCCCTTCCCCCAGTAAATGTCACATCTGATAATTCCCAGGAATCAGATTATTGTGACCATGTAACCAGGATTGCTGCTGCTGATGCACTTTACTGAGGAAGGAAAAAAGAAACTGTCCAGAATATTCAGATGCTTGCAGATATTCACAGCCACAAAACTGCTATTTGGAACAGTAATGAAACTTACAAGAAAAAGTCACAAATTTACTGAGAGATTAATCAAATTTTCAAGAAAACAAATATGCAAGAAAAAAGTCACAAAATTACAAGAAAAGTTAAAAATGTCCTACTATTATTATGGTTGATCATTTACATCTCAAGCCATTTTACCTTCATTTTCAAGGATTCAAATTTATTTTGTTACTTGACATCCAAGTAATGGTGACTGACTTGCTTTTAGTTTGTTGACTAGCTTTTATAGCAGTGTTAATGGAGGTTATTTCCATTCCTCTCTGAATTTACTGTGCACAGTGCACATCTGAAAATACTGAGTCAGTGCATCACTGGTCAGAAATAAAGAGTATTGTCCAAGTTCTCCGAGCAACGTCCCAATATGTGTGTGCTATTGCTTTGGTAGATGAGATCATGTGGCCAGAGGAGGATGAAGCTCTGCCTCAGGATGCTCAGGACCTCATTTCCAAGCTGCTGAGACAAAACCCTCTGGAGAGACTTGGAACAGGTATGTTTGTCTTTGTGTCTTTTGTTCTGGCTCACTTGATGCTCTGATACAGACAAGACATATGTGAAAATAGCAAATAAAGGAATTTATTTTGAGACAATAAGTGTCTGATGGACTCAGAGAATCAATGCCAGCATTCTCTGATGATACAAACAAAACTTTCTGAATTGTTGTTTTATGTGCATAGAGGAGCATCTCTGTAAATTACAATATTCCAGAATATTTCATTTTGATGATTATGGTTATATTTTTTTTTAAATTAAATTACAAATCATAATAATCTAATGTACTACAATGAACCGGTAATCTATTCATTGACACAATCAGACCAAATTCATGCCAGGTGATGCAATAGGTTCCGTTTCCACCAATGTCTGACCACACTTGAACTGTCAGTGTCAGTGCTCGACTACGCCACATGATTGGGCATCCTCCCTGTGAGTCGCTTTCATTTCATCAAATGTCTCCCGTGGTGTGTGGCCTTTCACATACAGGGACCTGATAACTGTTCTACATTCAGCTGACTCCATTATCCCACCTTACCACTTGTAAAAGAGAAATAGGAGTCTAGAGCTGCAAATTACCACTTGACCTATAGAGAGATACAGTATGTATTACAAACCCTAATTCCACTGAAGTTGGGATGTTATGTAAAACGTAAATAAAAACAAAATACAGTTATTTGCAAATCCTTTTCAACCTATTTTCAGTCGAATCCACTGCAAAGACAATATATTTAATGTTCAAACTGATAATTTTATTTGCAAATATTCACTCATTCATTTTGAATTTGATTCCTGCAACATGTTCCAAAAAAAGCTGGAAGAGGGGCAATAAAACACTGGGAAAATTGAGGAATCCTCAAAAAACACCTTTCTGGAACATTCCACAGGTGAACAGGTTAATTGGAAACAGGTGACTGTCATGATTGGGTATCAAAGGAGCATCCCTGAAAGGCGCAGTCCTTGACAAGCAAGGATGGGGAGAGGTTCACCACTTTGTGAACAACTGTGTGGGCAAACAGTCCAACAGTTTAAGAACAACGTTTCTCACTGTACACTTGCAAGGAATTCAGGGATTTTATCATCTGTAATATCATCAAAATATTTAGAGAATCTGGAGAAATTTGTGCACGTAAGTGACAAGGCCAAAAACCAACATTGAATGCCCGTGACCTTATTCTGTAAAGGATATTACCACGTAGGCTCAGGAACACTTCAGAAAACCATTGTCAGTTAACACAGTTTGTCACTACATCTACAAGTTAAAACTCTACCATGCAAAGCCAAAGCCATATATCAACAACACCCAGAAATGCTGCCAGTTTCTCTGGGCCCGAGCTCATCTGAGATGGACTGATATAAAGTGGAAAAGTGTGCTGTGGTCTGATGAGTCCATGTTTCAAATTGTTTTTGAAAATCATGGACATTGTGTCCTCCAGGCTAAAGACGAAAAGGACTGTCTAGATTGTTATCTGTGCAGATTTCAAAAGCCAGCATCTGTGATGGTATGGGGGTATGTTGGTGCCATGGCATGGCTAACTTGCACATCTGTGAAGGCACCATTAATGCTGAACGGTACATACAGGTTTTGGAGCAACATCTGCTGCCATCCAAGCAATGTCTTTTTCAGGGATGTCCCTGCTTATTTCAGCAAGACAATGCCAAGCCACATTCTGTACGTGTTACAACAGCGTGGCTTCATAGTAATAGGGTGCAGGTACTAGCCTGGTCTGCCTGCAGTCCAAACCTGTCTCCCATTGAAAATGTGTGGAGCATTATGAAGCATAAAATACGACAATGGAGATCCTGGACTGTTGAACAACTGAAGTCATACATCAAGCTAGAATCGGAAAGAATCCCACCTACAAAGCTTCAACAATCAGTGTCCTCAGTTCCGAACCACTTATTGAGTGTTGTTAAAAGGAAAGGTGATGTAACACAGTGGTGAACATGACCCTGCCCAGCTTTGTTGGAACGTGTTGCAGGAATCAGAGTCAAAATGAGTGAATATTTGCAACAAAACGATGGATGGATGGACGGACGGACGGACTTTATTGATCCCAAACTGGGAAATTACAGTGTAACAGCAGCATGACAGTAGACGACCAAAATGACAGAAACACACAGCATAACAGACAAAGGGATTACCCATGGAAAGTAAAACTGCTAAATAACTTATATACATCATAGATGAATAGATGGTGACCCGTACATTGATACATGAATCTATAGTTTATTAGTTTGAACATTAAATATCTTGTCTTTGTAGTGAATTGAATATATGCTGAAAAGGATTTGCAAATCATTGTATTCTTGTTTTATTTATATTTACGTCCCAGCCTCATTGGGATTGGGGTTCTCCTCCAATAACAGGAAGTAGGTCAGAGGAAATCTTTATTGAACTGCCCTCATAAACGTGCAAAAATATTTGACCAAAGTAGAAGCTGGAAAGAAAATCATTTTTATGGACACTTCCACAGCAGGGATAGTTTTAGTTTCATTTACTATTTAAGGCAGAAATAAATGAAAGGTAATCCCTTTGTTTTTTCAAAGGCTGTCTTCCATTGGTTTGTTTCAGCGTAGATATTTCTTGATTCACAAAATGACCCACTAAGGGTGATCAGCAGGTTGTGTACCAGAGCAACACTGTGTACGACAAAAACTTGCTTGAATACGAAAAAAACTAAAGACATGATTATTGACTTTAGGAGGAAAACTCCCAGGCACAAAGTCACCGTACTAAAAGGCCAGACCACCGAATGTGTACAATCCTACAAATATCTTGGGACGATTATTGATAGTAATTTAAACTTTGAAGAGAACTGTGAAAGGGTGTGCAAAAAGGGTCAGCAACATTTGCATTGTTTGAGGAAACTTGCACGCTTCCAAATTGACCGAACCATAATGACAGTGTTTTATCGGGCTTTTATTGAATCTGTTTTATCCTTTTCTTTAGTGTCATGGTTTGGTCAGATAAAACTGAAACAGAGGAAATCCTGGGATCAGGTAGTTAGATGGTCCAGTCGTTTGCTTGGTGAGTCACAGCTGAGCCTGACATCCCTGTACACCAGACAAGTACAGAGGATGGCTACCTCCATTTTAAATGATGACTCCCACCCTTTGCACTGCAACTTTCAGCTTCTTCCCTCAAGACGGAGGTTTGCTGTCCCAAAAAGTAAAACCCAGCGCTACAAAAACAGCTTTGTTCCTGCTGCTGTCAAAGAGCTGAACAAGTTGTAACAATATATTGCACATAATTTAGGTACCTATTTATTAACTCCATTTTATATTTACTTATTTTTGTAGGATGTTATTTGGGTTCTAAATATTTTATTGGGTTTTAGACCTTTGAGTTTTTAACCTCTTTGACTAGTTTTTAACTTTTTAATATGACCCTTCTCTCTTACCTCTGGTTTTTCTCTCATCTCTTTGTCTTTATACTCTGATTGATGGAGCCTTGAGTATTTTTATCATGTTTATAGTCAGCTTCATGTGTGCCTGTGTTTGTGTCTATGTTGAATATAATTGTGGCTTGTAAATATGGATGTCACCAGACTGCAAAACAAATCTACCTATGGGTACAAATAAAGTAACCTGAACCTGTACTTTCTGTGGGATCTCCTTTGAATTTACACTGTATATACCCAAACTTCTGATGAGACCATGCATCTGCTGGTGGAAGCAAACTCCCACCATCCCTCAGTTAAGAGCAGCAAAAACACGTCCCGGAATATCAAAAAAATAAGTAATGATGGACATTTGGTCAGCTCTTCGCTGAAAAAGTTTCTCCATAAGAGTCTTGTTCAGGTGTTTCAGAGCCCGCTCATGTCATTGCTCATGTCTGCTGTCTTTGTCTCTGGTGTGTGTGTTCAGTCGGTTTTCTGTCAGCAAGGCTTCTGCTTTCTCTTTGCATCTCAGACTTTGAATTCCACAGTAACTCTGACTACACTGACATCTCTTTCACTCACTTCTGAAACTCCCTTCTCTTCCTCCTTCACAACAGGAAGTGCCTTTGAGGTGAAGCAGCACCCGTTCTTCACAGACCTGGACTGGAATGGCCTGCTGAGGCAGAAAGCCGAGTTCATCCCCCAGCTGGAGTCGGAGGACGATACCAGCTACTTTGACAGTATGTTCCCCGCCTGCCTTCTCATCTCATGTACTCGCACCATAATCGGCACACTAACTATCAGCTGTTTCTGTCTCAGCTCGCTCCGATCGATACCATCACGTGGATTCTGAGGAGGACGACACCAATGACGATGAACATGTGGAGCTACGGCAGTTCTCCTCCTGTTCTCCTCGATTCAGCAAGGTACAAGCTGATATCCAACAAACAAACTTCAATTCTGCCTTTGATAAGAACTCAGACCCATTTCCTGTTCATTTTGTTGAGATATGATCTAAGACATAGAGATATTGTTTGTGTAGGTGTATAGCAGCATGGAGCGTCTGTCCCTGCACGAGGAGAAGAGGACACCTCCTCCCACCAAACGCAGCCTCAGCGAAGAGGGCGGAGATCGCGTCGACAGCCTGAGTGGACTCAAGTCCAGAGATCGATCCTGGCTGGTGGGATCTCCGGAGATGTGAGTTCTAAGACAGAGACACCCATTTACTTGCATCTATTGTGTCCAGTTCTGTGTGTGATCATTCTTATCCATCCCATCTCTATAGCCTGAGGAAACGTCTGTCAGTCTCCGAGTCTTCCCATACGGAGAGTGACTCGAGTCCACCTCTGACCGTCCGCAGACGCTGCTGCTCTGCCATCATTGAGATGCCGCGTTTCGCCATCTCCTCAGAGGAGGAAGGAGGCCAAGGTAGGACTAAACAAAGGTCAGGAGCTTCATGGTTGTTTGGAGGAAATTGCCATCTTATCCCAAAATGACAAAAATACAACAGCTTTCTTTAGTCCAGTTCAGTTTTTATCCCCCATCAGTCGAAGACCAAAGGAGTCAAAGACCCTTCGGTACAAAATACATTGCATCTGGAAAGTCTTCACAGCGCTTCACTTTTTCCACATTTTGTTGTTACTGCCTTATTCTAAAATGGATTAAATTCATTTTTTTCCTCAAAATTCTACACACAATACCCCATAATGACAATGGGATTTATTTTTTTTTTAGATTTTTGCAAATTTATTAAAAATAAAAAAACCAAGAAATCACATGTACATAAGTATTTACAGCCTTTGCCATGAAGCTCAAAATTGAGCTCAGGTGCATCCTGTTTTTACTGATCATCCTTGAGATGTTTCTACAGCTTAACTGGAGTCCACCTGTGGTGAATTCAGTTGACTGGACATCATTTGGAAAGGCACACACCTGTCTATATAAGGTCCCACAGCTGACAGTGCATGTCAGAGCACAAGCCAAGCATGAAGTCAAAGGAATTGTTTGTAGACCTCCGAGACAGGATTGTCTTGAGGCACAAATCTGGGGAAGGATACAGAAAAATCTCTGCTACTTTGAGGTCCCAGTGAGCACAGTGGCCTCCATCATCCATAAATGGAAGACGTTCGGAACCACCAGGACTCTTCCTAGAGCTGGCTGGCCATCTAAACTGAGTGATCGGGGGAGAAGGGCCTTAGTCAGGGAGGTGAACAAGAACCTGATGGTCACTCTGTTGGAGCTCCAGTGTTTCTCTGTGGACAGAGGAGAACCTTCCAGAAGGGCAACCATCTCTGCAGCAATCCACCAATCAGGCCTGTATGGTAGAGTGGCCAGACAGAAGCCACTCCTTAGTAAAAGGCACATGGCAGCCCGCCTGGAGTTTACCAAAAGGCACCTGAAGGACTCTCAGACCATGAGAAACAAAATCCTCTTGTCTGATGAGACAAAGATTGAACTGTTTGGCGTAAATTCCAGGCATCATGTTTGGAGTAAACCAGGCACCGCTCATAACCAGGCCAATACCATACCTACAGTGAAGCATGGTGGTGGCAGCATCATGCTGTGGGGATGTTTTTCAGTGGCAGGAACTGGGGGACTGGTCAGGATAGAGGGAAAGATGAATGCAGCAATGTACATCCTGGATGAAAACCTTTTCCAGAGCACTCTTGACCTCAGACTGGGGTGACAGTTCATCTGTCAGCAGGACAACGATCCTAAGCACACAGCCAAAATATCAAAGGAGTGGCTTCAGGACAACTCTGTGAATGTCCTTGAGTGGCCCAGCCAGAGCCCAGACTTGGATCCAATTGAACATCTCTGGAGAGATCTGAAAATGGCTGTGTACCGACGCTTCCCATCCAACCTGATGGAGCTTGAGAGGTGCTACAAAGAGGAATGGGCGAAACTGCCCAAAGATAGGTGTGCCAAGCTTGTGGCATCATATTCAAAAAGACTTGAGGTTGTAATTGCTGCCAAAGGTGCATCAACAAAGTATTGAGCAAAGGCTGTGAATACAGTGATCCCTCACTTATCGCGGTTAATGGGTTTCAGAACTGACCACGAAAAGTGAAAAACCGCGAAGTAGCGTCACCCCTAATGACGTCACCCATAAATAATACGTACGTTCATTCTCTCACTCTCTCTCTCATATGATACGTGTGTGTGTAAGTGTACATACGTAGATGTAAATAAAGTGTACATAAATATGTTTTTAGAACTCTTTTATTCTTATAACAAGATACGTAACTCAAGATGAAAATGATTTACTGCACAGGTTAATGAGAGCTTTACTGCTCCTCAGGTGACGCCTCATCGTCAGGTGCTAGAGGCGCAGGATCGTCAAGGGCAGCTTCCGATAGAGCTGGAGAAGCTGCAGGAGGCGGCGTAGTGGCTCGACGGGAAGACTATTTCGCACAAAATGGCACAAGAGAACAGCAAAAAGTTCCACGCGGCGAGACTAAGCAACACGAGCAATAAAGAGCAATGAATGCGGTCTTCCTTCGCTGGGTATGGGCGCTCGGCAGTGAGAGAAGCTGGGTGAAACGTCTCGGCCAATCAGCTTGCGGGGTGAAACGTCTCGGCCAATCAGCTTGCGAGATTCCCGAGCTGAGCCAACACGAGAACAGCGAACAGAGAGGTGGATTTTGAGTTGTGCGGGCTCTCCGTGTTGATACCTGATGTTCTAATGTAGTCTCCCTGCCTTCTGCTAGCGCCTGCCCATTATTTCTCAATTTTGAATTTTTGATGAATATTTTTGAAAAATCCACAATGCACTGAGGGCGCGAAAGGTGAAGCGCGAAGTAGCGAGGGATCACTGTACTTATGTACATGTGATTTCTTAGTTTTTATTTTTAACAACTCTGCAAAAATCTCAAAAAAAACAAACTTTTTTCACGTCATTATGGGCTATTGTGTGTAGAATTTTGAGGAAAAAAATGAATTTAATCCATTTTGGAATAAGGCTGTAACATCATAAAATGTGGGAAAAGTGAAGCGCTCTGAATACTTTCCGGATGCACTGTATGTCATCCATCCATTCCACTTTTGTGAAATCAACTCCTCCTACAGTTTTGTTCTGATTGTTTTGAAACTTGGTACCATGGTTTGATATACACTGATGATGCACATATTAAATCAAAAATTAAATTAAATTAAATCACCCTTTATTGCCATTCAACTGTACAACCAATCATGTACAGTAGAACGAGATTGTGCTTTACCTGTCTACTGTGTTAGTCACACACACCCCAAGTGCAGAATTAGAGGGCCGCTGCCATGCAAGGCGCCGCCACAAATTTCCCTCCTCCATTCCATTATTGCTGAGCACCAAGCTGGATGGCAGGAAGTTCCACTTTTATATGGTCTTTGGCATGAACCGGCCGGGATTTGAACCCCTGCCTCCCGGGTGTGGGGCGGATGCTCTACCAACTGAGCCACCACTCCGGTAGTGGTGGTAGCCACCAGTCCGGTATTGCACTTTGGCTCCAACTGAGTGATTTTTGCAGGAGTTTTGGGGCAAAAGGTCAAAGGTCAAGGTTGACATTCCCCGTGCCCTACTACTATAGAAGGAGTAAAGCTAGGGTCACCAAATGTGGTACACAGGTTCACCCTGTGACCCTGAACTGTGATTGTCGTTTTGGGGTCAAAAGGTAAAAGGTCAATATTCCCTTTGCACTATTACTGTAGAACGAGTAAAGCTAGGGCCACCAAACTTCAACTGCCGTACAACTATGGGTTGTATACAGCTATTTTTGTTGTATATTCATGGATGGCAGGCTTATCATAATTTGGTTGTGCCCCAATAATAATATGGAAAAGTTGACAACTGCTCTCCTTCAATAACATATTGGGATCATCAAAGAAAACAGAGGTGGCCTCACTGGCCTCAGAGTGCTCTGGTCATATTAAACGTGGCTAAGTTTCAAACAGTGTGGTCAGTGCGTGAACACACACCACTCTGAAAGATGTTCTACTCGCAGATCTGTATTATATCACAGGGAGGGGATAACCTCATGTAGTCATCTCAGTCAGGCAGTCTGCCTATGAATGGCAGTCAAAGAAAGTTGGAAAATGGAGCTAAAACAACTTGTTCAGACAGAGCATACATAGAGGCCACTACAGATCTAAGTGGTACATTTAGGGTACCTTCTAAAGGGAAAATGAAGATAGATACAGTATCAGCAATAACAAAGATCCTGTGTCTGCATTGTTTGTCTCAATTGCAGCTGGTAGTCGTAAGAGCCCCAGCCTGCTGGGTCCCGGTGCAGTGAGGGGTCACCGCTGCGATGAACTGCCACTTGCCATCCCAGAGCTCCCAGTGGAGAGAGAACTGAAGCTGGATAAGTCCCCCACCACACCTGGCTCCACCCCCAGCCAGCAGAGCAGGGCCACCCTCACACGTCAGTACAAACACAGCAAACTACAAGTTTTACTTCTAAATATGTGGTTTACTCCTGATCTGGTTTACTGTCTTTGAGGACACTAATGGACTTGTTTTAACGCTGCAGTAGGCTAAAGTCAGAGAAATCTGAAAAACTGCCTGAAATTTGGATTATTTTGATTCACAAAATGTCTTTCTAAGACACTTTTCTGCTACTGTTAGCCTTCCTAAACAGTTACCTATTACTGAGCTGGTGAAAAAGAGTTAAAGTCAGAGCCTTACTGTATAAAGACCTATTCAGTGCATTCTTTATGCATTATGAATTGTGTTCATGAAAATACAGAAAAAGAAGCTATGGCTTGAGGGTGAAGAAGGTAGTGGTTATTAAAGCATTTTAGTACATCAGCTTGGGTAGATTGGCTCCTCTTCTCTTCTTGAGAAGAGGAATGAAAGTCAGTAGAAGCAAGACAGAATAGATGAGAGTGAATGAGAGGGAAGCAGGTGCAATGGTGAAAATGGAAAGAGTAGCGGTAGTGAAAGTAGATGAGTTTAAATACCTGGGGTAAACCATCCAAAGCAATGGAAAATGCACAAAAGAGGTGAAGAAGAGTGCAGGCAGGGTGGGGTGGGTGGAGGTGAGTGTCAGGGGTGATTTGTGACAGAAGGGTAGCAGCAAGAGTGAAAGGGAAGATTTACAAGATGGTAGTGAGACTTGCTATGATGAATGGTTTGGATATGGTGGCGCTGACAAAAAGACAGGAGATGGAGCTGGAGGTGGCAGAGTTGAGGATGCTAAGATTTTCAATGGGCGTGACTAGGAGGGACAAGATTAAAAATGAGTATATCAGTGGGGCAACTCAGGTTGAGCGATTTGGAGACAAAGTAAGAGAGGCAAGGCTGAGATGGTTTGGACATGTGCAGAGGAGGGACCATTGATATATTGGACAAAGGATGTTGAAGATGGAGCTGCCAGGCAGGAGGAAAAGAGGAAGACCACAGAGAAGATTGATGGATGTAGTGAAGGAGGACATGGAGAGGGTTGGTGTTACAGAGGAAGATGAAGGGATAGGGTGAGATGGAGGCAGATGTTCTGCTGTGGAGACTCCTACAAGGAGCAGCCGGAAGATGAATAAGAAGATTAGCTTGGGTGTGTAGACTTTCTTTTTTCCACATAACTCACATTCTGACAGATTTATATGAACAGTAAATTGTGATGGTAGAACGTGACATTTATTTCTCTTTGATGCGTGTGTCTGTTGCATGTTGGAATCTAAAAGGTATTGGGGGTGTGGCTATAAGAAGCTAAATGCTATTTTTCCAGCAGTAATGCAGTTCCTAGTTCATGTCATGTAAGTGATGGCTCCTCAGGTGGAGGGATATATCCAGAATAAGATGGAGCCGGCTTGTGTCTGTGGTGCTGGTTGTCTGCTGTATGCCTGTTCAGTTGAGTCCCTCCATCTGTGCCAGAAACACCTCAGACAGCCAGCTTGGACTGATTGATTAGAGACATGATTTGAGCGCTGTACAAACTGTTCAAGAAGCAGTTAAACCAGAGCTTTCCTTTCTTTGCTGCCTTTACTTTGAAGCTACAGCCTTGGAATATTCTAGCTTTGAAGCCAGCACATTTCAGCACTTCAGCCTTCATTTAGCATTTCAGCCAGCAGCATTCACACAGCACTTTTTAGGAAGTGCAAAATTTCTTGTTCCTACTGTGTGCTACATGTGAGAACGGACACCTGTTGACAGTTTCTCCCAGATTTGACAAAACCTTCATCTGACCGCGTCTTTTCTGCTTTAATTCCTCCATCTTCTCCTTGCAGCGAGCAGCCCCGGTGACGTGTGTGAACGTCCCAACGGCAGTAATGGCGTCAGCAGCGGAGGGGCCAAAGTGGCGGGAGAGAGCGATTCTTCATCCATTCCGAAAGCCATCAGTGACCTGGCGGCTCGCAGGGCTCGCCATCGCCTGCTGTCTGGAGATTCAGACAAGCACGCCACGACTCCGAGCACCAGGCCGCTCAACAAAGTCATTAAATCAGCCTCCGCCACCACTCTGTCGCTGATGATCCCTTCAGGTTATTACCCACAGTTTTTCTCACTAACTTTGCATCAGCATTAAAATAACTCTCAACCTCTGGCCTGTCTCTAGACCACCATGGAGCCTCCCCATTGGCCAGCCCGATGTCCCCCCACTCGCTGTCATCCAACCCTTCGTCACGGGACTCCTCTCCTAGCAGAGACCTGTCCCTGTCTCCTGCCGTCAGCCACGTCAAACCCGCCATAGTCATACATCGGGCGGGTAAGAAGTACGGCTTCACCCTGAGAGCTATCCGAGTCTACATGGGCGACTCTGACATCTACACCGTGCATCACATGGTCTGGGTGGGTAACACAGCAGATTTACTGCACCACATCTGTAGGTGTCTTCAGCTCCAGAAAAAGCTGACAGATTCATATGTAGAGAGATTGAGGAAATTGATGGGAAAAAGAGAATAGTTTCATATTTGATATAGAAAATGCTGATTACTAATCCTGGTGGGTGTGTAAGTCACCTTCATTTTAAGATAAGGCTCAAAGAGTTCCTGCTGCTCCATGCAGATTGTTTTGATTGTTCTTTTCGTAGCAGAGGTTCCCAACCCCTTGATCTGGTTGTGGTCAAGCCAGGATCCTTAATATTAACAGAAGATGGCAGCAAACATCAAGAGAACAGGGGCCCAGCTCCTAACACTCATTGTCCTCTAATCTTTTGTTTGCCCTCAGCATGTGGAGGAGGGGGGGCCGGCCCATGAGGCAGGCCTACGGGAGGGCGACCTAATCACCCACGTCAACGGCGAGCCAGTCCACGGTCTGGTTCACACAGAGGTGGTGGAGCTCATACTGAAGGTAAAAGTGCTGCCAGTCTTTTGTCCTTTCTTCTCAGTGTACAGCAGCTGCTCTTTTATGAGAGGTGTTTGAGATGAAAATGAAGGTGAAATGTGGAAGAAAAGCCTTTGCAGCGCTGCCCTTGAGCTGCTGTAAAAATGCAACTTCTAAATGAATACTACATACCCCCCATGGATCGGCACCTTATTATGGTGGAGGGGTTTGGGTGCCCTGTTGGTCCCAGGAGCTATGTTGTCAGGGCAACTTGCACCTCGTAGGGTCTCCCATGGCAAAGTGGTCCAGTAGATACCCGAGAGTCGACAGACGAGTTTCTGCCCATTGGACCCTCCCAGGCTCAGCCCAAATGAGCCACATGGGTCCGTCCTCCAGGGGGCTCACCACTTACAGGATCATGGTGCTATGTGGATCAAGCAGAAGTTTAGTTTCTCTACTTAGACTGATGCCCCTGCATCCCAGACCCCCAGATAAGTGGTAGACAGTGGACAGAGAGATCCCACTTGTGCCTAAAGCACAGGTGTTAATGTTAAGGTCTGGGGGCTGGGTATAGCCCACTTTAGATTTCCTCTGGCCCACTGATAAATTTGAGACTTTTCCCTCCGGTCTCGTAAACTTGCAACTTTTTTTTCCTGCTTTTGAATATTTTTGGACTTTTTCCACCCATCCATCCATTGTTTTTTCTAATTGTTTCTGGTCGTGTGGGGGGGGGGGGGGGGGACAGATCGCCAGTCCATCACAGGGCCAACAGAGAGACACAGACAACCTGAGGACAATTTAGAATCCCCAGTTGATGCTAATTAACCCAACCTGCATGTCTTTGGCCTGTGGGAGGAAACCAGAGTACCCGGAGAAAACCCACACAGACACAGGGAGAACATGCAAAGTCCACATAGAAAGGTGCTACCCACAGCACTTTTTCACTCTTTCTTGTAACTTTGCAACATTTTTCTCCAGTCTTGTAAATTTGCGACCCCTCTCCTCAGTTTGCACCTTTTTTTTTTCCTAAAAGCATGCTAGCTTTTTTTTGTTGGCGTGTTTGTTTTTTGTCTTTTTAGATTTAAGTAACAGTACTTTTTCACTTTAAAAAGTGACAATATATGAACAGCCACCCCCTGGCTTTATTCATTACCCTCTTGTTGGCCCCAGTGAGCTTGAATTTACACCCCAGGCCTAAAATACTAAAAACCTGTTTCTTCTATTGTACACAATGACAGAGTGGTGCCAAAGTGTCCATCTCTGCCACCCCGTTTGAGAACACATCCATCAAAATTGGCCCCGCACGAAAGACGAGCCACAAATCCAAGATGGCGAGACGCAACAAGAAGACCAAGAGCAAGGAGGGGCAGGACAGGTAAAGCATTCAGAGGAGGGACGCAGCACAACGTGCCCAGTTCAGGATAAGATTTTGAGCAGGTAATTGTGTTTACTCTGGCAGTAAGAAGAGGACGTCTCTGTTCAGGAAGATCACCAAGCAGGCGTCTCTGCTGCACACCAGCCGCAGCCTTTCCTCTTTAAATCGCTCCCTCTCGTCGGGGGAGAGTGGCCCAGGCTCACCAACCCACAACCTGTCACCACGGAGCCCCACACAGGGCTACAGGTCCACACCAGACTCCACCCACTCAGGTGAGACACACCTGTACTGTCATTACTGCTTATTACTAGATTGGATGTTTTCAGTCAGCTGTTGAATATTTTTAACACATATGTGACTTCTCATTTAATAAAAAAAAATACTTAAAGGTGCTTTATTATTTATTTTCCAGGCGTTAATTTAAAGTTTTGACATCTTCAGGGACAAATACACATATCTGTGGAACCTAGAAGGCATCTGCTCATTAATATTAATGAGCCCCTAATCTGATTGGGTGAAAGTGTTTTGAATCAAAGCAACGAGGCGTAGCCTATAGCTGAGATGGAGTTTAACAGCCAGTAAGACTGTGATTGTCAAGTACTGAAGGCTGGGCTTTGTCCTTTGTGACATCACAAAACCCAGGACGTGTAATCCACTTTTAAGAGTTTAACTGAATAAAAGTGACGTGTACGTCTTCTCAGTGTGAGTGTTTTAATATTTTAGCAGTATACATGCGAGGTACAGATGTATTTTTTAAAATACTGCAATACTGCACTGTATCAGTTTCCTCACCCCTCCTCAAGACTACAGATTTTACCCTTCAGAGCAGCACTATGTAACTTTCTTGTTCTGGGTAGGAAGACTGAAAAGACTACAGTGTTCTACCAATGTTCAGCTACATGGCAACTATGACCTCAGTCCTGACAGCCAATCACATGGTGCCTATGGTTGGTGGCTACAGCTGAGCCCTGTGATTGGCTGTTCAGACAGAGGTCATAGTCACTATAGTTGTAGTCCTACCAAGAACAGAGCTGTAGTAGACAATGTGGGCCCACTCCAGCTGTGGTGCAAGTGGCATTCACCCGGTCAGATGTTGATGCACCATCAAAACAACCTTGGAAACTTTATGTTAAGGCTAAACTCTGACAGAGTGTGGCTTTAACACCTAGCTGCTAACATGGTCAGTATGTGTGGATTCAGGCTAGATTTTTCCACAGTAGTGTGAATGATGTGATGTCCATACTGGAACCCAAATAGTTACCGTCATCAACCACATGTCATCCTCTACACATCACCAACCACAGGCTACTAGCAAACGTTGGGTAAACCCAAAGACATTTCCCAGCTCAACAGAAGTTCCACAGCAGAGTGATGTGGTTTAACTAGTCTCTTACCAGCACTGACATTGCAGCCAAAGCTAAAAAAAAATAGCCTGAAAAAGACAGTTTTATCTGATGAAGCTTTTATGGACAAATGGAAATTTTACCAACGTTGTTCAGAAACTGTGATGATCAAAAGCATTTTCCAAGTTAGTAGTCAGCTAGAGTCTTGAGGAGGGGTGGGGGAAGTTGATACAGTGCAGTATTGCAATACTTTATGTCAGCGCTATTGTATCCGTAAGAGACAGCAGTATTGTGATATTTTAGGTAAAGTATTAGTAAAAGCTGCAGCTATGAACTCGGCTTTTTGGGCAGTGGAGTAGTAAAACCAGTTGACTTTTCAGTCCAGTAGATGGTGCTAAATGCTCCCTGTCAGGTTAGGTCAGCACAGCAGTGACTCATGAGAAGACAAAGATGGTGGTGGTGATAATGTGATATCATGGCAGCAGTGCGGGGGCAATCTTGGGTCTCAGGGCCTCTGCAGAGTCCTGCCTTCACTGTTGGAGTAGACAGCTCAACAGTTTTATTAGGTGAAGCAGACAACAGTCGACTACAGCTGCAAAAACATCCCTGACTGAACCATGTTGAAGTGTTTCAGTTCAGTTTTTTTAATAATGATTATTTTTGTCTCCCTGAAAATTAAGATGGAATATATGAGAACAAAACCAAACAATCAGTATCAGCCATCATCCAGCTTATTACTTTAATTATTGGGGTCATCATCAGCCCAAAATTTCACATTTGAAACATCCCTAGTTGTTTTCTGTAGTAATGGAAATAAACCAGATACGTAACTAGCCATTGATAATTTACCTACTTATGATGATGTGGCAACAGTAGCTCAGTCACTGTCAAAGTCATGTGGTAATTCGTTATTGTGAAAATATTTGGATATACAGCATACAGTATATACAGTATATAACATACCAGAGTCCAATGTGACAATGCAGTGGTTAGCGCTGTTGCCTCACAGCTAGAAGGTTCCAGGTTCCTATCCCCTGACAGCCTGTGTGGGTTTACTCCTGTTTCCTCCCACAATCCAAAGACAGGCATGTTAGGCTAACTGGTGACTCTAAATTGCCCCCAGGTATCTGTCCCAGATAGGCTTTAGAACAGAGGGTTAGTGTAGCTGCTAGTTAAGCTCTCTGAGTGGTCTTTGTGACTAGAAAAAGCTCCACATAAGTACAGGTGTCACTCAGTTTTTTTTCTTTTAATAGCTCTTGATTTTATCTGAAGCCCATTTCAAGATCCCTCGTAATAATTCTTCCATCACTGTCCCCTCTCAGTTGGTGGAAACTCCTCTCAGAGCAGCTCTCCCAGCTCCAGTGTCCCTAACTCCCCAGCCAGCTCCAGCCACATCCGGCCCAGCTCCCTGCATGGCCTCGCTCCAAAGCTCCAGCGCCAGTACCGCTCCCCCCGGCGCAAGTCTGCTGGCAATATCCCCCTCTCTCCTCTGGCCCGCACGCCCTCACCCACGCCTCAGAGCAGCTCCCCTCAGCGCTCTCCCTCACCGCTGCCCAGCCACTCTCTGAGCCAGTCCGCCGTGGGTCAGTCGTTCCCCGTCAAGCTCCACTCCTCCCCTCCCCTGGTGAGGCAGATATCCAGGCCCAAGAGCACAGAGCCTCCACGCTCCCCCCTCCTGAAGAGGGTGCAGTCAGCCGAGAAGCTGGCAGCATCCCACTCCCCTTCACTGCCTTCTGCAGCAGCTACAGACAAGAAGATGGCCGTGGGAGTGACTGTGGGGAGCCGCAAACACAGTCTGGACATCTCCCACTCAGATTTTAAGAAGGAGATTCTGCAGAGGGAGCCAAGCTTACAGAGCCTACAGGTACGACTTCCCAGTGACCTGAACAGTTCTGAGACGGTCATGCATCTCACTCACGCAGCGCAGTGTTTGCCACGGTATGGTGTAGGGGGCAGATTCAAGCCTAGCAGAGACAACAGAGGAATCCAGAAAAGCAGCAGCTCTTTGTTTGACAGACGGCTTGTAGACTGTCTACACGGCGTCCACGCGTCCTTGAAAGATCTGACAAAGCCTGGGGTTCTCACAGTTAAAACCTTCATTAGCCATAAAAAATACAAGAATTCCAAAACCTGCATTTCTAGGGTCTTAAAAATGCCACTTATGGTAAACATGACAGCTTTCTTATATTTAGGGGTTGAAATCCTCATAAATTTAGTGAATTTGTAGTTACTGCTTTACATTTTTCCATCAAGTAAAATAATTGTAATGCAGCAGCCTTCATTTGACATAAATTTGTAAAGTTTACACATTAATTTGCAACTTTTTTCTTAACAATTTGGGACATTTTTTTCTTGTAAATGAACTTTTTTCCTCAAATTTTCAATGTATTTCTTGTGACTTTGGAAAGAAAATTCTGTAAATCTGCAATTTTTTGGTGGCTTTGCAACTTCTTTTCCTCAAAAATGATTAGATCATTGAATTCTGCATCTTTTTTTCAAAATTTGCTTCTTTTTCGCATAAATGTGAGTTTTTCTTATAAATTTGGGATATTTCACTTGTAAATTTGCAGCGTTTGCCATAAATTTGCACACACAAAAATGTTGAAAGATCCTTTTTAATAAATTTGCTACTTTTTTAAAATTCATTGTAGATTTGCAACTTTTTTCTTATAAATTTGGGACATACATCATATCTCATAAATGTGCAACTTTTTGTATGTTTCTGATTTTTTTCTCATAAATTTGCATTTTTTTCTTGTAAATTTGCTGCTTTTTTAATATGAATTTCCAACTCTTGTACATTTTTCATGTACACACCCTCCTCACCCACAGAGCCATCAACATTGCAGGCGACACCTCCCACCCCTCACACTCCCTCTTCAGCCCCCTGTCCTCAGGGAAAAGGTACTGGAGCCTCCGGGCCCGCTCCACAAGACTGCTAAACAGCTTTGTTCACCAGGCCCTCAGGACCCTGAACTCTGCCCCCACCTGGACCGTAACACACTCACCCACACAATAACTACCTCAGCTGTTGGCACAGCAAGACTGACACACCAACAGTAACACATCTGCTGCTGTATGTCTCTGCACCTCACTGCAACCATTTGCACAAATGCCATACCTGCTGCTGTCTGTTATTGCAATACTGATCATGTGCAGTCCTATCTGTTACTGTCTGCACCTACACTACCGCATTGAACTTGCAGTTATGGGTACTATGGCTCCACTTTTTCTGTACTGTATATAGGATTGCTGGGTTTTATTGTTTCTTTATTTGCACTACAGGTAGCATTACTGTACATAGACTGCTGTTGTTTTTCATCCTTATTCCTTTTTTATATATTGCACACATCACTAAGAGAGAGAGAAACAGCATTTCAGTTCTCTTGTATGTCCTGTAATGTATAGAAGTATTGACAAATAAAAATCTGAATTTTGAATCTTTGAATTTTTGGCCATTTTTTCTCATAAATTTGCAAATTTTTCCCATAAATGTGCACCTTTTTTCTTGCAAATTTGGGACATTATTTCTTTTAAATCTGCAGCATTTTTCATGAATTGCAACTTTTTTCTTTCAAATTTGTACATTAATGTATTACGTTCTATTTTAAATTTGTGACTTTTTTTCTGACAAATTTTGAACTTTTTTCTATAAATTTGCAATTTGGTTCCCTATAAAGTTGCAGTTTTCTTGTAAATGAGCAAAGTAAAGTTGGTACATTTTTCCTTTAAATTTGCAAGTTTCTTTCTAGTAAATCTGCAGCTTTTTTCTTGTAAGTTTGTGACTTTTTCTCATAACTTTGCTTTTTTGATGTAAATGTGCTACTTTTTGTGTAAATTTGCAACATTCTGCTCATCAATTATCTTGTAAATTTGCCATTTTTTTCATGTAAGTTTGCGTCTTTTTCCTTCTTTTTGACTTTTTCTCTTTTATTTCCTGTTGAGCTGTTGGTTGTGGTTCTGGGGTGTAGGCAGTCATGTCAGGTACGTGAATAACTTCATTGTCTAGAAGCAACATCAATTCTGGGGCAGTTAAAATTTGTGAGCTGCATTAATGACCTTCAGTAACATCACTTCCAGTACATAATTGGACAGGGCTAATTGTGAGGTGGTCATGTATGTTCTGATTTTTTGTAAACACAAGTTATGTTTCACCAAGTTGCCTTTTAAAAAGTGTCTAATTTAACTGATTCCTGGAATATCTTTGTGTCTGACCCGCAGGAGTCAGCCAGTGAGGCTCTGCTGTCCTCAGGCCGCAGCGTAGAGAAGGGCAGTCTGCAGAAACACTCCTCCACATCCAGGAAGTTAGGCCGTCAGGAAGGCGATGGTGCCCTTGGTGCTGTGTCCACTTCACTGGGTCTCGCCCCTGGGAAGAGCAAACTGAAGGACAAGCTTTCGGCCATCCGTCAGGACAGAGCCGAACGCAGGGAGTCGCTGCAGAAGCAAGACGCCATCCACGAGGTGGATTCCTCTGAAGATGAGACAGATGAAGGCTCAGAGGACAGCCAGGATGGGCGCAGGGGGACCACCTTCACCCCGCCTCCCCTGCTGAGGCCCACCACTGTAAGAACAGGCCCCGGGGGCACACTGCCCTCCCTATGCCTCTCCCCCTGCACCCCCCATGCCACATTCACTCACACAGGACCCTCTCATGTTGGCAGGCCCACACCCTCAAACACTCTCCCCTCCCTTGTGGAGGCAAAGCCCACTCAGTGCACCTCCTCTGCAGGACAAAAGAATGGGAACGCTGCCTCATCCACAGAAGAAGGCACAAGGCAGGAGAAGAAAGTTCTAGAGACGAGCAGCACCACAAAACCCACTCAGGGTCCTCTTCCATTTTCCACTCCAGGCAGTGCATTCATCTCAGTCAGCAAAGACACTTTTCTCAAGCCAGCTCCTCCACAAGACACCAAGAGGCCAAAGGAGGAGATTGTGCCCTTGCAGCCTAGACCAGATGGCCAGACCCAGGATAGCCCCAGGACCACAACAGCCACATCTACAACCACCACAGCCAGCACCATAGACTCCAGAACCGCGACAGTAGGTACTGCAGAGTGCCGAGCTGCTGACAGCCGGGAGACTACCCGCACCTCCTGCTCCTCTCCAGGCATCCCCAAGGAGAAGAAGGAGGCTGACAACTGGAGACTGTGTGCAGCTGCTGCAGGTTTGAGCACCTCGTCCGCATCCACCCCCAGCTCGGGTTCCCCAGTCCCACCCACTGAGAGTGGGGTGGAAAAAGTGGTGTCCCAGCTGGCAACGGTCGCTAAGAGTGTTCTGGCTCCTGTCAAACTCGGCCCAAAGGATCAGAAACCATCCAAAGCTGGAACCCCAGATGTCCCACCCTCTGACCCCATTCTCTGCCCTTCTAAACAGGTTGTGCACCCTCAGTTACCTCACCTTTCCCCAGCCAGGCAGAAGAATGAGCGTCTTGCTTCCCCAACCACCTCACAGAGGCCGGCCAAAGCATCAACCCCGAAAGACAGAGCAGTCCCACTGACATCATCCTGCAAGGACGTCCCAGAGAGGCCCACATCAGGATCCGGGTGTGCAGGTAGAGACGCCGCTGCCACCGCCGCGCCCACTCCCGCTCAGCGACTGGGCAGTGCAGGTGCAGCTGCTCAACCCACTCCCAGCACATCCCCATCTGTTCCTGCTGCATCTGAGCCGCAGCGCAAGACACACAACCCCCAGAGCGCCACTGCCACCCCCGCTACTAGCACTGCATCTGCCTCTTCACAAGACAAAACTTCCGGCAGGAAGACGTAGCAGCAACACACAGGAGTACCTGAACACAAGTGTGCGGATACCATGGCTCAGTGCTGGCTCCAGGTTTTTAACTTCCACAAACTGCATGTCGGGAATAAGACTGTTTTAGCACTGTCGCACTACATCAGACTTTCAGAGCAGTGGAAGAGGTGCAGGGGAGATTTGACCAAGGCACGGACAGATGTGCTCCCTTCTGTGCTCTGACCGTCTTAGATGACCTGCTACACAAAGGGGAGGCGTTTCTTTATGTTTGTGCATACGTGTCAGGGGCTAGAAATGTGAAGAGAGGAGTGGTCCGCAAACACAGAAACACACACCTGTTCTTCAGAGATTGGAACGTACCTTAGTGTGCTCACCCCCTAAAGATTCTATCTCAGCAATAAAGTTACGCTTGCTTGTTGCAATTTGTGTAAATGCATTAGTGTTTTTATTAGAGCTGAATCTGCATCGTCACTGTAAACTCAGCAGCCAGCTTGCAGCGCCAATTAGATTCCCCTCCGGCTGTAGTCCCTGGTGGGCGACACCACGAGTCTTCGGTGCTCCGGCTGTACTCCAGCCTTTTGAATGTCCTTTGAACCTTGATGTTTTTACCACACAGCCAGCTGTTGATTTCACTGTCAGTCATTTCACGCCATACATCTTACTTCGGGCGATTTACTTGAGGAGCCGAAGCATACAGCCACACAGCAGTTTTACCACGCAGGAAGAGCCCCCAGCTTTGTTTTTAGTGCTTTAGCTGCCAATATAAATGAAATAAAATGTTCCAGCAGCCCTTTGCAAAATTACAAAAATGATTTTTATGTATCTGACAAAGATTGCTTATTCATAGGAAAATGTTTAAAATTTATTTTAAAAAAAAGTCTCAGATTGTCTGGAAAGCTTCAAATTTATGAAAGAAAATGACAGATTTACACAAAAAAACACTCCAAATTTATAATGCAAGGCACATTGATAAAAACCAATGCTGATGCAGACCAGGATGAGAAAAACTGTTCAGAATATTTGGATATTTATTCTGAATAGGTATGAGGTATGAGAAGAAAACACAAACACCATAAGTTTTCTGGCCCTGATATATCGCCGTTTCCTTGTGTTTCGGGACATAATCCACCAAGATTTCAGCCGGTCGTGCTGCTTCTGTCTCGCTCTTGTCAGTCAGCAGCCTCTGTGTGGAGGCGGAGGCCATGCGCACACACCGGGGACAGCGAGAGAAAGTGAAGCTGTTTACCCTTATGTGTACGACGTGCGCTCAACATTTCACCACATAGCGGCTATCTAAGGATCCCTACCTGAAAAAACAACTAAAAATAAACCATAAGAGCCGTAAAGCTTAAGTGTTTATAATGTTGTTCTCTATTGGGCCGCCTCAGAGACCATGAACAAACAACACTTACTGATGACGTAAAACCACATGTTGATCATCTTTGGCGACATGTAAACAGTAGTGGCTGAGCTAAAAACAGCATGAGCGCTTCACTGATCGTAGCTAAGTTTCCCTGACGGCTGCACAATTCCAGAAAATGTGGAAGGATAAGTGGAAAACCAAGTTCTAAAGCTCTGGAGGGGAACATGTGGAGTTGAAGCTGAATGAGGGAGGAGAGCCCAGTAAAGTCAGTGAGCTGGGATGTCGCTTATATTTAAAAACAGTTGGAAGCAAAACTGTCAATACAACTAACCCAAAAATGTATTAGTCAGACATGCAGAGCCTCAGTTTCCCTACGGTTTGGTATCAGGGAGCCTTTGACCATCAATGCACATATAAACTTGACAGTGAGAGTTACAGCCAAACACATGCAGCCACTTATTTATCTGGTTTTCCACATTTCACTTCCAGTGTTTAATATTGTTAATAACAATTCATGTACATGGATTGTTATTATTATATCACTATATCCTGGCCATCAAATGGTCTTTATGACATCAACATTAATATCATTTATCGTGATAATTTCTGGAAAAAAATAGCATCTGGCGTAATCTGTTAGGTCTAACTCTGAATTGCCTCATAAAATATTCAGAGCCCCAAAACTGATAATCAGGACAGTCCTGTTAAAAGGTGGTTTTACATCAAAGTTCAAGGAATAAATTATGTCTCAGTTCATTTATGATCAAATTTCTGTTTGCAGTTTGTGTCCATCCCCTTACCCTGCTATCACGCTTTACGTCATGTCAGGAAGACCACTGTGAAAGTCCTAGGCTCCAGACTTCCTGTTGTGGGGCTGTAGAAGTATAATCTACATCCGTAACTTTGAAGGAAGATACTTATAGATTAATTTTGAAAGATGGCACACTCGTCCTCCTTTCAAACGTCACAGCTGCTAAACCAGTTGTCTGCAGCACTTGACTAGCGTAGCTTAGCCTCCTGCTTTTACCACAACAGTTTAGAAGTACCATATGTAACAGAAGAGCTAAGGATTTGAGCACATGCCTGATTTCAGTAACTCTACATTTTTAAAGCGAGTTGATTATAGTCAGGATTGGATGATTTAGAAGAAGGACCAACAGGCAGGCAGAGACAGCTGTGTTGTGCTGGACCACCTCCTTCCTATTTCTACCCCCACCCAAGCCTCTGAAGGCTGCACCACTTTTTCATTTTGGTATCTGGACCAAGTTGCTGTGGTAACCCTGTAAAGTCCTCTCACTTCACTGTGTGTGTAGCGCGTGCAAATGAGGGAGAGTGTGTCACTGCATGGGGATTAGTGTATATATCCAAGATTATATTTAAGTTCTGTTGTGCGTTCTGCCCCAAGTCTGTTTGTGTGTGTTCTACCTGCCCGTGAGAGTTAATTTTTCAGGGTTTTTTTGTATGTGTCTGTGGAGTCAAAGGAAGCCCACAGAGATGTTTGACCAGCGTGGGTTGGAGGTCAGTGCTTGTACACCTGGTAAAACTACCTTTTCCAACAAATTCTCCTTAAAGATGACTTTAATGTCTATGATGTACCTACGCTTCGGACAAGTGTATTTCTGCTTCATTTGCATCTACTATTTGACCAAGCATTTGACACATGCACATAACCATCATCTGCAGTTTCACCCCTGCCCCATTTATGTCACACAAGGCTCACACTCAAGCAGATACAAAAAGCATAAAGCCAGCTAGTTTTGAATTTCAAGGTTTTTTTTTGGGGGGGGGGGCATAATTTCAACATTCTTTTAAGTGTTTTTTACTGGGTGGGTGGGATATGTTCTTAAAAGCTATAATTACTTTCAGCCTTCACAGATTAAACACAACTCTCCTCTTCAAGGCTTTTTTGGGGGCTAAATAAAGACCGATTTAGCCCAACAAACCAAATCTGGTTGCTCGTGTTGCGGTGAGTTCTGTTGCTAAATCCCTGTTAGCGTGTTTCTACTGTGTTGTCCCCGTAGTCTCTCCATTTCGCTGTGCTTAAATTGGTTTGTTTGACTGTTCAAGTGATCCAAAACCCGACACCCACATGGCTCCTGTGCTGTGTTCAGGTGGGGTTTTTTATGAGCTTCTCTGAGCTCACATGCTGAGGACACTGATGACTGTGGCAGATCTCTGTAATATGTTTACATGTCATTTCTTTCTTTGTGGTGTTGGTTTGTTTTTGTTTGGTTTTTTTTTGTCAGTAGAACTTGCTGCCTGTAGCAGTCAGACCTCTTCTAACAGGCAACACAGGATGGTCACCTCCCGATGATCTTGTGGTGTTATTGTATCGTGTAAAGCAGTGGGATAGATTCCCCTCTGCACGCACCATCAGCTCCATGTGTGGCACAGATCGGCAGCGTGCAGAGGAGGCTGCTCCCTTCCTGGGATTTCAGCTCCTTATACTTTGGGAGCTGATGAGTTCCTGCTCTCGTGGCATCAGACTTGAACAATTTTTTTTTTTGGTAGATTGTGTGACCACATTGGATGTCATTTGTTATGCCTTATCATACGATGTGAAGATTGTTGCACAAGCAGAAGCAGAGACTGTTCTGCAGGTCAGATGTTGGTGTGAGTCTGGACAGATTTGTGAGGATGGGTTAAGTTTGTGAGCAGAAAAATGTTTTGTCTGTAGATTTACATAAGCAACAAACTAAGTAGTTTGGTGGCTGTTTTACGTTTTTGCCCATTTCTAGGGTAATTTAGGACTAGTCCTTCAAAATGTATCCAAATGTTCAAAACCAAACTCTAGCAAAGCTTTTCAATATTTGTTCTGTTTATAATAAAGGGGTTTTAGCTATTTTTAATTGCTTAAAATAAACTTTGACATAAAATATGGATTTTGTGTGAGCAGCATCAAAACAGTTGTTTGAATGAATAAATATCTGAGTACAAAATAAATTTTGTTTGTAGATTTATATCATCAATAAAATATAGTTGGAGTTTGTATTTAAGATGGGAATTGCCAGAGACCCCACAATCCATATTACCATCATATTAGAGTAAAATATTATCACTAAGTATTATATTAATTTCATATATAGTCATTATCATATAAACACACAATTTTCCATGTTTGTTGTGCAGTTAGTACCAACTGTTTGAGATCTTAGTAAATCAGGCCCGGAGTGTGGACGGCCCTTAAACTTTCATTTTGGGAGTGAGCACGCAGTGCTGTGCAAAACAGGTTTGTCCTCTCATTTAAACACCAGCATATTAGTATTACTCCTTAGACTGTGCACCCTGTCTATTAAAGGCAAGGAGACACTGTGACTAGTTTATTGTGTGTTAAGCCCAAAACACATTTCTGAATAATTAAGAGCATTTGGACAACCTATTTGCATTTTACGCCAGCACAGAATGTTTCTTCCATCTCTGAGAGAGTAAAATGGACTTGGATGGATTCCATAAATGCACTTTAGACAATAGACTGTTGACTAGATAGTCATAATATGGCCCTTTGACTAGATGGTGCTAAGCAGGGGCTCAGCCCCCTTTGCTTTAGATAAAATTATGAGAAAATTATAATTTGCAGAAAAAAAATAAACTCATATCATTTTACTCTTTGGTTTGATTTGTTTTTGTAAGATTTAGCAGTTTTAAGAGTCCCCAGAACTCAGCAAAACAACACTGAATATGTGTAAATGGGCAGAATTTCATATCTGTCCATGTGTGGGTGACAGCTGTAAGACCCGCCCTCATGGCAGTTCGCTGCATATATGGGCAAATTGCCATGAATCAGCCCACAGGCTGTCTGCAGTTCCTTGAAAACTCTTAAAAAGTATTAACTTAAATGATCCACAATCAATTATTGATAAAAAATTATAAATAACCTTAAATTCCTGCTCCTACTGGAGTCATTTTTTCACCTCCATGTCTGCTTAGTAAAATACATTAATTAATTAAAAGAAAACAATTTAAAAAGACAACTTTGAAATAATTGGAAAGTAACAGTCTCTCTGGATTTCTGGGCAGTGGGCAAAAAATATACAGAAATTAGACTACTTCTTCATCCGGTTGTTGTAGACCACTTAGCCAATACCATCGTGAACCATCATCACGTGAACCATCGTAACCATTGTCTGGTTAGGTCAGCACAGCAAGTTACTTGTTAGATATAACCAGGAGTTGGACAAGACAATGATGTGGGATGGGAACTCACAATAAATACTTAACACAGTACTTACCGTATCACAAGATTGTAATAATATTGTATCATGGCTCAAGTCTAAAGATAATATCACATCATGGGACCCCTGGCGTCCCGCCTCTACCATATGTGACATATATGTTTATAACTTAATGGAAATGTCACTATAAAATAAATGTTTCAGGAAAGTTCAAAACCTCGTTTCTTACACCTGTAAGGAACCACAGCAAAAATTCTGTCTTCCTAACAAAAACAACATGGATAGTATGTGCCAATCAAATTTTTGTATTGGAGACCTGTAATCTAAAAAAGAACTTGCTTTTGCTTGATGATTTGTGAGTGAGGGCTCATAAATCCAGACTAATTGATTTTAAAATTAGAGAAATTTGGGTCTCGTTCAGCAGTTTTGTCACTAAATAACTTCTATTGCTTTAGTTTCTACGGGCTGCAGCAGTGCCAGTTTTATATCTTTATTTCCCACCCACTGCTGCTGTTCCTGTATAATAATGTTCAACCCATCTTCTCTCAGCTGGCCGTCTTTTAAGTGCAACCTACACAGAGAGAGCAATGCTTGTGCCATGCAGTGCAGTCGTGTCACTGACGATGCTCTCCAGTGTGTAAAGGTGGTAGTTTACCCATCTGTCGAAGGGAGGGTGATGCTGGTGGACTCATTAATCTCAAACGCTGAGCCTGACGACCACATACTCACTCACATGCACAGGGTCAGGTTAGCCTTCAAACACTGCCCAGCCTCCCTTGGGCTCCTCTAGCCTCTAACTTCAGACCTCTCAGGCTTGTATCAGACAGTGCTTTCTCACTAGATTTTCAGCCAGAGAACGTCTGTGTTGTTGCACAGTGGCTGCTATTGTATCCCTCCTTACAAGCCCTCTCTGGACATGCAGATGTGTGCCCACCGTGCCTAACAGACATTCTTTGGTTGAACGTACAGCAGGAAAGTAAAGTGCTGTCTGATGCAGTCAGTCAGTGTGAAGTTTTTGAAGTTTCAATACATTTAGATGGTAAAAATTAGCTCCTAAAGTGGCTCCTGCGCATTCTACTGCAGTCCCAACTCTAGTCAGCTAAGATACATTATTCTTTAAAGCTCAAGGAGCGGCAAATGCTGACAAACATTGCAATTTTTTGTTTTGTAAGAGTTCATAAAGGATTGCAAAACAGGTCACAGTTTTTTTTTTGTGTTGCATAGAAAATTTTAACATGTTTAAAGTTTTTGTGAATTCATTTTCTTTCTGCAGTTGCAAACTTTTGCAAAGTAGTTGTAAGCATTTGCAAATGATTAACGTGTCACTACAGTTCTTTTTAGTTCACCAAGTAGTGAACACTAGCAATTGTTTAAGAACCATTATGAACCTTTGTGATCTGAATGCTGGGAAGGGTTTGCTCACTCTTTTTATCGGGTTGGGTCCAAGATTCACCTGACATTCGCCTGGTATTTCAACTGTCCATCCATCCATCCATCCATCTCCTACCGCTTAATCCTTTTCAGGTTGGGGGGGGGGGAGCCTATCCCAGCATCTTTGGGCAAGAGGCAGGGTACACCCTGGACAGATCACCAGTCCATTGCAGGGCCAACACAAAGAAACAGACAACCATTCACTCTCACATCCATACCTAAGGACAATTTAGAATCCCCAGTTGATGCCAATTAACCTCACCTGCATGTCTTTGGCCTGTGGGAGGAAACCGGAGTACCCTGAGTAAACCCACGCAGACACAGGGAGAACATGCAAACTCTACACAGAAGGGTCACCGATGGTCTGGGGGTGGGCTCAAACCCACAATGGTCAAGGGTGGAATCGATCCCATGACCTTCTTGCTGTGTTGCCACTGTGCTAACCACTGTACCACCGTGCTGCCCTTACTTGGGTTGGCAAAAAGTCCCAAAAGTTCTCAAAACAGTGGCAAAAGTATGGTGAATAGATGCTAATCGCTGCTAACATTTGCGAACAGTCGCTAATGTTCGCCAACTGTCTTTCACAAACACTTTTGCAAACGTTTTGTGTGAATGTTGCTGAATGTCGCTAATGACAGAGGTGACTTTCATGTTAGAAAAGTTGGTGAATCCAAACATCGCAGCATTCGTCAGCATTCGCTGCTCCATGAGATACTAGCTTAACAGAAGGGAAGCTGAGCACTTAAAATGCTTCTTGACCACGCTGAAGTATTTCACATAACCCTACTTCAAAACACTGAACTATCCCCTTAAAGATTTTAAAATAATGAAGGGAAACATTTCATTCCCTGTATGACCTCTGCAACTAGGACAGCTTTCAGTTTAAAGAATAAAGTGTTAATCTGACATTCACAAATGGGTCTTTTATGTAAAACTTGGCAGCCTAAATCTAAGGAATAGGTTTTAAATTGAGTACTTTTACTGTTTTAGCTCAAATTCAGCTCAACTTTGATTCTGAATGTTTGCTACTATTGCTCCTCTGTCCTGCATGAAATCAAAAGGATAAGCTGGTCCAAACAAATCTGTCCCTCCTTGTGCCAAAATCTAGTTTTTGGGTTTTTTTTTTCAAAAGCAGCCATTTAATTTTTGATTACCCTCTACAGACTGAGGCGAACATATCGTTGCACTCTGTACAGTGTGTGTAGAATCTGGAGACTCCCCGTTGTTTGTTTACCTCATTTTTATGGGGTTGATTTGAGCGTCAGCTTTGATTTTTTTGTCACTGACAGGCTTCCGTACGCCTCTGACTCTGAGAGGACAGGCACATAGATGACTCGCATGTGACTTTGGGTATGAAGAGGTACAATATGGGGCCTTAAAACCACACATACACACACATACTGAAGCAGCATTTCATGAGATTTAGTGATGTTTCGATGTGCAGTCTGTTAAACTTGTAATTTGTATGCAAGGGTTGTTTTGTCTCATACAGAAAGCTCCTTTTATTGACTTGAGTCTTGCAGATGAGGGCAGTATTTCCATGTTCTGTATGTGTTTGTCTTTTAAAGGTGATGAAGAGGAGGAAGAAGCAGTGCATTGTAAAAGCTTCAAAAAGCTTTAAGAGGGAGAGAAAGAAAAAAACATTGCTAGAGTAAAAACCAGTGCAATATGTTCTTATTTTTTATTGTGGTAAAAGCATGTTGTTGTCAATCTTACCTTACAACAATAATAAAGGTTTTTTTGTTTTTTTTTAATCACCGCTTCACCTGTGCTGTGCCCTGATTGTGTTTTATGGTGTTTGTTCTTTTTATGTGGTGCATCATGCTTTTTACATTAAGGAAGATGTTTTTTTTAGGGGAAGAGTTGGGCTGATCAGCTCACATAAAGTCCAAAACAGTAAATGATAACTGGCCCTCAGGTTCACACGGAGCCTTGGGCTGATGCCAGAAGCATGCTTATCAAAGGATTTTTATGCTTTAATTGAGTCCATGGAGGGAAATTCTGGATTTAGTTTCCTAATTTCAGCATCTGCTCCATTACTAATGATCAGTTTACCATCCAACTCAGTGTTAACATGTTTGAAAATCTTTTACCTAGTCAGACAATAATTGCAGTGTTCTAGAGGTGTTCATTCACTATGAAAACAGGGCAGGCATTGGTGAGCAACTGATTTTTGAAACTATTAAATTTCTACCAGGGTAAGTTAATAACATTGATTATCTTGTTGCAATGGCACCTGTCAAGAGATGGGATTTATTAGCCAGCAAGTCAGGAGTCAGTGTGCACCTAATGAGATGAAAAGTGGGGAAAAATAGGTAATACTGAAGATTAGACTGATTTCAACAAGCACCAGATTGTGATGTCTATAGATGGATGAGTTAGAGCACCTCCAAATCAGCAGATCATGTGGCCGTTTCTACTAAGGAGAGGTTAAGTGGTCTAAGAGATTGTGATTGCTGAACTGGAGATGGGATGGTCAGAATATACACACTGTGTTTCTGTCCAAATACATTTATCCAAACTCTGAATATGTGCAAAACAAATCTTAGCATGATAATCATGTAAAATCCAAACTGAGTATTAGCAACATATGCAGTTTGCAAGGCCATGGAAGAAGACTTTCAGTTGGCCTTGAAGAGATTCTGGCAAACTGTCCAGCGACTCGAGAGAGGAAACAGCCCCTTGTCCACCCTGTGTATGGTGCGGATGGAGAACTGCTGACTTCAATTATACCTCGAGGTATAATTCTCGAATACCTCGAGGTTCCAACCGTTGCAAGGCCAATACATTGGGTCATAGCATAATGCAGAACTTGCCATCAACTGTACAGACGGTATGCGAGACATGGACTGGCATCCACACCAATGAATTCCCCAACATTGGCTCATGGCGCAACGCATTTGCCAATGACACCATTCCATGAGAGGCATAATTAAATGAGTTAATTATGGAGCTCCAACAAAGAGAGAGAGATGCAGCTCTCTGAGTCACTAATTTATGTTCTTCTTTAGCCAAAAGTGAGGCATAATGAATTTTGTGCCCCAAAAAACATGCTTGTAAAATAACTTAATACATTATACATGTGTAACCGAGAGTCTGTGTTTCAGGTTCACCTTTGGTTGAACAGGAAAGATGAAGCAGGACTTCAGTGCAAGAACGTTTTGTTAACAAGGAAACAAATAGCACAAGCAAAAGGCAATGTGGAAACAGTAGTGCACTGATGAGATCCACCCAGGGAACTTTAACTTGATCTCCTCAATTCCACTGACACGTCTTCCATAGAGGTATCAGACCCTGAGGACGAAGGGTACGACTTGCCCATCACTGGGGCTGAGGTTGCAGAAGTTGTCAAAACCTCTTCAGTGGCAGGGCCCCAGGGGTGGACAAGATTCACCCTGAGTACCTCAAGGCTCTGGATGTTGTAGGGCTGTCATGGTTAACACACCTCTGCAACATCACGTGGAAGTTGGGGACAGTACCTTTGGCATGAAAGACTGGAGTGGTGTCTCTTTAAGAAGGGGGACTGATCAGTGTGTTCCAGCTTTAGAGGGATTACACTCCTCAGCGTCCCCAGGAAGGTCTTTGCCAAAGTATTGGAAAGGAGTGTCCAGTCGTTGGTTGAACCTCAAATTCAGGAGGAGCAATGTGGTTTTCATCCTGGTTGTGGCACATTGGACCAACTCTACCCTCTTGAGAATCCTCAAGGATTTGAGGGAGTTTGCCCAACCATTCTACATGTGTTTTGTGAACTTGGAGAAAGATATGACTGCATCCAGCATGATTTCTTGTGGGGCAGTTTGGGGTATTGGGCTTGCTGCTACAAGCTATCTAGTCCCTATATGACCATTGTAAGAGTTTGGTTCATATTGCCAACAATCAGTCAAACTCGTTCTCAGTTAGAGTTGGACTCCACCAGAGCTGCCCTTTGTCACTGATCTGGTTCATAATTTTTATGGACAGGATTTCTAGGCATAGCCAAGGAACAGTGCTGTGTAGATAATGTGACAGTAACCAAACACATCTTAGTCTTTCCAAACCAGAAACGCTGGATGACCAGTGAAGTTCAGGCTCTGATCAGAGCTTGTAACTCAGCCTTGAGGCAGAGGGACAGCTCTCTGTACTGCACCGCCAGAGCCAGTCTGAGGAGAGACATCAAACAAGCCAAGGAGGCCCACAGGAAGAAGGTGGAGGGCTTCCTCATGGACAACAATCCCCGACAGACAGACGTTAAGAGGCATCCAAGCCCTCGCCAACTATTCTACTACTACAACACTACTTCAGTCCTGGATTTTTATTTCAGAGCTTGCAGCTGTTGTCAGTGACGTGCAGTCAAGGGAGGCAGGTGAGGCAGAGCCACACCAGTCATCATGAAAAGTAAAGAAATAATGACAGATATATATTATTATTTGTCCTCTGATCTGTCTTGTAGTTCTAAATGTAATTTCTGAATGATTCTAATCATTTCATTAATATTTATATTTAAAATCACTGAACCTGTGTATTTCCTGTTCAGATTCAAGGCAGAGAGGTGAAGTGATACAGCAGCAAACAGAGCCTCAGATAATTGTGCAATCCTTCATGAAGTGGATTGAGCTCGTGCCAATATACGCGTTCCTGTTGTCATCCCTTTGTATGTCAGCACATACAGTCTTCTGAATCTAACATAAAAATTTAGTTAAAAATCACAGAGGCTGCGCAGTACCATCACCCCAATGAGTGGGAGCATGCTTGAGCATTGTAAGCACAGGATTTTTTAAAATTAAAAGATTTTTGTCCAGAAGGAGAGGCAAATTTACTTAATTTACAAGTAAAGATAAGACCATGCGTCCATCATTGGTGCAAATACATGAATTTGTAATAAATGAGTTAATTAAGGAGCTTCAACAAAGAGAGAGCGATGCAGCTCTCTGAGTCACTTATGTTCTTCTTTGTCCAAAAGTGAGGCATAATGAATTTTGTGCCCCAAAAAACTTGCTTGTAAAATAACTTAATGCATTATACATGTGTAACCGAGAGTCTTTGTGTCAGGTTCACCTTTGGTTGAACAGGAAAGATGAAGCAGGACTTCAGTGCAAGAACGTTTTGTTAACAAGGAAACAAGCAGCTCGGTGGCTGTGGAACATAACAAATGCCGACTAGGCTAGGGACACTTACCAGGTACTTATGCGAGCAAACGTGAAGGGTACCAATGGGAAAGTCCTGTGATGTCAACGCAAGGATATGCAGTTCACGACAGCATAAATAGGGAACTAATAATAGACTAACACAAGACAGCTGGGACTCATCAAAGACTAAACGATAACATAAGGGAGAGAAACAGAAATGGAACTACGGCTAGACAGGAAACAAACAAAGGAACCTTTGTGGAGGATACAAATAAGGGTCACCAGTGTGGAGGCAAGGCTCAAATAAGTGCAGGCGGACACGGCAAACTGAAGGTTAAAAGGGTGCTTTATTCATCCTCCATCACAAGGCTCAGCACTGTGGCAGCGCACTGGAGTGAGCCCTGCGTCTCTAAGTCAGCAACAAGCAAGTGAGAGAGCCCTGTGAGGCATATACAGTCACCTTATATACTCAACCACAGACAATGTATGCATGGCATATTAGCATCACAGTAAGCAGGAATGCATGGGACATTTACATGAGAGTCACACATATCAATAGCAGGATTACTGGCGCCGGAATTCCTCTCTGCTCCGGGGCTGTAGGACAAAGGAGGCTGCAAGGCACATCTACATATTGATATCAGTCCATACATCTCATTGTTCTGTTAATTGCTCAAGCTGAGCGCTCTGCCTGTCCCGTAGGTTGTGGTGGGTCACCACACCTTTCACAATAACAGATGGTCTAGGTGTTACTTATGTACATAGGGATTACAGTAGCAAGATGGTGGCCTAGGGAAATACCGGGAATAGCGGGGGTTGGCACTCCATCCTTCTGGGGGGTGACGTCGGCCGGAATATAAGGGCTGCGGCGTGGAGGAGCACTTCCTCTTTCGCTGTGGACAGCTAGACAGAGCGCTGTAGTTAGTGCTAGCGGGTTCTGTGAATTGTTTAATAAAGTGTGTGAAACTGCCCTCCGCCTTCCTCATCATTAAAGGCCAAATGTCACGTAATTTTTTTTTCTAAATGACAACGAATTTAGATAAAATACACATAGCTTAAACTAAATATTCATACCGGAGACCATATCACCCACCTGTATTTACATAATTGCACAAAATACACCAGGTGAAGGCCCCACCTTGCTTGCTGGCTTGTGACAGCCAGTCCAGACCACGCCCATGTTTTTGACATCACCAGTTGTACCCTGGCTGCCCTGCCTATCCACATTCACACTTATCAACATTGGACAATCATGACGGAAAGTGACAGCGATTGTGAACAAATTAGTTTAGTTTTGTCTTTTTTTTTTTGTCTTTTTTTTTGTCAGTGGTTCAGACAGTGACAGAGGCATAGAACCTTACCGGTTCGAGCCGTCCGAGACAGAATCAGATGCTTTGTCTGATGACAACAGTTCCAACGATGACCAGAGAGCAGAACCAGTGGAAAATGTCATTGAACTGGACATTAATCGCCTCCAGAATTGCGAAGCCGAAGGGGGTCTGTCGAGGGCGCCCCATAAATATTGATTTTTCGGAAGCTATTATTATTACAGTGGAGGAGAGCCGCTGCTGTCAAGAAATTGACCAGATCAATATGAAAATGGAGGCGCATACCTGTCAAGTGAGACGTTTTTGCCGTATTTTAATACCGTGAAACGCGGCTATAAGGGACAGCGGAGTAATAATGGACATTTCTCTGGGAAATGTTTTCATACCTGTCAAGTGAGACGTTTTCGCCGTATTTTAATACCGTAAAACGCGGCTATAAGGGACAGCGGAGTAATAATGGACATTTCTCTGGGAAATGTTTTCATACCTGTCAAGTGAGACGTTTTCGCCGTATTTTGGTGCCAAGCGCGGCTGTGGGGGACGGCGCAGTGGTGGAGGACACTTTTCTGGGAAATGTTTTAAATGTAGTTCGTGTTGTTATTGTCAAATATTTTAAGGAAAATACGGGGAAAATGCAATTTTAGCAAAAACGGGCGTATTGCCATTTCTGTACGCCCAAAACAAAAACATACGGAAAAAAAAATTGAGTCTCTTGAGGAACACGTCCTGTCTGTGATCCCCCACAGCTGGTGCTGGCAGATGGCTCAGCCTGAGCTATTATCACTACAACGAGAAGTGTGGAGTCACTCATTAGTTTGATTGTCTGGGCGGGCTGATCGCTCAGCGTGAGCTATTCTCACTACAATGAGAAGTTCAATTCAATTCAATTCAATTCAATTCAACTTTATTTATATAGCGCCATTTCACAACAACAGTCATCTCATAGCACTATCAACTGTAGGGAGGACCCCCACAGTTGCAGAAAGACCCCAGCAATCAGGGTCAAAATAGTCATTAGGAGTCATTAGGACAATGGTTTAACACGTTCAGCTGTGCTGCGGTTGCGAAACAGAGAGATCGCCTTACAAATACAGAATTCTGCTTTTTTTTTTATTTTGCGCCGGACGCTGAGTTGTGTTGTTATTGTCAAATATCCATGAATCCTTAAAATATTTGACAATAACAACACGAGTTGCATTTGGGGCATTTCACAGAGAGGTGTCCCTTGTTGCTCCGCCGTCCCTTATAGCCGCTTTTTACGGTGTTGAAGTACGGCGAAAATGTCTCACTTGACAGGTATGAAAACATTTCCCAGAGAAGTGTCCCTTATTACCCAGCTGTCCCTGATAGTCCCGTTTTAAGGTATGGGTGAAATATCCAATTTTTTCTTTCTTGTTGCTCACTTCAACCTTCCAGTCTCCATATAAACAATCAATTGAAATACCCCAAGCATCAAACTCGGGTACAATCGATTTCGTCACTTCCGCCTTCTTCCCTAGGCAATTCCAGGGGCCGTGTCAGGCCAAGCGCGGCAGTTTTAAATTAACGAATATTCCGTTGTTACTGAAGCATATGCACCAAGACCCGAACGGATCGGTTCCCTTTTATATCTAGTTTCAAGATATTTAAAGTACCCTGGTACGTGACATTTGGCCTTTAAATCAAATATGGACATAACACTAGGAACTAAGGATAAACAAGGAATACTTTCAAAATAAAAACAGACATACTGTGGGAACCCACTCAGTGTTTCCACTCAGACTGAAGGGGAATGGTCATGGGGGGAATTGTGTGTTGATGCGAACAGTGACAAAGGGAAATGGCAAATGTATTTATGTTAATGCAGCACCCCAGGTCGCAGAAAGAGTGGTATGCTATAAAAGGAGAGGTGCCTGCGACCTGCTTTTTTATGCTTGTGATTTTTGTGAATGTGAGGGAGAGATTAATAAAGTCTGCTCTGCTCTGCACCGCTTCGCCCGATTATTTCTCTCTCCACACTGGTTTCGGTCAAACTCCCAGACTTTTGGCTATACAACCCGAAGTCTTGGTTCCTCCACACCAAGGCCCAGTTCGCGCTCCGGGGTATAACGGTGGATGACACCAAATATTACTACGTGGTCGCAGCACTGGATGCATGCACAACTCAGCAGGTGGCGAGCGTGCTCCAACAGCCCCTAGCCCATGACAAATACGATGCTCTCAAAATCACGCTGACCCGGCGCTACACGCTCTCAGACTGCGAGAGAGCGGAAAGGCTCCTGACACGCTCCGAGTTGGGAGACAGGTCGGCGGTCGAATTAATGGAAAAGATGGCGTTGATGGGCACAGATGATGGGCATTTCCTTTTTGCTCACCTTTTCCTCCGGAACTTCCCGACAGCGGCCAGGGCGGTCCTTGCCAATTCGCCGCTGCTGGCCACGCGCAACTACCGGGCGCTAGCAGAAGAGGCAGATCGGATTATCCTCACCACCAGAGCCCTCGCAGTGAATGCAGCGGCGTCGGAACCCAGCGAGACGGCCAGCGGAGGCGAGGGGCCAACGACGGTGGCTGCAGCAGAGGCCAAGAAGCACTGGAGAGACACGCTCTGCTTCTACCGCCGCCGTTTTGGAGAGGATGCACGCCGATGCGTGCCACCGTGCCATTTCAAGCGCTCGGGAAACGCCATGGCCGGCAGTCGGTAGCAGCTGCGACCGCCGGTGAAGCAAGCAAGCTGCTCTATGTGACAGACTCACACTCGGGGAGACGGTTCCTCATGGACTCTGGCTCCCAAAAGAGTGTCATCCTGCCATCCTACACAGACCGGCTGGTGGGAACTAGCGGCCCCGAGCTGACGGCCGCAAACGGCTCAGACATTGAGACTTTTGGTGAGAGGACACTGACTGTATCCTTGCACGGCCGTACATACCAATGGACATTTGTCATAGTGGCATGTAGCTCCCCCCTTTTTGGGCGCTGATTTTTTGTGTGCCCACGGACTACTAGTCGATGTTGCTAACAGACGCCTGATTAACGCAATGTCTTTTGATTCCCTCCCCTGTACAGCTAGAGGAGCCGGGTCCACAGCGCTAGCCAACGTCACAGCTCCAGGGGGTAAGTTCCACCAACTACTCACCCAGTTCCCAGCACTCACGGTCCTGACGTTTTCGGCGACCGTCACTAAACACAGGGTGGAGCACTTCATTACCACCACGGGGCCACCCGTTTTCGCACGACCTCAGCGCCTGGACGCAGCTAAATTGGCCATAGCGCACAAGGAGTTTGCCAACTTGGAAAAGTTGGGCATCATCAGACGCTCAAACAGCCCATGGGCATCCCCGCTACATATGGTTCCTAAAGCCGAGGGATCGTGGCGACCTTGCGGAGATTTTCGCAGATTAAGCAACGCCACAGTGCACTACCGCTACCCGATCCCCCATATTCAGGATTTTTCCATTCACCTCACCGGGGCACGCATTTTTTCCAAGATAGACCTGGTCCGCGATTACCACCAGGTCCCAGTGCGCGCTGAGGACATACCTAAATCGGCAGTAATAAGCCTGTTTGGTCTTTTTGATTTTTTTACGCATGCCTTTCAGGCTGAAAGGCTCGGGGCAGACATTCCAACGCATGATGGATGCAGTGTTGCGCGATCTGCCGTTTGTGTTCGTCTACCTGGATGACATCCTGGTGGCCAGCGCGTCCGAGGACGAACACGGAGCCCACCTCAGGACAGTTTTCCAGAGGTTGCAGGAGCATGGGTTAATAATCAACCTGGTGAAGTGCCAGTTCGAGGTGACGGGAATTGATTTTTTGGGCCACCACATCTCACCGGAGGGCACAATACCCTTACAGGACAAAGTTCAATTCGATTCAATTCAGCTTTATTTATATAGCGCCATATCACAACAAAAGTCATTTCATAGCACTATCAAATGTAGGGAAAACACCCACAATTGCAGAAAGACCCAGCAATCAGACGATCCCCTGTGAGCAAGCACTTAGCGATGGTGGAGAGGAAAAACTCCCATTTAACAGGAAGAAACCTCTAGCAGAACCGGGATCAGGGAGGAGCAGTCATCTGCTGCGACTGGCTGGGGGTGAGGAGATAGAGAAGAAGAAAAGAACAGACATAAAGAGAGCAAACATTAACGGTGAGAAGCCAAGTACATTATTGGAGGTCACCCGGCAGTCTGAATCTATTAACAGCAAAACAAAAGGGGAGTTAAGAGACACAAGATCCCTCCCTAATTGTAGGCTATATTGAAAAGGAAGGTTTTTTACCCTATTCTTAAAAACAGATCGAGTCTGACTCCCGGACCCAGAGTGGTAACTGGTTCCACAGGAAAGGAGCTTGATAGCTGAAGGCTCTGCCTCCCATTGTACTTTTGGAGATTCTGGGTATTACAAGTAATCCAGCATTTTGGGAGTGGAGTGCTCTGTTAGGATGATAGGGTAATATCATGATCTTTTATATATAAGGGCCTGATTATTAAGAGCTTTGTAAGTAAGAAGAAGGATTTTAAACTTAATTCTAAACTCTATGGGAAGCCAATGAAGGGAGGCCAGAACCGGAGAGATATGAGCTCTCTTTCTAGAACCTGTTAAAACTCTTGCAGCAGCATTTTGGATCAACTGAAGACTGTTACGACTCGCTCTCGCCGGTCTCCTGTTTCAGTTACGTGCACACCTGCACCTCATCAACCTCGGCCTATATAGCCCGCTCCGCCTGGAGCCTCGGTCTGGAGCCGTTTGCTCATCAACGCTCTTCACCCCAGCACACGCCTGCTCCCTCACGGCCTGCGCTCCTCGGATAATCCCTCATCCTGCACGTAAGCTATCATCCACTCATCTTCTCTCCAGTTTCCCCCCTGTGCACAGGTGGATCCTCTGGCGGCAGATATTCCTCCCTCATCCTCGCCATCACTCTCCTCACCACGCCGAGTGCGCTTCAGGACGCTGTCTTCCAGGCAGGAGACCTGCAGCTATAGCCAACGCCAGCCACCTTACCGCCTGCAAGTAAGCACCAGATTGAACATTAATTCCGCTGGGTGTTTGCCGGCTGTTAACCTCTGTGTTTGCTCTGCACTTAGAGTTGCCTGGCTGTATGGCGCTCCGTTCCACCGTCGATGCATCCCGTCCTCCAGCATCACATTACACCCTGCACACACTCACTCATACACCAATTATTGTTTAATAAAATCATTGAATCACACTCGAGCCTGTGTGCATGTTCCCTGGGTCCAGACTTATGTCAGTACAGCTCCAGCAAAGCGGACTCGCACACCGATTTAACGTTCTTGAGGCTCAAGTGGATCAAATCACTCACCAGCAGCAGGTAATTTTAAATCAATTGACCCAAATTAACCGCCGGTTGGACCGCCTGGATCCCCAGCAGGCACTCCCTCCGGCTCAGCATAGTGGCCCAGCTCCCGTTGGTCTCCCAGCTAGCCAGGCTAACCCGGGGCCGCCCACCTGGCTCACTCCTATTCCTACGCCCACGCGCTTCAGCGGAAAACTTGGTGAAGCTCGGGGGTTCCTCCTCCAATGTGAGTCGGTGTTCCAGCGTGTCCCCGGGGACTTCCCGACTGATCACAGCCGAATCGGGTACATTGCTAACCTTTTGGAAGGGCGAGCACTAGCTTGGGCCTACGCCGTAATGGCGAGGGCCAGCTACGCGAACCTGACCTATGCCCAGTTCGTCCATGATTTCAATGAGGTCTTTGATCATTCGGACCGTGACAGTGTGCTAACCACCCGGTTGCTAAACCTTCGCCAGGGTAGTCGGTCAGCTGCTGACTATGCTGTCGACTTCCGGGTGGTAGCGGCGGAAATTGGGTGGGGAGATGCTGCCCTCTGCAGCATCTTCGCCTGTAGCCTGAGCCCTAGCTTCCGGGATGAACTGGCCAGCCGGGATCTGCCGGAACGACTCTCTGAGTTAATCTCTCTTGTTATTAGTCTCGATGACAGGTTGAGAGAACGGGCCGCCAAGCGGAAGACGTTCAGCCGCTCAAGCGGAGCTTCCTCCCGCATCTCTCAACCTCACTCCCTGGCGTTGCCCGCGCCAGAGTCCGCCGATGACCCGGAGGCAATGCTGATTGGGCGGACCAAGCTTCTGCTGGTGGAGAAACAGCGCCGCAGGGAGCTGGGTCTCTGCATGTACTGCGGAGACGACCAGCACCCCGTGGAAGCCTGCCTGGTCAAGCCAAAAGGGGGAGTCCACGAGTCGCTGTAGGGGGTCTCGCGGACTCAACCCAATCTAACTCCCTATCAAAGTGCCTCCTCCCAATTAGATTCTGTCACAATCTCACTGAGCACCTCATTCACGCACTGGTGGACTCGGGGGCGGAGCAAAGCTTCATTTCCAAAAGCCTGGCAACCCACCTGGGCATCCCCTGCCAAGCTTTGCTGCCCCTCTCAATCTCGTTACTCTCTCACGAACCCCCCTGGAGAAGGTCACACACCGTACCGTGCCCGTCTCCGTCATCATCTCCGGAAATCACAGAGAAGACCTGAGCCTGTTCGTACTGCCCACCTCAGCTGCTCCCGTCATTCTGGGTTACCCCTGGCTGTGCCTCCACAACCCGGTCTTCAATTGGCGGTCCGGAAGCGTCCTCTCCTGGAGCACCTTCTGTTTGGGCGCCTGCCTCCAGTCTGCTGCCTGCGCCCCCTCACTGCCTCTCTCCTCCTCCGACTCCCCACCCTCCGGACCTCTCCAAGGTGCCTCCGGAGTTCCACGATCTTGGGACTGTCTTCAGCAAATCCAAAGTGCTGTCTCCCCCCCCCCCACCGCCCGTACGACTGCACCATAAACCTCCGCCCGGGGGCGCCCTTACCATCAGGTCGCTTATACAACCTGTCAGCCCCGGAGTGGGAGGCCATGGACACCTATATAAAGGAGTCACTCAGCGCGGGTATCATCCACCCCTCCTCGTCCCCAGTCGGAGCGGGGTTCTTCTTCGTTGCTAAGAAGGATGGGTCCCTTTGGCCGTGCATCGACTTTCGGGCCTTGAACGACATCATGATTAAGGATAAATACACGCTGCCTCTGGTGGACTCCGCCTTCGACTCTCTCCAGGGGTCTCCTGGTTTACGAAGCTGGACCACTGCAGTGCGTACCACCTTGTTCGGATCCGGGAGGGCGACGAGTGGAAGACGGGGTTCCGGATGCCCAGCGGCCATTTTGAGTATCTGGTCATGCCGTTTGGGCTCACCAACGCTCCGGCTGTCTTCCAGCAGCTCATAAACAACATCCTTCGAGACTTCCTGGGGGTGTTCGTCTTCGTCTACCTGGACGACATCCTAATCTTCTCCCGGTCCCGGGAGGAGCATCAGGTTCACGTGAGGCGGGTCCTCCAGCGTCTCCTTGAAAACAGGCTCTATGTGAAGGCGGAGAAGTGCGAGTTTTATACCGACAAGACCTCCTTCTTGGGCTTCATTGTTTCACACAATCAAATCATCCCTGATCCTGCCAAGGTCAAAGCGGTAGTCAAGTGCCCCCCCCCCCCCCGACCAGGAAACAGGTCCAGCAGTTCCTGGAATTTGCCAACTTCAGAATCAGAATCAGAATCAGAATCAGATTTATTGCCATTGTTCATGTAGTACACAAACTAGGAATTTGTCTCGGTGCCATGCTGCAACATTAAAAACATGATGAGATAAAGAGATAAACTAAAAAACTAAAGGACTAAAAACGTGCAATAAGTGTAGAAAAATAAGTAATAATAATAATAATAGTAATAATGAGTAATACTAGTCAAGGCAGTTTTAAATAAATTAGCAAGTAGCAGATAATATGGGGTACCACAGTGCAGTTGATAATGCAACAGAAAAACAGTGATGAATGACATGAGTCTGGTTGAGCTGCTGTACATAGTGCACGAGAGTCAATAAGTCACTTAATGTTCAGCAGTCTGATGGCAGAGGGGAAAAAGCTATTCATGTGCCGGGAGGTTTTAGTCCGAATGGACCGAAGTCTTCTACCTGAGGGGAGGGGGGCAAACAGTATGTGACCAGGGTGTGAAGGATCGGCTATGATCTGGCCAGCACGCCTCCGGGTCCTGGAGATGTACAGGTCCTGGAGAGATGGGAGCTTGCAGCCGATCACCTTCTCAGCAGTGCGCACAACGCGCTGCAGCCTTAGTCTGTCCCTGGCAGTGGCTCCTGCATACCACACAGTTATGGAGGAGGTGAGGATGGACTCGATGATGGCCGTGTAGAACTGCACTAACATCTTGGTGGGTAGCTTGAGCTTCCTCAGCTGCTGCAGAAAGAACATCCTCTGCTGGGCCTTTTTGATGAGGGAGCTGATGGTTGGCTCCCATTTGAGGTCCCGGGTGATGGTGGTGCCCAAGAAGCGGAAGGAATCTGCAATGGTGATGGGAGAGCCTGTGATGGTGAGGGGGGGCAGGGGGGTTGTGACTTTCCTGAAGTCCACAATCATCTCCGCTGTCTTCAGAGCGTTCAGCTGCAGGTTGTTATGGCTGCACCAGGACACCAGCTGGGCCACCTCTTTCCTGTAGACGGACTCGTCGCCGTTGGAGATGAGCCCGATGAGGGTGGTGTCGTCCGCAAACTTAATCAGCTTAACAGACTGGTGGGAGGAGGTGCAGGAGTTGGTATAAAGGGAGAAGAGTAGGGGGGGAAGTACACAGCCCTGGGGTGATCCAATGCTGATGCTAACAGAGTCCGAGACAGACTTCCCCAGCCGCACATGCTGCCTCCGGTCCGTCAGGAAGTCGGTGATCCACCTGCAGAGGGAGTCAAACTTCTACCGCCGTTTCGTCCCCAAATACAGCTCCATTGCTTCTCCCCTGACCCACCTCACCTCCCCCAAGGTGCCGTTCCGGCGGACTGAGGAGGCTGCGTCGGCCTTCACGACGCTGAAGATGGAGTTCTCCTCCTCCCGGGTCCTGACTCAGGTGGATTCCACACTACAATGGCTCATCGAGGTAGACGCCTCCAACACGGGGGTGGGGGCAGTGTTGTCTCAGCGCTGTCCGGTGGATGGGGTGGTGCGCCCCTGCGCCGCCTTCTCCTGGCGCCCGTCTGCAATGGAGAAGAACTATGACGTTGGCGACAGAGAACTCTTTGCGGTGAAGCTCGCGCTGCAGGAGTGGCGCCACTGGCTGGAGGGGGCAGCACAGCCTTTCGTGGTCTGGACAAATCATAAAAACCTGGAGTACCTGAGGATGGCCAAGCGCCTGAATGCCCGCTAGGCGCGTTGGTCCCTGTTCTTTGGCTGCTTCAGGTTCACCATCACCTACCGCCCCAGCTCCAAGAATGCCAAGCCGGACGCGCTGTCAGAATCAGAATCAGAATCAGCTTTATTGCCAAGTATATTTACAAGTAAACATACGAGGAATTTGACTTGACATTGGGCGCGCACGTTAGGCGCATCCAATGACGTGGCAGCCATGCAAGGCGCCTGTCATACAGTGGGGGTAAAGAGGGGAAGGGGGGGAGGGGAACACAATAGGCAGAGAGAAAAAACATAGTTAATCAGAATAACGCTCGTATAAGCTCATATAAAGCTCAAATGAGCCAAATTTTGATTACACAGAAAAAAACCCTCTATGCACAATTAGCAGACAATAGATCATTAACAAAGCAGGAGAATTGAGAGAGTCAGTGTATGTATATTTGTGTCAGTTTACGTATATCAGTCATTCATGTAATGTTGAATGCAGTGTAATGTAGGTGTGTCATTGCTAGTGAGCAGCAGAGGGCACCCTCTGGCAACGGATAGATATTATTCAGTCATGTGTTCTGTAGTCCAGACACATGATAACGCTGTCCTTGGAGCTCTGTCTGCTGAAACAATAACAATTGTCGAATGTTTGGGTAAGCCACCTTCTCCAGCCTTATCTTCATCAAGGAGGAATGTAAACAAGGGCACCAAAACAAGGTCAAATCTGCACAGTGCACGCAGAGAATAGAATTTCCCTCTCTTCGATTCTGTGCTTCATAATTTCATACAGGCTTGAATCATGCTTTAGATCATTCTCTGGAGAGCACTCAGCGATCCTCAGATGTTATTCACCTACCGAAACATAGGTAAACATGTCCAAGAGAGTCCGTTCTCTCTTCAGTGCATGCCAGGTGGTAAATTCCATGTTAATCCTATTTGCCGCTGACAGTCAGTGCTCCCCCCAGCTGGACGAATTGTTGAATTTGTTGAGGGAGCTACGCCGGGGTCCGCATTTGATTAGCTCACCCAAATAATTTCGATACACAGGAACTCCAGGGGCCAAACCTGTGAAAAAAACCTGTGATCAGTTCAATCTTCAGTCGAATCACACAGACACATGAATTCCAATGCTATGAGTCTTCCTTGGGTTCCCCCTGACCCGATTTTCTTCTTTTAAAGTGGTGACAATCGCATAAAAGCCGCTTTTCCAGATCCATAATTTCCATTTGGATTAAGATTCAGCCAGAAGAAGAGCGAAAGACAGACATCGCAAGCAGGGAATAGTAAAGGAGAGGAGAGGGAAGGAAAGGCGTCTGCTCTCTCTCTAGAAGCCGGAAGAGCTTGTGCTTGAGCTGTCCAAGCAGTTCGCCCCGGAGGTCTCTGAAGAACAGGAACACACCATCCTGCCAGCCTCGTGCGTTGTGGGCGCTGTCTCGTGGTCCATCAGGGACACGGTCCGGAGGGCACAGGAGGCTGAACCTGATCCTGGCGGCGGTCCAGCAGGGAGGTTGTTTGTGCCATCATCTGTCCAGGGTGATGTCATCCACTGGGCTCACGCCTCTAAGCTCGCCTGTCACCCGGGGATCTCCTGGCTTGTGGAGCTCCTCCAGAGGTCCTTTTGGTGGCCGGGTCTACGGGACGATGTCGCCAATTACGTCCGTGCCTGCCCCCAGTGTGCTACGGGTAAGACCTCGACCTCTCCTCCAGCGGGGCTTCTCCATCCCCTGCCAGTCCCTGGAAGGCCTTGGTCCCACGTAGCCTTGGACTTCGTCACCGGTCTCCCGACGTCCAACTCCTTCGACACCATCCTGACCATTGTGGACCGATTCTCGAAGGCCGCCCACTTTGTGCCGCTCCGTGGCCTCCCTACAGCACAGGAGACGGCAGATTTGTTGGTCCAGCATGTCGTGAGGCTACATGGGATTCCAGTGGATGTCGTCTCTGATCGGGGGCCCCAGTTCGTGTCCAGGGTCTGGAAGAGTTTCTGCAACGCCTTGGGGGCTACGGTGAGCTTGTCATCCGGTCATCACCCCCAGTCCAATGGACAGTGCAAGTGAACGAAACAAGAGCTGGAGGCTGCGCTACGCCGCGTCACCGCCTCCAGTCCATCCTCCTGGAGCACCCATCTACCCTGGATAGAATATGCCCACAATTCAACCCTATCATCAGCCATTGGGATGTCTCCCTTCCGGGCGTCTCTGGGCTATGACCCTCCGCTGTTTCCTGAAGAGGAGGGGATGGTGGCAATACCATCTATCCAGGCTCATCTAAGGCACTGCCGGCGCTTTTGGACCGCGACGCACCAAGCGCTTTAACGCACTGCGGTGCGCAACTCTAAAACGGCAAATCGTCGTAGGAAGGCCGCCCCCCACTATCAAGTGGGCCAACAGGTCTGGTTGTCCACACAGAGCATTAACCTGAAGGCCAAAAAGAAGAAGCTGGCCCAGCGCTTCATTGGACCTTATCCTATCGTCAAGATAATTAATCCATTGGCTGTGCGTCTGGCTCTCCCTCCCTCCCTCCGGGTCTGTCCGACGTTCCACATCTCCCGGATTAAACCCCTGGTGATCAGCCCACTCTGTCCTCCTCCTAGGGCTCCACCCCCTCCCGTGATGATTGACGGCGACCCGGCGTGGATGGTCAACTCCATCCTGGACTCCCGCCGCTGGGGTCGCGGCCTACAATATCTGGTGGACTGGGAGGGGTATGGCCCTGAGTGGAGATCCTGGGTGCGCCCGTCGTTTGTGCTGGACAAACGCCTCATCACGGAGTTCCACCGGGTGCACCCAGGTAAGCCAGCACTGGGAGGCGCTGCTCGGGGGGGAGTACTGTTATGACTCGCTCTCGCCAGTCTCCTGTTTCAGCTGCGTGCACACCTGCGCCTCATCAACCTCGGGCTATATAGTCCACTCCGCCTGGAGCCTCAGTCTGGAGCCATCTGCTCATCAACGCTCTTCACCCCAGCGCACGCATGCTCCCTCACGGCCTGCGCTCCTCGGATAATCCCTCATCCTGCACGTAAGCTATCATCCACTCATCTTCTCTCCAGTTTCTCCCCTGTGCACAGGTGGATCCTCTGGTGGCGGATATTCCTCCCTCATCCTCACCATCACTCTCCTCACCGCGCCGAGCGCGCTTCAGGATGCTGTCTTCCAGGCAGGAGACCTGCGGCTATAGCCAACGCCAGCCACTTTACCACCTGCAAGTAAGCACCAGATTGAACATTAATTCCGCTGGGTGTTTGCCGGCTGTTAACCTCTGTGTTTGCTCTGCCCTTAGGGTTGCCTGGCTGTACAGTGCTCCGTTCCGCCCTCGATGCATCCCGTCCTCCAGCATCACATTACATCCTGCACACACTCACTCATACACCAATTGTTGTTTAATAAAATCATTGAATCACACTCGAGCCTGTGTGCGTGTTCCCTGGGTCCGGACTTATGTCAAAGACTTTTAGATAGACAGATAAAGATATTTTAGGACAACCTGATAATAACGAATTACAGTAATCTAATCTAGAACTAACAAAAGCGTGGATCAGTTTCTCAGCATCATTCAGAGATAAGATACTCCTAATCTTGGCAATATTGCGCAGATAATAGAAGGCAGTCTTAGAAACAAATTTAATATGTGAATTGAAAAACAGATCTTGATCAAAAATAACTCCAAGGTTCCTCACAGAACTATTCAGAGTGAGAGTAGCGGCATCCAAATTAAGAGTTTGATTTGGAAAGGTATTTGTAAGGTTTTCTGGACCAACAAGAATGACTTCAGTCTTATCTGGGTTTAATAGCAGAAAATTACAAGTCATCCAAGCTTTGATTAGGCATCTAACTCAGCTAATTGATTACAATCATCGGGCTTCATTGACAGGTATAATTGTGTGTCATCTGCGTAACAATGAAAATGTATACAGTGCTTTCTAATGATATTGCCTAATGCAAGCATATATAAACTAAAAAGTAAAAAGAGCAGGGCCTAACACAGATCCCCGTGGAACTCAGCTTAGAGTTGGAAGAAAACTCATCATTGATATGAACAAACTGAAGTCTATTGGACAAATAAGATCTAAACCACTGCAGCGAAGTTCCATTTAGTACAACATAGTGTTCTAATCTATCAAGTAGAATGTCATTTATTTTTATTTAGCGAATGCAAAGTCCTTAAGCCAAGCAGTTGCCTCCTGGTTTGCTGTATGGAGGGTGTGTAATCCTCCTTCCAGTCTTTGGAGTGGGCAAGCCTCTATGATGTGTTCCATTGTTTGCTCCTCTCCACATGCGCACAGTGGGCTAGGGCTACTGCCCCATCTGTGAAGGCTGGCCAAGCAGGGGCCATGTCCAGTCCTGAAGCGATTGAGTGTAGACCACTGTCTCCTTGGGAGGTTGGTGCCCGGGACCTGTTGGTTGGGGTTTATCACCAGCTGTTTGTTTGGGACCTCCTTGGTCTCCCATTCCTCTTGCCAAGCTGTCTGGATGGTAAAGTCAGCTGGGGGAGGGTTTTTCCAAATCGGCCGTCTGGATGAAAGTCGGGCAGTGGGTGGGGTGTAGATATCTGCATGGATTGGTAAGTGAGGAAAATCTTTAACTTTTTGGAGCATCCTTTGAGTTAATGCTGCTCGCAGGATGTGTGGAGGGGCTATGTTTGACAGTACAGAGAGCCAGGGGAGTGGTGTTGAGCGGATTGTTCCAGTTATAGTTCTCATGGTTGAGTTGAGCTGGGGCAATGGATCAGCGTTCTCGTCGCGCCCTCCGCCAGTACCCGGGCTCGCCTGGGGAAGCTAATGATCCTACCAGCAGACTAAATTCGAAGAGACGACGCCTCTGTGCCAAGTCAAAGAAGAATCCTAGTCACAGTCCTAAAGCTGAAAGTAGAATGTCATGATCGATAGTATCAAAGGCTGCGCTAAGATCTAAAAGGACAAGTACAGAAACAAGTCCATTATCAGATGCAATCAGGAGGTCATTAGTGACTTTCACTAAGGCTGTTTCAGTACTATGATGGATTCTAAACCCAGATTGAAACTGTTCAAATAAACCATTTCCCTGCAAGTGGTTAAACAATTGCGCAGCAACAACTCTTTCTAAGATTTTTGAAATGAAAGGCAGATTAGAGATTGGTCAATAGTTAGCCAAAACTCCTGGATCGAGCGTTGGCTTTTTGAGTGAGGGTTTAATTACAGCAATTTTAAATGCCTGCGGTACATAACCCAAAATTAAAGAAGAATTAATTATATGAAGAATACGGCTGCCAATAATTGGGAAGACTATTTTAAATAACCTGGTAAGAATAGGGTCTAAAAGACAAGATGAAGGCTTAGATGAGGAGATTATTTTATCTAAATCTAAAAGGTCAATTGGAGTAAACTTATCTAAACAGATATCAATTGAAGGAGTTGTGGTAGTTGCTGTACTTAAGTTTATGGTGGGAAGAATCAGACTGATTTTATCTCTAATAGATAAAATTTTATGATTGAAAAAGTTCAACGTGCGCGTAGTGGCAGATTTTCCCCGGCCTCAGACGGTCAGGGTGCTGCAGGAGTTTTTGGGGATGGTTAACTTGTACAACCGTTTTCTCCCCCGCGCAGCCCAGCTCATGCATCTGTTGTACGCTGTGCTTAAGAAACAGAAACCGGTGGACAGAGTCAACTGGACTCCTGAGCGAGAGCAGACGTTTTCCGAGGTTAAAACAGCTCTGGCGAACGCCGCACTACTGGCGCACCCGGACTCGGCGGCTTGGACAGCACTCACTACCGATGCATCGGATGTGGTCATAGGAGCGGTCGTGGAGCAGTGCGTCGCCGGTTTTTGGCAGCCGCTCACCTTTTTTAGCAGGTCTTTGCACGACAATAAGCGTAAATACAGCGCATTCAACAGGGAGTTACTGGCTCTCGATCTGGCCATACGCCACTTCCAGTTCTGGCTGAAAGGGCGCACCTTCACTGTGTTCATGGACCACAAGCTGCTAACGTACACGATGGGAACCATGGTCACGCCGGCAGCAGAGACAGCTGGCCGCGATCTTGGAGTTTACCACCGACATTCAGCATGTGGCCGGTAAACTTAACGTGGCGGCGGACTGCCTCTCGCACGCATTAGTGGCCCCAGTCTACGTGGGGATAGATTACACGGCCATGGCCGCTGAGCCGATCGGCGATGTGGACGTTTGCGTGCTCCAGTCTGGACCAACAGGGTTAAGGCTGGTGAGCAGAGTACTGCAAGACAGCCCCCCCCCCCAAGTCTGTGACATCTCCACAGGCCGCCCGTGCCCAGTGGTCCCACGCGCTTGGCGCCACCACGTTTTTGAGTCAGTTCACTCCCTGGCGTACTCAGGAGTGCGTGTGTCAGTCAAAATGGTGGGAGCAAAGTTTGTCAGGTGAAAAGAGTGGGCTGCAGCCTGCGTAGCGTACCAATGAGCCAAGGTGCACAGGCACATAAAAGCCCCTTTGGAGCCATTCCATATCGCGGCTAAGAGTTTCGACCACTTTCACTTGGACCTCGTGGGCCCCCTCCCGCTATCGCAGGGGTTCATGCACCTCCTGACAGTGGTGGACCGCACCACGCGCCGGCCCAAGGCAGTCTCGCTAGCTTCCACCACGTTCGCAGAAGTTGCCCTTTTTTGACGACATGGGTTCGGTGCCCCTTCGGATCTCACGTCCAATTGGGGTCTGCAGTTTGTTTCCGACCTCTGGTCCATGATGGCCCAGAGCCTGGGCGTCACAATCCATTGCACGACCGCGTACAACCCCCAGGCCAATGGGTTATGCTGTGGAGAGTGTGGGAAATGATGAGGCCAGTTTACGAACAGACGAAGTTTATTAACACTCTCTCATCATTCATACACAGAAAAGCATGAAAGCATTCAGGCACGGTTCTCCTTTATATCTCCATCGCTCATGTCACATCTGCGTGACATTCCATATCACACTGCATGACATCCAACATCACAATACATTCACCCTTAAACCCCCCGTCCACTGTTTACCCTCTGCTTCCTGACTGAGACGCTGTCTGACTCACTGAAGTCTCTACAACTCTACAATATGCATTTTGTGTCTGCTACAATGCGAGCGTTTCCATAGATCACTTAAAGCAGCGCTCAGGGCTTCGCTTACGGATGCAAATTGGGTGGACCGGTTGCCAGAATCAGAATCAGAATCAGATTTATTGCCAAGCACATTTACAAGTAAACAAGTAAACATACGAGGAATTTGACTTGACATTGGGCGCGCACGAAAGGCGCATCCCATTGACGTGGCAGCCATGAAAGGCGCCTGTCATATGGGGGGGGGTGAAGAGGGGGGAGGGGGGAAGGATAGGGAAAAACACAATAGGAGAGAGAAAAAAGCATTGTTGATCAAAATAGAGCTCATTTGTGACCAAAATTTTGATTACAAGAAAAAACTCTCAAATGCACAATTAGCAGACAATAGATCACACAATGACAAAGCAGTAGTTGAGAGAGTCAGTGTATTGTGAATATATATCAGTAATTGTGTCAGTAGTGTGATGTTGAATGCAAGTGTAGGTGTGTCAATTGCTAGTGAACAGCAGAGGGCACCTCCTGGCAGTGGATAGATGTTAAAGTCATGTGATCTAAACAGTCTAGAGTCTCTCGCTCTGCTTGCAGATGGTAAATTGTCACATGGTGCACTGTCCTTGAGCGTTCATCTGTTGAAACAATAACAACTGTGTCGTTGGCGGGCAGAGCCGCTCCTTCCACTTATCTTCATCAGGAGGAATGTAAACACGGGGCACCAAAGACAAGGTCAAATCAAATCAGCACAGTGCACTCAGAGAATAGAATTTTTCCTCACCCGTGCAATTCTGTGCTTTCATAATTTCCATGTGCAGGCTTAAACTTTTTTCCATGGAGAGCACAGGGCTCCAGATGTATTCCTCCACTGAATCACTGTCATTCAGTTCACCGTTTGCCGCTACTCGTGCCCTCCCCAACTGGTCGAATTTGATGAAGGAGCTTGCCGGGTCCGCTTTGATCAGCTCTCTCACCTTCCTTCAATTTCTGATGCATCAGGGAACTTCACAGCCAAAAATAGAAGTCCTGAGATCATAACCAATAATGTTTCCACAGACGCATGAATTCCAATGTTCATGAGTCTCCTCGCAGGTTCCAATTCTTGGGCTCCCCCTTGGCCCGATTCTTGTTGAAAAATAGTGACAATAGCACATTTAAGCCGCTTCCAAATCCATAATTTCCGTTTAGATTAAAATTCAGCAGAAGAAGAGCGACTAAACACAGACAAAAACGCAACATTGCAAAGCTGGGAATAGGTCAGGAAGGCAGACGAGAGGAGGGAAGAAAAATGCGACTGCTCTCTCTCAAGGCAAGAAGAAGTAATGCCGTGCATTCTATTAGAGTTGCGTTCAGCACCAAAGGAGGATTTGGCAGCCTCCCTAGCAGAGCTGTTTTTTTCCCAGCCGCCGCGGCTCCCCGGAGAGTTTTTGCTGGACAACCCCGCGCCAAACACCAATCCATCCCCACGTTTACTGCATAGCGCAGAGGCAGGGATGGTACCTGGCCCGGCCCACCACTGTTTTCCCCACGCTTTTGTGCCAAAGACCTTGAAGGACGCGTCGTTCGTATTTGTCAGGCATGATGCCCACCGGACCCCATTGCGCATGCCCTACGACAGCCCGTTCAGAGTGCTAGAACCCGGGGAGAAACATTTTGTGTTAGACTTGGGGGGGCGCAGGGAAACAATTTGTATAGACAGGCTTAAGCCCGCCTTCGTTTTAGCAGACAAGCAGGTGGTGTTGGCCCGAGCTCCTCGGCGCGGACGACCCCCACTGAGACCTCCCCAGGTAAATGACTCATCAGATCAGTCACAATGGCATACTGAATCTGCCCCCCCCAATGTCCCCCCATAGACGGATGCACCTCCAGGAGACCCCCACCGGCACAGCAGCGCCTCGGAGCCGCCGACCTCCCGTTACAGCCGCTATGGACATAGGCTGAACTCCAAAGGACATAAGGGTTAAGGATCAGTCTGAGTTTCTGGGGGGGAGGCGGTGTGGGAACCCACTCAGTATGTTTCCACTCAGTATGTTTCCTCTCAGACTGAAGGGGAATGGTCATGGGGGGATTTGTGTGTTGATGCGAACAGTGACAAAGGGAAATGGCAAATGTATTTATGTTAATGCAGCACCCCAGTTCGCAGAGAGAGTGGTATGCTATAAAAGGAGAGGTGCCTGCGACCTGCTTTTTTATGCTTGTGATTCTTGTCAATGTGAGGGAGAGATTAATGAAGTCTGCTCTGCTCTGCACCGCTTCGCCCGATTATTTCTCTCTCCACAATATGAACTAAGAACAGACAATGAGTGCCCTGGTACTCCAGTTTCCTCCCACAGGCCAGAAACATGCAAATTAGGTGTGTGAATGTGTTAGGTGTCAGTGTGTGTGTGAATAAGATAAGATTCACAGCGGTCACAGCCTGAGCATGTCCCCCTCAGCATCGGCGGCCGTTTAGTGGAGAGAGTAGAGAACATCAAGTTCCTCGGAGTGCAGATCTCGCAGGACCTGACCTGGAGCAAGAATTCCTTGGAGATCAGGAAGCGGGCTCAGCAGAGACTGCATTTCTTGAGGAAACTCAAACAGGCCTCTCTCCCCATCTGCATCCTCAGGACCTTCTACAGAGGTGTGGTGGAGAGTGTTCTGATGTACTGCATTGCTACATGGTACTCCAGCTGCAGTATGTCAGACAAAAAAGCCCTGCAGAGGATAGTCAAGGGGGCTGAAAGGGTAATTGGAGTCTCCCTCCCCTCTGTCCAAGAACTTTTTCAGAACCGTTGTAGGAGCAGGGCACTGAACATTGTCAAGGACCATTCTCACCCTCTGCATAAACACTTTGAACTTCTTTCATCTGGTAAACGATTCCGGAGCATCAGAGGCAGAACCACCAGACTGATCAACAGCTTCCTTCCACAAGCTGTCAGGATGCTGAACAGTTGACCCGGGATCTCTCATACACACTACTGCACCTACGGACATTTTGTATATTATTTGTATATTATAGTTAGTTAGTTTTGTTTTTTTCCCAAGTATGTCTCAGGGATGTGTGAATGGATGGGGGGGTGGGGGTGGGGGGGTGGAGCTATGTGGGAGTGTGTCTTAAATCATGCTGCTTCTATTTATATGGATGCCGAGAGAAATGCAATTTCATCTTGCCTGTACTACAGTTGTATGTACAGCAATATGACAATAAAGTCTGATTTGATTTGATTTGATTTTGATTTGATTTGATTTGATAAGATAAGCCTTTATTAGTCCCACAATGGGGAAATTCCAGGATTGCAACAGCACAGGGATAGCAATACTCAGAGCAATAATTAAGAAGATACGGAAGATATAAATAAGAGCAGTGGATATACATACATACACATAAATATATAAATATATATACAAAGTGCGGAGCATTGTAGCAAGATGGAATAAACAGCATAACCGTCTGCTTACTTATCCTACATAGTATGAATATGTACCCATACATATTGTCACCTTCTGTAGCGACCGATATTGTCCTAGTTGTATAAACTGGAGGGGACCATTGTGTAAGTCTATTGCGTCTTTTGCATTCAATACTATTAGGTCGTCACGTTTTTTTGCTATCTCTGCGAGCAGCCCTGCTTAGGTTATACAGTCTGACAGCTATAGGTAGGAAGGACCTGCGAAACCTCTCGGTTGCGCACCTAGGATGATGTAGTCTGCTGCTAAATGAGCTCCTCAGTGCGTTCAGTATGTCCTGCATAGGGTGGGACTCGGACTCCAGCAGAGATGACAGTTTAGCCACCATCCTTCTCTCTCCTATCTCCTCCACTGGGTCAGGGCGCTGCCCCAGGACAGGGCTAGCTTTCTTGATCAGTTTGTTCAGTCTCTTCCTATCGGCTGCTGTAATACCACTGCCCCAGCAGACCACTCCAAAAGTGATGGCTGATGCCACCACCGTGTCGTAGAATGTCTTCAGCAGCGCCCCTTGTACACCAAAAGACCTGAGTCTCCTCAGTACGAACAACCTGCGCTGTCCCTTCTTGTAGAGTGCGTCGGTATTGTGTGACCAGTCTAGTTTATTGTTCAGATGAACACCCAGGTACTTGTAGGATGTCACCATCTCAATGTCTGTTCCCTGTATGTTTACTGGTGCTGTGAGGGGTTGTCCTTGCCTGCGGCAGTCCACCACCAGCTCCTTAGTTTTCCTCGCGTTGATCTGGAGGCAGTTCCGATGGCACCAGTCCATGAAGTCCTGGATAAGTCCTCTGTACTCAGCTTCATCTCCGTTAGAGATGAGGCCGACTATCGCAGAGTCGCCAGAGAACTTCTGTAGATGGCAGTGTGTTGTGTTGTGTGAGAAGTCTGCAGTATAAAGGGTGAACAGGAAGGGAGCCAAAACCGTTCCTTGGGGGGCCCCCGTGCTACCAATGATTGTGTCGGATACACAGTCCCAGGTTCTCACAAACTGTGGCCGATTAGTGAGGTAGTCCAGGATCCATGATGACAGGTGCTGGTCCACCCCTGCCCACAGCAGCTTGTCCTTCAGGATCATCGGTTGGATGGTGTTGAAAGCACTGGAGAAGTCAAAGCCCCGCCTTGCCTGCGAAGTCAAAGCCCAGCCCCGCCTTGCCTGCGGCGCCTTCCTGCTTCGGCTCTGTTGACTGAGGAAGAGAGTGATTAATTGCCCTTTGCGGGGGCCTGCCTCGTCGAGGCGCCACTGCGACCGGTACAGACACGTCCTTCATGACAAAAGCAGGTCTTAGTCTGTCAATACTGACTGTCTCTTTTCTGTCTCCAAAATCTAGCACAAATTGCTTATCACCTGCCTCCAGCACTCGAAATGGCCCTTCGAAAGGTGGTTTGAGCGTTGCTTTTAGGGCTTCGCGCCTGACAAAAACGAAGTCGGCATTTTTCAAAGCCTTGGGGACGAAAACTCGTGGAAAAGCGTGATGAACCGGACCCGGGAGCGTGTCTGCTCCCGTGCCAACTAATGGTCCCAGAGCAGAGAGAGGTGGGGGCTCTGGGTGCTCTGGTAAAAACTCGCCCGGCAGCCTCAGAGTTTGTGCGAATACCAGCTCCGCTGGGGAGGCGTCTAAGTCCTCTTTAGGCGCAGAACGCAACCCTAATAAAACCCATGGCAGTTTATTTACCCAATCTGCATCCGTGAGCGACGCTCTGAGTGCTGCCTTCAAAGACCTATGAAAACGCTCGCATAAACCATTAGCCTGAGGGTGGTAAGCCGTAGTGCGGTGAATTTTGGCTCCTAAGCCGTTGGCCATCGCTGACCACAGCTCAGAGATGAATTGCGGTCCTCTATCGGACGTAATGTCCGACGGAACCCCGAAGCGCGCCACCCAAGCTGTTAAAAAAACGCGAGCCACCTCCGCGGCCGTGGTTGTCACAAGTGGGACCACTTCCGGCCAACGTGTGGTGCGGTCCACCATTGTCAAAAGATGCGTGAACCCCTGTGATGCCGGTAGGGGGCCCACCAGGTCGACGTGCACATGGTCGAACCTTCTGGCCGGAATGCGGAACGGTTCTAACGGGGCTCTTGTGTGCTTGTGAATTTTGGCCCGTTGACAGGAAATGCAGGTTTTTGCCCATTCCTTCACGTGCTTGCGCAGGCACGGCCAAACAAACTTTTCCGCCACTAGTTTCACCGACGCGCGCACCCCCGGGTGCGCCAGTGAGTGGACCGAGTCAAAAACACGGCGGCGCCACGTGGCCGGAACCACCGGACGCGGGCGCCCCGTTGACATGTCGCAGATCAGGGGGGGCATACCGGTTTGTAAACACTTGCTCTCCAGCCTCAACCCTGTTGGTCCAGACTGGAGCGCGCGCACGTCTGCGTCCGCCCCCTGATCCGCTGCCATGGCTGCGTAATCTATACCCACGTGCACCGGGGCTGCGCGCGCCACCGTGCCGCTCTCCTGCGGCGCGGTCACGGTGGCCTGTTCTGCCTCTGCGCATGTTGGAGTCGTGAACGCGCGCGAGAGACAATCTGCTACTACATTGAATTTGCCCGCGACGTGCCTAATGTCAGTGGTAAATTCCGAGATTGCGGCCAGCTGCCTCTGCTGCCTGCCGGACCACGGATTTGAAATTTTGGCCATGGCGTATGTGAGCGGCTTGTGGTCCACATAAGCGGTGAAGCACCGTCCTTCCAGCCAGAACTGGAAATGACGAATAGCCAAATGCAGCGCCAACAGTTCTCTGTCGAACGCGCTGTATTTTCGTTCAGCCACGCTTAAAGATTTGCTAAAGAAAGCCAAAGGCTGCCAAACTCCGGCTACCTGTTGCTCAATAACGGCCCCTATGGCTAAATCTGAAGCGTCTGTCGTCAGCGCGATACGTGCTGCAGGGTCTGGGTGGGCCAGGAGCGCAGCGTCAGCCAAGGCTTTTTTAACCTCTGTGAACGCGCGCTCCCGCTCCGGGGACCATTCGACCGCCTGGGTCGGTTTTTGTTTTTTGAGCGCGGCATATAACGGTTGCATGATTTGAGCTGCGTGGGGCAGGAATCGGTTATAAAAATTCACCATCCCCAAGAATTCCTGTAGTGATTTGACCGTTTGTGGACGGGGAAAATCCGCTACCGCGCGTACTTTATCTGGTAACGGAACCGCTCCCTCCGGGGAGACGCGGTGACCCAAAAAATCGATCCGCTCGACGCCGAACTGGCACTTGGCTGGGTTAACTATTAAGCCGTGCTCTCCCAGCCTCCTAAAAACTGCTGTGAGGTGCGTTTTGTGTTCATCCTCTGAAGTACTCGCGACCAAAATGTCGTTGAGGTACACAAACACGAAAGGGAGATTGCGTAACACGGCATCCATCATCCGCTGAAATGTTTGCGCCGCCCCTTTGAGACCAAACGGCATGCGTAAAAATTCGAAAAGTCCGAACGGGGTTATTACCGCTGTTTTAGGAATGTCCTCCGGTTGGACTGGGACTTGGTGATAGCCGCGAACTAGATCAATCTTTGAAAAAATGCGCGCCCCCGCCAGGTGCACCGAAAAATCCTGAATGTGCGGGATGGGATAACGATCGTGCGCCGTAGCGTTGTTTAGCCTGCGGTAATCCCCGCACGGTCTCCAGGAGCCATCGGCTTTCGGTACCATGTGCAGCGGCGAAGCCCACGGGCTCTTCGACCTACGAACGATGCCTAGCTTCTCCAGGCTGGCGAACTCCTCGCGCGCAATGGCGAGCTTAACTGCATCCAAGCGCCGAGCTTTTGCAAACACGGGAGGACCAGACGTGGGGATAAAGTGTTTCACCCCGTGCTTTGCAACCGTCGTTGAAAAAGTGGGCACAGTGAGCGCTGGAAATTGGGTGAGGAGTGTGTGAAACTTACCACCTGCTGTAGCGACGTGGGTCTGTACTGGTGGCGGGGACACTCGAGCTGAACAGGGGAGAGAGTAAAAAGAGAGTGCATTTACCAGCCGTCTATTAGCAAGATCAACTAACAGATTGTGTGAACACAAAAAATCCGCGCCCAACATGTTGAAACTCACCGCCGCTATTACAAAAGTCCATTCATATGTGCGGCCATGTAAGCACAAAGGCAAGGTCCTTCTCCCGTAGGTGTTGATGTTTGAGCCATTTGCCGCCGTAGCTCCGCTACCGTGGGGTCCAGCCACCCGGTCCGCGTATGTTGGGGTGATGAAGCTCACTTGTGCTCCGGTGTCGATGAGGAACTCTCGTCCGGAGCGCGCATCCGTGATGTAGAGCAGCTTGCTGCGTTCTCCGAGGGTCGAAGCTGCTAGCGACCCCCGGTCTTGCCGTTTCCCGAACTCCTGAAGTTGCAGGGCGGCACACACCTGCGTGCCTTCTCTGCGAACCTCCGATGGTAAAAGCAGAGATCTTCTCCTCCGCTGTGTCGTGTCCGCGCCTCTGCCGCCGGACCATTGGCTCCACCTCGTCGCGGCCGTGCTGCCGCCGTCGTCGGCCAGTCTGGGTCTGCCGCCTCTGGCTCCCCGCTGTCTCGGGTCGCCGCTGTGGTTGCTTGCCCGCCGCAGGCGTCCAGGATCCCATCTGCTTCCTGGGCCAGCTCCCGGAACTCCTCCAGGGTGTGACACTTTTTGCCGGCCAGCGTGCTTCTCGCATGCGCCGGGAGGTTGGAGAGGAAGATGAACTGAAAAATGAAATCATCGTTGTCCAACCCTCTCAGCTGTATCATCTCCTCCATCAGGGCGCTCGGCCTGTGTCCTCCTTGGTCTAACAAAGACAGGATCCTCCTCGCCCTCACTTCAGCCGAGGGGGTGAAAAACTTGATGAGGGTGGATTTCAGCTTGCCGTACCTGTCGGTCGCGGGTGGCTGCTCCACCAAGCTCTGCACGCACCGAGCTGTGCTGTTGTCCAGTTTAGCGATGACATGGTGGAACTTAGTGTCATCCACCGTTACTCCTGCGAGCGCGAACTGCGACTCTGCTTGCAGAAACCACGACCGTGGGTTATCCTGCCAGAAATCAGGCAGCTTAACGGCCACTGCGCTCGCCAGCTCTGAGCGCTGTGAGTCCGGGACCCTGAGACCTTCTTCATTCATTCTCAACGTCGTCAGTCACCAATGTGGGGAGACTTGAATAACGAAACCGAATTGCCTTTAATTCCAGTTTATTTCAAGTAACCATTCCACTGTCTGCTCTCATTCCTGAGCAGCGAACAAAGAGGGTGAACACACCAAAGTTCTCCCTTTTAAACATTCTCACATCAAACCATTTCCCTCACAGGGGAAATCACACATCTATATCAAAATCCCTTTATTCACATTCATTAACCTTTTATTTACATAACTCCCCCTTCTCTCCTCTCGAGCCTCAGCGGTCAGGAAGTCTTCTGTCCCCTGTCCTCCGCAGGGGGTCCAGGCTCTGCAGCTCCGCACCGCAGGGGGCTGCAGCTCCGTGGCTCTCCTTCATCGTGAGGTTAAATCACATATGCAGTGTCCAACATATACATGTCTAACAACACAGCCATATAATAAACTTAATTGTATCTATTCCTGAGTCTGAGTCTGATCACTGGGTCTATACACCATGTCAAGTATTTCTGCTTAGCCTGATTGGTTATAACACTAACCAATCAGACGGCTACTCTTGACTACCTCGGGGGAAGAGGGAGGAGCCGAGGAGCAGCAGGATTGAGGCAGAGGGGTATGAAGGTGTCTGTTTTGCATAGAAAAGCAGTGCAAGAGGAGACGGCCAATAATGTGCAGGGGTAGCAGTAGCAGAAAGAGAGAGTGGGGAGAGACAGCGAGTGGGGGGAGGACCTGATTTGAATGTGGCTGTGTGAGACCACGGTCTCAGCGGACGGGCCCTGCACTGTGAGCTGAGAACAGCCACATTCAAATCGGGCCCCCCTCCTCCCTGCTCAGTCACCGTTGGATGGGGGACTAGTTGTTAGTAAAAAGTAAACACTTATTTGGCAACTACACATTTATTTCTCGCCTCAGCCGTTTTCAGAAAAATGTTTTGCTTTTTACTTTTGAAGATGGAGGCAAAATTTAACATCCAGAAGCATCTTGAACAGACTAGCAGCCCATCCACCAGGAGTCGCGGTGACCAATCACATGCAAGCCCTGCAGGTTGGGAGCGCAGTGACCAATGACATGCAAGCCCTGATGGCTGCTAATTAGAACAGTCATAGAGCCGCACATATTTAAGTAGGTGCAAGACTTAAAATCTTTTTCCAAGCAATTCTAAAGCAATGAAAGTTTTTTTGTGGGTAAAAAGCCACAATATACCATTTTGGGCAATACACATTTGTTTTTGAGGTGGTTTTAGAGCCGCTGGAGTGCACCTTTAAAATTCAAGATTCAAAGATTTTATTTGTCAATACTACTATACGTACAGGACATACAGGAGAATTGAAATGCCGTTTCTCTCTCTTCAGTGGTGTGTGCAATATATATAAAAAAGGAATAAGGATGGAAAAACAACAACAGCAGTCTACATACAGTAATGCTACCCTTAGTGCAAATAACAGTAAAAGACAAAACCCAGACATCCCATAGTGCAAATAAAGATAAATTATAACACCCAGAAATCCTATATACAGAAAGGGTAGAGCAGTAATACTCATAGTAGGAATGAAGGGATGAAGGCTGCAGTGCAGTTGAAACATGTAAAGAAGGTAAAGACATCTTTCTATTTTACTTTTGTCTTTCAAAGGAAAAAAAAAAAGGATAAACTCATAGTAGGAAGTTCGATGCGGTAGTGTAGGTGCAGACAGTAATAGATTGGACTGCACATGATCAGTATTGCAATAACAGACAGCAGCAGGTACGGTATTTGTGCAAATGGTTGCAGTAAAGTGCAACAACATACAGCAGCAGATGTATTACTGTTGGTGTGCCAAGTCTTTCTGTGCAAACAGCTGAAGTAGTTATTGTGTGGGTGAGTGTATTATGGTCCAGGGGTGGGGGAAGGGGAGGAGGAAATGGACAGAGTTCAGGGTACTGATGGCCTGGTGAACAAAGCTGTTTAGCAGTCTTGTGGAGCGGGCCCAGGGGTTCCGGTACCTTTTCCCCGAGGCAGGGGGAGTGTGAGGGGCGGGAGGTGTCGGCTGCAATGTTGATGGCTCGGTGGGTGAGGTAGATGTCCGGGAAGGGGGGGGGGCAGAAGGCATGGATGATCTTGCTGGCAGCTTTCACGATGCATTATTTTGTCTTCTGGCAGGAGGCGGTGCAGCTTCCATACCACACCGTGATGCAGCTGGTGAGGATGCTCTCAATGCTCTCAATGGTGCCCCGGTAGAATAAGCACATGATGGGGGGGTGGGACTCGTGCTCTCTTCAGTTTGCAGAGGAAATGGAGGTGAGTTTGAGCCTTCTTGGCCAGTGATGTAGTGTTGTTGGACCAGAAGAGGTCCTCAAAGATGTGCACCCTCAGAAACTTGGTGCTGCTAACCCTCTCCTCAGCTATTTCATCGATGATCAGAGGGGGACGCTGTGTGTGTCCCATCCTGAAGTCGACCACAATCTCCTTGGTTTTTCCCACGTTCAGGAAGAGATTATTTTCTTTACACCACTGGACCAGTTGGCTCACCTCATTTCTGTAGTTGGCCTCCTCATTGTTGGTGATGAGGCCCACCAGGGTCATGTCAGCCAAAAACTTGATGAAGTGGTCGGTGTTGTAGGCTGGTACACAGTCATGGGTGAGCAGGGTGAAGAGCAGCAGGCTAAGCATGCACCCTTGTGGGGCCCCTGTGCTCAGTGTGATGGTCTTGGAGGTGTTGCTGCAAACCCGCATGTTCTGTGGCCTCCCTATGAGAAAGTCCAGCACCCAGTTACAGAGAGAGGTTTTGAGTCCCAAGTGTCTGAATTTTCAGCCCCTTTTCCACTAGTACCTACTCAGCCCAACTCGCCTCAACTCTACTCGGCTCTACACGGTGTGATTGGTTTTCCATTTCAAGTGAGTACCACCTCAAGTGGGTGGGTTCATTACAGGAATGCGGCCTGTTATCCCGTTATGTTGTTTACATGCTGACGTTTTCACTGATAACTAATGTAAAAGATGCTTAAAATCACAAATCACTCACCAATGAAAGAATTGAGATTGCTAGACATATGGAGAGAAATGAAACCGCAAGTTAAAGCCTACTCTTGTTATTCGAATACCTACAAGACATTCTCACGTATTGACTATTTTTTGATCTCCACAGAATTAAGGTCCAAGATTCAAAACTGTTTCTATGATAACATTGTGATCTCTGATCATGCACCCTGCTGTCTAATATATGTAGATAAGAAATTGACAAAGGAACCAGGTAGGTGGCAATTTCAGCATAAATGGCTTCAGGATGAGGAATTTGTTAAGTACATAGAAAAACAGATAGATGAGTTCTTTGATATCAATACTACACAAACATCAGCATGTATAAAGTGGGAGGCTTTCAAAGCTTTTATTAGGGGGCATATTATTAGTTATACAGGTTCAAAATCTAAGAAGACCCGAGAGGAGAGAGTCCAATTGGAACATAAAATAAAAATTCTCCAAGAAAAAGTGTATGCAGGAAGTGACCCAAAGTTAGAGAACGAATTACTGATTCTGAGAGCTGAATATGACAAAAAATCAGCGAATAGAGCTGCCTCGAGTCTTCTAAGATTGAAGCAATCTTTTTATGAACAAGGTGAAAAATCAGGGAAATTATTGGCATGGCAGATTAAACAATTAGAATTTAAAACACCAATTACCAGTATTATAAGTAACGGACAGGCAGTTGTAGATCCTTTAGAAATTAACAGTGCCTTTAGAGATTATTATGAAAAACTATATGACACAAAAAATGAAACTGACTTAATAAAACTAAATGGGTTTTTGGAAGAATTATCTATACCTTGTATTCCAAATGAAAACAGGGAGATACTGGAGTCTAAAATTAGTCAAGAAGAAGTTGGGCTAGCCATTGGTGATATGAAATAAGGAAAAAGCGCAGGACCAGATGGTCTTCCAGTTGGCCTCTATAAAAAATGTAAGAATAAATTAATAAAACCATTTTTGGAAATGGTTTTAGAAGCATTTCAAAATAGTAATTTACCACTATACATGAATAATGCCTTAATTATACTGTTGCCAAAACCAGGTAAACCCTCTAATAAATGTGAAAATATGAAACCAATAAGCCTATTAAATGCTGACCTTAAGATAATCTGTAAAATTTTAGCAAGACGGCTACAAGAAATATTACCAAATATTATTAACCGAGATCAGAATGGCTTTATAAAGGGAAGACAAGGCTTCCATAATGTAAGAAGACTATTTAATATTATCTATTCTAATAAAGAAGCACCGGATACAGCTCTCCTATCATTGGACGCCGAAAAGGCCGTTGATAGGGTCGAATGGCCCTTTCTTTTTGAAGTCCTACAAAGGTTTGGATTTGGAAATAATTTCATAAAATGGGTTCAGATAATATACAATAATGCCACAGCAGAAATCCTAACAAACAGCAATATCTCAAAATCAATAAAAATCAATAGAGGATGTCGACAAGGCTGTCCACTTTCACCTTTACTGTTTACTATGGCAATTGAACCTTTAGCGATGGCAGTACGTTTACATCCACAAATATATGGAATTAAAATAGGACCAACAGAACATAAAATCTACCTGTATACTGATGACATAATTTTGTTCATGTCGAATCTTAAAAAATCAATTCCGACTTTGTTGAATTTAATAAAGAATTTTGGGGAAATATCAGGATATAAAATAAATAAAACTAAATCTTCAATATTAATGCTAAATGAGACCCAGAGAAATCACCCAGGTCCTGAGGTAAATCATTTCAAAGTTGTAAATCAGTTTAAATATTTAGGAATTCAAATTTTGCCTAAGCTAGAATTAGTCGCCAGCGCCAACTATGAAGCCTTAATGATAGACATTAATGAGTTACTTCAGAGATGGATGTCACTACCAATGTCGATGATTGGGAGAATTAATATACTTAAAAGTAATATCTTACCCAAAATGCTTTATTTATTTCAATACATTCCTTTACCACCACCTTCAGATCTATTCTTAAGAATTAAAAAAAAAGTTTGTGGAATTTATATGGAACAATAGGAAGGCTAGATTACGTCTGTCCTTACTATATTTACCATTTGATCGTGGAGGTCTGAAATGTCCAAACTTTATGTTGTATTACTGGTCAGCACAACTGAGGTCTATGACATATTATTTTTCATCAAATGATCTCCCTCACTGGACTGAAATGGAATCATACAATTTACCTTTACCTCTTCCCTTATTCATATACTCAGACTCAGCTAAAAAATTACAGAAACAAGTTAAAAATCCAATTGTAAAGCATATGATCAAAATATGGTGTGAAACCAAAAAATATCTAAAAGAACCACACTTATTGTCACAATTTAGCCCAATATGGGGTAATCAATATTTTAAACCAGGGAGAGCGGATGCTGTATTTAAAGTATGGAATTTACAAGGGATTCAAAAGATTCGAGACTTATATTTGTCAGGTTCAGATAACATAATGCCTTTTGAAGAACTGAGGATCAAATTTAATCTTAATAGAACACATTTTTTAAAATATCTTCAGCTTAGGAACTTTATTCGATCAAATCAAAATAATGCTCTCATCCGACCTACTTATTCATCCTTGGAAAAAATCTTGATGAAAGATAGTAAGAGAAAGGGTATTATTTCAGAGTTTTGTAACTCATTGACATTATCCTCAAGTGAAAACTCACAGAAAAGACTGAATTATTGGAAAGAAGACCTGCAAACTGAAATTTCAGAGGAACAATGGGAATTGGCTTGTGCAGAAGCTCAAACCAAATCAATAAATGTACGTCTTAAATTGATACATTTTAAATGGTTAATGCGGATGTATGTTACACCGGTGGAGTGAAATAGATATAACAAAAACATACCAGATACGTGCACAAAATGTATGGAAAGTAAAGGAACCCTATTTCATTGTTTATGGGAATGTAGAAAAATTAGAATGTTTTGGGAAGAGGTGAGGGTAACAATTGAAAAAATAATTTCAAAACAAATCATATTGAATCCTAAACTGTTTTTGTTGGGTCTTTATCCAGAAAAGCATAACTTTAACAAGAGTGAGAGAGCATTCATAGACCTCAGTTTGCTTAACGCCAAAAAATGTATTGCACTATTGTGGAAAAAGACTCATAGACCAGATGTGACTCAGTGGTTAAGACAGATGTTAACAAACCTTCCACTAGAAAGAATAACATACATACTGAAATCAAAAGAAATTGTGTTTGAGAATATATGGAGACCTTTCATTGATTATGTAAAGAATTTAAACATAACTTTTGAAGAGGAAGGTGAATGATGTGTGTGGACCTTGTAAATTCCAAATTGGTGAATGTCTAGTATGTATACTTACGTAATGGATTGCCTAGACTAAATAGAGGAGCATTGTTGAAGACCTGCCTTTGTTAGTGGTTGTTGGTGTTTTTAGTATTTTTTTAAATTATTTTAGTGTTAGTGTTTGATTGTTTGTGTTTTGTTTGTAAAAAGGTTCAATAAAAATATTGTGGGGAAAAAAAATCACTCACCAGCTTCCCCATGAGCAGCCATCAGCTCATTTTGGCTCGCTCCACTGCAGCAGGGCAGATGGGGCTGAAAAGTTCATAGTTGTCAAATTTGACCAAATGTAGTTTATTTTTCAAGCGCAGGGATCCAAGCGCTGCAACACCGATGGAAGATCTGTGTGCACCGACGGGGAGACTGTTGAAAAATAACCACATTTGGTCAAATTTGACCACTATATATGTACTTTTCAGCCTATGAACTTTTCAGCCCCGTCAACCCTGCTGCGGGGGCAGAGGGTGAGCTGAAACGAAAAAAAATATACCAGGAGGTCTCCGAGCTGATGGCTGCTCATAGGAAAGATGGTCAGTGTTTTGTGATGGTATTGATTTGTGTGTAGCCATTTATTTCTTTGATTATCACAGAAATAATAAAAATTCATGGCCAAATTTACAAATGGCAGTTTTGAATCTTGTGAAGACATCACTCTCATCCACTGATGTTATGCCCTGGCCAATCAGTGGCCTGCAATCTGTTAACGTCACATTTTCAGCTCGACTCAGCGAGGTTAGAACCTCACTGAAGTAGGTCCCAGAAAAGTACCTGGTACTAATGGAAAACCCTACAAATCGAGTAGAGTCAAGGTGAGTAGGGCTGAGTAGGTACAGTATCTCACAAAAGTGAGTACACCCCTCACATTTTATACACCCCTTAACATTTTATTATATCTTTTCATGGGACAACACTGAAGATATGACACTTTGATACAATGTAAAGTAGTCAGTGTACAGCTTGTATAACAGTGTAAATTTGCTGTCCCCTCAAAATAACTCAACACACAGCCATTAATGTCTAAACCACTGGCAACAAAAGTGAGTACACCCCGAAGTGAAAATGTCCAAATTGTGCCCAAAGTGTCAATATTTTGTGTGGCCACCATTATTTTCCAGCACTGCTTTAACTCTCTTGGGCATGGAGTTCACTAGAGCTTCACAGGTTGCCACTGGAATCCTCTTCCACTCCTCCATGACGACATCACAGACCTGGTGGATAGAGACCTTGCACTCCTCCACTTTCTGTTGGAGGATGCCCCACAGATTTAGGTCTGAAGACATGCTTGGCCAGTCCATCACCTTTACCCTCAGTTTCTTTAGCAAGGCAGTGGTCATCTTGGAGGTGTGTTTTTGGTCATTATCATGTTGGAATACAGCACTGTGGCCCAGTTTCCAAAGGGAGGGGATCATGCTCTGCTTCAGTATGTCACAGTTGTAGCATCATCTCACTTTGGCTCAGCAATAATTGTTCTTCTGCTTAGACATTTTGTTTCACCCAGGAGTAAGACAGTCAAGAACTGATTTTCTTCCCCAGGCCACAGCTGAAATCCCATTCCTTTGCTAAAACCAGTCTAAAAGAATTCAACCTATTTCCTCCTGCGCCCCTTTATTGCCCCCATAAACATGGAACAGACATGGAGCCCTCATGGCCTACACAGATCCACAACTCAGTTAATTTCCTTAAACTCTGGGACATGAGTTTGACATGAGCCTTCTTCCGGCTCCGAGAGAGAGCAGTCGCATTTTTCTTCCCTCCTCCTGTCTGCCTTCCTGACCTATTCCCAGCTTTGCAATGTTGCGTTTTTGTCTGTGTTTAGTCGCTCTTCTGCTGAATCTTAATCTAAATGGAAATTATGGATCTGGAAAGCGGCTTAACTGTGATTGTCACCACTTCAAAAGAAGATCGGGTCAGGAGGAACCCAACGAGGAGACTCATGGACATTGGAATTCATGCGTCTGTGGAGATTTGGCAGGAAACATTTTTGGTTATGATCTCAGGACTTCTTTTTTTGGCTGTGAAGTTCCCTGATGCATCAGAAATTGAAGGAAGGTGAGAGAGCTGATCAAAGCAGACCCGGCAAGCTCCTTCATCAAATTCGACCAGTTGGGGAGGGCACGAGTAGCGGCAAACGGTGAACTGAATGACAGTGATTCAGCGGAGGAATACATCTGGAGCCCTGTGCTCTCCATGGAATGGAATGCCTGTTTAAGCCTGTATATTAATATTAAAATTATGAAGCACAAGCGCATGAGAGAGGAAAATTCTATTCTCCGTGGGCTCTGAGCTGTGTAGATTTGACCTTGTTTTGATGCCCTGTTTACATTCCTCCTTGATGAGATAAGCAGAAGTCAGACAGCTGCTGTTGTTTCAGCGGATGAACTTCTCAAGGACAGTCCATGTGCCTTCATCTGCAAGCGAAGAGATAGACTCCGGACTTGTTTATAAGTCACATGATTATAACATCTATCCACTGCCTGGAGGCGCGCCCTCTGCTGTTCACTAGCAACTGTCACACCTACACTACACAAATGCATACAACATTACACGAACTGACACATACAGTATATACTGACTCATACATACACTGCCTCTCTCAACTCTTGTTTGTGTGATCTATATTGTCTGCTAATTGTGCATAGAGGGTTTTTTTTCTGTGTAGTCAAAATTTGGCTCATTTGAGCTTTATGAGCTTATATGAGCGTTATTCTGATTAACTATGTTTTTTTCTCTCCTATTGTGTTTTCCTCCCCCTCCCTTCCCCTCTTTACCCCCACTGAATGACAGGCGCCTTGCATGGCTGCCGCGTCATTGGATGCGCCTAACGTGCGCGTCCAATGTCAAGTCAAATTCCTCGTATGTTTACTTGTAAATATACTTGGCAATAAAGCTGATTCTGATTCTGATTCTGACATGCTGGATTTAATCAGTGAACTTTAAAGTACATTATTACAAACTCAATTCTAAATCTTCCCTTCTTTTCAGGACTATGAAAAGCAAATGGACTCTGATGTTTTAATGTGGAAAATCAATAATATATGTGAAATGCATTAATCTGTGATTTTATATATATATGCATGTTAAAAATGTTTAAATGAATGTTTATTCCTTCATGTTGATTTAGAAGCACTGCTTATAAGTTACATTAAGGTTAGCTTAGTTATACATAAGTGTGTAAAAGCATATTCCAGTGTATTAAAATTGTTTGTCCATGTGGACTGGTATCAAATTTCACCCAGCCTTCACTGAGCCAAGCTTCTCCATCCTATTGGTCCCTCGCAGACAAAGCCTGTCATTAGACTAAAGTTCATCAAGCCCGCCCACGAAGAAGGCCTATTGGCTGAGGTTGCTGTCAACCCGGAAGCCCGCGAAAGCTCAACAAAACTTATAAAAGGAGGAAAACCCCCTGCTACTTTCTTTTTTGACACGCTCTTTCGGTTTTTTCATCTCTTTTAACGTCTCTTTTTGACACGCTCTTTCGCCTCCGTTCGTTGCTCTGTTTTGTCTCTCTTCTTTGTCCATTGTCTACACACAGCAAGAAAGAACTTTGGGAAGAACAAAGGACTGTCTGAACAAAGACTTCTACCACGTGTTGCTTTTCCGAGCACAGAGCAGATAACTCGTAATTTGTTTATGTAACTTTGTATTTTAATGTTTTTTTCTTTTTCTCTTAAATGCCTAGGAATTCCTATTTCTTTGAGCTCAATTCTTAATCGGAGTTAAACTCACAATTTTTATTTATCTCTTTTTCTTTGTTAAACTTTCTGTAAAACCACCGTTTGTTTTCATTTTAATGTAAGTTTTAATCTTGACTTTATTTTTATAATATTTTTTCTTGACCAATCACACACCAGAAGCTACTATTTTATCTAAAGTCCGAAAGTCTTTTTCTAATTTGAGATCTGATTAGATCTAATTATTCTCGAAGACCTCTGGAGCGGCTTGTCTACGAAGGAGAAAACGTGCAGCTCTCTTCATCACACGCTGAAGAAACGTCGGCACCATCTGGCTCCGATCCAAGTTACAACTGTGGGTCATACAGCCAAAATCCAGCCACTTCGACCGCTTGACTTTAAAGGTTGAACTGTGGACCCTGAAATATCTGCGGGCAGATATTTTCCCTAACATCCACGAAATATTGGGCTGAGGAAACGCCGAACGAGGAATCATGTGAGCTGCAAACTTTAATTCATCTGCTGAATTAAACGTCTGAGGTTCGGTGATAATTTGTATATCTAATCAGATGCAAATTAAGAAGCCCTTAACATAACTCTTCTTTTCGTTAAAATTCCGTTTTTATTTTCTTAAGATTAATCCAGGACTTTTCATATAATTAGTAAACTTTCTCCATAAATTTGCGTTGTTTCCATAATCTGTTAACTCAAACTGATAGAAATTCATTTCTCAGTTTAACCCTGGTTCCGAAAATACTGACATTGTTAACCTATCATTTAAAAGATTGATTTTTATGATTAATGAAATTACTGCAATGTCTGTTAATCATTTGGTTTAATAAATATGTGAAAATGAGAGAAGTTGTTGAGAATTTATTTCATTCTGAGTCTGTTTCAAGCCCAGGTATTGAATTCATGGAAAATTTTTGAGACTGATTATTAATTAATTTATTGAGTGATTAAACAGGTATAAAGTGAAATTAAAGATTAAATTGCTTCTTAGAGATAGAAGCTGGTGCCCCACGAGTGTTATTAACTTTTCTGGTGTATATGAAATGAAATTTGATCTCAGATTCCAATACATCAATATAAATTAAATAATTTATACCTGATCATATTTTTTTTTTCCACAATATCTTTATTGAACCTTTTTTTTTTTTTTAACAAACATGATACAAACAATCAAACACTAACACTAAAGTACTACAAAAAAAAAAATGCACTAAAAACACCAACAACCACCAACAAAATCAAGTCTTCAACAATGCTCCTCTGTTTAGTCTAGACAATTCAATACATAAGTATACATATTATGTTCACCAGTTTGGAATTTACAAGGTCCACACACATCATTCACCTTCTTCTTCAAGAGTTATGTTTAAATTTTTTACATAATCAATAAAAGGTCTCCATATATTCTCAAACACAATTTCCTTTGATTTTAGTATATATGTTATTCTTTCTAATGGAAGGTTTGTTAACATCTGTCTTAACCACTGAGTCACATCTGGTCTATGAGTCTTTTTCCATAATAGTGCAATACATTTTTTGGCATTAAGCAAACTGAGGTCTATGAATGTTCTTTCACTTTTATTAAAATTATGCTTTTCTGGGTACAGACCCAACAAAAACAGTTTAGGATTCAATATGATTTGTTTTGAGATTATTTTTTCAATTGTTACCCTCACCTCTTCCCAAAACATTCTTATTAATCTACATTCCCATAAACAATGAAATAGGGTTCCTTTACTTTCCATGCATTTTGTGCATGTATCTGGTATATTTTTGTTATATCTATTTAACTCCTCTGGTGTAACATACATCCACATTAACCATTTGAAATGTATCAATTTAAGGCGTGCATTTATTGATTTGGTTTGAGCTTCTGTACAAGCCAATTCCCATTGTTCCTCTGAAATTTCAATTTGCAGATCTTCTTTCCAGTAGTTTAATCTTTTCAGTGAATTTTCACTTGAAGATAGTGTCAGTGAGTTATAAAACTCTGAAATAATACCCTTTCTTTTACTATCTTTCATCATCATTTTTTCCAAGGATGAATAAATAGGTCGAGTGAGAGCTTTATTTTGATTTGATCGAATAAAGTTTCTAAGTTGAAGATATTTAAAAAAATGTGTTCTATTGAGATTAAATTTGATCCTCAGCTCTTCAAAAGACATTATGTTGTCTGCACATGGCAAATATAAATCCTGAATCTTTTGTATCCCTTTTAAATTCCATACTTTAAATACAGCGTCCGCTCTCCCTGGTTTAAAATATTGATTACCCCATATTGGACTAAATTGTGACAATAACTGTGGTTCTTTTAAATAGTTTTTAGCTTCACACCATATTTTGATCATATGCTTTACAAATGGATTTTTAACTTGTTTTTGTAATTTTTTTGCCGAATCTGAGTATATGAATATGGGAAGAGGTAAAGGTAAATTGTATGATTCCATTTCAGTCCAGTGAGGGAGATCATTTGATGAAAAATAATATGTCATAGACCTCAGTTGTGCCGACCAATAATACAACATAAAATTTGGACATTTCAGACCTCCACGATCAAATGGTAAATATAATAAAGACAAACGTAATCTAGCCCTCCTGTTGTTCCATATAAATTCCACTAACTTTTTTTTTATTCTTGAGAATAGATCTAAAGGTGGTGATAAGGGAATGTATTGAAATAAATAAAGTATTTTAGGTAAAATATTACTTTTAAGTATATTGATTCTCCCGATCATCGACATTGGTAGTGACATCCATCTCTGAGTTAACTCATTGATATCTGACATTAAGGCTTCATAGTTGACACTGGCGACTGATTCTAGCTTAGGCATAATTTGGATTCCTAAATATTTAAACTGATTTACAACATTGAATTGATTTACCTCAGGGGCTGGGTAATTTCTCTGGGTCTCATTTAGCATTAATATTGAAGATTTAGTTTTATTTATTTTATATCCTGATATTTCCCCAAAATTCTTTATTAAATTCAACAAGGTTGGAATTGATTTTTTAAGATTCGACATAAACAAAATTATGTCATCGGCGTACAGGGAGATTTTATGTTCTGTTGGTCCAACTTTAATTCCATATATTTGTGAATGTAAACGTATCGCTATCGCTAAAGGTTCAATTGCCATAGTAAACAGTAAAGGTGAAAGTGGACAGCCTTGTCGACATCCTCTATTGATTTTTATTGGTTTTGAAATATTGTTATTTGTTAGGATTTCTGCTGTAGCATTATTGTATATTATTTGAACCCATTTTATGAAATTATTTCCAAGTCCAAACCTTTGTAGGACTTCAAAAAGAAAGGGCCATTCAACTCTATCAAAGGCCTTTTCGGCGTCCAATGATAGGAGAGCTGTATCCGGTGCTTCTTTATTAAAATAAATAATATTAAATAGTCTTCTTACATTATGGAAGCCTTGTCTACCCTTTATAAAGCCATTCTGATCTCGATTAATAATATTTGGTAAAATTTCTTGTATTCGTCTTGCTAAAATTTTACAGATTATCTTAAGGTCGGCGTTTAATAGGCTTATTGGTCTCATATTTTCACATTTATTAGAGGGCTTACCTGGTTTTGGCAGCAGTATAATTAAGGCATTATTTATGTATGATGGTAAATTATTATTTTGAAATGCTTCTAAAACCATTTCCAAAAAAGGTTTTATTAATTTATTCTTAAATTTTTTATAAAGGTCAACTGGAAGACCATCTGGTCCTGCACTTTTTCCTGATTTCATATTATCAATGGCTAGCCCAACTTCTTCTTGACTAATTTTAGACTCCAATATCTCCCTGTTTTCATTTGGAATACACGGTATAGATAGTTCGTTCAAAAACCCATTTAGTTTTGTTAAATCAGGTTCATTTTTGGTATCATATAATTTTTCATAGTAATCTCTAAAGGCTCTATTAATTTCTAAAGGATCTATAACTACCTGTCCGTTACTTATAATACTGGTAATTGGTGTTTTAATTTCCAATTGTTTAATCTGCCATGCTAATAATTTTCCTGATTTTTCACCTTGTTCATAAAAAGATTGTTTCAATCTTAGAAGACTCGAGGCAGCTCTATTCGCTGATTTTTTGTCGTATTCAGCTCTCAAAATCAGTAATTCATTCTCCAACCTTGGGTCACTTCCTGCATACACTTTTTCCTGAAGATTTTTTATTTTATGTTCCAATTTAGCTCTCTCCTCTCGAGTCTTCTTAGATTTTGATCCTGTATAACTAATAATATGTCCCCTAATAAAAGCTTTGAAAGCCTCCCACTTTACACATGCTGATGTTTGTGTAGTATTGATGTCAAAGAACTCGTCTATCTGTTTTTCTATATACTTGACAAATTCCTCATCCTGAAGCCATTTATGCTGAAATTGCCATCTACCTGATTCCTTTATCAATTTTTTATCTACATATATTAGACAACAGGGTGCATGATCAGAGATCACGATGTTATCATAAAAGCACTTTTGAATCTTGGACCTTAATTCTGTGGAAATCAAAAAATAATCAATACGTGAGAATGTCTTGTAGGTACTGGAATAACAAGAATAGGCTTTAACTTGTGGTTTCATTTCTCTCCATATATCTAACAATCTCAATTCTTTCATAAAATGATTAATAGTCATCCTACATCCAATGTGCGTACAATCCAGTCCTGTTGATCTATCCACACCTGGATTCAATGTACAATTAAAATCCCCTGCTATTATATGTTGCCCTGTAAGTGATGATAAGATGAGAAATAAATTAGCAAAGAACTTCTGGTCATCTATATTGGGACCATATAAGTTCACAAGATTTATATTTTCTAATAGCAAAGAACCTTGAATGATTACATATCTTCCAAATTTGTCTCCAATTACATTTTTCACTTGAAAAGGAACTGATTTATGTATGAGAGTCATAACTCCCCTGGCTCGGGATGAAAATGAAGAGGTGAATACACTTCCCTGCCATCTACTCCTAATTCTTTTAACATCCTCCTCTATCAGATGAGTTTCTTGTAAAAACACAATTCTTGAACCCATGTCCTTTATTTTATTCATAACTTGTTTAAGTTTTTTTAAATTTTGTAGACCTCTGCAATTCCATGAAGTTAAATTAAGATTAACACTTTGGTCCATGATCAATAGAGAGTTTGGGATTACCTTGCAGTGTAAACATGCTCATACAGAGAAGCAAAAACATGAGTGGTTGTACATTCATCCTACAAACTACACACAAACAAATTTCCCCTTCCCACACTTGTGGCAAACCCCCCAAAATCAAAAGAAAAATTCTGTCTCCCGATATAGCCATCGACCGTTCCACACCCACGGGGAACAGCCTAAGCCACTCCTTCTTCATCCTCCCAATCACCCTAACTCTACTGCTTTTAATGACGTAACATTAACTCTCCTCTGTAGTTTTCCAACTTAACTCCAAAATTTTTAACAACTTTGTACATCATAGTTTTTTTTTTTTTGTTTGTTTTGTTTTTGTTTTGTTTTTTTTTAATATATAATACAATCTATATTTTGTAAACTTACTATTTACTTCAAGTCAGTCAGATGCCTGTGCAAATGCTTAATTATTCTACCTTATATTTTGTTCATGCTTAGCTCCCACCAGTCTCTTCTTCTTCTTTGATCTTCTTGATGAACTCCTGCGCCTCCTCTGGGGTCTTGAAGATGTGGGTTCTGCCCTCATACGTGGTCAGCAGTCTCGCAGGATAGATTACACCATGACGAATCCCAAGGTTGCGCAGCTCCTTACGTACGGGATCAAACTGCTTCCTCAATTGCTGGATTCCTGTGGCCAAATCTGGGTAGAACCGCACCTGCTGGTCCTGGTGTTTAATCTCTCCTTTAGCACGTGCAGCGTTGAAGATCTTCATCCTGTCTCTGTTGCTTAGAAACTTCATAATTAAGGTCCTCGGCGGTCCCTTATCTCTCCGTGGGCCAATACGATGTGCTTTTTCCAGAACCACTGCTGATTGCAACTCCTCGCTGCCCAGCACCTCCGGAATCCACTTTTCCAGAAAGGAACATACGTCCCGACCTTCTGATTCCTCTGGAAGACCCACCAGCCTCAAATTATTCTGTCTCGACCGAGATTCCAAATCCAAAATATTATCTTCCAGAGATTTATTTTTTTTTTCCAAAGTGCGCACCTTTAATTGAAGACGGGTGACGTCATCTTCAGCACTAGCGAGACGGAGCTCCATCTGCGCCGTTCGTTCTACACAGTCACCCAATTCCTTTCTTATTCCTTCCAGCGCTGTCATAATCCCATCAAATCTAGAGGAAAAGTCCGCTCTCATTGAACTCATGGCAGCCATCAGCGCATCTGCGCCATTCCCCGCAGAAATCGCACCGCCGCCAGCCTCCTCCGCCATATATGGAGCCTTGTTTGCTGCGTCACAGACCTGAAAGTCCGTTAATTTGGACTGTTTCGGCGGCTCGCTTTTTCCTTTTCCTGGTTTTCCAGCCTTAGGCTTCGCCGACATATCCTCGCCCAAATGCTGGGATACGTTCTGTCCCAAATGAGAGAGTTATTTGCCGATTTTTTTCTCCAGGAGCAGAGCAGAGCGAGACACGTCCGTCCTACGTGGCAGCCATAACCGGAAGTGACCTGATCATATTTATTAATTTCATATTTTTCTATACAGTACATGTTGGCATTCATGGTTCCCTCAATGAACTGTAGCTCCCAGTGCCGGCAGCACTCATGCAGCCCCAAACCATAACACTCCCACCACCATGCTTGACTGTAGGCAAGACACACTTGTCTTTGTACTCCTCACCTTGTTGCCACCACACATGCTTGACACCATCTGAATCAAATAAGTTTATCTTGGTCTCATCAGACCACAGGACATGGTTCCAGTAATCCATGTCCTTAGTCTGCTTGTCTTCAGAAAACTGTTTGCGGGCTTTCTTGTGCATCATCTTTAAAAGGGGCTTCCTTCTGGGATGACAGCTAGGCAAACCAATTTGATGCAGTGTGCGGTGTATGGTCTGAGCACTGACAGGCTGACCCCCCCCACCCCTTCAACCTCTGCAGCAATGCTGGCAGCACTCGTACATCTATTTTCAAAAGACAACATCTGTATATGACGCTGAGCACATGCACGCAACTTCTTTGGTCGACCATGGCAAGGCCTGTTCTGATTGGAACCTGTCCTGTTAAACCGCTGTATGGTCTTGGCCACCATGCTGCAGCTCAGTTTCAGGGTGTTGGCAATCTTCTTATAGCCTAGGCCATCTTTATGTAGAGCAACAATTATGTAGATTTTATGTAGAGCAACAATGTCTCTTTATGTAGAGCAACAATTCTTTTCTGAGTCCAGGTGTGTGAGGGCTGGATGGAGAGCAGCAGAGATAGTGTCTTATGTGGATCTGTTTGACCTGTATGCAAACTGAGATGAATCGTGGGAGGGAGGATGAACTTGATGTTCTGCATGACAAGCTGCTCAAAGCACTTCATTATGATGGAGGTCAGTGCTACTGGCTGGTAATCACTGTAGCTGGATGGGATGGGCTTCTTTGGGACTGGTATTATGGTAGCAGTTTTGAAACATGTGGGGACAACAGCTTGACTTAGGGAGATGTTGAAGATGTCGGCCAGGACATTCTTGAGCTCCTCCGTACAGTCCTTCAGAACACATCCTGGTATGTTGTCTGGTCCAGCTGCCTTGCAAGGGTTGAGCCTGGAGAGGGTCCTCTTCACGCTAGCCAGATCCAGACTTATAGCCTGCTTGTCTGGGGGAGGAGTGGTTTTATGTGCTTGAGTCTTTGCCCATAGAGTTTCCACCTCTATAAAATGTGGATAGTACCCCACCTAGTGTTACAAATGAGGTATTAAAAGGATTATTCATAAGCATTAACTTAGGTTAATAATTATTAATAATTATATTTACAAAGTGTAGACACACCTAATTTGCTTAATGTGACGACATCCATATTGGATTGCATAACTTTCAGTAAAACTGGACTTTGGACATATTTACATAGAGGATTTTTTTTGTTTTTGTTTTGTTTTTTGTTATCTAATCCTCAAAATATATGAACCAGAAAATCAGTAAAATGTAAACAAACAGTAATAAAAACATCAGACCTACCGCAGATCATGCATCGCCATACGTCGCCATACGTCACCATGTGTCCGTGTGCCCATCCTGGGGCCTCATGGACAAAGTGTACTTATGCACAAAAACATGGCGTACATCCTTTTCCATGGAAAATTTCAGATATATAAAGAATGAAATGACTGTGGAAATATGCGCAGCCCCATGGCAACTTTATGGCTGGCGTACATACGTTTCTACTGTTATTGGTCCGTTGGTGACTCTTAGAAGTGATGTTGGGAGACTGATAATGAAGTGAAAATTATTGTACACACCAGAGACACATGATGAATAAACATCCAAGTGTGCACAATTAGATGAGTGGGTATAAAAGCAAGTGCAAAGAAGTGCTGAAAATACCTCTAACAACAATGGCGTTATTATTAGAGGATACTGCAAATCGCGCAGTGAGAAGAAAAAGGGTATTTAGAGAAAGAGATTTTCTGGCTCAGGATGATAACTGGCTTGTCAGCCGGTTTCCACGGGCAGTCCTTGTGAAACTGTGCTCAGAGCTATGGCTGCTCTTGGAGCACGACACGGCGAGAAGCCGTGTGCCGCCCATCCCAGTGCAGGTGCTGACAACACTGAGATTCCTGGCAACAGTGGCATTCCAGAGGGAGCCAGCAGACCAATCAGGAATTTCCTCGTCGACTCTGAGCCGAGCTATGCCAACTGTGTGGGATGGAATTATCTGGCTGTCACCCAGGTACATCATATTCCCATGCAATGCAGTTGAACGGGCCAACATCAAAGCGCAATTTGCAGCAAGAGCCGGTTTTCCTAATGATTCTAATGAACAGCATTGTTGGGAACAAACTACAAGCTGGCACTGTGTGGATGGATGGCTTCTTGGTGAGTAAATTCATGTGATTGTCATAAATAACCAACCTCATGCGCAATGTGCCTGTGCGCCCAAAAATATCACCCTGTCTTCAAGGCTTCATTATGAGTTAGTGGCTGGAGTAAGTGACTTCCTTTTTTGATGATTAAACTACAGTTTTACAGCATTCTACCCAGCCCCCAACTGCCTCTGTGTGTACAGTAGTTATGTCAATAAACACATGCTTAAAATTTGAAATGGAACAGTGTCACCCTTTCCCCGGCGCACTTCATTCATTTACAATAGTAGTGTGTGTAATCCATGGTATATAACTATAAAGGATGAAATTTGCATTTTGGGCATAAAATATGTACTTGTCAAGTCTAATATGATCTGCTTTCAACTGACAAGTGTCATAAATCGCCCTTTCCAAGGGCCACTGAAGGACACCAAATGCACACTGTGGTTTCTGCACATTCATTAGCATAAAGAGAAACTGACAAGGAACGATAAACACACATACAAAATAATAAAGCGCTGGAGGAGAATGGGGCTCAACAGCACAGGGGGAACGGAAGCCTGGGAATACTGGGCAGAGGGCAGAATCCAGCTGGAGCACTCCTGAAGGCAGCAAGGCTCACAGCTGGAAAGAAAAGGGAAAAACTGACCTGGACGGAGCTCTCCTCTCTCCTTGACAGCAAAGCACAAACAAACTCAGAGCGAGACTCAGCATCTGAGGACATGTGGTGATAGAAGGACACGACAACAGAGAACGGTTGTCGTGCCCTTTTCTATCGTTACATTATGGGCCTCAGGTTATTTCACACCTTAGACAGAGACAATGAATACACATGGGAGAACAGTGCCCAAGTGGGTGAGAGGGGGTTGAATGAAGTGTAGGGTAGATGTCATGCTGTGATGAGGAAGTGCCTTGATCCTTGTGAAGTGTGACTTGATATAGAGAGAGGAATGTTTGATGTGACCAGTCAGTCTGTTCTTTGCTTGTGAGATGTGAGTGTGTAATAAATCGTCTGAAATGAATACGCCTCTTCATTTACACACTCCGCACTGGTGACCCAAGACGTATTATGGAACACGAGGCAAGAACCCCGGAGCCGGCCCGGTCGGGAACCCCCAGAGACGCTGAAGCCAACCCGCAGACAGCCAGGACTGAAACCCCCAGCAACGCGTGTGCAGTTTCAGTCAAGCTACCGGATTTCTGGCAGCACAACCCGTGCTCTTGGTTCCACCACACCGAGGCCCAGTTCACCCTCCGGGGGGGTAACAGCAGACGACACCAAGTTCTACCATGTGGTAGCAGCGCTGGACTCCTGCACAGCCCAGCAGGTAGTGAGCCTGCTTGATCAGCCACCAGCCAGCAGCAAATATGAGGTGCTCAAGGCTGCGCTCATCCGGCGATACACGCTCTTGGAATGTGAGAGAGCAGAGAGGTTCCTGGCGCGAACCAAGTTAGAAGATGGGTCGGCCGTAGACATGATGGAGAAGATGCTGGCGTTGATGGACACGGGCGACAGGCACTTTCTGTTTGCCCACCTTTTCCTCCGGAACCTGCCAACAGAAGCAAGAGCGGTTCTGGCCAATTCACTGTTGCTGGCCGCGTGAGACTACCGTGCGCTAGCCCAGGAGGCAGACCGGATCATCCTCACCACCAGGGTGATCACAGTCAACGCGGTGGCAGCGGAGCCCAGCGAGACGACCAGGGGAGGCGAGGAGCCACCGACGGTAGCGGCAACGGGGGCCAAGGCGCACCAGAAAGACACGGTCTGCTTCTACCACCGCCGCTTCGGAGGGAACGCGCACAGATGCGCGCCACCGTGCCACTTCAAGCGCTCGGGAAACGTCAAGGCCGGCAGTCGGTAGCAGCTGCGACCACCGGTGAAGAGAATAAGCTTCTCTACGTGACGGACTCGCGCTCAGGGAGACGCTTCCTTGTCGACACCGGAGCCCAGAAGAGCGTCATCCTGCCATCCTACGCTGACCGGCTAGCAGGACCTAGCAGCCCTGGAATGGTGGCAGTAAACGGGTCGGAGATTAAGACGTTCGGTGAGAGAACACTGACCTTATCTCTACATGGCCGCTCGTATGAGTGGACTTTTATCATAGCAACACTGTGTTGCCCGCTCCTGGGCGCTGATTTTCTGTGTGCACATGGTTTACTTGTGGATGTTGCTAACAGGCGCCTGGTTAATGCACTGTCCTTTGAATCTCTCCCCTGTATAGCTCGAGGGACCCGGCCAACAGCACAAGCCAGCGTCACAACTCCAGGCGGTAAGTTCCACGCACTGCTCACTCAGTTCCCAGCACTCACGGTCCCGACATTTTCGGCGGCCATTGCTAAACATGGGGTGGAGCACTTTATCACCACCACCGGGCTGCCCGTTTTTGCAAGACCTCGGCGCTTGGATGCAGCTAAACTGGCCATAGCGCACGAGGAGTTCGCCAACCTGGAAAGGTTGGGCATCATCAGGCGATCAAACAGCCCATGGGCATCCCCACTACACATGGTCCCTAAGGCTGAGGGAGCGTGGCGACCATGCGGTGAATTCCGCAAGTTGAACAACGCCACAGCACACGACCGCTACCCAACTCCCCACATACAGGATTTTTCCGTTCACCTCGCCGGAGCGCGCGTTTTTTCTAAAATAGACCTGGTCCGCGGTTACCACCAAGTCCCAGTGCGCGCTGAGGGACGTACCCAAAACAGCGGTAATAACTCTGTTTGGTTTATTCGAATTCCTGCGCATGCCATTCGGATTAAAAGGCGCAGCACAGACGTTTCAGTGCATGATGGCTGCAGTGCTGCGTGATCTCCCGTTCGTGTTCGTCTACCTGGACAATATCCTGGTAGCCAGTACGTCCGAAGACGAACACGAAACCCACCTCAGGACGGTTTTCCGGAGGTTGGAGGAGCACGGGTTAATAATCAACCCGGCGAAATGCCAGTTCGGCGTGACGGAGATTGATTTTTTGGGGCACCACGTCTTTCCGGAAGGAGCGATCCCGTTGCCCGACAAAGTGCTCGCCATGGCAGATTTTCCCCGGCCTCAGACGGTCAGGGCGCTGCAGGAATTTTTGGGGATGGTGAATTTTTATAACCGTTTCCTTCCCCGCGCAGCGCGGCTCATGCAACCATTGTACGCCACGCTCAAGAGACAGAAACCTGCGGATGGAGTCGAATGGACCCCGGAGCGAGAGCGGGTGTTCTCAGAAGTTAAAGCAGCCCTGGCAAACGCTGCACTGCTGGCACATCCGGACCCGACGGCCCGCATAGCGCTCACCACCGACGCTTCAGACGTGGCCATAGGGGCGGTCGTGGAGCAGCGCGTAGCCGGGGCTTGGCAGCCGCTCGCATTTTTCAGCAGAACTTTGCGCGACAGCAAACGTAAATACAGCGCGTTCGACAGAGAGTTGCTGGCTCTCCATCTGGCCATACGCCACTTCCAGTTCTGGCTGGAAGGGCGCAACTTCACCGCGTTCGTAGATCGCAAGCCACTAACTTTAGCGATGACCAAGGTTTCAGAACCGTGGTCGGGCCGGCAGCAGAGACAGCTGGCCGCGATCTCAGAGTTTACTACCGATATTCCGCATGTCTCGGGTAAACTGAATGTGGTGGCGGACTGCCTCTCACGCGCCGTGGTGGCCCCAGTCTACATGCGGATAGATTACGCAGCCATGGCCGCGGAGCAGATTAGCGATGCAGACGTGCGCGCGCTCCGGTCTGGACCAACAGGGTTAAGGCTGGAGAGCAGGGTGCTGCAAGATGGCGGCCCCTCCCCAATCTGCGACGTCTCCACGGGACGCCCGCGTCCGGTAGTCCCGGTTGCGTGGCGCCGCCGCGTGTTTGAGTCGGTTCACACTCTGGCGCACCCAGGAGTGCGCGCGTCTGTCAAAATGGCGGGAGAGAAGTTCGTGTGGCCGAGCCTACGCAAACAAGTAAAAGAGTGGGCTGCAGCCTGCGTGGCGTGCCAACGAGCCAAGGTACACAGGCACACGAAGGCTCCCTTGGAGCCGTTTCCAGTACCGGCTAAGAGGTTCGACCACGTTCACGTGGACCTCGTGGGCCCCCTCCCGCCATCACAGGGGTGCACGCACCTCCTGACAGTAGTGGACCGCACCACGCGCTGGCCAGAAGCAGTCCCGCTGGCGGCAACCACGTCTGCGGACATAGCACGCGCTTTTTTAACAACATGGGTAGCGCGTTTTGGAGTCCCATCAGACATTACGTCCGACAGGGGCTCGCAATTTGTTTCCAACCTCTGGTCCGCGATGGCCCACAGCCTGGGTGCTGCAATTCATTGCACAACCGTGTACAACCCACAGGCCAATGGTTTATGCGAGCGTTTTCATAGATCACTGAAAGCAGCACTCAGGGCTTCACTGACGAATGCAAATTGGGTAGACAGGCTGCCGTGGGTTTTATTGGGGTTGCGCTCCGTGCCAAAAGAGGATTTGGAAGCTTCCCCGGCAGAGCTCGTTTTTGCGCAGCCCCTATGGCTGCCCGGGGAATTTCTACCGAACAATCCCACGCCAGGCAGCTCCCCATCTCAGCTTTTGCAGCATAGCACAAACACAGGCATGCTTCCGGGCCCTGCCCACCACAGTTTTCCGTGTGCCTTCGTGCCTAAAACTTTGAAGAACGCGCAGTTCGTGTTCATCAGACACGACACCCCCCCCCCCCCATTGCGCCCACCCTATGATGGACCGTTCAGAGTGTTGGAAATGGGGGATAAGCATTTTGTGCTAGACTTGGGGGGTAGACAGGAGAGAACTGGCATAGACAGACTCAAACCAACCTTTGTAGTGGCGGATCAGCAAGTGCTGTTGGCGAGGGCCCCTTGGCATGGAAGACCCCCACGGAGACCTCCCCAGGGGAACGATTCATCAGACCAGCCACATGGACAGAGTGAACCCCCCCCCCCCCCCATGGCTCACCCGCAGTCGGACACACTCCCAGCAGCCTCCCACTGGCACAGCAGCACCATGGAGGCAGTAAACCCCAGTTACAGCAGATATGGGAGGAGACTGAAGCCGAAACAGCATGTGGACTGATGTTCTATTGTTCTATCTAAGATGCTGGGGGGGGGCAGTATGGGCCTCAGGTTATTTCACACCTTAGACAGAGACAATGAATACACATGGGAAAACAATGCCCAAGTGGGTGAGAGGGGGTTGAATGAAGTGTAGGGTAGATGTCATGCTGTGATGAGGAAGTGCCTTGATCCTTGTGAAGTGTGACTTGATATAGAGAGAGGAATGCTTGATGTGACCAGTCAGTCTGTTCTTTGCTTGTGAGATGTGAGTGTGTAATAAATCATCTGAAATGAATACGCCTCTTCATTTACACACTCCACAACATAATAAATGACAGGTGTGGATGCATGAGTGGAGAAAATAACAGAATGAATGACAGCTGTGCAGCTCCAAACAGTTTGACAGCCGGAAGCTGCACAGTGTTGTCAAAATAAAGCACAAACTAGAAGATGTAAACATACTACAAATACAAAATGACAATAACAGGACAAAATAACAGAGAAGCAGACAGAAACAGACTAAACTTAAACTGGAGACTGGGCATGGTGCCCACCCGTGCCCAGGATCATGACAATGCCCCCCCCCCAAGGTGTGGACCCCAGACACCCTAGAGCAACACCAAAAAAAAAACAAACATGCAGAAGACCCCCCCCCCCAAAAAAAAGGAAAACAACCCACCCTGGGGGAGAGGAGGGGGAACCCAGGCACGGAGGGACTGAAACAAAACAACAACAACAAAAAAAACAAAAAGAAAACACTCATGACCCACAACGTGAACACTATGGTGACCCAGACTCCAGGACCCTAGGACGGAAACTAAGGCAGTTTGGGCGGCCTACCAGAGTCCCAGAACCAATGGAGCGTATGTCAGACCGCGTCCGGTGGCCGCCCAGAGTTTCAGAACCACCTGCACGGAAGGCATAACCCATCAGGTGGCCTCCGAGAGTACATGGGTCACCGGTCTGCTGAGCACAACAGCCCCCTGCCCCCCAGGTGGTGGCAGCTGGAACCCACACTCCCAGCAGACTGCAAGACCTCCAGCATGGGGAGGCGGAACTGGTGCTGCGGATGGTTGACCTCCAACAATGACTGCTGGCCAACGGTGGAGCCCAGCAATGGCGGTGGTTGACTAGTGAGAAGGCCAGATAAGGGGAGAGGCTGCTCAGTGGTGAGGGCAGGAAGTCCATGGTGACCTCAGACGAAGGCGTAGTACCCGCGGTGGCCCTGGGCTGGGGCATAGCACCCACGGCAGCCCCAGACTGGGGCATACCACCCACAGTGAGAAGGCTGACCTGCGAGAGTACCAGGCCCAGGAGGTGATCTACCACCGGAACACCAGCTGAGGGATAGGAACGGGGGCCCATGGCAGCTTCGGACTGAAGCATAGCATCCATAGAGGCCCTGGGCTGGGGTGTAGCACTCATAGAGACCTCAAATGGAGGGCGAGCAGCACCCACGGAGACATTGGATAGAGGGGGAGCAGCACCCACCAAGATCTCGGACGGAGGGGGAGCAGTACCCATGGAGATCTCGGACGAAGGGGAGGCAGCACCCGCGGAGACCCTGGACGGAGGGGTATCAGCACCCATGGAGATCTCAGACAGAGGGGGAGCAGCACCCACGAAGATCTCGGACGGAGGGGGAGCAGCACTCACGACGACCTTGGGAGAAGGCTTAAACACACAGGACACAGACACCAGGTCAGAGTCACCGGCAGCAGTGGAGCCCGGCGGGGACAGCTCAGGTGCAATGGACGGCCACACTGGGCACCCCCACCACCACCACCAAGAGCCAGGCAAGATCTCTCCAAGACAGAGTGAAAACAAAAAAGAGAACTTGCTGATGCTCGAGCTCCACCGCCATCCAGGACTCCGGCGATCCAAGCTGAGGCATCTCGGCCTTCTCTGTGTGAACGTCTACCCTCGATACAGCCACCTCAGGGGAAGGAAAGAAAAAAAAACACCAGAGGAAGATCACTGGCAGCAGTGGAGCCCTGTCAGGAGAGCTCAGGAGCAGAGGACATCTGCAACCGATTCTCCTCACCCTGAGCCAGACAAGAATTCTCAAGACTTGTAGGTGCTAAAACAGAACTGAGTACTTGCCTGGACTCGAGCTCCACTGCTGTTCAGGACTCCAATGACTCTGCTGCGGCGACCCCTGCAGCAGGCATGGTGGTGGATGCAGCCTGCAGAGCTCCAGGTGTGGTGACCGACGCAGGTGGGCTTCCCGGTATGGTGGTTGAAACGGGGGGTCGTCTTACTGACGCTGAGTCCTGTGTAGATGAAGCCAGGGGACAGTCTCCTGTCGGCACAGGCTTCCGGCCACAGGAGGGGCTCTCCTCCCATCCAGGATATGGCTGTGGGGCTGGAACAGACCTCTCCAGGACCGCAGACCACTCCATTGTTCAGCAGCTCTCTCCCCGGACTGGCGGACACTCAGGGGAATTAAAGAGGGACATGGGAGAAGTGGGTGAGGGTAGAACTACAACAGCTGATGGTGAAAGCTCAGCCAAATCAGGCTGCTGCTGCTGAGCTTCACCACCAGGAATAAGGCAAGACAATTCATTATAAGATGTTAAAAAAATGTAGAAATACTTGCCTTAAGTCCTGGGGCTTGGTGGTGGCTGCTGTGAGGCCAGATGTCATCACCTCGGGGGCTGCGAAGGTCGTCTGGCGTGATGAGTGGAGCACCGGAGTCAGGGGACGTTCTAACGTCAGCTCAAACTCTGTTCTGGTTGGTGAAACACCTTCCAGCTGCGGCAGAAGCTCCAGGAGGAGCCATGGCTTGTAGCCCAAGATGAGATCTTTCTTCGCTCTAACAACTCGTTGGCGCTCCTCCAGCTCCTCCACGCTGGGACCATCTGTAGACATGAGGGCTGCATGCCCAATCTGGCAGGCAGTGGGACAGTGGTCGGCGCGGAGAGACAAAACTGCAGCTGGATGATGACCTCGGGCTCAAGGCTTCCGTCCCTGGGATTGCCTCCTCTGCGGCACAGGGTCCGATGGCGAAGGGGCTTCCCCCAGCCCGCGGAGCCGGTGTTGAGCATGGAGAACGGAAGTGAGGAGGTCTGTCAGCTCCGGGACGTTCCACAGGCTGGGGAATGCCTCGATCAGCTGTGCTGTGCTATAACTGCAGCTCCTCCTCAGGAGTGTGGGTCAGAGAAACATCTGACACTATATCCTCCAAAAGCTCAGCTGCGCTATGCTCCTCCTTATCCAGTCCAAAACTCCTGTAGTCCGTGCGGCCAGACATACCAAAAACTGGATTAAAAAACACGGGAGAACAGAAAAAGAGGGGGGAAAAAACAGCAGAAATGCACAGTGGCTGGTGTCCACACCCTGGTCTTGTCCTTCTGTCATAAATCACCCTTTTCATGGGCTACTGAAGGACACCAAATGCACACTGTGGTTTTTGCATATTTATTAACGTAAAGACAAACTGACAGGGAACGACAAACACACATACAAAATAATCAAACGCCGGAGGAGAGTGGGGCTGAAGGTAACAGAGGGAATGGAAGCCTGGGAACGCCGGGCAGAGGGCAGAATCCAGCTGGAGCACTCACAAAGGCAGCAGGGCTCACGGCTGGAAATAAAAAGGGAAAAACTGACCTGGATGGAGCTCTCCTCTCTCCTCAACAGCAAAGCACAAACACACTCAGCGCGAGACTCAGCATCTGAGGACGTGGGTGATAGAAGGACACGACAACAGAGAACGGTTGTCTTGCGCTTTTATATCGTTACATAATAAGTGACAGGTGTGGGTGCATGAGTGAAGAAAATAACAGGATGAATGACAGCTGTGCAACTCCGAACAGTTTGACAGCCGGAAGCTGCACAGTGCTGTCAAAATAAAGCACAAACCAGAAAATGTAAACATACTACAAATACAAAATTGCAATAACAGGACAAAATAACAGAGAAGCAAACAGAAACAGACTAAACTTAAACTGGACAACAGGTGACTGTCACAGTTCATATTGTCTTCTTTTTCATTACTGTTTTCCTTTATTCAGTGAGCTGACCCACCCAGCTGCTCACAAATCACAGTGATCAGCTGACACTTCTGAGGATGTCATAAACAGCCCGACAGGGGCGGAAGAAAGACCCAAACGTTGAACTGTGAGTTGCTGCTGTTTAATTACAAAAAACACAAAAATACAACTGAGGATCAAAACTTACACACAGTGGCGAAGGCAGGATACAGGAGGTTGATTAGCCGATAGCTAAGATGTGCAGAAACGCCGGGGTAGAACAGAAGGCTGAAGTGTGGAACTCACGCCGGTACGACCAGTAAGCCAAAAATAGAAAATAAGTGTGGAACACATGCAGGATAATAAGGATAAGATTAGATGTGGGATACATGTCTGGACACTGAGAACGACGCTGCAATGAACTGCGTTGTAGCGGCCTTTAAACTGGGCACAGAGGAAATGGTTACAAATGAAGACTGGTGTGGGTAACAGGAGCGAGGATAATCAGACCAAAATTAATGACAGCTGTGACCGCCTACGAACTTGAACTAAAAGAGGAAGTAGACACAGGATGCTGTCAAAATAAAAACACAGGAGAATATAGATACAAAATGAGATAAGACACAAGGAGAATCCATTGAGGCCAGGACAAGATAAAATACAGAACCCAAGAGCTGCTATTAATGCAGAACTAATAAATACTGAAGTTGCAAAAGGCAAGGGTGGAAAAGGCTCAAAAGGCCCCAGGAAGATATAAACACAAGATGATCCAAAAACCCATGATAATAATAAACACGATATAATAACCAAACTAAGATACCAAAACAGGACAACTCAAAACAAGCAGAAACAAAGAGAAAACTCAGATAACATCATCCATATTAAATACAAAACAGAACTGAGGAAATTACAGAAAATAACCTACAATAACTGAAAGTGTGAGCAAGGTGCTCCCCCGTGCTCCGCATCGTGACAAAGGGTGACTGCAGACATCAGTGGAAGCATGTCAAGGTTAAATAAACATTTCCTTCTCATCCCGGTCTGAATAAAGGAAAACAGTAAACTAAGGGCTGTGAGCAGGCTATTGAATTACCTGTATCTGGTGCTAGTGCCAGAGGACAGCATGCCAAACAAAACGTTTTTATGTGCCTCTAATTCATTCAGGAGCGCCTCCACCTCACAGTACGTGAAATTCCATTAAATCCATTATTTCTGATCGTGGATACAGGAGAATCAAACATGCAGGGCTTGTATATATCTGTATATTTATTTGCATGTAATTGCATGTTTAAATGAAGGCGTGTCAAGGGAGGAATCCGGTATTTTCTCATGTGCCTTCAATTTCAAGCAGACTGGGATGTACTAAGGAAATGTGCTTGGATTCCTACGTATGCACCGTTTCGTGTATCTGGATTTTTTTTGCTTACAGCATTTTCTTGATTTAAATGAACGTCATCTTTCAGTAGGAAATCAAGTCTTTGTACATGAGGCCCCTGGTCCCTTATTGCATCTTCTGTCAGTCACTTTCACTTTCTCTACCATGTCCAGAAACTTGCACATTTATTTTCTGATCTATTCCACCTTGATTTTGGTTAGACAACACCGTTGAACCAGTTATATTGCCTTCTCTGAGCGCTGGCCTTCTGGGGCCCGGGGGCTGGCACTAGCCCTGCTGGGGGCAGGGACGGGCTGGTCGGGGGGCATGTCATGGCCTCTCTCAACCGTTCCTCCTAGGGCGGTTGCATGGCTGTCCTGGGGCTTGCTGGCTTCGGAACATTTGTGCTCTGTGGGGGTTGGTGGCATTGTCGTTCTTGCTCGGCGTTTCCGGGGATGAGGGTGGGTGGGAGGTTGTTGCTGTAACCTGCTGCCCTCTTTGTATGTTTCCTGGCAAACAAGTCACACGCACACACTCACTTTGCATGCGCTCTCATACAGGCACATGCACACACATGCACACACATATGTTTTTTTACGGGTGCAAATGCCAGACTCGTGATGAAATCTTTTCAGAAGCAGAAACAGTTTGTCTTCTGTTTGTTTCAGTTGTGTCAGTTTGCTTGTTTTTTCTGTTTGTTCCTCTCTCTTTTCTTTCCCCCTTCCCACCCCTCCCTTCCCCATTCCCTGTCAGTCTATCATGGGTAAAACAATTTAAATGAAGTATTAAAAGTTATTACAAGAGGAGTCTATAAATCATATACAGTACATAGATATGTGCTGTATAAAGCTCCTTTTGGCAAAGTAAATCTGTTTGGCACAATAAGGGAAGCAGATTTCTGTTACACTTACCTAGCTGCTTGACAGGATAAGGGTGGAGAGGGGGGGATTTGCCCTCTCTGTGATGTGCTGCTCCATCGACCATGGACACAAGGTGTCTGTCCGCTGGTCCATATTGCTCTGTCACAGAAGGTAAATATTACCCTTTAGAATTGTCCTCAGAAGCTAAATAATTCCTTTTAGAATCACAGTCAGAAAAATTCAGAATAAGTGCTTCCTCAGTGTTGAAATGCGTCATGCAATCGTCACGACTTCTCTTCTTCTGCATTCTGAAACTGATGACACAATAACAAAATCGATCATCGACCTGCGACCTAGGGTGTCCTGGTGCCAGGTGCACATGTGGACACCCTTATGCTTAAACATGGTGTTCGTTATGGACAAACTGTGGTTAGCACAGAAGTCCAATAACTGAACACCACTCTGGTTCAGATTGGGCAGGCCGTTCCTCCCAATCACCCCCTTCCAGGTTTCACTGTCGTTGCCCACGTGCGCATTTAAGTCCCCCAGTAGGACAATGGAGTCTCCAAGAGGAGCACTCTCCAGCACCCCAGTCAGAGACTCCAAAAAGAGTGGGTACTCTGAACCATCATTTGGTGCATAGGCACAAATGATGGTCAGGACCCGTTTCCCAACCTGAAGGCACATGGAAACAACCCTTTTGTCCACTGGGGAAGACGCCAATATAGAGGCAGCAAGGTGGGGGGATACAAGAATACCCACCCCTGCTCATCACCTCTCGCCCGGGGCAACTCCAGAGTAGGCCAAGCTCCAGCCCCTCTCCAGGAGACTGGTTCCAGAACTGGAGCTGTGTATTGAGGTGAGGTCAACTATATCTAGCAGGTATCTCTCAACCTTATACACCAGCAAAGGCTCTTTCCCCACCAGAGAGGTGACATTCCATGTCCCAAAAGCAAGTTTAGGAAGCTTGGGATCAGACCGCCAAGGTCTCCATCTTTGACCGCCACCTGATCCACATGGCACCAGACACCCATGATCCCTCCTGCAGGTGGTGAGCCTACTGGAAGACGGACCCATGTAACTCCTTCAGGCTGAGCCCAGCCAGGTCCCATGGGCGGAAACCCGGCCACCAGACGCTAGCCTTCGAGCCCCTCCCCCAGACCTGGCTCCAGGGTGGGGCCCGGTAACCCCATACCGGGCTGGGTACACTGAATCCTTGTAGTGTTCATGTTACATATAATTGTGTTTTATAAATATGTGTTTACAGTACAAGGATGTCACCATCTGACAGCAAAACAAATTTACCTATGGGTATGAATAAAGTAACCTGAACCTGAACCTGATGTTAATGTGGAAACTTATAAGTAAAAGCTCCAACTTTTATGCAGAAAAAAATTCTAAAGTTACAGCAAAAATTTATGATTTTAATACATAAAACAAACAAATTTATGGAAGAAGCTGCAAATTTATTGTAAACATTTATAGTGAATGGGACATAGAGGGGTACTGCTGATTTCAACTGGAGACAGTGTGGAGCGGTGGAAGGAATACTTCGAGGATTTCCTCAATCCCACTAACACATCTTCCACAGAGTAAGCAGGGCTGGAGGACGAGGGGGACGACTCACCCATCACTGGGGCTGAGGCCGCCAAAGTGGTAAAAAAAAACTCTTTGGTGGCCGGGCCCTGGGGGTGGACGAGATTCGCCCTGAGTACCTCAAGGCCCTGGATGTTGTAGGGCTGTCATGGTTGACACACCTCTGCAACATTGCGTGGAGGTTGGGGACAGTGCCTTTGGCATGGCAAACTGGGGTGGTGGTTCCTCTTTTTAAAAAGAGGGACCGGAGGGTGTGTTCCAACTTTAGGGGGATCACACTCCTCAGCCTCCCTGGGAAGGTCTATGCCAGGGTACTGGAGAGGAGACTCTGACTGCTGGTTGAACCTCGGAGAAATTTATTTAGACTGAATTTAAGGCCTAAATAGAAAATCAAGACAGTAAAAGTCAAGATTAACCCATTTTTTGTCTATGACGCACCATCGTTCCTGTCAGCTCATCACCCTCTGGCTCATCACCCTCAGGTCAAGTTTTTTTTCCAAGAAAATATTCAGTTTAGCTATCACAAATTCCAAAGGCTGTAACTTGAAAGTGGTAAGAGATAATGGCTTACTGTCAAATAGAAAGATGTAGAATATGATCCAAAGTTTGAGTTAGGAGTAAATTTATGCATCTAATTTGCATAATGCGACCACAGCCGTATCAAATTACATAACTTTCGGTCAAAAGTGGACTTTGAACATATTTACATAAAGGATGGTTTTGTTTTTTGTCTTCATTTTTTTTTTTTTAATCTTCAAAGTATATGAACCAGAAAATGAGTAGAATGTACACAAACAAATAAATACATCGGACCTACCGCGTACCATCCCTCTTCATTTATCCATTTTCATCATCCCCGGTCTTTATTTCATCTTCTGCCAGTCATTTTCGCTTTCTCTCCCACATCCAGAAACTCTCCCACGTATGTTATGATTTATTCCACCTCAATTTTGGTTACATAACACCGGCGCTATTGTTCTCTCTCGTCACGTGCAGCTCTGTCGATGGCAGACAAAAGTGTACATGCTCCGGGCCATCTTCTGCTGTCACAAAAGGTAAATATTTCCCTTCAGAAGCTAAATAATATCTTTTTAGAATCATAGTTAGCAAAATTTGGAGCAAATCTTTCCTCCGTGTGGAAATATATGTTGCGATGGAGCCTTTGTTTACGTTCTTCGTATTCCCCGAAATGATGTCTGAGGTGGTTTGTTTGGGTGAAGTCCTCGAGTCCTCCAGTGAAGAGCAGTAAGCTATACGTGTCTGACATCTTGTGATGTGAAATGCTTGGCACAACTGGGTTTTCTGTACTTTTTGGACACATCACGTGATAGGCACAGAACTGTGCCAGGGACAGCAGGTGATGCTGATGTCTTATGACAGCCGGACAGTAACATTAGGGATTATTCATAAACAAAGCATAGTCAATTTATTAAGTGGGTATACAATCCTCCAGCTGTGTAGTAATACTTGATCTTTTTTGTATGTATCTTTTATTTAGACGAACTAAGATGTGTAAGACGAACTAAGAGCAAGGATTGTAGACCAGCGGGAGACAAGAGAGTGTTGTGCCCTAATTTTCTGTGAAACCTGGCTTTCACACAGAGTCCCGGAGAGCGCTATTCAGCTCCAGACACACTCAGCACACCGGGCAGGCAGAACAGGAGACTGGTAAGACAAGGGGAGGGTGTGTGTGTGTATTTATAAGCCACTCATGGTGTGGAGATGTACAAACCGTTTACAAGCACTGCTCCCCGATGTGGAGTTTTTACTGCTGAAATGCCGTCCCTATTATTTACCGAGTGAATTTACTGCTGTGTTTTTGGCCCCGTATACATTTGTCCACAGAGCAACTACACAGTAGCGCTAAACAAACTCCACAATGTCATCAGTGCAGCAGAGACAAAACATCCTGATGCTGTTTATATTGTTGCTGGTGACTTTAACCAGTGCAATTCACGGACCCTACTCCCCAAATATTACCAGCATGTGGACATTCCCCCCTGAGATACATAAAAGCACATTGGATCATGTTTATTCCAACATAAGTGGCACCTACAGAGTGATACCCCGCCCCCACTTCGGACAGTCAGATCACATCTCACTGTTTATGTACCCAGCCTACAGGCAAAAGCTGAAACAAACAAACCCAGTTATTAAGCAAATTAAGTGCTGGACTGCAGAGACTGAGAGCACCCTGCAAGACTGTTTTGCCTGCACAGACTGGGATGTGTTTAAAGCTGCAGCCACCCAAGAGGACTCTTCTGTAAACATATAGGACTACGCTGAATACGTGACTGGGTACATCAACACGTGCGTTGATACCACTGTACCCACAAAACAGGTAAGGAAGTTTCCCAACCAGAAGCCCTGGATCAACAGTCAGGTACATCAGATGCTGCATGCTCACGCTCGTGCATTTAAATCAGACTGTGAGGTCAAGTACAAAGCTGCACAGTATGGACTGAGGAACCACAGCCAAGAAGCAGTACAGAGAAAAGCTGGATAGCCTCTACTCCACTCCTGAGTAGAGGCAAGGCCTGCAACACATCACAGACTACAAGAGGACCAACAGCAGCACCACTACCTCTACAGACAGCCTGCCGGATGATATCAACACCTTTTACACTTGCTTTGAGACCACCAGCCACAGCACAGAGAAGAGACACACACTCACGCCCCCCTTCCCCACACACACACCCACTAAGAGTCTCACAAGGCCAGGTAAACAAAGCACTGAGGAATATCAATCCCCGCAAGGCAGTAGGACCAGACAACATACCTGGGTGGGCCTTCAGAGCATGCACTGCAGAGCTGACTGACATTCTCACAGCAGTCTTCAACATCTCCCTCAACCAGAACATAGTCCCCTCCTACTTCAAAATGACAACCATCATCCCCCTCCCCAAAAGGAGCCTGCCAACCTGTCTGAATGATTATAGACCGGTAGCACTCACTCCAATCATCATGAAGTACTTCGAGAGAGTGGTGCTGCTCCTCATTCAGGACAGCAAACTGGGCACCCTGGACCCCTGCAGTATGCCTACCGACCCAACAGGTCCACCTCAGATGCTATTGCTGCAGCACTCCATTATTCTCTCTCCCACCTGGAAGATAAGCACTCCTACATTAGGATGCTCTTTGTCGACTACAGCTCCGCCTTCAATATAATCATCCCCCACAAACTCACCGACAAACTGTCTTCACTTGGCCTGCACCCCAACCTCTGTGACTGGCTACTGGACTTTCTAATTGGCAGGCCCCAGTCTGTCAGGATGGGTAACAGGACCTCAACCAGCATCATCACAAGCAGAGGTGTCCCACAGGGTTGTGTCCTCAGCCCCATCCTCTACAACTCTTCACCCATGACTGTATCGCCTCCCACAAGGACAATAGCATCCTAAAATTTGCAAATGACACAGCAGTGATAGGACGCATCACTGGTGATGATGAAGCATCCTACAGGAGGGAGGTGGACAGCTTGGTGTCATGGTGTGAGGACAACCTCACCCTCAACACAGACAAGACTTAGGAGATGATGGTGGACATGAGGAAAGGGAGGAGGAGACCTCATCGGCAACTGTTCATCCGGAAGCTTGAGGTGGAGAGGGTGAGCAGCTTTAAATACCTGGGCATCCACATCAGTGAGGACCTTAATTGGACACACAACACCAGAGAGCTGGTTAAGAGAGCTCAGCAGCAACTGTACTTTCTGAGGAGGCTGAAGAAGTTTGGCATGTCTTCCAGGATCCTCAACAATTTCTACAGCTGCATCATCAAGAGCATCCTGACCAACTGCATCACTGCGTGGTACGGCAGCACCACTGCCCTGGAGCGCAAACGCCTGCAGAGAGTGGTGAAGACAGCGGAGAAGATCATCAGGACTCCACTCCCATCTCTGCAGAGCATCTACCACTGCAGAGTCCAAAAGAGAGCTGATGCCATCCTCCGGGACCCCACCCTCCCCCAACATAGACTGTTCACAATTCTACCCTCAGGCCGGAGGTACAGAAGTGTGAAATGCAGGACAGCCAGACTGAAAAACTCCTTTCCCACTGCCATCAGACTCGTGAACAGATAACAACTCCCAAACTCTGTAATACAACTTTGCAAATAGGAACTCACATACCGGCTGCTAAATTTGCACACTGCTCACCTGTACAGTAGATATAGTATCACCTGTCTGATGCCCATATCATCTCGGCTGGTACTTATCAAATAATTTGTAATTATACACTGCTTGTTGCACAACACTCATTTGCACACTGTACATAAATCTATGCCATCTCAGGTTCACATCAGGTTGCACAGTGCTCATTTGCACACTGTACATAGGTTCATGCCATCTCAGGTTCACACCATCTCTGATATCAATATACCACTGTCACTTTAGTCATCCAGTGAATTTTCAATTTCATTCCTCAACTGCCTAACTGTGTATTGGTGTGTGTGTTTTAGCATTCATTAGTATTAGGATTGAGTTACTGTGTTAGTGTGTCATGACCTATTCTCTCTATCTCTCAGGGTGAGTCCAGCAATTCTACGGGGAAAGCTCATTTCAGCCTCTTGTCTCCGCGATCTCATTCTTTCGGTCATTACCCAAAGCTCATAACCATAGGTGAGGGTAGGAACGTAGATTGACCGGTAAATTGACAGCTTTGCCTGAGAGCTTAGCTCCCTCTTCACCACAGCAGACCGGCACAATGTCCGCATCACTGCACAGGCTGCTTCGATCTGTCTTATAATCTCTCACTCCATTCTCCCCTCTCTTGTGATACTTAAACCCGATACTTAAACTCCTCCACTTGGGGCCAGGAACTTGTCCCCAACCCAGAGAGGACAATACACCTTTTTCCAGCTGAGCACCATGGACTCGGACTTGGAAATGCCAATTCTCATCCCAGCCACTTCACACTCAGTAGTAAACCATCCCAGCAAGACTTGTAGGTCATTGCTTGATGAAGCCAACAGGATGACATCATCTGCAAATAGCAGAGATGAGATCCTGTGGTGACACCACATGACACATGACACCCTCTGTTCCTTGGCTGCACCTAGAAATCCTGTCCATAAAAATTATGAACAGGATCAGTAACAAAGGGCAGCACTGGAGGAGTGCAACTCTCACTGGAAATGAGTTTGACTAGGTATTGGCAATACGAACCAAACTCTTGCAACAGTTGTATAGGGATGGGATAGCTTGTAACAACAAGCCCGATACCCCATACTTCGATAGCACCCCCGACAAGAAGCCACGAGGGATGCAGTTGAATGCTTTCCTGACGGGCCTCAGATGTTGGACCGAGCGCATCGCCTTGCTTCTCGGCCTGTCTGGGGTCAAAACGCTCCCCCGAGACCCATGATTGTAAAGGTGCACCATTTCAGAGTAAAACAGTGCATTCGACTTCCGGTTATGGCTGCCACGTAGGACGGACGTGTCTCGCTCTGCTCTGCTCCTGGAAAAAAAAAAATCGGCAAATAACTCTCTCATTTGGGACAGAACGTATCCCAGCATTTGGGCGAAGATATGTCGGCGAAGCCTAAGGCTGGAAAACCAGGAAAAGGAAAAAGCGAGCCGCCGAAACAGTCCAAATTAACGGACTTTCAGGTCTGTGACGCAGTAAACAAAACTCCATATATGGCGGAGGAGGCTGGCAACGCTGCGATATCTGCGGGGAATGGCGCAGATGCGCTGATGGCTGCCATGAGTTCAATGAGAGCGGACTTTTCCTCTAGATTTGATGGGATTATGACAGCGTTGGAAGGAATAAGAAAGGAATTGGGTGACTGTGTAGAACGAACGGCGCAGATGGAGCTCCGTCTCGCTAGTGCTGAAGATGACGTCACCCGTCTTCAATTAAAGGTGCGCACTTTGGAAAAAAAAAATAAATCTCTGGAAGATAATATTTTGGATTTGGAATCTCGGTCGAGACAGAATAATTTGAGGCTGGTGGGTCTTCCAGAGGAATCAGAAGGTCGGGACGTATGTTCCTTTCTGGAAAAGTGGATTCCGGAGGTGCTGGGCAGCGAGGAGTTGCAATCAGCAGTGGTTCTGGAAAAAGCACATCGTATTGGCCCACGGAGAGATAAGGGACCGCCGAGGACCTTAATTATGAAGTTTCTTAGCAACAGAGACAGGATGAAGATCTTCAACGCTGCACGAGCTAAAAAAGGAGAGATTAAACACCAGGACCAGCAGGTGCGGTTCTACCCAGATTTGGCCACAGGAATCCAGCAATTGAGGAAGCAGTTTGATCCCGTACGTAAGGAGCTGCGCAACCTTGGGATTCGTCATGGTGTAATCTATCCTGCGAGACTGCTGACCACGTATGAGGGCAGAACCCACATCTTCAAGACCCCAGAGGAGGCGCAGGAGTTCATCAAGAAGATCAAAGAAGAAGAAGAGACTGGTGGGAGCTAAGCATTAACAAAATATAAGGTAGAATAATTAAGCATTTGCACAGGCATCTGACTGACTTGAAGTAAATAGTAAGTTTACAAAATATAGATTGTATTATATATTAAAAAAACAAAACAAAAACAAAACAAACAAAAAAAAAAACTATGATGTACAAAGTTGTTAAAAATTTTGGAGTTAAGTTGGAAAACTACAGAGGAGAGTTAATGTTACGTCATTAAAAGCAGTAGAGTTAGGGTGATTGGGAGGATGAAGAAGGAGTGGCTTAGGCTGTTCCCCGTGGGTGTGGAACGGTCGATGGCTATATCGGGAGACAGAATTTTTCTTTTGATTTTGGGGGGTTTGCCACAAGTGTGGGAAGGGGAACTTTGTTTGTGTGTAGTTTGTAGGATGAATGTTCAACCACTCATGTTTTTGCTTCTCTGTATGAGCATGTTTACACTGCAAGGTAATCCCAAACTCTCTATTGATCATGGACCAAAGTGTTAATCTTAATTTAACTTCATGGAATTGCAGAGGTCTACAAAATTTAAAAAAACTTAAACAAGTTATGAATAAAATAAAGGACATGGGTTCAAGAATTGTGTTTTTACAAGAAACTCATCTGATAGAGGAGGATGTTAAAAGAATTAGGAGTAGATGGCAGGGAAGTGTATTCACCTCTTCATTTTCATCCCGAGCCAGGGGAGTTATGACTCTCATACATAAATCAGTTCCTTTTCAAGTGAAAAATGTAATTGGAGACAAATTTGGAAGATATGTAATCATTCAAGGTTCTTTGCTATTAGAAAATATAAATCTTGTGAACTTATATGGTCCCAATATAGATGATCAGAAGTTCTTTGCTAATTTATTTCTCATCTTATCATCACTTACAGGGCAACATATAATAGCAGGGGATTTTAATTGTACATTGAATCCAGGTGTGGATAGATCAACAGGACTGGATTGTACGCACATTGGATGTAGGATGACTATTAATCATTTTATGAAAGAATTGAGATTGTTAGATATATGGAGAGAAATGAAACCACAAGTTAAAGCCTATTCTTGTTGTTCCAGTGCCTACAAGACATTCTCACGTATTGATTGTTTTTTGATTTCCACAGAATTAAGGTCCAAGATTCAAAACTGCTTTTATGATAACATTGTGATCTCTGATCATGCACCCTGTTGTCTAATATATGTAGATAAAAAATTGACAAAGGAATCAGGTAGATGGCAATTTCAGCATAAATGGCTTCAGGATGAGGAATTTGTCAGGTGTATAGAAAGACAGATAGACGAGTTCTTTGACATCAATACTACACAAACATCAGCATGTGTAAAGTGGGAGGCTTTCAAAGCTTTTATTAGGGGACATATTATTAGTTATACAGGATCAAAATCTGGGAGGACTCGAGAGGAGAGAGCTAAATTGGAACATAAAATAAAAAGTCTTCGGGAGGAAGTGTGTGCGGGAGGTGACCCAAGGTTGGAGAATGAATTACTGATTTTGAGAGCTGAATACGACGAAAGGTCAGCGAATGGAGCTGCCTCGAGTCTTCTAAGATTGAAACAATCTTTTTATGAACAAGGTGAAAAATCAGGAAAATTATTAGCATGGCAGATTAAACAATTGGAAATTAAAACACCAATTACCAGTATTATAAGTAACGGACAGGTAGTTATAGATCCTTTAGAAATTAATAGAGCCTTTAGAGATTACTATGAAAAATTATATGATACCAAAAATGAACCTGATTTAACAAAACTAAATGGGTTTTTGAACGAACTATCTATACCATGTATACCAAATGAAAACAGGGAGATATTGGAGTCTAAAATTAGTCAAGAAGAAGTTGGGCTAGCCATTGATAATATGAAATCAGGAAAAAGTGCAGGACCAGATGGTCTTCCAGTTGACCTTTATAAAAAATTTAAGAATAAATTAATAAAACCTTTTTTGGAAATGGTTTTAGAAGCATTTCAAAATAATAATTTACCATCATACATAAATAATGCCTTAATTATACTGCTGCCAAAACCAGGTAAGCCCTCTAATAAATGTGAAAATATGAGACCAATAAGCCTATTAAACGCCGACCTTAAGATAATCTGTAAAATTTTAGCAAGACGAATACAAGAAATTTTACCAAATATTATTAATCGAGATCAGAATGGCTTTATAAAGGGTAGACAAGGCTTCCATAATGTAAGAAGACTATTTAATATTATTTATTTTAATAAAGAAGCACCGGATACAGCTCTCCTATCATTGGACGCCGAAAAGGCCTTTGATAGAGTTGAATGGCCCTTTCTTTTTGAAGTCCTACAAAGGTTTGGACTTGGAAATAATTTCATAAAATGGGTTCAAATAATATACAATAATGCTACAGCAGAAATCCTAACAAATAACAATATTTCAAAACCAATAAAAATCAATAGAGGATGTCGACAAGGCTGTCCACTTTCACCTTTACTGTTTACTATGGCAATTGAACCTTTAGCGATAGCGATACGTTTACATTCACAAATATATGGAATTAAAGTTGGACCAACAGAACATAAAATCTCCCTGTACGCCGATGATATAATTTTGTTTATGTCGAATCTAAAAAAATCAATTCCAACCTTGTTGAATTTAATAAAGAATTTTGGGGAAATATCAGGATATAAAATAAATAAAACTAAATCTTCAATATTAATGCTAAATGAGACCCAGAGAAATTACCCAGCCCCTGAGGCAAATCAATTCAATGTTGTAAATCAGTTTAAATATTTAGGAATCCAAATTATGCCTAAGCTAGAATCAGTCGCCAGCGTCAACTATGAAGCCTTAATGTCAGATATCAATGAGTTAACTCAGAGATGGATGTCACTACCAATGTCGATGATCGGGAGAATCAATATACTTAAAAGTAATATTTTACCTAAAATACTTTATTTATTTCAATACATTCCCTTATCACCACCTTTAGATCTATTCTCAAGAATAAAAAAAAAGTTAGTGGAATTTATATGGAACAACAGGAGGGCTAGATTACGTTTGTCTTTATTATATTTACCATTTGATCGTGGAGGTCTGAAATGTCCAAATTTTATGTTGTATTATTGGTCGGCACAACTGAGGTCTATGACATATTATTTTTCATCAAATGATCTCCCTCACTGGACTGAAATGGAATCATACAATTTACCTTTACCTCTTCCCATATTCATATACTCAGATTCGGCAAAAAAATTACAAAAACAAGTTAAAAATCCATTTGTAAAGCATATGATCAAAATATGGTGTGAAGCTAAAAACTATTTAAAAGAACCACAGTTATTGTCACAATTTAGTCCAATATGGGGTAATCAATATTTTAAACCAGGGAGAGCGGACGCTGTATTTAAAGTATGGAATTTAAAAGGGATACAAAAGATTCAGGATTTATATTTGCCATGTGCAGACAACATAATGTCTTTTGAAGAGCTGAGGATCAAATTTAATCTCAATAGAACACATTTTTTTAAATATCTTCAACTTAGAAACTTTATTCGATCAAATCAAAATAAAGCTCTCACTCGACCTATTTATTCATCCTTGGAAAAAATGATGATGAAAGATAGTAAAAGAAAGGGTATTATTTCAGAGTTTTATAACTCATTGACACTATCTTCAAGTGAAAATTCACTGAAAAGATTAAACTACTGGAAAGAAGATCTGCAAACTGAAATTTCAGAGGAACAATGGGAATTGGCTTGTACAGAAGCTCAAACCAAATCAATAAATTTAAGGCGTGCAATAAATGCACGCCTTAAATTGATACATTTCAAATGGTTAATGCGGATGTATGTTACACCGGAGGAGTTAAATAGATATAACAAAAATATACCAGATACATGCACAAAATGCATGGAAAGTAAAGGAACCCTATTTCATTGTTTATGGGAATGTAGATTAATAAGAATGTTTTGGGAAAAGGTGAGGGTAACAATTGAAAAAATAATCTCAAAACAAATCATACTGAATCCTAAACTGTTTTTGTTGGGTCTGTACCCAGAAAAGCATAATTTTAATAAAAGTGAAAGAACATTCATAGACCTCAGTTTGCTTAATGCCAAAAAATGTATTGCACTATTATGGAAAAAGACTCATAGACCAGATGTGACTCAGTGGTTAAGACAGATGTTAACAAACCTTCCATTAGAAAGAATAACATATATACTGAAATCAAAGGAAATTGTGTTTGAGAATATATGGAGACCTTTTATTGATTATGTAAAAAATTTAAACATAACTCTTGAAGAAGAAGGTGAATGATGTGTGTGGACCTTGTAAATTCCAAACTGGTGAACATAATATGTATACTTATGTATTGGATTGTCTAGACTAAACAGAGGAGCATTGTTGAAGACTTGATTTTGTTGGTGGTTGTTGGTGTTTTTAGTGCATTTTTTTTTTTTGTAGTACTTTAGCGTTAGTGTTTGATTGTTTGTATCATGTTTGTTAAAAAAAAAAAAAAGGTTCAATAAAGATATTGTGGAAAAAAAAAAAACAGTGCATTCTCCAGCTCGCCAGAGAGAAGGGTCCGCTTACTTTCCGCGGTCACAAAGTCTACATTTTCCCCGATTTTACTGCTGATGTCACCAAACGGAGGGCATCTTTCATTAAGATCAAGCGAAAGCTTCACGCTGCAGATGTCAGATACGGCTTGGTGTTTCCTGTCCGACTCCAAGTGTCATTCAACGGTGGCAAATACAGCTTTGATACAGTGGAGGAGGCGGAGAATATTTATTCAGAGACCATAGCCCCATTCCTCCGAGCGGTCCATGCAGATGACATGCAGGGATTGGAAAAGGCTCCAGAGGGGCTTTTGTGTGTCTGTGTATTTTGGCGCGTTGAGAAGAAATGCAAGTTTTTGCCCATTCTTTTACGTTTTTGCGCAGGCCTGGCCACACAAACTTTTCGGCGACCATTTTAACCGAGGCGCGCACACCTGGGTGCGCGAGGGAGTGAATTGCGTCGAAAATACGGCGGCGCCATGTAGCTGGTACTAACGGGCGAGGTCGGCCGGTTGAAACATCGCATATTAGGGGGGGCACGCCGTCGCGTAAACCCTTTTTCTCCAGCCTTAACCCTGTTGGTCCAGACAGGAGTGCGCGCACGTCCGCGTCACTGCTTTGTTCCTCCGCCATGGCTGCATAATCTATCCCTGCATGGATAGGTGCTGCGTATGTGTCTGCGTTAGTGAAGAGTTCTGCTGCTGAGGCAGTATAATCTGTCTCCCCGCGCTCTGGTGGTGTCACAGCGCGAGAGAGACAGTCTGCTACTACATTAAGTTTGCCTGCCACGTGTCGAATGTCTGTGGTGAACTCTGAAATCGCAGCTAGCTGTCTTTGTTGCCTGCCTGACCATGGTTCTGAAATTTTAGCCATAGCAAAGGTGAGCGGTTTATGGTCTACAAAAGCCGTGAAACTCCGCCCTTCTAACCAGAACTGGAGGTGGCGGATGGATAAATGAAGCGCCAGCAGCTCTCTGTCAAAAGTGCTGTATTTACGCTCAGTTTGGTTTAGCGATTTGCTAAAGAATGCTAAAGGTTGCCAGACCCCGCTGACAAGTTGTTCTACAACTGCCCCTATAGCTAGGTCTGAAGCGTCTGTGGTTAGTGCGATGCGGGCCAAGGGATCTGGGTGAACTAACAATGTGGCGTTAGCTAGGGCGCTTTTTACTTCCGCGAAGGCGCGTTCGCGCTCCAGGGTCCATTCGACCGCGTTGGAAGCCTTCTTTTTTCTGAGCGCGTCATATAGGGGCTGCATGAGCTGAGCTGCGTGGGGGAGGAAGCAGTTGTAAAAATTAACCATCCCTAAAAATTCCTGTAGCGATTTGACCGTTTGTGGCCGTGGGAAACTTTCTATCGCGTGAACTTTGTCTGGAAGTGGAACTGCCCCCTTCGGAGAGACTTTGTGTCCTAAAAAATCAATTTGTGACACGCCGAATTTGCATTTGGCTGGATTGATTATTAGCCCGTGCTCTTCTAGCCTCTGAAAAACCGTAGTGAGGTGCTGCTCGTGTTCTACCTCAGATGAGCTGGCTACCAGCATGTTGTCGAGGTAGACGAAGACAAAAGGAAGGTCGCGTAGGACCGCGTCTATCATTCGTTGAAAAGTTTGAGCAGCGCCTTTGAGGCCGAAAGGCATTCGCAGAAATTCAAAAAGGCCGAAAGGGGTTATTACCGCTGTTTTAGGAATGTCTTCTGCTCGGACTGGGACTTGGTGATAACCGCGGACTAAGTCTATTTTTGAAAAAATGTGCGCACCCGCCAGATGTAGTGAAAAATCTTGAATGTGAGGGATTGGGTAACGGTCATGCGCTGTAGCGTTGTTTAATCTGCGGTAATCTCCGCACGGTCTCCAAGAACCGTCGGATTTCGGAACCATGTGAAGTGGTGAGGCCCAGGGGCTCTTCGAGCGTCTAACAATGCCCAATTTTTCAAGAGTTGTAAACTCGTCCCGTGCTATGTTGAGCTTGGCCGCGTCTAAGCGGCGAGCTTTGGCAAAAACGGGAGGTCCCGTTGTGGGAATGAAGTGTTCAACCCCGTGTTTAGCCACAATGGCTGAGAATTTGGGAATTGTGAGTGCTGGAAATTGGGTGAGGAGTTGCTCAAACTTACCTCCTGCCGTGGTGACGTTGGCCTGCACAGGTGGTGGAGAAACTCGGGCTGAGCAGGGAATAGAAGCAAAGGACAGTGCATTAACCAGGCGCCTATTTGCTAGATCCACTAATAACCCATGTGCACACAAAAAATCTGCGCCTAATAAGTTAAAACTCACCGCCGCTACAACAAATGTCCATCTGTAGCTGCGGCCATGGATGAGGAGGTGCAGGCTCTTTTCGCCGAACGTGTCGATGCTAGAGCCGTTGGCTGCCACGGCTCCGTTGCCCCGGGTGCCCGTGGCTCGATCTGCGTGGGAGGGCATGACGAAACTCAGCTGGGCTCCTGTGTCGATGAGGAACTGCTTGCCTGTGTGTCCATCCGTCACATACAACAGCTTGTTCTTCTCGCCGAGAACCGCTGCCGTTAACGGCTCTCGGCTTTGGCGTTTTCCCGAAATCGCAAATTTGCAGGGGGGAACGCATTTGTGGGCCTTCTCGGCGAAGCGGTGGTGATAATAACAGGCGTCGCTCTGTCTGCTAAGTTTGGGCCGTATCGCTGTCACCGTGGGCTGGGTCTGCTCAGTGGGTTGTGGCTCCTCGTGGCTCGGGGCGTCAGCTTTGAGGTCTGCGGATGCTGCTGTGGGTGTCAGCTCCTTGCAGGCGTTGACGAGCCGATGAGCTTCGTTGGCCAGTGCGCGGAAGTCTTGGTGGTTGTTGCATTTCATGCTGGCGAGTGTCCCTCTCATGTGTGGCGGCAGCGTGCTGAGGAATATAAACTGGAAGAGGAAGTTGTCATTGTCCTCTTCTTTGAGCTGTAGCAAATCCTCCATGAGGGCCTTCGGTTTGCACCCTCTGTGGCCGTAGACCGCCAGGATCTTCTCGGCTCTCTCTTCCGCTGATGGGACGTAGTTCACCACGATGGTTGCTTTGAGCGTCTCATATTTGTCCCGGGCCGGTGGCCGCCGGATCATGCTCCGCACACATTCCCTCAACGGATTTTTATACTAAGGTATTCTCTCTGTTTTCTGAGCGGACTGTGGAATCCAATAGCGGGCGATTTCAACTGTTGTCTATATTCACGTTTAGATAGGTCCTCAAAAACAGCAGAGTCTATTATTGGATAAGCTCGCTCTTTACTTGGTTGTTGTGCTAATATTCACTTCATTGATACTTGGAGGACCCTTCACCCCACTGATGGGCAGTATACATTTTACTCAAACGTGCATAAAACATCTTCTAGAATTGATTATTTTTTTACTCCTAAATATGCCCTTCAAAGAGTACTTTCTTGCTCCATTGGCAATATTATTATCAGTGATCACTCACCCATATTTTTGGTCATGTCCAGCAAGACTCAAAGCACTAGGGGGCAATGGCGCTTTCCAAATTAACTTCTTAAAAATCCCAATTTTAAAACATATCTATCAAAACAGATTAATCATTTTATTGCTGAAAATAATATTTCTGATGTATCACCTAATTTACTCTGGGAAACTGGTAAAGCTGTTATTCGAGGCTTTACTATATCATTCTTGGCAAATCTTAAGAAAAAACAGAGGACAGAGCAACAGTTTCTTGACGGTAAATTAAATGAACTACAACGTGAGTTTAACCTTAAACCTTCAGATAACCTGAGATCTCAAACTGATGCCACCACAGCAGCTCTAGATGCACTTTTATCTAAAGAAGCTCAGAGATCTATACTGCTTGGTAAGCATAAGTTATATGAATTCGGCAATAAGCCAAGCAAGTATCTGGTAAATCTAATAAAAGGTAATACTGGCTCCCAGGCTATTCCAGGCATAAAGGATAGCTCTGGTAAAAGAGTTTATAACAACAAAGATATTAACAACTCTTTCCTTTCCTTCTGTGAAGGCTTATACACTTCTGAGTCAGATCACAACTTGGAGACTTTGATGTATATTTTTTTTATCATTAGTCAAACTACCTCAAGCATCCAATACACAAAAAGAGCTGTTGAATAGGGCTATTTCCCGTGAAGAAGTTACAGAGGCGGTTAACAGCTTGCAAATTAATAAGGCCCCGGGGCCTGATGGTTTTGACTCCAGAATTTTATAAGGCTTTTAAGGATTTGCTAATTGATCCCCTTCTCAATATGCTGTCTTACTCCTTTGACTCTGGGGCTCTTCCTGACACTATGATGGATGCAAATATTTCTCTAATACTAAAGAAGGGCAAACCTGCAGATGAATGCACATCCTACCAGCCGATTGCCTTGCTGGACGTTGACCGAAAATTATTTGCTAAAATATTGGCGAGGAGACTTGAAGGTATCATGCCAGATTTAATTTCAACAGACCAAACTGGATTATATTGGGTCGTAATTCCCTTCATAATGTAAGGAGACTATTAAATCTTATTCAGAATGGATCAAGGTCAAAGGTCAAATCGCTTGTTGTCTCCCTTGATGCAGAAAAGGCCTTTGATAGGATTGAATGGCCTTATCTTCTAGGTGTCCTTTCAAAATTCAATCTTGGTGACAACTTTATTAGGTGGATATCCTTGCTATATGCTGCCCCCTGTGCCTCTGTTATTACAAATGGCCTGAGGTCCTCCACATTCACAGTGAGACGTGGTTCTAGACAGGGCTGCCCGGTCTCACCAATTCTGTTTGCCCTTGCTATGGAGCCCTTAGCGGAAGCCATTAGATGTGATTCCTTGGTAACAGGTATAGATGTGAGTTCCACAAATCATAAAATTTCCCTTTATTGTGATGATGTCCTCCTCTATCTAAGTAATCCAGAATCTTCTATTACAAGAGTTGTTGAAATAATTAATTCTTTTGGCCATTTTTCAGGTTATAAGATTAACTACTCTAAATCTGAAGCCATGCCCCTTACTCCTCAGGTATCTTGGTCTCCACTGTGCTCTTCCCCCTTCCGCTGGTCTCCATCAGGTTTTGTTTATTTGGGCATACACATTACTCCCTCTCTTTCTGGCTTATATAAAGCCAACTTTGTTCCTGTAATTCGTAGAATCAAGGAGGACTTGGCCCACTGGACGGCCTTGCCCCATCTCTCTTAGGAAGGGTCAACCTTGTCAAAATGGTTATACTTCCTCGGTTATTGTACCCCTTCCAGATGATCCCAGCTCTTTTAACAAGAAAATCACTTGCTATTCTTAATAGCTCTTTGACATCTTTTCTCTGGAGGAACAAGTGAGCCAGGTTAAAACTTAGCACATTACAGCGCCCACTGGATGAAGGAGGCCTGGCAGTGCCAGATTTTAGGCACTATCAAATTGCTTCCCTCTCTATTTATATTTGGCACTGGTTTAAAAATGATCCAACATCCACCTGGCTTAATATAGAGGTGGCCCCTATCCGTCTTAGTCACATATTATACGCATCTAAGAAATGGGTTTGTCTCAAATTAAAGGGGAATTTTATTTTACAGAATACTTTAAAAGTTTGGAGGATGCTGAAGAAGCTTGGAAATCAGGATGGCTCCTTTTCCCCCTCTCACACCTATTTATTTAAACCCGGATTTTCCCCCTGGTCTGGCTGACCAAGCCTTCTCCTTGTGGTCTGATGGGGGAGTAAAAACTGTAGGCGACTTGATGACAGAGGGCACTCTGCTGTCTTTCGAGCAGCTCAGAGAGAAGTATAACCTCCCACAGGATAACTTTTTTAGGTATCTGCAAATTCGTGGATTTATTTCTTCATCTATTAAGCTGCATCCTAATGGGGTCTTTTTTTCACCTATGGAGGAGGTGATTCAGAAACCAGACACTAGAAAACTAATCACTAGGTTCTACAAGACCCTCTCAGTCCCATCCAGTGTTTGCACAGCTCATGTCAGATCTCTTTGGGAAGTGGATTTTGGAGAATCATTTTCACCTGATATATGGGATGAGGTGCGGTCAGGTAGTGCAAACTACCTTTTTACTAACAAAGCTAGAGAGTTACAATTCAAGATCATATACAGGCTTCATATTACTCCAGTGAAATGCAATAAGTTTAACCCTCTATTTTCAAAATTTTGTAATAAGTGTAAAATTTCTGAAGGTTCATATTTTCATTGCTTATATAATGTCCTATTAATGACTTCTGGGTAAAAATTTGTAAAGAAATTGATATCATATTCAAGAAAAATCTAGCCCTCACTCCTCTTAGCTGCATTCTAGGAGTGAATCCTACCCCACTGAATCTTCGCTCCTCCGCACTCAAACTGTTGCAGGTGCTTCTCTTTAGTGCAAGAAGATGTATTCTTCTTTTATGGACCTCAGACTCTGCTGCTACAGTTACACATTGGATTTGTGGCGTGATTGAACTTATCCCATTAGAAGCTATTCGCTTCTGGTTCAAAGACAAACCTTTTCGTTTTTTTTGATACAGTATATGGGACCCCTTTTTGAGTTATATAGAAGGAGATGGTGCCCAGGCCCTCCGGAGTGGCCTCTATGGTCTACGACACAGTGCATTACCAAATAGACCACCATTATTTCCGATTGTGTTCTTATGATGCAATTTTTCTGCTTCTGACAAATTTGTATTGTATTGTGGTATTTATTTATTTATTTATTTTGTTTGTTTTTGTTTTTGTGTGTGGAGATGGGATGATGGGGTGGGAGTTTGGGGATTGAAAAAGAGGGTTCTCTTTGTCATTTCTTGCCATTTGCTTTTTCTGTATTGCTTGTGGCCCTCAAAAGCTCAATAAACATATATAAGAGAAAGACTTTCCTCAGCCGGTGAAAATAGTCACCCGGCGGTTCGTCGTCCTTCTGCTTGCAGTTTGCCACCTTGCTCAGATCCGAGCATTTTCTACACTCCATGATGATGTCCTCCATCAGTTTAAAGAGACCGTTCTTGTAATCTCCATTGTGTGTGCTTGACGATGTTCCCCAATACTTGTGATCCAGTCGAACATCCTTTTCAAACAAAGGCATCAACTTTGCCATATTTGTTGGGGTACATTTTTGTGCCATAATCCGTCGAAGCTCATGGAAAGTGGGCTGATAAGTTTGACAGAACGCCTCCAGCTGTTCACAAAAATATAATGGTCATTCTCCAACTGTGGGAGTGTCGCTGCAAACTTTGGTATGTCCTCCGGTGCCCATGGTCTGAACACAACTTGGGGTCCATTGGGACCCATGACTTCTACCATAGGCATAGGGGTGGACGGTTCTGGCTCAGGTTTAACAATCCCCCTTCTACTAGCTGCTGCTGGTGGCCGGTGAATTGAGACTTCCGTCAATCTGTCGAGTTCCTTACTACCCTTTTTCTTTAGAGCAGTCGACAGGGTCAATGGGTTATGCTTACGCTCAGGCGGGGGCATATCATCTTCAAGTGTGAATGAATGTGAGTCGGGCAGAGCTGGATACAATGCTGCAGTAAAAGGGTTAGTAGGATGGGGAATGGGGGGCACAGGACAATCGCGTTCGTAGGGTGGGGGAATGGGGTCCTCAGCAGGGTGTAAGAATTGTTTTTGTGTAGTATGTGTAATTTCCCTGTTCTTCTTCTTTCTTTCATTTTCTAGTCTATTCTGCTCTTATTTATCCCTACGGGTCTTTGCTTCTGTCAGCCACATCTCAGCTGCACCCTTTTCTAACTGCAACTGCATCAGCTTTTCTCTGTCCTTCTTACTTTGTTTCTTATATGTCTGTACCTTCTGAATTTCACCATTGATCTTATCCCTCAAGGTGATAATAACCTCGGTTGAGAACGACCCCCCCCCCCCCCCCAGAGGAAATCCATCCTCACAGATCCATTTTCCCACAAGCTCAACACTCTCAGGACCGTAATTGTCAGTCATAAATTTCACCTTCGGGCTGCTCACGCTGGAGGGACACCGTTTAGGTCTCGACTTGCAAGACCCCATTACTGACCAATATGACTGCCAGACACCACCAAACATCTTAAGTGCGAGCCTAACACGTCCTTATCTTGACCGCTGGTCACTCCAGGCGTCCCCAGGCATGCTCCAATGTGTCTCACTGTGACTTTAGACTATGTCCCCAATCCTGTATATAACAGGAACTGTACACCATTTTCAATTTAGTCCTGCCACAAGATCAACTCGCCGGAGCCCAAAATTTGTCCTACCACGGGACTTTAACCTGCTGGACATGCACAGATATTGGTCCAGTGAGGTGAACTACATAACCAACAATTTACCAATACAATTTGCATAAAGGGCACAATAAATTTTACTTACTTTAACTTTAGGATACTTGTAAAATTGATTCTTCTGGATAGTGTGTCACCCCTTCACCACCGCCGCACTCCGGTCGCCAAACTGGGTGGAAAGAGCCGAACTCCATTTGGGGTGATCAGGCTGTGTCAACGGACGAAGAGCGGTGATCAGCTATCCACTTCTGACACCAGGAATGTAATCGATTTTTTTAGCCCTTTATTAGTGTCCTGAAGTGAAATAAAGAGACGAATCTGCCAGTTGGATGACCTTTATTTCTCTGTATACAGGAGAAGAGCGGAGAAGAGGAAGTCTGCTCTCACTGTTCTGATCCTGTCAGCAGTTTGGCTTCCTTTATAGTGCTCCATATATGGTAGCAGCCTTAAAGACAAAACCCAGGAACACACTGTTGGAGCACGTGACTCACAAGAATGTGACTTGACCTTACTCAGCAGTCTTAAACAGTTATTTTCTACAAGGCTCACCCACTCCCCTGCTCGCTGAGAACATTCTGTACAGAGGAGAGATAAGACATGCATGCTAAACATAAATTGATTATGATTCACCTCTTACACTGTGCACTCAGTGCATAGACACTACATTATTGAGTATGTCGTCTAAATCAGTAATTACACAACAGGTTAATATATGAGCAACAGTTTCCCACTACAATAAAAGATGTGAATAATAAATTGTGAATTTCTACGACACAGCCTTCTTGATAATCTTGTCAAGTCTGTTGGTGTCACTGGCTCTGATACTGTTACCCCAACAGACAGCAGCAAAGAAGATGGTGCTGGCAACAATGGTCTGGCAGAAAAGCTCCAACATCTTGTTACACACGTTGAAGGATCTTAGCTTCCTCAGAAAGTAGAGTCTGCTCATCCTCTTCCAGTCCAGTCCGCTGCTGATCATGACACCCAGATATTTGTAGTTCTCCACTACCCCCACACCCTCCCCCCCAATCCACAATGGTTGTGAAGACATTCTCTTCTTTCTGAAGTCAGTCACCATCTCTCTGGTCTTGTTGACGTTCAGCCTCAGGTGATTCTGCTCAGTCCAGTCCACAAATTTGTCTACCAGTGCCCTGTACTCCTCCTTCTCTCCCCCTCTTATACACCCAACAACAGCCGATTCATCAGAGAATTTCTGCAGATGGCATGACTCGGTGTTGTACCGAAAGTTGGTAGTGTATAAGGTGAAGAGAAAAGGAGAAAGTACAGTCATCTGTGGAGTTCCTGTATCCCTAACCACCACATCAGACAAGACACTGCCCAGCCAGACAAACTGTGGCCTGCCTGTCAGGTAGTCAGTAATCCAGGAGATCACAGAGCTGTCGACCCCATCACCAGCAGCTTCTCACCCAGCAGCAGCGGCTGAATGGTGTTAAAAGCACTGGAGAAATGAAAGAATGTGATTCTCACAGTGTCTCCTCCGCCATCCAGGTGCAAATGTAAAAAGGGTAGATGACAGCGTCTTCACCTCCTAAATGGGGCTAATATGCAAACTGCAGAGAGTCCAGCCATGTCTTCACCTGCAGGCTCAGGTGGGCTAAAACAAGTCTCTCCATGACCTTCATCACATGAGATGTGAGGGCAGATGTGAGGGCAACTGGTCGATAGTCATTCAGGTCCGATGGAGACGACTTCTTGTGGACAGAAACCAGGCAGGGCATCTTCCAGAGCACCGGTACTCTCTCCAGATTCAGGTTCAGGTTGTATAGATGTTTCAGTACTGGAGCTAGCTGGTTGGCACAGGTCCTCAGGATCCATGCGGAGATGCCATCAGGGCCCACAGCCTTCCATTGGTGAAGTCTCTCCAGCTGTTTCCTCACCTGGCCTGTAATCACAGTGATGTAGGGGTTGGTATCTGATGTTGATGTCTTCAGTGGAGAGGAGGATGACTGAGGGGAGAGAGAGGTGCTGCACAGGTGAGTGAGGGGGGAGAGGGAGGGGTGTGTGGGGGTCTGGCTGTGTTGTGGGGGTAACAGATGGTGAGTTGAACCTATTAAAAAACAGATTCAGCTCATTAGCTCTCTCATGGCTACCCCCTGTCTGTCTGCCTGTCTCTCCCCTTACACCCAGTGATGTTTTTCATTCCAGACCACACCTTGCTCATATTCTTCTGCTGGAGTTTATTCTCTAACTTCCTCCACTAGTTGTCTTTACACCTCCTCAGCATCTCTTTCAGTTCACGCTGCACTCTCTTCAGTTCCTCCCTGTATCTAGACCTAAAAGCCCTCTTCTTCTTGTTGAGAAGTGCTTTCAGGTCACTGGTGATCCATAGTTTGTTGCTGGGGAAACAATGTACGGTCTGAGCTGGTATGGCTGTGTTTTCACAGCATCTGATGTATTCTGTGATGCAGTCAGTCATGTTGTCTATGTCCTCCCCATGTGGCCCACAGAGTACATCCCAGTCTCATCTCGAAGCAGTCCTGTAGTGCATCAACAGCCTCCTCACAGTCTATGTGTGAGCAGGCTGCCTTTGCACAAGAGGAATGTACTTGGGTGATAACAGGACCAGGTTGTGATCTGATCTGCCAAAGAGGGGTAGAGCTGTGGAGCTGTATTCATCTCTGACATTGGCATAAAGGAGATCCAGTGTTTTATTTTCTCTGGTGGAACAGTCCACAAACTGGTGGAAATTTGGTAATTTTTTGTCCAGTGAGACATGGTTAAAATCTCCCGTGATGGCTATGAATGCGTCAGGATGCTGGGCCACTAGAGTGGCAGCAGTGGAGCCGATGATGTCATATGTTGCTGCTGCATCAGCTGACGGATGAATGTAAACAGTGATTAAAATGGTGCACATGAGCTCTTTCGACATGTAATAAGGTCCCATACTCACGGTGAGCAGTTCAATGGGCTGTAGAGATGATCCTTTACATGGATGTGTATGGGATTACACCACTGTCATTCACAAAAAGCACAATTCCACCTCCTTATACCACTCCCTATAACGTCCCTGTCTGCCTGGTCAGGTAGTGCAACGTTGTTGTCAGGAATGTGTGAGTGGAGCCACATATCTGTAAAACACATGATGCTGCTCTCCCGGTATTCTCTCTGCGTCCTGACCAGTGCTGCAAGCTTGTTTGTCATATTTCCCAGAGATCTCCTGTTCCCTGTTTAGATGGTGCTGAAAAAAATCTTGCTTGTTCTCAATACCTCCTCCCAGGCCACGGGGGGCAGGGGGTGGGTGACCAATCTGAACCTGTTTTTTAATAGGTTTGACCAACCGCCCTCCCCTCCGCCTGCACAACAACCACTGCTGCCTCTACAGTCATCGAGACCTGCTGTCCACACCCCCCTCCACCAACACCCCCCACTCCCAGCACACAGCCCCCCAACCTGACCCTCACTAAGACCGAGGTGAGGACGGAGCTGAGGAAGATCAAGGCGAGAAAGGCCTTGGGACCGGACGGCATCAGCGCGAAGCTCCTCAAGTCCTGCGCAGACCAACTGTGTGGAATTGTGGAGCACATCTTCAACCTGAGCCTGAAGCTGGGGAGGGTACCACAGTTGTGGAAAACATCTTGTGTGGTACCTGTACCAAAGACTCCCCACCCCAGAGACCTAAACAGCTACAGGCCAGTGGCCCTGACGTCTCACCTGATGAAGACCCTGGAGAGACTGCTCCTTGCTCACCTCCACCCCCTGGTGGGACCAGCGATGGATCCACTCCAGTTCGCCTACCAGCATGGCATTGGGGTGGAGAATGCAGTGATCTTCCTTCTTCACCGTTCCCTGTCCCACCTGGAGAAGCCTGGGAATGTGGTGAGGATCACGTTCTTTGACTTCTCCAGTGCTTTCAACACCATCTAACCAATGATCCTGAGGGACAAGCTGCTGTGCGCAGGGATGGACCAGCACCTGTCATCATGGATCCTGGACTACCTCACAAACTGGCCACAGTTTGTGAGAACCCGGAATTTTGCGTCCGACACGATCATCGGCAGCACGGGGCCCCCCCGGGGAACTGTTTTGGCTTCCTTCCTGTTCACCCTTTATACTGCAGACTTCTCACACAACACAACACACTGCCATCTACAGAAGTTCTCTGACGACTCTGCGATCGTCGGCCTCATCTCTAACGGAGATGAAGCTGAGTACAGAGGACTTATCCAGGACTTCGTGGACTGGTGCCATCGGAACTGCCTCCAGATCAACGTGAGGAAAACTAATGAGCTGGTGGTGGACTGCTGCAGGCAAGGACAACCCCTCACAGCACCAGTAAACATCCAGGGAACAGACATTGAGATGGTGACATCCTACAAGTACCTGGGTGTTCATTTGAATAATAAACTAGACTGGTCACACAATACCGATGCACTCTACAAGAAGGGACAGCGTAGGCTGTTCCTACTGAGGAGGCTCAGGTCTTTTGGTGTACAAGGGGTGCCCCTGAAGACATTCTATGATTCAGTGGTGGCATCAGCCATCACTTTTGGAGTGGCCTGCTGGGGCAGTGGCATCACAACAGCCGATAGGAAGAGACTGAACAAACTGATCAAAAAAGCTAGCTCTGTCCTGAGGCAGCGCCTTGACCCAGTGGAGGAGATAGGAGAGAGAAGGATGGTGGCTAAACTGTCATCTCTGCTGGAGTCTGAGTCCCACCCTATGCAGGACATACTGAACACACTGAGGAGCTCATTTAGCAGTAGGCTACACCATCCTAGGTGCGTGACCGAGAGGTTTCACAGGGCGTTCCTACCTACAGCTGTCAGACTTTATAACCTAAGCAGGGCTGCTCGCAGAGATAGCAAAAAAATGTGACAACCTAGTAGTATTGAATGCAAAAGACACAACAGACTTACTCAAAATGGTCCCCTCCAGTATACAACTGGGACAATATCAATCGCTACGGAGGGTGACAATATGTATGGGTACATATTCATACTATGTGGGGTAACTAAATGGACGGTTATGCTGTTTATTCCATCTAGCTACAATGCTCCGTACTGTGTATATATATTTATATATTTATGTGTACATATGTATATTCACTGCTCTTATTTTATTTTCTTATCTTCTAACTTATTGCTCTGAGTGTTGCTATCCCTGTGCTGTTGCAATCCTGGAATTTCCCCATTGTGGGACTAATAAAGGCTTATCTTATCTTATCTTATCTTAATAATATGTTGTTGTGGTATATGCAGAGCCAGAGGGCTGGCTCTGTAATTGGACTCAGACCGCAGACCTTTGAATCTGTGGTGGAGAGGAGGACAATGAACAAACTGTTATCCATCATAGATAATCCTGATCACTCCCTCCACCACACACTGGACAGACCGTGGAGCACTTTCTCCAGTAGGCTGTTACAGTTTTGCAGATGAACGGTCAGTTCGTACAGTTTCACTGTACAATAACTCACTCTGATGTTGACTCTTGGTCATAACAGTGCTGCCATACTGCACCTTACAGTCTAACTGGTACCTCACATTTCACCCTGCACCTTATACTTCTTTGTACAATCGATACGATCCATAAATTCATAAGGATCATCATTTATTTAAACTAGTAGTAACCTATATTGTACAATATCTCTCTACAGTGAGTACATCCCTCACATTTTTGTAAATATTTTATTTTATCTTTTCATGGGACAACACTGAAGATATGACACTTTGATACAACGTAAAGTAGTCAGTGTACAGCTTGTATAACAGTGTAAATTTGCTGTCCCCTAAAAATAACTCAACACACAGCCATTAATGTCTAAACCACTGGCAACAAAAGTGAGTACACCCCTAAGTGAAAAATGACCAAATTGTGCCTAATTAGCCATTTTCCATCCCTGTTGTTATGTGACTCATTAGTGTTACAAGGTCTAAGGTGTGAATGGGGAGCAGATGTGTTAAATTTGGTGTTGGTCTCACACTCTCTCATACTGGTCACTGGAAGTTCAACATGGCACCTCATGGCAAAGAACTCTCTAAGGATCTGAAAAAAAAGAATTGTTGCTCTACATCAAGATGGCCTAGGCTATAAGAAGATTGCCAACACCCTGAAACTGAGCTGCAGCATGGTGGCCAAAGCCATACAGCGGTTTAACAGGACAGGTTCCACTCAGAACAGGCCTTGCCATGGTTGACCAAGGAAGTTGAGTGCACGTGCTCAGCATCATATCCAGAGGTTGTCTTTTGAAAATAGATGTATGAGTGCTGCCAGCATTGCTGCAGAGGTTGAAGGGATAGGGGGTCAACCTTTAAGTGCTCAGACCATACACTGCACACTGCATCAAATTGGTCGACACGGCTGTTGTCCCAGAAGGAAGCCCCTTTTAAAGATGATGCACAAGAAAGCCCACAAACAGTTTGCTGAAGACAAGCAGACTAAGGACATGGATTACTGGAACTATGTCCTGTGGTCTGATGAGCCCAAGATAAACTTATTTGGTTCAGATGGTGTCAAGCGTGGTGTGGCGTGGCAGCAACCAGGTGAGGAGTACAAAGACAAGTGTGTCTTACCTACAGTCAAACATGGTGGTGGGAGTGTCATGGTTTGGGGCTTCATGAGTGCTGCCGGCACTGGGGAGCTACAGTTCACTGAGGGAACCATGAATGTCGACATGTACTGTGACATACTGAAGCAGAGAATGATCCCCTTCCTTCGGAAACTGGTGATGGACTGGCCAAGCATGTCTCCAGACCTAAACCCTATTGAGCATCTGTGGGGCATCCTCAAAGGGAAGGTGGAGGAGCACAAAGTCTCTAACATCCACCAGCTCCATGATGTCATCATGGAGGAGTGGAAGAGGATTCCAGTGGCAATCTGTGAAGTTCTAGTGAACTCCATGTCCAAGAGAGTTAAGGCAGTGCTGGAAAACAATGGTGGCCACACAAAATATTAACACTTTGGGCACAATTTGGACATTTTCACTTTGGGATGTACTCACTTTTGATGCCAGCGGTTTAGACATTAATGTCTGTGTGTTGGGTTATTTTGAGGGGACAGCAAATTTACACTGTTGTTCAAGCTGTACACTGACTACTTTACATTGTATCGAAGTGTCATATCTTCAGTGTTGTCCCATGAAAAGATATAATAAAATATTTACAAAAATGTAAGGGGTGTACTCACTTTTGTGAGCTACTTTATATAAAGTTATCTAAGCATTTTTACTTTACTTCCCTGGGTAACTCCATTTCTATTATGCTGTGTGTATTTCTGTTAATTTTGGTCATCTTACTATGTCATGCTGCTGTTACACTGTAAATTCCCCGTTTGGGATCAATAAAGTACATCTATCTATCCATCTACAGTGCATCCGGAAAGTATTCACAGCGCTTCACTATTTCCGCATTTTGTTATGTTACAGCCTTATTCCAAAAGAGATTAAATTCATGTTTTCTTCCTCAAAATTCTACACACAATACCCCATAATGACAATGTAAAAAAAAGTTTTGAGATGTTTGCAAATTTATTGAAAATAAAAAAACTAAGAAATCACATGTACATAAGTATTCACAGCCTTTGCCATGAAGCTCAAAATTGAGCTCAGGTGAATCTGTCATGTGGTGATCCTCGCGGATCACTAAGAGACGCCAAAGAGTCCACCAGAGAGTTTGGCAATGATGTTAATTTATTCACACACGTGACAAGACAAGACTATGAACCCCTCAGGGCAAAAACACACATTACACGAGACTTGGGCTCGTAGGACTACCCCAGCCACTACGAGCTAAACTGTGACATGAACAAAGATCACAAACCTGACATGAAGGTTTGACGAAGCGTTGACAACGTCTGGCAAGGAAAGTTCGACGATACTCCTGCGTCATACCGTCGCTAGTGCTGAGTTTATAAAGGCAAAGCACTAACGAACGGCAATGACATACAGCTGGCCAGTTTTGACAGGCGGAAGCCCCACCGAGCACCTTCACAATAAGAGCCCGGTGAGGCCAGAATACAGCCCGCAGCTGTCAAGGCCGGCAGCGAGTTGGACATGGCCCGAGCGCTATCAGAACCAGTGCTCTGGTGGTAACAGTACCCTCCTTCCATGGGCGGACTCCGAACGCCCCAAGGGACCACCCTGCCCCCCCACCCCCCAGGGTGGGAGGCTGGGGGTAGGTGCGGAGGGAGAGAACCCAAAACCAGAAACGAAAAGTGACAACCACATCCAGGACAATGACAAAACTAACTACTAAGCATAAACCAAGAAAATGCACATGGCGAAACCCCAAAAAACAGAACTACTAGGTCAGAAAGACTACATACAAGGCCTAAGACAAAATACCAAATACACAAATCAGATAAATCACACAGAGGAAAATAAGGCAACAGCAGAACATAACCCAATTGCCAAAAATCCCCAACTAAACTACAGGAAACACAAGGCAGCACGAGAAAAAATAAATCTTGGCCCACATGATACACAAGAAAATGACTCCCCCCCTGAGTGAATTCACATGAGAGCTTTCAGAAAACCCAAATACAGAAGTAGAACACTTACTGGCACATATACACAACAACAAAAAAAGGCTACTGCAAGACATAAAACACAAAAATACACCGAACAGCAAGGAGAGGGGAAAAAAAAAAAAGAACAATCACAGACAGAACAACCCAGAAACACGACCACTACCCCCCCGACAGTTCACGCCGACTGGCGGAGACCAAGTGCCACAGAAACAGTTCAGGCGGTCTCCCCGCGTCCAACAGCCGGCGAGTGGTCACATGAGGCGGAACATGACCAGGCGGCTCACCAGAGTCCCATGCCCGGCACGTCCGCACCTCCGGTGGTCGAACCAGGTCGCTCGACGACACGCACAGTAGGTCGGGTGGCCGAACCGAGGCGCCGAACCGGCGAAACAGTCCCTCCGGCGGCCGACCCGTGTCCCTCAGCCACCAGTCCAGGGCAACAACAACAACCCGCGGCGGCCTCCCTAACGAGGACAAAGCTCGGGAGAGCCAGGGCGAGCGAACAGAAGCCCCCACGGCCCCCGGCGATGATGCACAGGGGCGGTGACCCAAAAGGAACAGACGAGCAAGGCGAGCCCGTAATCCGCTCGACGGAGAAAGTTCTGCGGCTCCTCCCCCGTCCATGGACCAAGCTGGCGCTGCACTGCCGTTGGACCCCGATTGGGTCCCAGCTGCACCCACGTTGGACCCCGATTGGGCTGGAACTGCACCCTCGGTGGACCCCGATTGGGCCTCCGACGCACCCATGTCGGACCCCGATTGGGCCAGAACCGCACCCACGGTGGACCCCGATTGGGCCAAAACTGCACCCGCGGTGGACCCCGATTGGGCCGAAACCGCACCCACGGTGGACCCCGATTGGGCCTCCGGTGCAACCGCGGTGGACCCCGATTGGGCCAGAACCGCACCGGCGGCGGACCCCGATTGGGCTTCCGGTGCACCCGCGATGGACCCCGATTGGGCTTCTGGTGCAGCTCCGCTGACGATCTCCACCCCCGAACCTGGGACCTCCAACTCGGTGACTCCGACCCGTTCCCCGCCGGTGACACTGCAATAAAGCTCAGAGACAGGAAAAACGGGATCAGAGTCACCGGTAGCAGCGGAACCCAGCGAGACGAGCTCGGGCGCAGCAGGCGGCTGCTCCTCACTCGCCTCCTCGAGAGGCAGGCAAAAATGCTCCAAAACAGGGGACAGAGACACAAGAGGGAGCACTTGCCTGCACTCGGGTTCGGTTGCAGGTTCAGGGCGACTCTCGTCAGCAGACTCACACTCAGCTGCGTCGGGCTTCGCAGCTGGGAAGATCTCATCTGCAGCCCGAGGTTCCCCCCACGCTGCTGTCCACGCCAATGACCCGTATGGCGTGGGGGCAGGGGACCCTCGACCCACTGGCTCGGACCACTCTGGTGAGGAGACCCGGGGACGCTTCTCCGTCGGCTCAGGCTCCGGGCTGCAGTCCGCTCCTCTCCTCCGTCCACGGCGTGGCTGCAGGGCCGGATCCAGGCTTTCTAGCACTGCGGGGGCCCTCTTCATCCGACGACGCTGGCCTGGCGTCGTGGACCGCTCGGCGGGGGAGAACACAGAGACAGCAGGTTTAATAATTTCATCCACAGCAGGTGGAGGGAGCTCGGGAGGCTGCGAACCCCGAACTCCACCCCCAGGAGTCAGACAAGGCAGAACAAAATCAAGGTGTAACAAATTATCGTGCACTTGCCTTCCTCCCGGGGTTGAGATGGTTCCTGCTGTGGGGGACGTCATTCCTCCTTCTCCCCGCTGGATGGTGACAGAGGGCCCCCTGGGAAGACGAGGAGGGGCCGCTCTCGGAGGTTCGCTGACGGGCTCTGCCGGCAGCGAGTCCAGCCGGGGATTCTGCTGCGAATTGCCTGTGCCGTTGCGCCGACGTCGTTGTCAGCCCCCAGACGGTGCGCACTCCTGGACCAACTCCGGGACGGGGACAGAACTCCAACGTGGGGAGCGAGGATGCCTCCTCCTCTGCTTCCTGCTCTCTTCCTCCTCCAGCCCATGAAGTACCTTGCACTGCACGGCGAGTTCCTCCCACCTCGTTATCACCTCCGGGTGATCGTCATAGTCGAGGGGGAGGTTATCCAGAAGCTCCACAGCGTAGTCCAAATGCCTGCGAATGTCGCTGGGAGCGACGCACAGCGTAGCGGTGAATAATGTGCAGTCCACATACTCCAGAACCTCCGTTAGCTTTCTGTCCAGGCGCCGACCGCGGCCCCTGGATGACGGCATTCTCCCAGCAACAGGCACCCAGACAGGGAAGAACAACAGTCAAATTAGGCACAAAACTCACGGTGAAACGGCGTCTCGGTGTGGCGCCTCTGTTTAGACGACCTGGCAGGAGTATACTGTCATGTGGTGATCCTTGCGGATCACCAAGAGACGCCAAAGAGTCCACCAGAGAGTTTGGCAATGATGTTAATTTATTCACACACGTGACAAGACTATGAACCCCTCAGGGCAAAAACACACATTACACGAGACTTGGGCTCGTAGGGCTACCCCAGCCACTACGAGCTAAACTGTGACATTATGGAAATGTGAAAATGACGAGGCAGAGTTTATCTCACGAGTCAGGTTTATTCACATCTTCCAACATCAGCAAAGCAGAAAGAGGAAAAACACAGACATTCGTCCTTTATATATCCAGGACCTTCAAAGCTCACAGTCACATTGCATTTAATCCCAAGTAACAATGCATCTTTCCTTAAATCCTATAACATCCTCCTCATAGTCTCTGGCAGACCAGGAAATCCCCCAAGGCCGTCTCTTGCATACCAAAGACTAAATTTTCACATCCTCCGGTTCGTGGGTTCGATCCCAGCCCCCGACCAACAGTGATCTGTGTGGAGTTTGCATGTTCTCCCCGTGTTGCGTGGGTTTACTCCGGGATTTCTCCGGTTTCCTCCCACATGCCAAAAACATGCATGCTAGGTTAATTGGCTGTTCTAAATTGTCCCTAGATATCTGTTTCCTATAGGCCCTTAGAATAGAGAGTTAGTATTAATGAAAGCGCTTTGAGTGGTCTTTGTGACTAGAAAAGCGCTATATAAGTGCAGGTTAGTTAGTAGTTAGTTAGTTAGTTATCTCCAAGGAGACCCAGTTCTTTGTTCTACTCTGAGATGTGAAGCTTAAAGTGATACATATGTGTCCCACATGACCCCCCCCCCCAAACATCTAAGATGGAACAACAGAATAACAGTCTGCATGTCATGATAAAATCATTACACATTAACCCACATGCTGCTTGGGCCTCCGTCTCCTCCCGTATCTGCTGTAAGCGGGCTTCGCCACTTCTGCGGCGCCATCCTGCTGGGGAGCTGCTGTCTGGGGGTGAGAACTGTTTGTCACTCCCTGTGGGTGTTCTGGGGAATGTCCCCGTGTGGGTCTGCCACATCGAGGAGCCCTGGTCAACAGCGCATCCTCGTCCGCCACCACAAAGGTGGGTTTGAGCCTGTTTATGCCAATCTTTTCCTTCCTTCCCCCAAATCTAGTAAAAAATGCTTGTCCCCTGTTTCCAGCACTCTAAATGGTCCATCATAAGGTGGTCGCAGCGGTGGGCGATGGGCATCGTGTCTGACAAAAACAAACTCCGCGTTTTTCAAAGCCTTAGGCACAAAAACGCGCGGAAAACTGTGGTGAACGGGGCCAGGCAGCGTGCCCGATTCCGTGCCACGCTGCAACCGCTGAGACGGGGAGCTATCTGGCGCAGGATTATCTGGGAGAAACTCCCCGGGCAGCCGAAGTGGCTGCGTAAAAACTAGCTCAGCCGGGGAGGCTTCTAAGTCCTCTTTAGGTGCAGAACGCAACCCCAATAAAACCCACGGTAGCCTGTCTACCCAATTTGCATCCGTCAGTGACGCTCTGAGAGCCGCTTTCAATGACCTATGAAAACGTTCACATAACCCATTAGCCTGCGGATTGTACGCAGTTGTGCGGTGGATCGTTACCCCCAGGCTGCGGGCCATTGCTGACCAAAGTTTGGAAACAAATTGAGGACCTCTGTCGGACGTAATGTCCGACAGGACTCCAAAGCGCGCTACCCATGCTGTTAAAAACGCGTGCGCCACCTCCTCGGCTGTGGTTGACGCCAGTGGGACCACTTCCGGCCAGCGCGACCACTTCCGGCCAGCGCGTAGTGCGCTCCACCATTGTCAGAAGGTGTGTGCACCCCTGTGAGGGCGGGAGGGGGCCTACGAGGTCCACGTGAACATGATCGAACTTCTTAGCCGGGATGTGAAACGGCTCCAAGGGAGCTCTCATGTGTCTGTGTACCTTGGCTCGTTGACAAGCCATGCAGGCTGCTGCCCACTCCTTAACTTGTTTGCGCAGGCTCGGCCATACAAATTTCTCTCCTACCATTTTGACCAACGCGCGCACTCCTGGGTGCGCCAGAGAATGAATCGAGTCAAAAACGCGGCGGCGCCACACGGCCGGTACCACAGGACATGGTCGCCCAGTGGAGACATCGCAGATTGGGGGGGGGATACCGTCTTGCAGCACCCTGTTCTCCAGCCTTAACCCTGTTGGTCCAGACTGGAGCGCGCGCACGTCCGCGTCGCTAACCTGATCCGCGGCCATGGCTGCATAATCTATCCCTACGCAGACTGGGGCCGCCACGGCGCATGAGAGACAGTCTGCCACTACATTAAGCTTACCCGCCACGTGCTGAATATCGGTAGTAAACTCTGAGATGGCGGCCAGCTGTCTTTGCTGCCGGCCCAACCACGGTTCTGAAACCTTGGCCATCGTGAATGTCAGCGGCTTGTGGTTAACGAACGCGGTGAAACGGCGTCCCTCCAGCCAGAACTGGAAGTGGCAAATGGCCAAGTGGAGAGCTAACAACTCCCTGTCGAATGCGCTGTATTTTCGTTCACTATCACGCAAAGTCCTGTTGAAAAAGGCGAGCGGCTGCCAAGCCCAGGCTACATGCTGCTCCACAACCGCCCCTATGGCCACGTCTGACACGTCAGTAGTGAGCGCTATGCGGGCCGTTGGGTCTGGATGTGCTAACAACGCAGCGTTTGCCAGGGCTGTTTTGACCTCCGAGAATGCTCGCTCTCGCTCCGGAGACCATTCGATCTTATTTGTGGGTTTTTGTTTTTTGAGTGCGGCATACAATAGTTGCATGAGCTGCGCTGCGTGGGGGAGGAAGCGGTTATAAAAATTCACCATTCCCAAAAACTCCTGTAACGCCTTGACTGTTTGTGGCTGGGGAAAATTTGCTACCGCACGCACTTTGTCAGGCAGCAGAACCGCTCCTTCTGGAGAGACGCGATGCCCCAAAAAATCAATCTGCGTCACCCCGAACTGACACTTCGCTGGGTTGATTATTAAACCGTGCTCTCCCAACCTCCGGAAAACTGCCGTGAGGTGGTTTTCGTGTTCGTCTTTGGACGCGCTGGCTACTAAGATGTTGTCCAGGTAGATGAATACAAAGGGGAGATCGCGCAACACCGGGTCCATCATGCGTTGGAACGTCTGCGCAGCGCCTTTAAGCCCAAATGGCATGCGCAAAAACTCGAATAGACCAAACGGAGTTATTACCGCTGTTTTGGGTATGTCCTCAGCGCGCACTGGGACTTGGTGGTAACCACGGACCAAGTCTATCTTAGAAAAAACGCGCGCCCCCACCAAATGAATGGAAAAATCTTGGATATGCGGGATTGGGTAGCGGTCGTGCGTTTTGGCGTTGTTCAACCTGCGGAAATCTCCGCAAGGTCGCCACGAGCCGTCAGCTTTCGGGACCATGTGAAGCGGGGAAGCCCATGGGCTGTTAGAACGCCTGATGATGCCCAACCTTTCCAGGTTGGCAAACTCCTCGCGCGCTATGGTCAGTTTAGCTGCATCCAAGCGCCGAGCTTTTGCAAAAACGGGCGGGCCGGTGGTAGTAATTAAATGTTCCACCCCGTGTTTAGCGACGGCTGCTGAAAATGTTGGGACCATGAGTGCTGGGAACTGAGTGAGCAGTGTGTGGAACTTACCGCCTGCTGCTGTGATGTTGGCTTGTGCTGTTGGCGGGGCCACTTGGGCTGTACAGGGAATAGAATCAAAAGAAAGTGCATTAACCAGGCGCCTGTTAGCGAGATCAACCAACAAACCATGTGAGCACAGAAAATCAGCCCCCAACATATTGAAATTCACTGCTGCTATGACAAAAGTCCACTCAAATGTACGGCCGTGTAGAGACAGAAGCAGCGTCCTCTCACCAAAGGTCTTAATCTCCGAGCCGTTTGCTGCTGCCATCCCGGGACCACTGGAAACTGCCAGCCGGTCAGCAGAGGAAGGTGTGATGAAACTCAACTGGGAGCCTGTGTCCACGAGGAAATGCCTCCTCAAGCGTGCATCCTTCAAGTAGAGCAGCTTGTCCTCCTCCCCGAGGGTCGCAGCTGCTACCGACCCCCGGTCTTGGCGTTTCCCGAGTGCTTGAATTGGCACGGTTGTATACATTTGTGTGCCTTCTCTGCGAAGCGGCGATGGTAGAAACAGAGGGTGTCTCCTCTGCGATCCTTGGCCCCCGCCGCCGCCATCGTTGGTGATTCTGCTACCACCGTCTCTGGCCCCCAGCCATCTCCGGCCGCCGCGCCGAACTCTGTCGCTGCTGCGGTGGCCGCGTGCTGTCTGCTGGCGTTGAGAATCCGATGCGCCTCCTGGGCCAGCGCGCGGAAGTCCCGATGGGCCAACAACAGCAAACTGGCCAGGGTTGCTCTCGTGGCTGACGGTAGGGTCCTGAGGAAAATGTGGGTGAAGATGAAGTTGTCGTCGTCTGAGCCCCTCAACCTCAGCATGTTCTCCATCAGGTCAATGGGTGTGCCATCTCCCAAGTCGTTCAGAGCCAGGAGCCTCTCCGCTCTCTCCTCGACTGAGAGAGTGAAACGCTGGATAAGCGCAGCCTTCAACCCGCCGTATTTGTCGTTGGCAGGTGGCCGCTCCAATAGGCTCTGCACATGCCGAGCCGTGCAGTTGTCGAGCTTTGCAATCACATGGTAGAACTTCGTGTCATCTACCGTTATCCCCCGGAGGGCAAACTGTGCTTCGACCAAGTGGAACCAGGAGCGCGGGTTGTCTTGACAAAAGTCCGGCAGCTGGACGGTAGCGGCATACGCTTGGCTGGGAGCTCCTGAATCGGCTGGCCCGGGGGAATTTCTTTCGTCCATGATACGTCTTAGGGTCACCGGTATGGAAATGTGAAAATGACGAGGCAGAGTTTATCTCACGAGTCAGGTTTATTCACATCTTCCAACATCAGCAAAGCAGAAAGAGGAAAAACACAGACATTCGTCCTTTATATATCCAGGACCTTCAAAGCTCACAGTCACATTGCATTTAATCCCAAGTAACAATGCATCTTTCCTTAAATCCTATAACATCCTCCTCATAGTCTCTGGCAGACCAGGAAATCCCCCAAGGCCGTCTCTTGCATACCAAAGACTAAATTTTCACATCCTCCTGTTATCTCCAAGGAGACCCAGTTCTTTGTTCTACTCTGAGATGTGAAGCTTAAAGTGATACATATGTGTCCCACAACATGAACAAAGATCACAAACCTGACATGAAGGTTTGACGAAGCGTTGACAACGTCTGGCAAGGAAAGTTCGACGATACTCCTGCGTCATACCGTCACTAGTGCTGAGTTTATAAAGGCGAAGCACTAACGAACGGCAATGACATACAGCTGGCCAGCTTTGACAGGCGGAAGCCCCACCGAGCACCTTCACAATAAGAGCCCGGTGAGGCCAGAATACAGCCCGCAGCTGTCAAGGCCGGCAGCGAGTTGGACATGGCCCGAGCGCTATCAGAACCAGCGCTCGGGTCGTAACAGAATTCTGTTTCCGCTGATCATCCTTGAGATGTTTCTACAGTTTAATTGGAGTCCACCTGTGGTAAATTCAGTTGATTGGACATGATTTGGAAAGGCACACACCTGTCTATATAAGGTCCCACAGTTGACAGTGCATGTCAGAGCACAAACAAGCATGAAGTCAACGGAACTGTCTGCAGACCTCCAAGACAGGGTTTTCTCGAGGCACAAATCTGGGGAAGGGTACAGAAAAAATTCTGCTGCTTTGAAGGTCCCAATGAGCACAGTGACCTCCATCATCCATAAATGGAAGAAGTTCAGAACCACCGGCACTCTTCCTAGAGCTGGCCGTCCGTCTAAACTGAGCAATCGGGGGAAAAGTTCCTTAGGCAGTAGGTGACCAACAACCTGATGGTCATTCTGTCAGAGCGCCAGCATTGCTCTGTGAAGAGATTAGAACCTTCCAGAAGGACAACGATCTCTGCAGCAATCCACCAATCAGGCCTATATGGTAGAGTTGCCAGACGGAAGCCACTCCTTAGTAAAAGGCACATGGCAGCCTGCCTGGAGTTTGCCAAAGGGCACCTGAAGGACTCTCAGACTATGAGAAACAAAATTCTCTGGTTTGATGAGACAAAGATTGAACTCTTTGGTGTGAATCCCAGGCGTCATATTTGGAGGAAACCAGGCACCGCTCATAACCATGCCAGTGTTGGTGGCAGCATTATGCTGTGGGGATATTTTTCAGCAGCAGGAAATGGGAGACTAGTCAGGATAGAGGGAAAGATGAATGCAGCAAGGTACAGAGATACTGTGGATGAAAACCTGCTCCAGAGTACTCTTGACCTCAGACTGGGGCGACGATTCATCTTTCAGCTGGACAACGACACTAAGCACACAGCCAAGATATCAAAGGAGTTGCTTCAGGACAACTCTGTGAATGTCCTTGAGTGGCCCAGCCAGAGCCCAGACTTGAATCCCAATTGAACATCTCTGGAGAGGTCTGAAAATGGCTGTGCACTGACACTTCCCATCCAACTTGATGGAACTTGAGAGGTGCTGCAAAGAGGAATGGGAGAAAATGCCCAAAGATAGGTGTGCCAAGCTTGTGGCATCATATTCAAAAAGACTTGAGGCTGTAATTGCTGCCAAAGGTGCATCAGCAAAATATTGAGCAAAGGCTGTGAGTACAGGCTGTGAGGCCCATGGTGGCGCAGGTGTAGTGTGACCGACTATTGATCGGAGGGTCATGGGTTTGATTCCCGCTCTGTCTGCTGTCTGCTTGTCAAAGTGTCCTTGAGCAAGACATTGAACCCCCAGTTGCTCCTGGTGGCTTGGTTAGCACCTGTGTGTATGGCAGCTCTACCACCATCAGTGTGTGAATGGGTGGATTGCAGGATCTGTAAAGCGCTTTGGTCATCCTTGATGAGAAGAAAAGCGCTATATAAGTGAATGCCATTTACATGGACTTCGTGGACTGGTGCCATCAGAACTGCCTCCAGATCAACGCGAGGAAAACTAAGGAGCTGGTGGTGGACTGCCGCAGGCAAGGACAACCCCTCACAGCACCAGTAAACATACAGGGAACAGACATCGAGATGGTGACATCCTACAAGTACCTGGGTGTTCATCTGAACAATAAACTAGACTGGTCACACAATACTGACGCACACTACAAGAAGGGACAGCGCAGGCTGTTTCTGCTGAGGAAACTCAGGTCTTTTGGTGCACAAGGGGTGCTGCTGAAGACATTCTATGACACAGTGGTGGCATCAGCCATCACTTTTCGAGTGGTCTGCTGGGGCAGTGGCGTTACAGCAGCCGATAGGAAGAGACTGAACAAACTGGTCAAGAAAGCTAGCTCTGTCCTGGGGCAACACCTTGACCCAGTGGAGGAGATAGGAGAGAGAAGGATGGAGGCTAAACTGTCATCTCTGCTGGAGTCCGAGTCCCACCCTATGCAGGACATATTGAACGCACTGAGGAGCTCATTTAGCAGCAGACTACATCATCCTAGGTGCGCAACCGAGAGGTTTCGCAGGTCCTTCCTACCTACGGCTGTCAGACTGTATAACCTAAGCAGGGCTGCTCGCAGAGATAGCAAAAAAACATGACAACCTAATAGTATTGAATGCAAAAGGCGCAATAGACTTACACAATGGTCCCCTCCGGTATAGGAAAATACCGGTCGTTACGGAGGGTGACGATATGTATGGGTACATAGTCATACCATGTAGGATAACTAAGTAGACGGTTATGCTGTTCATTCCATCTAGCTACAATGCTTCGCACTGTGTGTGTTTATATACGTATTTATATATTTATTCCATCTAGCTACAATGCTCCACACTGTGTGTGTTTATATATTTATATATTTATTCCATCTAGCTACAATGCTCCACACTGTGTGTGTTTATATATTTATATATTTATTCCATCTAGCTACAATGCTCCGCACTGTGTGTTTATATATTTATATATTTATATGTACATATGTATATTCGCTGCTCTTATTTTTTCTTGTCTTTTGATTGTTGCTCTGAGTGTTGCTATCCCTGTGTTGTTGCAATCCTGGAATTTCCCCATTGTGGGACTAATAAAAGCTTATCTTACCTTATCTTATCTTATCTTATGTGATTTCTTATTTTTTTTATTTTTAATAAATTTGCAAAAATTTCAAAAAAACTTTTTTCACATTGTCATTATGGGGTATTGTGTGTAGAATTTTGAGGAAAAAAATAATCTAATCCCTTTTGGAATAAGGCTGTAACATAACAAAATGTGGAAAAAGTGAAATGCTGTGAATACTTTCCAGATGCACTGCATCCATCTATCTATGTGCAGTGTCATGTTAGTTTGGTGTCAGTAATGAAATCATATCATTGTGTAATTTCCCTATATAGATTTTTAAAAATTTAGTTAACGAATATCTAGTTGAATCCGTTTTCTGTACAGCATATTTCACATTCATAAACCCAAGGTATGAAAATATAAGAGTCTAACCCTAAAAAAACATTAAAATGATTAATTTAATACTAGGTTAAAGTTATCTAATGAACAGCTGTTTTGTTTCCGTAAAATGTTTGTCACTAAACTGAACTGATTTTCCAGTTTGTCATTTATCTTTCAGCTTCTCATGTATTTGACATATGATTGACTAAGGTGAACTAAGTTCTATATTCTTATCAAAACATGTCGTCGGCCTCCGTCGGTCTATGATGACCATGGAAGAGAATCCTAAACGTCTACTCTGCTGGAACAGCACCGCCTGTGGCTGAACAGGCCGATGCGTGAATGGCAGTCCCTGTCACACAGGTCGCATTTGTGGGTGGTCTCCGTACTGCTGGGTCTGTGGCGGTTCTTCCTGTGGGTCCTTTTTTCATCTGCTGCAGCAGTCACTCTCTCTTCACCCGCCTTGAGCTGTCTGGTCAGGGTGCCTCTCCATTTGGAGCGGTCCATTGCAAGGTCCTCCCAGCGCTCTGTGTTGATCTCCAGGGCCTTCATGTCTCTCTTGCAGACGTTTCTAAAGCGCAGCTGTGGGCGGCCAACGTCTCTCCTGCCAGTCGCCAGTTCTCCGTAGAGGACGCCTTTGGGGATTCTGCCATCCTCCATACGGTGAACGTGGCCTAGCCAGCGGAGCCTGCGCTGCCTGAGTAGAGTGAACATGGAGGGAAGGCCGGCACGGGACAGAACTTCTGTGTTGGGCACTTTGTCCTGCCAGGATATGTCCAGGATGTGGCGAATGCAGTGCAAGTGGAAGGAGTTCAGTCTCTTTTCCTGCCGGGTGTATGTTGTCCACGTCTCACTCTCACAGAGCAGTGTGCTGATGACGCAGGCGTTGTACACTGCCATCTTCATCTTGACAGACAGTTTGGGATTCTCCCACACTCGTGTGGTGAGGCGAGCGAGTGTGAAGGCTGATTTTCCAATCCTCTTGTCGATCTCTGTATCAAGGGAGAGGTTGTTGCTGATCGTGGACCCCAGGTACGTGAACTGATTCACAACCTCCAGCTTGTAGTCGTCGATGGTGATGGTTGGTGGTGCTTCCGTGCCTTGCGCCAAGACGTTAGTCTTCTTCAGGCTGATGGTAAGCCCGAAGTCCTTGCATGCCTGGGAGAAGCGGTCCATCAGGGTCTGAAGCTCCTGCTGTGTGTGGGTTGCGACTGCAGCGTCGTCTGCGAACAGCATGTCTCTGATTAGAGCCTCGCGTACTTTGGTTCTGGCTTTCAGACGGGCGACGTTGAAAAGCCTGCCGTCAGATCTTGTGTGCAGGTAGATTCCCTCTGTTGCTGTGCTGAAGGCATGCCTCAGGAGCATAGCAAAGAAAATCCCAAAGAGGGTTGGCGCAAGTACACAGCCCCGTTTCACTCCGCTGTGTATGTTGAATGGCTCTGAGACGTTGCCGTCGTGCTGCACTATCCCCTGCATGTTGGTGTGAAACGATTCGATGAGGCTTTGCAACTTTGGTGGGCATCCTATCTTTGGCAGGATCTTGAAAAGGCCCTCTCTGCTGACCAAATCGAACGCTTTGGTGAGGTCGATGAAGGCGACGTACAGGGGCATGTTCTGTTCTCTGCATTTCTCCTGGAGTTGGTGGATGGAGAATATCATGTCTACCATCGATCGCTCAGCGTGGAAGCCACACTGAGACTCGGGGTAGACACGTTCGGCAAGCTTCTGTAGACGAACGAGAACAACTTGTGCATAGACTTTGCCAACAACGCTGAGGAGGGAGATGCCCCTGTAGTTGTTGCAGTCGCTTCTCTCCCCTTTGTTTTTGTAGAGGGTGATGATCTTGGCGTCCCTCATGTCCTATGGTACGGCACCTTCCTTCCAGCACTGGCAGTGGACGTCATGCAATGGCAGCAGTATGGCGGTCTTGCAGTGCTTGATCAGGTCGGGGGGTATGCTGTCGTTGCCGGGTGCCTTGCTGAGTTTGTCGATGGTTGGCTCGGCGTCAAGTTCATCCATGGATGGCAGGCAGTCGATGGTGTCAAGGGCTGATGGTGTCATGGTGTTCTGTCTGGAGTAGAGGTCGGAGTAGTGTTCCACCCATCTCTCCATCTGCTTGTTCTTTTCTGTGATCATCTCCCCAGTGGAGGATTTGAGGGGGGCCGTCTTGCTCTGAGCCGGACCAAGTGCTTTCTTGATGCCATCGTACATACCATGGATGTTCCCTGTTATGGCAGCGGTTTGAATGTCTTGGCTGAGCTGAGTCCAGTACTCGTTGGCACAGCGCTGAGCAGTCTGCTGAACTTTGCTTCTCGCAGCCCTGAGAATCTGGAGATTCTTCTCGTTTGGGTACTTCTTGTACTCAGCAAGTGCTGAGCGCTTGGCTTCAATGACGGGGGTCATCTCGGTCAACTTGGCATCAAACCAGTCCTGTGACTTCGAGGTCTTCCTCCCAAAGGTAGCCAAGGCTGTGCGGTGGATGGTGTTTCGCAGCTCTTCCCACTTCTGCTCTGCAGATTCTCCTTCTTGTGGTACACCAAGTTCCTTCTCAAAGGTGGAGGCAAACTGCTCAACAAGTTCTGGTTGGGCCATCTTGCTGGTGTCAATCCGTGCCTTTCCAGGCTGTCTAGCACGATGGAATTTCTTCAGCTGCAGCTGGACCTTGCAACACACCAATGAATGGTCTGTGTTGCAATCTGCACTCTGGAACGAACGGGTGATTAGCACGTTCTTCAGTGAGGTGCGCCTGGTCAGGATCAAGTCCAGCTGGTGCCAGTGCTTTGAGCGCGGATGTCGCCAGGAAACCTTGTGTTGGGGCTTGGTCTTGAAGAACGAGTTTGTGATGCACAGATCGTGATATGTGCAGAACTCGAGCAGCCGCTGTCTGTTGTCATTCATTCTGCCCACGCCAAATGGTCCAAGACAGGAGGGCCAGGAGTCATGGTCAGCACCCACTCTGGCATTGAAGTCTCCAAGGAGAATGAGTTGTTCAGAGTTGGGAATGATCCTGACAGTTGCGAGATTCTCATAGAACTTGTCTTTTGCCTCTGGTGTGGCTGTCAGTGTTGGGGCATACACACTGACGAGGGTGACTGGGCCTTGAGTGGTGTTGAGGTGGAGGGTGAGGAGTCGTGCAGAGCCATTGCTGCCCGGTTCCACCATCTTCAGCAAGGTGTTCTTCACTGCGAAGCCCACTCCGTGTTCCCTGTGTTCGTCGCTGCCCTTTCCCTGCCAGTAGAACGTGTAGTCCTTCTCTCTCAGTGTGCCTGCGCCAGCCAACCGTGTTTCCTGGAGAGTGGCGATATCCACTCCCAGTCTCTTCAGCTCATTATTGATGATGGCAGTCTTCCTGGTGTCATTGATGTCCTTGAGGTTAGCAGCGAGTCCTGTCATCATAGTGCGGACGTTCCAAGTTCCCAGTTTTAGAGTTGGTCTCTTTTGTTTTTTTGTCTTGCCTGGTGCGAAGGTTCTCAGCCTGCTGTTTGGACTTCTCCTCATCCCCATGCACCCAGTGAGGAAAGCAAGCTGTGGCGGGACAACACCTTATTGGTTGGGGGCTGCCCAGCTTGAGGCGGGCGGTAGCTGTCCAGTGAGATCCGATGATTCCTCCCACTGTCGGGAACAACCCCTGGCGCTGCGCTCTACGCCAATTGAGCGGTGGCTTATAACCGGTAACTGTCATTCCCCATGTTTTGTCTACGCCAAAGGCGAAGCTGGAGTGTCCTCTCCAGTGATCCAGTGTTCTACCTTCCAGCGTTGGGCGTTGGTAGGATTCAAGCCTGGGCAAGAAGATATGGATGACAAGATGTTGCCCATGCAGCATGTCCCCCCTCTCCACGTCACTGATGAATCCAAAGGAACAGCAGGGCTGCTACAGTTTGGCACCAGCGCCATCGCAGGAGCTGCCAGAACGATGTTGAGCACAACAGAGAACTGCCTTAGGGGCTCCGACTCCAGATTTTTCCTCAGGGTTGACTCCCGAAGCTTTTCCTGTGACCGGGTGTGCCGCAAGGCAGCAGAGGTTTGAAATCAGGGTTTACCTTCTCATAGATGGGCTACCTACCCAGGTTGACGAGACACCATCTACCCGAAGCATCTGGTTTTAAGGCGCCAGAGATCCGCCCTCACCCCTTCTCCTATTAGTAAAAGCAGTTCCGCCGGGCTTAGAGACTAAACCACACGGGCAGGCTAGTTGTTGGACTTAGTTGTCAGAGGCTTTTCGAGACGCACGCCATAAGGAGCATTTTATGAGCACTGGGAGCTTAACCCCAGTGCCGCTCCTGGCTATGACAACCTTGGACCCAATCAAAACATGTAATAATGTACAAATCACTGTGGAGCTGCTGATGTTTCAAATTCAGTTTTGTGCTGCTGCACAAATGATAAAATGTCTGCTGCAGCCAAGTTGACATCATTTCACTATGAACCATGGTGAAATGACTGGGAGACAGGCCGGAGCGACACGAGGCACATTGTGGACCGGTGAACCAGGTAGTACCAGGGATGGTTATTAGGGTGACTAAGATCTGAGGAAAATAACAATATAAGCCGTGCTCGGTTCAAGCTTCCTGTTACCAGTGTTAGCTTGGGGGCTAATAGGCTACCTTTAGCACCACTTCCATCGATATGGCAGACAGCTAGGCGGGCCAATACTAGAGCAGTGGGCTGGTTTCAACAATGGTGGTGGGTTGGCTTTTTCTAAACATGACGTTAATGATTTCCACAAAAAAGTCAAAAATGTTTCTGGTGTTTCTGGGAGAGGAAAAAGAGATAAAGGCCATGTTTTTTTTTTGTTTTTTTTTTAAGAGAATTGACTGTTGAAAATTTTTGGATAATTAGGTTTCCAGTTGTCATGACTGTAATTAATAATCAGCCCACATGCGCGATGCAGCAACAAGAAGGGACAATCAAACAATAATACTCATTTGAGAGTTTTTATTAAATAGCAAATCTTTGCACAGCTACAGAAACAGTCACTCGCCAGAGGAAGGAGCCTGTGGAGAGAAGACAAGAGCTGTGTGAGGAGGAATGGAGTAAGGGAAAATGGGCTAGCCAAATTACCACTTACGGGAGCTCCAAGGGATGAACCGGCAGGACCCCAGCGGGGAATAGACAAAGCAGCAGGGTGAGGGGAATGGAGCTGGTGGTGCCTGACCGGGTGGAGATTTGCGATGGATTAGTGGAAATGTGGCAGGAGAGTACGCGCAGTCCCGGTGACACACCCGCACGATGGCAGCAACCTTAAGAGAGGAAAAAGCACACAGGTTAATAACTTTTTTATCAGTGTGAATCAAATACCTGCTGTCTTGGTTGGCAGTATACCCAGACGAGCCAGCCTTGAAGGTGCAGGTGTGTCCTCTCACTCGGGTGCACTGATGACCTGAGGAGAGATGAACGGGAAGGAGGGGGCGCGCTCTCGCCGCCCATGACACCAGTAGACTCATTTCAGACAGTTAAAACCTACAAGTTTTAACTGTCTGAGTTGGAGTGGACCAACCAGAATCACCTGAGGCTGAACATCAGCAAGACCAGAGAGATGGTGATTGACTTCAGGAAGAAGAAGACGCATTCACAGCCACTGCAGATTAGGGGGGAGGATGTGGAGGTAGATGAGGACTACAAATACCTGGGTGTTATGATCAGCAACGAGCTGGACTGGAGATCCAACACCGATGCGTACAAGAAGGGGATGAGCAGACTCTACTTCCTGAGGAAGCTGAAATCCTTCAACTTGTGCAACAGGATGTTGGAGCTTTTCTACCAGGCTGTTGTCACCAGCACTATCTTCTTTGCTGCTGTCTGTTGGGGTAGCAGTATCAGAGCCAGCAACACCAACAGACTTGACAAGATTATCAAGAGGGCTGGCTCTGTGATTGGTCTCAGGCCGGAGACCTTTGAGACAGTGGTGGAGAGGAGGACACTAAATTGTGATCCAATTTCACCCCCTCCATCACACACTGGACAGACAGCGGAGCACTTTCTCCAGCAGACTGCTACAGCTTCACTGTCAAACGGTCAGGTACAGGAAATCTTTCCTGCTGCATGCCATTTCACTGTACAATAACTCACTCTGATGTTGAATTCTGGTCATAACTACGCTGCCATACTGCACATTGCAGTCTAATTAGTAACTCATTTCACCCTGCACCTTGTAGTCCTGCATTGTACAGTGAGTATGATTCATGCATCTATATGGGTCACCATCTATTCATCTATGATGTATATAAGCTTTTTTAGCAGTTTTACTTTCCATGGGTAATCCCTTTGTCTATTATGCTGTGTGTGTTTCTATCATTTTGGCCGTCTACTGTCATGCTGCTGTTACACTGTAATTTTCCAGTTGGGATCAATAAAGTACATCTATCTGTCTATCTAATTCCAGTGATGAATATTGTTGATAAAAAGTTCAACGTTCTTTGAAAGGACCTACATGTGTTATTATCATTATATAATATCAGTGGCATAAAATGATCTTCATTGATGTCATCAATATTGTTTATATCATGATAATTTCTTTGACAATTTATCGTCCAACAAAATTCATTGTTAGAACAAATTTGTTGTCATTGCAACCAATACAAATCCCCCCAGTTCAGTTTTACCTTTCTGTATCAAGAATACAATAGAAATGTGTGAGTTAAACAGGAAGCACCAGAATCGAATCAGCAGTAGAAAATATTATGTTATCACACTGCACCACCTTTCTATTGACCTCAGACGCAACCACAGGATAGGGTTAGGCCCCTCTTCTGAGTTTCACTGCATTTAACTGTGATGAAGAGGAGCTGGAAAAAAGATCAGAGGACAAACTTCCATGAAAGAGGCAGATGGTTGAGCTACCATAGCAAGCTGTCAGCTGTGCTGCAGGTTTTAGATCTTATGCTCTTCTGTACCACACTTGAAAAACACAACGACAACCATAAACTAAACTCCCCTCTTTACTCCAGAGAGAAAGGCTAGAACCTGATTCAATAAAGCTAAAAATATCTGTGGGGGTGGACCTGGCTAAATCTGTTTAGACCCTAAATGAACATCTGCAGGATTGAATGTTTGGCACAATTGCCTCAGGGAAGTTTTTTTTTTTTTTTAAACAGTGCATCACTGTTTAGTCCTCAAGAGGAAACTGTAGCATTTTTCTCACTTCACAAATCCAATGGTAAATCCAACCCCCCCCCCCCCCCCCCACAGTTTATGCCAGCCATTTGATTTTCAGTCATTTGTTCTCATCAGGCTCTTGCGGTACATCTAGAGAGGGAGGGGAGCAGAAAAGTGGCAGTAAATTGTCTGTAAACTCATTTTGCCCGCAGTTCCGTTGATTATCAGCAAACCGGCTTCATCCAGTCAGTTAAGCTATGGTTGTGCAGCATTTAGCGCCCTAATGGGGCTCAAATGGTTCTGTCAGCTCCTGGATGTGTGCCTCCCATCTCACTCTGTCTATGCTGGGGACTTCAGACGTTTTAATGATCTTGATATGGCTTCACCCAGTCCTTTGGCACATTTACAGTAGATAATCTGTGTAGCAGCACAGGGCTGCAACACTCTAAAATGCATCTCCATTTATTTTCTTCAGCAGTGGAGAGGCCTCTTGCTAAAGAACGCCACTGTCCCACCAGTGGACCAGGGTCAGGGGTTGCCCTGCCTGATTTAAGCACCAGCTACCACTGCATTCTGGATAATTGGGTCCCCCTCCCACCCTTGCCTCACTCTCCTTCACAGTCTTCATTTCATCCATTCAGGAATCCACAGGGAGCTGTCAGAGTAGAGGAGGAGAGCAAAGGGCTTCTCTCAATTTTACTGGAGGTCCTGGGGGGATGGAGATACAAGTGGTGGTGGTGGTGGTGGCGAGGAGGAGCTCTGACAGCACAGAGAAAAGTGCACTGAAGCATTGACAGGCAGGCAGCATAGGGTGATGAATTGCCAGCTTCACCTCACTCTGACATGGCTCTACACGAGTGGGCAAATTCATTCCAGGCTGCAGGGAAAGGAAAAAGAACAGGGGGAGGAGAAGGGCAGTCGGGAAACAAGACCCAAGTATCGACTCTGGGCTTGGCCACACGCCATCAGTTAAACAAAAGAATGAGCCATCAGATGCAGAGGTGCCATCATCATGATCAGTGCCATTAGGGGTACGGAGTATAAATGATCTCAAGATCTTAAGTTTCATGAATCAATTCTGTGACATAAAAAGAAAGGCCATCGGAAAATTAATGCATCAATTAAAGTACCTCATTTAAAAGGAAACCATATTCAAACCCCACACAGTCATATTTAAATAAAAAATATATAACCAGTCTGTCGTGGTGAGAGGGAGCTGAGCTCTAAAGCAAAACTTTTGATTTACTGATCAATCTACATTCCTACCCTCACCTATAGTCATGAACTTAGGGTAATGCACAAAAAAATAAGATCATAGATACATGAGGCTGAAATGAGGTTGCTGGACTCCCGCTTAGAAATAGTGGGAGGAGCTCAGTCATGCAGGAGAGGCTCAGAGTAAAACCGCTGCTCCTCCAAGAAAAATCTGGCTCACTGATTGGCCACGACCGAAAACGGAAATCAGCTCCCTTCAGCCGGGTTGTTTGTCCACCACATACGAGACATTTTTTAACTTTTCTCCTCGGCTTTCACTGGTAAAAGGATTTCTTAGATTCATGTGGTTGTCTTTATTGTTATTTTCTACCCAAAATGTACTACGGTAAATGCCACTCCCTCTTATCAGACTACGTCAGGGGTCGGCAACCCGCGGCTCCGGAGCCGCATGCGGCTCTTTCATCCCTCTGCTGCGGCTCCCTGTGGCTTTGGAAAATAAATAATGAGTATTTTGTGGTCTATATTAATCATATATCCCATAACCTACATATGTATAAGCATGTGAGAATGTTTGGTGACTACATATGTAAAGCGACTTCACACCTCAGAACAGGACAAAGGGTCTCAACCGCCAGTGAAGATCAAAGAGCATCCGAGGCACTGCGGTGGAGACCAGATAGGTCGCCCTGACCTCCCAGGGCCAGGTGGAGGGGTACGGAGACAAAGGAGGGGATTAAGTTAATGGGGGATGTCAGCTTTGATATGCATGTCTTTTGTTGTGTGTGAGTATAAGTATACAGAGCCGAATGTGTTCGCTCTCTTACTTCTTCTGCTGCTGCACTAGATGAGACTTGTTAGAGGAGCGAAGCTGATAATAAACTTTGGTTTATAAGTCACACCGCCTCGTTATTCCAAGCTCTTCTACACTGGTGACCCTGACGCGAGGATGGACCAGAGGCGTTCCCCCGCGATCGACTCATCTGTGGCGACCCAGGCAGACGCCGGCGCCCATGCAGACAGGGGAACAGATGGACGACGTTCCCCCACGGCAGAAGTGATAGAGAGGGCTCAACCGAGCACCAGCGCCGCGGCGACAGCCGAAGGAAGGCACTCTCACCCTGCGGACACATCAGTGACGGTCCACACAAATGCCGTCACCGTCAAGCTGCCGGACTTCTGGCAGGAAGACCCCGCCTCGTGGTTTCAGCAAGCTGAAGCCCAGTTTGCATTTGCGGGCATCACATCGTTGCCAAACTCGACGCCGCCACTTCGAGATGTGCGCGGAGCATCATCCGGCGGCCGCCGGCCCAGGACAAATACAGAGGACTGAAAGCGACTATCGTGGCGAATTTCGTCCCCTCTGCCGAGGAGAGAACCGAGAGGATCCTGGCGGTCTACGGCCACAGAGGATGCAGACCCAAGGCCCTCATGGAGGACTTGCTGCAACTTAAAGAAGAGGACAATGACAATTTCCTCTTCCAATTTATATTCCTCAGTACGCTGCCGCCACACATGAGAGGGACGTTTGCCAACATGTGATGCAGCACCCAGCAAGACTTCCGCACGCTGGCTCGCGAAGCGCAGCGACTCGTCAACGCCTGCAGGGAACAGACACCCACAGCAGCATCCGCAGACCTCAACACCGATGTCCAGAGCCACGGGGAGCCACAAACCAATGAGCAGAATCCGCCCGCCATGGCAGCGACACAGCCAAGACGTAACAGACGGAGCGACGTCTGTTATTACCACCACCGCTTCGCCGAGAAGGTTTACAAATGCCTTCCCCCCTGCAAATTCACGATTTCGGGAAAACGCCAAAGCCGAGAACCGTTAACAGCGGCAGTTCTCGGCGAAAAAAGCAAGCTTCTATATGTGACGGACGGACACACCAGCAAGCAGTTCCTCATTGACACGGGAGCTCAACTGAGTTTTATCATGCCCTCCCAAGCAGACCGGGCCATGGGCCCCCGGGGCAATGGAGCGGTGGCAGCCAACGGCTCCATCATCGACACTTTTGGCGAAAGGAACCTGCCCCTCCGCATCCATGGCCCCAACTACAGATGGACATTTGTTGTAGCGGCGGTGAGTTTTAACTTGTTGGGCGCAGATTTTTTGTGTGCACATGGGTTATTAGTCGATCTAGCGAACAGACGCTTGGTTAATGCACTGTCCTTTGCTTCTATTCCCTGCTCAGCTCAAGTTTCTCCACCACCCGTGCAGGCCAGCGTCACCACAGCAGGAGGTAAGTTTGATCAACTCCTCACCCAATTTCCAGCACTCACAATTCCCAAATTCTCAGCTACAGTGGCTAAGCACGGGGTCGAACACTTTATCCCCACAACGGGCCCACCCGTATTCGCCAAAGCTCGGCACTTAGACGCGACCAAGCTCGCCATAGCTTGGGACGAGTTTACCACCCTTGAAAAACTAGGCATTATCAGGCGCTCAAAAAGCCCCTGGGCGTCACCGCTTCACATGGTCCCGAAATCCGACGGTTCTTGGAGACCGTGCGGCGATTACCGCAGATTAAACAATGCGACAGCGCATGACCGCTACCCTATTCCTCACATCCAAGATTTTTCACTACATCTGGCGGGTGCGCGCATTTTTTTAAAAGTAGACCTGGTCCGCGGCTATCATCAAGTCCCCGTTAGAGCGGAAGACATTCCTAAAACAGCTGTAATAACCCCCTTCGGTCTTTTTGAATTTTTGCGGATGCCTTTTGGCCTCAAAGGCGCTGCTCAAACCTTTCAGCGGATGATGGATGCAGTATTACGCGACCTCCCTTTCGTGTTCGTCTACCTCGACGATATGCTGGTAGCCATCTCGTCTGAGGAAGAACACGAACAGCATCTCACTATGGTTTTTCAGAGACTAGAAGAGCACGGGTTAATAATCAATCCAGCCAAATGCAAATTCGGCATGTCACAAATTGATTTTTTGGGACACAGAGTTTCACCGAAGGGGGCAGTCCCACTGCCAGACAAAGTTCACGCAGTAAAAAGTTTTCCACGGCCACAAACGGTCAAATCGCTGCAAGAATTTTTGGGAATGGTTAATTTTTACAACCGTTTCCTCCCCCGTGCAGCTCAGCTCATGCAGCCCCTATATGACGCGCTCAGAAAACAAAAACCTTCCAACGCGGTCGAATGGACCCCGGAGCGCGAACGCGCCTTCGCGGAAGTAAAAAGTGCCCTAGCTAATGTCACATTGTTGGTTCACCCTGATCCCTCGGCCCGCATTGCGCTAACCACAGACGCTTCAGACCTGGCCATAGGGGTGGTTGTAGAACAACACGTCGGCGGAACCTGGCAACCTTTGGCATTTTTCAGCAAATCGCTAAACCAAACTGAGCGTAAATACAGCACCTTTGACAGGGAGCTGCTAGCGCTTCATTTATCCATCCGCCACTTCCAGTTCTGGTTGGAGGGGCGGCGTTTCACGGCTTTTGTAGACCACAAACCGCTCACCTTTGCGATGGCTAAAATTTCTGAACCGTGGTCAGGCAGGCAACAAAGACAGCTAGCTGCGATTTCAGAGTTCACCACAGACATTCGACATGTGGCAGGCAAACTTAACGTGGTAGCAGACTGCCTCTCTCACGCTGTGACATCGCCAGAGCGCGAGGAGACAGATTATACTACCTCAGCCGCAGAACTCTTCGCCAACGCGGACACATACGCAGCCCCAATCCACGTAGGGATAGATTATGCAGCCATGGCGGAGGAGCAAAGTAGTGACGCGGACGTGCGCGCGCTCCTGTCTGGACCAACAGGGTTAAGGCTGGAGGAAAGGGGTTTACGCGACGGTGTACCCCCCCTAATATGCGACATCTCAACCGGCCGACCTCGCCCGGTAGTCCCAGCTGCATGGCGCTGCCGTATTTTCGACTCAATTCACTCCCTCGCGCACCCAGGTGTGCGCGCCTCGGTTAAAATGGTTGCCGAAAAGTTTGTGTGGCCTGGCCTGTGCAAAAACGTAAAAGAATGGGCAAAGACTTGCATTTCTTGTCAGCGCGCCAAAATACACAAACACACAAAAGCCCCTCTAGAGCCTTTTCGAATCCCAGCTAGAAGGTTCAACCACGTTCATGTCGATCTCGTGGGACCACTACCTTCCTCCCAAGGTTTCACACATCTGTTAACGATGATAGACCGCACTACGCGCTGGCCTGAGGCGGTCCCTCTGGCGTCAACCACAGCGGAGGAAGTCGCTCGCGTTTTTTTGACAAACTGGGTGGCACGTTTCGGCGTCCCATCGGACATCACGTCCGATAGGGGGCCTCAATTTGTCTCGGAGCTTTGGTCAGCCATGGCCAGCAGCTTAGGAGCGACAATTCACCGCACCACCGCTTATCACCCTCAGGCTAATGGGTTATGCGAGCGTTTTCACAGATCTTTAAAGGCCGCCCTCAGAGCCTCACTAACGGATTCAAATTGGGTAAATAAACTTCCCTGGGTTTTATTGGGGTTGCGTGCTGCACCTAAAGAGGATCTAGACGCCTCCCCAGCAGAATTAGTTTTTGCACAACCTCTCAGGCTCCCAGGTGAATTTTTACCAGAGAACCCAGAGCCAGGGCATCTTCCAGCCCCGAGGTTTTTAGGCAGCAACGGACCGGACTCTCTCCCCGGGCCGGCACATCACTCTTTTCCACGGGTTTTTGTCCCCCAATCTTTAAAAAACGCTGAATTTGTTTTTGTTAGGCATGAAGCTTTAAAACCAACCTTCCGCCCACCATACGATGGACCATTCAGAGTGCTGGAACCTGGTGATAAGCATTTTGTGCTTGATTTTGGGGACAGAAAAGAAACAGTCAGCATTGACAGACTTAAACCTGCCTTCTTGTTGAGAGACGAGCCTGCACGATTGGCGAGAGCACCTCGGCGGGGTAGACCCCCCAAGAGAAAAGACTCAGCCCCCCTGCAGGGAACAAATAATTACTCTCCTTCCCAAGCTGCAGATTCCTTACAGGAAGGTCCCACCAGGACGCCCGAACGGACCCACAGCAGATTCGGAAGAAGATTTAAGCCCAGACGGCACAGGGACTGATGCAAACTACTCAAAAGTTGTTCACTAATTGTGCTGTAACAGTTTAGGACTGATTTGTGATTTTACTATGCTGTTATGATTACCACTGAACTCTCTTAGGAGCATGGCTGCTGGAAAGTTTCTTCTTTGTCAAGAGGTGTAGCAGTTAGTATGTCATAATAATTATCTTAAACTGTGAATTTTTCTATTGTCCTTTTCTTAGTCGTTTGGGGGGGGGCTGTGGTCTATATTAATCATATATCCCATAACCTACATATGTATAAGCATGTGAGAATGTTTGGTGATTACATATGTAAAGTGACTTCACACCTCAGAACAGGACAAAGGGTCTCAACCACCAGTGAAGATCAAAGAGCATCCGAGGCACTGCGGTGGAGACCAGATAGGTCGCTCTGACCTCCCAGGGCCAGGTGGAGGGATACGGAGACAAAGGAGGGGATTAAGTTAATGGGGGATGTCAGCTTTGATATGCATGTCTTTTGTTGTGTGTGAGTATAAGTACACAGAGCCGAATGTGTTCGCTCTCTTACTTCTTCTGCTGCTGCACTAGATGAGACTTGTTAGAGGAGCGAAGCTGATAATAAACTTTGGTTTATAAGTCACATCGCCTCGTTATTCCAAGCTGGTACTGTGAGGGGTTGTCCTTGCCTTTGGCAGTCCACCACCAGCTCCTTAGTTTTCCTCGTGTTGATCTGGAGGCAGTTCCGATGGCATCAGTCCACGAAGTCCTGGATAAGTCCTCTGTACTCAGCTTCATCTCCGTTGGAGATGAGGCCGACGATCGCAGAGTCGTCAGAGAACTTCTGTAGATGACAGTGTGTTGTGTTGTGTGAGAAGTCTGCAGTATAAAGGGTGAACAGGAAGGGAGCCAAAACAGTTCCCTGGGGGGCCCCCTTGCTGCCGATGGTCGTGTCGGACACACAATCCCAGGTTCTCATAAACTGTGGCCGGTTTGTGAGGTAGTCCAGGATCCATGATGACAGGTGCTGGTCCACTCCTGTGCACGGCAGCTTGTCCTTCAGGATCATCGGTTAGATGGTGTTGAAAGCACTGGAGAAGTCAAAGAACATGATCCTCACCACATTCCCGGGCTTCTCCAGGTGGGACAGAGAACGGTGAAGGAGGAAGATCACTGCATCCTCCACCCCAATGCCATGCTGGTAGGCGAACTGGAGTGGATCCATCGCTGGTCCCACCAGGGGGCGGAGGTGAGCAAGGAGCAGTCTCTCCAGGGTCTTCATCAGGTGAGACGTCAGGGCCACTGGTCTGTAGCTGTTCAGGTCTTTGGGGTGGAAAGTCTTTGGTACAGGTACCACACAAGATGTTTTCCATAACTGTGGTACCCTCCCCAGCTTCAGGCTCAGGTTGAAGATGTGCTCCACAATCCCACACAGCTGGTCTGCGCAGGACTTGAGGAGCTTCGCACTGATGCAGTCCGGTCCCGAGGCCTTCCTCTCCTTGATCTTCCTCAGCTCCGTCCTCACCTGGGTCTTAGTGAGGGTCATGTTGGGGGGCTGTGTGCTGGGAGTGGGGGAGGTGTTGGTGGAGTGGGGTGTGGACAGCAGGTCTCGATGACAATCGACCCCCCCCCCCCAATTTAAGACAGAATGAAGCACTAAAATCATGAAAACTAATGTACTAAATTGGCCTAACACATTCACTCAAAACAACCTACAATAGGGCTGGTGGGTGGACTGCCGCACAGCCTGCATGGCATGGTGGATTATTCTGCCACCAATACCTAAAAGAAAAAGCCCTTCATCAAACTAAAATTACTTGCCGTGCTCCTAAACTAAAATAAAAACACAAAAATAACCCCATATCATAACATGCATGCATGAAGCACCAGAACACCATTTTTTACAGCACAGTCACTTGGGTGGGAGAGGTAGAACCGGCATGGGGGGGCCCAGGGCAGCCCCTCACCAAGCGCACCCCTGGAAGCCGCAAACCCTTGGGACGATGGCTCATCTTCTGGACGGTGGAGCCCAACTCCTTCACTACCAACACCGACTCCCGTCCAGCCTCATCACATGGAGCCTCTTCCCGGACACGCCGAAGCTGATTGGCATGCCTCAATGAGCTGTCGGACAACTGGAAGTATGCTGCGCCCAGTTTTGCCACTATGCACAGACATCCTCAGCGTTTTGCTGGCTGTCGTTTGGCCTAACACATTCACTCAAAACAACCTAGAATAGGGCTGGTGGGTGGACTGCCGCACAGCCCGCATGCCATGGTGGATTATTCTGCCACCAATACCTAAAAGAAAAAGCCCTTCATCAAACTAAAATTACTTGCCATGCTCCTAAACTAAAATAAAAACACAAAAATAACCCCATATCATAACATGCATGCATGAAGCACCAGAACACCCATTTTTTACAGCACAGTCACTTGGGTGGGAGAGGTAGAACCGGCATGGGGGGGCCCAGGGCAGCCCACCACCAAGCGCACCCCTGGAAGCCGCAAACCCTTGGGACGATGGCTGATCTTCTGGACGGTGGAGTCCGACTCCTTCACTATCAACACCGACTCCCGTCCAGCCTCGTCACCTGGAGCCTCTTCCCGGACACGCCGAAGCTGATTGGCATGCCTCAATGAGCCGTCGGACAACTGGAAGTATGCTGCGCCCAGTTTTGCCATTATGCGCAGACATCCTCGGCGTTTTGCTGGCTGTCGTTTGGCCCATCTTCGCTGTGGACGTTCTTCACCCCGGACCCGAACCAAGTCCAAAATACTCAGTGGGGCCCTGCTCAGTCTGATGTGGTGCTGCTGAGCATGCGGTAACTCCATGCTCGTTGATCTGGCTCCGTCCTCTTCTAAAACCATTGTAGGGGTCACCTTCATAGCTGCAGACCCTCCATCCTCCTGCGGCGAAGCTCCGGAGGCATCTGGGGCTAGCACAGTAGTGTCACTTTCCAACACAGGTGCCTCGCTGCCATGCTCGGTACCCCCCTCTACCATGTCCCGAGCACCGGCACTGAGACTCACCTGTGCCAAATCTGAGTGAAATTGGTCCTGATTGACCACCGCGGTGTCTGTTAGCTCCTCATCCCACACAACATTCTCTTCAACCGCTGGAACCCCATTCGTTCCCGGCACCGTCTTTAAATACGAAACCCAGTCCATAAAACAAATCACAGCCCATCATGTTATCGCCTTGCGCTGTCACATGGAACATGAAGTCAAGCATCTTCGCAGATTTGTGCTGGATTGTTAACGCCAAAGTCCCAACCATGCACAGCCTGCCACCTCCAGAGCCATGCAACGGTGCTGGGTTACCTCTAATCCTGTAGTGGGGGAAGAACTTCCTAATCGTGGCCCAATTTATCAACGACTCCTCTGCCCCTGTATTGAGCAGCAGCGGCACCTCCACACTGTCCAATTCCACTGTGCAGTACGTGTACCCGTTTGTGCTGGGGGACACCGAATGGATGGTTGTCAGTGGTGGGCGGAGTGCTTTCTTCCTTGGGCTCTCCGGTTCAGATACACATCACACTCTAGCATAACGGTTCAAGCGTCCACATCTGCTACAACATTTTCCCCAACCGGGCAGTCCTTTGGCTTATTTCGGTGCAATGCAGACCCACAAACCGGAGTGGTGGCTCAGTTGGTAGAGCATCCGCCCCACACCCGGGAGGCAGGGGTTCAAATCCTGGCTGGGTCATACCAAAGACCATATAAAAATGGTGCTTTCTGCCTTCTAGCGTGGTGCTCCGCATAATGGAATGGGGAAAGTAAAGTTACACACAGAGCTACCAGAGGACTGACCCCCTGCTGTAGCTTTCACTACTTACAGTAGCTGTGTGGCCTAGGGTCAGAGAAACGGAGATAGGCGCCGCCCATATACACCTTCAGGTGGGAAGGGATTAACTAACTAACTAACTATGCAGACCCACAACCCTTGCATAGGGGTTTTCCAGGGGCAGACCTTCGGCTGGCAGCATTGGTTTCTGTAACGTCGTCATTCAAGCTATCCTTGCTTTTTGAGTCTTCAACATTTTCCGCGACGGGAGGCTCCGGAGGCCTCTGTGACTGGTGCCAGGTTAGCTACAAAGCTAGCTTGTCTGCGGCCTCCAGCTGGAGAGCTAGTTCAACAGCTCTGGCTAATGTTAAGTCATTGGGCACCGTGAGTAGCCTAGCCCGCAATGCGGCACTGCATGTGAGCTCCACAAGCTGGTCAGGTACCATTTCATCTTCCAATGGCCCAAAGCGGCACTTGTTAGCTAGCTGCCTCAAGTCGGTGACTTACCCGCTCACCTAATCACCTACACGCTGATGTCACTGTCAAAAACGAATCCTCCGGATAGTCACGCTATCTGGGGTGTAGAAGTGGTTGGCTAGCAGCTCCACGACGTCATCAAAGGAGTCCGATGCTCCGAGTGTTCGCAAGACTTGCTGGCTCTCAATACGTAGGCTATGGACGAGGAAGCGCATGTGTCAGCTTGTCGAGCTGTCCAAAGTCCAGTGCGGTTATGTAGATTTGGAAGGCCTCGAACCACCTGGGCCAAGGCACCAGGGGTTTGCCTGGATGCTCGAGAAAGGGACAAAGTGGTGTGATACACGCCTCCATGAGTTAATCCTTGATCGCCGAATGTTATGTATGGAAATACCTGGGTGAAGGCTGAGGCAAGATGGAGTTGGTGAACACAGCTTTATTGATGGAACTCAGTAGCGGTTACACGGCAGGCACCTGGCGATGGGCACCGGTCAAAGAGCCCACAAGATGGTGGCCCACCCTTTATAAAGGACAGTGTGGTGACGTGACGGGAAGTGCACGTCACTACACTGCACTTCACAATAAAATGCCATTTCCCATTCACCACAGGTAGGAAGGACCTGCGGAACCTCTCTGTCATGCACCTATGATGACACAGCCTACTGCTAAATGAGCTCCTCAGTGCATTCAACGTGTTCTGCATGGGTTGGGACTCCAACTCCAGCAGAGATGACAGCTTAGCCGCCATCCTCCTCTCTCCTATCTCCTCCACTGAGTTGAGGTGTCACCCCAGACTGAGCTGGCTTTGTTGATCAGTCTGATCCGTCTCTTCCCGCCGGCTGCCGTGATGCCACTGCCTCAGCAGACCCCTCCAAATGTGATGGCTGATGCCACCACCGAATCGTAGAAGGTCTTCAGGAGTGCCCCTTGCATTCCATAAGCCCTGAGTCTCCTCAGGAGGAACAGCCTGCGCTGCCCCTTCTTGTACAGTGTGTTGGTGTTGTGTAACCAGTCCAGATTATTGTTCAAGTGAACACTCAGGTACTTGTAAGATGTCACTATCTCAATATCTGTTCCCTGGATGTTTACTGGTGCTGTGGGGGGTTGTCCTCGCCCGCAGCAGTCCACCACCAGTTCTTTAGTTTTCCTTGCATTGATCTGGAGGCAGTTCCATAGGCACCAGTCCACGAAGTCCTGAATAAGTCCTCTGTATTCCGCATCATCCCCATCAAGATGAGGCCGACGATCGCAGAGTCATCAGAGAGCTTCTGTAGATGTCAGTGTAGAGTGTTGTGTGAAAATTCAGCAGTGTAGAGGGTGAACAGGAAGGGAGCTAGAACTGTTCCCTTGGGGGGGGGGGGGGGGGTGAAGCATACTGCAGATGATGGTGTCAGACACACAGTCTGGACTACCTCCTGGATCCATGATGACAGGTGCTGGTCCACCCCTGCACACAGAAGCTTGTCCCTCAGGATCACTGGTTAGATGGTGTTGAAAGCACTGGAAAAATCAATGAACATGATCCTCACAGTGCTCCAAGGCTTCTCTATGTGGGACAGGGAACAATGTAGGAGGCTGTAGATCAGCATTTTCCCAGCCCTCAGCTAGAGCTAAATTAGGTTGGCCCATCATCTGAGAAGCTGGTGCTGCTCTGTGCACTTTTGTCTCAGCTCGGCTCCCCATCTGAACAGCCAATGCCGGCTGTGAGTTTTGTCTCAACTGCTTGCCATCTAATTATCATCTGAGAGGCCGACTGTTGTGTCCATAATTGGTGAAATAAGTAATAGGTTGAAATAGGTTGGCATCACCACCGGAGAGGTGGGCCGCCAACCCCCTCTATTCCCCAGTCATTCCCAGGCCGCCATCTTACCACTGTTTTCATATGTAACACCCCCCTTCAAAAATGTAGGCACACAGATTGACCCACCCAAATTTAACACCCGACTCACACTCTAACAGGGGAAAACAGTATGTACACACACAAAAAATAAATAACCTAACCATTCATACAACCAAGGCTGGGGGACTGGGTAGACAACCAGCGCCCCCTACACGGCCAGGCGGAATATTCTGCCGCCATGTCCCTATCAGTCCAAACCAAAATATAGCTGTGTATTAAAAAAAAGTTAATCTCAGAACAGTCTATGTACATCAAGTCCTGAACAATAACCAGCCCCATAACACAACGTAAACTTACCCTACTGGCAGCCCCCACCCCAACACACTCACCCCACACCTGGACATACAGGATAAAACAGTGCTGAGGCATCCCAATTAAACACTACTAATTTCACATTAACATACATCAGGCCGAGCCTCAGAGCACCTTCTAACCATTCGCCAGTTACTAAGTAGATTTTACCTCACTGCATGTTAACCTCTTGCACTCCGGGATACCGCGGGTGGTCACGTCTCTGCGTACTAGTGCGCACTGAAAAAAAAAGCTGCATTTTCATTCTTCCACTACAGACACAGCCGCGAACAGAAAGCCAAAGGAGTGCTTTGATTGGTTTAGATTTGATTGACCTCTCATTTAACTAATAAGAGCCTTGAATTGGGTTTCTGAAACCTTGAAGAACCAATGACTGAAAACCTAGCAAGAAGGACCCGCCTACCAACGGCTGCAAATACAGCGAGCCAATTGAAGCAGAGAAGTTCGACGATTGAAAGCGTGCGTCCCGTGCGTAAAATCTGTTTTGTGTAAGCCGCTGTGTGTGACGGTAGCATTCGCCAGTGTTTTTTTCTTACTACTGTTCTTATTTGTTTTGAAAAATCGTTTGCCAAAACTGCAATCATGGAAGCGCAAAACCGCAATAATGGAATCATGGTTTGACTGGGTCGCGTGACCAGAACCACGAGTCGTAACAAGCAGACCAGCGTCATGTTCGTCTGACAATGAGGAAGAGATGTTCGCCAGCGACACTGCTGTTGTGGACAGGTAAGTGTTATAAGCTAAATTATTCTTTATCCCTGAAAATTGTAATCAAAATGACTTTTGACTGATCGGTAAATTACAACTGTGCATCATCGCCACATGACGGACCGTGGCGCACGGACAGGACTGTGCGCCAAGAAGGCCCCCCCCCCGCTACTCCTCTGTAGCGGATTGCAGATATATTGCAGATATTTTAGTACAACTGTGCGTAGTAGACGCAGGACCGTGCGCCGCGGTCCGTCATGTGGCGATGGACGATGTCCGTCCTCTGTAGCGGGGGGGGGGGAGTTGTTATCCTCTACATTACAGATATTTTAGTATAATTTTCTATAATTCATTCATTCGTGAATGAATAAACAACCCCCCCACCACACACACACACAGCCCTGAGTGTCACCTTTCATTAGAGTCCAAGATCAAGCTTCTATACTGAACCATTCAAAAGTTACAGACATTTTTCCAAACTGTGCCATTTGGCACAATTTAGCACAGTTCAAAAACGCCTGGGAACAACCTGACAAAAAAGCTGTGTAATGTATTCATTTTTTGTGGTATTGTTACAAAATTTGGACCTCAGCTGGATAACACTTGGTTCTACATTTCTGTTGCATTTTTCCAGCCCGGATCTGACAGCTGTGTGTTATTTGCAAGCATTTGTATCCAAAAAAACACCCAGGCGAACTTTATTTTCTTCAAGTTCAGTATGTTTAGATGAGTGTTACTCAGTGGCAGGAGCACTTAGAGAGATTATGACTGTTTTGCCAAAAAATTCAAAGTGTTTTCTTTTAAATGAGACCAACCCCATGAAGATGCTGCAAAGGGTTGAAGAACAGCTTTTGATTTACTTTGGGTACGTTATTTTTAGGCGTTTTTAGGGAAATTGACCAGAGTGCAAGGGGTTAATCATCATAAACCATCAAATTGAAATAAATCACCCACATTTTCTTTTCCTTTTCCTTTTTCTTTAAAAAAAACAACATTCACACAATTTCACCAAAGTACTTCTCTGATGTATTCAGTTAAATATTCAAATAATCTTATCAAAAGCACACTCGGGGCACAATCCAGTAAAGATAATTCATATACATAATGACATGTGGGAAAGAAACTCAAAACCCACTAACTCCACAAGTCCACAGTCATTTTACAAACCCAGTGGAAAGCCCGCCCCCCCCTTCCCCCAGGATTGTCATCTCATGGTTCCCGGCCAGAGTATCTCCGCTTTCTTGCTTCTGGTGATGGGCTGTGCCGCGTCCTCTTCTCCACCACCTGATGCAGCTCATTGGGGTGCCTCCATGTCTCATCTGACAGGTGAAGATAGCTGTCACTCAGGGCTGCTTCCACCTGCAGCCGCCCCGGTCATCGTACTTCCCATGACGCTTGTGGATCCCCCTCGACCGAGCTTCGACCCTAGGGTGAACCATGTCACCAACACCCAGGGGAGCTCTAACAGGTCTCCTTGGATCCTCCTGCTGTGGGGGGGGCTTCCCATTTGGACCTAGTTCGTTTACCAGTCCGGCCTGACGCCCTTTTCGAAGGCCGACTTCTGGTGCGTTTCAAGCGCGCACCTGTTGGTCTAGCCCTGGTGCTGTTCAGCACTGATGTCCCAGTTCCGCCTGCCCACCTGGGGGCCCTGCCATGCTGCCCAGCTCCCACACCCAGGTTAGCTTGGGCTCTGGCATCGGGTCAGCGGTTTGGGAAAACCCCCACAAACAGACTAAGGACAGACAGCTCGCTACTCCTGGTTTTTTCCGCTACACTACTGTAATGTTAATGTTACCTTTCATGCATTGTGTTCATGCGTCCTGTCCTTACTGTGACCTAGAGACTCAGATCAATATGTAGATGTGCCTTTTAACCTCTTTGTTCTGCAGCTGGAGCAGAGTCTAGCAAATCTGCCTATTGTGATGTATGTCTCACAAATGCAAATATCTCATGCCTGTTCTGCAGTCCCTTTGATCAGACCAACTGCTGTGAATCTGCTTTGATGTATTGTTTGAGTTGGGTATAAATACTGCACAGGTTCTGTAACACCTCCTCTCATTCACTCACACTTCAACTGCTGCTGGACACAGACTTTGTGTCCTCCTCTCCTTCTCTGAGAGCCGTGGGCTCGCTCCCGGCGCACACGCACGGCGCCGGGAGAGGAGCTCGTGACGGCGGTATGATATAATAAACTTCCTTAAAACCACAGCATCGCTGCCTTATTTCATCATCCGCCGCAACCCCCATCTTTTTAGGACACCCCCACATTCATCCCCACTTACAATGGCAAAAATAAATGTTAAAAAATGCAAATAAAAACAAAAACAAGCTTAGACATACAGTATATTTGTGAACATTTCTTAATAAAGAACTGAATATTTAATGGGGTGTCTGTTGTGTATGGGATTATGTGTGCCTGTGATGCCATGCCCACCCACAAGGTGATGTCAGGCGGGCACAGCCCACTGTGTATATAGTTCCAAGTTCTCTGTAATAAAGTTACTTGTTGGCTGCATGAAGACAAGACTCTTGTCCACTAATTTTACAGACATAACGGTGTCCTAATTTTTCACATGACTGTATATGTATATATTCTTTTACACTTCTTGGTGACTATAATGTTCTGAATGAGGCTTCAGGAAATTATGAATCATTTTGTAAATCACTGGATTGAAAATGTACTTGCACATGTACAAAGTAGATCCTGGGGTCCACTTGGGGTGCTCACTTGGTCAGGGGTCTACTTGACCTGATCCCGCCTACAACAAGTGCTGCTGCCTCCTCGTTAGCGACAGGTAGCTTGTCATTAGCATGAGCATCTGCGCTGGTAGCATTACTCCATGTCTGCTCCTCCTTGGGAGAGTTAGCCTTCTCACGGTTTGAAGAAAAAAAGGTTGTTACCTTCTGAAACTTTGATAAAAAATTTCTGTGTTCTTTTTTTCACATTTTCTCCGCACTGCTCGGATAGCTTCTTTTCATTTTGCTGGTCTCTTCCACATGTCGGTTGTATGGTTTGTTTACAATCGTAATCAGACACGCATGTGCATGCATGCCTTGGACATAACATGGAACAGTCCAACAGTCTGAGGAGAAGCGAGGAGGACGCTATGTTCATGATTTGATTTGGCGTTTTTATAAATACCTGTGTTTCTATATTTTGTCGGACATCACGTTAAATATGCTAAACATTTTAAAAAATTACATGGGGCTCCTAGTAGATCGGGGCCCCTGGCAGGTCGGGGGCCTAAGGCAACCACCTACCTTTGCCTAATGGTAAGTCCCCCTCTGGGTGCAGCTTACCCTGGATCATGACAACTTTTGGTGGGCCACTGCAATACCAACGATCACGGCCACACATTGACCACATTTACACGGTAAACACATTATCAGGCAGTAAACTAGGTGTGTTTATATGACACCTTGTCAGTGGTTAGCTGTCAGTAGCAGAGCAAGTCATTCTGTTTCTGTGACTATTACCACCCAGGGACGGTGAATTTATTATTGACCAGTCAAACCACACCCCCTATCTCTAATAATGCTTTATATAATGCTATATGAATGAATCTTTATTTTGGATAGATTAAAAGTAAAGATTAAAAAGAAACAGAATAATATAACAAAGGGGAAAAAAGAAAAAAAAATCCAACAAGGTCAAATTAAACAATAACTCCTCTGATTATACAGTTCAATATAAGTTATCCGAAATGGGTGATGGCTGAAGCCGCAGCTTATATTGCCCACCCATATTCCATCCAAGAATTCAAAAGAAAAACAAAACAAGAGCGATTACAATTTGGAACAAAGCTAACACAAAATGTGACAAAAAAAAAAACTAAGCAACTACACAACACAGACTGGATATGACAATCCTTATGTGATTTTACATGTCATCTTGTATACATATATGTTTGGAATATTTCTTCCTTTAGTTCTTGTTTAAATTGTCCAAGCGTTGTACATGATTTTAATTCAGGTCCAAAATCGTTCCATAATCTGACTCCTTGCACTGAAACACAGTGTTGCTTGGTGGTAGTTCTCACTGAAGGTTTTTGAAATATACATGTTCCTCTGAAATGATATTGTTTCTCCCTTATTTGGAACAACTTTTGGATATTTGCGGGCAGTGATAGATTCTTCACTTTAAACATTATTACTGCAGTTTTAAAGTCAACCAGATCTTTCAACTTGAGAGCTTTTAATTTAAGAAAAAGTGGGTTTGTTGGTTCCCTGTAAGCAGCTTTGTTTATTGTTCTAATAGCTCTCTTCTGAAGCATAAAGACTGGATATATGTTTGTTTTATATGTATTTCCCCATACTTCAGTACAATATGTCATGTATGGGAGTATTAATGAATGATACAAGGTATATAGTGTGGGTTGATTCAGCAAATATTTCACTCTGTGTAGTATTGCAATTGATTTAGATATTTTACCTTTATAATTAATAATGTGACTTCCAACACAGTTTATTATCAATTATTACTCCAAGAAATTTAGTTTCAGATACCCTTTCAATCTCTACACCATTTACACTGAGTTTAGATACTAAGTTGTTGTGATGGTTGCTAAAAACTATAAATTTTGTCTTACTTAAATTGAATGTTAATTTGTTTGAATCAAACCACAGTTTAAGCTTTCCTAATTCCTTTCCGAGTGTATCCAAAAGTTGTTCCAAATTGCTTCCACTGCGTAATAGATTAGTGTCATCGGCAAACAATATTAAATCCATTTTTTCTGAAACTTTACATATATCATTTATATACATATTGAATAACAGTGGCCCCAAAACTGAACCCTACGGGACTCCACAAGTAGCCTTCAGTAACTGTGTGTTTTTGTTACCAACACATACATACTGATATCTATTCTTTAAGTAACTACATAACCAGGACAGTGCTACCCCCCAATACCACAATTTTGTAGTTTCTTTAATAATAAATTATGATCCACTGTATCAAATGCTTTTTTAAGATCCAGGAATACCCCAACTGAGTACTCTTTATTTTTCAATTCAATTGAATTCAATTCAATTCAATTGAATTGAATTGAATTGAATTGAATTCAACTGCAGTTGATATTTTTTCTATAAATTCCATTAGAGCAAATGCAGTTGTCCTCTTGTGTCTGAACCCATATTGCTGCTCACACAATAAATTATTCTTCATTATGAAGTTGTCAGTTCTCTCACAGAATATTTTTTCAAGTATCTTGGAAAATTGCGGCAATAGTGAAATTGGTCTATAGTTTGAAAGTTCCCCTCTGTCACCCGTCTTGTATATCGGAATTACTTTAGCTATTTTCATTGCACTGGGAAATATACCTGTTTGGAGAGACAGGTTACAAATATATGTCAGTGGTTTCACTAAGCATTCAATAATAGTTTTGACTAAAAGCATGTCAATACCATCACAGTACGTAGATGTTTTACTTTTAAACGAGTTAACAATTTCAATGACCTCTCTCTCGTCTGTGTTCTTTATGAAAATGGAGTCTTTTATAGCAGTGTTTTTGCTTATTGTATCACCTGTAGGTGCCGTAATGGGTATTTCTCGAACCAAATTAGGACCAATGTTAACAAAAAAGTTATTAAATTCATCTGCAGGTGAAGCTGCATTCACACTCTGAGTCGTTTTATTATTTTTTGAAAAATTGGTTGGGTAGCTTGTATTTCTGTTTTTATTTCCAAGAATATTGTTAAGTATTGTCCATGTATTTTTAATATTGTCTCTGTTTTTCTCCAGTTCTTTACTGTAATAGTCTCTTTTACTACATGCCATTATATATGTTAACTTGTTTTTGTTTTATACCTCTGCTCTGCTTCTTTTGTCCTTTTCTTTAGAAAAGCTTTATATAATGAATTTTTCTTTTTAAACGCCTTTTGTAATCCTTTGGTTAACCATGGCTTATCGACAAATTTATGTTTAAGCTTTTTCTTTACTAATGGACAATTTTTTTCATAAAGAGTGGTTACAATGTTTATAAATGTGTCATAGGCTTCATTTACATCTGATACATAGACTTTTGGAGTCTGGAGAGGAGAGTCCGGCCGTTGGTCGAACCTCGGATTCAGGAGGAGCAATGTGGTTTTCGTCCTGGCCGTGGCACATCGGACCAGCTCTTTACCCTCTCGAGAATTCTTGAGGGTTCGTGGGAGTTTGCCCAACCAGTTTACATGTGTTTTGTGGACTTGGAGAAGGCATTTGACCGCGTCCCTCGTGGATTTTTGTGGGGGGTGCTTCGGGAGTATGGGGTATCGGGCTTGTTGTTACGAGCTATTCGGTCTCTGTACGACCGTTGTGAGAGTTTAGTTCGCATTGCCAACACTCGGTCGGAGTCATTCCCAGTGAGAGTTGGACTCCGCCAGGGCTGCCCTTTGTCACCGGTCCTGTTCATAATTTTTATGGACAGGATTTCTAGGCGCAGCCAGGGAATGGAGGGTGTCATGCTTGGTGACCACAGGATCTCATCTCTGTTGTTTGCAGATGATGTTGTCCTGTTGGCTTCATCCAGCAATGACCTACAGCTCTTGCTGGGACGGTTTGCCGCTGAGTGTGAAGCGGCTGGGATGAGAATCAGCACCTCCAAGTCCGAGTCCATGGTCCTCAGCCGGAAAAAGGTGGATTGTCCTCTCCGGGTTGGGGACAGGCTCCTGCCCCAAGTGGAGGAGTTTAAGTATCTTGGGGTCTTGTTCACGAGTGAGGGGAAAATGGAGCGAGAGATCGACAGACGGATTGGAGCAGCATCTGCAGTGATGCGGACGTTGTACCGGTCTGTTGCGGTGAAGAGGGAGCTTAGTTCTAAGGCAAAGCTGTCGATTTACCAGTCAATCTACGTTCCTACTCTCACCTATGGTCACGAGCTTTGGGTAATGACCGAAAGAACGAGATCGCGGATACAAGCGGCTGAAATGAGCTTTCTCCGTAGGATTGCTGGACTCACCCTCAGAGATAGGGTGAGGAGCTCAGTCATCCGGGAGAGGCTCAGAGTAGAACCGCTGCTCCTCCACATTGAAAGGAGTCAGTTGAGGTGGTATGGGCATCTGATTAGGATGCCTCCTGGACGCCTCCCACTTGAGGTGTTTCAGGCACGTCCCACTGGGAGGAGACCCCGGGGCAGACCCAGGACTCGGTGGAGAGACTATGTCTCCCAGCTAGTCTGGGAACGCCTTGGTATCCCCTCTGAAGAGCTGGAGCAGGTGGCTGGGGAGAGGGAAGTCTGGGCTTCTCTGCTTGAACTGCTGCCTCTGCGACCCGGACCTCCGGAAAAGCGGTAGAAGATGGATGGATGGATGGACATAGACTTTTGTCCAGTCTTGCTTCAGCAAGTCTTCTTTAAAAGAACTGATTGCATTTTGTGATTTGTATCTGAAAGATTTTAAAAATTTTTCTGTATTGGCCCCCGTGTGGCCATGGATAAGTGCAAAGATTGGCAAATGGTCACTTATATCATTTATCAATAATCCACTTTCTGTTTTCTTATCAATAATATTAACAAACAGGTTGTCAATAAGTGTAGCAGTGTGAACTGTGATTCTACTGGGATGTGTTATTGTGGGATATAGACTCATACTGTACATAGATTTCATGAACTCTGTAATTACATTTTGTTGTAATGGTTTTAGTAAATCAATATTGAAATCTCCACAAATTACAACCAATTTCTTACTAGTAATATTATTGTACAGCTCGACTAACTTATCTCTGAATGTCTCAACGCAAGTTCCCGGCATTGTATATATACAACTTATAATTAGATTTTTTGTTTTATCTTGGTCGATCTCAACAGTAACACATTCCAAAATCCCTAGTGCAAAGGACATTCCATTTCAAGCTTACACCTATACAGGTCATCAATATACAGTGTAACACCACCACCCTTTTTTTGAGATCTGTTAATATGAAACATCTGATATCCCTCTATTGCCATCAGGGGAGCCTGTGTCACGGATGGCTCTTGTGAGCCACCATAAGACGCCACACAGTCACCAGAGAGTTTAGTGAGAGTTTTATTAACGGTGAAAATAGTAACAACACAAGCTGCTGAGACAATGACACAAGAGTCTACTCACAACGGGAGGCATAGGGCTAAACAGCACACTACAGGTCCAGAAGAGGAGACAGTCAAGTACAGACAGACGAGGTTGGTGATAATAATAACACCGGCTGCTAAGGCAGAGACTCACAAAGATCGATACACACCGGGAGGGGTAAGGCTGAACAGCACACTTACTAGTCCAGGGGCACGACGGTCAAACCAAGCAGACGTGGTAGGAATAAATCCTAAGCATCCGTAGCGTGACGGAGAGTTAACAGACACTGCTGCGCCGATGCGGCCGCCAGCGCGGGTTAAAGTAGCCTGAGCGCTAACGACCACAAATGCAGCACAGCTGTTGAGGGTTTGACAGCTCAGCGGAAGCCTCCCCGAGCACTATCACAATAAGAGCTCGGAGAGCTAGAATAATAATGCCGCTGTCAAACCCTGACAAGAATAACCCGAGCACAAAGGCATAGTGCTCGGGTCATGACAGTATCCCCCCCTCACATGACGGGCTCTGAACGTCTAGTAACACCTCCCCCCCTCCCCCCAACCACAGGGCAAGTGGATTGAGGAACAGGCAAGGAAGGAGCCAAACAAAACCTCACAAAACCCTAAACAGAAAAGGAAAAGAATACATCACCTGACATATCCATCCCATTTTCCCCCAGAACAATGACGAGAGGAAAAAAAAACAGAGAAAAAACAAAACAAGACATGACTACAATACAAGGGAAAAACAAACAAAGCAAAAAAAAACACCTGACACTGAAAGTTTTCCCTCCGAGACCACAGACAACCCATCTAACTCCAGTGTACATAACCTAGCCAAAAAAATAAACCCAAACACACAATGACCCTGGAAACCGAAACAAGAAATAAATGCAAACACAGGACTATGACCAAGAAAAAAAAATGCACACTAACACATGGTAACTATGAAAGAGAAACAAGAAATAAATGCACACTCCTGGAAACTAAGAAACGAGAACACCAAACTATGGCCCCTCAAAAGAAAGAGGGGAGAACAAAACAAAAAACAAAACTTGACCATAGCCCCTCAAAAGGAAGAGGGGAGGACAAAACAAAAAAACAAAACCCAGACTATGGACTATAAACACACATGAGGCAATCTAAATTGCTAAACATAACTTGACATAACTATGGACTGTAAACACACATGAGGCAATAAAAAAATTGCTTTACATAACTTGACATGACTTGACTATGGATTTCAAATGCACACATGAGGCAATAAAAATTGCTTTACATAACTTGACTATGGCTTTCAAAACACATGAGGCAATCAAAAATTGCTTAACATAACGACATGACTTGACTATGGATTTCAAATGCACACATGAGGCAATAAAAATTGCTTTACATAACTTGACTATGGATTTCAAAACACATGAGGCAATCTAAATTGCTTAACATAACTTGACATGACTTGACTATGGCTTTCAAAACACATGAGGCAATCAAAAATTGCTTTACATAACTTGACATGACCCTGACACCGTATGGGCCAAAACAAAAGATAATCGGCGGAGATCCAACGCCCCCCAGGCAGAGCTCCGGCAACCTCCCTGCCTCTGATGGCCCACGGATAGTCCCACAAAAACAGTACATGGTCTGGCGGCCTGCCCCAGTCCCAGGCCCCCAGAAACAAGTCCTCTGGTGGCCGAACCAGGTCACCCAGTAGCAACCACAGTTTATCGGGCGACCAACCCAAGACGCTGAACGCACAAAGCAGTTCCTCGGGTGGCCGACCCGCATCCCACAACCACCAGGACCGTGGAGGAATAGCATGCAGCCCGCCTAATGACGACAATACATGAGAGCGCAAGTCTGCCAGACAAAAACCTCCAACGGCCCCCAGCTGGTGGCTCCTGAGAGGGGAACAATCAAAAAATTGAACCTCCTCGAATGCTGATTGGGTCGCAGTCGCACCTGCGCTGGACCCCCACTGGACCTCGTCGGACCCCGATTGGGTCACCGCTGCACCCACGTCGGACCCTGACTGGGTCACAGCCACACCTGAGCTGGACCCCCACTGGACCTCGTCGGACCCCGATTGGGTCGCAGCCACACCTGAGTCGGACCCCGACTGGGTCACCTCGGCCCACGCGTCGGACCCCGACTGGGTCACCTCGGCGACGACCTCCATCCCCGAACCTGGAACCTCCAGTCCCGTGACCTTGACAGATTCCAGACTAGTAACGCTGTGGAGAGGCTCAGAGAACAAGAGAGGACCGGGATCAGTTCCACCGGCAGCGCCAGAGCCCAGCGAGACGAGCTCGGGTGCAGCAGACGGCTGCCCCTCGCTCTCCTCCCCATGAGGCAAGCAAAAATGCTCTAACACACCATAAAGGAAAACAAGGAAGAGCACTTGCCTGCACTCGGGCTCTGGAGCCGTCCAGGACTTCGTCGATCCAGGTTCTGACAGACGCTCGTCGTCGGGCTCCCACTCGGCTGCGTCGGGTTCCACAGCCGGCCTGATGGTCTCTGCAGCTGGATCCTCTCGCGCTGGCGTCCACGCCAATAACCCGTATGGCGTGGGGGCAGAGGACCCTCGACCTGCTGACTCAGGCTGCATCTCTGAAGAACCCTGGGGACGCTCACTCGTCGGCTCTGGCTCCTCACCGCAGTCCGTTCTCCTCCTCTGTCCAACACTAGGCTGCAGGGCCGGGATATCTCCCAGAGCCGCAGGCCTCCCCCTCGTTCGACGGCGTGGGACTGACGCCGAGGACCGCTCCGCAGGAGGAAACACAGAGGCAGCAGGTTCAGTATTACTGGCTACAGCTGGAGAAGGAAACTCGGGGAGCTGCGAACCCCGAGCTTCACCCCCAGGAGTCAGACAAGACAGATCACTATGATGGATAGGTAAGTGAAATTGAACTTGCCTGTCTCCTGCAGGGAAGATGGTGCCAGCTGTAGAGGACGTTGCTCCTTCCCTCGCTCGCTGGATGGTAACCCAGGACCCATGGACGGAGCTCACCGGCACAGGACTCAGCTCACTCTCAGCAGCTGGCTGATTGAGCGGGTCATTCCGGCGGCCCGGAACTGGATCCGGAGCAGGAACTTGCTGAAGATGGGCTCGACCGCGGTGCCGACGCCTCCGCCGGGCCCCAGATGGTGCGAACTCCCGGACTGGATTAAGGACGGGATCAAGATCTGTAGGCCAAGAGCAGGAGTGCCTCCTCTCCTGCCTTGCGCCGCATTCCTCCTCCAGCATAAGGAAAATCTCGCGTTGTGCAGCGATATCTTCCCTCCTCGCGTCGACTTCCGGGTGGTCGGCCCAGCGGGAAGGGAGATGACGAAGGACGTCTTCAGCAGCGTCCAAAAAACTCAAAACTCCCTGGTGAATTGCGTCTCGGGTTGGCGTCACCGTAAACGCCGTTTTGGCAGCAGTGTACTGTCACGGGTGGCTCTCGCGAGCCACCATAAGACGCCACACAGTCACCAGAGAGTTTAGTGAGAGTTTTATTAACGGTGAAAATAATGACAACACAAGCTGCTGAGACAATGACACAAGAATCTACTCACAACGGGAGGCATAGGGCTAAACAGCACACTACAGGTCCAGAGGAGGAGACAGTCAAGTACAGACAGACGAGGTTGGTGATAATAATAACACCGGCTGCTAAGGCAGAGACTCACAAAGATCGATACACACCGGGAGGGGTAAGGCTAAACAGCACACTTACTAGTCCAGGGGCACGACGGTCAAACCAAGCAGACGTGGTAGGAATAAATCCTAAGCATCCATAGCGTGACGGAGAGTTAACAGACACTGCTGCGCCGATGCGGCCACCAGCGCGGGTTAAAGTAGCCTGAGCGCTAACGACCACAAATGCAGCACAGCTGTTGAGGGTTTGACAGCTCAGCAGAAGCCTCCCCGAGCACTATCACAATAAGAGCTCGGAGAGCTAGAATAATAATGCCGTTGTCAAACCCTGACAAGAATAACCCGAGCACAAAGGCATAGTGCTCGGGTCATGACAGCCTGCTCTTCATTAAGCCAAGTTTCAGAGACTGTGATAGCTGTAAATTTTCTGTCTAGCTGTTTTAAATAGTCCTGAATCTGTGGAAAGTTTTTGTTAAGACTTCTGCTGTTGAAGTGTATTATTGATAGTTTACCATCTAGTTGCACTTGACTTTTGAATTGCTTTTCAGTGTAATATTCACAATGATTATGAATATTATTGAAAAAGTGGTTATCAGGATCAATATCATTCTCCATCTCTTGTAGTTTATGTTCAGCATAATGGCATATTTTCAGAGTTTGAATTTCCTCACTCTGTGTCAAATGACTTCCTTCAACTGGGGATAATTGATGTCTACTCTAGTCAGTCATAAGTTTTTTTGTTTGTTTGGTTTGGTTTAGTTTTTTTTTAAAAGTATATTGACATGGTATGTCACAAAAGAACTATTCTTTTTTTATTGTGTGTGGATATGGATTATCATAGTCTCGTAATTTTCTTAATCAGTGTTCATCTATATTTATTTAAGTCAGTAAGATCTCTGATTATTATGGTCTTCACTTCCTCAGGTGTTCCATTTAGTTTGATCCAAACTCTACAATTTCTTGTCCATGTTGCCTGTATCTTATTTTGTCTTTTCAGCATCCGTGCTTGCCGTGCTATTTCAGCGTTAGTCTTTGTTAAATGTTCATTTAGGAAAACTTCTGTTCCCCGTAGCTTTCTGGCCTGCCTCAGTATGTCATTCTTTACCCTTCTGTTCACAAAGCGCATCACAATTGATTTCTTTGTTTTATTATCCTTTCTGGGTAAAGCATGACAGCCTGAAATTGCATTTGCTTCAACCTTTATATTTGTACTTTCAAGGAACTGAAGCACCTGGTTTTCCAGGGAGACTGATTCAGTCAGGGGAGCCTCCTCACCTCTCATTCCTGCTGTAGCATGAGCATATGATTGATATTTAATGTCTAGTCCACTTATAATTAGATCATCCATACGAGAACATTGTTCAAGATCCTTGACGCGTCGCTCCAAGTCTGCAGTTTTTTTGTCTTTTTCCTTAATTGTTAATTTTAATTCTCGGACTTCTTCCGTTAGCCCTAATAGTTTAACCTGTTGACTAGCCACTTTGGTCAGTTCTTCTGACAAGAAGTTCAGAGATTTTTTGATCTCTTCCATTTCCTCCTTCTTTGGTGGCATTTTTACTGACCTGTTGATAGTAAAACAATCTCTGCTGGTGTCGCCAGTATCCGATCCGACCGACCTCGAATCCAGCTGGGCCTCAGCTAGCCCCCTCTGCTGCTAGTCCCGCTGCTTACCGCCTCTGCAATTGAGCTCCTGTCCAGCTGGGGTACCGGCAGCTCCTCCACCGAGTCCCGCCACTGTAGTTGAGCTCCAATCCTGCTCCTGTCCAGCTGGAGTCCCGGTAGATCCTCCACTGAGCCCCACCACCTACTGCCGTCTTCCTCAGTAGTTCCTCCGCTGAGCCCCGCCGCTGTAGCTGGGCTCCGATTCCGGCTCTTATCCAGCTGGGGCCCCGGCTGCTCCTCCACTGGTCCCCGTCTCCTACCACCGCTGTACTTGAACTCCGATCCGGCTCCCGTCCAACTGTTGCCTCGGTTAGTTCCTCCGACAAGCCCCAATCACCGGGGACAGAGTCGCTTCTTTGTATCGGTGTTAGGTGCTACGACTAGCTATGGCGTTAGCTATAGTGATAGCGTTAGCTTAGCAAATGCTTCAGGTAAAGCGTAGCAGCAAACCACGAAAAGAAACGCTGATCAGTTTACTCACGAATGAGAGCAGTCTCAAAAAGTCCAATTCTCACAGCGAGCGCAAAATAATTCTTAAAAACAGAGATCGAGTACCAGCACACGTGTGGGCACCCAGCACAAGACACCACACACCATGACGGAAAAAAAAAAAAATGTGAACCAGAAAATCAGTTACAATGTAAACAAACAAACAAAAGTGCCATTTACCACTGGCCAGGCGGCGCGCTTCGTCCATTTTTGTCCATCCTGGTTGTCATTTTCATCGCTATTTTGTCTTCTCTTGGTCATTTTAGCTTTCTCTCACACACTGCAATTTCGCTTTTATTCCGCCGCAATTTATTTCATATGACGACCGGAAACCGGCGTGATTGTTCTGTCCAGTCACATGGCACTGGGGTTGATGGCAGGTGCAAATCAACCAGCTTCGCCCACCCTGTTATAAAAAAAATGTAGATATTTACCTTCATAAGATAAATAATCTCTTTATAGAATCATAGTTGGAAAATTTGGGAGCAAATGCCTCCTCCATCTTGTGATCCATCTTGTGATTGATAGACATTTGTTTACAAAATCTTTTTCTCTGGTGTGCAGAAGTGGGAGGGTTATATGGGGGCCATGGGTCCTCCAAGGCAAGAGCAGTAAGTTATACAGTACGTGTCTGCTACCTTGTGAGGTGCAATACTTAGTACAACTGGGGGGGTTAGGACATCACACGACACGTCACATGACAGGCGCAGCACTACGACACAGACAGTGAGGGCACTTTTTATGTCCATAAATAGAAGGATGTCAAGGGGTTATGGCAAGTGTAACAATACAATAATATTGCAATGATGGAATAGTGGTGAGGATCTGGCAACCCTGTAGGGGAGTGAGCAGAAGCAGAGGTAAGAATATGATATTATGGCGGGGAGATAATATTGTTTTTACTGTTTTTATTGTTTTTACACTGTGCCTTCAGGTTTCTTCTGGAGGTACATTGGTGAATGACAGCAGATCCTCAGACAGTGGATGTTGGGGAAGTTGTCCAGAAGTGCAGGTGAGGAGCAAAGGGGAAAAGGCTGGCCAGGCTTGAGTTCTGGGGAAAAGGGGGTGATGATATGGTTGGTAAGTCGACTTACTTTGGAAGGTGATAATGTGCACAGTTCAAGATAATCCAGATCCAGTCTGTTTGGGCAGTTCCCAGAGTCCAGAAGGAGGCAGGGGTCAAAGCACAGCAGGCTAGGCATGAACAGGCAGACAAATCCAAACAACAGGCAGGCACAGGGTCAGAAACAGGCTAGGGTCAGATCACAGCAGAACAGTTCACAAGATAAAATCAGGATTAAGTACAGGCAGGATGCAGGCAGGTAGTAGATCAGATGTGACCAAACAGAATGGAGTGAGAGTGTCCAACTTATACTGCCCCATTAACTGGCTGCAGGTGGTGCTTGCAGCTGCTGGGAGAAATGCCCAATCAGCAAGGGGAGAGACAGGCAGGAAGGCAGGACAGACAAGAACCCTGACAGGAAGAGGTGAGCAAAGAAAAAGTGGGATTGTCAGGGAGATGAAGAAAGTAGACAGGAGTTTTTGGAAGCTAGGGGCATGGCAAAGAGGGAGGTGGAAAAGGCAAAGGAAAAGGCATAAAGTGAGTTGTATAAGAGGAATGAAAAACAACTTGCATTGATTAGCTAGACAGAATGATCAAGCTGGAAAGGATGTGCAGCAGGTTAAGTTGATTAAGGACAGAAATGGTAATGTACTAACAAGTGACGAGAGTGTCTTGAAAAGGTGGAAGAAGTACTTTGAAGAGCTGATGAATGAAGAAAATGACAGAGAGAGGAGGAAGGATGGAGGAAAGATGGTGTACAAGGAAGTCCCGAGGATTAGCAAGGTGGAAGTGAGGGCAGCTTTGAAGAGGATGAAGAATGGAAAGGCGGTTGGTCCAGATGACATACCTGTGGAGGTATGGAGATGTTGAGGAGAGATGGCAGTGGACTTTTTAAACAGATTGTTTAACACAATCCTGGAGAGTGAGAGGATGCCCGAGGAGTGGAGAAGAAGTGTTTTGGTACCAGTTTTCAAGAACAAAGGTGATGCTCAGAGCTGTAGTAATTACAGAGGAATAAAGATGATCAGCCACACTATGAAGATACAGTATGGGAAAGAGTTGTTGAAGCCAGGTTGAAAGGAGAGGTGACAATCAGTGAGCAGCAGTATGGTTTCATGCCAAAAAAGAGTACTACAGACGCAATGTTTGCTCTAAGAGTGTTGATGGAGAAGTATAGAGAAGGCCAGAAGGAGTTGCACTGTGTCTTTGCGGATCTAGAGAAAGCAGATGATAGGGTGCCAAGAGAGGAAGTGTGGCACTGTATGAGAAAGTCAGGAGTGGCAAAGAAATGTGTGAGGGTGGTGCAGGATATGTATGAGGACAGTGAGACAGTGGTGAGGTGTGCTGTAGGAGTGACAGATGGATTCAAGGTGGGGGTGGGATTACATCAGGAATCAGCTCTGAGCCCCTTCTTGTTTGCCACGGTGATGGACAGGCTGACAGATGAGGTCAGGCAGGAGTCTCCATGGACCATGACGTTTGCAGACGACATTGTGATCTGTTGTGAGAGTAGGGAGCAGGTGGAAGAGACACTGAAGGGATGGTAGGTATGCTCTGGAGAGAAGAGGAATGAAAGTCAGTAGAAGCAAGACAGAATACATGAGTGTGAATGAGAGGGAGGCAGGTGTAATGGTGAAAATTCAAGGAGTAGTGAAGAAGAGAGTGCAGGCAGGGTGGAGTGGGTGGAGACAAGTATCATGGTGATTTGTGACAGAAGGGTAGCAGCTAGAGTGAAAAGGAAGATTTACAAGACGGTAGTGAGACCTGCTATGATGTATGGTTTGGAGATGGTGGTGCTGACAAAATGACATGAGATGGAGCTGGAGGTGTTAGAGTTGAGGATGCTAACATTCTCACTGGGAGTGACTAGGAGGGACAAGATTAGAAATGAGTATATCAGAGGGACAGCTCAGGTTGAGCAGTTTGGAGACAAAGTAAGAGAGGCAAGGCTGAGATGGTTTGGACATGTGCAGAGGAGGGATAGTTGAGATATTGGACACAGGATGTTGAAGATGGAGCTGCCAGGCAGGAGGAAAAGAGGAAGACTACAGAGAAGATTCACGGATGTAGTGAAGGAGGACATGGAGAGGGTTGGTGTTACAGAGGAAGATGAAGGGATGGGGTGAGATGGAGGCAGATCATCCACTGTGAAGACTCCTAAAGGGAGCAGGCGAAAGAAGAAGAAAGGAGAAAGAAGTATGAACATATTGTCAGGACGTGGGTTGGAGCCTTGTTTCCTCTTTGTGTTTCATTTATGTTTCTTGTCACCAGGTCAGGGTCTCCAACGCACATCCTTGCTAAGTTCATTCTCTGGGTTTCTGTATTTATTATTGTTTTATTATTGGTCCTGTTTGTTATTTTGTTTCTTATATACATGTTCTATCTTGCTGTAATTAATGTGTGTTTATTTCTCCCCTTAGTCTTGCCTGGTTTGTGTGTTGTTTCATTCTTGATTAGTCACAGCTGTTTTTCAATACAATTCAATTCAACTTTATTTATATAGCGCCATATCATAACAAAAGTTATTTCATAGCACTTTCAAATGTAGGGAAAACCCCACAATTGCAGAAAGACCCAGCAATCAGACGATCGCCTGTGAGCAAGCACTTAGCGACGGTGGAGAGGAAAAACTCCAATTTAACAGGAAGAAACATCTAGCAGAACCGGGCTCAGGGAGGGGCAGTCATCTGCTGCGACTGGCTGGGGTGAGGGGATAGAGAAGATGAAAAGAACAGACATAAAGAGAGCAAACATTATCGGTGAGAAGCCTAGTACATTATTGGAGGTCACCCGGCAGTCTGAATCTATTAACAGCAAAACAAAAGGGGGTTAAGAGACACAAGATCCCTCCCTAACCGTAGGCTATATTGAAGAGGAAGGTTTTTACCCTATTCTTAAAAACAGAGATCGAGTCTGACTCCTGAATCCAGATTGGTAACTGGTTCCACAGGAAAGGAGCTTGATAGCAGAAGGCTCTGCCTCCCATTGTACTTTTGGAGATTCTAGGTATTACAAGTAATCCAGCATTTTGGGAGCGTAGTGCTCTGTTAGGATGATAGAATAATATCAGATCTTTTATATACTGTACACACGTGGACAAAATTGTTGGTACCCCTCTGTTAATGAAAGAAAAACCCACAATGGTCACAGAAATAACTTGAATCTGACAAAAGCGGTAATAAATAAAAATTCCATGAAAATTAACCAATGAAAATCAGACAATGCTTTTGAATTGTGGTTCAACAGAATTACTTTAAAAAACAAACTCATGAAACAGGCCTGGACAAAAATCATGGTACCCTTAACTTAATATTTTGTTGCACAACCTTGCAATCAAACAATTTCTGTAACTGTCAATGAGACTTCTGCACCTCTTAGCAGGTAATTTGGCCCACTCCTCATGAGCAAACTGTTCCAGTTGTCTCAGGTTTGAAGGGTGCCTTCTCCAGATGGCATGTTTCAGCTCCTTCCACAGATGTTCAATAGGATTTAGATCAGGGCTCATAGAAGGCTACTTTAGAATAATCCAGTGTTTGGCTCTTAGCCATTCTTGGGTGTTTTTAGTTGTGCGTTTTGGCTCATTATCCTGTTGCAAGACCCATGACTTGTGACTGAGACCAAGCTGTCTGACACTGGGCAGCACATTTCTCTCTAGAATACCTTGATAGTCTTGAGATTTCATTGTACCCTGCACAGATTCAAGACACCCTGTGCCAGATGCAGCAAAGCAGCCCCAGAACATAACAGAACCTCCTCCATCTTTCACAGTAGGGACAGTGTTCGTTTCTTGGTATGCTTCATTTTTGTGTCTGTGAACATAGAGCTGATGTGCCTTGCCAAAAAGTTCCAGTTTTGTCTCGTCTGTCCATAGGACATTCTCCCAGGAGCTTTGTGGCTTGTCAACATGCAGTTTGGCAAATTCCAGTCTGGCTTTTTTATGATTTGTTTTCAACAGTGGTGTCCTCCTTGGTCGTCTCCCATGAAGTCCACTTTGGTTCAAACAATGACGGATGGTGCGATCTGACACTGATGTACCTTGACCTTGGAGTTCACCATGATTGTGTTTAGAGGTTGTTCTGGGCTCTTTTGTTACCATTTGTATTATCCATCTCCTCCTGCGGCCACGTCCAGGGAGGTTGGCTACAGTCCCGTGGATCTTAAATTTCTGAATAATATGTGCAACTGTAGTCACAGGAACATCAAGCTGCTTGGAGATGGTCTTATAGCCTTTACCTTTAACATGCTTGTCTATAATTTTCTTTCTAATCTCCTGAGACAACTCTCTCCTTTGCTTCCTCTGGTCCATGTTTAGTGTGGTAAACACCATGTCACCAAACAGCACAGTGACTACTTGTCACCCTTTAAATAGGCTGACTGACTGATTACAAGTTTGTAGACACCTGTGATGTTAATTAGAGGACACATCTTGGTTGAACATGTCCCTATGGTTACATTATTTTCAATCTTTTCTAGGGGTACCATCATTTTTGTCGAGGCCTGTTTCATGAGTTTGTTTTTTAAAGTAATTCTGTTGAACCACAATTCAAAAGCACTGCCTGATTTTCATTGGTTAATTTTCATAGAATTTTTATTTATTACCACTTTTGTCAGATTCAGGTTATTTCTGTGACCATTGTGGGTTTTTCTTTCATTAACAGAGGGGTACCAACAATTTTTTTGTAACTTAATTCTAAACTCTATGGGAAGCCAGTGAAGGGAGGCCAGAACCAGAGAAATATGATCTCTCTTTCTAGAACCAGTTAAAACTCTTGCAGCAGCATTTTGGATCAACTGAAGACTTTTTAAAGATATTTTAGGACAACCTGATAATAATGAGCTACAATAATCTAATCTAGAGCTAACAAAAGCGCGGATCAGTTTCTCAGCATCATTCAGAGACAAGACACTCCTAGTCTTGGCAATATTGCGCAGATGATAGAAGGCAGTCTTAGAAACAAATTTAATATGTGAATTAAAGAACAGATCTTGATCAAAAATAACTCCAAGGTTCCTCACAGAACTATTCAGAGTAAGAATAGCGGCATCCAAATTAAGAGTTTGATTTGGAAAGGTATTTCTAAGGTTTTTTGGACCAACAAGAATGACTTCAGTCTTATCTGGGTTTAATAGCACAAAATTACAAGTCATCCAAGCTTTGATTTCCTTAAGAAAGGCATCTAACTTGGCTAATTGATTACAATCATCAGGCTTCATTGACAGGTATAATTGTGTGTCATCTGCGTAACAATGAAAATGTATACAGTGCTTTCTTATGACATTGCCTAATGAAAGCATATATAAACTAAAAAGAGTAGGGCCTAACACAGATCCCTTTGGAACTCCGTGACTGAGCTTAGAGTTGGAAGAAAACTTATCATTGATGTGAACAACCTGAAGTCTATCGGACAAATAAGATCTAAACCACTGCAGTGAAGTTCCATTTAGTCCAACATAGTGTTCTAATCTATCAAGTAGAATATCATGATCGATAGTATCAAAGGCTGCACTAAGATCTAAAAGGACAAGTACAGAAACGAGTCCATTATCAGATGCGATAAGGAGGTCATTAGTGACCTTCACTAAGGCTGTTTCAATGCCGTGATGAACTCTGAACCCAGATTGAAACTCTTCAACTAAACCATTTCCCTGCAAGTGGTCAAACAATTGCGCAGTAACAACTCTTTCTAAGATTTTTGAAATGAAAGGCAGATTAGAGATTGGTTGATAGTTAACCAAAAGTTCTGGATCGAGCTTTGGCTTTTTGAGTAAGGGTTTAATTGCAGCAATTTTAAAAGCCTGCGGTACATAACCTAAAGTTATAGAAGAATTAATTATATGAAGAATACGGCTACCAATAATTGGGAAGACTTTTTTTTAAATAACCTGGTAGGAATAGGGTCTAAAAGACAAGATGAAGGCTTGGATGAGGAGATTATTTTATCTAACTCTAAAAGGTCAGTTGGAGTAAACTTATCTAAACAGATATCAATTGAAGGAGTTGTAGTAGTTGCTGTACTTAAGTTAATGGTGGGAAGAATCTAACTGATTTTATCTCTAATAGACAAAGTTTTATCAATGAAAAAGTTCAAAAAGTCCTGACTAGAAAGCTCTAGGGGGATGCGAGGATTGACCGAGTCCTGACTCTTTGTCAGCCTGGCTATAGTGTTGAAAAGAAACCTGGGATTATTCTTATTCTCTTCTATTAATGCAGAGTAATAACTTGTTCTAGCTTTTCTAAGAGATTTTTTATAAATTAAGAGATGATTTCTCCACGCTAAATAGAATTCACCTAAATTAGTGGAATGCCATTTTCTTTCTAACTGACGAGTCTTCTGTATAAAGCTACGAGTTTCTGTGTTAAACCAAGGGGTTAGAAATCTCTTGTTAGACTTTTTCTTTTTTAAAGGGGCCACCAAATCTAGAGTCTGATGCAGAGAGGCTGTAACACTATCTACCATGCTAGCAATTATGGAAGGAGCAGGCTCTCCATCTTTTATTTCCGTTGTGTTGACCCATGGTATAGAGGAGACAATCTGCAAAAATCTGGTAACATCATCTGAAAAACATCTTCTGTAGTAATATTTTTCTTTAGGAGTCAAATAATCAGAAATAGTGAAATCAAAGGTTAACAGACAATAGTCTGACAGTACAGGATTATGAGGAGACACTACCGGATTTTCTATTTCGATACCATTAGTCAAAACAAGGTCCAATGTGTGGTGGAGATAATGGGTATAATTTTCTTCTTTCTGGGAAAACCCCATTGAGTCTAAAATTGAATTGAATGCCTTATTAAGACAGTCACTATCTACATCAACATGTACGTATATTAAAATCCCCTACTATAATTATTCTATCTGATTTCAGCACTAAATCAGCTAAAAATTCAGCAAATTCAGATAAAAACTCTGAGCCGAGGGAGGACGGTAAACTGTGGCAAAGAAAATTGGGTTCAAGCCAAGATAGACAACATGCCCCACACTGAGGACCAAGCCCTCAAAGGAATTAAAACATGATTTTTGCTTTATATTAACTAGTAATTTAGAATAGTAAATTGCCGCTACTCCACCTTCACGTCCAGAACTTCTGGGATTATGATAGTTTAGATAACCAGAGGGAGTTGATTCCTTCAAACCAACATAATCATCTTGCCCTAGCCAAGTCTCTGTAAGGGATATTAAATTGATCTGATGATCAATTAATAGATCATGAACTAGTAGAGACTTGGGAGTTAGACACCCAATATTTAACAAACCACATTTAATTTTTAAATTATGAGGAGGAACAGAGGCCAAATTATTAAATTTAGAGACTTGAGGTTTGATTTGAGTTTTACCAACATTTTGTTTAATCACTTTGGGATGTTTATGCATTATATTTTTTATTAACTTTGGGGGGAGTAGACAAAGGTTCTCTAAAGGGGAAGACAGGGGCAAAGCTGAGGGGTGGCGGATGAGGAGGGGCTGCAGAAAGACGTGTATTTATCAAGTTGTGTTGTATTTGTCTTGGGTTATAATATTTTGGGTAACGGGAGACAGACACAATCTCTGTGAGGTTATAAATTCATGACTGATCTAAACAGTGAGGATTATTTGGATTAATAGGATTAATATGAGAAGTGGAAACAAAAAAGGGCTGGTTGGCAGACCCAGGAACTTCGGAGTGAGTTAACGCACCAAATTTCAGTCACTGTATTAAAAAACGCTGAATGGAATAGAACAGATTGTCCCTTAAATCACGTCACCAAGTCTATTTGGATGGATGCCTTCTGGCCTTATAAGTGATGGGTGGCTCCAAAACAGGTTGAAATTTTTTACAAAACCAATGCTAAAAGTAGGACCTATAGAACACAACCAAGTATTAAGACTGAGAGTTCTGCTAAGATAATTGCAACCTCGTCTGAAAGGGGCCAAAGGTCCAGAGGTAAACACGTCTGCCACAGTTCATAAGAGTGGATAGAAAGCTCCTGAAGACGCTTCATCTGGGATGCTGTTGCATCCAACATGTACAATGACAGTTTTAGCGTGGGGGAATTCATTTAATAGGTCAGTGGTAAAGGCCTCAATGTCAGACACTTTAGCCCCAGGAAAAAAATTAGTGACACAGAACCTGCTTCTGACTTTCCTCATAATCGAATCACCAATTACCAGTGTCGTCTGGGGGGGGTGGGGGGGGCTTTGTCGGTGGTTTCTGAAGTGGTGGATAATTTTGTCGATGTTGTTATTGTCATGGCGGGGTGATGTGCTCTCTTCTTTTTGGAGCTGGTGTGTAATTTGGCACACCTAAAGTAATCTTAATCTGGGGTTTGCGGGTTTGGGCCGCCGCTGAAGGAGGAGGAGAAGGAGGAGGAGGGGCGGTCATGGGCGGATGGTCAACGTCCAGGTGGGGAAAATCTTCCAGAGAAAGGATGTTGAATCTGTTTTCCAAAAGCAAGGGAAGAGAAGAAGCGCGGCCCTGTCTGGTCAATCGTCGATGATTGCTAGTTGGCTCAACCAAGGTCCAGGGTGCGCATTGAGGATGAGAAAAACCACCTGGGGCTTTGGGTTTAGCTCCGAGTTGAAGCCAGTGTTTATTGCTGTATTCCTGGATATCTGAAGAGACTGGAGCAAGGGTGGAAGTGGATGGCAATGTGCTGAATTCACCCAGATAAGTAGCCATCTCTGCCAGCTGCGAGTCGGTTGCCGGGGCCGTTGTTCGCCCGAGAATTATGGTGTCAAGGTGGTCTTCAGCCTCCTGAATCTTATAGAGCTTGGAGAGTCTCACTTCCAACTCAGAAACCTTCCTAAGGAGGGACACACAGCTGACACATGTTGGGGATGGAGCCATGACGCTCCAGGCGAGTGGTGGATAGCCAGCCAGCCAAAAACAGCTAACAACAGCTAAAAACAGGTTAGCCTAGCCCGGTAAACAGCCCAGTCAGTTGTCTGATCCACCCATTTGTCTGATCAGGGTTTCTGCTCGGCCAACACTAAGCTAACACCAAGCAAAAACTAATATCAACAAAAAGAGATAAAAAATTTAAAACGAAATCAATAAAAACAAACAGAAGCGGACAAGATAACGCTTTGACGCAACAAGACGTTTACAGATGCCGGCGCATGCGCAAATTGACATCTCATGGTCTCGATGTGTTTCTGTTGATGACTGCACATTTTACTTAAAGGACGCAGCCCCTCTGTTGGGTGCGGTGTCATTAGTCATTTTGACGTTTATCACATGCTCCTTCCTGTCTTGTTTTTTTGCCCGTGAGTTTTGTCTGTCCTGCCAAGCCTTGCTGGTTTAGCTTTTTGTGTTTCAGCTTCAGAGTTGTATTTTTGTGTTTTGTTAATAAAAGGTTTAATGCTCGCTACGCACCTGGGTCTTGCTCTCTTCCCCGAGGGGCGATCCATGACACATATATACTGTAGCTGAAAAGAGTGCTCTTTGTTTCTTGGTAAGACCTCCTTGCCTACTTTAATAAAAATTTTATGCAGGTTCCTGACCAAAATCTTCCTGTAAAAAACACTTTCAACTGAGCCCACCAATAATGATTTCTACTTCATAGTTGCATCTTCACTGCTTTAATGACCCTTTTTGTAAACATTAACATAATTCTATCTACAGCAGTGATTCCTTCTAGTTGACCTATTTCTGCATCTTAATGATCCTTTCTGTTGGTTGTTTCCATTCTTTTTCTTTCTCATTAGCTCCCTTCTCACACAACACATTCTGCACATCTAGATTACATTTTAATAGATGTGCCTGACACTGTTTGGCATTCTGGGGCCGTTTTTGCATGGAAATGAGTGTGCACAACCTGGAGCAGATGGATGTAGAGGGACTGAGATTTATCATTGTTCACTGCATATGATAAATACCAATTTTCTCGTTTTCACAAACACTTCCTCTGCACGCACTGTGCATATGGCTTGATAGATGAGGCCCCAGTACTTTCACCGAGAACGGAGTATTTCTGCAACATGCTGTATGCTCATTTACTCCGCGTGGCTGCACAGGTGTTTTCACTCATTCTGGTTAATTACACTTCTATTTAGGAGGAAGTCAGGTGCAGCTATGCTAAAACCTTCATCAACCTGTAGCAATTGTGCAAATCAGCCAGAAAGACTCCTACCCAAACAAATACAACAAACTTAAAGTGATGTGATCAGAAAGCTATTGTATGAATGCTGAGATTATATTCCTATTAAGCTATACATGAGAGGGAGTGCAGTATCAGTGAATATAGTACTGCAGTGATTCAGTCATAGGCCCACCGTGCAGCAGAGGACCAAAGACATTTTGGTGGTGCTAATATTGATGATACTGCATGACCTTGAGTGTAATATTGGTTTTATACAACAGTTGCACAAATGTCATATTATCTGCTGACAGTAATGAGTGACAATAGATTATATTTTGTTTGTTTATTTAATGCTTTATTGTTCCATCAAGACCAGTATCCCTCTGCAAAAACGTTCCTAACTGCTATTCTTGGATCTTGCTAACTAATGTAACATCCAGGAGGTCCAGTAGAACTTCTTCCACTTTCTCTTCCCTCCTGACCAAACCAGCATTCTCTTTTACACCTGTTAAGCTTTAACCATTTGCATCCTGTTATTATTGTTGCTATGACAATAGTAGGTCATAACATGATATATTCAAGTTACCGGGCTCCCAGCCCCAATCTGAGTCTATGCAGCACTCTAGCACCATTCGATTCCACTTACAGTCTAGCCTTTGTGCAAAGAGGAGATACAACTGCTGTCTGTATTTTACTCCACATGTTAATGGTTCATAAATGTTCCTGAGGACTAGAAGAGAGTCCAGCTTTGCTTATTCCTCTACAGAAGACCACTCAACAACACTGCCTTTAACAGGTTATGGTGCCCAGAGTAAGTTTAATCATTATTGTTATCTCTCTGTGGCAAGCAGTCTGAGTGCAGAGAATATACGTGCATGGCTTCAAGCAGCTAAAAGCTAAGTGAGCCAATGAGAGGATAAGGGAAGAAGCGCAACATATTATGTGAAGCACTAGATAAACCAGTGTGGAGAGAAGTAAAAAGGTTCTACATGAAACATATTCGTGAGGGAGCTACCAAGATAGTTAATTAGCAAATTACAGCAGTGTTAGCACGATGGCTAATGGAACAACGACAAAAGGCGGCATGCATCTTGGACAGATCAGCAGTCCATCACAGCACCTAGAATTCCCAGGCAGCCTGGGTACGAACTCAGCCAAATCCTACTCATCTTTTAAGATCAGGAATGAGACCAGGGGTTTCTGGGGACGCCAGGAGCCCAAGGTGTGAACATCAATAAAAAGACACAACACAGAGAGAAATTTGTAAAACATACCTATATTCAAACAGTGCTTTTTAAGTGTATAGTACAATAGCACTAGCACTGATTTCAAATTATGTCAAACATTGTCATATGACAATGGGGCAAACATGAAAGGTGCAAATAAAGGTGTGCAGACTAGGATGTTACAGAGAAATCCACATGCTTTTTTATGTACCTTGTGTATCAATTCAATTCAACTTTATTTATACAGCACTATTTCACAACAACAGTCATCTCATAGCACTTTCAAACTGTAGGGAAAACCCCCACAATTGCAGAGAGACCCCAGCAATCAGGTGATCCCCTGTGAGCAAGCACTTGGCAACAATGGAGAGGAAAAACTCCCTTTAATCAGTAAGAAACCTCCAGCAGAACCAGGCTTGGGAGGGACAGTCATCTGCTGCAACTGACTGGGGGGTGGGGTGGGGGTAGAGAACAAGAAGAAAAGAACAGACATGTAGAGAGCACGACGGGGACTCAATCTATGGGAGAGAACAAACAGATATTAATGACCAGCAAGAATATTTCATTGAGAGTGAAGAAAGGGGTGAAGCCCAGTGCACTGTTGGAGGTCCCCCGGCTGTCTAAACCCATTAGCAGCATAACTACGAGAGGGTTAAGGGTCACCGGATCCCACCCTAATTATAGGCTATGTCAAAAAGGAAGGTTTTAACCGTATTCTTAAGAACAGAAATTGAGTCTGACTCCCGAATCCAGATTGGCAGCTGGTTCCAAAGGAGAGGAACCTGATAACTGAAAGCTCTGCCTACAGTACTATTGTACTTTTGGAGATTATAAGTATTACAAGTAATCCTGCATTTTTGGAGTGTAGTGCTTTGTTAGAATGATAAGGTACTATCAGATCTTTCAAATAACAAGAGGCCTGATGATTTAGAGCTTTGTAAGTGAGGAGAAGGATTTTAAACTTAATTCTAACTTCTTTGGGAAGCCAGTGAAGGGAGGCCAGAATCGGAGAGATGTGATCTCGCTTTCTTGTTGAAACTCTAGCTGCAGCATTTTGGATTAGCTGAAGACTTTTTAAAGATGTTTTAGGACAACCTGATAATGAAGAGTTACAATAATCTAATCTAGAGCTAACAAAAGCATGGATTAGTTTCTCAGCATCACTCTGAAACAAGATGCTCCGAATCTCAGCAATATTATGCAAATGGTAGAAGCCAATCCTAGAAACAAGTTTAACATGTGAATTAACCCCTTGCACTCTGGTCAATTTCCCTAAAAACGCCTAAAAATAACGTACCCAAAGTAAATCAAAAGCTGTTCTTCAACCCTTTGCAGCATCTTCATGGGGTTGGTCTCATTTAAAAGAAAACAATTTGAATTTTTTTGGCAAAACAGTCATAATCTCTCTAAGTGCTCCTGCCACTAAGTAACAGTCATCTAAACATACTGAACTTGAAGAAAATAAAGTTCGCCTGGGTGGTTTTTTTAGATACAGATGCTTGCAAATAGCACACAGCTGTCAGATACTGGCTGGAAAATGCAACAGAAATGTAGAACCAAGTGTTATCCAGCTGAGGTCAAAATTTTGTAACAATACCACAAAAAGTGAATATATTACACAACTTTTTTCTCAGGTTGTTCCCAGGCATTTTTGAACTGTGCCAAATTGTGCCAAATGGCGCAGTTTGGAAAAACGTCTATAACTTTTGAATGATTCAATATAGAAGCTTGATCTTGGGCTCTAATGAAAGGTGACACTCAAGGCTGTGTGTGTGTGGGGGGGGGTTGTTTATTCATTCATGAATGAATGAATGAACAAACAACCCCACACACACAAAGAAGCAAGCCACATAAAAAATGAAAAAATAAAAAAAAAATAATTTTACAAGAAAAAATAACCTACAGTGCAATAAAAATTATACTAAACTATCTGCAATGTAGAGGATAACAAACCCCCCCCCCCCCCCGCTACAGTGGAGCGCGGTCCGTGCGCCGTGGTCCGTCATGTGACGATGACGCACAGTTATAATTTACCGATCGGTCAAAAGTCATTTTGATTACTATTTTCAGGGATAAAGAATAATGTAGCTTATAATACTTACCTGTCCACAACAGCAGTGTCACTGGCGAACATCTGTTCCTCATTGTCAGACGAACATGACGCTGGTCCGCTTGTTACGACTCGTGGTTCTAGTCACGCGACCCGGTCAAACCATGATTCCATTATTGCGGTTTTGGCGAACGATTTTTCAAAACAAATAAGAACAGAAGTAATAAAAAAAGACTGGCAAACGCTACCGTTACACACAGCGGCTTACACAAAACAGATTTTACGCACAGGACGCACGCTTTCAATCGTCGAACTTCTCTGCTTCAATTGACTCGTTGTATTCGCAGTTGTTGGTAGGCGAGTCCTTCTTGCTAGGTTTTTAGTCATTGGTTTTTCAAGGTTTCAGGAACCCAATCCAAGGCTCTTATTAGTCGAATGAGAGGTCAATCAAATCTAAACCAATCAAAGCACTCCTTTGGCTTTCTGTTCGTGGCTGTGTCTGCAGTGGAAGAACGGAAATGCAACTTTTTTTTTTCAGTGCGCTCTGAGACGCACAGTGCGCACTAGGACGCACGAGGACGCACTAGGACACAGAGACGTGACCGCCCGTGGTATCCCGGAGTGCAAGAGGTTAACCCCTTGCACTCCGGTCAATTTTCAAAAAAATTTTCAAAAAATATTTTCAAAAAATAATGTGCCCAAAGTAAATCGAAAGCTGTTCTTCAACCCTTTGCAGCATCTTCATGGGGTTGGTCTCATTTAAAAGAAAACACTTTTGAATTTTTTGGCAAAACAGTCATAATCTCTCTAAGTGCTCCGGCCACTGAGTTACAGTCATCTAAACATAGTGAACTTGAAGAAAATAAATTTGGCCTGGGTGTTTTTTTGGATACAAATGCTTGCAAATAACACACAGCTTCAGATCCTGGCTGGAAAATGCAACAGAAATGTAGAACCAAGTGTTATCCAGCTGAGGTCCAAATTTTGTAACAATACCACAAAAAATGAATATATTACACAGCTTTTTCCTCAGGCTGTTCCCAGGTGTTTTTGAACTGTGCCAAATTGTGCCAAATGGCACAGTTTGGAAAAACGTCTGTAACTTTTGAATGATTCAATGTAGAAGCTTCATTTTGGGCTCTAATGAAAGGTCACACTCAGGGCTGTGGCTGTGTGTGTGTGGGGGGGGGTTGTCCCCCCCCCCTCGCTACAGAGGATGGACATTGGCCATCGCTACATGACGGATTAGCCTCATGTGGGATGTGGGACAGCAGCTCAGTCACCGCGGCTCTCTCCCCCCCCCCCTCGCTACAGAAGAATAGTCAGGAATAAAGAATAATTTAGCTTATAACACCTTACCTCTTCACAGCAGTGTCCTGGCGAACTTCTCTTCCCCATTGTCAGACGAACGCGACGCTGGTCCGCTCGTGGTTCTGGTCTCGCGACCCGATCAAAACATAATTCCATTATTGCGGTTTTGTGCTTCCATGATTGCGGTTTTTGGCGAACAATTTTTCAAAACAAATAACAGTAGTAATTAAAAAAAGACTGGCGAAGGCGTGTGTGTCACTCAGCCTTCGTCGTCAGCCTTCGTCGGTCTATGACCATGGAAGAAATCATAACGTCTACTCTGCTGGAACCAAAACAAAATAAGCACCGACTGTGGCCGAACATGCCGATGCGCGAAAGGCACTCCCTGTCACACAGGTTGCGTTTGTGGATGGTCTCCGTGCTGCTGGGTCTGTGGGGTTCTTCCTGCGGGTCCTTTTTTGATCCGCTCCAGCAGTCAGTCTTCACCCAGCCTTAAAAAAACAGCTCGCGAACTTCTCTGCTTCAATTGGCTCACTGCATTCACAGCCTTGGTAGGCGGGTCCTTCTGGCTAGGTTTTCAGTCATTGGTTCTTCAAGGTTTCAGAAACCCAATTCAAGGCTCTTATTAGTCGAATGAGAGGTCAATCAGATGAACTAATCTGTTCGTGGCTGTGTCTGCAGCTTTTATTTTCATTGCGCGCTTGGACGCCATACACCACCTACATCACAATCTCCATCATGCATCCTAGAGCGCACGAGAGCACCCTCATGCGCTCTAGGATGCAGAGACTTGCCAACGGAGCGCAAGAGGTTAAGACAAGCCTCTAATTTGACTAATTGATAACTGTCATCTGGCTTCATTGACAAATACAATTGGGTGTCATCTGCATAGCAATGAAAATATATGCAATCCTTTCAAATAATATTGCTTAGCGGAAGCAGGGGCGGTAGTGGCTCAGGAGGTAGAGACGGCCGTCCAATAACCGCATGGTTGGCGGTTCGAATCCCCCTCTCCCCAGATATCCTGCTGTTGTGTTCCTGGGCAAGACACTTCACCCCCAATTGCTCCTGGTGGGTCTGGAAGCGCCATGTTAGGTAGCATGCTGCCATCAGTGTGTGAATGGGTGGATAGCAGGATCTGTAAAGCGCTTTGGTCATCAAGAGATGAGAATAAAAGCGCTATGTAAGTGAATGCCATTTACCATTTAAAAAGAATAGGGCCAAACACAGATCCCTGTGGAACTCCATGGATGAGCTTTGAGTTAGAAGAAAACTCATTATTGACATGAACAAACTGGAACCTATCAGATAAATAAGAGTTAAACCATCGCAACGAAGTTCCATTAAGTCCAACAAGGTGTTCTAATCTATCAAGTAAATATTATGATCGATAATATCAAAAGCTGCACTAAAATCTAAAAGCACAAGTACAGAAACAAGTCCATTATCAGATGCAATAAGGAGGTTGTTAGTGACCTTCACTAAATCTGTTTCAGCACTGTGATGAATTCTGAACCCTGATTGAAACTCTTCAAATAAACCATTTCCCTGCAAGTGGTCAAATAATTGCATAGCAACAACTCTTTCTAAGAATTTTGAAATGAAAACTAGATTAGAGATTGGTCTATAGTTATCTAGAACTCCTGGATCCAGCATTGGCTTTTAAGTAAACATTTAATTACAGCAGTTTTAAAAGCCTGCGGTACATGACCTAATGTTATTGAAGAATTGATTATTTAAAGAATAGAGCTACCAATAAATGGGAAGACTTCTTTAAATAACCTGGTAGGAATAGGGTCTAGTAGACAAGTTGAAGGCTTGGATGAGGGAATTATTTTGTCTAACTCTAAAAGGTCAATTGGAGTAAACTCATCCAAACAGATATCGGTTAAAGGAGTTGTAGTTGTTACTGTATCTAAGTTAACGGTGGGAAAGATCTGACTGATTTTATCTCTGATAGATGAAATTTTATTATTGAAGAAGTTCATAAAGTCCTGACTAGTAAGCTCTAAGGGAATGCTAGATTTGAGTCCTGACTCTTTGTCAGCCTGGCTACAATGCTGAAAAGAAACCTGGGATTATTCTTGTTCTTGTCATGATCCTGAGCATGGATGAGGGCCATGCTCAGTCTCCAGTTTAAGTTAAATCCTTTTCTGTTTGTTTCTCCTTTTGTTTAGGTTGCAGGGGTTATGGTCTGCTGTATTGGTCTCTGTTCATTTATGAGTTGTTTGTATTCTTAGTTGTGCCCATATGGTCTTTTCTATTTATTGGGTGTCATTTTGTATTTATGGTTTTATTTGTATCTTTGGGGTTGTGTTATTTTATTCTTGTATTATTATTTGTTTGCCTATCTGTGCTTTTATTTTGACAGCACTGTGCAACTTCCGGCTGTCAAACCCTGTTTTGCGGGCTGCACAGCTGTCATTGATTGTTACTCCTTCACTCATGTATCACACCTGTTACTCATTTAGTATTTGTCTATTCACCTATTTAAGCTTTATTTTTTTATAAAGCGCCACATCACAACAGAGGTCATATCATAGCGCTACAAAATGCAGAGAAAACCCCACAATTTCAGAAAGACCCAGCAATCAGACGATCCCCTGTGCGCAAGCACTTAGCGACAGTGGAGATGAAAAACTCCATTTAACAGGAAGAAACCTCTAGCAGAACCGGGCTCAGGGAGGGACAGTCATTTGCTGCGACTGGCTGGGGGTGAGGGGGTAGAGAAGATAAAGAGGACAGACATAAAGAAGATAACAGTGAGATGCCAAGTACATTATTGGAAGTCACCCAGCAGTATGGATCTATTAACAGCAGAACAGAAGCGGGGTTAAGAGACACAAAATCCCTCCCTAATCGTAGGCTATATTAACCCCTTGCACTCCGGTCAATTTCCCTAAAAACGCCAAAAAATAACGTGCCCAAAGTTAATCGAAAGCTGTTCTTCAACCCTTTGCAGCATCTCCATGGGGTTGGTCTCATTTAAAAGAAAACACTTTGAATTTTTTGGCAAAACAGTCATAATCTCTCTAAGTGCTCCGGCCACTGTGTTACAGTCATCTAAACATACTGAACTTGAAGAAAATAAATTTGGCCTGGGTGTTTTTTTGGATACAAATGCTTGCAAATAACACACAGCTTCAGATCCGGGCTGGAAAATGCAACAGAAATGTAGAACCAAGTGTTATCCAGCTGAGGTCCAAATTTTGTAACAATACCACAAAAAATGAATATATTACACAGCTTTTTCCTCAGGTAGTTCCCAGGCGTTTTTGAACTGTGCCAAATTGTGCCAAATGGCACAGTTTGGAAAAACGTCTGTAACTTTTGAATGATTCAATATAGAAGCTTGATCTTGGGCTCTAATGAAAGGTGACACTCAGGGCTGTGTGTGTGTGTGGGGGGGTTGCCCCCCCCCTCGCTACAGAGGACGGACATCGGCGATCGCTACATGACGGAATAGACTCATGTGGCGACCGCGGCGCAGTCACCGCGGCTCCCCCCCCCCTCGCTACAGAAGAGTAGCGGGGGGGGGGACCTTCACGGTCCGGACGCGGCGCACAAACCGTGTACTGCGGCGCACGCACTTCCGACTTCGTGCGCCGCACAGTTGTAATTTACCAATCGGTCAAAAGTCATTTTGATTACAATTTTCAGGGATAAAGAATAATTTAGCTTATAACACTTACCTCTTCACAGCAACAGTGTCCTGGCGAACTTCTCTTCCTCATTGTCAGACGAACGCGACGCTGGTCCGCTCGTGGTTCCCGGTCAAAACATAATTCCATTATTGCGGTTTTGCGCTTCCATGATTGCGGTTTTGGCGAATGATTTACGACCTTCGTTGTCGGCCTCCGTCGGTCTATGATGACCATGGAAGAGAATCCTAAACATCTATTCTGCTGGAATAAGTGCAGGTTGCACTTGTGGGTGGTCTCCGTGCTGCTGGGTCTGTAGCAGGTTCTTCTTGCGGGTCCTTTTTTTCATCTGCTGCAGCAGTCAGTCTCTCTTCACCCAGCCTTACACAAAACAGTTTGCGAACTTCTGTGCTTCAATTGGCTTGCTGCATTCACAGCATTGGTAGGCGGGTCCTTCTTGCTAGGTTTTCAGTCACTGGTTCTTCAAGGTTTCAGAAACCCAATTCAAGGCTCTTATTAGTCGAATGAGAGGTCAATCATATCTGATCTGTTCGCGGCTGTGTCTGTAGTGGAAGAACTTTTTTTTTTTTTTCAGTGTGTGCTTGGACGCAGCGCCCTCGTGCGTCCTAGAGCGCACGAGGGTGCTCTCGTGCTCCCTCGTGCGCTCTGGGACGCAGAGACGTGCCCGTCCGTGGTACACCGGAGTGCAAGAGGTTAAAAAGGAAGGATTTTACCCTGTTCTTAAAAACAGAGACCGAGTCTGGCTCCCGGACACGACAACATTTCCCCTGTTGCTGTGTTCTACTGTAAGCTTCCTCAGAAGGTTCTGTTTCTCTGAGTAAGTTTGGTTTTCCGCAGAGGTGGATGGGAGCGCTCCGATCAGGTATATTTTTCCCTTTCCCGTTTTTCTCAGCCGTGAACCCCGTTTCCTTTCGGGTGTGACTCCAGCTGAGTTTATCTCTTTTTTCTGGCGTCCCCGTATGCCTCAGCCTGTTTTTTCCTCCAGGCTATTTTTCATCTTGGAATCATGAGCCCCGCCCTCCTCCAGTGTACCTTCAACCATTATATGTAAATGTAGTATTTTTTTTGTCATGTTTGTCTTTCTGTTAATAAATGTGCAAACTCACAGCATGTGTTTGGTGTCCTTCAATAGCCCTTAAAAAGGGCGATTCATGACAGGACACGGCCAGTGTGTGTGGACACCAGCCGCTGTGGGTTTGTGCATTTTTGTTCTCTTTTCTGTAATTATTTCTCCCTTTTCTTTTACCTATTTTTGTGCGAGTGTTAAATATGCCATCTGCTTGCCAGGGCTCCGCCAACCGAAGGAGCTGTGGATGAACAATGGGCAGCAGAGTCCATTCAGAGTTTTGTGGACGCTGCACTCACCTCCCATTCTTCCAAGGAGGTGTAGAGGCATGTGGATTCAACACTTACAGTTGTGGAGGTGCACCCCAGCTTATGGAACTTCCCCAGGTACGCTGGCCTCCTGTACTCTGTCTCCATCCTTCTAAGAGACTCTCCATCTGTGCCGAGGTCTGAGCCGATGAGGAAGTGTTCCCGGATCCTGGCGTCTCGCCAGTCTTGTCAATAGCCTGCACCTCCTCCTTCATCATCTGTTTCTGAGCCAGCAAGCAACTGCCTCCGGGAACAGACGTGCCCAGCATCCTCTCGCCATTCAGCTACGGGACATCAGAGGGACTTCCCTGCTGCATCAGCTGTGTTGGTCAGTGACGTGTCTGCAGAGCTGGCTCCTCCAGAGTCTCCATGGGGCCCCCGCTGGCTGCAGCCGCAAAGAAGGAATTAGCTGGGCTTTCAGCAGCAATTACCATCACGCCCCGGGAGATAAGGCAAGTACATTTTCATTCTCAAACAATTTTTGATGAAATGCTTTGTCTTATTCCCGGTGATGAGGCTCAGCAGCAGTTTGATTTAGCTGAGTCCTCACTGTTTGCTGCTGCAACGTTACCCTCACCTGCTACTCCTGTGTCCCCTTCTGGTTTTTTTGGGTGTCTGCTGGTCCCGAGAGAGAGCTGCCGGACAATGGAGGGGTCTGTGGCCATGCAGGACTCTGTTCCAGCTCCACAGCCATGCCCTGGATGGGAGAAGAGCACCCCCAGAACCCTGAAGACTGGCCCAACAAGAGAGTGTCCCCCGACTTCAGCAGCATGGGTCTGTGTGCCAGCGGTGAGGCAGCCTCCAGCACCAGCCCCTACACCAGGAGGTCCACCAGTGTCAGTCACCACGTCTGGAGGCCATTCAGCAGCAGATACCAACACGCCATGGGAATTAAGGTAAGTACCTTTTCATTCTATTATATTTGAAGATGAAATGCCTTGCCTTATTCCCGGTGGAGAGGCTCAGCTCCAACAGCCCACGTTAGCTGAGTCCTCACCGTCTGCTGCTGCCACCTGTTCCTCACCTGCCTTCCCTGTGTCTTCTCCTGTGTTCCCTGAGTGTCCGCCGGTCCTGGGATGGAACCGCCGGACGACAGAGGAGCCTGCGGCCCTGGAAGATTTTGTTCTAGCCCTGCAGCCACATCCCTGATGGGAGGAGAACGTTAACTGTGTCCTGAAACCTAAGCCATCAGGAGAGTGTCCCCTGGTTTCAGCAGCTCAGGAGCCAGCATCATCAGTGATGCAACCTCTAGCTTCTGCAGCCATGTTGGGAGTTCCACCTGTGTCGGTCGCCACGTCTGGAGGGTCTTGGGCTGCATCCACCATCATGGCTGCAGCTGGGGTCATTGCAGCAGAGTCGCCGGAGTCCTGGATGGCAGTGGAGCTTGAGTCAAGGCAAGTTCTTTGTTCAGTCTCTCCATTATTAGCCTCAGAGAAATCTTGTCTTGCTCGTGGCAGGGAGAATCAGCTGCAGATGGCCTCTGCTCCTGAGATCTCCTCGCCGGGCTTTACTGCTGCCAGTGATAGTGTTCTGGTGTCCATCTCTTCCCCCCTGTCCGAGGCGACTGTGTCAGGAGAAGAAGTCCAGATGATGGAACTCGAGATGCCCCAGTTGGGGTCGCTGGAGTCCTGGACGGCAGTGGAGCCTGAGTCGAGGCAAGTACTCTTTCCTGTCTCTAAATTATCAGTGTTAGAGAAATCTTGTCTTGCTCAGGGTGAGGAGAATCAGCTGCAGATGCCCTCTGGTCCTGAGTTTGCCTTGTCAGGCTCCACTGCTGGCAGTGATGGTAACCCGGTGTTCTCTCCTTCCTCCTTATCCGAGGTGGCCATGTTGGGAATGGACGTTCAGATGAGTGGTTCCGAGATGTCCCAGCATGATTCATCGGAGTCCTGGATGGCGGTGGAGCTCGAGCCAAGGCAAGTACTCCTTCCTGTGTCTAAATTATCAGCGTTGGAGAAATCTTGTCTCTCTCGTGGTGGGGAGAATCAGCTGCAGATTCCCTCTGCTCCTGAGTTCTCTTCACCGAGCTCCACTCCTGCCGGCGACACTGAGCCAGGTTTTTTTCTCCTCTCCTGCTCGAGTCCTTGCCTGGGTCCGCTGATGGTCATCCTCCGCCTCCACCTGAGGTCACCATGTTTCCTCCACCTTCATCAGAGGTCACCGTGGGTCCTCCTTCCCTGCCTTCATCTCGCTCCCCACTGTTCGACCATCTTCTTTGCTGGGTGTTCTCGCGGGTCAGCCATTTTATCTCACTTGGGTTTCTCATGGGTCCTCCATCACAGCTGGAGGTCACCGTGGGTCCTCTGTCTCCACCTGAGGTCGCCGTGGGTCCCCCGCCTCCATCCGAGGCCGCTGTGGGTGCTCCGCCTCTGTTCAAGACTGTTGTGGGTGCTCCACCTCCGCCTGGGGTCGTTGAGGGTCCTCCGTCTCCGCCTGAGGTCGTTAAGGGTCCCCCATCTCCGCTCACGGTTGTTGAGGGTTCTCCATTGCTGACCGAGGACATCGTGACTTCCCCGTCTTCACCAGAGGTCCCCGTCAAGCAGTCACTCTTCTCATCTGGTCCTCTCATTGGCCAGCTATTCTGGCTGGTAGCCCTCTTCACCGGGTTTCCCTGCTGGTCAGCCGACACTTTGTCTGGGTTCTTTGCTGATCATCCATTCGCCTCAGTTGGTGTCTACGCCTCTGTCCCTGTTGTGAGTAAGGGGCACGAGTTCTAGCTGCTGTCCCCAGGAGGGGGTGTGTCATGCCCTGGGGCGCATGGGCGCATGCGCATGCGCACGCAGCGAACAGCAGTGGAAAGTTGGTGTCTCTGTCCGAGTCTTTTATGTCGTTTTTTTAATGTTCTTAAATGTTTTTATGTTAATCCAGTGACTATTTTGTGAAAGAGAGTACTCATCCGATGCTTTTCTGACATGGATCTTTTTTATCTGGCCCTGTTGGGATTTTTAATGCACTTTCTGTCGGTGGCCGATGTCAGCGGAGCTGTCAGCGGAGCTGTCATCCCACAGAGGACACGCCATGTTTACGCTCGTGACATGTTGTTGCAAATGAACACCCAAATGATGGACACTACACTATGAGTGCCAGCATGTATCCAGAGGGACCATGGCTTCTCCACCAGCGGCGTGAGGAAGAGAAGGAAAAGGGGGAGACGAAGAGGTGTTAAACTGCGCCTAAGGAGACAGCGGCTCAGCAGGACTCCTCTGCCCTCTGTCATCATGGCCAACGTCCAGTCCCTCAGGAACAAAAGTGATGAGCTTCAGGGGAATGTTTGTTTCCAAAAAGATTTTAAGGAGTGCTGTGTCCTGGCGTTCACTGAAACGTGGCTTAGTGAGCAAGACCAGAAATTGGATCTGTTCCTGGATGGTTTTGGGACCCCGTACCGATTGGACCGCAACGCTGAGGTGACAAGGAAAACACAAGGAGGGTGTGTGTGTGTCTATGTGAACAGACGATACTGCAGCTCTGTCACTGTCAGAGAACAGATATGTGTGCCAGATGTTGAACTCCTGTCTGTGTCTCTGCGCCCGTTTTATTTGCCCCGCGAGTTTCCTCAGATTTTTATAACAGTTGTATATATTCACCCCAAGGCAGATGCCGCCTCCGCCTCCCGTACTATATATGAGGTTATACAGAAACTGCAGACCATCTCACCAGAGGCTCCCAACTTTGTACTGGGTGATTTTAACCATGTGTCACTGGAAAAGACCCTAACCAACTTTTATCAATATGTCTCTTGTTCAACTAGACGTGGCAAGACACTTGACCGGTGTTATGGGTCTATTAAAGACGCTTTTAAATGACTCCCTCACCCCCCCACCCCCCCCACCCCCGGGCTCTGCAGATCACCACTGCGTGCATCTTCTCCCCACTTATAAGACTGTTTTAAAGAGGGAGAAAGTCCAAACCAAGGGGGTGAAAGTATGGACAGATAATGCTGTGTGTTCTCTGCAAGAGTGTTTTGACTGCACGGTCCGGGGAGTGTTTGAGGAATCATGTAAAGACTTGGACGAACTGACGGAGGTCGTCTGCTCATATTCAGCATTCTGCAGGGATATGCTTATACCCAGTAAGAGGGTCAGAATATACCCTAATAATAAACCTTGGGTTAACAAGTCTGTTAAGTCCTCCATAAAGAAAAAGAAACAAGCTTTTCAACAGGGGGGGGGGGGCACTGGACTTACATATAGCCATTAAAGAACTGAAAATAGAGATTTTAAGGGCAAAACAGAGCTATAAAACCTTACTGGAGAACAAAATGGCTTCCAATAACTTGGTCTCAGCCTGGTCCAGTATGAAAATGATCACTGGTCTCCAGAACACTAGAACCAGTAGCTCTAGCGTCACTTTAAATGGTTTTAGCTCAGATATTGAATTTGCTAATGCTCTTAATGGCTTTTATAATCGTTTTAACATGTTTGATTTTAGCAGAGAAATACAGGCGCTAAGCCTTGAATTGTGTGACAGCAGGCATTTCTCTGTAACACAGGAGGACGTTGAAAGATCCTTTCGTTCCACAAAAGTCAACAAAAGTCCAGGACCTGACAACATTTGTGGTTGGTTAATCAAAACCTGTGCAAAAGAACTGAGTCCAGTCTTTCATAAGATATTCATCAGATCCTTGGAAACGCAGCATGTCCCCAGGATTTGGAAGGATGCTGTCGTGGTCCCGGTTCCCAAATCTAGTCGCCCCACAACATTAAATGATTTTAGACCAGTGGCTCTGGCCTCTATAATTATGAAAATCTTGGAAAAACTGGTTCATTCAGAAATTCTTAAAAACACAGAGAATGTACTTGATCCTTTGCAGTTTGCCTGTAGGCCTAAGAGGGGAGTAGATGACGCGACTCTTACTCTCCTTAACCTGCTTTTTAAACATCTGGAGGAGAGTGGGGCTCATGCATGGCTTTTATTCATTGACTTTTCGTCTGCTTTTAATACAATTCAGCCACACATTTTAACTTGGAGACTTTTAGAGCATTTTAATTTAAGTAATAATCTTGTGGGCTGGATTTTAAACTTTTTAACAGACAGGACACAGAGGGTTAAAGTTAATGGCTTTTTATCAGACAAGATGTGTTCCTCCACTGGGTCACCACAAGGGTGTGTGCTTTCACCCTTGTTATTTATTCTGTACACTAATATGTGTCAGAGTGCTTTTAAAAATAGACTTATTTTGAAATATAAGATAAGATAAGATAAGATAAGCCTTTATTAGTCCCACAACGGGGAAATTCCAGGATTGCAACAGCACAGGGATAGCAACACTCAGAGCAACAATCAGAAGGCAAGAAAAAAACAAGCAAGCAAGAGCAGCTAATATACATATGTACATATTACTATAAAATATATATATACACACACACACAGACACACAGTGCAGAGCATTGTAGCTGGATGGAATAAATATATGAATATATAAACACAGTGCAGAGCATTGTAGCTAGATGGAATAAATATGTAAATATATAAACACCCACAGTACGGAGCATTGCAGCTAGGTGGAATAAATATGCAAGTATATAAACACACACAGTGCGGAGCAATGTAGCTAGATGGAATAATATGTAGATATATAAAAACACAGTGCGGAGCATTGTAGCTAGATGGAATAAATATATAGATATATAAATATAAACACACCCAGTGCTGAGCATTGTAGCTAGATGGAATAAATCTGTAAATATATAAACACACACAGTGCAGAGCATTGTTGCTAGATGGGATGAAACAGCATAACCGTCTACTTAGTTATCTTACATGGTATGATTATGTGCCCATACATATTCTCACCCTCCATAGTGACCGGTATTTTCCTAGTTGTATGCCGGAGGGGACCATTGTGTAAGTCTATTGCATCTTTTGCATTCAAAAAACTATTAGTTTGTTACGTCTTTTTGCTATCTCTGCGAGCAGCCCTGCTTAGGTTGTACAGTCTGACAGCCGTTGGTAGGAAGGACCTACGAAACCTCTCGGTTGTGCACCTGGGATGATGTAGTCTGCTGCTAAATGAGCTCCTCAGTGCATTCAGTATGTCCTGCATAGGGTGGAACTCGGACTCCAGCAGAGATGACAGTTTAGCCACCGTCCTTCTCTCTCCTATCTCCTCCACCGGATCAAGGCGCTGCCCCAGGACAGAGCTAGCTTTCTTAATCATCAAATATGCAGATGACTCTGTGATCGTGAGCCTGCTGCAAGGGACTGAAAACAGTCATGGCCTGGTCACAGAGGACTTTGTCCAATGGTGTGAGGACTTGCACCTACAACTGAATATAGGCAAGACTAAAGACATGGTCACTGATTTTAGGCGAAATGCCAACACACCTGAACCGACTAAGATTCAGGGACAAATAGTGGAACAAGTCACATTTTATAAATATCTGGGTACAATTATTGATAATACTTTGAATTTTAAATTGAATTGTGAGGCCATAAACAGGAAGGGACACCAGCGCCTGTTTTGTTTGAGGAGGTTGTCCCATTTCCATGTAGATAGGACTATCATGACACCTTTTTATCGTGCTTTTATTGAATCAGTTTTATCTTTCTTGTTAGTGTCATGGTTTAGAAACCTGCCCCTCAAAGACAGAAACTCACTGGCCCAGATCATTAAAGGCCAAATGTCACGTAACAGGGTACTTTAAATGTCTTGAAACTAGATATAAAAGGGAACCGATCCGTTCGGGTCTTGGTGCATATGCTTCAGTAACGCCGGAATATTCGTTAATTTAAAACTGCCGCGCTTGGCCTGACGTTCCTACTCACGGCCCCTGGAATCGCCTGGGGAAGAAGGCGGAAGTGACGAAATTGATTGTACCTTAGTTTGATGCTTGGGGTATCCCGATTGATTGTTTATATGGAGACTGGAAGATTGAAGTGAGCAACAAGAAAGAAAAAATTGGATATTTCACCCATACCTTAAAACGGGGCTATAAGGGACAGCTGGGTAATAAGGGACACTTTTCTGGGAAATGTTTTCATACCTGTCAAGTGAGACGTTTTCGCCGTATTTTAATACCGTAAAACGTGGCTATAAGGGACGGCGGGGTAATAAGGGACACTTTTATGGGAAATGTTTTCATACCTGTCAAGTGAGACGTTTTCGCCGTATTTTAATACCGTAAAACGCGGCTATAAGGGACGGCAGGGTAATAAGGGACACTTTTATGGGAAATGTTTTCATACCTGTCAAGTGAGACGTTTTCGCCATATTTTAATACCGTAAAACGCGGCTATAAGGGACAGCTGGGTAATAAGGGACACTTTTCTGGGAAATGTTTTCATACCTGTCAAGTGAGACGTTTTCGCCGTATTTTAATACCGTAAAACGCGGCTATAAGGGACGGCGGGGTAATAAGGGACACTTTTCTGGGAAATGTTTTAAATGTAATTCGTGTTGTTATTGTCAAATATTTCAAGGATTCATGGATATTTGACAATAACAACACAACTCAGCGTCCGGCTCAAAATAAAAAAAGCAGAATTCTGTATTTGTAAGGCGATTCCTCTCTGTTCCGCAGCTGCAGGACAGCTGAAAGTGTTAAGCCATCAGCCTAATGACTTCTCATTGTAGTGATAATAGCTCCCGCTGAGCGATCTGCCCGCCCCGGCCATAAGCCTAATGATTGAGTCCACACTTCTAACAGTAGTGATAATAGCTCCTGCTGAGCCATCTGCCAGCCCCCCTAGCTGGGGGGATCACACACACGACGTGTTCCTCAACACACTCAATAATTTTTTTTCCCGTATATTTTTCTTTTGGGCGTACAGAAATGGCAATATGCCCGTATTTGCTAAAATTGCATTTTCCCCGTATTAAAATACGGCGAAAACGTCTCACTTGACAGGTATGCGCCTCCATTTTCATATTGATCTGGTCAATTTCTTGACAGCAGCGGCTCTCCTCCACTGTAATAATAATGGCTTCCGAAAAATCAATATTTATGGGGCGCCCTCGACAGACCCCCTTCGGCTTCCCAATTCTAGAGGCGATTAATATCCAATTTAATGACATTTTCCACTGGTTCTGCTCTCTGGTCATCATCGGAACTGTTGTCATCAGACAAAGCATCTGATTCCGTCTCGGACGTCTCAAACCTGTAAGGTTCTATGCCTCTGTCACTGTCTGAACCACTGACAAAAAAAAAAGACAAAACTAAACTAATTTGTTCACAATCGCTGTCACTTTCCGTCATGATTGTCCAATGTTGATAAGTGTGAATGTGGATAGACAGGGCAGCCAGGGTGAAATTTGTGACGTCAAAAACATGGGCGTGGTCTGGATTGGCTGTCACAAGCCAGCGAGCAAGGCGGGGCCTTCGCCTGGTGTATTTTGTGCAATTATGTAAATACGGGTGGGTGATATGGTCTCCGGTATGAATATTTGGTTTAAGCTATGTGTATTTTATCAAAATTCGTTGTCATTTAGAAAAAAAAAATTCGTGACATTTGGCCTTTAAATGGTCTAGTCGTCTTATTGGGGGGGGGGGGTCACAGCTGGGTCTGCAGGCCCTGTACACCAGGCAGGTACAGCGGCTGGCCACCTCTATCACAGCTGATGACTCCCATCCCTTGGCCAGTGAGTTCCAGCTTTTACCCTCTGGACGGAGGTTCAAAGTCCCCAGATGCAGAACTAACTAACTAACTAACTAACTAACCTGCACTTATATAGCGCTTTTCTAGTCACAAAGACCACTCAAAGCGCTTTCATTAATACTAACCCTCTATTCTGAGGGCCTATAGGAAACAGATATCTAGGGACAATTTAGAACAGCCAATTAACCTAACATGCATGTTTTTGGCATGTGGGAGGAAACCGGAGAAATCCCGGAGTAAACCCACGCAACACGGGGAGAACATGCAAACTCCACACAGATCACTGTTGGTCGGGGGCTGGGATCGATCCCACGATCCCCACAATCCCCCGGCCAAGGGTAAACTGTGCTGCCGCAGTGCTAACCACTGCGCCACCGTGCAGCCCAAGAACCACACGGTACAGGAACAGCTTTGTTCCTGCTGCTATTGTTCTTTTAAACAGGCCTTAATGCATTTTATTTAAACTCTTGGGTCTGGCCTTTTTACATGGTCTTATCTTATCTACTATTTTATTGGTCCCTGGTGTGGTATAATGCTTTTATCTGGTTTATTACGGGTTCTTTTATTTATTTTAGTTGGGTTTTTTATCTCTCTATTTTTAGTCTTTTTAACCATGTTCAGTAAGTTTCTGGAGTACCTGTTCATGTCTTTAGTCTGTGCTGTTTTTAAATTGTCTGATGTATGTGTCCCGTGTTTTTAATGTTTTGATGTTCAAAGTTGTGTGTTTGAGATGCCCTCTCCAGACTGTAAAAAGAATCTATCTACGGGTATTAATAAAGTCACCTTGAACCTTGAACCTTGAACCCTGTGGCCCGTTGGCTCAGGGATGTGGGAAGACCACTCGACAAGCCTCATCATCTGCTTGGGTGGATTTGGAACTCTTGAAGGCCACCAGATGGACTGCTCTTTCTGCTTGGGTGGTTCTGCAACGTGAGGAGGTCACCCGACTTGCTCCAGCACATGCTCCTATGGTCTTTGGATTCTAAAAGACCACCCGCCGGGCTATGTCCTCTGCTCGAATGGCTCTGGAACTCTGGGAGGCCACCCGATTTGTTCTACCATGGGACTGGGTGGCTCTGGGACTCTCACAAACCACCTGAACTGCCTTACTGAGTCACCTGAATGTCCCAGAGTTCTGTTCGCTTCTTTTGTTCAGTGTTGTGGGTCATGAGTGTTTTTTTTTTTGGTTTGGTTTGGTCCCTCCATGCATGGGTTCTTCCTCCTCCCGCCTGGGGTGGGTTGTTTTATTTTATTTTATTGGGGGGGGGTCTTCTTTGGGGGTTGGTCCTGTCTTCTTTTTATGATGTTGAACTGGGGTGTCTGGGTTCCACCCCTTGAGGGGGAGGCACTGTCATGATCCTGAGCATGGATGGGGGCCGTACTCAGTCTCCAGTTTGAGTTAAGTCCTTTTCTGTTTGTTTTCTCTTTTGTTTAGGTTGCAGGGGTTATGATCTGCTGTATTGGTCTCTGTTCATTCATGAGTTGTTTATATTCTTAGTTGTGTCCTTATGGTCTTGTCTATTTATTGGGTGTCATTTTGTATTTATGGTTTTATTTGTATCTTTTGGGGTTGTGTTATTTTATTCTTGTATTATTATTTGTTTGCCAAGCTGTGCTTTTATTTTGACAGCACTGTGCAACTTCCGGCTGTCAAACCCTGTTTCGCGGGCTGTACAGCTGTCAGTGATTGTTACTCCTTCACTCATGTATCACATCTGTCACTCATTTATCATTTGTCTGTTCACCTATTTAAGGACATGACATTTCCCCTGTTGCCGTGTCCTACTGTAAGCTTCCTCAGAAGGTTCTGTTTCGCTGAGTAAGTTTGGTTACTGAGTTAGTTTTTTCGTTCCTCGCAGTCATCTCAGTTGGCCCTGCCCTCCTCGGAGGAACTTGCGGGGCAGGAGGATATGGTAATCGGGCGCTCTAAGATTCCGCCTGCCGAGAGACAGCGCTGTAGGGAGTTAGGGCTGTGCTATTATTGTGGTAGTGGTTCACATGAGTTGGCTGATTGTACGAGTCGGTTAAAAGAGGAGGTCCGTGGGTCACAGTAGGGGGACTCACGGACGCGTCGCAGTCAAAACCCCTCACCTGCTGCCTCGTGCCCATCCGACTCATTTACAAACATACTGAACACTCCACTCACGCACTGATTGACTCGGGGGCTGAGCAGAGTTTTATATTAGGAGACCTGGCAACCCGGTTAGGGCTCCCATGTCAAACTCTTCAGCCACTGCTCAAGCTAATTGCCCTATCTAAGGCCCCATTAACGACCATCTCTCAGCAGACTACCCCGGTGTCGGTGATTGTTTCTGGGAACCACCGGGAGGATCTGCGCTTTCTGGTGCTGCCCTCCTCCACTTCCCCGATCATCCCGGGTTACCCTTGGCTGTGGCTGCACAATCCCTCATTCGACTGGCAGACAGGGAGCATCGCTTCATGGAGCTCATTCTGCCTCAGCGCATGCCTGCAGTCCGCGGCATGTGCCCCGTCTGTGTCTGTGGCCTCACCTGTGTCTTCTCCTCCGGATCTGTCCAAGGTACCAGTGGAGTATCACGACCTGGGGACGGTCTTCAGTAAGTCGCGGGCACTGTCTGCCCCCCCCCACCACCACCACCCTTGTGACTGTGCTATTAATCTCCGGGCTGGTGCCCTGCTTCCGTTGAGCCATTTGTACAGCCTGTCTGCTCCGGAGCGGGAGGCGATGGACACGTATATCAAGGAGTGGCTCAGCTCTGGGATCATCCGCCCGTCTTCTTCAGCGGTGGGGTGGGATTCTTCTTCGTGGGAAAGAAGGATGGCTCCCTGCGACCATGCATTGACTTTAGGGGGCTAAATGACATTACGGTGAAGAACAAGTATACGTTGCCTCTCATGGACTCGGCTTTTGATTCTCTCCAGGGGGCCTCATGGTTTACTAAATTGGATCTCTGCAACGCGTACCATCTTGTGCGGATCAAGGAGGGAGATGAGTGGAAGATGGGCTTCCGGACCCCAAGTGGCCACTTTGAGTACCTGGTGATGCCGTTTGGGCTGACCAACGCTCCGGCTGTCTTCCAGCGCTTGATTAATGACGTCCTCCGGGACTTTCTGGGCGCTTTCGTCTTTGTCTATCTCGACGACATCCTCATCTTCTCCCGATCGTTTGAGGAGCACCAGGTGCACGTGAGATGGGTCCTCCAGCGACTCCTGGAGAACCAATTGTTTGTGAAGGCCAAAGTGTGAGTTTCACGTTAAGGAGACGTCCTTCCTAGGCTTTGTGATCTCGCCTAACCAGGTTCTCCCCGACCCGGCCAAAGTTAAGGCAGTGGTGGATTGCCCCCCCCCCCCGTCCAGGAAGCAACAACTGCAGCAGTTCTTGGGTTTGCCAATTTTTACCACTGCTTCATGCCTAAGTATAGCACAGTGGCTCGCCCGCTGACCTGTCTCACTTCCCAAAGATCCCTTTCCACTGGATGGAGGAGACCGTGGCTATGTTCGATGCACTCAAAAGGGAGTTTTCGTCGTCCCGCGTCCTGACGCAGGTGGACCCAGCTCTCCAGTGCCTGGTTGAGGTGGACGCATCGGACTCCGGGGTGGGGGCAGTACTCTCTCAGTGCTCTCCAGTAGACGGGATGATCCGTCCCTGCGCCTTCTTCTCGCACCGCCTGTTGCCAGCAGAAAGGAATTACAGCATCGGCGATAGGGAGCTGCTGGCAGTGAAGCTCGCATTGGAGGAGTGGCGTCACTGGCTGGAGGGTGCTGCCCAGCCTTTCGTAGTTTGGACCGACCATAAGAACTTGGAATATCTGAGGATGGCCAAGCGGTTGAATTCTCGTCAGGCCCGCTGGTCCCTCTTTTTCGGTCAGTTTGACTTCACCATCACCTATTGCCCCGGGTCCAAGAATACTAAGCCGGACGCCCTCTCCAGGCAGTTCTTGGTGGAGGTATCTGTGGACCAGGATCAGACTATCCTTCCCCCATCCTGCGTCGTGGGCGCCCTCTTGTGGGACATCCAGGAGAAGGTTGTGAAGGCGCAGGAGGTTGAGCCCGATCCAGGAGGCGGTCCCCCAGGGCGGTTGTTCGTTCCCAAGCCGGTCCGGGGTGAGGTCATTCAATGGGCTCATGCCTCGAAGTTGGCATGCCACCCTGGGGTGTCTCGCACAATTGTGTTCCTCCAGAGGGTGTTTTGCTGGCCGGGGCTGCGGAAGGAAGTCAATAATTACATCCGGGCCTGCGCTCAATGCACCACCGGGAAGTCTTCCTCCTCTCCTCCGACCGGATTGCTCCACCCCCTGCCGGTTCCTAGTCGTCCCTGGTTGCACGTTGCTCTGGACTTCGTGACAGGCCTCCCACCATCAAATCATTTCACGACGATCCTGACCATTGTCAATCGCTTCTCCAAGGCGGCCCACTTCGTTCCCCTCCGGGGGTTGCCGACGGTGTGGGAGATGGCGGACCTGCTGGTTCAGCATGTCGTTCGCCTCCATGGGATCCCCACGGACGTTGTCTCGGATCGGGGCCCCCAATTTGTGTCGCAGGTTTGGAGGGCGTTCTGTCAGGCGTTATGATCTACAGTGAGCCTGTCATCTGGTTGCCACCCTCAGAGCAATGGGCAGTGTGAGCGAGCAAATCAGGAACTGGAGGCCGCCTTGCGCTGTGTCATTGCTTCCAGCCCCACTTCATGGAGCAGTCACCTGCCGTGGATTTAGTACGCCCACAATGCCATGGTCTCTTCAGTGATTGGGATGTTCCCCTTCAGGGCATCTTTGGGGTATGACCCTCCACTGTTTCCGGAGGAGGAGAAGGAGGTGGCGGTGCCTTCTGTCCATGCCCATGTCAGGCGCTGCTGCCGGCTCTGGACCACCACCTACAGAGTCCTCCTCCGAACCACGGAGCGCAACATGAGGATGGCCAATCGCCGCAGGAGACTGGCCCCCGAGTACAAGGTGGGTCAGCAGGTATGGCTCTCAACTCGCAATATTAATTTGAAGGCAGAGAAACGCAAGCTGACCAAGTGTTTCATTGGGCCTTACCCCATCGTTCATGTAGTCAACCCTGTGGCTGTTGGCCTAGCCCTCCCCCCTCCCTTCACATCTGTCCCACCTTCCATGTTTCACAGGTGAAGCCCGTCGTTGCCAGTTCCCTCTGCCCGCCCCCCACAACTCCTCCCCCTCCGAGGATGATCAATGGCCACCCGGCATGGGGAGTCACTACCATCTTGGATGTCCGTCAGTACCTGGTGGACTGGGAGGGACTCGGCCCCAAGCATAGATCCTGGGTACGTCCGTCTCTGGTCCTCGATAAACAGCTCATCCGTGACTTTCACCGGACGCACCCAGGTAAGATAGGACAGGTGCCAGGAGGCACCTCTAGAGGGGGGAGTACTGTCATGGCAGCCGCAGGGCCATCATCAGTTTCAGCTGCGTGCACACCTGCCGCCAGTCATCAGCGGGCTTTAAGAGCCAGGCCTGCCAGCGACTCAGCACGGAGCCGTCTGTCAAACCTACGGAGGCACGTCTCTCATCGTCAGCCACAACTTGGCTTCTCTTCTGACCAAGCGCAACACGTCGAAGCACGTAAGCATTCTCAGCACTCACCTTGTCGAGTTTCTTTCCCCTGTGCACAGGTGGACCCCCCCCCCAAGCGGTGGATCCTCTCTCCCCGGCGGCGGCGCAGCTCCTCCCCGGCATCAGAGTCTCTCCCCCGCTTCTTGACACAGAGCTGGATGCTCTTCCCCTCGCAGTTGCCCACAAGACAAACAGAAGCACAGCATCGCCACCTGTAAAGTAAGCGGCAGTCTTTAATACACCCTCTCCTCTCCAGTGCAGCGCTAACACCTCTGCTTTGTCTCCTTAGGGTTGCCAGGCAGAACGGAGACCTGCTCAGCTCCAGCACGACACCAGCACTCCACACACCACCAAGCATACACGCACTCACACACAACACACTGGGTAAATAAAAGGATAATTGTATCTCCTCGAGACTGTCTTCTGTCCCCTGGGTCCAGAAATTATGTCTAGTTCTCTTCTATTAATGCAGAATAATAACTTGTGGTAGCTTTCCTAAGAGATTTTTTTTTATCAAATAGAAGGTGATTTCTCTAAGCTAAATAGATTTAATCTAATTTAGTGGAGCACCATTTTCTTTCTAATTGATGAGTCTTCTGTTTTAAGCTATGAGTTTCTGTGTTGAACCAAGGCATCAGAAATCTCTGATTACACTTTTTCCTTTTTTGAAGGGGCCACCATGTCTAGAGTGTAATGCAGAGAAGCTGTAACACTATCTACCATGCTATCAATTGCAGAAGGAGTAAAATGTCCATAACTTATCTCTGTTGTGTTGACACATGGTACTGAGGAAACAATCTGCTTAAATTTGGTAACAGCATCATCTGAGAGACATCTACTGTAGTAATATTTTTCTTTAGGAACCAAATAGTCAGAAATAGTAAAATCAAAAGGTCTGACAGTACAGGGTTATGAGGAAACACTACCAGATTTTCTATTTCTATGCCATATGTCAACACAAGGTCCAATGTGTGGTGGAATGGTAAATGGCGTTCACTTATATATCATTTTTTTTCTCATCTCTGATGAACAAAATGCTTTCCAGATCCTGCTATCCACCCATTCACACACACATTCACACACTGATGGTGGTAGAGCTGCCATGCAAGGCGCTGATCTGACCGACCAGGAGCAACTGGGGGTTCAGTGTCTTGCTCAGACACTTCGACATGCAGACAACAGATGGAGTGGGAATCAAACCGCCAACCCTCCGATCAGTAATCAGTCACACTACACCTGCGCCAAACCTGCAAGTAAAATTTACTACTTTCTGGGAAAACCCTATCGAGTCTAATATAGATATTAAATGCCATATTAAGGCAATCATTATCTACATCTACATGTATATTTAAGTCCCCTGCTATAATTATTCTATCTGAATTAAGCACTAAATCAGCCAAGAACTCTGCAAATTCTAATAAAAACTTTGAGTAAGCTGTGGGAAGACGATAAACTATGGCAATTAAAATTGGTTTTAAATAGTTGTAACGTTGACCGTTGGTTCCAATTTATAAAATCATTCTTTGCTGAAGAAAATCGTTTCAGCTCAAAAGTCTGGTTGTCATGGGCTGGGGGTGGATGTCTCCAACCTCGCCCATGATCTGTGGCTGTAGGTCCGGATTGTTGTAATTATTTCCAGCTGGCAGGTTATTTAAGCCTCTGAGCCTGTCTCTCTGCCAGTCTACGGCCATGCCTCCTCCTCTCTCTCGCTCGGCCAGGCAGTCATCAGCTGATTGCCATCACCTGGGCGTTTCTCACTTACACATACACACACATGCACACACTCAAGCACACTCTCTCATACATGCACATACACACACACACTCACTCTTATACGCTGACGTGCACCCATGCACGGACTCCCGCTGCACACCTGTTTCCACTTGCCGCTCATTAGTCTATGGGGGTATTTCTATGCAGCAGTGGGAACACTCGGTGTGTCGGCATCAGTCTACATTGGATGTCCTGGCTCACTCATAAGTGGTTTCTCCTCTTTTTGGACTTTTAAAGTGTCGTTGTTTCCAGAGCCCATTCTGCTCCGACATTTATGAAAGTCTTCCTTGGTATTTTGTTCAGCCGTTTCTCTCTGCTGCCCAGTTCTGCCCTGGAAGCGTGTGGGGCTTGCCATCTGAGTTTGTAACCGGTCATCTCACCATTATTACTCATTTTGGACAGTTTCATGGACACTTTTGTATGTTATTTTCCCTTTGTTAATAAACACGTTTACTTCACTGCACTTCGGGCTCATATAAATTCACTTGTGCGCTGCGTATTTACGCAGCAGACATGAGAGTGGTCATGAACTGCTTCTCTCACCCAAGGACCAGAGTTGTAACATGACCCATCGGCCATAAAGTGGAAGTTTCCTGCTTCGTTCCTGGAGTCATTCTCCCTTTCATTTTCCAAAGGAATGCCCAAATGACGAATTTATGGTTGATATAGTCCTGACTAGGAAGTCAAGATTCTTTACTACACAACCAGACAGTTTTGCAGTGCCATCTGGTGGACAACTCAGGAATATGTAATTTTTTTTCTCTCTCCAAAATGGAATTTCTGAATTGTGGACTATAAATTAATTCATATTCTTTCTCTCAAGACAGTATCCGCTACTGAAGATCTGGCTGAACTCTGGAATGGACAACTGTGGGTTTGAAATGCTTCTATTGCTATGATTTGATATATGTTGCTTTATTTTCAGGAGGAAATTAACTTTTGCATGCCTCCATAAAGGAATCAATCACATTTACAATGTGGACATGGTTGGTTCCCTTATTATTAGGTAGAATATCTTAGTCAGTAAAGTTTAAGGAATTTATGCTTTCACAGCAGCATATACACTACCGTTCAAAAGTTTGGGGTCACCCAGACAATTATTTTGTGTTTTCTATGAAAAGTCACACTTATTTACCACCATGAGTTGTAAAATGAATAGAAAATATAGTCAAGACATTGACAAGGTTAGAAATAATGATTTGTATTTGAAATAATAATTTTTCCTTCAAACTTTGCTTTCGTCAAAGAATCCTCCATTTGCAGCAATTACAGCATTGCAGACCTAACATGATTGCACAAGGGTTTTCTAATCATCCATTAGCCTTCTGATGCAATGAGCAAACACATTGTACCATTAGAACACTGGAGTGATAGTTGCTGGAAATGGGCCTCTATACACCTATGTAGATATTGCACCAAAAGAATAGAGTGTATTTCTGATTAGTTTAAAGTTATCTTCATTGAAAAAAAGTGCTTTTCTTTCAAAAATAAGGAAATTTCTAAGTGACCCCAAACTTTTGAACGGTAGTGTATGTGTTTAGGAGAACTTCACTTCTCATTTCAAATTTCTTTCTCTCTCTCTCTGGGAGACCATAGCTGGACTTTGACTCACCAATAGAGTTCCAGGCTTCACTGCATTTCCTTTCTTGGCCGTTTATGACTTCTGTGAACAAAGAAGCTCAAACGTAATTGGTCCAGCTCCGTTTTTCACGAGGTTCAGTGAAATCCTGCCACAGCCAAGAAAATTTCTTTTGTCTCTCAGTTTTTGGGTGGTGGTCAAGCTGTAAGGAGCAGAATTTCTGCTCTTCCCTTTTCCCCCCTTTATTTTCAAATAGGCCCAGAGTATTCCATGCTCTGCGAAAATTCGTTTTCTTCTCTTTAAAGTTCACTTTTTCCTTATTTTTTTTTCCACAATATCTTTATTGAACCTTTTTTTTTTTTTTAACAAACATGATACAAACAATCAAACACTAACACTAAAGTACTACAAAAAAAAAAAAATGCACTAAAAACACCAACAACCACCAACAAAATCAAGTCTTCAACAATGCTCCTCTGTTTAGTCTAGACAATCCAATACATAAGTATACATATTATGTTCACCAGTTTGGAATTTACAAGGTCCACACACATCATTCACCTTCTTCTTCAAGAGTTATGTTTAAATTTTTTACATAATCAATAAAAGGTCTCCATATATTCTCAAACACAATTTCCTTTGATTTCAGTATATATGTTATTCTTTCTAATGGAAGGTTTGTTAACATCTGTCTTAACCACTGAGTCACATCTGGTCTATGAGTCTTTTTCCATAATAGTGCAATACATTTTTTGGCATTAAGCAAACTGAGGTCTATGAATGTTCTTTCACTTTTATTAAAATTATGCTTTTCTGGGTACAGACCCAACAAAAACAGTTTAGGATTCAGTATGATTTGTTTTGAGATTATTTTTTCAATTGTTACCCTCACCTCTTCCCAAAACATTCTTATTAATCTACATTCCCATAAACAATGAAATAGGGTTCCTTTACTTTCCATGCATTTTGTGCATGTATCTGGTATATTTTTGTTATATCTATTTAACTCCTCCGGTGTAACATACATCCGCATTAACCATTTGAAATGTATCAATTTAAGGCGTGCATTTATTGATTTGGTTTGAGCTTCTGTACAAGCCAATTCCCATTGTTCCTCTGAAATTTCAATTTGCAGATCTTCTTTCCAGTAGTTTAATCTTTTCAGTGAATTTTCACTTGAAGATAGTGTCAATGAGTTATAAAACTCTGAAATAATACCCTTTCTTTTACTATCTTTCATCATCATTTTTTCCAAGGATGAATAAATAGGTCGAGTGAGAGCTTTATTTTGATTTGATCGAATAAAGTTTCTAAGTTGAAGATATTTAAAAACTTTTTCCTTATTTTAATCCTTTTCTTTAAATCATCGGGCAAGAAGATTTTTTTTTCTAAGCTTAAACCAACTCATGCAAGCCACAATACATCGGAAGAAATGTATCTGTGGCTTGTGTTTGTCTCAGTTGGCTTTCTGATGGGACTTTGTACAATAAACAAATTCCTTTTCAGTGGATAAGAGGAGACCTTGCCCAGCCTGCTGAAGAACAGCCCAATTGCAATCTCAGGAGCACAGTCTTGTGGGAGAATCTGTCTATCAGCATCTCCATCAACAGAATCCACGGACATCCAGCTGAAGGTTGGCACGTGGGGGCCCTGCTGCCACCTGGGACATGATCTGACTTTGTGGCTGACAGTCTGTTGTTCAATTTAAACTTAATTCTGCAGAATATTCCTGGTGTAAGTGTAGTGATCTGTTCTGCATGCCTGTTGCCCTAATTTCCTCCACAGCTGCGCGCACACCTGCTCTGCTCATTAAGTCTGCCTATTTAAGCCGCGCTGCCCTTGGGTCTGCACGGAAACGTCAAGCTCCCTGGTCTGACAAGACCTCTTCACCTTCTTGTCACCTCGATGATCCGGAGTTCCATCTCCACTGATCCTCCCTGCCTCGTCAGAGTTCCATCTTCTCTGATTCTTCCTGTCTCGTCATCCTCCTGGGAGTCCTAGCTCCCCAACGACTAGTAAGCCCTCATCATTTCCTCATCTTCATGCTTCGCTCTACTCCCCTGTGCACAGGTGGAAACCCACTGGCGGTGGACCTCCTCCTCCTGGCGGCAGACTGAGCTCAACCTGCACTTCACTAGCTCTCTGCACATCTCATCACCCTCTCACCTCCTCAGCAGCCGGAGCCAAAGACGCTGTCCCACTGGCCGGAGCCTCCAGGAATTCTCCTGTGCTACACACCAACTAGCCAACAGTAAGACTGAACATTCTCTGAATCATTCCTCCAAATCCCAGTCTCTAATCCTCCTGTCTTTGCTCTTCCCTAGGGTTGCCAGTCTGAACGGTGCTCTGCTTGCCCGGCTGCTGCATTCCTGCACTCACGTACACATTACACTCACACTTCACAATAAAAGATAATTGAGTTTATTCTGAAGTCTGTGTCTGCCTTCTGGGTCATAAATCATGTCAGTACGTCTCTGTCAAAACGACCCAGCAGACGGTGCATTGGCGCACAAGCTTAACATCATTGAGGCTCGGGTAGACCAATTATCTCATCAGCAACAGGTCATACTTACACAGCTTGTACAGATTAACACACGCCTGGATCACCTTACAGCTCCTCAGTCCTTCTCACCTGCTCCCGGGAACACAGCCAGCCCAGCCAGTCCCATCCCTTCTCCTTCTCCACCATCCCGGCTGACTCCAGTCCCCACGCCCACACGCTTCAGCGGTAAGCTAAGGGAAGCTAGGGGTTTTCTATTACAGTGTGGGATAGTGTGTTTGTACCAGGGGATTTTCCTACCAGTCTTAGCCGTATAGGCTATGTTGTCAACCTTCTGGAGGGGTGGGCTTTAGCCTGGGCTTATGCGGTTATGGCTAGGTCTGATTATGCTAATTTAACTTATGATCAATTTGTGATTGAGTTCAATGAGGTATTCGATCACTTGGACCGAGATAGCATGCTCACCACCCGGTTACTTAACCTAAAACAGGGGAGTAAGTCAGTAGCCGATTACTCCGTGGACTTCCGGGTGGTGGCAGCGGAGGTGGGGTGGGAGGATGCCTCCCTTTGTAGCATTTTCATCCGAAGTCTTAGCCCTAGCCTGAGGGATGAGCTAGCCCATCTTGACTAGCCTAGCAAGCTGAACGAACTCATTTCCGTAGCCATTAGCATTGACAATCGGCTGAGGGAGCAGGCCAACGAGCGTAGACCTTCCGGTCGCTCGGGTTCATCGTTTCGCCACTCCCTGCAGCTCCCCCTGCTGGCCCTTCCTCCATCTGATTCACTAGATTCCACTGAACCTATAGTAGTGGGCTAGTCTAAGTTGCTGCCGACTGAGAAACAGCGCCGCTGGGAGCTAGGTCTGTGTTTATATTGTGACAGTGAGGAACACGGACTAGCTACTTGCCCCATTCGACCAAAAGACGGAGTCTGTGCATTGCAGTAGGGGGACTCACAGACTCACTCCAAAGAAGTCCCCTCACCAAGTTCCTGTTGCCCATTCGTTTTTCACATAACCACCATGAAATTTCCACATATGGGCTCATTGATTCAGGGGCCGAGCAGAGTTTCATTTCTGAAGATCTGCCAACCCGACTGGGGCTCGCCTGCCACCAGTTGAAAACTCCATTGAAGTTCATCGCCCTATCCAAGGCTCCACTTGCTTTGGTGTCCAAACAGACGGCTCCGGTATCTGTCCTAGTTTCTGGTAATCACCGGGGCAGCTCAGATTGTTTGTGCTGCCAGTTTCTTCCTCCCCAGTCATTTTGGGGTATCCCTGGCTCCGGTTGCACAACCCCTCCATTGATTGGCACTCTGGAAATATCATCTCGTGGAGCACATTCTGCCTAAGTGCCTGTCTTCAGTCCACTGCATGCTTGCCCTCCGTGCCTCTCGGTGCCCCCGACACCCCCCCGCCTGACTTGTCCCGGGTTCCCTCTGAATACCACGATTTGGGTGCCGTCTTCAGCAAATCCCAAGCACTGTCTCTCCCCCCCCCCCACCGCCCATATGACTGCACCATTAACCTCCGGCCCGGTGCTCCGTTGCCGTCCAGTCGGCTTTACAGCCTGTCGGTCCCGGAGCGGGAGACCATGGAAACTTATATCAAAAAGTCCCTGAGCTCTGGCATAATTCGCCGATCTTCCTTGGCGGTGGGGGCAGGGTTTTTCTTCGTGGGCAAGAAGGACTGCTCCCTGAGGCCCAGCATCGATTTCCGGGAACTGAATAATATCACTGTTAAGGACAAGTACACTCTTCCACTGATCAACACAGCTTTTGATTCTCTCCAGGGGGCCTCCTGGTTCACAAAATTGGACCTCCGCAACACTTACCATCTGGTATGGATTAGAGAGGGAGACGAGTGGAAGACGGGGTTCTGTACCCCTAGTGGCCACTTTGAATACCTCGTAATGCCGTTTGGGCTGACCAATGCCCCCGCTGTGTTTCAGCGCCTGATTAATGATGTGTTCAGGGATTTTTTGGGCTCTTTCATATTTGTTTACCTTGATGATGTTCTCATCTTTTCTCAGTCCCTCGACAAACACCGAGTGCACATCAGGTGAGTGCTGCAGCGGCTGCTGGAGAACAAGCTGTTCGTTAAAGTGGAAAAGTGCGAGCTCCACACCTCATCCACTTCATTTTTGGAGTTCGTCATCTCGCACAACGAGATCATCGCCGATCTGGCTAAGGTAAAAGCGGTGGCAGAGTGGCTGACCCCCTCATCCCGGAAACAGTTACAGCAGTTTTTGGGATTTGCCAACTTCTACCACCGCTTCATCAAAAATTACAGTCTCACTGCCCTTCTCCTCACTCGCCTCACCTCCATCAAGGTGCCCTTCCGGTGGACGGAGGAGGCTGAGGCTGCATTTTTGGAATTAAAATCATTATTCTCATCTCCTCCGATTCTGGCTCAGGTAGACCCCGCTCTGCAGTGTCTGGTGGAAGTGGACGCTTCAGACTCCGGAGTCAGAGCAGTTATATCTCAACGCTCCCCTGTGGATGACAAGATTCACCCCTGTGCGTTCTTCTCCTGCCGTCTCTCCCTGGCTGAGAGGAACAAATAATCAATTCTTCATTAACTTTAGGCCATGTACCGCAGGCTTTTAAAACGGCTGTAATTAAACCCTTACTCAAAAAGCCAACACTGGATCCAGGAGTTTTAGCTAACTATAGACCAATCTCTAATCTCCCTTTCATTTCAAAAATCTTAGAAAGAGTTGTTGCTACGCAATTATTTGACCACCTGCAGGGAAATGGTTTACTTGAAGAGTTTCAATCTGGGTTTAGAATCCATCATAGTACTGAAACAGCCTTAGTGAAGGTCACTAATGACCTCCTTATCGCATCTGATAATGGACTTGTTTCTGTTCTTGTCCTTTTAGACCTTAGTGCAGCTTTTGATACTATCGATCATAATATTCTACTTGATAGATTAGAACACTATGTTGGACTTAATGGAACTTTGTTGCAGTGGTTTAGATCTTATTTATCTGATAGGTTCCAGTTTGTTCATGTCAGTAATGAGTTTTCTTTCAACTCAAAGCTGAGTTTGCACGCACTGTGGCTCTACTGCAGAGGACCTTTTGGTGGCCATCGCTCCGGAGGGATGTCGGGGAGTACATCCGTGCCTGTCTCCAGTGTGACACCAGTAAGATGTCCTACTCTCCTCCGGCTGGTCTGCTTCATCCGCTTCCCATCCCCAGCAGGCCCTGGTCCCATGTGGTGCTGGACTTCATCACCGGCCTCCCATCCTCTGCTAACAACACCGTAATTCTCACCATAGTGGATAGATTCTCCAAGGCAGCCCATTTCATTCCCCTACAGGGTCTCCCCACGGCCAAGGAGACTGCGGATCTGCTCGTCCTACACATGGTACGGCTCCACGATATTCCCCTGGACATTGTGTCCGACTGTGGGACCCAGTTTGTCTCGCAGGTGTGGCGGACTTTCTGCAACGCCACTGGGGCTACGGTGAGCCTGTCCTTGGGGTACCATCCCCAGAGCAACGGTCAGTGTGAGCGTGCCATGGAGGCAGTGCTACGGTGTGTCACCACCGCCAACCCGGCGTCCTGGAGCTCCTATCTGCCATGGGACGAACACGTCCACAACCCAACGGTCTCGTCTGCCATAGGCATGTCACCATTCAAGGCTTCCTTGGTTTACAACTCCCTGCTGTTTCCCAAAGAGGAGGGGGACATTGCAGTGCCCTCCATGCGGGCCCATCTGAAGCACTGTCGCCGGCTGTGGAAGGCTACCCGGGCCGCACTTTGACACACAGCTGACTGCAACTCCGCCATTGCCAACTGCCGCAGGACTTCAGCTACACCCTACCAGATCGGGCAACAGGTATGGCTCTCCACCAGAATTATCAATCTCAAGGCTGAATCTGGGAAACTTTCACAGCGTTTTATTGGTCCCTTTGCTATTACACACGTTGCGAATCCTGTGGCTGTGCGCCTGGCTCTCCCCCCATCCCTCCGGATTTGTTCCACCTTTCACGTTTCCCAGGTGAAGCTGTTCTGCTCTAACCCTCTGTGCCCTCCTCCCAAGATGCCACCTCCACCAGTAGTGATCGATGGCAACCCCGCGTGGAGGGTCAACTCCATTCTGGATGTCCAGCGCCGGGGTCGTGGCCTCCATTACCTGGTGGACTGGGAGGGTTACGGCCCTGAATGGAGGACCTGGGTGCATTCCCTCCTTCATGCTGGATCCTCATCTCATCAGGGACTTCCACCAGACGCATGGATCGGCCGCCGAGAGGCGCCCCATGGGGGGGAGTACTGTAGTGATCTGCTCTGCATGCCTGTTGCCCTAATCTCCTCCACAGCTGCGCCCACACCTGCTCTCCTCATTAAGTCTGCCTATTTAAGCCGCACTGCCCTCGGGTCTGCACGGAGACGTCAAGCTCCCTGGTCTGGCAAGACCTCTTCGCCTTCTCGTCACCTCTATGATCCGGAGTTCCATCTCCACTGATCCTCCATGCCTTGTCATCCTCCTGGGAGTCCTAGCTCCCCAACGACTAGTAAGCCCTCATCATTTCCTCATCTCCACGCTTCGCTCTACTCCCCTGTGCACAGGTGGAAACCCACTGGCGGCGGACCTCCTCCTCCTGGCGGCAGACTGAGCTCAACTTGCACTTCACTAGCTCTCTGCACATCTCATCACCCTCTCACCTCCTCAGCAGCCAGAGCCGAAGACACTGTCCCACTGGCCGGAGCCTCCGGGAACTCTCCTGTGGTACACACCAACTAGCTAACAGTAAGACTAAGCATTCTCTGAATCATTCCTTCAGATCCCAGTCTCTAATCCTCCTGTCTTTGCTCTTCCCTAGGATTGCCAGTCTGAACGGTGCTCTGCTCGCCCGGCTGCTACATTCTTGCACTCACACACACATCACACTCACAATAAAAGATAATTGAATTTATTCTGGAGTCTGTGTCTGCCTTCTGGGTCATAAATCATGTCAGTAAGTTCTTTAAATTTAATTTCATGCAACCTCCTATCAGAATTTCAAAATGCATTTTGTCTTTTCATTAATCTACATTCCTTTTTAGAGTAAGACCAATTTTCCTTTTTATAAAATAGTTTAACCTCTTGCACTCCGGGCAATTTTCCTAAAAATGCCAAAAAATAACATGCCCAAAGTAAATCGAAAGCTGTTATTCAACCCTTTGCAGCATCTTCATGGGGTTGGTCTCATTTAAAAGAAAACACTTTGAATTTTTTGGCAAAAAAAACATAATCTCTCTATGTGCTCCGGCCACTGAGTTACAGTCATCTAAACATACTGAACTTGAAGAAAATAAATTTGGACACAGTGTTTTTTTGGATACAAATGCTTGCAAATAACACACAGCTGTCCGATCTGGCTGGAAAATGCAACAGAAATGTAGAACCAAGTGTTATCAAGCTGAGATCCAAATTTGGAAACAATACCACAAAAAATGAATATTTTACACAGCTTTGTTCTCAGGTAGTTCCCAGGCGTTTTGGAACTGTGCCAAATTGTGCCAAATGGCACAGTTTGGAAAAACATCTGTAACTTTTGAATAATTCAATGTAGAATCTTCATTTTGGGCTCTAATGAAAGGTCACACTCAGGGCTGTGTGTGTGTGTGTGTGGGGGGGTTTGCCCCCCCCCGCGCTACAAAAGACGGTGTTCGGCCCTCGCTACATGATGGATTACACTCCTTGCATGTTTTCACAGCGGCCCCCCCCCCTCGCTACTGTGTGTATGTGGGGGGGTTGCCCCTCCCCTCACTGCAGAAGACGGCCATCGCTACATGAAGGAATAGACTCATATGCTTCCCCCCGCGGACCAGGGGGCATTCGGACCATGAACGCCACCCCCCCCGCTCCTCTTCTGCAGCGGGGGGGGGGGGGGCGTTCACGGTCCGAACATGGCAAATGAACCGTTTATCGCGGCACACGCACTTTGTACTTCGTGCGCAGTACAGTTGTAATTTACCGATCAGTCAAAAGTCATTTTTGGATTACAGTTTTCAGGGAGAAATAATAATTTAGCTTATAACACCTTACCTCTTCACAGCAGCAGCGTCCTGGCGAACTTCTCTTCCCCATTGTCAGACGAACGCGACGCTGCTCGGCTCGTGGATCCCGATCAAAACATAATTCCAATATTGCGGTTTTGGTGAATGATTTACGACCTTTGTCGTCGGCCTCCGTCGGTCTATGATGACGGAAGAGAATCCTAAACGTCTATTCTGCTGGAATGAGTGCAGGTCCCACTTGTGGGTGGTCTCCATGCTGCGGGGTCTGTAGCAGATTCGTCCAGCGTCCTTTGTTTTCATCTGCTGCAGCAGTAAATCTCTTTTCACCCAGCCTGAATTTCTGTGCTTCAATTGGCTCCTGCATTCACAGTAGGCGGGTCCTCCTTCCTAGGTTTTCATTCATTGGCTCTTCAAGGTTTCAAGAAACCCAATTCAAGGCTCTTATTAGTCGTATGAGAGGTCAATCAGATGAACTAATCTGTTCGCGGCTGTCTCTGCAGTTTTTTTTTTAGTGGCGCTTGGATGCCACTACATCACCGTCACCACCTACATCACCACAATCTGGTCTATGCGTCCGAGTGCGCACGAGGGCACACTCCTGCGCCCTCGTGCGCACTCGGACGCAGAGACTTGCCCGCCTGCGGAACAACGGCGCACAAGTGGTTAATCATCATTTTCTTCATAAAATTGCACCCACTCTTCTTAACCATTGCTATTTTATGGTTTTTCAATTTCCAGTATATTGCTAAGTTAACCATGGTTGCTTTGGTTCCACAAATGTTTGATTCTCATGTGATGCTCAGTAACTCAATAACCATCTATGATACCGATGATACATGTTGAATTCTTTGTTTTAAAATCATCAAAATGTGTTAATCTATTCTGACAGTCCTTATTAAACTACTGAAAGACATATGGGAGTTATTGTTTGATTTCATGTCCATCTTCTTGATTATAAGCAGACAAGAACTCACAAGGTTTTTTTTTTTAAGACTGATTCATAATTTGTACAAATAAAGAATTGCTAATAAAATTGTCCATTATCTGGACTGGTGCCCCAACGAGGATATGTTTGTGTAATAAAAGGAAATTTTCATCCCTACTCACATTCATATTTACATCAATACTTGTACCAACAATAAAACACCTATAAAAACCTATTGATCTAAATCCATTACATATAATTTGCCCCGTGTGAGGCTCTGCTAGAATCTAGAAATGGACATGAAATTATGATTTCACAAGTTGTTGTGGGTATCGTCAAATCTGATCTTTTGCATGGTAAAACTTGATTTTTTTCCCCTCTGTCTGTATCTCTGGCTGCCCAGCCAGACATGTGTTCGCACCCCCCCCCCCCCAGCCTTATCTGCTGGAAGCAACCAGCAGAAGAGCAGAGAAGGGGGAGGAGGGAATTTGTCCCCCTTTTCCTTATTTGCTCAGCCGAGGTCTGTGTGAAGAAGCAGCAAGGAGTAGGGGTCATGCAACCCCCCCACTCAAACTGCTATTACTCCCCAGACTGTTTTTTAAGCATGCTAAAAGTTCGAAAAGCATTATTATACAGTGGATTAATTAAGATAAAGGCCTGAAAAGATGGAATCACGAAGAATCCGACCCGTCTTTTGTTAATTCTGCGAAGTAGCGAGCGTCCTACTTTGAAAATCTGAATTAATCATTTTTTTTATATACCTCATTTGTGAGGCTGTGAAATTATAGCTATTTTACACTGAACAACAGAAAGAAAAGTTACTGAGAGGAAATCAGTTGAGCCAATAGTGCCGAATCGCATGCAAAGTTAAAATTGTAAGATTATTCTTTGATGGGTAATAACCGAAAGAAAAAGTAAGTCGTGGTTGGTCAGTAGGCTGCATTCAAATCCGTGGGCCACAGTGTGCATTTACATTCGCGCATGACCGAAAGGGCCACATCCCTTTCCCCTTTGCATGGGTGCAGCACATGCGCAGATTCAGAAGTGCAACCGCTATTTTGAAAACCACCATTTTGAGTCATCCTAGCATCCGTTTTGGAGCTGAGACAGTTAGGCCGCCTCCAAGTGATGTCACTGTGTCTCCTCCTTGAGTGCAGAAAGAACTGCCTCCACCTTGTGGTCAACTATAAAAATTGCATCCTTTCATAAAAGTACATCTAAAACTTTTAATCTGTTAAGCCAATTTATAACCAATTCAAGCTTCCAAATTAACTTCAAAGCAATCCATATTATTCAGAATAACCTAAATTTAAAACCAATTTAAAGTTTCTATGCCAAAAACAGCAAAAAAGAGACTTGTTGGCTCTTGAAGGTTTATTCTCACTGGTGGACCAGAGTGGCCAATGTAAATGAATACTAGAAGGGTATCAAAGCATACACTTTGTATTTAATCACTTATTTTAACCATACATTTTAATCTTTAAAGTGAAAAACACATATATTTACACATTTTAAGCAACAATTGCAAACTGTTGAAGTTACAGTTAAAGTTGATATGTGTGTTTTAACCTGCATTGTTTGATTTTTTTTTTCCAAAGGAAGTCCATTTCCGCTTAAGGGTTTGAATAAATACCAATATTTATTCAAAAGCGACCTTAAAGTAGTGTTAACCCTGTGCATGCTGGTAAAGGATTTAGTGATTCACTGAATATTTACCAAAATTTTTCAAAATAGGAAACCACATTAATTAATTAGCACTTAAAAGCCCCAAGTGTTATTCAAAGTCATTGTGCTCTTCTTAGTTCATGTTTTTCTCCACAGGAAAGGGAAAACATTAACCAACTCCCTACTTCTCACCAGGATTTAAAAGAGAAAAGTCAAAAGGTGGAAACATTGATTATTCTGTAAAAACAACAACAACAACAACAACAACAAAAAAAACTTTATAGATAACAAGTATATCACCATTAGCTTTAATCCTAAGAAATCCTTGGTGGCAAAATACACAAAACAATTCACTTGTGTTTCATACTCTGTAAATATTAAAACATTTATTTATTTTTTTTCTACATCCACCCACAGGTAATCGCACCCATACATAAACATACCCCCACCCACTATCACACATGCCCACCTACACCCACACACAGCCCTAACCTGCCGACACACAACACACACACCCAGTTCTGCACCCGCTCATACACACGCCCCGTTCACACCCACTCTCTCTCTCTCTCTCTCTCTCTCTCTCTCTCTCTCTCACACACACACACACACACACACACACAAACACACACACACACACACACACACACACACACACACACACACACACACACAGACCCCAGTGGATGGGGAGGGCAACCCAGGACGCAGGCACCTGACCCAGGGTGCCACCAGGGCACCAGGGAGGACATGACCCCGCTCCGCAAGGACACACTGGGGCCAACCCACACCACCAGCGCACACCTGAACCCGGCCCGGGGGGGGGGGGGGATGCCCTCCCCAGCACCAGGGGCCCAGGGCCAGACCCAGCCGCCCCCCCCCCTGGAGGTGAGGCCAGCCGGCTGTGGGCCACAGCCCACCCCCCCAGCCCACCCTCCCAGCTAACTGGTAAACAACGGTAAAACATGGCAGGTCTACGAACAACCGACCGATTTACCAAACTCAATGACCTTCAAGCAACATTAGAAGAATGGACTTCTGATTTTATATCTAGCTTCACAACACGAGTCAAGAAAACACAGCCCAAAGATCTGAAGCAACTCCCTGAAGAACTTTTGGATGATTACACCGAAAACCCCCCAAAAGGAAAGGATCCCCCAGCTCTTTGGGAAAGGTCGCGATAGCATTAGTCACGAGATTAAAAGCAGCTAAAGCGTTATGCACCGAGACTGAGCTAAGGAATCAACAATCAACAGCCCTCTCTCTCCAGGAGGAGAACAAATCACTAAGGAAGAAACTGGAACAATCTCAAGTAGAAAACGATGATACTCATGCTCAACTTGATAACGTGTTACAAGATTTGAACCAGGCAAAACCAGAAAAGCGATGGTTGACTCACGACAACGACTTGCTTCACCAAGAGAACAGTGAACTTGAAGATGCCCTTCAGGACACGAAGAAGGAACTCAGAAGAGTTGAAGGTCAACTTGAAAATGTGAAATCTGACTGCAAGGATTGTCAACTGCTTCTATACCGACAGCAAAAGGAAGCAAGACCATGAACCGCGAACAAGTCGGGTAGGCCGAAAGGAGAACACATCTCACCAGACCAGGACTTCCACCGTGCCCCATCGCCTGATTCCAGTTTCGAGTACAGACGATCGTGTGTGTGCCCCTTCAGACTGCGACCTGGACAAGATTGCATGAAATTGACATGATTCAGTGACCCAGTGACAAAACACAGACTTCGAATTGATACAATTAGGTTTATTTACAGCAAGAGTGTGTATGTTGGTGTGTGAAAGTGTAGGCAGGAGCAGCAGGGACAGAGCGGCACACTGTACGACCCGGCAACCTGTGGGAGCAGATGGAGACAGGCTCAGGTTCAGCACAACGGCTACGGCCAGGAAGACAGTGTCCTTCGGTTGGGAGTGCAGCTCCTCCAGGTGAGTGTCTGGGGAGTATGATGACGAAGGGGGGAAGGAAGAATCCGCCGCCACGGAGTCCGCCTGTGCACAGGGGACTGGAAGACAGGGTGAGTTGAGGACTGAGCTTACGTGAACGGATGGAGGGATTCTCCGGCGGTGAATGAAGCAGGCTTTGGATGAGATCATGATGAGTAGAAGGGTTTGGCGATGAAGCTCCTCTGGATCGCAGTGAGACATCTTCGCACCGCCAGTCAGGGCAGCGCGGTAGAAATAGGTGAGCCGTAATAGGAACCAGGTGAGCGCGCAGCTGGGGATGATTAGCAGAGCAGGCCCTGACAGTACTCCCCCCCTAATGAGTGCCTCTTGGCGGTCATTCCAGCCTACCTGGGTGCGTCCGATGGAACTCCCTGATGAGATCTTTATCCAGCACGCAGGCAGGACACACCCAGGACCTTGCCTCTGGACCATAGCCCTCCCAGTCCACCAGGTATTGCAGGCCGTGGCCCCAGTGATGGACATCCAGGATAGCTGTCACACCCCATGGCAGACTGCCGTTGATCATCCTCGGAGGGGGTGGAGACCTGGGAGGAGGACACAGTGGGCTGGAAGACACAGGTTTCACTTGAGACACATGAAATGTGGGACATATGCGGAGGGAGGGGGGGAGATCAAGTCGCACAGACAAGGGATTAATGATGCGGGAGATGACAAAGGGACCAATAAAACGTTTCGTCATCTTACGGCGTTTGGCTTTCAAGTTGATATTCTTAGTAGATAACCAAACCTGCTGGCCCACCTGGTATAACGGCGCTGGGGTCCTGTGGCGGTTAGCCACCGCAGAGTTGCATTACGCTGTACGCCGCAGCACTGCCCGGGTAGCCCTCCACAGCTGACGACAGCATCTCAGGTGCGCCTGGACCGATGTCACAGCGATGTCACCCTCCTCCTCGGGAAACAATGGGGGAGAATACCCAAGTGAAGCCTGAAAAGGGGACATACCTATAGCCGAAGAGATCGTTGAGCTGTGGGCATACTCAATCCACGGCAGGTAAGAACTCCAGGAGGCTGAGTTGTGTGATGTCACACACTGCAGTGCCGCCTCCAACTCCTGGTTGGTCCGCTCACACTGGCCATTCGACTGCAGGTGGTAGCCAGATGACAGGCTCACTGTGGCCCCAAGGCCGTTACAAAATGACCTCCACACCTGAGAGACGAACTGGGGACCCCAATCGGAAACGATGTCCAGGGGAATCCCGTGCAGTCTCACCACATGTTGGACCAGCAGGTCTGCTGTCTCCTTGGCCATAGGCAGACCCGGAAGAAGGACAAAATGGGCTGCCTTGGAGAACCGGTCCACTATGGTGAGAACCGCGGTGTGGTTGTTGGAGGGAGGGAGGCCGGTGATGAAATCCAACGCCTCATGGGACCAGGGCCTGCCAGGAGTCGGGAGAGGGTGGAGTAGCCCAGCCGGAGGGGATGATGGAGACTTGCCAGTGGCACATTGAGGGCAGGCACAGACGTATTCCCCGACATCCTTCTGAAGAGAGGGCCACCAGAATGAATGTTGCAGAAGCTCCTCCATGCGCTGTCTCCCTGGGTGGCAGGCAAACTTAGAGGAGTGGGCCCATTCGATAACGTCACCCCAGACGGCCGATGGGACAAACATCTTATCCGCTGGCCCCCCGCCCGGGTCCATTTCCGTCTCTTGTGCCCTCCTGATCTTCTCCTTGATCCCCCATGAAAGGGCGCCCACGACACAGGAGGCAGGAAGGACAGGATGATCTTCAGGCTCCACGGCGTCTGTGGCGAATTGCCTCGAGAGGGTGTCCGGCTTGGTGTTTTTGGACCCGGGATGATACGTGATGGTAAAGTAAAATTGCCCAAAAAACAGGGACCAGTTGGCCTGGCGGGCATTCAGGCACTTGGCTGTCCTAAGGTACTCCAAGTTCCTGTGGTCCGTCCAAACCACAAATGGCTGCGAGACCCCCTCCAGCCAATGGCGCCACTCCTCTAGAGCCAACTTAACGGCCAGAAGCTCCCTTTCGCTGATGCTGTAGTTGTACTCCACAGGGGACAGCCGCCGGGAGAAGAAGGCACACGGTCGGACCCGCCCAGCCGCCGGGGAGCGCTGAGATAAGACGGCCGCCACTCCAGAATCCGAGGCGTCCACCTCCACCAGACACTGAAGATTAGGATCCACCTGCACCAGAATGGGGGACTCGGAGAACTGCCTCTTAAGGTCTGCAAAAGCCGTAGCCGCCTCCCCATCCTCTGAAAGGGCACTTTGGTCAACGTGAGGCGGGTCAGGGGAAGGGCCAGGCTGCTGTAGTTCTTGATGAACCGACGGTAGAAGTTTGCAAACCCCAGGAACTGTTGGAGTTGCTTCCTGGAGGATGGGGTCGGCCATTCCACTACCGCCTTAATTTTCCCAGGGTCCGAGAGGATCTCCTTATGCGAGATGATGAACTCCAAAAAGGATGTCTTGGAGATGTGGAACTCACACTTCTCCGCCTTGACATAAAGTTGGTTCTCCAACAACCGCTGCAGCACTCGCCTTACATGCACCTGGTGTTCTTCTAGGGATCAAGAAAAGATCAGAATGTCATCAAGGTAGACAAATACAAAAACACCCAGAAAATCCCTCAGCATGTCATTAATAAGCCGCTGGAATACAGCAGGCGCATTGGTAAGCCCATAGGGCATTACTAAGTACTCAAAATTACCACTGGGAGTGCGAAAACCTGTCTTCCACTTATCCCCCTCGCGGATCCGCACCAGATGGTAGGTGTTGCGCAGATCCAGCTTGGAGAACCAGGACGCCCCCTGGACAGAGTCAAAGGCCGAGTTAAGCAAGGGAAGGGTGTATTTGTCCTTAATGGTAAAGTTGTTTAGTTCCCTGAAATCAATGCATGGTCTTAAAGAGCTGTCCTTCTTGTCAACAAAAAAGAACCCTGCCCCCACTGCCGAAGAGGATGGACGGACTATGTCCGAACTTAGGGATTCCTTGATGTAGGCTTCCATAGCTGCCCACTCCGGCGAGGAAAGGCTATACAGGCGGCTAGATGGCAGCGGAGCTCCCGGACGGAGGTTAATGGCACAATCAAATGGCCGGTGAGGGGGCAGGGATAGGGCCCGGGACTTGCTGAAGATGGCTCCGAGGTCATGATATTCAGGGGGAACTTTGGACAGGTCCGGGGCCGGGGTGGTGGGAAACTCCAGGGGAATGGATGATGAGCAAGCGGCTGACTGGAGACAGGCATTGAGACAGAATGAGCTCCATGACCTAATATTACCTGAGCTCCAATCAATCGTGGGGTTATGGAGGCGCAGCCAGGGAAAACCAAGGATCACCGTGGACGAAGAGATTGGTTACACAAAGAACTGTAGCTCCTCCTGATGATTCCCCGAGATGATGACCGACACCGGGGCAGTTTGGTGGGTCACCATGGCCATGGGGGCTTTAGACAGTGCGATCAGTTGTAGCGGGGTTTTGAGGGGAAAACAGTGTAGGCCCAAACGGATTGCCAGGTCTCGAGAAATAAAGCTTTGCTCTGCCCCTGAGTCGATTAATGCCTGTGTGGGTATTTCAGTGTGTTTATGAAAGAAACGGACGGGAAGAAGGAGTCTAGATAGGGAGTTTGACTGAGGCGAGTCCGTGAGTCCCCCTACTGCAATGCACAGACCCCCCCTTTTGGCCGAATCGGGCAAGATGTTACCTCATGCTCCTCGCTCACACAATGCAGGCACAACCCTAGCTCCCGGCGGCGCTGTTTCTCCGCCGAAGGCAACCTAGATTGCCCTACTACCATGGGTTCCGGGGTCTCAGAGGAGTCAGCAGGTGGCAGAGCCAGAAAGGGAGTTGGTGGAGCGCGGCGGGGCTGTGACCCTGAGCGGCCATGGAATTTCTGCTCCACTGCCCGCTCCCTCAGCCTATTATCTAGACTAATGACTAAGGATATTAGCTCAGATAGCCTAGCTAGCTTTTCTCGAGGGGCTAACTCATCCTGGAGACTAGGATTAAGGCTCCTAAGGAAAATGCTACACAGAGCGGCGTCCTCCCAACCCACTTCGGTAGCCGCTATCCAGAAGTCCACCGCATAATCAGTTGCAGCCCTAGTCCCCTGCCTCAGGTTCAGCAGCCGAGAGGTAAGCACGCTGTCTCGGTCTGAATGATCAAATACTTCATTGAATTCATCAATAAACTGGCCATAAGTCATACTAGCGTAGTCAGCCCTAACCATAACTGCGTAAGCCCATGCTAGCGCCCTTTCCTCCAGCAAATTAATCACATAGCCAATCTTACTATAGTCCGAAGTAAAGTCCTCAGGTACCCGCTGGAAAACTACCCCGCATTGCATGACGAAGCCCCTGGCATCACCGAGCTTTCCGCTAAAGCGGTTGGGGGTGGGAACGGGAGTGAGCCGCGCCAGGGACCCCTGTCTGGGCTGGTTAGCTGTGATGCTAGCGGGAGCTGAGGAGCTACTGGGAATAGGTTGGGCTTGTGAAAAAGGCTGGAAGTTAGTTAATCAGTCTAACTGATGTGTGACACGGGCTAATTGGGTCAGAATAGACTGCTGCTGATAAGCCAGTTGATCAGTTGGAATCTCCATGTGGTTGACACGGCGAACCAAAGCGCTGTCAGCTGGGTCGTTCTGGTGGAGATGTACTGACATGGTTCAGTGACCCAGTGACAAAACACAGACTTCGAATTGATACAATTAGGTTTATTTACAGCAAGAGTGTGTATGTTGGTGTGTGAAAGTGTAGGCAGGAGCAGCAGGGACAGAGCGGCACACCGTACGACCCAGCAACCTGTGGGAGCAGATGGAGACAGGCTCAGGTTCAGCACGACGGCTACGGCCAGGAAGACAGTGTCCTTCGGTCGGGAGTGCAGTTCCTGCAGGTGCGTGTCTGAGGAGTATGACAATGAAGGGGGGAAGGGAGAATCCGCCGCCACGGAGTCCGCCTGTGCACAGGGGACTGGAAGACAGGGTGAGTTGAGGACTGAGCTTACGTGAACGGCTGGAGGGATTCTCCGGCGGTGAATGAAGCAGGCTTTGGATGAGATCACGACGAGTAGAAGGGTTTGGCAGTGAAGCTCCTCTGGAGCGCAGTGAGACATCTCCGCACCGCCAGTCAGGGCAGCGCGGTAGAAATAGGCCAGCCGTAATGGGTACCAGGTGAGCGCGCAGCTGGGGATGATTAGCAGAGCAGGCCATGACAGAAATCTCACGAAATTTGATCCAGGCCCTACCAGTTCACCGGATACCAATCAGTAAAGTTTAAGGAATTTATGCTTTCACAGCAGCATATACGTATGTGTTTAGGAGAACTTCACTTCTCATTTCAAATTTCCTTCTCTCTCTGGGAGACCATAGCTGGACTTTGACTGACCAATAGAGTTCCAGGCTTCACTGCATTTCCTTTCTTGGCTGTTTATGACTTCTGTGAACAAAGAAGCTCAAACGTAATTGGCCCAGCTCCGTTTTTCATGAGTTTCAGTGAAATCCTGCCACACCAGAGAAAATTTCTTTTGTCTCTCAGTTTTTGGGCTATGGTCAAGCTATAAGGAGCAGAATTTCTGCTCTTCCCTTTTTTACTGTTTTCAAATAGGCCCAGAGTATTCCATGCTCTGTGAAAATTCTTTTTTTTAAGTTCACTTTTTCCTTATTTTAATTTTCTTTAAATCACCGTGCAAGAAGATTTTTTTTTTCTAAATTTAAACCAACTCATTCAAGCCACAATACATCGGAAGAAGCGGCTCTGTGACTTGTGTTTGTCTCAGTTGGCTTTCTGATGGGACTTTATACAATAAACAAATTCCTTTTCAGTACATAAGAGGAGACTTTGCCTAGCTTGCTGAAGAACAGCCCGATTGTGATCTCAGGAGCACGGCCTTGTGGGAGAATCTGTCTACCAGTATCTCCATCAACGTAGTCCACAGACATCCAGCTGAATCAAGGTTGGCACGTGGTGGCCCTGCTGCCACCTGGGACGTGATCTGACTCTGTGGCTGACAGTCTGTTTTTCAATTTAAACTTAATTCTGCAGAATATTCCTGGTGTAAGTTCTTTAAACTTAATTTCATTCAAGCTCAGAATTTCAAAATGCATTTTGTCTTTCCATTAATCTACGTTCCTTTTCAGAGTAACACCGATTTTCCTTTTTATATAACAGTTTAATCATCATTTTCTTCATAAAATTGCATCTGCTTTTCTTAACCAATGCTATTTAATGGTTTTCCAATTTCCAGTATATTGCCAAGTTAACCCATTTTCTGTCTATGGTGAAGCAGCACCTCCCGTCAGCTCACCACCCCCCTGGCGGTAAAGTTTTTTTTTCAAGAAAATATTCAGTTTAGATATGATAAATTCCAAAGCCTGTAGCTTGTGTAGCATCATCGTCTCCTCAAACCAAGACAGAAGATCACTTCCCTCCATTCTACAGGAATTTCACTTTCTTCCTTCTACAGGAAAATCACTTTTCTTCATTCTACAGGAATGTCACTTGCTTTCATATTAACTACACTCACTCAAGGCCTGACCAAGGATGTTTTTCCCCATGACCCCAATGTAAACAGTTGCCTCTTGCAGAGATGGTAAGGATCAGAATTTGCTTTTAAAGGCTCAAAGGGACCATAAAACTCGGGAGACCAGATCTCCAATGTGAACAGTGCATTTGGATAGCATCCGCCTTACAGGAAACTAATGCTCTTAAAGGGTCATAAATGGCTTTACCAGACAGTTTTATGACTTTCGACGATTACCAGATCCTTTGTTCAGATATCATGCACCTAAAGAAATTATCTACAGCTCAACAGTACCTGCAAGTGGATACCTACGGAATGTGTTTCAGTATGTATGATCTGACTGTTAATTTGTATTAAACACTAAGTTTCTTTCAGCTTATCCTCTCCCCCGGATCCTAAGGACACTGAAAATCATCCTTTTTATCGCCGACCATGGTTTGCAGTACTACATTAATCTTTGATCTAAAATATGAGTGCATGTATCATAATTATGTATAAGAAATGTTATGTTCATGAGTGTTATTCAAACAAATGTAATATCAGAGTAATGGTATAAATGCATAATCACCAAATATTAGCCAAGCCATTTAATTTAGTTAGAGCTTATATTGAGCACCTAATTTTTGAAGAACTGAATGAGTATTAATTCTCCTCTGTATTTTCATGGGATGGTGTCTTCGTTTGATTGGCTGCTCTCAAACAAAGAAATGTTTTCACATTGGATGGCGGCCATTTCAAACTGCCTTTTTATAAAGTTGATGGGTCTGTCTTGCGATCGGCCCAAGTTTATGACTCACTGGCGTGCTCAGTTAAAAGGAGTGAGGAGCTGCCCTGCATGTAAGAAAGAGAAAAGAAAAATGCAAGAAAGAAAATGACAGAATTGACAGAAAGAGACAGAAAGGAAGATTAAATGTTTGATCAAAAGAGACAGAATGAGATCAAAGATGAAAGAAAAGATTGAAAGAGAAAGATTTTGAGAAAGATTAGGAACTAAATTAAGATTAAAGAAGCAGAATACTGATCTAGATCTCAGAGGAAAGTTTTATTCCACATTTTCAAGGTTCCGTGTAGTATTATTTTATTTAAATTGTTCTGTGTGAAGTTTGTCAAATCCTGCATTAGTTTTCTCATTTTTCTGGTTACTGAGGAGAAACCACCTTTTTCTTTAGCGCTCGCTTTCTCAGAGAATCAAATTCTCTAAAATAATTTTTTCCTTCACCTCAGAAGCTATTCTTATCCTAGTAAATGTTTTTTTTTCAGATTTTCTGACTTTTCACGCCGTTAAAGTGGACCTTTAATTTTCCTAATTTAAAGTGAACAGAGACTGTGTTTTTGGACTCCCTTTCCGGTCTCATACCCGCCTGACTGAGAAGTTTCTCCTTCAGTTTTTTTGGTCTATCCCACTACAAGAGACCTCAAATTCGGACTCGTTTCCAAGGACTTGTCACGCCACTCGGGGACAAACCATCCACTGCTGCCAGTGTCTGGAGAGCCCCCAGCTGAGTTTGCACTTCCATGGCTGTGAGGAAGCATCGCAGCAGCCGCTTCCTCCGATGTCCTAACTTCAAACTCGGCCGGTACCAACCCACTGAAAACATGGACCTACAGCTGTTTTGTAAGTGAAACTCCTTTCCTATCTGCTGGGTTAAAAACGTGATGTCCGAACAATTAAATTACAATTGAATATAACCAGTATTTCATGGTACAATTAGTCTCTCAACCACAGGATAAAGCTATAAACTGAAGGAAGACTCTCAGTCATTTTTAAGTAATTTCCCTTAATTTTTATAGATTAATTCAGAAATTCATTTTTAGATAATCAGCTTATGAATTTTCCCCATAAAATTGCGTTCTGTTTTGTTAGACATTTCAGCCTCATCTACCGTTGAAACATAAGTCTGGTTTCTCTTTGGTTCCACCAAGGTCTAACGCTAGATTTTATGTTCAGGAAAACAATAACAGTTGATGTGATATCGGACGCCTGTTATCATTTGAATCTGTTTATCCATCATTTGAATGCCATATTATGTAACCTGAATGAGTTTAATAAAAGGGTGAATGAGAGAAGTTGAAGCATTTCCCCTTCGCATATATATGCTTCTTAGAGCACGGCAGGAGAAGGACTCCCTTAAATTTTGAGACTGATCCATTAAGTAATTGAAGGTACAAAATTAATTAAAACTAAGTTTAATATAAGTGTCCGTTAGGACTGGTGCCCCTTTTTACGAGTGCTTATTTATTTTATTTAGCGAGTGCAGGAGTGACGGTTTAACTCCGCCCCCTTTCACACCCACTATTAAATAAAATAAATAATTCCTGTACCTTATTACAATATTTTATTAAATATTCCCTACACTTGAAAACGGTAAGAGATAATGGCTTACTGTCAATTAGAAAGATGTAGAATATGATCCAAAGTTTGAGATAGAAGTAAATTTGGCTGCAATTTCAGGTGGGCTAAGACCAGTCTCTCCAGGACCTTCATCACATGAGATGTGAGGGCAACTGGTCGGTAGTCATTCAGATCCGATGGAGATGACTTCTTGGGGACAGGAACCAGGCAGGATGTCTTCCACAGCACCAGTACTCTCTCCAGACTCAGGCTTAGGTTGTACAGGTGTTTCAGCACTGGAGCTAGTTGGTTGGCACAGGTCCTCAGGGTCCTTGCGGAGATGCCATCAGGGCCCGAAGCCTTCCGCTGACGGAGTCGCTCCAGCTGTTTCTCCACCTGATCTGTAGTCACCGTGAAGTGAGGGAGGGTCCTGGTGCCCCTGAGGAGGAGGAGGGGGGAGATGGAGAGAGGTTCTGCACGGGAGTGTGGGTGGGGAGGGGTGCGTGGGGGTCTGGTCGTGTTGCTCGGGTGACAGACTGTGAGTTGAACCTATTAAAAAACAGATTCGGTTCCTCAGCTCTCTCCTGGCTCCCAGATGGCTGCCTGACTCTCCCCTTGTACCCAGTGATTTGTTTCATTCCCTCCCACACATCTTTAGTGTTATTTTGCCTGAGTTTCTCTTCCAACTTCCTCCTATAATTGTCCTTGCACCTCCTCAGCATCTCTCTCAGCTCATGCTGCACTCTCCTCAGCTTCTCCTTGTCTCCAGCCCTAAAAGCTCTCTTCTTTTTGTTCAGAAGTGCTTTCAGGTCACTGGTGACCCATGGTCTGTTGTTGGAGAAGCAGTATACAGTCTGAGCTGGCATGGTCATGTCTTCACAGAATCTAATGTATTCTGTGATGCAGTCGGTCATATTGTCTATGTCCACCCCATGTGGTTCACAGAGTATGCTCCAGTCTGTCGTCTCAAAGCAGTCCTGCAGTGCATCAGCAGCCTCCTGTGTCCACCTCCTCACAGTCCGTGAATAAGCAGGCTGCCTTTGCACAAGGGGGACGTACTTGGGTGTTAACATGACCATGCAGTGATCTGATTTACCAATGGGGGTAGAGCTGTGGCACTATATGCATCCCTGACATTGGCATACAGTAGATCCAGTGTTTTGTTCTCTCTGGTGGGACAGTCAACAAACTGGTGAAAGTTTGGTAGTGTTTTTCCCACTGAGACATGGTTAAAATCACCCGTGATGGCCATGAATGCATCTGGGTGCTTCTCCAGTAATGTGGCCGCAGTGGAGCTGATGACATCACAGGCCACCGCTGCGTCAGCTGACGGAGGGACATAGACAATAATAATTAAAGCGCACTTCATTTCTCGTGGCATATAATAAGGTCTCATACTAACAGCCAACAGTTCAATGTCCGGGCTGCAGCACTTTTCCTTCACATAAATGTGTTCCGGATGACACCATCGCTCATTAACAAGAAGTGCCACTCCTCCTCCTCTCTTTTTCCTGCTGCTTTTCACGTCCCTGTTCCCCCTTATAGTCCTGAAGCCAGGTATCGCTACGTTTACATCTGTGAGTGTAACCACGTCTCCGTAAAACACATGAAACTACACTCACGATACTCCTTTTGCGTCCTGACCAGCGCTGTAAGCTCATCTGTTTTATTTCCCAGCGATCACACGTTCCTGGTGATGATCATTGGTACAGCTGGGTTATGCTTCTTCCTCCTTCTCCTCACCTTCGCTCCAGCCCTTCGCCCGCGGTGTCTCCTCTTCAGCTCATCTGGGATGAGGGGCTTCACTGCCGGCCGCAGCGCTCCAGGCGCCGGCCTCCTCAGCGCAATCAGCTGTTCACGTGTGTAAACAATGCGTCCGCCCCCACCTCTGTTGATCTCCATTGTCTGAGGAAGAGAAAAGATACGAAAACTAGAAAAAAAAGACTGGCTAAATAGAGAGAAAAGATATGTACAGTGGTGTGAAAAAGTGCTTGCCCACTTCCTGATTTCTCTTTTTTTTTGTATATTTGTCACACTTAAATGTTTCAGATCATCAAACAAATTTAAATATTTGACAAAGATAACACAAGTACAAGGATACAAGCGGCTGAAATGAGCTTTCTCCGTAGGATTGCTGGACTCACCCTCAGAGATAGGGTGAGGAGCTCAGTCATCCGGGAGAGGCTCAGAGTAGAACCGCTGCTCCTCCACATTGAAAGGAGTCAGTTGAGGTGGTATGGGCATCTGATTAGGATGCCTCCTGGACGCCTCCCACTTGAGGTGTTTCAGGCACGTCCCACTGGGAGGAGACCCCGGGGCAGACCCAGGACTCGGTGGAGAGACTATGTCTCCCAGCTAGTCTGGGAACGCCTTGGTATCCCCTCTGAAGAGCTGGAGCAGGTGGCTGGGGAGAGGGAAGTCTGGGCTTCTCTGCTTGAACTGCTGCCTCCGCGACCCGGACCTCCGGAAAAGCGGTAGAAGATGGATGGATGGATGGATAACACAAGTAAACACAAAATCCAATTTTTAAATGAATGTGGTTATTATTATGGGGAAAAAAAATCCAAACCTACATGACCCTGGTTAAAAAGTGATTGCCCCCTAAACCTAACTGGTTGGGCCACCCTTAGCAGCAACAACTGCAATCAAGCATTTGCGATAACTGACAATGAGTCTTTTCCAGCGCTGTGGAGAAATTTTGGCCCACTCATCTTTGCAGAATTGTTGTAATTCAGCCACATTGGAGGGTTTTCAAGCATGAACCACCTTTTTAAGGCCATGCCACATCATCTCAATTGGATTCAGGTCAGGACTTTGACTAGGCCACTGCAAAGTCTCATTTTGTTTTTCTTAAGCCATTCACAGGTGGACTTGCTGGTGTGTTTTGGATCATTGTCCTGCTGCAGAACCAAAGTGTGCTTCAGCTTGAGGTCATGAACAGATGGCCGGACATTCTCCTTCAGGATTTTTTGGTAGACAGCAGAATTCATGGTTTCATTTACCACAGCAAGTCTTCCAGGTCCTGAAGCAGCAAAACAGCCCCAGAACATCACACTACCACCACCACATTTTACTGATGGTATGATGTTCCTTTTCTGAAATGCTGTATTACTTTTACGCCAGATGAAATGTTACACACACCTTCCAAAAAGTTCTTTTGTCTCGTCAGTCCACAGAGTGTCACGGGCTGAGTCCGTTGTGCTGCTGGACTCAGTCTCGTGGCTCCTCTTTTTCTTGTTCATTTATTTATCTGTTGTATTTTTGGTATCCTTTTGAGTTTTCACTGCCTTTTATTTGTCTGCTGTTTCTGTTTGCTTTGGTTTTGTTTTGTTTCATTTGTAATCATTATCTAGTCTGTATTTGGTTTTGTTTACATTTCAGTCTCTGGGTTGACAGGCGGCATCTCCGGGTTAGTGTTGGCACCGCCTGTCAAGCTGTTGGCTGCCCCTCCCTCGCCTGTCATTACCGTCAGCCGCTCTCTCTCATTATTCCTATCAGCTGTTCCCAATTATTACTTGTTGTTTCCCTCTCCTGTTCAGGTCAGCACACACCTGTCTGTACTCATGTTATCATTATCACTCACTACTTAAGCTCAATTGTTCACTTTGTCCTCGCCGCTCCGTCAACTGTCTTCCTCCTGTTCAACCATGCCTCCATTGTTGTGCTGATTGTCCGTCCAGAGTGTAGCCTTACTCTGAGGTGTAACATCTACATTTTTCCTCTTGTTCTACTGTTGTCCACTGTAATGTTTGTCTCCCCTCCAGAGACGTTTTTCCACTCTGAGGCATTACACGTTATATTTGCTTGTCTGGCATTTTTGTATTGAGTTTGGAACTATTTAATCCTCTTTAGCGCTGAATGTTCCTCCAGAGCCGAGTTCCGCTCTGAGGCACTACACATTTATTTATCGTTTTGGCATCGTTTTGGCCACTACTTTGTATGTTCCTTATCTGAGGACTCCTCAGGACATTTTTTCCTGTTTGTCCTGATCTCTCATCTCCTCCCGAGCAGTCTGCTCAGGAGCGCATCATTCTGTAAGTTTTCCTGTTTTTTGCATTTTGGGTTTTGCACTTTTTGGACTGAGGTGGGATCGTCACTTCCTTGTGGTAACATATCGTCACTTCCTGTTTTGCTGTCTGCCTGTGTGGTTTGCTCTCCAGCCACTAGCTATGGCTACTAGCTCTCTTTCCTCTCCTCCTCTGGTGTGCTCTCTCTGTCAGATGTTTAGCTACACCTCTGCCTCTTTTAGTGATAACGGTGTAGCATCATCTCACTTTGGCTCAGCAACAATTATTCTTCTGCTTAAAGACATTTTGTTTCATCCAGGAGTAACACAAAGAAATGGATTTTCTTCCTCCAGGCCACAGCTGAAATCCCCCTTCTTTTGTTAAAACCAACCTAAGGAATGTCCCCAATGTCCGGCTTCACTTTTATTGCCCCCATAAAACCTACACAGACCCACAACTCAGCTAATTTCCTTAAACTCTGGACATGCTGGATTTAACCAGTGAACTTTAAAGTACATTATTACAAACTCAATTCTAAACCTTCATTCTTTTCAGAACTATGAAAATGCAGATGGACTCTGATGTTTTTGATGTGGAAAATCAATAATATGTGTGAAATGCATTAATCTGTGATTTTATATATATGCATGTTAATGTTTAAATGAATGTTTACTCCTGCATGTTGATTTAGAAGCACTGCTTATAATTTATACTAATCACTAAAGTTATCTTAGTTTAATACATAAAGGGAAATATTAACTCCCAGTATGTATCAAAGTTTTACCTCGATATCACATGTGACTCCAACAGCCAATCTCTGCATGACAACTCTTCATCCCAAAGAGCTCCAAACAATAGACTGTTTGTCATTGGATGGAAAGTTCATTGTGCCTCCCACGAAGGACTCTCATTGGCTGAGATCCCGGAAGCCCGCGGAACTTAAATAACAGAGGGACCCCTGCTTCTGCCTCTTTTGTCCTTTTTGCTCCGGACTCTCTTTTGCTCCAGATCTCTCTTCTCTGTCCGGCTCCCCTTTTCACTGATCGTCTATTGTCTACACACAGCAAGGAAGAACAAAGGACCGTCTGAACAAAGACTCGACCACGTGTCGCTTTTCTGAACACAGAGCAGATAACTCGTAATTCGTTTATGTAACTCTGTATTTTTAATGCCTTTTTCTTTTTCTCTTAAATACCTAGGAATTCCTATTTCTTTGAGCTCAATTCTTAATCGGAGTTAAACTCCAATTTTTATTCATCACTTTTTCTTTGTTAAACTTTCTGTAAAACCACCGTTTGTTTTAATTTTAATGTAAACTTTAATCTTGACTTTATTTTTATAATATTTTTCTTGACCAAGCACCCACCAGAAGCTACTATTTTTATCTAAAGTCCGAAGCCTTTTAATTTGAGATCGGATTGGATATCTTTTAATTATTATCGAAGACCTCTTGAGAAGACGCAGCTCCCACATCGCGCAGCTGAGGAATCAGCGCGCTTCTGCAGGATTTCAACCATCGAGATCCAACTTACGATCTCATGAATATCATTCATCGTCAAGACAATATTTGCGGGACAAATATTCTGGGTTTTGCCCCTGAACAACACTTCAAAACTTCATGAGGACGACGACAGAACCATCATCGACCGAGGATCACGTGAGCTGCAAAAACTTTAATTCCTCTGCTGAATTAAACTTTTGAGGTTCGGTAATAATTTGTATATCTAATCAGATGCAAATTAAGAAGCCCTTAACTTAACTCTTCTTTTCATTAAAATTCCATTTTTATTTTCTTAAGATTATTTTAGGACTTTTTCATATAATTAGTAAACTTTCTCCATAAATTTGCGTTGTTTCCATAATATGTTAACACAAACTGATAGAAATTGGTTTCTCAGTTAACCCTGGTTCCGAAAATATTAATATTGTTAATCTATCATTTACAAGATTGATTCTATGATTAATGAAATTACTGCAATGTCTGTTAATCATTTCGTTTAATAAATATTTAAAAATGAGAGAAGTTGTTGGGAATTTATTTCATTCTGAGTCTGTTCAAGCCCAGGTATCGAATTCACGGAAAATTTTTGAGACTGATTATTGATTAATTTATTGAGTGATCAAACAGGTATAAAGTGAAATTAAAGATCAAATTGCTTCTTAAAGATAGAAGCTGGTGCCCCTTACGAGTGTTATTAACTTTTCTGATGTATATGAAATGAGATTTGAGCTCAGATTCCAATACATCAATATAAATTAAATAATTCATACCTGATCACATTTATTATTTATTAATATTTCTAATTTACCCTACAGATTTATTGGTGCCCCGTGTGAGGCCTGGTTGAACTTGACATGACTCAGAATGAAAAAAAATTAATACATAAGCTGTGTGGGATTTTGGTCAATTTTAACTCACAAAGGTGCTTCATTGTCTGCAGCCAGTCTATTGTCTCCGTCTCTGTGTCACGAGGGGGAGGGGGTGAATTCGCCCCCCTGATTACTGCTGTGTGTGTGTGTCTGCTGACCAAGAGAAGGTGGGGGTGAAGAGACCCCACTGCACCCTAGTCAGTTTAGTTTTTTCAATGCATGCTTAAGCGTGACTACATGCTGAATAATTAAAATAGGCCTGGGAACAAAATAGCGAAGAAATCCTATTTGTTTTCCCCATTATTTCAACACCCCGCAGGTGAAGCAAACCCTTGGGGGATTTAATTGAATTAACCATTGTATAAACTTGTTGAATAAAGTTGAGGGAGACCAAAGTTTTCCCGCCTTTGGAAAGCAATGCGTGGTTTTATGGACTGAAGCTTGAGCTGCATCCACGTGGCACGTGCACGCTCAGTCGCTCACGCGACCGTCAAGCTGTGCATGAAAAAACTGCGCATGTGTAGATCGGCTCAGCGACGCCATCTTAAGTCTAGGTAAAAGTTCCCTGTAGCCGTCATTTTGAGTAGAGATCCTTGACTCCTTGTGAAGTCATTGGGTTTCCTCTTCTGGAAGTGCAGACGAAAACTGCCTCCATCTTGTGGTGAAATATAGGGACTGCAATTTTTATTTAAACTTCTAATCTTTAAAGACGATTTATAACCAAATTAAGTCTTCAAAGTAACTTCAAAGCAATTCATATTATTCGGAATAAACTAAATTTAACACTAATCCAAACTTTTATGCCAAGAATAAAAGTAAAAGGACCTGTTGGCTTCTGAAATTTTTTCTCAGTGGTGAAACCCCACTCACTATATAGATACCTATAGCAGGAGCATATACAAACACCCCTATTGTATTTAATCACTTATATAACCACATATTATAATCTTTTAAGCTAAAAGCAAACATATTTACACACTTTTAAGCAAAAAGTTGCAAACTTTGAAGCTATATGTGTGCTTATTTTGCTGTTTTAAATGTGATATGGTGTGATTCCCTTCCCACAGAAACCCAGTTTTAGCTTAAGGATTCTAATGCTGATGTTTACTCAAGAGTAGCATTAAAGTAGGATTAATCCTGTGCATTTTGACAAATTTACAGACTTAGTGAATATTTATAATTTTTCCTCTTTCTCAAATTTAGGAAACCACATCAAGCAATTAACACTTAAGAGAAGCTCTAGGTGTTATTTAAACTCATTGTGTCATTTCTGATTCATGTTTTCTCTACAGGAAAAGAAAAACACTTAACCAACCGGCATAATTTTCAAATTTTTCCCAGGATTTAAGAAAAAGTCAAAAAGGTGCAAACATTTTTTTTTTTTTTTGTTACTTATTTGTACCCGTAGGTAGACTTGGTTTGCAGTCTGGTGACAAGCCACCGGCCGCTGGTCGCTGCGTGCGCGAGTGCCCTAAACCTACATGTTTTTGGTATGCGGGAGGAAACCGGAGAAATCTCGGAGTAAACCCACGCAACACGGGGAGAACATGCAAACGCCACACAGCTCACTGTTGGTCAGGGGCTGGGATCGAACCCACGATCTCATGATCCCCGCGATCCCCCGGCCGAGGGTAAAACTGTGCTGCCACAGTGCTAAACCACTGCGCCACCGTGCAACCATTAACATTAATAAACATTGATTATTCTGTAAATAAGAAATTTATAGATAACAATTAAGACAGATCACTATTGGCTTCAATCCTAAGAAATCCTTGGACACCAAATATTCAAACAATTCACTTGTTTCTAATTTGTAAATATTTTAAACATTTAATGCTTCAAAGGAAAATAGGCTTTAACAAATAAAACCAAAGGAAAGCCTTAACTTTAAAAGAAAGTGGAAACTTGTAATCTTAAAACTTTAAAGCATTTAGCCTCTTCTCTTTTTGCATTTCTTTGTAAATAAAATCCTCACTTTCAAAGTGACATTCTGCAAAATTCCAAAGCTAGTTATTGATGACAAATTCCAATACTAGACTTTGAAAATCAAAGGAAAGAAGGCAATCCACACAATTGAAATTCCTGTTTTGTTTTGTGAAACAAATTCAATCCAATTTCAATTCAACTTTATTTATCAATACAGTTTCAACAAACAAATTAATTGAAGCATCACTACATTTCTAAATAATTTCAAAATTCTATTTCCCATCTTGCAAGCCTACAAGTTGAAACAAATTCTAAAGGAACTTTCAACTATCACAGTTGTAAAATAAAACACTCACGGTTAAACCTTGTTGAACAAATTTAAGAATAATCAACCAGTTGAATTTTTTTTTTTTTTTAAAAAAAGGCTAAATAACAACAACGGTCAAACATGACGAGTCATCAGACAACCGACCAATTTACCAAACTGGATGACCTTCAAACAACATTGGAAGCATGGACTTCTAATTTAATTTCTAGCTTCACAACACGGGTCAAGGAAACACAGCCCAAAGAACTGGAGCAACTCACTGAAGAACTTTTGAATGGACACACTGAAAAACCACCAGAAGGCAAGGACCTCACCAGTGTGTTAGGTAAGTTTGCGCTAACATTAGTCGCAAGATTAAAGGTAGCTGAGAACGAGCTAGCAAATCAACAAACAACGATCCTATCTCTCCAAGAAGAGAATGAAACACTGAAAGAAAATCTGGAACAATCTCAAGAGGAGAATGACAAAACTCAAAATCAACTGGATGAAGCGTTACAAGATTTGGACCGTGCAGAGTCAGAAAATAAACGGTTGATAGATAACGACGTGCTTCACCAAGACAACAATGAACTTGAAGATGCCCTTCAAGACACAAAGAAGGAACTCAGAAGAGTTGAAGGTCAACTTGAAAATGTGAAGAAAGACTACAAGGAATGTCAACTGCTCCTAAAGGAAAGACATGAACACCGGGACATCCACCGCGCTCCCTCGCCCAATTCCCGTTTCGAATACGGACGACCGCATGGACAGCGTGCGTGTGCCCCTTCAGACCGCGACCTTGACAAGATCACGCGAAATATCACCAAATTTGATCCAGGACCTACGGGTTCACCTGATGCCAAAGTCTATTTACAGGACATTGATTACTACCTGCGTGAGTATCCTGATGCTACGACTGACAATCGCATCTATCTGATCAAACTAACATCTAACAGGTCAGTATCAAAATTCATAGACAGACAACCAACAAACATCAAAGCAGACTACATGCTGCTCCGCGAAGCCATTGAAAAGGAGTTCTCTGACGACTGCCTACACGCAGGGCTAACCGCAGCCCTAGCCGTGAAGCAAGGACGCTCAGAGCCAACACAAGCCTACTACCAGAGACTCCTACTTGCATATTTTGGATCTCAAAATACACCAGGGATGGAAGAAGACCACAATTTCAAGACCCTCTTCATCCAAAACCTCCATCCTATTGTGAGTCATTCCCTGGGAGTTACAGCTAACCCAAGGTCAAACTCAATAAGTCAGCTGAGAGAGTTTGCACACTATGCGTTCCAAAAACAGCAACAAAGTCGCAACAAGCACGCTGAGCCTGCCACAGTGCTAGCTATTCGCGATGCATCTAACACCTTGGAGTTGGAAGGAGCCCCTCGCTCTACTCCACCTCTTACACCGCGAGTACATCAACAGCCGAAGCATTTTCCCAAGCGACCTCATCAAGGTCCAAACCACACTAGGTCCTCTGGATATCACTTTGGACCAACTTTGCGAAAACCTGACTACCGTCGTAGACCATATCCACGGGATAGGTCACGAGAACGCGATACGGACTACCATGATGACAGATACCGATACGAAGACACGCGTAACCGCGACAAATGGTCTCCATCCCATCACAGAAGCTCAGAAGCAGAGACCTATCACAAACCTTGGAAGGAAGAAGAAACTCCTACATTCACTAGAGAAGCTATTGAAATTGTCCAACACCTCCTAGCAGAGATTCAAAGCAACAAAGAGAATAAAACTGCCAACATTCTAGCTATATCAGCTGTGCCAACTCAAAACAAGCATTCCAAACGGAGGAAACGCAAGAAGAAAATCCCTCATGCAAATGAGGAAGGACTAAAGGACTCAACACAGTCCAGTGCTGTTATGGCAGCCCAACCACAGGTCACAGACCACTCCTCTAACAACGTGTCGCAACTCTGTGTCGAACCATCGGTTCCACAATTCCTATGCGACTTAAATGAGAGGGGGGTGGCACGGAAATTCTACCTTCCACTGACCCTTGAAGACATGGTGTGTCAGGACGCTGTTTTAGACACCGCTGCTGACATCACTCTCATGTCACACACCCTTTTTGACAAACTACGTGTAGCCGCTAACCGCGCTAACAAACATTTGAAACTGGAACCCTGTTCATTAGCTGTGCGACCATATGCGCTCACTAAAACAACCCTGTTGGGCGTATCACTACTAAACATGTCCATTGGACCCATGACCTTGACACATCCGGTCTACGTGTCCAAACTTGACGCCATTCCATTGCTTGTTGGCAAAGACCTACTGAACCGTTTTGAGCCACTGATTGATTTCAAGAACCTCAAACTATGGGCTCAAACGCAACACCCTCACCCATTTGACCCAACAAGAACAACTGAATCACAGTGCTTTGTTCTGAACACTTTAGACACCCCAAGTCTCACACAACTAGCACTGTTGGAACAACTGCAACCGAGTGAAAGCGACCGCCAAGACCAAGGTGAGTACTGTCCACAAGAAGTCAAAAGTCACCTTCAAATACAAGGTCAAGCCAAACACTCAAATGACCTTGAAAACTCAATGGCCGAGCAGAAAACCCCAAACGGCCCCCTTGAAACCCTTGATACCCATGATTCAATGGTGGTGTCACATTTTGATACCCACCCACCCGCCCATGAGGCCTGCATGGTCACAAAAGCCACACCAACCGGCTTTCTAGACCCTCTGAAACCTCAAGTTTTTGCGACAACAAACGCAACTTTTGCAAATGCAAGGCGCACAGTCACCCAACCTTGCAACCAAATGATCCATAAAACCGTCAAACACCGGTCGGATAAAACGGTACATGCACTGCCCGCGTCTAAACCCTATAACATACCAAAACTGAACCCACTTCATGCGACACAATCTTCTCTGCAGCTATGCAATGGCACTCCTGTTCATGCTTCCGATGAACCATCATCGCCACCGCTCAGAGTTCCTCGAAACCAGAGGGGGGTGATGACTGCCAATGCCTATAACATTCCAGCTGCAGAACACAAAAGCGTCAAAATGACATACAAAGCTCCCAAAGCTGTATTTCAAAACCATTTGGACCGATTCGCCAAACGACACAAAGCGTACAACGATCAAAAACTCTTGCATGACAAACTGCGAAGGGGGGACAAGATCTTCCACCCCACATTTGTACCGCAAACACCTGAAACCAATTTACAGGAAAGGAAAATCACTCCTAAATTCCTGCCCAAGTGGATGAATCCACACATTATCACCAACAAACTTTGGCCACTCAAGTGCCAAACCCAGGACCCCATTTTCAAATGGGCTCACCAAAATCAGAGTAACCTTTACCAAAACCCCATGGGACTTGTCGGGTACAACACTGTCAAAGTAAGTCCATAAATAAGATTAAAATCAAACCTACATCTGAGAAATAACCGTAGCTAACTACTAGCCTCAGGTACACTCAGTCAAATTTCTCCAATCAGTTAACTGCATCAAACTTCCAGAAAGAAAAGGGTATATTAAAACCACATTAGCCCTTAAACTAATTTCAAAGACCTCTGTAAAATCTAATAAACTTCAATCAACTTACTATTACCAAATAGCATACACAAGACATTCAACACCATTAGCTTGAGCTAATGATCTTAAAACTCCCATCAAAGGTGAGAAAAACAAGCACAAGGTTTAGAGTTCAATCTCTTAAGCTCTATTCTGTAATTTCCCAGTTTTGGGATCAATAAAGTACATCCATCTAAAAGAAATCATTCCACCTCTAAGAGGAATTTTCATTTGCCAACCAGGTATCTAAAGAAAGATCAACAAGAAGATTAAGATCCAAAACCACTCACTTTTATGTTTGCCAAGATGATGGCCCTCCTGTTTATCAGTTTAGCCATCTGCCTAGCAATCACACCCACTGTTACCCAGTCAGAATTGGGCCAAGCCAAAACGAAAGGTCAAAGATCCTCAGGTGGATTCTTGATAACAGCCTCATCGTTAGAGCCTCTAGTTAACCTTAGCATGCCCACTGTTAACTCGGTCAACACCGCTAAACCGAAACGCCAGGTTGTCGAACCACAAATGGTTACCAAAATCTTACAAGACACTGTGTTGGTTTTGAATGCTTGCGCCAAAGCTTCAGTCAAACTCAACAAGGTCTTGAACTCTTTGCTCTTTGTGTTAAAGGTTGACTATGCTCACACACAGCCAATGTCTATGTTACTCTCAGAAGTAGCTAGAAACATTAGCTTTTCAGTTAAAGCTTTAGCAATGAATATGCTCTCTCATCATATCCTTTTTGCAGTAAATCCAAATTTACTTCTCATTGCCATCCAAAGAATGATAACGACATCCTATGCCCACTCAGTTTTTCTGAACAAAAGCCTCAAACACCCTATGATTTGGACATCTGTGGAACCATGGTTTAGTCTAACTAAACAAATTCAATTTGAACCTCCTTGAGTCACCTCAATATTGATTAGTCTGAATCTACCTCAAAGACGAAAGAATTTATTTTTTGCTTTTGACTAAGATTTTTGGATACATGCTTGTGTATATACAAATAATCCTTTATACTTTATTTAGATTTTATGCACATTTAAACAGTTTTTGAAACCTTGAATAGATATTTTTCAGCAAACCCAAAACATTTATATCAAGTATGTCAAAACCCACATACTTCTAGTTCACTTTTTTTTTGTACCCAGAATTTTTAAGTCTTTACAGGCTTATACAGAACTTTAGTATATCCTAGACAATTATACAATGTTTATATTTGGTCATGCCAAAATTATTTTTGAAATTTCCAGAAGTTTTTCAGAAAACCAAATTTAAGGACCTACACTTTGGAATAGATACTGTTTACAAGCTTAAGACTTATCGACATCAGAACTTTAGTTCAGCATTTGGATCAAGCCTCGCCAAATTGGGATTTGATGCCTAGGATTGCTATCAACGCTGAATCAACGTCACCATTGATACCAGAGGGGGGACTGTAGCATCATCTCACTTTGGCTCAGCAACAATTATTCTTCTGCTTAAAGACATTTTGTTTCATCCAGGAGTAACACAAAGAAATGGATTTTCTTCCTCCAGGCCACAGCTGAAATCCCCCTTCTTTTGTTAAAACCAACCTAAGGAATGTCCCCAATGTCTGGCTTCACTTTTATTGCCCCCATAAAACCTACACAGACCCACAACTCAGCTAATTTCCTTAAACTCTGGACATGCTGGATTTAACCAGTGAACTTTAAAGTACATTATTACAAACTCAATTCTAAACCTTCATTCTTTTCAGAACTATGAAAATGCAGATGGACTCTGATGTTTTTGATGTGGAAAATCAATAATATGTGTGAAATGCATTAATCTGTGATTTTATATATATGCATGTTAATGTTTAAATGAATGTTTACTCCTGCATGTTGATTTAGAAGCACTGCTTATAATTTATACTAATCACTAAAGTTATCTTAGTTTAATACATAAAGGGAAATATTAACTTCCAGTATGTATCAAAGTTTTGCCTCGATATCACATGTGACTCCAACAGCCAATCTCTGCATGACAACTCTTCATCCCAAAGAGCTCCAAACAATAGACTGTTTGTCATTGGATGGAAAGTTCATTGTGCCTCCCACGAAGGACTCTCATTGGCTGAGATCCTGGAAGCCCGCGGAACTTAAATAACAGAGGGACCCCTGCTTCTGCCTCTTTTGTCCTTTTTGCTCCGGACTCTCTTTTGCTCCAGATCTCTCTTCTCTGTCCGGCTCCCCTTATCACTGATCGTCTATTGTCTACACACAGCAAGGAAGAACAAAGGACCGTCTGAACAAAGACTCGACCACGTGTTGCTTTTCTGAACGCAGAGCAGATAACTCGTAATTCGTTTATGTAACTCTGTATTTTTAATGCCTTTTTCTTTTTCTCTTAAATACCTAGGAATTCCTATTTCTTTGAGCTCAATTCTTAATCGGAGTTAAACTCCAATTTTTATTCATCACTTTTTCTTTGTTAAACTTTCTGTAAAACCACCGTTTGTTTTAATTTTAATGTAAACTTTAATCTTGACTTTATTTTTATAATATTTTTCTTGACCAAGCACCCACCAGAAGCTACTATTTTTATCTAAAGTCCGAAGCCTTTTAATTTGAGATCGGATTGGATATCTTTTAATTATTATCGAAGACCTCTTGAGAAGACGCAGCTCCCACATCGCGCAGCTGAGGAATCAGCGCGCTTCTGCAGGATTTCAACCATCGAGATCCAACTTACGATCTCATGAATATCATTCATCGTCAAGACAATATTTGCGGGACAAATATTCTGGGTTTTGCCCCTGAACAACACTTCAAAACTTCATGAGGACGACGACAGAACCATCATCGACCGAGGATCACGTGAGCTGCAAAAACTTTAATTCCTCTGCTGAATTAAACTTTTGAGGTTCGGTAATAATTTGTATATCTAATCAGATGCAAATTAAGAAGCCCTTAACATAACTCTTCTTTTCATTAAAATTCTGTTTTTATTTTCTTAAGATTAATTTAGGACTTTTTCATATAATTAGTAAACTTTCTCCATAAATTTGCGTTGTTTCCATAATATGTTAACACAAACTGATAGAAATTGGTTTCTCAGTTAACCCTGGTTCCGAAAATATTAATATTGTTAATCTATCATTTACAAGATTGAGTCTATGATTAGTGAAATTACTGCAATGTCTGTTAATCATTTCGTTTAATAAATATTTAAAAATGAGAGAAGTTGTTGGGAATTTATTTCATTCTGAGTCTGTTCAAGCCCAGGTATCGAATTCACGGAAAATTTTTGAGACTGATTATTGATTAATTTATTGAGTGATCAAACAGGTATAAAGTGAAATTAAAGATCAAATTGCTTCTTAAAGATAGAAGCTGGTGCCCCTTATGAGTGTTATTAACTTTTCTGATGTACACTACCGTTCAAAAGTTTGGGGTCACTTAGAAATTTCCTTATTTTTGAAAGAAAAGCACTGTTTTTTTCAATGAAGATAACTTTAAACTAATCAGAAATACACTCTAATATCTAATATACATTGCTAATGTGGTAAATGACTATTCTAGCTGCAAATGTCTGGTTTTTGGTGCAATATCTACATAGGTGTATAGAGGCCCATTTCCAGCAACTGTCACTCCAGTGTTCTAATGGTACAGTGTGTTTGCTCATTGCGTCATAAGGCTAATGGATGATTAGAAGACCCTTGTGCAATCATGTTAGCACAGCTGAAAACAGTTTAGCTGGTTAGAGAAGCTATAGAATTGGCCTTCCTTTGAGCAGGTTGAGTATCCGGAAAAATTATTATTTCAAATACAAATCATTATTTCTAACCTTGTCAATGTCTTGACTATATTTTCTATTCATTTTACAACTCATGGTGGTAAATAAGTGTGACTTTTCATGGAAAACACAAAATAATTGTCTGGGTGACCCCAAACTTTTGAACGGTAGTGTATACGAAATGAGATTTGAGCTCAGATTCCAATACATCAATATAAATTAAATAATTCATACCTGATCACATTTATTATTTATTAATATTTCTAATTTACCCTACAACGGTAAATGTAATAAATGTCTTTTTGAGGCGATCAAGGCGAGGTTGTCTGATTTGGAATCCCGGCTCTGCTGCATTGAAACACCGTCTGCGCCAGTTGGTCTTGACGGATGCCCATTAGCTGCAGCGGAGCTAGCTAGCATAGCTAACCCCGTTAGCGGTCCCCCGGCTCTCCTCAGCAGCGAGGAGACTGGGTGGGTGACGGTGAGAAGGAAGCCTAGTCACAAAGCCCCGGTACACCACCAACCTGTTCACATTTCTAATCGTTTTTCCCCGCTCAGCGACACACCCGCTGAGGAAAAAACTCTGATCATTGGCGACTCTGTAGTCAGAAACGTGAACCTAGAGACTCCAGCGGCCATAGTCAAATGCATTCCTGGGGCCAGAGCAGGCGACATCGAGTCAAATCTGAAAATGCTGGCTAAAAGTAACTGTAAATATTCCACAATTGTTATTCACGCCGGCATTAATGACATCCGTCTCCGGCAGTCGGAAGTCACGAAACTTAATCTAGAATCGGTGTGTGACTTTGCAAAAACGATGTCTGCCACTGTAGTATTCTCTGGGCCCCTCCCCAATCTGACCAGTGATGACATGTTTAGCCGCTCGTCATCCTTGAACCGCTGGCTGTCTGTGTGGTGTCCTAAAAATGACGTGGGCTACATTGACAATTGGAGCTCTTTTTGAGGAAAACCTGGTCTTATGAGACGAGACAGCATTCATCCCACTTTGGATGGTGCTTCTCATTTATCTAACAATCTGGCATCTTTTTTATCCAAATTTCCAAAACCCTGACTACTCAGAGTTGGGACCAGGAAGCAGAGTCACAGTCTTACACGCCTCTCTGCAGCTCCTCTTCATCCGCCACCCCTCAGCTTAGCCCCTGTCTTCCCCATCAGAGAATCGTTGTCTGCTCCCTCCAAAGTAAATAAAAATATAATGTATAAGCATCCCAAAGTGATAAAGCAAAATATTGGTAAAACTCAAATTAAACATAAAGCCTCTAAATTGAATGATTTGGCCTCTGTTCCTCCTCATAATTTAAAAATTAAATGTGGTTTATTAAATATTAGGTCTCTAACTCCCAAGTCTCTGTTAGTCCATGATCTGTTAATTGATCATCAGATTGATTTAATTTCCCTTACAGAGACTTGGTTAGGGCAAGAGGATTATGTTGGTTTAAATGAATCAACTCCCTCTGGTTATTTAAACTGTCAAAATCCCAGAAGTTCTGGTCATGGAGGAGGAGTAGCAACAATTTACCATTCCAAATTACTAGTTAATGTAAAGCAAAAAACATGTTATAATTCCTTTGAGGGCCTGGTCCTCAGTATTGGGCACTTTAGCAATTTTAGGTTAAACCCAATTTTATTTGCCATAGTTTATCGTCCCCCATCAACCTACTCAGAATTTTTATCCGAATTTGCTGATTTCTTAGCTGATTTAGTGCTGAAATCTGATAGAATAATTATAGTAGGGGACTTTAATATACATGTGGATGTAGATAGTGACTGCCTTAATGTGGCATTTAATTCAATATTAGACTCAATTGGGTTTTCTCAGAAAGTAGGAAATTCTACTCATTACCTCCACCATACATTGGACCTTGTTCTGACATATGGCATAGAAATAGAAAATCTTGTAGTGTCTCCTCATAACCCTGTACTGTCAGACCATTGTCTGTTAAGCTTTGATTTTACTATTTCTGACTATTTGGCTCCTAAAGAAAAATATTATTACAGTAGATGCCTCTCAGATGATGCTGTTACCAAATTTATGCAGATTGTTTCCTCTATGCCATGTGTCAACACAACGGAAATAAGCTATAGACAGCTTGCTCCTTCTGTAATTGATAACATGGTGGATAGTGTTTCAGCTTCTCTGCATCAGACTCTAGACTTGGTGGCCCCCTTAAAAAAGAAAAAGTCTAATCAGAGATTTCTAACTCCTTGGTTCAACACAGAAACTCGTAGCTTAAAACAGAAGACTCATCAATTAGAAAGAAAATGGCGCTCCACTAATTTAGATGAAATCTATTTAGCTTGGAGAAATCATCTTTTAATTTATAAAAAATCTCTTAGAAAAGCTAGAACGAGTTATTACTCTGCATTAATAGAAGAGAACAAGAATAATCCCAGGTTTCTTTTCAGTACTGTAGCCAGGTTGACAAAGAGTCAGGACTCTGTCAATCCTAGCATTCCCTTAGAGCTTACTAGTCAGGGCTTTATGAACTTTTTCAATAATAAAATTTCATCCATCAGAGATAAAATCAATCAGATTCTTTCCACAGTTAACTTAAATACTGTAACTACTACAACTCCTTCTATTGATGTCTGTCTTGATGAGTTTACTCCAATCGACCTTTGTGAGTTAGACAAAATAGTTTCCTCATCCAAACCTTCAACTTGTCTTTTAGACCCTATTCCTACCAGGTTATTTAAAGAAGTCTTCCCACTTATTGGTAGCTTTATTCTTCATATAATCAATTCTTCATTAACTTTAGGCCATGTACCGCAGGCTTTTAAAACGGCTATAATTAAACCCTTACTCAAAAAGCCAACGCTAGATCCAGGAGCTTTAGCTAACTATAGACCAATCTCTAATCTCCCTTTCATTTCAAAAATCTTAGAAAGAGTTGTTGCTACGCAATTATTTGACCACCTGCAGGGAAATGGTTTACTTGAAGAGTTTCAATCTGGGTTTAGAATCCATCATAGTACTGAAACAGCCTTAGCGAAGGTCACTAACGACCTCCTCATTGCATCTGATAATGGACTAGTTTCTGTACTTGTCCTTTTAGACCTTAGTGCAGCTTTTGATACTATCGATCATAATATTCTACTTGACAGATTAGAACACTATGTTGGACTTAATGGAACTTCGTTGCAGTGGTTTAGATCTTATTTATATGATAGGTTCCAGTTTGTTCATGTAAATAATGAGTTTTCTTTCAACTCAAAGCTTAGTCATGGAGTTCCACAGGGATCTGTGCTAGGCCCTACTCTTTTTAGTTTATATATGCTTCCGTTTGGCAACATTATTAGAAAGCACTGTATACATTTTCATTGTTATGCAGATGACACACAATTATACCTGTCAATGAAGCCAGATGATAGTAATCATTTAGCCAAGTTAGAAGCCTGTCTTAAGGAAATCAAAGCTTGGATGACTTGTAATTTCCTGCTATTAAATTCAGATAAGACTGAAGTCATTCTTGTTGGTCCAAAAAACCTTAGAAATTCCTTTCCAAATCAAACTTTCAGTTTGGATGCGGTTACTCTTTCTCTTAATAGTTCTGTGAGGAACCTTGGAGTTATTTTTGATCAGGATTTGTCCTTCAATTCACATATTAAATTTGTTTCTAAGACTGCCTTCTATCATTTGCGTAATATTGCCAAGATTAGGAGCATCTTGTCTCAGAGTGATGCTGAGAAACTGATCCACGCTTTTGTTAGCTCGAGATTAGATTATTGTAATTCTTTATTATCAGGCTGTCCTAAAACATCTTTAAAAAGTCTTCAGCTGATACAAAATGCTGCAGCAAGAGTTTTAACAGGTACTAGAAAGAGAGATCATATCTCTCCGGTTCTGGCCTCCCTTCATTGGCTTCCCATAGAGTTTAGAATTAAGTTTAAAATCCTTCTTCTTACTTACAAAGCTCTAAACAATCAGGCTCCTTTTTATTTAAAAGATCTGATACTACCGTATTATCCTAACAGAGCACTACGCTCCCAAAATGCAGGATTACTTGTAATACCTAGAATCTCCAAAAGTACAATGGCAGGCAGAGCCTTCAGTTATCAAGCTCCTCTCCTGTGGAATCAGCTGCCAATCTGGATTCGGGAGTCAGACTCGATCTCTGTTTTTAAGAATAGGGCTAAAGCCTACCTTTTTGATATAGCCTACATTTAGGGAGGGATCATGTGTTTCTGAACCCTCCCTTAGTTATGCTGCTAATAGGTTTAGTCAGCCGGGGGACCTCCAGTAATGCACTGGGCCTCACTCCTTTCCTCACTCTCAATGAAATATTTTTTTTGCTGGTCATTAACATTTGTTTGTTCTCTCCCATAGATTGAGTCCCCATTATGCTGTTTGCTCTCTACATGTCTGTTCTTTTCTTCTTCTCTATCCCCTCACCCCCCAGCCAGTCGCAGCAGATGACTGCCCCTCTCTGTGCCTGGTTCTGCTGGAGGTTTCTTCCTGTTAAAAGGGAGTTTTTCCTCTCCACCATCGCCAAGTGCTTGCTCACAGGGGATCGCCTGATTGCTGGGGTCTTTCTGCAACTGTGGGGGTTCCCCCTTCAGTTGATAGTGCTATGAGATGACTGTTGTTGTGAAATGGCGCTATATAAATAAAGTTGAATTGAATTGAATTGAATTGAATTTTTGTTTCTGGCACCTTTTGAACTGTTAGTCTTCTGTTAATTAAACACAAAACACCATTCAGCATTTGGATTTGTCTGTCTCTCTCTGCACCTCATAGAGGCACACATGACACAGAGTATTTTCCTAAAAGTCTTGGGGATCATCAAGATGTTTTCTAGCAAAACTGAGACAAACCTTTATGTTCTTTTTGCTCAGCAGTGGTTTTCGTCATGGAAATCTGCTATGCTGGCCAATTTTGCCCAGTCTCTTTCATATGATGGAGTCATGAACACTGACCTTAACTGAGGCAAGTGAGGCCTGCAGTTCTTTGAATGTTGTTGTGGGGTCTTTTGTGATCTCTTGGATCAGTAGTCGCTGCACTCTTGGGGTAATTTTGGCAACTCCTGGGAAGGTTCACCGCTGTTCCATGTTTTCGCCATTTGTGGATAATGGCTCTCAAAGTGGTCCGCTGGAGTCCTAAAGCTTTAGAAATGGTTTTATAACCTTTTCCAGACTGATATATCTCAATTACTTTGTTTCTCATTTATTCCTGAATTTCTTTGGATCGCAGCATGGTGTCTAACTTTTGAGGATCTTTTGGTCTACTTTACTTTGTCAGGCAGGTCCTATTTAAGTGCTTTCTTGACTGAGAACAGATGTGGCAGTAATCAGGCCTGGGTGTGGCTAGATAAATTGAACTCACACAGGGCCATGTAGGCTTGGATTTTTTTTCTTTTTATCCTTAATAACAAACTCCTTCATTTAAAAACAGCATTTTGTGATTACTTGTGTTATTCTCTTCCTCCATGACCAGAACTTCTGGGTTTTTGACAGTTTAAATAACCAGAGGGTGTTGATTCATTTAAACTATCATAATCCTCTTGCCCTAACCAAATCTCTGTAAGGGATAGTAAATTGATCTGATGATCAATTAGCAGATCATAGACTAACAGAGACTTGGGAGTTAGAGACCTAGGAGCAGATTTGCTAACGTGCTGTGCCATCACAAAACCCTGTTTTGGCATTTAAAAAATACTGTTGAGATTTACTAAAGGACACAGGGCAAAATTAGCATTGGATGTATTTGTGGGAGTTGTCATGTCAAAGTGCAAATTTGAGGGAGGAGAGTATTTAAATGACTGGCGCAAGGTGATGTACTAAGGTTTCCGGCTGTCAGTCTCCTGCTAAATGTACCAGGATTTAATGCCCCCAAAAAGCTCGTCTTAACCCTTTTATTGTCCTGCTTTCATAAGACATCAACGTCACCTGCTGTCCTAGGTGCAGTTTGGTGTCTGTCACGTGATGCATCCAAAAAACACAGAAAACGCAGTTGTACCAAGCATTTCACATCACAAGATGTCAGACATGTATAGTGTACTGCTCTTCACTGGAGGAGTGGAGGACTTTACCTAAATGAACCATCTCGAAACATCACTTCCGGGAACACGAAGAAGAGAATGTAAACAAAGGCTCCATCGCAACATATATTTCCACACCTAAATTTTCTCAACTATGATTCTAAAAAGAGACTATTTAGCTTATGAAGGGAAATATTTACCTTCTGTGACAGCAGAAGATGGCCTGGAGCATGTACACTTTCGTTTTCCATTGACGGAGCTGCACGTAACGAGAGAGAACAAAAGCGCTGGTTCGGAGGCGTTACATAACCGAAATTGAGGTAGAATACATCAAAGGATAAATGTGAGTTTCTGGATGTAGGAGAGAAAGTGAAAATGACTGGCAGAAGATGAGAAAAGGACCGAGAATGAGGAAATGGACGCACAAAGACACATGGTGAGCGGTAGGTCTGATGTATTTATTTGTGTACATTCTACTGATTTTCTAGTTCACATACTTTGAAGATAAGATAACAAAAAAAACAAAACAAAGAGGGCTCCTCTGTCCGGGTGTGTCTACCCAGAGCAGCCACCTCAGGGGATGGAAAGGGAAAGCACACCAGAGAAAAATCACCCGCAGCAGTGGAGCCTGGTGAGGAGATCTCAGGAGCCAGACAAGTATTCTCAAGAACTGTAAGTGCAAAAACAGAACTGAGTATTTTCCTGGACTCAAGCTCCATCGCCGTCCAGGACTCCAACGACTCTGCTGTGGCGACCCCTGCATCAGGCATGGGGTTGGATACAACCCGCAGACCTCCAGGTGCGGCAACCAATGCAGGTGGCTCTTCTGGCATTGCGGCTGGAACTGGAGGTCGTCTCACTGCTAGAGTTAAGTCCCGTGCAGCTGAAACCCGGGGACATTGCGTTGTCGGCATAGATTTCAGGTCACGAGGAGTGCTCTTCTCCCGTCTGGAACATGGCTGCGGGGCTGGAGCAGGGCTCTTAAGGACTGCAGGCTCCTCCATCGCCCGGCGGCTCCACTCCAGGACCGGCGGGCACCCAGGGAAAACAGGAGGAGAGACGGCAGTAGCAGGTGAGGTCATGGTGTCAGCAGCAGGCAGTGAGGACTCAGTGAGCTGCAGTTGCTGAACCTCACCACCAGGAATCAGCCAAGATAACTCATTTTCAGGTAAAGGAGAATGTAAAAACACTTGCCTGCATTCCCGGGGCACGATGGTTGCTGCTGCTGTAAGCCCAGAGTCATTCCTCCCAGTGGCTGCAGTGGGTGTGGGCCTTCCTGAAGAAGATGGAGGAGCCGGCCCTGCAGACACATCTCTGGCCGAGTCAGCTGCTGTAGCGGGGGAGTCCCTCCTCCTTTTCCGGCGTGAAGCAGCTGGGTGGCGGTGAGAGGCTGGGCATGTTTGATTCCGGGGACGTAACGTCGGCTCAGGAACAGACGGGGATGACATCCTACCAGCCCGCAGGCATGTGTCGCAGGTTGGTCACTGAAATGAGGAGAGTTATAAGCTTCGGGCAGCTCCAATTCAATTCAATTCAATTCAATTCAACTTTATTTATATAGCGCCATTTCACAACAACAGTCATCTCATAGCACTATCAACTGTAGGGAGGACCCCCACAGTTGCAGAAAGACCCCAGCAATCAGGCGATCCCCTGTGAGCAAGCACTTGGCGACGGTGGAGAGGAAAAACTCCCTTTTAACAGGAAGAAACCTCCAGCAGAACCAGGCTCAGGGAGGGGCAGTCATCTGCTGCGACTGGCTGGGGGGTGAGGGGATAGAGAAGAAGAAAAGAACAGACATGTAGAGAGCAAACAGCACGATGGGGACTCAATCTATGGGAGAGAACAAACAAATGTTAATGACCAGCAAAAAAAAAAAAATATTTCATAGAGAGTGAGGAAAGGAGTGAGGCCCAGTGCATTACTGGAGGTCCCCCGGCTGACTAAACCTATTAGCAGCATAACTAAGGGAGGGTTCAGAAAACACATGATCCCTCCCTAATTGTAGGCTATATCAAAAAGGTAGGTTTTAGCCCTATTCTTAAAAACAGAGATCGAGTCTGACTCCCGAATCCAGATTGGCAGCTGATTCCACAGGAGAGGAGCTTGATAACTGAAGGCTCTGCCTCCCATTGTACTTTTGGAGATTCTAGGTATTACAAGTAAACCTGCATTTTGGGAGCGTAGTGCTCTGTTAGGATGATACGGTAGTATCAGATCTTTTAAATAAAAAGGAGCCTGATTGTTTAGAGCTTTGTAAGTAAGAAGAAGGATTTTAAACTTAATTCTAAACTCTATGGGAAGCCAATGAAGGGAGGCCAGAACCGGAGAGATATGATCTCTCTTTCTAGTACCTGTTAAAACTCTTGCTGCAGCATTTTGGATCAGCTGAAGACTTTTTAAAGATGTTTTAGGACAACCTGATAATAAAGAATTACAATAATCTAATCTCGAGCTAACAAAAGCGTGGATCAGCTTCTCAGCATCACTCTGAGACAAGATGCTCCTAATCTTGGCAATATTACGCAAATGATAGAAGGCAGTCTTAGAAACAAATTTAATATGTGAATTGAAGGACAAATCCTGATCAAAAATAACTCCAAGGTTCCTCACAGAGCTATTAAGAGAAAGAGTAACTGCATCCAAACTGAAAGTTTGATTTGGAAAGGAATTTCTAAGGTTTTTTGGACCAACAAGAATGACTTCAGTCTTATCTGAATTTAATAGCAGGAAATTACAAGTCATCCAAACTTTGATTTCCTTAAGACAGGCTTCTAACTTGGCTAATTGATTAGTATCATCTGGCTTCATTGACAGGTATAATTGTGTGTCATCTGCATAACAGTGAAAATGTATACAGTGCTTTCTAATAATGTTGCCTAATGGAAGCATATATAAACTAAAAAGAGTAGGGCCAAGCACAGATCCCTGTGGAACTCCATGACGGGGAAATGCCTCAATGAGCTGAGTCGCCCCATCCTAGCATTGCAGCACCTCCTTGGGAGTGTGGCAGGAGTGAGCGTCCGCAACAATGTCCTCCAACAGCTCAGCTGCCCAACACTCCCCCTCATCCAGTCCGAAACTCCTGTAGTCCGTACGGCCAGTCATGCCAACAGTGGACTAAAAATGGGAGAACAGAAAAAAGGGAAAAACAAAACAGCAGAAACGCACAGTGGCTGGTGTCCGCCCTGGTCATGTCCTTCTGTCATGAATGGCCCTTTTCAAGGGCTATTGAAGGACACCAAACACACACTGTGGTTTCTGCACATTTATTAACATAAAAACAGACAAGAACATTAACATACAAAAACTAAAGCATGGAGTGCGTGGTGCTAACAAACAAGTACACAATAACAAAAGCTGGAGGAGAGTGGGGCTCGACGTCCAGGGTGGACATGAAGCTGGGAACACCGAGCAAGGGGCAGAATCCAGCCGGTGCTCTCCTGAAGGCTGCGGGGGCTCACGGCTGGAAATAAGGGAAACACACACCTGGACAGAGCTCTCCTACTCTCCTCAACAGCGACCCCAAACACACTCAGGATGAACAGCTCTGCTCCTGGGGATGGGGTAACGTGGAAGGAGGACACGACAAACCCCAGAGGTTTGCTGTACCGTTATATGCAATACATAATTAGACACAGGTGTGGATCCATGAGTAACAGAATGAATAGCCTCCAAATAGCTTGACAGCCGGAAGCTGCACAGCGCTGTCAAAATAAAACACAACCGGAAACCATAAAGATACAAACACAACAGAACCCAAAATGTACATAATAATACTACAGATGCAAAATGGCAAACATAAAAACAGGAACAAAATACAACAGACATGAAAACAAGGAACAAGCGGACAGAAAAACACTAAACTAGACTCGAAACTGGGCACCTCCCACCGCCCGTGCCCCAGGATCATAACACCAGCACTGGGGAGCTACAGTTCATTGAGAGAACCATGAATGCCAACATGCACTGTGACATACTGAAGCATAGCCTGATCCCCTCCCTTTTCCAAAATGCAGCAGCTTGGCTTTTAACCCGGACGAAGAAAAGGGAACACATTTCCCCAGTTTTATTGTCCCTTCGTTGGTTGCCAGTTGTTTTTAGATTTCATTTTAAGATTTTAATTTTGACTTTTAAAGCTCTTAATGGCCAAGCCCCTTCATACATCTCAGCCTCTTGAATCTTTATGCTATAACACGATCACTAAGATCCTCAGACCAGAGACTCCTGGTGGTCCCTCGGACCAAGTTCAGAACCCGTGGAGATCGATCTTTCCAGGCCACTGCACCACGGCTTTGGAATGCTCTTCCCCTGTCCTTGCACTGCCTTGAGTCCGTTGACTCTTTTAAGAAGGAGTTAAAAACTCATTTGTTTAGACAGGCTTTGAGCTCTCATTGAATGGTTTTTATTTCTTTACTGTTTTCTCTTTTTATCCCTATTAATATGTCTATTGTATCTTATTTCTATTGATTTTAATATCTGGGTATTTGTCAATTTTAACCCCTTGAACTCTGGTCAATTTCCCTAAAAACGCCTAAAAATAACATACCCAAAGTAAATCAAAAGCTGTTCTTCAACCCTTTGCAGCATCTTCATGGGGCTGGTCTCATTTAAAAGAGAACACTTTGAATTTTTTGGCAAAACAGTCATAATCTCTCTAAGTGGTCCTGCCACTGAGTAACAGTCATCTAAACATACTGAACTTGAAGAAAATAAAGTTCACCTGGGTGTTTTTTTAGATACAAATGCTTGCAAATAACACACAGCTGTCAGATACTGGCTGGAAAATGCAACAGAAATGTAGAACCAAGTATTATCAAGCTGAGGTCAAAATTTTGTAACTATACCACAAAAAATGAATATATTACACAGCCTTTTTCTCAGGTTGTTCCCAGGCGTTTTTGAACTGTGCCAAGTTTGGAAAAACGTCTATAACTTTTGAATGCTTCAACATAGAAGCTTCATCTTGGACTCTAATGAAAGGTGACACTCAGGGTTGTGTGTGTGTGTGGGTGGGTGGGTTGTTTGTTCATTCATGAATGAATGAATGAACAAACAAGCCCCCCACACACAAAGGAACATGCCACGTAAAAAATGTGTGGCCTTTTTTTACAAGAAAAAATAACCTATAGTGCAATAAAAATTATGCTAAAATATCTGCAATGTAGAGGATAACAACTCCCCCCTCCCTGCTACAGAGGAGCTGGGCGCACAAAAAAACTTGTGGCAATGACGAACCGTTGTAATTACTGATCGGTCAAAAGTCATTTTTATTACTATTTTCATTGATAAAGAATAATTTAGCTTATAACACTTACCTGTCCACAACAGCAGTGTCGTTGGCGAACATCTGTTCCTCATTGTCAGATGAACATGAAGCTGGTCCAGTTGTTACGGACTCGTGGTTCTGGTCACCCGACCCGGTCAAACCATCTCCGCTTCCATGATTACGGTTTTTGCAAACCATTTTTCAAAACAAACAAGAACAGTAGTAATAAAAAAAGACTGGCTAACGGCTGAGAGTGGCTAACGCTACCGTTACACACAGGTCTCAATGTGTGTCACCCAGCGGCTTAGACAAAAAAGATTTTAAGCACGGATGCACGCATTTCAATCGTTGAACTTCTCTGCTTCAATTGGCTCGTTGTATTCGCGGTCGTTGGTAGGCAGGTCCTTCTTGCTAGGTTTTCAGTCATTGGTTCTTCAAGGTTTCAGAAACCCAATTCAAGGCTCTTATTAGTTGAATGAGAGGTCAATCAAATCTAAACCAATCAAACACTCCTCTGGCTTTCTGTTTGAGGCTGTGTCTGTACTGGAAGAACGGAAATGCAGCTTTTTTTTTCTTCGGTGTGCACTGAGACGCACTATGACGCAGAGACGTGACCACCCGCGGAATCCCGGAGTTCAACAGGTTTTAACTTGCTGTGAAGCACTTTGTGATATATATTTGTGCTGAGTTTTACAATGAATTCAAGAGTCTTCTTTCCATCTGTGATAAATGTAATGAATGTATTGTATTCGGTGATTTTAACATTAATTGGATGGATAAAAGTACCAAAGGCAAATTGAAATCAGCTACGGGGAAATGTAGATATGTACAATTGATTGATAAACCCACCCGTATCACAAGGACATCTGAAACTCTTATTGACTTGATTTTCACTAATAGGCCAGAGAGAGTCATAAAAACATATAATTTGATTACTGGACTTTCAGATCACAACATGACGCTGGTTGTAAGAAAGCTATCAAAACAACGCCTTGTCCACCATATTAAAAATGAAAATCAATCTAGGTTCACAACAGGTATTTCTAAATCAAACATGGCTCACTTTGAACAGGACTTAATGAATGCAAATTGGGAGAATGTAACCAAAGTGTCGAACTTAAAGAGTAGTGTCAGTAATTTTATGTCAACCTTAAGCAACTTACTTAGTAAATACACAAGAACCTGGAAAAGCAGACCTAAGAAATGCTCCCTCCCATGGTTTAATAAGGACATTCTTCAGCTTATAAAAAAGAGAGATCTTGCTCTCAAAAGGTCTCTGGTCACTAAAACCAACACTGACCATTTCATTTTCACTAGTCTAAGGAGCAAAGTGGTGTCTGAGCTTCGGAAAGCTAAGACTAATTACTTCCTTAGACTAATTGAGGAGGCCAATGGGAGCAGTTCTAAACTCTGGCAACACATTAATAGATAAACAAATTTGAGTAAACAAAAGCATTCAAAAATAAGTAGTCTCAAGGTAGATGATAACCTCATTGATAGTAATGAGTCCATGGCCAATGTCTTCAACTGTTTTTTCACTGAATCCGTTCATAAATTGGCAAGTTATTTTAGACCACCTGAGTTATCCTCTAAGGAACATGTTAATGTTCACAACAGTTTTCGCATTAAAGACGTATCCAGTGATGCAGTTAAAGAGATTATTGGGAAAATGAATAACTCTATGGCAAAGGATGTTGATAACTTAAATGCTGCCTTAATTAAGAAACACCAGAATAGTCTGTTGGAGCCTATTAGTCATTTAGTTAACTTGTCAATAAGGACAAATACCTTTCCAGAGAATTGGAAGACAGCAGTAATTACCCCGGTCTATAAGTCGGGAGACAAGGACTTAGCAAGCAACTACAGGCCGATTGCCATATTGCCCGTAGTCTCAAAAATTTTGGAGAAGATTATTGCTGATCAATTTAGAGTCCAACCAATTACTTTATTCACAGCAATTTGGGTTTAGACCTAAGTATTCCACAGAAACAGCTAACTGTTATTTTATTGAGAAGGTCAAGGCTTTATTGGTTAAGGGGCATGTTGTGGGGACCGTGTTTCTGGATCTAAAAAAGGCCTTTGACACGGTAAACCACACTGTCCTATTGTCAAAGTTAAAAGACCTCAAGATTTCAACTGAGGCAATACAGTGGTTTAGGTCATACCTGGAGGGGAGAGAACAATGTGTCAAGGTCAATGGGGAGAAATCTGGGCTGCTCACAAATAACATGGGAGTACCACAAGGATCTATACTAGGGCCATTGTTGTTCACACTATACATCAACATCTTGCCCGATAGTTGCTCAGGTGCCAGCTGCCAGATGTATGCTGATGACACCGTAATCTATCTGTCTGCCAAAACGGCTAGTATGGCAGCTGAGCACCTGACCCAGGTTTTACAGAACATCTCTAAATGGCTTGTGTTGTCGCATTTAACCTTGAATGTTAAAAAAAAGCTGTTGCTATGTGTATCTCTATTAGAAACAGGCCCATGAATGATGTTTTTGATGTTAAAATTGGAAATGAGGTGCTTACTGAAGTGAATGAGGTCAAGTATTTAGGGATCATTCTAGACAGGAACCTGCGATTCGACAAGCAGGTGCATTACATTTGTAAGAAGGTCAAACCCAATTTAAATTGCTTCCGTCTCATTCGAAGGGATTTGTCATTCAGAACTGCTCATACATATATGCATGTGATGATTCTTTCACATCTGTCATACTGTATCACATCTTGGTCATAAACATCTCAAATTACACTAAAACCCATAACTGCAATATCGTCGGCCTCCGTCAGTCTATGATGACCATGGAAGAGAATCCTAAACGTCTACTCTGCTGAAACAGCACCGCCTGTGGCTGAACAGGCGGATGCGCACCGGTGTTCTACCTTCCAGCGTTGGGCGTTGGTAGGATTCAAGCCTGGGCAGGAAAATATGGAGGACAAGATGTTACCCATGCAGCATGTCCCCCCCTCTCCACGTCACTGATGAATCCAAAGGAACAGCAGGGCTGCTATAGTTTGGCACCAGCGCTGTTGCAGGAGCTGCCAGAATGATGTTGAGCACAACAGAGAACTGCCTTAGGGGCTCCGACTCCGGATTTTTCCTCAGGGTTGACTCCCGAGGCCTTTCCCGTGACCGGGTGTGCTGCAAGGCAGCGGAGGTTTGAAATCAGGGTTTACCTTCCTCTAGATGGGCTACCTTCCCAGGTTGACGAGCCACCATCTACCCGAAGCATCTGGTTTTAAGGCGCCAGAGATCCGCCCTCGCCCCTTCTCCTATTAGTAAAAGCAGTTCCGCCGGGCTTAGAGACTAAACCACACGGGCAGGCTAGAAGTTGAACTTAGTTGTCAGAGGCTTTTCGAGACGCAAGCCGTAAGGAGCATTTTATGAGCACTAGGAGCGTAATCCCAGTGCCGCTCCTGGCTATGACAACCTTGGAACCAACTGCAATATATAAACAGGCTATAAAAATCTTGGACCGCAAACCAATGTGGTGGCATCACTGTGGTATTTTAGTCAAGTACAATCTTCTTACTTTTGAAAATTTTATTATCTTCTGTAATAGACTGGTTTTTAAATGTCTATACAATCTTGTTTCACCTCCTTTCTCTGGTTTGGTGGCTAGATGCTTGAGCTCTAGCAGAGCATGCACACAAGCTTCCATCAACGGTGACTGCATTGTCACCATGTCTAGAACTTCATTTGGTCAGTCTGCTTTCTCCATAAAAGGGGCAAACTTATGGAACTCTCTGCCAACTCACTTAAAATTGGAGACAAATGCCAACCTCTTCAACAGAGGCGCTAAAGATTGGCTAAAATCCCACCAGCAATGTGTGCATGTCTAGTCTGAATTGTGTTTGTTGTGATCATGGATCTCTTGCTCTATTTATAATTTGTAATGTATTTGTAATTTTAATTAACTTGTACATTTTGTTTGTACAGCCTAATTTATGACCTATATAAGCCACCTATGGACTGGTGTTGAGAATTAGCACTTGTGCTATATACACCTATGCAAAACATCTGGTCTCTCCTTGTGATTGTACTAATGTAATTTGTTATGTCCATATTAAATAAAATAAAATAAAGAAAGAAAGAAAGAAAGAAAGAAAGAAAAGTGCTATACAAATAAACTTTGCTTGCTTGCTTGCTTGTCTGCTGGGGCAGCAGCATCACGGCAGCCGACAGGAAGAGACTGAACAGGCTCATCAAAAAAGCTAGCTCTGTTCTGGAGCGACGCCTTGACCCAGTGGAGGAGATAAGAGAGAGGAGGATGGTGGCTAAGCTGTCATCTCTGCTGGAGTCCGAGTCCCACCCCATGCAGGACACGCTGAATACACTGAGGAGCTCATTTAGCGGTAGGCTGTGTCATCTTAGGTGCATGACAGAGAAGTTCCGCAGGTCCTTCCTACCTAGATCTGTCAGACTTTATAACCTAACCAGGGCTGCTTGTAGAGGTCGTATTGAATGTATTAAACGTAACAACTTTGCACAATAGAAATTGTCCCCTCCAATACACAACTAGGACAATAACAATTATTATTGAGTGTGGCAACAACACTGTTGATTCAAATGTGAAATATACTGTCTGGGTACATATTCATATCTTGCAGGGTAATTTAACAAATCGTAATGCTGTTTATTCCATCTAACTGCAATTCTCCTGCACTGTGTATATATATCTGTATACATATGTGTATTCATTTACTGCTTTGGGTATCCAGTCCTTATTATCTTATTAACTATTGCTCTGAGTGCTGCTATCCCTTTGCTGCTGTAATCCTGGAATTTCCCCATTGTGGGACTAATAAAGGCTTATCTTATCTTATCTTATCTTAATGCTGATTAGTTATTAATTAATTAATGCCCATTACAGCAAGCACAAAATACAAGCAAAGCAGGAAGTTAGCATTGATGGTTAGCTAGGTAGCTAACTAGCTAGCTTGTTGTCTGCATACAGGAGACAACACCTTGTTTGTTCAAGTGAGCTTGCCACCAATGGGATACCGTAAATAATGTGAAAGAAGCTTAAAATCACAAACACTCTCCATCTTCCCTGTGAGCAACCATCAGTTCGGAGACCTCCTGGTATTTGATTTCGGATTGTTTCACTGGCGGTGACGAGACTGAAAAGTTCATAGGCTGAAAAGTTCACACTGGTCAAATTTGACCAAATGTGGTTTATTTCTCAACTACAGGCATCCAAGCGCTGCAACACCGATGGAAGAAGTGTGTGCGCTGATGGGGAAACTGTTGAAAAATAATCACATTTGGTCAAATTTGACCAGATGTTGACGTGTTCAATACTTATTTTCCCTGCTGTATGTATATACTGTATGTGAGTGAGAATGATGGTTTCTCTTCATTACCAGCACATACAGCGGGGGAAATAAAGCTGGATTCATGCTGCACCTCCGATGTCCGCGTACATGTAACCAGAAACCTCATGTGACAAAATTTACGTCATCGTCTCCAGTCCACTAGTGTCCGCAGTGCTCGACCGCGGACGACAGCGTACAACCCAAATTTTGTGACCGTACCGCTTGCTCACAACCTGTTTTGCGCATGCGCAAGACTGGACGTCCCATTCACGAGGTGGTGATATCAACACAACATACAAAGACAAAGCAGACGAAGAAGACAACGAAAAGGCGGAAGACGAGAATAAACATGCATGAATCCTTTTGCAGCAGCAGCAGCTTGAGTGGAGAGCAGCACTGGAAAATGGTAATTCCTCCTTTTCCTTGAAATGAAACCATCGTTGTTGCTACAAAAAAATGTGCATCACTCGTGTGTTTATAGCCGGTGAACAAACTGGCATGTTAGCGCATTTGCACTATCCATAGGGCTGGGGCAAAACTACAAATAACAGTTGTGTGCATGCATCAACCGCTTGGCTGGATAGGTGAAAAAAGTGAGCATGAACAACGCCGCGCGCGTGCTGGCCTCATCCAAAGCGCACGTGGACCAATGCGGCTCAGAGGGGAAATGCAGCATGAATAAGGCTTAAGTATTGAATAGGTCAACATTTTTCTCATTTAACGTATTTCTGATGGAGCCACTGACCTGAAATTTTCACCAGATATCAGTAGCAACCCAAGTAATCCATACATACAAAGAAATCAAGGCAACTGTGTTCACAAAACTAGTCTGTTAAATGGCATTCACTTATATAGCGCTTTTTCTCATCCCTAGATGACCAAAGAACTTTACAGATCCTAGTACCCATTCACACGCACATTCACACACTAATGGCGGTGGAGCTGCCATACACAGGCGCTGGCCTGACCCACCAGGAGCAACTGGGGGTTTAGTGTCTTGCTCAAGGACACTTTGATATGCAGACTGCAGACAAAGCAGAAATCGCACCCCTGACCCTCCAGTCAGTAGTCGGCCATACTACACCTGCACCACAGCTACCCACAGTTAACACTGGCAAAAGCTAATAAATAACTTAAATTTGGAAGGAAAAATAATATATCAAGAAAGAATGTAGGGCGGCGTGGTGGAGGAGTGGTTAGCACTGCGGTAACACAGCAACTCACCCTTGGCCGGGGGATCCTGGGTTTGATCCCAGCCCCCGACCAACAGTGATCTGTGTGGAGTTTGCATGTTCTTCCCGTGTCTGTGTGGGTTTACTCTGGGATTTCTCCGGTTTCCTCCCACATGCCAAAAACATGCAAGTTAGGTTAATTGGCATCAAAACTGGGGATTCTAAATTGTCCTTAGGTATGACTGTGAGAGTGAATGGTTGTCTGTCTCTCTGTGTTGGCCCTGCGATGGACTGGCGATCTGTCCAGGGTGTACCCTGCCTCTTGCCCAAAGATGCTGGGATAGGCTCCAGCCCCCTCGCGACCCGAAAAGGATTAAGCGGAAGAAGATGAATGAATGAAGAATGTATTACTTAGGAGACAATATTAATTGAATTTTATTTTATTTTATGAGAGCATCTGGCTTTCACAGTGTCAAGAAAAATTCTGGCCTTTGGACAAAGTAGTTGATGACCTCTGCCCTAAAGGTTTATTGAATGTTGTTAAAGGAAAGGTGAAGTAACATAGTATTAAACAGGCCCATTCCCAGCTTTTTTGGAATATGTTGCAGGCATCATATTCAAGATGAGTGAATATTTGAAAAAAACAAAAAACAAAACAAATCAAACAAAAAGTTTATCAATTTGAACATTAAATATCTTGTGTTTGTAGTGTATTCAATTTGGTTGAAAAGCATTTGCAAATTATTCTATTTTTTTAATTTACATTTTACACAAAGTCCAAGCCTCAAGCCTCATTGGAATCGGGGTTTGTTAGTACAAATATATAAAGCACTATTCCATCCACACTGGTGAAGGAGAAATATTGACCATTAGAAAAGGTTGTTGATGTTTTAATTTGAAATGAAATGCAAACATTATCATCTGTGTTGGCAGTTAAATCAGTCCTAGGACCTGTAAGGTTGTTACCATTAATTTGGCTGTAGTTCCTTGGTGTTTACTTTATGACCATTAGGTTGCCCTAGCTTGAGCAATTAATTTTAAATTTTCAAAATAATTAAGAGTTATTATGTGCAACCTGTTGTGCTGTTATTGGGACATATTATTGTGTGACACGGGTGGTGACTCCACCTTTCCGCTTCCACTGCCACCCGGGGTATAAGAGGGCAGTGAGGAAGAGGGGCGGTCTCTTTGGCCTCCTCTCAGCCTGACGACAGCGCCTGTGTAGTGAGCGTGAGTCACTTAATAAAGTCGTGTCCAGTTCAACGTTTGGTCTCTTCCTTGGCTCCTTTTACCGATATAACATTTGGCGACAAGGGTAAAAAGTATGGATGTGGGGGTTACTTCAATTTGTCCATTTTTGGAGCTTCCCAGTGAGCCACCCATCCCTTGGGCGAGGTGGTTCGCTGCTTTTCAAAATTATTTAGTGGTACTGGACCTTGGAAGACTGGAGAAATTGCGGGCACGGGCACTGTTGGTTCACAATTTAGGAATGGAAGGACAACGTATCCTTAGTACCTTAGGCGAGGGTGATAGCTTTGAAGAAATGGTTGAGCTAATGGCATGACATTTTCGCGCCCCAGAAAACGTCATTGTCCGGAGGATCCAGTTCCGGTAGTGCCGCCAGTGGACTGGCGAGTCAGTGCAGCGATATGTAGCAGATCTAAGTTGGCTGGCCAAGGACTATCAGTTTGGAGTGTTGGAGGAAGAAATGGTCAGCGACCAGTTGGTGGAACATACTGTTTGCCCGGCGACAAGGTCGAAGCTCCTCACACACTTGGGCGAGCTGACGTTAGCCATGTCCATCGAGTTAGCTCAGCAGTTTGAGGCAGCAGACATGCTATCACAGGAGCTCGGTGAGAGAGCGGCACACCGCATTTTGTACCACAGTTGATGGCGCAAGCAGTGGACCTGGACAGCGACAATGGATGAAGAATGCGCTAATGCTGTAAAGATGAGGTCTGCCCCGGGATTGCCCAGGTGTTTGGGTTGTGGGTCTGCAAAGCACCATTATAAGGCTAGAGAGTGTCCAGCAAGAGGAAGACGTTGCGGCACGTGCGGACTCTTGCATCATTTCGCCAAGGCATGTTACAGGTTTGAGTGAGGGGATCCGAGACACAAGGACGCTTTGCCTCCCATGGTTATTCGTAGTGTTTCCCCGAGTACCAACAACTGTTCTTACTGTATGGTGTAACTGGATGGGGTAATAGTGCCGTTGCTGATCGACACAAGAGCGGTGAGATCCGTCTTGAATTGGGCAACCGTGAAGAGTTTCTTCCCACAGTATCGGGTTGGAGAAAAGTGGTCGGGCTGTGGTTTGTGGGTCCGGCCGGTTCCGCGAACGATGGATGGAGCTGTGTGGGACGAACCTTTGCCTAGTAATCTGGACAATGAGCAGGACCAATTCCACCCAGGGCCATTGTGGGAGGGTCCTGGTGCCAGCGCCCTAGTAACCCTAGTTGAGGGAGCTGGGTGGCGTGGTGGGACGCCTGTGACGTTGGGTATCACCAAGTGGAGGGCCCATTCTACTCCTGGAATTCGGTTGGAAGGAACTGGCAAACAGGGAGTCACAGCGGTGATGCTGCCAGTGAAAATGAAAGAGAGTGGGGCAGGACCAGCTGGCACGGTGAAACGACGTTCCAAAAAGAAACACTGGAAGCCGAGTAGGGCCCCTCTGAGGGTTGTGGACGTGGCCCAACCCAGAGAGGTGGCCCGGTCAAGAGGTGTTCGGGGAAAATGCCGATGAGAAGATGACCAGGGGCGGCTGCAGGTGGTGGCTGTTGGGAAGGATGGCTACCTCCAGCTAGTTGATGGCTTGTGGAGGCATCCCAATGAGCTGCGGTGTGCCAAAGAGTAGAAGGAGGTGTTTGGGCTTCAATGTAGGTCATTCCCGGGAGCAAAGAAAAGAAGGTGCACTGGAGGGGAACCGTCTGATGGTTTTCCGGGGGGTGGTTCCTCTACTGGGGCAGACTGATGGTTGGGCAATATATGTAATGTATGGTGATGGAATGGGGAATAACTGGGTTGTATATTAGTTCTGTTAATGGTATTGTTTTATGTTTTATACTATTTATTTTAAGAACACGGCAGTTTTCTGTTTAATGTATTGTGTTTTAGTGTAGATGGCAGAATAATCTGTCTAGCCGTGGGGGGTGAAACGGTAGTCCACCTGTTCCCCCCTAGCTTTAGTTGTTTTGAGTGAATGTTATAGGCCTTTGAATATTTCTGTTTAGTTTTTAGCGTGTGATTCGGGTTCCAAATTGGAGGGGTCTTGATTGTATGTATGTGTTTTGGACCTTTTTTTTGGGGGGGGGGGCAGTATTGTGTTGTTATTGGAACATATTATTATGTGACACGGGTGGTGGCTCCACCTTTCCGGTTCTGCTGCCACCCGGGGTATAAGAGAGCTGTGAGGAAGAGGTGTGGTCTCTCTGGCCGACTTCTCAGCCTGACGGCAGCACCTGTGTAGTGAGAGTGAGTCACTTAATAAAATCGTGTCCAGTTCAACGTTCGGTCTCTTCCTTGGCTCCTTTTACCGACATAACACAACCACTAATGTTAGCTGGCTGAGCAGTGATAAAAACATTACTGTTTACTGATTAGCTTCATGTTAATCATCTTGCTGTTGTTATTGGGATCAATCTTTCCTATTGTTAGTCTTGGCCTGCTTCTGTAGAGCACCTCTGTCCACCAAAAACTCAGGGAATCTGTGTAAACTATATGATTTCAGACAGGGATATGCATCATACAATAAAGACTTACTGTATGCATTTTGCATTGCTTTTATTTTTCATAGTTGAAGAACTGCACACTTTCTTTCACGTTTCCTTAGCATTTTTGTCAAATGTGGCATTAAGTAAAGAGGAAAATATTTTGCCGGATTGGTCTACAATCGTAGATATTAAAGCATACACACATTCTCCTATTTCAGCAGCATATCAATGCTAGGCTAACAGCAGCTTTAGTAGTATCAACCTCGCTGAAAAAATATTTAAGTAATTTACTTACAAGTTGTGTGTGTGAGGGCTCAACAGTGTGGAGGCTGCAGCATTGCTAAGAAGTAAGTTCACAGTGAAACCCAAACTTTGTATTAGATGCTAAGTTCGGATGCTAACAGGCTAGGATCCCTGGGTCCGTGGCGGCTTCAAATATGGGGGCAGGGGCGCAAATTAATAAAAAATAGAAAGCACAAACTGAATGAGATTTGTTAAAAATATATGTTAACTTTATTTCTTACTTAGGTAATATCTATATCACTTTAATACCTATCCACGTTATTCCTGGGGGTGCCGCTGTAGGAACAATTATGGGCGGAGCTTCCGGTTTTGGTTGACGTAGTGTTAAATCTGTCAATAAGAGTGGAGTAGCAAGGGCATTTAAAATAGAGTTTTTAAAAGTTTTTCAAATTAATTTTAATGTATAGTCCACATACATGTTTTGCACTCAAGTGGCTGCTAGTTTCAGCTCTTCCAGTTTTTGTATTTTTTGAATCTTTTGGTGTAGTTCTGGTACTTGTTGCCGGTGTTCATGGTTGTGCCAGACTGGATAAATGGAGGCTTCTCACCACACGGTGACAGACGACATCCAAGAATGGTGTTGTGGCATACGTCTGCTCTAAGGTAAATTTGATTATGTCCAACATATTTTAACAAAATGCAGCCGACTTTATAGCAGTGGAGACGTGCTGGTCGGAATGCGCACCGCGTCAGTACAGGCAACGAGAAGTCATAAATCATGACTCTTTCTTTGTTTGGTAGCGACAAAGTCCCAGGAAAACCCCCATGAGTGCCTGGTATCATTGGAAAACTTAGAAATCATACTTTCTAAAAATACTTATGTTTTTGTAGAAAAGATAACTCCCAACCGATCAAACACGAGTTTTCAACCGAGCCAAAATATAAACAAATCGTCTTTTTTCCGGGTCAGTTTTCACGCACTTCCTACAAATTAAATATTATTTTGAAGATCTTTCAGTACAGAATATGGAAATAACGTTACATCAGTTTTGAAAATGTCCTCAAAGGGACTCATTTTGCCAGCACGGGTCATTTGTTTACAGCGTTAGCTTCTTAGCAGCGGCATTAACTAATGGAGCTACTGTCTACGAGGCCACTTTATAAGGCCATCTTCCCATCCCTCGATAGTTGTAGGAAGTGGTATGATTATATTACTGTTTTGAGGTGCAAGAGGCCGTGTTCCTGCATTTCTGATGCCGAAGTCATTGTTTTTTTTTTAACAAGGAAAAGTGTCCCATTTCAGTGACAACCATATGTTCTAAACTAGTACTGGAAGTTGCTACCATAATTCACGCAAGGCATCATGGGGCCTAGGAATAAGGTAGATGCACTCATGGACATATTTAATACCCCACAGATTACAAATTATCAAACTTTGTTTTAGATGCTAAGTTCGGATGCTAACAGGCTAGGATCCCTGGGTCCGCGGAAAACAGTGAAGGCAGAACCAAAGATAAAGTGGGGCAAGTTACAGAAGGAAGAAGGTTGCACAGAGTTCAGGAAAGAGTTGATACAGGCTCTGGGTGGTAGGGAAGAATTACCAAATGACTTGGAAAGTACAGCAAAATTACTGAGGGAAATGGGTACAAAGGTATGTGGTGTATCCGGTGGACAGAGAAAGGATGACGAGGAGACTTGGTGGTGGAATGAGGAGGTACAGGAAAGTATTCAAAGCGAGAGGTTAGCAAAGGAAAAGTGGGATACTCAGGGAGATAAAGAAAGTAGACAGGGATATATAGAATCAAAGCATATGGCAAAGAGAGAGGTGGCAAAGGAAAAGGTATATAGTGAGTTGTGTGAGAGGCTAAACACTAAGGAAGGAGAACGGTACTTGTATCGATTGGCTAGACAGCGAGATCGAGTTGAAAAAGATGTGCAACAGGTTAGGCTGATTAAAGACAGAAATGGTAATTACTAACAAATGACCAGAGTGTGTTGTGAAGGTGGAAGGAGTACTTTGAAGAGCTGATGAATAAAGAAAATGACAGAGACAGGAGGATGGATGAAGGAAAGATGGTGAACAAGGAATTCCCGAGGATAAGCAAGGCAGAAGTGAGGGCAGCTTTGAAAAGGATGAAGGATGGAAAGGCGGTTGGTCCAGATGACATACCTGTGGAGGTGTGGAGATGTTTAGGAGAGATGGCAGGGGATTTTTTTAACAAGATTGTTTAACACAATCTTGGAGAGTGAGAGGATGCCCGAGGAGTGGAGAAGAAGTGTTTTGGTACCAATTTTCAAGACCAAAGGTGATGCTCAGAGCTGTAGTAACTACAGAGGCATAAAGTTGATCAGCCACACTATAAAGATATGGGAAAGAGTTGTTAAAGACAAGTTAAGCAGAGAGGTGACAATTAATGAGCAGCAGTACGATTTCATGCCAAGAAGGAGTACTACAGATGCAATGTTTGCTCTAAGAGTGCTGATGGAGAAGTATAGAGAAGGTCAAAAGGAGTTGCACTGTGTCTTTGTGGATCTAGAGAAGGCAGATGGTAGGGTGCCAAGAGAGAAAGTGTGGTACTGTATGAGAAAGTCAGGAGTGGCAGAGAACTATGTGAGGGTGGTGCAGGACATGTATGAGGACAGTGAGATGGTGGTGAGGTGCACTGTAGGAGTGATGGATGGATTCAAGGTGGGGATGGAATTACATCAGGGATCAGCTCTGAGCCCCTTCTTGTTTGCCATGGTGATGGACAGGCTGACAGATAAGGTCAGGCAGGAGTCTTCATGGACCATTTTGTTTGCAGATGATATTAGGGACTGTAGTGAGAGTAGGGAGCAGGTGGAAGAGAACCTTTAGAGTTGGAGGTATGCTCTGGAGAGAAGAGGAATGAAAGTCAGTAGAAGCATGACAGAATACATGAGTGTAAATGAGAGGGAGGCAGGTGTAATGGTGAAGATGGAAGGAGTCGAGATGGTAAAAGTAGATGAGTTTAAATACCTGGGGTAAACCATCCAAAGCAATGGAAAATGCACAAAAGAGGTGAAAAAGAGAGTGCAGGCTGTTATATTGTGAAAATGACATGAGACGGAGAGCTTCTTGAGGGACATCCAACTGCACTTTATTAGACATAACACTCAACTATATACAGAGTGGGCAGTGCCCGCGTGACATCACCCTGTGGGTGGGCACGGCATCCCAGACACCCAAATCTCATACATAACACAGGCAGGGTGGAGTGGGTGGAGACGAGTGTCAGGGGTGATTTGTGACAGAAAGGTATCATCAAAAGTGAAAGGGAGAATTTATAAGACCGTAGTGAGACTTGCTATGATGTATGGTTTGGAGACAGTGGCGCTGACAAAAAGACAGGAGGTGGAGCAGAGTTGAAGATGGTAAGATTTTCACTGGGAGTGACTAGGAGGGACAAGATTAGAAATGAGTATATCAGAGGAACAGCTCAGGTTGAAGGGTTTGGAGACAAAGTAAGAGAGACAAGGCTGAGATGGTTTTGACATGTGCAGAGGAGGGATAGTGGATATACTGGACAAAGGATGTTGAAGATGGAGCTGCCAGGCAGGAGGAAAACAGGAAGACCACAGAGAAGATTCACGGATGTAGAGAAGGAAGACATGGAGAGGGTTGGTGTTACAGAGGAAGATGAGGGTGTTGTGTCCATAATGCTGAGAATGACGAGTGAGACTAAACTCGGTTAACAGGGTTTATTCAGGATAACATTAACTATATACAAAAGGCTTATGGCACTTGCCTGCATGCCAGGTGGCTCCACGACAAAAGAGGCAGAGCCTCCTCTGCCCACTTCCTTTATACCCCAAGTAGCGTCACTACCGGAAACCGGCAGTCAGCCACCCCAGTCCACCTACGTCCAACCCGGCCACCATCTTACTAATACCAGCCTGTTTCTATACATAACAGAAGGGATAGGGTAAGATGAGGCAGATGATCCACTGTTGAGACCCCTAAAGGAAGCAGACAGAAGAAGAAGAAGAAGATTACAAATTATCAGCTCACACAGAGATATCATGGTCTTGATCATTAATTATGTAAAGGTCAATGACAAAAATAAAAATGGGCAGCTTCCATTGAAAAATGATTATCTCTTCAAAATATTTTTTTTTGCAAAAATCAGAAAAAAGCTTTTCTTTCCACAAATAAGTTATTAAAACTTTATTTAAATGAATAAATCTTTGCAAAAAATTTAAAAGGCCATTCACCTTGTCAGCAAATGAGCCCAGACCATCCCCTCTGTTAAACTGCCCCCTCCATCCCCACAAAGACTGCAAGGATAGTTTATACAGGGCAACGTAGTACAGGTACATCTCAATAAATTAAATGTCATTGAAAAGTTGGTTTATTTCAGTAATTCAATTTATAAAATCAAACTCCTATATTATATAGATTCATTACACACAGAGTGATATAGTTCAAGTGTTTATTTCTTTTAATATCAATGGTTATGGCTTATAGTTCCTGAAAACCCCAAATTCAGTTTCTCAAAAAGTTAGAATATTACATAAAATTAATTTTAAAAAATGGATTTTTAATAGAAATGTTGGCCAACTGAAAAATTTGTCCATGTACACACTCAATACTTGGTCAGGGCTCCTTTTGCATGAATTACTGTATCAACGTGGCATGTCATGGAGGTGATCAGCCTGTGGTACTGCTGAGGTGTTATGGAGGCCCAGGTTGCTTTGATAGTGGCCTTCAGCTCATCTGCATTGTTGGATCTGGTGTCTTTCATCTTTCTCTTGACAATACTCCATAGATTCTCCATGAGATTTACATCAGGAGAGTTTGATGGCCAGTCAAGCAGTGATACCATGACCATTAAAGCAGGTTTTGGTACTTTTGGCAGTGTGGGTAGGTGCGAGGTCCTGCTGGAAAATGAAATCAGCATCTCCATAAAACTTGTCGGCAGAGGGAAGCATGAAGTGCTCTAAAGTCTTCTGGTAAAATTTTTTGAGAAACTGAATTTGGGGTTTTCATTAGCTGTAAGCCATAATCATGAAAATTAAAAGAAATAAACATTTGAAATACAATATATGAGTTAATATATCATTGTGTGAATTGAATTACTGAATTTTTTTTTTTGATTTGATTTTTTTTGTACTTTATTGATCCCCAGAGGGGAAATTCAGTGCATCCACCTGGATGGATGAAGCCAGTGACATGCTGTTAGGGGAGGCAGGTGAGGCTGAAAATCAGTCAGAGGCTGTGCAGTACCAATGCCCCAACGAGAGGGGGCGTGCTTGAGCACCATGAGCACAGGGTTGTTTTTTTTTTAAATAAAGGAAGATAAGGACGTTTTTTAAACAAAGTCGGTGATTTTTGTCCAGAAAGATAGGCAAATTTACTTCATTTACAAGTAAAGGTAAGATCATGCATGCATAGTAGTTGTAAATACTACTAATAATTTGGAATAATGAGAGTTAATTGTGGAGTTGCAACACAGAGAGAAAGATGCAGCTCTGAGCCACTATAATTTCCATTATTCTTTGACGAAAAACAAAGTATAACAAATTTTGTCCTCAGAAACAGTTGCTTGTAAAATATCTTGTTATACTTGTGTAACTGAGGGTCTTTGCATGCTGTCTATAGTCAAGGAGTTATAAAATGAAAACATGGACTTTATTACTGCCTTTTCTGTGTATTCCATTAAGAGGTAATTCAATAAAGTACCTTACACTGGTTTTGTTAAAATTATTTATAAAATCTGATTTGTAAATCTGGCCCTGAAAGCATCTTAGCCTCACAGGAAATGAAACTCGCCGCACGTCACTGGATGAAGCAGCCACGGTACGGCGCAATCCCTTCACCTTTCACACACACATTCACACACAGGGCCACTTTAGAGTCTCCAATTAACCTAACCTGCATATTTTTGGCCTGTGGGAGGAAACCAGAGAAATCCCGGAGTAAACCCACGCAGACACAGGGAGAACATGCAAACTCCACACAGATCACTGTTGGTCAGGGACTGGGATCGAACCTGGGATCCCATGGCCAAGGGTGAGTTGCTGTGCTGCCACAGTGCTAACCACTCCTCCACTGCACCACCCAAATAAATCAACTTTTTGATAACATTCTAATTTACTGAGAAGCACCAATCAGTGAGATGATAGTGTGATGTTGTCTTTTATTGTGAAGTGTGGTGTAGTGGCGGCCACTTCCTCTTCCGCCATTGCACTGCCCTATAAATACCAGGGGGCATCCAGTTTAGGGCCTCTTGGACGATGCCCCTGCCTGGTGGCTGTTCTGTGTCCAGTATTATCAATAATGTTGAGTTCGCACATTCACCTGGCCTCATCATTGTATCAGGTATTTACAGACATAACATTTTGGCGACGAGGACAAACTATGGAGGCGTGTTTTGCACCTCTTCGCCCCTTCTTGGAGCTTCCAGGCAAGCCACCTGTGCCTTGACGAAGATGGTTTGCAGCCTTCCAGAACTACATCATTGCGCTCGACCTGGGTGAGCTAGATAAGCTAAAAGCATGTGCGCTCCTGGTACATAATTTAGGGATTGAGGGCCAGCGTATCCTACACACACTTGGGGCTGCGGACTCACTGGGGGATGTAGTCAAACTGTTGGCGAGCCATTTTCACATCCCGGATAACGTGATTGTCCGGAGGATTAAGTTCCGGCAGCGACACCAGCGGGTGAGTGAGCCAGTCCACCAGTTCGTCGCCGACCTGAGGCAGCTGGCTAGCGAGTGTGGTTTTGTACCATTGGGAAATGGTATGTGACCAGCTGGCGGAGCACATGAACATCACTGCTTTACAAGCTAGGCTACTCACTGCGCAATGTGACTTAATGTTAGTTAGGGCTGTCGAGCTAGTGCTCCAGATAGAGACAGTGGACAAGCTAACCTTGGAGCTAAATTGGTGCCAGTCACAATGGCAGTCGGATCCTTCCACCGCAGCATTAGTAGTGGACCCGGATAGTGAGGATAGCGTGGATGATGACATAATAAAAGCCAATGCTAACAGCCAAAGGTCTGCCCCGGGAAAACTCCTGTGAATGGGTTGCGGGTCAGCAAAGCACCAATATAAGGCTAGGGATTGCCCAGCTAGAGGGAAGCGTTGTGGTAAGTGTGGACGCTTGAACCATTATGCCAGAGTGTGCCATGTGTCTGAGCTGGAGAGCCCACAGAGGAAATCACTCCACCTGCCCCCGACAACTATCCACATGGTGTCCCTGAGTACCAACGGGCACACGTTCTGTGCAGTGGAGCTGGATGGTGTGGAGGTCCCGCTACTGCTCGACACGGGAGTGGAGTGATCGATACTGAATTGGGCCACGGTGAAGAAGGTTTTCCCCTATCACAGGATAAATGGTAACCCAGCACCGCTTTATGGTTATGGAGGTCGCAGGCTGTACACGGTTGGAACGTTGGAGTTAACGGGTCGGTACAAGTCAGCGACGGTGGCTGACTTCACATTCCACATGACGGCCCGAGGTGACAACATCATGGACAGTGACCTGTTTTTTGGACTGGGTTTTAGGACCTCTTGGCTGATGCCCCTGCCTGGTGGCTGTTCTGCATCCAGTATTCAGAATCAGAATCAGAATCAGAATCAGGTTTATTGCCATTGTTCATGTAGTACACAAACTAGGAATTTGTCTCGGTGCAATGCTGCAACATTAAACATGATAAAATAAAAGAAATAAACTATACATGCAATAAAGTGTAGAATAAGAGTGAGTGATACTGGTCAGCAGTTAAAATATATTAGCGAGCAGCAGATACTGTGGAGAACCATATAGTGCAGTCGGTAATGCAGGAAGAAAACAGTGATGATTGACATGAGTCTGGTTGAGCTGCTGTACATAGTGCACGAGAGTCAATAAGTCACTTAGTGTTCAGCAGTCTGATGGCAGAGGGGAAGAAGCTGTTCATGTGACGGGAGGTTTTAGTCTGGATGGACCGAAGTCTTCTACCTGAGGGGAGGGGGGCAAACAGTACGTGACCAGGGTGTGAGGGATCGGCTATGATCCGGCCAGCACGCCTCCGGGTCCTGGAGATGTACAGATCCTGGAGAGATGGGAGCTTGCAGCCGATCACCTTCTCAGCAGTGCACACGACGCACTGCAGCCTTAGTCTGTCCCTGGCAGTGGCTCCTGCGTACCACACGGTTATGGAGGTGGTGAGGATGGACTCGATGATGGCTGTGTAGAACTGCACTAACATCTTGGTGGGTAGCTTGAGCTTCCTCAGCTGCCGCAGGAAGAACATCCTCTGCTGGGCTTTTTGATGAGTGAGCTGATGGTCGGCTCCCACTTGAGGTCCCTGGTGATGGTAGTGCCTAGGAAGTGGAAGGAATCAGCAGTGGTGATGGGAGAGCCTGTGAGGGTGAGGGGGGGCAGAGGGGTTGTGACTTTCCTGAAGTCCACAATCATCTCCACCGTCTTCAGAGCGTTCAGCTGCAGGTTGTTGTTGTTGCACCAGGACGCCAGCTGGGCCACCTCTCTCCTGTAGGCGGACTCGTCGCCGTTGGAGATGAGCCCGATGAGGGTGGTGTCGTCCGCAAACTTGATCAACTTGACAGACTGGTGGCTGGAGGTGCAGGAGTTGGTATAAAGGGAGAAGAGTAGGGGGGAAAGTACACAGCTCTGGGGTGATCCGGTGCTAATGCTAGTAGAGTCTGAGACAGTCTTTCCCAGCCGCACATGCTGCCTCCGGTCCGTCAGGAAGTCGGTGATCCACCTGCAGAGGGAGTCAGGCACGTTGAGCAGGGACAGCTTGTCCCGGAGCAGGGCGGGGCGGATGGTGTTGAATGCGGAGCTGAAGTCCACAAACAGGATCCTGGCGTAGGTTCCCGGGGAGTCCAGGTGCTGCAGGATGGAGTGGAGGGCCAGGTTGACTGCGTCGTCTACAGACCTGTTGGCTCGGTAGGCAAACTGCAGCGGGTCCAGGAGAGGGGTGGTGATGGACTTGAGGTGGGGCAGGACCAGGCGCTCAAAGGACTTCATGACTACAGAGGTGAGCGCTACAGGTCTGTAGTCATTAAGTCCAGTGATCCGTGGCTTCTTGGGGACAGGGATGATGGTGGAGGATTTGAGGCAGGTCGGCACGTGGCATAGCTTAAGGGAGGAGTTAAAAATGTCTGTGAAGACAGGAGCCAGCTGTTTTGCACAGTCTCTCAGGGTGGAGGGAGACACGCCGTCCGGACCGGGGGCCTTACGCGGGTTCAGTCTGGAGAACTGTTTGAGCACGTCCTGCTCACTGATGATAAGGGCAGGGGGGGAGGAGGGGGGGTGCCTTTGATGAAGTAGGGATTGTGGAGGCTGTGGAGCTGGAGAAAGGGGGGGGGTTGGACACAGATGACGAGGTGTCAAAACGGGCATAGTGTTGGGACAGTCTTTGACAAAGGGCTTTGTCATCCTGACCTTTAGGAGCCTGAGGCCGATAGTTGGTGATCTGCCTCAGTCCTCTCCACACAGAAGCCGAATCATTAGCAGTGAACTGCTGCTGGAGTCTCTCAGAATACACGGATTTAGCTCTCTTCAGCTCTCTATTAAACCGATATTTAACCTCCCTGTAGCAGTCCCTGTCTCCACTTTTCAGCGCTGCTTCCTTCTCCTTCCTGATCTGTCTGAGCTTAGCTGTGAACCAGGGTTTGTCATTAGAGAATCTCACCCTGGTGCGTGATGGAAGAATGTCCTCTTCACAAAAGTGGATATATGAGTTCACAGTGTCCGTGTATTCATCCAGATCATGCGTGGCTCGTTTAAACATGCCCCAATCAGTTATTTCCATGCACGTTTCCAGCTTCTCCTCAGCTTCACTGGTCCGTTTCTTCGTAGTGCTCACGACAGGTTTAGTGAGCTTCAATCTCTGTCTGTATGTGGGAATGAGGTGGACCATCACGTGATCAGATAATCCCAGCGCAGCGCGGGGAACAGCGCGATATGCGTCTTTCACTGTGGTGTAACAGTGATCCAGTGTGTTTAATCCTCTGGTGGGGCATTTAATAAACTGTTTGTAGCGGGGGAGATCGTGGCTCAGATTGCTCTGATTAAAGTCGCCAGCCACAATAACCAGAGAGTCTGGGAAAATCCGCTCCGTGTGTTGGATGTGGTCCGCGAGCACGCGCTGAGCTTCGCGCGTGTCCGCGTCGGGAGGGACGTACACAGCGACGAGGATGAATGAAGCGAACTCCCGCGGGGAATAAAATGGCTTGCAGTTAATAAAAAGAAATTCCAGGGCGGGAGAACAGTGTTTGGAAATCACCGTTACATCAGAGCACCAGCTGCTGTTGATGTATAAGCAGACTCCGCCTCCTGTGGTCTTGCCGGAAAGCTCTGTGTCACGATCAGCACGAAACAGCTGAAATCCCTCGAGGCGCAGCGCGCTGTCCGGTGTGTTTTCCCTGAGCCAAGTCTCGGTAAAGCAGAGGGCAGCCGAGGAGGAGAGGTCCTTAAAACGCATCAGCAGTCTCAGTTCATCTACCTTGTTAGAGAGAGAGTTGGTATTGGACAGAAATATGCCAGGCAACGCCGTGCACGTGCCTCTCCTGCGAAGCCGCACGAGAGCGCCCGCTCGTCTTCCTCTTTTCCGCCGTCTCACTTTTCGAGCCAAGCAATGAACCAGATCGGCGGCAGGAGCTAAAAAAACTGGGATTAGGTCCGTGGGAGTGAAAGTCCTGATATTTAGAAGTTCTTCACGGGTATAAGTGCAAGCAGACACTCAATTGACAAACAAAAACAAACAAAGGGCGCAGCGAAGCACCATGGCGACCACTGAGGGCGCCATCTTGGATACTGAGGGCGCCATCAGTATTATCAATAAAGCTGACTTTGCACGTTCACCTGGCTTCATCATTGTATCAGGTATTTACAGACATAACAGATAGGTGCAAATGTACAAGAAAATCATTAAAATATGAGGGGAAAAAAAGGTGAAACATGGCAAAAGTTTAAAGAAAAGTAATAAACTTGCCAGGAAAAAGTCAAAGTCAACCTCAATAATTGGTGAGAAAATTGGACATTTGGACATTTATGAGAGAAATAAAAAAAGAAAAAAGTTTTAAAAATTGTGTGTGGGTGTGCATGCTGGGGGAGGCAGTCCGCCCAGTGCATCAAGCCAGGACCGCCACTGCGCTTGGTCTCAGTGAAAGTTCTTAGGTTGTAATGGGGCATATTTGATGTTTGTCTACCAGCAACTTGAAACCTGTTGTTGTTACATATGTAAATAGTTAATATTAGTAAGATGGCAGCCGGGTTGGCTGGGGAATGGATAGGGGTGACAAACTATCGGTTTCTGGTGGTGAAGCCACCCAGTGTATAAGAGGTGGAGGCGGAAGAGGCTAGTTCTCTTTCGTTGTGGATAACCTGGCTGGCTGGGAGCACCACAAGTCTGTAAGGTCTCATCATTAGTGTTATTAAAAAAGCTCTGTTAATAGCACTGTCGCCCTTGTTCTTTATTGCCCTAATTATGGATACAACATTTGGCGACGAGGTAAAAGTGGTTATGGGGAGTTCCGTTGCGAACTTTCAGCCATTTCTGGAAACACCGGGTGAGCCATCTGTGCCGTGGCCTGGGTAGTTTGCTGCTTTTTCCAACTATATGGTGGCCCTAAACCTCGGTGAGCTTGAAAAGCTTCGCACGAGAGCAGTGCTGGTGCATGATTTGGGCATGGAAGGGCAGAGAATTCTGGAAAATCTTGGTGGAGCCGATAGTTTTGATGAGGTTGTGGAGCTAATGGCGCACTTTTTCTCGCCCCAGAGAATGTCACTGTCTGACGCATCCATTTCAGACAGCACCGCCAGCGGACGGGCAAGTCCGTTAGAAGATTCATAGCGGATCTCCATGAGCTGGCGAGGGATTGCAAGTTCGGAAGCCTGGAAGATGAGATAATTTGGGACCAGTTGGCAGAGCATGTCCGGTGCCCTGTGGCCCGGCCAAGGCTCTTGACCCACCCAGGTGAACTGACTTTAACCGATGCTATCGAGCTAGCGCAGCAATTTGAGGGAGCTGAGACAATAGCGAGGGGCCTCAGTGAGAGTGCACCTCCGACCGAAGACAAACCTCGTGTGAAGACGTTGCAGTTGGACCCTGAGGATGAGGATAGCGGAGAAGATGAGTACGCCTCCGTGGTAAGAACCAGGTCCGCCCCAGGAATGCCGAAGTGTTATGGCTGTGGGTCCCCCCTGACATTGCTATAAGTCCAGGGACTGTCCGGCGAAGGGCAAGCATTGTGGAAAGTGTGGTCATTAAATCACTTCACCAGGGCATGCAAAAACTTCGAGCGGAAGGACCGACAGCGTGAGGTGGATTCATACGGTCTCCTCGGAGACTACAGGACGCATCGGCTGCACAGTTCAACTGGATGGCGTTGAGGTCCCACTCTCAGTGTACACGGGAGTGGTGATCTCCGTGTTAAATTTGGCTACAGTGAAAAGACTGTTTCCCCACCACTGGATCCATAAGCAGAGGCAACCCTGGTATGGCTATGGAATGAACAGGCTGGCCGTCTTGGCCTTCTTGGAAGTGGAGGCAAGGTACAAAGTGCATGACGGTGCCGGATGCCCGTTTTTTGGTCACAGCTGCGGGAGCCAATGTACTAGGGTGCAACCTGTTCTATGGACTTGGGTTCTCCATTGCCAATGTCACTGGTGAGGAGTGGTTGGGTTATGGGTTATAAGATAAGATAAGCCTTTATTAGTCCCACAATGGGGAAATTCCAGGATTGCAACAGCACAGGGATAGCAACACTCAGAGCAACAATCAGAAGGCAAGAAAAAACAAACAAACAAGAGCAGCGAGTATACATATGTATATATAAACATAAATATATAGACACATGATGCGGAGCATTGCAGCTAGATGGAATAAATATATAGATATATAAACACACAGTGCGGAGCATTGTAGCTAGATGGAATAAATATATGAACATATAAACACACACAGTGCGGAGCATTGTAGCTAGATGGAATAAATATGTGAATATATAAACACACACACAGTGTGGAGCGTTGTAGCTAGATGGAATAAATATATGAATATATAAACACACAGTGCAGAGCATTGCAGCTAGATGGAACAGACATGCAAATATATAAACACACACAGTGCGGAGCATTGTAGCTAGATGGAACAAACATGTAAATATATAAACACACACACAGTGCGGAGCATTGTAGCTAGATGGAACAAATATGCAAACACATAAACACACAGTGCGGAGCATTGTAGCTAGATGGAATAAATATGTAAATATATAAACACAATGTGGAGCATTGTCGCTAGATGGAATAAATTTATAAATATACAAACACACACAGTGCGGAGCATTGCAGCTAGATGGAATGAAACAGCATAACCGTCTACTTAGTTATCCTACATGGTATGATTATGTACCCATACATATTGTCACCCTCCGTAGCTACCGGTATTTTCCTAGTTGTATACCGGAGGGGACCATTGTGTAAGTCTATTGTGTCTTTTGCATTCAATACTATTAGGTCATCACGTTTTTTAGCTATCTCTGCGAGCACCCCTGCTTAGGTTATACAGTCTGACAGCCGTTGGTAGGAAGGACCTGCGAAACCTCTCGGTTGTGCACCTAGGATGATGTAGTCTGCTGCTAAATGAGCTCCTTAGTGCATTCAGTGTGTCCTGCATAGGGTGGAACTCGGACTCCAGCAGAGATGACAGTTTAGCCACCATCCCTCTCTCTCCCATCTCCTCCACTGGGTCAAGGCACTGCCCCAGGACAGAGCTAGCTTTCTTGATCAGTTTGTTCAGTCCCTTCCTATCGGCTGCTGTAATGCCACTGCCCCAGCAGACCACTCCAAAAGTGATGGCTGATGCCACCACCGTGTCGTAGAATGTCTTCAGCAGCGCCCCTTGTACACCAAAAGACCTGAGTCTCCTCAGTAGGAACAGCCTGCGCTGTCCCTTCTTGTAGAGTGCGTCAGTATTGTGTGACCAGTCTAGTTTATTGTTCAGATGAACACCCAGATACTTAGGATGTCACCATCTTGATGTCTGTTCCCTGGATGTTTACTGGTGCTGTGAGGGGTTGTCCTTGCCTGCGGCAGTCCACCACCAGCTCCTTAGTTTTCCTCACGTTGATCTGGAGGCAGTTCCGATGGCACCAGTCCACAAAGTCTTGGATAAGCCCTCTGTACTCAGCTTCATCTCCGTTGGAGATGAGGCCAACGATCGCAGAGTCATCAGAGAACTTCTGTAGATGGCAGTGTGTTGTGTTGTGTGAGAAGTCCACAGTATAAAGGGTGAACAGGAAGGGAGCCAAAACCATTCCCTGGGGGGCCCCCGTGCTACCGATGATCGTGTCGGACACACAGTCCCGGGTTCTCACAAACTGTGGCCGGTTTGTGAGGTAGTCCAGGATCCATGATGACAGGTGCTGGTCCACCCCTGCGCATAGCAGCTTGTCCTTCAGGATCATCGGTTGGATGGTGGTGAAAGCACTGGAGAAGTCAAAGAACATGATCCTCACTGTATTCCCGGGCTTCTTCAGGTGGAACGGAGAATGGTGAAGGAGGAAGATGACCACATCCTCCACCCCAATACCATGCTGGTAGGCGAACTGGAGTGGATCCATCGCTGGACCCACCAGGGGGCGGAGGTGAGCAAGGAGCAGTCTCTCCAGGGTCTTCATCACGTGGGACGTCAGGGCCACTGGTCTGTAGCTGTTCAGATCTTTGGGGTGGGAAGTCTTTGGTACAGGTACCACACAAGATGTTTTCCACAACTGTGATACCCTCCCCAGCTTCAGGCTCAGGTTGAAGATGTACTCCACAATCCCACACAGCTGGTCTGCACAGGACTTGAGGAGCTTTACACTGATGCCGTCTGGTCCCGACGCCTTCCTCGCCTTGATCTTCCTCAGCTCCGTCCTCACCTGGGTCTTAGTGAGGGTCAGGTTGGGGGGCTGTGTGTTGGGAGTGGGGGGGTGATGGTGAAGTGGGGAGTGGGCAGCAGGACTTGATGTCTTCAGTGGCAGCAGTGGTTGTTGTGCAGTCGAGGGGGAGGGCGGTTGGTCAAACCTATTAAAAAACAGATTCAGATTGTTCGCCCACTCCCTGCCCCCCGTGGCCTGGGGGGAGGTATTCTGGAGCCCAGAGATGGTTTTGAGGTTTCTCCAGACCCCGCTGATGTCGCTCTGTTGCAGCTTGTCCTCCATCTTCTTCCTGAAGCTGTCCTTGCCTTCTCTGATCTTTCTCCTCAGTTCCCTCTGTACGGACTTCAGCATCTCCCTGTTCCCCGACCTGAAGATTCTCTTCTTCTCTCTCAGAAGTGTTTTTATTATGGTTATGGAGCTTACCCGCTTCAACTGAGGACGAGGAGGTGTGGGATCCGGACTGGTTAGGCGCAGCTGGAGGAGTGCAGGCCCGGCGCCACACGACGCCACCTAAGGATGGACCCGATGCCGATACCCAAGCAGCCCTTGGTGTGGGAGCTGGGCGGTATGACGGGACCCCCGCAGGGGCAGATAAGGTTGAGGTGCCCGCACTGAGGACTGAGGGGGCGAGACCGGGGAGCACAGTGTTGAAGCATTCCAAGCGGAGACCTCCAAAGAAGTCGTCAAACCGGACCCACGAGTTGACCGGTTCGGAAAAGGAGGCCCTCTTGCAACGTGGTGGTCCCAAAAGGAGTAGCAGGGCTTCCCTGTGGGTTAGCGATCTGGTCCCAGGGTTGAGGCTTGCCTGAGAGGGGCCCATGGAGCGACGAGACGACCGGAGACGGTTCCAGGTGGAGGCTGCTCTGGAGGATGGGTATCTGGGCCTATCTGACAAGAAGTGGGGGCATCCCAACAAGCTGCGCCATGTTGTGGAGAAGAGGAGATGGCGCAGCTCATCCCCGGGGGCTAAGAGCCGAGACGCTCCGGGAGGGATCCCCCAGATGACGATCTGGACGAAGGGACCTCCATGGACCGTAGAAAATGACTGAAGGGTAATTTAGTTGTGTTTAAATTTTAACCCCAGTGTCATTGTGTATATAGTTTTTCTGTTGTGTCGGTGCCCGGGTGTTTAATTGAAAGGTAAAGGAAATATTCTGTAGATTGATTGCTAAATTTTAAGGAACGCTGATTTTATTGTGTAGTTGGTTTAAAAAAAATTATAATACTGCCAAATTGAATACTTTGTATGTTTATTTCTTGTGTGGTACCAGACACTGAGTTGTCTGCGACATAGAAAAAGAGGTTTTGAAATTCATTGTGAATTGGTATGGAGAAAAAGTATAATGTAAATTTTAATGGTTCATATAGAGATACCAACACTGGTTTATAATATGCCCAGGTGTGGGATGGGTGTGTTGGGTGGGGGCCACCAATGAAAGTTTGTTTAGGTTATGTGTTTGTAATTCTCTCTGTCTGATGTATACATTAACACTGTTTGGGGATTAATTTCGTTAGAGACACGGCTTTCTTTATTTTGGACTAGTAGGTCTGAGGTGGCAGAATACTCCGCCTAGCCATGTAGGGGGCACTGGCAGTCTACCCAGCCCCCCCCAGCCTTAGTTGTGTGAATGGATAGGCAGTTTGTTTCTTTTGTACATATGTTTTGTTTAGAGAGTGCGTCGGGTACTAAATTGGGGTGGGCCACATTATGCGCTTGATTTTTTTTTTTTGAAGGGGGGAAAAATGTTACATATGTAAATAGTTAGTATTAGTAAGATGGCTGCCGGGTTGGCCGGGGAATGGGTAAGGGTGGCAAACTACCGGTTTCCGGTAGTGACGCCACCCAGGGTATTAGAGGTGGAGGAGGAAGAGGCTAGTACTCTTTTGTCGTGGATAACCTGGCTGGCTGGGAGCGTCGCAAGTCTGTAAGGTCTCGTCATAAGTGTTATTAATAAAGCGCTGTTAATAGCACTGTCACCCTTGTTCTTTATTGCCCTAATTATGGATACAGCAGTTGTGCTCAGGACCACTGTGTTGACCACAATAAGTAACTCCCTAGAGACAGATTCTTCCCCAGTAGAGTTTTTTGTTTGATTGTTTGTCCAGTCTCTGTTGTTGTTCGTAGCATCAGAACTGACAACAGCATGGACTGCATCAATATCACAGCCAGTAGCACAGAGATAGAGGTAACAATGAAGGATCTTATTTATAAAATGTAACCCAGCAGAGCAATACTGGCTCCTGCCTTAGTGTTTAAATAGTTCTAAGTAAAGAAAGTTTTAATATTTTTATGGTAATCATACAACCCAAGAAAACATTTTTGGAAGTTAAAAGCTTTGAACTCACCATTTTGTCATGAATGGAACCTTTAATCTCTCCTTTCCAAATAAAAAATAAAAATCCTCATGTCCCCCTGTCATGATTCTCATTCATTATCTGACAGCAGAGAGAACAAAGAACAGGGTAACTTCTGTTTCCACTATGACTTTCACATCAGCATTAATGAGCAAACTGAAGTGATTAAACCAGGTTCATGATTGGTTATGGCCTGGCAGCGAGAGATTGCATTCAATTACTTCCTGTATTCTAATTGGTCTCCGTAGGTAGCAGGTGCCAAGTACTTAATGAGGCCTGTTGTGGCTGATGTATGGCTACTGTAACGTCTGCCCAGCCGCACCAGGGATGATGATGCCTTAGGGACTAATTGCACATGAAATAGCTGCCAGCGTGAGAAGCAACAGAGATGGATTACTCAAATCAATATTTATCTGTTTGAAAAAAAGAATGATGTTCTAAAATATTGTTCTGTAATTGCTGTAATTGTGAAGACTTTTGTATTCAGTTTCTCTTTGTAGTTCTTGAGGAAAATTGATATTAATGCATGATTGACATGCTGAACATTCTAGAATTGTGCTGAAATATTATGACAGCTGCAAAAGTAACGCCAGTGTCTTTGGTTTCATTTGGACCAAAATTTGTTGAAAATTACAGTAATAAATCTGATACATTTTGATGACAGTACAGACCCAAATGCAAACACTAAGCAGGAATGACAGGTTTTACAGTGTTACTTCAATACAATGAATGAATAATAACGGAGACAAGATCTGGCAACCCCTGCGGAGACAGACAGGGAGATGATAAGTAACAGCTCAACTGGCAGAAGGTAGTGAAGAATAATTTCTTTTCTTACATGTGATGTGGCGAGGGAAAACAGTGAGTATATTGCAAGTGGTTGCAGCTCATCGTTATATGGGTCTTGAGTTCCAGTCTTGACCTTGGAGAGTATTTTTGGAGTCTCTGAGAATGAGAAGAGTGCCCCAGATCCGAGGACTTAACAGGTTATGAATATTCAAAGAGGTGGAGAATTTATAAAATTACCTGTGAACATTGGTAATAGATGATTTTTTTGATTTTTTAAAAAAAAAACATTCTCTTAAAAATGCAACATTTCTCTCATGATTTTGCAACTTATACAAATTTTTGGTAAAATATCCCCTCATACTTTTCTGACCTTTTCAATCCAACTTTATTTATTTGGATCCTAATCACAGCAAAACGTCATTTCAAAGTTCTAGATTCATAAGGTACATAAATGAGTCATACTGTCAGATCTGCCTCTGGCAGATGAGGAAGAAATTGGACTTAAAGTGCAGGCAGAACTCCAGTGTAACATGATTTTAACAGTGAAAATAAATACAGCACAGGGGCTGTCAAACCGCAAAGAGAGCCAGTAGGCTAAACACCCACGGACAACACACGATGATGAAGAACCGGAGCTGATAAAGATAAAATAATGATTACAAAACACAAGACAGCTGAGGGTAATTATGAAACAGAAAGTAAAGCAGAAGATCATAATGGAAAACAGGAAATGAAACTACGACAATAAAACTGGGCAGAAACACAAACCAGGAAATACTTGAAAATAAGAGTAAACCTAAGAACTAAGAACAGACACAGAATGAAATCTCTCTCTTGAGGCAAGTGTCTGTCATAAATGACAATGCTAGGCAAATCATCTGTTGGTTGATCTTGTGCGCCTTGTCTTGAGTTTTTTAAGGTAGTTCTCCATGTCGAGATCACGGCCCCAGTGAAGTAATGCTCTCCATACAGCTCGATCCTGTGTCAGAGTGGTCCTTGATGCCAAAATCCTTTAAGTCTCTTTGTAGTACATCTTTATATCTTAGCCTTGGCCTTCTGGGTAGGGCATATGCCTTTTTCCAGTACTCCAGGCAGCATCTGGCGAGGGATCTGATTATCTGCCATTCTGTTTACATGACTGGCCCATCTAAAGCCCCTTTTCCCCTAGTACCTACTTAGTCCTACTCGCCTCGCCTCGACTTTACTCAGTTCAGCTTTGGTTTGTTTTCCATTACAGCCTAGTACCGCCTGAGGTAGGTGGGATTTTTTTTACAGCAAAGCGGCCAAAGACTCCCGTGACGTAATATATGTGACACAAGCAAAACACAAGATGGAGGATTACGAGGGGATGGTATACGTACTGCTCGGCCTGTGGCTTTTTGTCATAGTAAAGACAAAAAAGGAGAGCCAGAGAAGGCTACATGCAGCCAGACGAAACGCACAGGAAAAGTACTGGAGACTTTAGGAATCCATGGAGCAGTATAAAGCCAAAGACGTGAGGATATTAACTCGATCACCTGTGAGAGTAAGCTATTGCTAATTCTAGTTTGCTACAGTCATTAATAAGTCCTCCGTACTACATTGTAATCACTGCAAGTTATCGCTATTAGGTACTAAAATATGTATGCTGTGTGTGTCTTTCAGATGGCTTTCTTGTGGCAAAATTATCACTTTCAAACCGTGGGTCTGGTTGTTCAACCGAGCCTCCCAGTGGTGTGATGTCACCCCAGCTTCACGAACGCTCAGTGGTTGCAGAACTTCAGAATGTCTATAGAAACGTTTAGCTTCCTGCACAAACAATTGCTCTGATCTATGTGAAAATCACGGAGAGACTGCTGAGACATCATGGGATGTACCTGCTCCAGCAGCACTCCAGTCTGTGGTGGTGTCATGGCAAAAAGTGATCAACTGCCAAAAATTGATCACCAGGTGCCATATTGTAGTTATGGGGTTATAAGTACTGAGTTAGGTATAATAAAAATATATTTAACAATTATGATGCATTTTTAAGTCAAAGCAAACTTGATCTAGGATTAAAAGCAATTAAAATAATGCAGTCACAAGGTCACATGGAGAAATACCTGGATTTACTGGATATATACATGTAGATACTGTAAAAATATATATCCTCTGCATCAACAATGTACTATCCTTGCATTCATTTAGTATTGCACAGGAATTCTGACAATAAACTTTTGTACTTTTTGCACGTGTCTCCACCTTTGTTTGTTTTATTTGTGAAGGTTACCAACAAGTGACATAAATTCAGTACTAAAAGACTGGAAAAGCTGTCTAAGAATAATCCAGCAGTGTCATGAAGTGGAGCACGGGGCACACACTACTGGGTTTTCTATTATGTCTGTAATTTTTCATCTTGGTTTGTTTTGTATTGAGTATGGTTTGGTGTAGTTTGTTATCTGAGTTGGTCTTTTTGTTTTGTCTTTTAGTTTTCTGTTATTTTATCTTTGTTCCGTTATTTCATGTATTCCTATATTATCGTGTATTCTGATTTATTTTCCTGTGTTCATATTTGCCCTTGTTTTAAGATCTCCATTTGTAGTCTCAGTATTTATTAGTTTTGTATTAATAGCTTACCTCAGTTTTTTCCTTAAGCGTATTTGTAGTTTGTCTCATACTTCTATCCAGTCTGTGCTTAGTTATTATTCTTTTCTTGTTCATGGATTTGTTTCTTGATTTTCATTCATCACGGTTGTGCTTTTATTTTGACAGTCACTTTGTTTACTTCCTCCTGTCATACCCTGTTCTCTGGCTGTCACACCTGTCATTAATTTGACCTCATTATCTTCACCCATGCACCCACACCTGATCGTCATTTGGTTTCTCCCTCCTGCCTATTTGAGGATGCCTGCTTGGTTTACTCCTCGCAGCATCCTTCTCAATGTCCAGACGGAGTCTCTGTCTCTCTTTACTTTTTTATAATCCAGGGTATCCCCTATCTCTCCGGCATTTCCTATACACCTCAACCTCCGTGCTGTTTCCCCGTTCTTCCTGTCTTATTCGTAAGTTTTACGTTTTTGTGTATTTTCGTACTTGTGTGTTTTTTCATTATTAAATTGTGCAAACTCACAGCCTGCCTTTGGCGTCTTCAGACTGCCCTTGAAAGGGTGATTTATGATGAGCGGTTTGAGAAATCACTTTTGGTTTGGTCTAAGCCTAACATTTGCAGATTTAGAGAAATCTTGTCTAGCTTGTGGTGGGGAGAGTTGATTGCAGACGTCCTCTGCTTCTGAGCTCTCCTTGCCGGGCTCCACTGCTGCTGGTAATTTTATGGTGTTTTTCTCTTCTTCCTCATCTGAGGTAACCATGTCGAGGTTGGAACGTCAGACGAACAGGGTTGAAATGCCCCAGCCTGGATTGCTGGAGTCCTGGACGGCAGTGGAGCTTGAGCTAAGGCAAGTTCTCTTTTTTGTTTTCACATTATCTGTTTTAGCGAGGCCTTGTCTAGCTCTAGGTGGGGAACGGCAGTTGCAGCTTCCAACTGCGTTTGAGCTTTCCTTGCTGGGCTCCACTGTTGCTGGTGATTCTGACCCAGTATTTGCCTCTGTCCTTTTGTCAGAGCCATCGCCTGAGGTCACCAAGGATTGTCAGTCTTTGCTGGAGGTCACCGAGGGTCCTCCACCTTCACCTGAGGTCACTGTGGGTCCTCTACCTTCACCTAAGGTCACTGTGGGTCCTCCATCTCTGCCTGAGCACACTGTGGGTCCTTCATCTCCACCTGAGGCCACCGTGGGGAGGTCACCGTGGGTCCTCCTTCTCTGCCCGAGGTCACTGTGGGTCCTCCGTCTCTGCCCAAGGTCACCGTGGGTCCTTCATCTCCTCCTGAGGCCACCATGGGGAGGTTGCTGTGGGTCCTCCTTCTCTGCCCGAGGTCACCGTGGGTCCTCCGTCATTGCCCGAGATCACTGTAGGTCCTCCGTCTCCACCCGAGGTCACCGTGGGTCCTCCATCTCTGCCCAAGGTTGCCGTGGGTCCTCTGTCTCCACCTGAGGTCACCGTGGGTCCTCCATCTCCGCCTGAGGTCACCGTGGGTCCTCCGTCTCTGCCCGAGGTCGCCATGGGTCGTCTGTCTCCACCCGAGGTCACATGGGACCTCCGTCTCCGCCTGAGGCTGCCAAGGGTCATTCATCTTTGCCTGAGGTCATCACTGGTCATCCATCTCTGCTTGAGGTCATTACTGGTCATCAGTCATCTCCTATGTTCACTGCTGATCAGCCATCGTTGCTGCCTGGTTTCCTTCATGGGCAGTCCTCCTCCTCATCGAGTTTCCATCCCTCAGCCCCTGCTGTCCACGAAAGGCACTGGTTCCAGCTACTGCCTCTAGGGGTGTCGCGTCGTGCTTCACGGCCTGTGGGCTCAGGTATACTGGGAGGCCACCTGATGAATTACTCCATCTGATAAGGTGGTCCTGGAATTCTTGAAGGCCACCCGACCTATTCCACCATAAGATCGGGGGGTTCTGGAACTCTGGGAGACCATCTGAACTGTGTTGCTTTTTCTCCCAGTATCTCTAATATTCTGTTGCCAATTAATCTAATCAGTGTTGTGGGGCATGAGTTTTTTTTTGTTTTTTTTGTTTTTGTTTTGTTTTAGTCCCTCCTAGCCTGGGTTCCCCCACTACCTCCCGGGATGGGTTTTTTCTTATTCTTGTTGGGAAGGGGGGGTTCTTTGTGGGTGGTCCTTTCCTCTTTTTTGATGTTTTATTGGGGTGTCTGGAGCCCACCCCTTGAGGAAGGGGCTCTGTCATGATGCGGAGCACGAGGAGCACAGTGTGAGATTTTTCTGTGCCCCTAGTGGCAGAGCGCGGCACTGCACCTGTCATCTCACTCCGACATCCCCGACTTCATTGAGGATTTGTACTGATTTGTACTGATCTGCCAGTTTCAGAAGGTGGCAGACACACGTTGGAGGACTCAATGGATGACACATAATACACCAAAGAAGAACTCCTCATTTCCTTTTCCTGTTTTCATCCTTTTAGCTCAGAAAGCTAATATGGCCAAGATCCATCACTGTGCAGTCACTTAGATGGCTTTGTACACGGAAAATAGCCACGGGATACAAACAAAATTTATGTGGGATTATCATAAGACTTTGTAGATGTGTTAGAGAGCGTAAATAACCGACAGAGTGCAAAATAATGACCGCGATGGGTGAAAAAGCAGCGACCACAGCAGCGAGCGAGTCCCGTTAGCCACCGATAAGTGTTGAATTTCTTTGTTATTTTTTATTGTACTGAATTTCTGGTTCATATACTTTGACGATTAGATAACAACATACCCCTGTAGAGACAACGGTGTCAAAAAGCCGAACCATTCTTTGTGTAAATATGTCCAAAGTGCAGTTTTGACTGAGTTATGGAATTTAAAGAGCTGTTGTGACATTATGCAAATTAAATGCATAAATTTATTCCTATCTGAAACTTTGGATCATATTTTACATCTTTCTAATTGACAGTAAGCCATTGTCTCTTACCACTTTCAAGTTATAGCCTTGGAAATGTGAACTATTTTATTGACAAAAAATATTTACCACTCTTGACCACTAGGGGTTATGTTGCAATTCGGTGACAGTCACACTCAAAGGGTTAATTTGACCTCATTGGCTTCACCCATGTACCCACATCTGATCATCACTTGGTTTCTCCCTTCTGCCTTTTTAAGGACGCCTGCTTGGTTTACTCCTCACAGCATCCTTCTCAATGTCCAGACGGAGTCTCCATCTCTCTTTACTTTTTTATAATCCAGGGTATCCCCCATCTCTCCGGCGTTTCCTATACACCTCAACCTCCGTGCTGTTTCCCCGTTCTTCCTGTCTTATTCGTAAGTTTTACATTTTTGTGTATTTTCGTACTTGTGTGTTTTTTTGTTATTAAATTGTGCAAACTCACAGCCTGCCTTTGGCATCTTCAGACTGCCCTTGAAAGGGTGATTTATGACAAGCGGTTTGAGAAATCACTTTTGGTTTGGTCTAAGCCTGTCAACAGAATTATGAACGATAAAGCAGTTTGTGTTAAAATGTTAAATCCCATTAAACCCTAACCCAGGGGTGTCCAATCATGTGCCATGGAGGGCCAAGACCCTGTAGGTTCTCTCTTCTACCCAGTCTCTTCAGCAGGTGTTTTCACTTATCAGCAATCAGTGGGAAGAAATTCTGTGCAATCTATTGTTGAAGACACTGGTTGCAGGTAAAGCCTGCCAGGTCTTGGCTCTCTGTGGCACTTGATTTGACACCCCTGCCCTAACCCATTATTAGGAAAAACAGCTGCTAATATGGCACAGAATTCCTCGATATACTGGTACTATCACTAAAGTGTGCAGTGTCTTCTGCACTGGCACATCCAACAATACAGTTTTCAGTAAATAAAATAATTGTTTTTGGTTACTTTTTCTTAAAAATGAGCCATTATTTTCAACATCACTGATAAATGCTTTGTACTGCTGACTCTTTTCCCACTGGTGTTTTAACAGACAAAATAGAAAATCATGATGCAAACACATAAGTGACTAAATTGTTTATTACAATCAGCAGCAAAATCCAGATTATTTAGAATGTGCAAAACTCAAACTTTAAACTGTAAAAAAAACAACTTAGAATGGGTCACACACGCTGACCACTCATCGCCTTCACAAGGTGGCCCAGCACACCAAGGAGCACTTGATTGAAGGAAGCATTCTGAGCCATCTCTTCTCTTCACAAGGTAGTTTCATGCTCCCTTGCCTCACTGAGAAGCAACTGGATGTGCCACTCATGCTGGTCCCGGTTCAGCGGATCTTCAGCAGATATTCAGCCTGCATCTCTGTAAATGACGTAAGGTCTGGTTTGGAGTGGATCATTTTCCTCTTGCCTAGATGAAAGACAGAAATGGGTGGTGGTTAATCAATTAACTTAATTGATTAACCACCACCCATTTTAAATGGGTGGTGGTTACTCAATTTACTTACTGAATTTACTGAATTTACTTACTGAAACACAGCTACATGAAAAATACTTAATTTTCATGTAGCTGCACAGCTGCAATGGAAGACCCTGAAAGAATCCCCATTTTGATATGATGAACTCTGTTCTTGGGTATAGGCCAGCCAAACAACCGGGAACATACCTCATGACATTCTGTCAGCTCTGGACAAGATCATTTCTGGGGAAAGTACTTTTAACTTGTACACTTTAGAGTTTGTCTCTTGTTCCCCCTACATGAATAAAAACTTGAATCAGTACTTGAACCAGAATAGATTACATACAAGTACATCAGGTGTATACCTTTAACAACTCTGTAAATGTACCAATAAATTATATACATGCACCATAAATACTTCAAAACAGAGTACACTGAGGACCGATTGTCAGCTGAATTTTTTTTATTCATTAATGCTTTTGCACTACTTCACATACGTTATATTTTGTAAATGATATGGCAGGCACTAAACAGGTTACTGCTCCCCACTGTTAAAGTACTCCATTAAAGCTGCTCTAATGTCATCCCCTTCTACGTTGGCATGGTCAGGTAGTGGTTGAACTGGAGGTTGACTGTGATCATGAGTGTCTGGGAGTTCAAGGTTGTCACCATGTTCCTCACAAAAATTATGAAGTATGCAGCAGGTAAGCACAATTTTCTTGCTCAGCTCCAGTCTGCAGTCATTCCTTTTCAGGAGGGACATTCATCGTCCTTTCAAGCCGCTTAAAGCCATTTCCACAACTGAACGTGCACGGCTCATCCGGTAGTTGTAGTTACGTTGTTCAGGGGTAAGTCTGCCTGTGTCTGAAAAGGGTTTCATCAGCCACTTTTGCATAGGACAGACTGGATGGTGAAATCCAGTGTCGCGCCAAAAAGTGATCACCGTCTACAGGAACCAGGAACGCCCGCTTGTTAAAGGTGTACTGCCTGGTCTCAGTCTGCCTACAATGTGTTTGTAAATGTTTTGAGGTTTTATCGCATGTGAAAAATTAATGTTGGCTGAAGTGTTGCAGTTTGGATAACAACGTATAGAGTTTATGGGATTGCAATTGATTCCAGTATTTATGTGCAAAAACCTCATTGTTGTTTAGAAGCTATTTATACAGCATCTACATGTATACGTATATCCAGTAAATCTATGCATTTGTCCATGTAACCTTATGACTGCATTATTTTAATTGCTTTTAATCCTTTTAATTGCTTTAAATTCCTTTTAATTGCTTTTAATCCTCCCCTCATAGATCGCCACCTTATTGTGATGGGGGGTTTGCGTGCCCTAGTGATCCCAGGAGCTATGTTGACCGGGGCAGTTTGCCTCTGGTAGGGTCACCCAAGACAAACTTGTCCTGGGTCAAGGGCTAGACTAAGAACGATCCAACAGACTCTCATGATGAATGCTAGAACAAGGATTCAGTGTACCCCTCCCGGTATGGGGTTACCGGGGCCCCACCCTGGAGCCAGGCCTGGGGGAGGGGCTCGATGGCTAGCGTCTGGTGGCCAGGTTTCCGCCCATGGGACCTGGCCGGGCTCAGCCTGAACGAGTTACATGGGTCCGCCCTCCAGTGGGCTCACCACCTGCAGGAGGGACCATGGGGGTCCGGTGCTATGTGGATCAGGTGGTGGTCAAAGGCAGAGACCTTGGCGGTCTGATCCCAATCTTCCTAAACTGGCTTTTGGTACGTGGAATGTCACCTCTCTGGTGGGGTAGGAGCCTGAGCTGGTGCATGAAGTTGAGAGATACCAGCTAGATATAGTCTTCCTCACCTCAACACACAGCTCCGGTTCTGGAACCAGTCTCCTGGAGAGGGACTGGAGCTTGGCCTACTCTGGAGTTTCCCCGGGCAAGAGGCGACGAGCAGGGGTGGGATTTATTGTATCCCCCCCACCTTGCTGCCTCTATATTGGAGTTTTTCCTGGTGGACGAAAGGGTTGTTTCCCTGTGCCTTTGGGTTGGGAAACAGGTCCTGACCATCATTTGTGCCTACGCACCAAATGATGGTTCAGAGTACCCACCCTTTTTGGAGTCTCTGACTGGGGTGCTGGAGAGTGCTTCTCTTGGAGACTCCATTGCCCAACTGGGGGACTTCAGTGTGCACGTGGGCAACAACAGTGAAACCTGGAGGGGGATGATTGGGAGGAACAGCCTGCCCGATCTGAACCCAAGTAGTGTTCAGTTATTGGACTTCTGTGCTAACCACAGTTTGTCCATAACGAACACCATGTTCAAACATAAGATTGTCCACATGTGCACCTGGCACCAGGACACACTAGGTCACAGGATGATGATTGATTTTGTTATCGTGTCATCAGACCTGTGACCGTATGTCTTGGACACTCGGGTAAAGAGAGGTGTAGAGCTGTCAACTGATCACCAGCTGGTGGTGAGTTGGATCCAATGGCAGGGGAGGATGCCATTCAGACCTGGTAGACCCAAACGTATAGTGAGGGTGTGCTGGGAACGTCTGGCTGAAGCCCCTGTCCCGGAAGTCTTCAACTCCCACCTCCGGAAGAACTTCAATCACACTCCGAGGGAGTCTGGAGACATGAAGTCTGAATGGGCCATGTTCTCCACCTCCATTGTTGAAGCGGCTGCCCAGAGCTGTGGCCGCAAGGTCGTTGGGGCATCTCATGGTGGCAACCCCAGAACTAAGTGGTGGACACCAGTGGTGAGGGGGGCCATTAAGCTTGCTTGTGGGGCTTCTGAAGCAGCTGAGGTGTACTGGCAGGCCAAGCGAAGTGCAGCTCGGGTGGTTGCTGAAGCAAAAACTCGGGTATGGGAGGAATTTGGTGAGGCCAAGGAACAAGACTTTGGGTCGGCCTTGAAGAGATTCTGGCAAACTGTCCGGTGGCTCAGGAAGGAGAAGCAGCTCCCTGTCCACACTGTGTATGGTGTGGATGGGCACTGCTGACTTCGACTGGGGATATCGTCGGGCGGTAGAAGGAATACTTCAAAGATCTCCTCAATCCCACTGACATGCCTTCCACAGAGGAAGCAGGGCTTGTGGATGAGGGGGCCGACTCGCCTATCACAGGGGCTGAGGTCACCAAGGTCGTTAAAAATCTCTTTGGTGGCCGGGCCCCGGGGTGGACGAGATTCGCCCTGAGTACCTCAAGGTCCTGGGTGTTGTAGGGTTGTCATGGTTGACGTGGCTCTGCAACATTGCGTGTAGGTCGGGGCAGTGACTTTGGCATGGCAAACCAGGGTGACGGTTCCTCTGTTCAAAAAAGGGGACCGGAGGGTGTGCTTCAACTTTATAGGGATCACACTCCTCAGCCTCCCTGGGAAGGTCTATGCCAAGGTACTGGAGAGGAGAGTCTGGCAGTTGGTCGAACCTTGGATTCAGGAGGAGCAATGTGGTTTTCGTTCTGGCCGTGGCACATCGGACCAGCTCTTTACCCTCTCGAGAATTCTCGAGGGTTCATGGGAGTTTGCCCAACCAGTTTACATGTGTTTTGTGGACTTGGAGAAGGCATTCGACTGTGTCCCTCATGTTTTTTTTTTTTTTTTGCGGGAGGTGCTTCAGGAGTATGGGGTATTGGGCTTGTTGTTACGAGCTATTCGGTCTCTGTACAACCATTGTGGGAGTTTGGTTCATATTGCCAGCACTCGGTCGGACTCATTCCCAGTGAGAGTTGGACTCTGCCAGGGCTGCTCTTTGTCACCAATCCTGTTCATAATTTTTATGGACAGGATTTCTAGGTGCAGTCAGGGAACAGAGGGTGTCATGCTTGGTGACCATAGGATCTCATCTCTGTTGTTTGCAGATGATGTTGTCCTGCTGGCTTCATTCAGCAGTGACCTACAGTTCTTACTGGGACGGTTTGCTGCTGAGTGTGAAGTGGCTGGGATGAGAATCAGTACCTCCAAGTCCGAGTCCATGGTCCTCAGCCGGAAAAAGGTGGATTGTCCTCTCTGGGTTGGGGACAAGCTCCTCCCCCAAGTGGAGGAGTTTAAGTATTTTGGGGTGTTATTCACAAGTGAGGGGAGAATGGAGCGAGAGATTGACAGATTGGAGCAGCATCTGCAGTGATGTGGGCGTTGTACTGGTCTGTTGTGGTGAAGAGGGAGCTAAGCTCTAAGGCAAAGCTGTCGATTTACGTCAATGTACGTTCCTACCCTCACCTATGGTCATGAGCTTTGGGTAATGATCAAAAGAACAAGATTGCGGATACAAGTGGCTTAAATGAGCTTTCTTCGTAGGATTGCTGCAGTTACCCTCAGAGATAGGGTGAGGAGCTCAGTCATCCGGGAGATGCTCAGAGTAGAACCGCTGCTCCTCCACATTGAAAGGACCCAGTTGAGGTAGTATGGGCATCTGATCAGGATTCCTCCTGGACGCCTCCCACTTATGGTGTTTTGGGCACGTCCCACTGAGAGGAGACCCCGGGGCAGACCCAGGACTTGCTGGAGAGACTATGTCTCCCAGCTGGTCTGGGAACACCTTGGTATCCTTTCTGAAGAGCTGGAGCAGGTGGCTGGGGAGAGGGAAGTGTGGACTTTTCTGCTTGAACTGCTGCCTCCGCGACCCGGACCTCTGGAAAAGTGTTAGAAGATAGATGGATGGATGGATGGCTTTTAATCCTCGATCAAGTTTGTTTCGGGTTCAAAATGCATCATAAGTGTTAAATATATCTTATTATACCTAACTCAGTACTGTTTACCTGTTGAAATATATATTTTATGGCTAACATAATCCCATTACAGCAACATGGCACCTGGCGATCATGTTTTGGCAGCTTATCACTTTTTGGCACACCAGAACAATGGAGTCCCACCAGCATCGTGATCCTGGATGTACCCAGGTAACAGGCGACCTCAACCTAGTAATGCGCCGTAACACCACCTATTACAGAATTGACATAAATATTATGTTTAAAAGTGCAGTCAATGCTAGCTAGTTGAGCTACAGACTTGAGCTAACGGCTGATAACTGAAGTATTGATAATTACCAGTCTCCTTCAACGTAGTCGCCATTCTCTGTGATTACGAATAAAACTGTTTCTGGATGGTAATACAGGTTTGGAATAATAAAAGCAGCACTCCCAAAGAGACAACAAGCTCATCCATGTTGACAAATTAGCACTTCATCTTCTCCTCCTTTACCTTCTTCTGTGGTGTTCTGTGGGGTTGTATAAAGACACTTTACACTATGTAAGGATGTAGCCCTGGCGTAATCCCACACTAGCTCCGTGTCGGTTGAAAACCAACTGTTTCTTATGAGGCAATACAGTTGAACGGGCTAAGCACCATTACAGGCACCAGAACGGAACTTTTACTGGTTCGTATTTGGTGGAAATGAGGTAAGAGTGACCAGCTGTATTCTGAGTGAAAGTGTTTTTCCGCGCTGAGGTGAGCAGGTGTGCTCCATCTTGGAATTATTCCTTTTTTCCCGTTTCCCCAGATGTGAGCCCTGTTCTTCTTTGGGTGTGACTCTGTCTGGTTTTCTCCTCTTTTTTTCCCCCCAGCGCGTCCGAGCGCCTCAGCCTGGGTCTGTCCAGGCTGTTCTCTTTTCCCCCAGACATGAGCCCCATTCCCCTCCAGCATTCTTCTCACCTTTCCTTATTAGTTAGTGTTGTGTAGTGTTCGCATTTAAGTTAATAAATGTTGCAAACTCACAGTTGCCGTTTGGTGTCTGCTGCCTGCCCTTGCCAGGGAGATTTATGACAGAAGGACATGGCTAGTGTGTGACACCAGCCGCTGTGAGTTTTGCATTTTTTCTTTTTCCCAAAATTAGTTTTTTCCCTTTTTTTGTACTCCATGCCTGCTGAGATGTCAGCAGATGGAAAACAGTGCCCACCGAGCTTGGGGTGGGAGTTCTGCACTGCACTCATGGAGATGGACAAACTGATTGCCAACGCTTGTCAATATTCCACCCCTAAAGACGCTTTGTGGTACTTGGGTCTTGCGGAGGTGGCTGTGCAGCTGTCATCCGACAGCTGCGTCTGACACTGACACTCATCACGTCAGAGTACTTTTTTCTCCGTTTTTGTTTGTTTTTATTGATTGTTTTTATCAATTTTATTGTTTTTTTATCCCTGTTTGTTATTAGTTTTTATTTACTGTTACCTCTGTATTGGCGTTGCCTAAAAGTCCATTCGGATGCACGAGTAGCGGTTTTTGGCTAGCTGCAAGCTACCCATCTCAGCGCCTGGAATGCCATGGCTCCTTCTCCGTCATGTTCCCGCTGTTTATCGCTCCTCGATAAGGTCTCTGAGCTGGAAATGAGGCTCTCCAACCTTTACAAGATTCGGGAGGCCGAAGAACACATTGACACCATCATTCTCAGGCGATCATCAGCTCCGGCTACTGCCTCGCAGCTGGCGGATACTGCTACTTATTTGGGTGAGCTCAGCACGTCTCCACCTACCTCCACACCTGCTCCAGCCTGCGCAGCTGACCATGGCCTCAGCAACAAACACTGGTTTCGTCTCGGGGCTAAACCAAAAGCTTCGCTTGGTCCCTCTCATCCTCCATCTGCGCCCTGGACCTTGGTTCGACCAGCTAATGGTCATCGTCGTTTGACCGGAATGGGCCGCGCCTCTTCTCTTCCGCTGTCCTTGGATAACAGATTTGATATCCTTTCCCTGGAGGATTTTCCCCACCTGGACGCTGGCTGCCCGCCCGTGGACGCCCCTCATCCTCCCTCCTCTCCTTCAGCGGCGGCTCATTTCCACAAACCCTGGATAAAGACCACCCAGGGTGTGTCAAATTACACACCCGCTCCAGATAGAAGAAAAGAGCGCATCTCCCCGCCTTTGCAACAACAACATCATCCTCTTCACAATTCCTCTCCACATCAGAATCCACCGACAACCCCCCCCCCACCACCACCACCAGACGACGCTGGTAATTGGTGACTCGATCGTGAGGAATGTCAGAAGCAGGTACTGTGTGACTCGATTTTTCCCGGGGCTAGAGTCTCTGACATTGAGGCTCTTATCCCTGACCTGCTGAATGAATTCCCTCACGTTCATACTGTTGTTGTGCATGTGGGATGCAATAACATCCCAGTTGAAGCATCTGAGATTTTAAAAAGTGACTTCAGGAGCCTTCTGTCCACTCTTATGAACTGTGGCAGACGTGCGCTCATCTCTGGGCCTTTGGCACCTCTCAGGCGAGGCTGTAATCGTTTTAGCAGAACTCTCAGTCTTAATTCTTGGCTGTGTTTTACTTGCCCTATTTTTACCTCCGCCAAGGAGGTTATGTTTTCATCGGCATTGGTTTGTCTGTCTGTCTCTCTGTTTGTCTGTTTGTTTGTTTGTTAGCAAGATAACTCAAAAAGTTATGGACGGATTTTCATGAAATTTTCAGAGATTGTCAGAAATGGGGTATCCTACAGATGATTAGATTTTGGTGGTGATCCGGATCACCGTCCAGAAGAAAACCGCCATTACGGAAAATGTGATTTTCGTGAATAACTACTGAACCACTAATCCTATCATTGTCAATCCAATTGCTAGTCATATGTTTTCATGGTCAAGGAATCTGAAAACGTGGTGATCCGGATCACCGTCCATAAGAAAACCGCCATTACAGAAAATGCGATTTTCGTGAATAACTACTGAACCACTAATCCTATCATTGTCAATCCAGTTGCTAGTCATATGTTTTCATGGTCAAGGAATCTGAAAACGTACACACAAACACTGTATGGGGGGAACTGTGGCGCTTGGCGGAGGTCTGTGCTCTCCGAGTGCTTTTCTAGTTGCCTCCGCCAGGCCAAAGGCCAGGAGGAGGTAATGTTTTTGCCGGGGTTTGTCTGTCTGTGTGTTTGTCTGTCTGTTTGTCTGTTGGTTAGCAAGATAACTCAAAAAGTCTTGGACGGATTTCCATGAAACTTTCAGGCGTTGTTGCAAATGGTACAAGGAAGAAATGATTAAATTTTGGGGATGATCCGCATCACCGTGTGGATACAGGAATTTTTTAAAGCATTTTTTAACACTGTGACATACGGCCATTTTCAACATGTGCGCAGGCGCAATGGAGGGCGCTGGGCGTCGTGTCTGACCAACACAAACTCCGCCTTCTTCAATGTTTTAGGCACAAAAGCACGCGGAAAACACTGGTGGGCTGGGCCCGCCAGCGTGCCTGTCTTTGCGCGACGCTGCTAAACCTGAGACGGCCAGCTGTCCGCCGCCGGATTATTTGCCAGAAATTCACCGGCCAGCCATAGGCGCTGCGCATTTGGCAGAAATTCACCGGCCAGCCATAGGCGCTGCGCAAAAACAACCTCTCTGCCGGGGAAGCTTCTAAATTCTGTTTTGCCGCAGAGCGCAACCCCAATAATATAATATAAAACCCATGGCAACCTGTCTACCCAATCTGCATCCGTCAGTGGATGAGATGCACACAACAGCAACACTTCAGTTTATTACCTCCGCCAAGGAGGCAATGCTTTTACTACTGAACCACTAATCCTATCAGTATCAGATTGATTGGCATTGATTAATTGTCTATGTTTATTGCACTATCCCTGTCAAATAAACAAATAATCATTGTCAATCCAATTGCTAGTCATATGTTTTCAAGCTCAAGGAATCTGAAAAAGTACACACAAACACTGTATGGGGGGAACTGTGGCGCTTGGCGGAGGTCTGCGCTCTCCGAGTGCTTTTCTAGTTAACATTGGTTTTGTTGACAATTTTAATTTATTTTGGAACCGCCCATCACTTATGAGGCCTGATGGTATCCACCCAAATAGACTTGGTGCACATGTTTTAACAGACAATCTTCTCTATTTTATTCGGTGTTTTCTGGTACAGTGACTGAAATTTGGTGTGTTTACTCATTCTGAAGTTTCTGGGTTTGCCAAACTGCCCTTTTTTGGTCCTCTTCCCACGTATTGTATCGATCCCATTAACTCGGGTGGTCTTTACCGTTTGGATCAGCCTTTGTTTTATAATCCCACAGAGATTGAGTCTGGCTCCTGTTGCCTTAAATATTGTAATCCAGGACAAATACAACACAACCTGAAAAACACTCACACTGCTGCAGCTCCTTCTCATCCACCACCTTTCAACTTTGCCCCTGTCTCCTCGCTTAGAGAATCTTTTTCTGCTCCCTTTAAAGTTAGTAAAAAAGTAAAAAAAAAATAGAATGTATAAACTTCCCAGATAGATTAAACAAAATGTTGGTAAAATTCTAATCCAGCCTCAAGTCTCTAAAATTAATAAAATTAATAATTTGGCCTCTGTTCCCCCCCAAAGTTTAAAAATTAAATGTGGCTTATTAAACATTAGGTCTCTATCTTCTAAGTCTCTTCTGGTACATTGTGGTGCACATATGTGGGTTCCATATGCTTCACATGTGAATTACTGTATGCTTGTTGTTTGCTTCACGTCTCAGAGGAACAAAAGGGACTGAACCTCCTAGGGGTAACAGGAGGATGTGAAGTCTGGCCTTTTGTATGCGAAGGGATGGCCGTGAGGAATTTCCTGACCACCAGGACTTTAGATGGAGACGAGGAGACCTGGTGGCGGATGCATTGTGATTTGGGATTAAAAGACAATGTGAATGTATGCTTTGATGTCCTGGGGTATTTAAGGAACAGAATGTGGGGGATTCCTTTCTCTGTCTGCTTTTGAACGTTGGAGAATGTGATTGTGAATAAAACTGGACTTGAGAAATAAACTCAGCCTCGTCCTTCCACAAATCTCCACACTGGTGACCCTACGACGTATCATGAGCGGAGACGAATCTCCCGAGCCAAACTCGTCAGGAGCCAGCCAGACGAATGTGGCCACAGTTCAGCTACCGGACTTCTGGCCGAACAGTCCGCGCTCCTGGTTTAACACAGTTGAGGCACAGTTCCACCTCCGGAGGATTTCGGTAGACGACACAAAGTTCTACCATGTGGTCGCAAAGCTGGACAACCACACAGCCCAGAGAGTGGAGAGCCTGATCAACCACCCGCCGGACAGCGACAAGTACAGCACGTTGAAGGCTGCACTCATCCGTCACTTCACCCCCTCGGTGGGGGAGCGCGCAGAGAGGCTCCTGGCGCTGACTGAATTTGAGAGCGACAGACCGGCAGACCTGATGGAGAAGATGTTGAGTTTGAGAGACTCCGAAGATGATAGCTTCATCTTCACCCACCTCTTCCTCAGACCCTACCGTCAGTGGTGAGAGTGACCCTGGCCAGTTCACCACTGTTGGCCCGATGAGACTACCACGAGCTAGGCCAGGAGGCGCAACGACTCGTCGACGCCAATAAACGGTGCGCGGCTACGGCTGCGGCGGCGGAGCTAGGCGCAACATCCGGAGAGGGCAGGGGGCCAGAGGCTGCAGCACCACACTCACTGACGATGGCGGCGGCAGGGGCCAGGAAACACGGAGCAGACGATGTCCTTTGCTTCTACCATTGCCGCTTCACAGAGAGGGCACGCAAATGCATTCCACCGTGCCATTTCAAGCGCTCGGGAAACGCCAAGACCGGGGGTCGTTAGCAGCTGCGGCCCTCGGAGAGGAGAACAAGCTGCTCTACCTGAGGGATGCGCACTCGGGGAGGCATTTCCTCATGGACACGGGCTCCCAGCTGAGTTTCATCACACCTTCCTACGCTGACCGGCTGGCGCCTTCCAGTGGTCCCGGGGTGTCAGCAGCGAACGGCTCGGCGATTAAGACCTTCGGTGAGAGAACTCTGCTTCTGTCTTTACACGGCCGTACATTTGAGTGGACTTTCGTCATAGCGGCAGTCAATTTTAACATGTTAGGGGCTGATTTTTTGTGCTCACATGGTTTGTTGGTCGATCTTGCTAATAGACGCCTGGTTAATGCACTCTCTTTTTATTCTATTCCCTGTACAGCTCGAGTGGCCCCGCCAACAGCACAAGCCAACGTCACAGCCACAGGTGGTAAGTTTCACACACTGCTCACTCAGTTCTCAGCACTCATGGTCCCAACATTTTCGGCGGCCATGGCTAAACCTGGGGTGGAACATTTTATTACTACCACCGGACCGCCCGTTTTTGCAAAAGCTCGGTGCTTGGATTCAGCTAAACTGACCATAGCGCGCGAGGAGTTCACCAACCTGGAAAAGTTGGGCATCATCCGGCGTTTGAAAAGCCCCTGGGCTTCACCGCTTCACATGGTCCCTAAAGCTGATGGCTCGTGGCGGCCTTGCGGTGATTTCCGCAGGCTGAACAACGCTACAGCGCACGACCGCTACCCGATCCCGCACATCCAAGATTTTTCAGTTCATTTGGTGGGGGCGCGCGTTTTTTCTAAAATAGACTTGGTACGCGGTTACCACTAGGTCCCAGTGCGTGCTGAGGACATACCCAAAACAGTGGTAATAACTCCTTTTGGGCTTTTCGAGTTTTTGCGCATGCCGTTTGGGCTTAAAGGCGCGGCGCAGACGTTCCAACGCATGATGGACGCGGTTTTGCGCGATCTCCCTTTTGTGTTCGTCTACCTGGACGACATATTGGTAGCCAGCGCGTCTGAAGACGAACACGAAAACCACCTCACAGCAGTTTTCCGGAGGTTGGCGGAGCACGGGTTAATAATTAACCCAGCGAAGTGTCAGTTCGGGGTGACGCAGATTGATTTTTTGGGGCATCGCGTCTCCCCAGAAGAAGCGATCCCTCTGCCTGACAAAGTGCGTGCAATAACAAATTTTCCCCAACCACAAACGGTCAAAGCGTTACAGGAGTTTTTGGGAATGGTGAATTTTTATAACCGTTTCCTCCCCCGCGCAGCACAGCTCATGCAACCATTGTATGCTGCACTAAAAAAACAAAAACCCACAAATAAAGTCGAATGGTCTCCGGAGCGAGAGCGCGCATTCTCTGAAGTCAAAACAGCCCTGGCAAACGCTGCGTTGTTGGCACATCCGGTCCCAGCGGCCCGCATGGCGCTCACTACTGACGCGTCAGATGTGGCCATAGGGGCGGTCGTGGAACAGTTTGTAGCCGGAGCCTGGCAACCGCTCGCCTTTTTCAGTAAAACTCTGCACAAGAGCGAACGAAAATACAGCGCATTCAACAGGGAGTTGTTAGCTCTCCACTTGGCCATTCGCCACTTCCAGTTCTAGCTGGAAGGACACCGTTTCACCGCGTTTGTTGACCACAAGCCGCTGACTTTTGCGATGGCCAAGATTTCAGAACCTTGGTCGGGCCGGCAGCAGAGACAGCTGGCCGCGATATCGGAGTTTACTACCGATATCCAGCATGTGGCGGGTAAACGTAATGTAGTGGCGGACTGTCTCTCGCGCGCCGTGGAGGCTCCAACCCGCGTGGGGGTAGATTCTGCAGCCATGGCCGCGGAGCAGGTTAGCGACGCGGAAGTGCGCGCGGCCCCGGTCCGCGTGGGGATAGATTCTGCAGCCATGGCCGCGGAGCAGGTTAGCGACGCGGATGTGCGCGCGCTCCAGTCTGGACCAACAGGGTTAAGGCTGGAGAACAGGGTGCTGCAAGACGGCACGCCCCCCCTAATCTGCAACGTCTCCACTGGGCGGCAGCGTCCGGTGGTTCCAGCTGCGTGGCGCTGCCGCGTTTTTGACTCGATTCATTCTCTGGCGCACCCGGGAGTGCGGGCGTCGGTCAAAATGGTAGGAGAGAAATTTGTATGGCCGAGCCTGCGCAAACAAGTTAGAGAGTGGGCGGCAGCCTGCATGGCTTGTCAGTGGGCCAAGGTTCATAGACACACGAGAGCTCCCTTGGAGCTGTTTCATATCCCAGCTAAAAGGTTTGATCATTTCCACATGGACCTCGTAGGCCCCCTCCCGCCCTCACAAGGGTGCACACATCTTCTGACAATGGTTGACCGCACCACGCGCTGGCCGGAAGTGGTTCCACTGTCATCAACCACAGCCGAGGAGGTTGCGCGCGCGTTTTTAATGGCCTGGGTAGCGCGTTTTGGAGTCCCGTAGGATATTACGTCCGACAGAGGCCCTCAATTTGTTTCCGAACTTTGGTCAGCGATGGCCCGCAGCCTGGGGACAACGATCCACCGCACGACCGCGTACAACCCGCAGGCTAACGGGTTATGCGAACGTTTTAAAGGTCACTGAAGGCAGCTCTCACAGCGTCGCTTACAGATGCAAATTGGGTGGACAAACTACCATGGGTTTTATTGGGGTCGCGTTCTGCACCTAAAGAGGATTTAGAAGCCTCCCCAGCTGAACTAGTTTTCGCACAGCCACTTCGGCTGCCTGGGGAATTTCTCCCAGATAATCCAGCGCCAGAGTCCTCACCGGCTCAGCGGTTACAGAATAGTACGGGCCCGAGCACGCTACCTGGCCCCGTTCACCACAGTTTTCCACGTGTTTTTGTGCCTAAGGCTTTAAAAAATGCAGAGTTTGTTTTTGTCAGACATGATGCCCATCGTCCGCCTTTACGCCCACCTTATGACGGACCATACAGAGTGCTGGAAACAGGGGATAAGCATTTTTTGCTAGATTTGGGGGGCAGAAAAGAAATGATTGGCATTAATAGGCTCAAACCCGCTTTTGTGGTAGCTGACAAAATTGTGCAGTTGGCTAAGGCTCCTCGATGCGGCAGGCCCCCTAGAGAGCATTCTCCAGAACACCCACAGAGGTTGACTAACAGTTCTTATCTCCAGGCAGCAGCTCCACAGCAGGAAGACGCCGCAGAAGTGGTACAGCCTGCTTACAGCAAATACGGGAGAAGACTGCGACCCAAGCGGCATGTGGACTGATATGTAGTGATTTTATTATGACATGCAATCTGTGGTTATGTTGTTCCATCTTAGACGTTTGGGGGGGGTTATATGTGGTGCACATATGTGGGTTCCATATGCTTCACATGTGAATTACTGTATGCTTGTTGTATGCTTCACGTCTCAGAGGAACAAAAGGGACTGAACCTCCTAGGTGTAACAGGAGGATGTGAAGTCTGGCCTTTTGTATGCGAAGAGATGGCCGTGAGGGATTTCCTGACCACCAGGACTTTAGATGGAGACGAGGAGACCTGGTGGTGGATGCATTGTGATTTGGGATTAAAAGACAATGTGAATGTATGCTTTGATGTCCTGGGGTGTTTAAGGAACAGAATGTGGGGGATTCCTTTCTCTGTCTGCTTTTGAATGTTGGAGAATGTGATTGTGAATAAAACTGGACTTGAGAAATAAACTCAGCCTCGTCCTTCCACAAATCTCCACACCATGATCTTTTAATCAATCACCAGATCGATCTACTATCCCTCACAGAGACCTGGCTCGGGCTTGATGATTATGTTGGTTTGAATGAATCAACTCCCTCTGGGTATTTAAACTGTCATAACCCCAGAGGTTCTGGTCGTGGTGGTGGAGTGGCAGCAATTTTCCATTCTAAATTACTAGTTAATGTTAAGCAGAAATTATGTTTTAATTCCTTTGAAGGGTTAGTCCTCAGTGTGGGGCCTGTTGGCAATCTTGGCATGAACCCAATTCTCTTTGCCATAGTTTATCATCCTCCCACAGCCTATTCAGAGTTTCTATCGGAATTTGCCAAGTTTTTAGCTGATTTAGTGCTGAAAACCGATAGAATAATTATTGTAGGGGACTTTAATATACATGCTGATGTTGAGAGTGACTGTCTTAATAAGGCTTTCAATTCAATTTTAGACTCAATGGGGTTTTCCCAAAAAGTAAAAAATTCTACCCATTATTTCCATCATACATTGGACCTTGTTTTGACTTATGGTATAGATATCGAAAATCTGGTTGTGTTTCCTCATAATCCTGTATTGTCTGACCATTGTCTGTTAATTTTTGATATCATTATCTCTGATCACTTATTTCCTAAAGAAAAATACTACTACAGCAGATGTCTTTCTGATGACGTTGTTGCTAAATTTTTGCAGATTGTCTCCTCTATGCCATGGGTCAACACAACAGAAACACCTGAAATAAGTGATGGAGAGTCTGTTCCATTTGTGATTGATAGCATGGTTGATGGTGTTACTGCCTCTCTGCATCGGACTCTAGATTTGGTAGCCCCTTTAAAAAAGAAAACGTCTAACCAGAGATTTACCCCTTGGTTTAACTCAGAAACTCGTGGCTTAAAACAGAAAACTCGTCAATTGGAAAGAAAATGGCGCTCAACTAATTCAGATGAATTCTACTTGGCTTGGAGAAATCATCTCTTAATCTATAGAAAATCTCTTAGAAAAGCTAGATCAAGCTATTATTCTGCATTAATAGAAGCGAACAGGAATAACCCCAGGTTTCTCTTCAACACTATAGCCAGGCTTACAAAGAGCCATGTCTCGGTCAATCCTCACATCCCCCCTGAGCTTTCTAGTCAGGACTTTCTGAACTATTTCAATCTTAAAATTTTATCTATCAGAGATGAAATCAGTCAGATTCTTCTTACTGTAAACTCTAGTACATTAACTATTGCAACTCCCTCAATTGATATTTGCTTACGTAAGTTTACTCCAATCGACCTCTTAGAGTTGGATAAAATAATTTCCTCTTCTAAGCCTTCATCTTGCCTTCTGGACCCTATTCCTTCCAGGTTATTTAAAATTATTTTCCCAATTATTGGTAGCCGTATTCTTCTTATCATTAATTCTTCTTTAACTCTGGGTTATGTTCCACTGGCTTTTAAAACTGCTGTAATTAAACCTTTACTTAAAAAGCCGACTCTCGATCCTGGAGTTTTGGCCAGTTATTGACCAATCTCTAATTTGCCTTTCATTTCTAAAATCTTGGAAAGAGATGTTGCTGTGCAATTATCTGACCATTTGCAGGGAGTTGGTTTGTTTGAGGTGTTTCAATCTGGGTTCAGAGCTCATCACAGCACTGAAACTGCCTTAGTGAAGGTCTCTAATGACCTCCTGACTGCATCTGATAATGGACTTGTCTCTGTTCTTGTTCTTTTAGATCTCAGTGCAGCCTTTGACACTATCGATCATGCCATTCTACTTGATAGATTGGAACACTTTGTTGGACTCAGTGGAACTCCATTGCAGTGGTTTAGATCTTATTTGTCTGATAGATCAGTTTGTCCATGTCAATGATGGATTTTCTTCCAGCTCTAAGCTCAGTCACGGAGTTCCACAGGGATCTGTGTTGGGCCCTACTCTTTTTAGTCTATATATGCTCCCGTTGGGCAATATCATCAGAAAGCACTGTATAACATTTTCACTGTTGCGCAGATGACACACAACTATACCTGTCAATGAAGCCCGATGATTGTGATCAGTTGGTCAAGTTAGATGCCTGTCTTAAGGACATCAAAGCTTGGATGACTTGTAATTTTTTACTATTGAACTCTGATAAGACTGAAGTCATTGTTGTTGGCCCAAAACATCTTAGAAATTCCTTTTCAGACTATGCCCTTATTTTAGATGCGGCCACTCTCACTGTGAACAGTTGTGTGAGGAACCTTGGAGTGATGTTTGACCAGGATTTGTCCTTTAATTCACATATTAAAACTGTTTCTAGGACCGCCTTATATCATCTGCGCAATATTGCCAAGTACAGGGGCATCTTGTCTCTGGGTGATGCTGAGAAACTGATTCACTCCTTTGTCAGTTCCCGATTAGATTATTGTAATTCGCTATTATCTGGTTGTCCTAGAGTATCTTTGAAGGGTCTTCAGTTGATTCAAAATGCTGCTGCTAGAGTTTTAACTGGCTCTAGAAAAAGAGATCCTATTTCGCCGGTTCTGTCCTCCCTCCATTGGCTTCCCATTGAATTCAGAATCAAGTTTAAAATCCTTCTTCTTACTTTCAAAGCTCTTAACAATCTGCCCCCCCCCCCATATATAAAAGATCTGATATTACCTTACCATCCTAATAGAGCATTACGCTCCCAAAATGCTGGCTTACTTGTGGTGCCCAGAATCTCCAAAAGTACGGTGGGAGGCAGAGCCTTCTGCTACCAAGCTCCTTTTCTCTGGAACCAGCTACCACTCTGGGTCCGGGAGTCTGACTCGGTCTCTGTTTTTAAGAAGAGGGTAAAATCCTTCCTTTTTAATATAGCTTTTGTTTAAGGAGGGTTTTTGTGTCTTTTAACCCCACTCTTGTTCTGTTGTTATGTGATCCATACTGCTGGTTGACCTCCAATATTGTACTTGGCATCTTACTGCTATGTTCTTTATGTCTGTCCTTTCCATCCTCCCTAACCCCTCATCCCCAGCCAGTTGCAGCAGACGACTGCCCCTCACTGAGCCTGGTTCTGCTATAGGTTTCTTCCTTCCAAATGGGAGTTTTTCCTCTCCACTGTTGCTTAGTGCTTGCTCATAGGGGATCGTCTGATTGCTGGGTCTTTCTTTGACTGTGTGGTTTTTTTTTTGTCTGCACTGTGGCACCACGAGACAGCTTTTGTTGTGATGTGGCACATTATAAATAAAGCTGAATTGAAAATTGAATTGATTCCTCGGCTTGTGTTGCATGCCGAGGGAAGGGAGAGGATTTTCCTGGTGGAAGACCTGCAGTGGGAGTATCCCGGGAAGGTCTGGAGCCCCATCAGCAAACCGAGGTCAGCGCCAACGAGAGAATATTCCCTGGTGCAGACATTCCCAGAGACAGCCTCCGCTCCGCACTGCACCCCATCTGGTACCTGCGCCGGCGATGAAGCATCTCTGGGTACGGAAGCGCCTAGCCTCTCACCGCCAAGCAGCTACAGTATGTCATAGGAACTTTCCCGCTGCAGCAGCTGTGTTGGCCAGTTATGTGTCTGCTTAGCCGGCTCCTCCAGAGTCTCCATGGGTGCCCCTGCCTTCTGCAGCCACAGAGAGGGAGTTATTTGGGCTTTCAGCAGCAGTTACCATCATGCTTTTGGAGTTAAAGCAAGTACATTTTCATTCTCAAGCAATTTTAGATGAAATGCCTTGCCTTTTTCCCAGTGGTAAGGCTCAGCAGCAGCCCAATTTAGCTGAGTCCTCACCATTTGCTGCTGTGACTTTTTCCTCACCTGCTTCCCCTGTGTCCTCTCCTGTGTTCCCTGGATGTCCACTGGTCCTGAGGGAGAGCCACTGGATGACGGAGGGACCTGCGGCCCTGGAAGATTCTGTTTTTGCCCTGCAGCCTCGTCCTTGACGGGAGAAGAGCGCCCCTGGTGCCCTGAAGACTAAGCCGACAAGAGTGTCCCCTGACTTCAGGTGCACAGGTCTCTGCACCAGTGGTGAAGCAGCCTCCAGCATCAGCCGCCATGCTGGGAGCTCCACCAGTGTTGGTCACCACGTCTGGAAGTCATTCAGTAGCAGATACCATTACGCCCCGGGAGATAAGGCAAGTCTGTTTTCATTTTCCTGCACATAAAAATGAAATGTCTTGGCTTATTCCTTGTGGTGAGGCTCAGCATCTGCAGCCCACATTAGCTGAATCCTCACTGCCTGCTGCTGCCACCGGTTCCTCACCTGCCTCTCCCATTTCTCCTCCTGTGTCTCCTGAGTGTCTGCTGGTCCTGGGGTGGAGCCGCTGGATGATGGAGGAGTCAGCGGCCCTGGAAGATTCCGTTCCAACCCCACAGCCACACCCCGGATGGGAGGAGAATGCTACCTGTGCCCTGAAACTTGAGCCAACAGGAGTGTCCCCTGGTTTCAGCAGCACGGGAGCCGGCATCATCGGTGAAGCAACCTCCAGCGTCAACCGCCGGGAGTTCCACCTGCGTCGGTCACCACACCTGGAGGCCCTTGGGCTGCATCCACCATCATGCCTGCTGCTGGGGTCATTGTAGCAGAGTCGCCGGAGTCCTGAATGGCGGTGGAGCTCGAGTCAAGGCAAGTTCTCTGTTCAGTCTCTTCATTATTAGCCTTAGAGAAATCTTGTCTTGCTCATGGCAGTGAGAATCAGTTGCAGATGCCCTCTGTTGCAGATGCCCTCTGTTCCTGAATTCTCCTCGCCGGGCTCCACTGCTACCGCTAATGCTCCAGTGTTTCTTTCTTCTTCCTTGTCTGAGGGGACCTGAGGGGGTTGGATCACCAGATGTCCGGAGTCGAGATGTCCCAGCCTAATTTGATGGAGCCCGGGATGGTGGTGGAGCTTGAGCTCAGGCAAGTTCTCATTTTCTTTTCACTCTAACTGTATTAGAGAGCTCTTGCTTGGCGCTTGGTAGAGACAGCCAGTTGCAGCCGCCAGCTGCACCCGAGTTCTCCTCGCCAGGCTCCACTGCTGCCGGTGACTCTGAACTGGTGTCTGCTTCATCTCTTTCTGAGTCTCCATTCCTGCCAGAGGTCACCGTGGGTCCTCCATCTCTGTCAGGGGTCACCATTGGTCCTCTACCCCCACCTGAAGTTGCCATAGGTCTTCTACCTTCGTCTGAGGTCGCTGTGGGTCCTCTATCTCTGTCCAAGTTCACTGTGGGCCCTCCTTCTTCATCCTTGTGTGGTTTCCCACTGATTGATTGCCTTCTTTGACTGGTTGTCTTCTGGGTCATCCATTTTTTCGTTGGTCCTCTGCCTCCACCTGAGGTCACCATGGGTCCTCTTCCTCCGCCTGGGGCTGCCGTGGGTCCTCTGTCTCCGCCTGAGGTTGTTGAGGGTCCCCCACCATTGCCTTAGGTCGTGGAGGGTCCTCCGCTGTTGCTCGAGGTCGCTGAGGGTTCCCTATCTCTGTTTGACACCAATGAGGGCTCTCCATCTCCGTCTGAGGTCACAGTGGGGTCCCCGCCTTTGCCTGAGGTTGCGGAGGGCTCTCCGCCATTGCCTGAGGTCACTGAGGGTTCCCCTTCTCTATTTGTCCACTGAGCAGTCATCCCCCTCATCCGGTCCTCTTGCTGGTAAGCCACCCCGGTCAGCCATTCATCCGCCTGGCCCCTTGGCTAATCAGTTGCCATCGCCATCTGAGGTTGCTGTTGGCCAACGGGCCTCTTCAGGAGTCAATGCTCTTAAGCTACGAGTCCACTTGACCCACGCCTCAGCCCCTGTAGCCCGCAAGGAGCATGTGTTCCAGCTGCCACCTCCAAGTGGGGCGTGTCGTGTTCTACAGTCTGTTGGTTCAGGGATGCTGGGAGGCCACCTGGCAGATTTCGCCCTTTGCTCGGATGGCTTAGAGACTCTGGGAGGCCACCCGACACATTCTAACTTGTGACCGGGTGATCTTGGGACTCTAGCAGACTACCTGAAATGTGTTAATTTTCACTGTGCTTCTTTGGTATTCTACTGCCACCTGCTGTACAGTGTTGTGGGTCATGATTTTTTTTTTTTTGTTTTCTGGTTTGTTTTGGTCCCTCTGTGCCTGGGTTCCCTCTCCTCCCTCCTGGGGTGGGTTATTTTTTTCTTGTTGGGGGGCTGGGTCTTCTTTGTGGGTGGGTCCTCTTTTCTTTTTTGATGTTACATTAGTGCGTCTGGAGTCCACCCTTGAGGGGGGCACTGTTATGATTCTGAGCACAGGTGGGTGTCGTGCTCAGCCTCCAGTTCAGTTTAAGTTCTTTTTTGTTTGTTTGCTTCTTTGTTTATGTTGCAGTTATTATGGTCTGATGTATTTGGTTATCTAAGTTGTCCTTTTGTTTTTGTCCCCTGTTTTATCTTTGTCTGAGTTTTCTTGCATTTCTGCATTTGGTCTCTGTTTATGAGTTGTCTGTAATCTTAGTGTAGTCTTAATAGTCTTGTCTATTTATTGTGAATCATTTTGTATTTATGATATTATTTGCATCTCTTGGGGTTGTGTTTAGTTTATCCCCGCCTTGGTGGTTTTTTCCCCTTTTCTGTATTCTCGGGTTTGTTGCTCGTTTTATAGTTATTTTATTATTAGTTGTTCTTATACAGTCTTTATTCGTTCCTTGTGTCATTTTTCAGTCATTCCAGTCTATACTTTTATTTTTACAGCACCCGTGTAGCTTCCGGCTGTCAAACTCTGTTTCGCAGGCTGCACAGCTGTCACTGGTTATGTTTATGTCATCACTCATGTACCCACACCTGTCATTGATCACTTGTCTTTTTCACCTATTTAAGGACAATGGCAACATTTCCCGTTGCCATGTCCTACTGTTAGCTTCCTCAGAGTGACCCGCTGTACTCTGCGTGAAAGTGTTTTTCCGCAGAGGTGAATGGGTGTGCTCCGTCCTGGAATTATTCCTTTTTTCCCGTTTCCCCAGATGTGAGCCCTGTTCCTCTTTGGGTGTAACTCCATCTGGTTTCTTCCCTTTTCCCCCCTGGCGTGTCCGAGCACCTCAGCCTGGGTCCATCCAGGCTGTTTTCTTTTCCCCCAGATGTGAGCCCTGTTCTTCTCCGGCGTTCTTCTCACCATTTCCTTATTAGTAAGTGTTGTGTAGTATTTGTGTTTAAGTTAATAAATGTTGCAAACTTACAATTGGCATTTGGTGTCTGCTGCCTGTCCTTGCCAGGGTGATTTATGAGAAGTATACTCCTAGTGCTGGTCCCAAGCCCAGGTAAATGGGGAGGGTTGTGTCAGGAATGGCATCCAACATAAAACCTTTCCCAAATCAAACATGTGGATTTTGACAAAAGAGACTTCCATACCGGATCGGTCGAAACCCTGTATCACTAACTAACTAACTAACTAACCTGCACTTATATAGCGCTTTTCTAGTCACAAAGACCACTCAAAGCGCTTTCATTAATACTAACCCTCTATTCTAAGGGCCTATAGGAAACAGATATCTAGGGACAATTTAGAACAGCCAATTAACCTAACATGCATGTTTTTGGCATGTGGGAGGAAACCGGAGAAATCCCGGAGTAAACCCACGCAACACGGGGAGAACATGCAAACTCCACACAGATCACTGTTGGTCGGGGGCTGGGATCGAACCCACGATCCCACGATCCCCACAATCCCCCGGCCAAGGGTAAACTGTGCTGCCGCAGTGCTAACCACTGCGCCACCGTGCAGCCCCACACCTGGGTCACCTGGGTTGATACAGGCTCTGGGTGGTAGGGAAGAATTACCAGATGACTGGGAAAGTACAGCAGAAGTATTGAGGGAAATGGATAGAAAAGCATGCGGTGTATCCAGTGGATAGAGGAAGGAAGACAAGGAGACTTGGTGGTGGAGTGAGGAGGTACAGGAAAATATGGAAGGAATTGGTTAGCAAAGAAAAGTGGAGATGATTAAAGGAGATAGAAGTATTTGGAATCTAGGTGCATGGCAAAGAGAGAGGTAGCAAAGCAAAAGGCATATAGCGAGTTGTATGAGAGACTTGACACTAAGGAAGGAGGAAAGGACTTGTATCAATTTGCTAGACAGAGAGATTGAGCTGGAAAGGATATACAGCAGGTTACGTTGATTAAGGACAGAAATGGTAATGCACTAACAAATGACAAGTGTGATGAGAGTGTGTTGCTCTTCTTTGAAGAGCTGATGAATAAAGAAAATGATAGAGAGAAGAGGATGGATGAAGGAAAGATGGTGAACAAGGAAGTCCCGAGGATTAGCAAGGCAGAAGTGAGGGCAGCTTTGAAGAGAATGAAGAATGGAAAGGCAGTTGGTACAGATGACATACCTGTGGGGGTATGGAGATGTTTAGGAGAGATGCCAGTGGACTTTTTAACCAGATTGTTTAACACAATCTAGGAGAGTGAGAGGATGCCTGAGGAATGGAGAAGAAGTGTTTTGGTACCAATTTTCAAAAACTAAGATGATGCTCAGAACTGTATTAACTAAAGAGGCATAAAGTTGATCAGCCACAGTATGAAGATATGGGAAAGAGTTGTTGAAGCCAGATTAAGAGGACAGGTGACAATCAGTGAGTAAGCAGTATGGTTTCATGCCAAGAAAGAGTACTACAGATAATAACAATGGATTAGCTTTATTTAGCACTTTACATGTAAACTGACATCTCAAAGCACATCTCAAAGCTGGACACGCAGCCTTATACAACCAAGTCAAGTATAGATTAAGCCAGAATTATTTGAAAATCCTGGCTTAATCCTTTATCTTGGTTTTATGTGATATGCATCTGAGGTGACCTAATTAATCTGCTGTAGACAGAGCAGTCCTAACACTTTCAACCAATCAAATAGCTAAGGCATGGGCGGGTGACTAAGTCACTAGCCAATCGGCAGACATTTCCAGTTAGTCCTCCCTGCAGTGGTGATTTTGGTCTCCAAAATGATTCTCATGTTGAAGATTACTCTAATACTGGATGTGTTTGAATCGAAAATTTTCCTCAAGTCCTCGTTCATTATCACATCTGGACAAAGTTTCCAACTATGTCCACACTTTCTGTTGGTTTTGAACTGTTGCGCCTTTATTCTGTTATCATTAGTTTGTTGGGTTGTCCTCAGGTTCTTAGTTCAGTTATGTTCTCTCCCTGATATGGTTTATTTATGATTATTGTTTGCATTATTTGTCCTCTGTCTGTACAACTCTGCCCATCCTGTTTGTAGCTGCTCCCCTGTTATCTCTTAAGTAGTCCCAGCTGTCTCATGTTAGTGCAATTATCTCTCACCTACAGTGGTGTGAAAAAGTGCTTGCCCCCTTCCTCATTTCTCATTTTTTTGTATGGTTGTCACACTTAAATGTTTCAGATCCATCCATCCATCCACCCATCTTCTTCCGCTTAATCCTTTTTGGGTTGCGGGGGTGGGGGGTGGGGGTGGGGGGCTGGAGCCTATCCCAGCATCTTTGGGCGAGAGGCAGGGTACACCCTGGACAGATCACCAGTCCATCACAGGGCCAACACAAAGAGACAGACAACAATTCACTCACACAGTCATACCTAAGGGCAATTTAGAATCCCCAGTTTTGATGCCAATTAACCTAACATGCATGTTTTTGGCATGTGGGAGGAAACCGGAGAAATCCCGGCATAAACCCACACAGACACGGGGAGAACATGCAAACTCCACAGAGATCACTGTTGGTCGGGGGCTGGGATTGAACCCAAGATCCCCTGGCCAAGTGTGAGTTGCTGTGCTGCCGTAGTGCTAACCACTTTGCCACCGCGCTGCCCCATGTTTCAGATCATCAAACAAATTTAAATATTAGACAAATATAACACAAGTAAACACAAAATTCAGTCTTTAAATGAAGATGTTTATTATTAAGGGTAAAAAAAAATCCAAACCCACATGGCTCTGTGTAAAAAAATGATCCCCCACCCCATAAAACATAAATTAACTGTGGTTTATCACATCTTTGGAAAGATGAGTTCAATTTCTCCAGCCATACCCAGGCCTGATTACTGCCACACTTGTTCTCAGTCAAGAAATCACTTTAATAGGACCTGCCTGACACAGTGAAATAGACCAAAAGATCCTCAAAAGCTAGACATCATGCTGCAATCCAAAGAAATTCAGGAACAAATGAGAAACAAAGTAATTGAGATCTATCAGTTTGGAAAAGGTTATAAAGCCATTTCCAAAGCTTTAGGACTCCAGCGAACCACAGTGAGAGCCATTATCTACAAATGGCGAAAACATGGAACAGTAGTGAACCTTCCCAGGCGTGGCTGGCCGACCAAAATTACCCCAAGAATGCAGCAACTGTCATGTTTGGGGTCACCACCCTGTCCATGACTTGTGGCTGTAGGTTTTGATCATGTCTTATTAATTCCAGCTGGCAGATTGAGCCTTGCTCTCTGTCAGTCCTACAGTCAAGCTTTTCCCCTCATACCAGATGCTCACCAGTTGCTTGAATCACCATAAGTGCACACACACACACACACACACACACACACACACACACACACACACACACACACACACACACACACACACACTTAGTTCAATCAGTCATGCACCTGTCACTACACAGCTGTGTCGACTTGCGCTCATTTAGGCTCGTGTATTAATAGAGTTGAGTGCGACCAGTTGTTGCAGCAGCTTCAGATGTCAACATTGGACTTCCTGGCTTGCGACAGTTGACTTTTTCTGGACTGAATAGTGTTGTTCCTCAGAGCCTTTCTGCTCCAACATATACGTAAGTCCCCCCTTGTTTATGCCTTTCCTCTCTGCCCCTACCCTGTCTGGAGCGCGTTTGGCATTTAACATTAGCAATGAAGCTGGAGCCGGTTGTCTCATTCATGTCATAGTGACTGTTCTTTGGACTCTGTTGCATATTAACCTTTTGTCAAGAAAACACGTTACATACTGCACTTTGGGCTCGCTGCTAATTTATATGTTCGCTACAAAGTTATGCAGTGAACATGACAGCAACAACTCATTCAAGAGGTCACAAAAAGACCCCACAACAACATCCAAAGAGCTGCAGGCCTCAGTTGCCTCAGTTAAGGTCAGTGTTCATGACTCCACCATAAGAAAGAGACTGGCAGCATTCCAAGACGAAAACCACTGCTGAGCAAAAAGGACATAAAGGCTCGTCTAAGTTTCGCCAAAAAAACATCTTGATGACTTCCAAGACTTTTGGGAAAATACTCTGTGGACTGACAAGACAAAAGTTGAGCTTTTTGTAAGGTGTGTGTCCCATTACATCCGGGGTAAAAGTAACACAGCATTTCAGAAAAGGAATATCATACTAACAGTAAAATATGGTGGTGGTAGTGTGATGGTCTGGGGCTATTTTGCTGCTTCAGGACCTGCAAGACTTACTGTGGTAAATGGAACCATGAATTCTGCTGTCTACAAAAAAATCCTGAAGGAGAATGTCCACACTTGGGTTCTGCAGCAGGACAATGATCCAAAACACACCAGCCAGTCCAGCTCTGAATGGCTTAAGAAAAACAAAATGAAGACTTTGGAGTGGCCTACTCAAAGACCTGACCTGAATCCGATTGAGATGCTGTGGCATGACCTTAAAAAAGTGGTTCATGCTCAAAGCCCTCCAGTGTGGCTGAATTACAACAATTCTGCAAAGATGAGTGGACTAAAATTTCTCCACAACGCTGTAAAAGACTCATTGCCAGTTATTGCAAATGCTTGATTGCAGTTGTTGCTGCTAAGTGTGGACCAAGCAGTTATTAGATTTAGGGGGCAATCACTTTTTCACACAGGGCCATGTAAGTTTGGATTTTTCCCCCCCTTAATAATAAACACCTTCATTTAAAAACTACATTTTGTGTTTACTTGTGTTATCTTTGTTTAATATTTAAATTTGTTTGATGATCTAAAACATTTAAGTGTGACAAACATACCAAAAAAATGAGAAACCAGGAAGGGGGCAAACACTTTTTCACACCACTGCATTCTGAAGTTCATTCAATATATTCCCATTTTCATTCAATATATTCGGAAGTTCATTCAGTATATTCCAATGTTCATTCAATATATTCCAATGTTCATTCAATATATTCGGAAGTTCATTCCATATATTCCAAGTTTCATTCAATATATTCTGAAGTTCATTCAATATATTCCCATTTTCATTCAATATATTCTGAAGTTCATTCAATATATTCGGAAGTTCATTCAATATATTCAATTCAATTCACTTCAGTTCAACTTTGTTTATATAGCGCCATTTCACAACAACAGTCATCTCATAGCACTTTCAACTGTAGGGGAAACCCCCACAATTGCAGAAAGACCCCAGCAATCAGGCGATCCCTTTTGAGCAAGCGCTTGGCAACAGTGGAGAGGAAAAACTCCCTTTTAACAGGAAGAAACCTCCAGCAGAACTAGGCTCAGGGAGGGGCAGTCATCTGCTGTGACTGGCTGGGGAGTGAGGGGATAGAGAAGATGAAAAGAACAGACATGTAGAGAACAAACAGCACAATGGGGACTCAATCTATGGGAGAGAACAAACAGATATTAATGACCAGCAAAATAAAATATTTCATTGAGAGTGAAGAAAGGAGTGAAGCCCAGTGCATTATTGGAGGTCCCCCGGCTGTCTAAACCTATTAGCAGCATAACTAAGGGAGGGTTCAGAGACACCTAATCTCTCCCTAATTGTAGGCTATATCAAAAAGGAAGGTTTTAACCCTATTCTTAAAAACAGAGATCAAGTCTGACTCCCGAATCCAGATTAGCAGCTGGTTCCACAGGAGAGGAGCTTGATAACTGAAGGCTCTGCCTCCCATTGTACTTTTGGAGATTCTAGGTATTACAAGTAATCCTGCATTTTGGGAGCGTAGTGCTCTGTTAGGATAATAGGGTAGTATCAGATATTTTAAATAAAAAGGGGCCTGATTGTTTAGAGCTTTGAAAGTGAGAAGAAGGATTTTAAACTTAATTCTAAACTCTATGGGAAGCCAATGAAGGGAGGCCAGAACGGGAGAGATACGATCTCTCTTTCTAGTACCTGTTAAAACTCTTGCTGCAACATTTTGGATCAACTGAAGACTTTTTAAATGTATTTTAGGACAACCTGATAATAAAGAGTTACAATAATCCAATCTAAAGCTAACAAAAGCGTGGATCAGTTTCTCAGCATCACTCTGAGACAAGATGCTCCTAATCTTGGCAATATTATGCAAATGATAGAAGGCAGTCTTAGAAACAAATTTAATATGTGAATTGAAAAACAGATCTTGATCAAAAATAACTCCAAGGTTCCTCACAGAGCTATTAAGAGAAAGAGTAACTTTACTGCCCTCCCATCGAGTTTCCCAGTTTTCGACTAGTAGACAGCAAGCTAACACGTGTGGTGCAGGCCTCAATGATGACAAGATGTTTCCTTTTATCTCGTTTATTGAAGCTACCCCACAAGGAACTCAACGTGATGTACACTCGTCTTTTGGGTTTTACATCCGTTTACATTTGTTCCTACATCCGTGTAAAACTGCAACAAAGTAAACATATACACGCCGTCAATGATATGGTCACCGTATTTAGCTTAGCACATGTTAGCGTTAGCTCTAGCTTAGATTGGTAACAATGACTGGTAGGACTAGAGTCAGAGCGCTTAAAATACACCAATGCAACCATGCAGTTCTCATTGTAGCTGTTAACACTGTCAAACCATGCAGATACTCACGGACTAATGATGTCCAAGGCGGCGATAATTAACAACATCCACAGCGTTGGTACAATGAGTGACGCTCTGCCCCGCTCTCCGGTTATATCATTACTGCGCATGTGCAACACCTTGTGTAACAGTTCAAAACGATGCTTTCACTACACCACTAGAGGGAGCCAAACTCCCTTACATGAAATGCTGTAATGGAAACTCTTAACTTAATACATGGGGGCAGCATACTCCCCGTCTGGTGCAATAACATTGTACCACTATTTAGCCTTACAACATTTCAAACAACAGTGCATAACAATGTTAATAAATATCATTATCTGTTATTCCCCTTCTGCTATCAGTAAAACCATTTCTGTAATTGGTCTCAGAAACACTTTAACAGTCCCAACTCTTATTATCTTCACCTCCGCTTTTCGTACTTTATTGTCCCTTCCGTGAAATGTCGTCACAATCCGCCCCATGGGCCAGTCATTTCTGTTTGCTTGCCCATCCTTGAGCAAAACGACATCTCCAACATTGATGTTCGGTTTCTCATCAGACCATTTTCTTCGGCTCTGAAGAGTCACAAGATACTCTTGTCTCCATTGTTTCCAAAAACTGTCCGCAAGAGCTTGCACTTGTTTCCACTGACATGCATGAAGTTCTGGTGCAACGAAAGTTCCCGATGGTGCTGTCAAGGGGTTGGTTTTTTTCGTCAGTAGCATTGCTGGGGTTAGGATGGTTGGATTGTCAGGATCTGTTGAGACCGGCACAAGTGGTCTTGCGTTCATCACTGCCATAACCGCCGCCATTAAGGTGCTCAGTACCTCATGCGTGAGCCGTAGTTTGTTCTTGAGAAATAGTGCATCTAAAATCCGCCTGGCAACTCCAATGAGTCTTTCCCAGGATCCACCCACGTGTGATGCATGAGGTGGGTTAAAAAACCATTTGCAACCCTTTTCTTGTAGGTAACTCGTTAATGCTGCATCACTGCGCTCAATTCTCAGTTCCTTACATTTGTTCCATACCTGTTCTCTCTCAGCGGGAAGTGGTTCATCCCAGTCGCCATGTTCTGTTGACAGTTCATGCAGGAGGTTCTTCCCCTGCATCGTGATAGGCGCCACAAACCTTAGGGGATCATACAGGCTGCTGACCGTCGCTAAGACTCCCCTTCGTGTGCAGGGCTTCCTGTTGATGGACACCTGAAACATAAAACTGTCAATCTCAAGATTCCAAGGCACCCTTAAACTCCATTGTAGTGGGAGCTCGTCACGTTTGAGATCTAAGTCTTTTAAGTCCTTTGCTCTTTCATTTGCCGGAAAGGCTTCCATGACCCTGCAGTCATTAGATGCCATTTTGTGTAATTTGAGATTGGATTGTGTTAACATCTTTTGTGCGTTTGTCAGGATGTCAACAGCTTCTTCTGGTGTGGCTGTGGAGGCTAATCCATCATCTACATAGAAATGTCTCATTATGAACTGTGTTGTGTCATGTCCATGCGCTTTCTCACCTTCAGCTGCAGCACGTCTCATGCAGTAAACAGCCACGGCTGGAGAAGGGCTATTTCCGAACACATGCACTTTCCTTCTGTAGTCTCTTACTTCTTTGTCCGTGATGTCAATAAAAACTTGATCTTCTATTGACAGCACTGGTTTATCGTTGTCCTTTGTTTTATCAAAGACTGTGTTTCCTAAGTGGTCTGTGTCTCTCTCACCCTGCAAAGCATATGGTAGTATGCTGTTGGGGCGTGAGGTGGAGCAACCTGAAACCTCTTTGACAAGAAATGTGTTTAGGCATGGGCTGAGGGATGATGCACGACCATTGTAGAGCACTTGTGTCTTTAGCACGTTAACAGTCGAAGGCTTGTGTGTTGTCCCTAAACACGTTTCTCCCACAATAACCCATCCCAAGTCCAAGCGCTGTGCATAGGGAGTATTGTGGGGCCCATTTATTTGTTCCCTCACCTTGTGTACCTGTAGGATGTCTCTTCCCAGCAGTAGGAGGATGGGAGCATGTTCATCTACAGGTGGAATCTTGTCTGCGACTTTTCTCAGGTGTGGCTGCACAAGTGCGTCCTTTGGAGATGGGATCTCCCTCCTGTCATCGGGGATCATGTCACACTTGATCAAGTTTGGAAGCTGGAGCTGTACTTTTCCATCCATTGATTCTATCATGAAGTTTGAAGCTCTCCGCCCCCAAACCGTAGTAGCCCCTGAGCACGTTTTCAGTGTGTAAGGGTCGGAAGGTGCTCTAATGTTGAACAGCTGGAAAAACTCTGATTTAGCGAGTGATCTGTTGCTTTGTTCATCGAGCACTGCATACATTTTCTGGGCTTCTTCTCTGTGTCCTGCAGGATAAACTAACACAGGGCTAATTTTTGAGCAGGATCGTGGGTTTTCTGCATTACCATAAACTTCTGTGCATCTAGACGCGACTAGTGTGCCCTCATAATCATGGTACTCCCCGCCATGATCCGTCTCAGCTTCCTGAGGCTCCATGGGAGGAGGAGAGGGGCCAGGATGTAGTGCTGCTACATGTCTATCACTACCACAGTCAGAGCACTGGATTGACTGTTTACAGTCTTTTGCCAGATGCTGAGTGGAGCCACAACATTTAAAGCAGATGTGATTCTCTCTCAAGAACAGTTTGCGTTCTTCTATTGGTTTGGCTCTAAACGTTTTACATTTCTTTAATGGGTGTGGCCTTCTGTGTATGGGACATTGTTTATCTGGGCTTTCTGTTCTTTCACATGTGTGGTTACCTGTAGCTGCGGGTGAAGCTGGTGGGATGTCTGTTTTGTGGACACTGATGAGGTGCTCACTGGCGAACTTGGGGGCCTTTTCAACTCTGGTGTTCATGTGGGCCGGTGGAGAGAAGCTGAAACTTGGGTCGTTTCTTATTTTGGCCTGTCGTCTGACGTAGCTGGAAAAAAAGCTGAAAGGAGGAAAGGCGACTTTGTGTGTTTCTTTGTATTTGCCAAGCCATTTTATCATCAGATCCAATTGCTCGTGGTGTGAGAGGCTGAGGTCTTGTATGGCATTCTGGCAGGATGCTTTCCATGCCCAATAATTCTCTGGGAGGTCATCAAACTGTAGGAGTCCCGTGCTCAACATCTTCCGGCGTGTGAGATATTTGGTCAGATCCTGAATGCTTTGTGCTTCGGCATAATGTGTTGCGGGGGCATAATAGGGTCGTAACGTTGGGGTATTAATTGTCTCTGCAGCTCCCTGCTCCTCCTTCATGTTGACGCTGACCCTACTCTTACCATCTACGGCATTAGATGGGATGAATGGTACATTTGTGGCCATTTCAAACTGTTCACACTGGATCTTAGAGGGGGTGGCTGGATCAGTTTTAAATGGAGTTTCCTCAAAGCGCATATTAAGGTGCTTCTGTACATACTCAGATGTGTGTTGTGCTGAGCCAACTGGCAAGTCCATTAATGCTTGGCTGAATTCACTTCTTGCACATTCCTCTGCTTCTTCATAGGCCGCGGCTTCAGCTTCTGCAGCTGCAACAGCCTTCTGATGGTTCAAAATGTGCATTTGTGCTTCAAGATTAGCTTTCTGCGTGATGAGGGCTGCTTCTTTCTCTGAATAAGCTAATTCAGCTCGTGCAGCATCTGCTTTGGCTCTAGCTCTTATGGCTGAGGAGGTAGCTGAAGAAGCCTTGCTTGACTTGAAGCTACGTGAGTATAATGAGCTAGCTCGTGCAGCTGTAGCCAAGGGAGCTGTGTGTTCTGTCTCCATAACTCCACTTCTGAGTTGGGGAGTTGGCTGGTGCTGCTCTCCTGCCCTGAGGCTCATTTGCTGCTTGTTGATTGTTTATTGGGCCCGCCGCGCTTTTAGTCCTTTTACTTTACTGCCCTCCCATCGAGTTTCCCAGTTTTCGACTAGTAGACAGCAAGCTAACACGTGTGGTGCAGGCCTCAATGATGACAAGATGTTTCCTTTTATCGCGTTTATTGAAGCTACCCCACAAGGAACTCAACGTGATGTACACTCGTCTTTTGGGTTTTACATCCGTTTACATTTGTTCCTACATCCGTGTAAAACTGCAACAAAGTAAACATATACACGGCGTCAATGATATGGTCACCGTATTTAGCTTAGCACATGTTAGCGTTAGCTCTAGCTTAGATTGGTAACAATGACTGGTAGGACTAGAGTCAGATCGCTGAAAATACACCAATGCAACCATGCAGTTCTCATTGTAGCTGTTAACACTGTCAAACCATGCAGATACTCACGGACTAATGATGTCCAAGGCGCCGATAGTTAACAACATCCAAAGCGTTGGTACAATGAGTGACGCTCTGCCCTGTTCTCCGGTTATATCATTACTGCGCATGTGCAACACCTTGTGTAACAGTTCAAAACGATGCTTTCACTACACCACTAGAGGGAGCCAAACTCCCTTACATGAAATGCTGTAATGGGAACTCTTAACTTAATACATAGGGGCAGCATAGTAACCGCATCCACACTGAAAGTTTGATTTGGAAAGGAATTTGTGGTTTCTTGGACCAACAAGAATGACTTCAGTCTTATCTAAATTTAATAGCAGGAAATTACAAGTCATCCAAGCTTTGATTTCCTTAAGACAGGGTTCTAACTTGGCTAATTGATCACTATCATCTGGCTCCATTGACAGGTATAATTGTGTGTCATCTGTATAACAATGAAAATGTATACAGTGCTTTCTAATAACGTTGCCTAACGGAAGCATATAAACTAAAAAAAGTAGGGCCTAGCACAGATCCCTGTGGAACTCCATGACTGAGCTTTGAGTTGAAAGAAAACTCATTACTGACACGAACAAACTGGAACCTATCAGATAAATAAGATCTAAACCACTGCAACAAAGTTCCATTAAGTCCAACATAGTGTTCTAATCTATCAAGGAGAATATTGTGATCGATAGTATCAAAAGCTGAACTAAGGTCTAAAAGGACAAGTACAGAAACAAGTCCATTATCAGATGCGATAAGGAGGTCATTCGTGACCTTCACTAAGGCTGTTTCAGTACTATGATGGATTCTAAACTCAGATTGAAACTCTTCAAATAAACCATTTCCCTGCAAGTGGTCAAATAATTGCATAGCAACAACTCTAAGATTTTTGAAATGAAAGAGAGATTAGAGATTGGTCTATAGTTAGCTAAAACTCCTGGATCCAGCGTTGGCTTTTTGAGTAAGGGTTTAATTACAGCCGTTTTAAAAGAATGCGGTACATGGCCTAAAGTTAATGAAGAATTGATTATTTGAAGAATGGAGCTACCAATAAATAGAAAGACTTCTTTAAATAACCTGGTAGGAATAGGGTCTAAAAGACAGGTTGAAGGCTTGGATGAGGAAATTATTTTGTCTCACTCTAAAAGGTCAATTGGAATAAACTCATCCAAACAGATATCAATTGAAGGAGTTGTATTAGTTACTGTATTTAAGTTAACAGTGGGAAGAATCTGATTGATTTTATCTCTGATAGATGAAATTTTATTATTGAAAAAGTTCATAAAGTCCTGACTAGTAAACTCTAAGGGAATGCTAGGATTGACAGAGTCCTGACTCTTTGTCAACCTGGCTACAGTGCTGAAAAGAAACCTGGGATTATTCTTGTACTCTTCTAGTAATGCAGAATAATAACTTGTTATAGCTTTTCTAAGAGATTTTTTCTAAATTAAAAGATGATTTCTCCAAGCTAAATAGATTTCATCTAAATTAGTGGAGCACCATTTTCTTTCTAACTGAAGAGTCTTCTGTTTTAAGCTACGAGTTTCTGTGTTGAACCAAGGAGTTAGAAATCTCTGATTAGACTTTTTCGTTTTTAAAGAGGCCACCATGTCGAGAGTGTGATGCAGAGAAGCTGTAACACTATCTACCATGCTATCAATTCCAGAAGGAGCAAGCTGTCTATAGCTTATTTCCGTTGTGTTGACGCATGGCATAGAGGAAACAATCTGCATAAATTTGGTAACATCATCTGAGAGGCATCTACTGTAGTAATATTTTTCTCTAGGAGCCAAAAAGTCAGAAACAGTAAAATCAAAGGTTAACAGACAATGGTCTGACAGTACAGGGTTTTGAGGAGACACTACCAGATTTTCTATTTCTATGCCATATGTCAGAACAAAATCCAACGTATGGTGGAGATAATGGGTAGAATTTCCTACTTTCTGAGAAAACCCCATCGAGTCTAATATTGAATTAAATGCCATATTAAGGCAATCACTATCTACATCCACATGTATATTAAAGTCCCCTACTATAATTATTCTATCTGATTTCAGCATTAAATCAGCTAATAATTTGGCAATTTCGGATAAAAACTCTGAGTATGTTGATAGAGGATGATAAACAATAGCAAATAAAATTGGATTTCGCCTAAAATTGCTTAAATGCCCAATACTGAGTACCAGGCCCTCAAAGGAATTGTAACATGTTTTTTGCTTTACATTAACTAGTAATTTGGAATGGTAAATTGTTGCTACTCCTCCTCCATGACCAGAACTTCTGGGATTTTGACAGTTTAAATAACCAGAGGGAGTTGATTCATTTAAACCAACATAATCCTCTTGCCCTAACCAAGTCTCTGTAAGGGATATTAAATCAATCTGATGATCATGATGGATCATGCACTAGCAGAGATTTGGGAGTGAGAGACCTAATATTTAACAAACCACAATTAATTTTTAAATTATGAGGAGGAACAGAGGGCAAATCATCAATTTAGAGGCTTCATGTTTAATTTGAGTTTTACCAACTTTTTGTTTAATCACTTTGGGATGCTTATACATTATATTTTTATTTACTTTGGAAGGAGCAGACAATGATTCTCTGATGGGGAAGACAGGAGCTAAGCTGAGGGGTGGTGGATGAAGAGGAGCTGCAGAGAGGCGTGTAAGACTGCCACTCTGCTTCCTGGTCCCAACTCTGAGTTTTCAGTGTTTTTGAAATTTGGATAAAAATGATGCCAGATTGTTAGATAAATGAGACACACCATCCAAATTGGGATGGACGCCGTCTCGTCTAATAAGACCAGGTTTTCCCCAAAATGAGTTCCAATTATTTATATAGCCCACATCGTTCGGAAGTTCATTCAATATATTCTGAAGTTCATTCAATATATTCCCATTTTCATTCAATATATTCTGAAGTTCATTCAATATATTCCCAGCTTCATTCAATATATTCTGAAGTTCATTCAATATATTCCAAGCTTTTCTTTGTAATATATATATATATATGTATATATTTTTTTTCCTGAATGGCTGGTCATAATATGTATGTATAAATATATATTTATGTATAAATATATACACATATAGTGTATACACACACACACACACACACACACATATATGCTGTATATACAGTGGGGCAAAAAAAATACTTAGTCAGCCACCAATTGTGCAAGTTCTCCCACTTAAAAGATGAGAGAGGTCTCTAGTTTTCATCATAGGTATTCCTCAACTATGAGAGACAAAATGAGAAAAAAAAAATCCAGAAAATCACATTGTCTGATTTTGTCTGATTTTTAAAGAATTTATTTATTTATTTATTTATTTTTTGTTACTTATTTGTACCCGTAGGTAGATTTGGTTTGCAGTCTGGTGACAAGCCACCGGCTGCCGGTCACTGTGTGCGCGAGCGCCCTAAACCTACATGTTTTTGGTATGCGGGAGGAAACCGGAGAAATCCCGGAGTAAACCCACGCAACACGGGGAGAACATGCAAACTCCACACAGCTCACTGTTGGTCGGGGGCTGGGATCGAACCCACAATCTCATGATCCCCGCGATCCCCCGGCCGAGGGTAAACTGTGCTGCTGCAGTGCTAAACCACTGCGCCAACGTGCAGCCCATTATTTGCAAATTATGGCGGAAAATAAGTATTTGGTCACCTACAAACAAACAAGATTTCTGGCTCTCACAGACCTGTAACTTCTTCTTTAAGAGGCTCCTCTGTCCTCCACTCGTTACCTGTATTAATGGCACCTGTTTGAACTCGTTATCAGTATAAAAGACACCTGTCCACAACCTCAAACAGTCAGATTCCAAACTCCACTATGGCCAAGACTAGAGAGCTGTCAAAGGACACCAGAAACAAAATTGTAGACCTGCACTGGGCTGGGAAGACTGAATCTGCAATAGGTAAGCAGCTTGGTGTGAAGAAATCAACTGTGGGAGCAATTATTAGAAAATGGAAGACATACAAGACCACTGATAATCTCCCTCGATCTGGGGCTCCATGCAAGATCTCACCCTGTGGGGTCAAAATGATTACGAGAACGTTGAGCAAAAATCCCAGAACCACACGGGGGGACCTAGTGAATGACCTGCAGAGAGCTGGGACCAAAGTAACAAAGGCTACCATCAGTAACACACTACGCCACCAAGGACTCAAATCCTGCAGTGCCAGACGTGTCCCCCTGCTTAAGCCAGTACATGTCCAGGCCCGTCTGAAGTTTGCTAGAGAGCATTTAGATGATCCAGAAGAGGATTGGGAGAATGTCATATGGTCAGATGAAACCAAAATAGAACTTTTTGGTAAAAACTCAACTTGTCGTGTTTGGAGGAGAAAGAATGCTGAGTTGCATCCAAAGAACACCATACCTACTGTGAAGCATGGGGGTGGGAACATCATGCTTTGGGGCTGTTTTTCTGCAAAGGGACCAGGACGACTGATCCGTGTAAAGGAAAGAATGAATGGGGCCATGTATCGTGAGATTTTGAGTGAAAACCTCCTTCCATCAGCAAGGGCATTGAAGATGAAACGTGGCTGGGTCTTTCAGCATGACAATGATCCCAAACACACCGCCCGGGCAACGAAGGAGTGGCTTCGTAAGAAGCATTTCAAGGTCCTGGAGTGGCCTACCCAGTCTCCAGATCTCAACCCCGATAGAAAATCTTTGGAGGGAGTTGAAAGTCCGTGTTGCCCAGCGACAGCCCCAAAACATCACTGCTCTAGAGGAGATCTGCATGGAGGAATGGGCCAAAATACCAGCAACAGTGTGTGAAAACCTTGTGAAAACTTACAGAAAACGTTTGACCTCTGTCATTGCCAACAAAGGGTATATAACAGAGTATTGAGATGAACTTTTGTTATTGACCAAATACTTATTTTCCACCATAATTTGTAAATAGATTCTTTAAAAATCAGACAATGTGATTTTCTGGATTTTTTTTTCTCATTTTGTCTCTCATAGTTGAGATATACCTATGATGAAAATTGGAGACCTCTCTCATCTTTTAAGTGGGAGAACTTGCACAATTGGTGGCTGACTAAATACTTTTTTTGCCCCACTGTATACGCCTTCTGCCCAACATGGGCATTGTGTCATGATTCAGACCGGGGTTAGGCTCAAATGCAGAGCTGCCAGAACGATCACTCAGACTTCAATAAAAGTTTCACAATTTTACTTAAATATCAAACAAACTAAAGAAAACGAAACACAAAGACGCCAACTTAAATTTCTGCCAAGACAGGTGCCCCTTGGAGTGCATGTAGCCTACGGGAGAGAGCAGACAGAGGTGATGAGGAACAGATTCATCCGAAGGGAGAATAATGCAGGAAAGCACACTTATGCTACATGTCCACTGGTCTGGATTTTTCGGAAAGGAATCCTCATACCGCAACCTATGAGGTGCGGAAAAGGGGCGTGTAGCGTAGTTCTCGGCTATGCAGAGTCGAGCAATGCGGGAGGAAATATTGGAAATTTGTGGTGGCGCCTTGCATGGCAGTGATGTGTTAAGTACCTCTCCGTGGTTCAGAATGTCTTTCAAGGTGTCTTTGAATCTTAGAAAGGGGCAACTGAGCCTTCTCATGCCTTCTGCCAATTCGCCGAAGAAGACAGCTTTCACCAGGCATACGCACAACATGGCCCATCCAGCGTAATCTGTTCCTGATTAAAATAGTTTCATTGTCCGCGGTCTTAGCTCGATCCAGCACTTCATCATTTGTAGCAAGGGACCACAATGGAAATAAGTATGCACACTTTTTTGTGTTATCTCATTGTTTTTAATATATGTTGTATTTTCGTATACTATGTTATTTTAAATGATGAATAAAACAACAACATAGTTGTCCCATTTGATCTTGAGAATGGAACTGAGGCATCTCTGCTGAACAGTTCTTAGAAGGTGAACTTGGTGATGGTAGGAGGTCCAGGTCTCACTAACATGCAGCATTAGTGGGATGACACACTGGTTGTATACTTTCCACTTTGTTTCTACTGTTACGTATCAGATCAAGATCATGATCAAATAATTACTAATTGAATTATTAATTCATGTTTAACTTATTAATTGCCAAATTCTTAAGCTAAGTTGTTTTTCTTAATAAGAGTTCTCACTTACACTTAAAACAGTGAGTGGTGCCCTGTCTAGTGTTATAATGAGGTCATGCAATAATTATTAATAATTATTAATTCCAGTTATTATTTATTAATAATCATATTCATATAACTGTAGTGTCCCCGCTACAAAGTGAAACCACAAACTGACTATATGACTATGAACAAAGAGGCTAGTGTCAAACAAAGGACTAACGGGAAGAGGATAAGAGCTCCAGATGTGTGTGTGTGTGTGAGTGTGAGTGTGAGTGTGAGTGTGAGTGAGAGAGAGAGAGAGAGAGAGAGAGAGAGAGAGAGAGAGAGAGAGAGAGAGAGAGCACTGTGCGTCTCCTTCAGTGTCTGGCTCATTGATTGGGACATCAGCCAAGATAAAAGATCCTGCCCTCACTGCACAGACCCACACTGCCCAAGAGAAAGAGGCACACACAGACACGCATACGTACACGCACACACATTCATAAAATAGCCTACTAAACTCTCTAACACAAGCACAAAAACTAATGAAATGACCAGCGTTCTATGCACAGGCCTACAATGGCTGTAAGTGGCTAATTTTAGTGGTGAACATTAAAAATGATAAATTTTACTACTTTCTCAAAAATGAAACCCTAACATCACAGAATGCATGACTATATTTTGTAACAGCTATGAGATCAAAAACTGGTTTTAACTGGAGTTAATAGGAAAATGAATGGGACTTAATGGACAGTAAATTTTAAATCTGACGCTACACAAAAACTAATATTTGTATTTTGTATACTTTATTAATCCCAGAGGGAAATTCAGGACATCCACCTGGATGGATGAGGCAGCCACGATACAGTGACCAAGCCCTTCACCACTCACACACACATTCACATCTAGGGCCACTTAAGAGTCTTCATTTTACCTAACCTGCATGTTTTTATGCATGTTTGCAACATTTAGCTTTTGATTAGGGCCAAATGTCACTCTGAGGGAAGTTAACATGCTTAAGGCAGGTTATCAGACAAATAATGCATCAAAATCAATATTTTGGTGAATCTTTGACATATCCAAGACAAATTAAAAAGAACAGTCCCCCCCAACATTTGTTTTATGGAAAATAACTCATCTTTTGTGTTTTTTCTTAAAATATATTAGCATCATGTAATCAAACTGGCAGTTAAAGGAGTTAACCCTTTAAATGCCAGTTTGATTACTTGATGTCACTATTGTTATTTTTGAAAAAAAAAAAAAGAAAAGAAAAAAAAAGTTATTTTCCATAAAACTAATGTTGGGTGGCTGGGGGATTTTTTAAAAACCAGTCTTAGATAGATTCATAGATTATCCAAATTATAATTAATATTAATATTGACTTTGATGCATTATTAATTTTTGTGTAGCATCAGATTTAAAATTTACTACCCTTTAGAGTCATAGAGGACAAAAATGTCCACTTACAAAAACTGCTATAAACATAGTATAAATTCATTTTTTTTTCTTGTTGGGTTCAATATTTTGATCAGCTTCAGTTCTGATCAAAACTATCAAATATTGCACAATTATCCGGATTTTAAATTTTTTAAAATGATTAAATATTTGGTAGTTTTGAGCAGGGCAGAAGTTGTTTAAGACATTTATGTAGAAAAAAAAATATTCCATCCATCTTCTTCCCCTTAATCCTTTTCGGGTCGCGGGGGGTCTGGAGCCTATCCCAGCATCTTTGGGTGAGAGGCAGGGTACACCCTGGACAGATGGCCAGTCCATCGCAGGGCCAACACAGAAAGACAGACAACCATTCACTCTCACATTCATACCTAAGGACAATTTAGAATCCCCAGTTTTGATGCCAATTAACCTAACTTGTATGTTTTTGGCATGTGGGAGGAAACCGGAGAAATCCCAGAGTAAACCCACGCAGACACGGGGAGAACATGCAAACTCCACACAGGTCACTGTTGGTCAGGGGCTGGGATCGAACCAGGGATCTCCCGGCCAAGGGTGACTTGCTGTGCTGCTGCAGTGCTAACTACCCCGCCACCACGCTGCCCCAAGAAAAAATATTAATCTGTATAATTTTTGTAGCAATTTTTTTGTAAGTGGACATTTTTGTCCTTAATGACCCTAAAGGATAGTAAGTTAAAGTGGTGCCTGATGGCTAATTATTGTGAATCATCATTGTGACTCATCTTTTGCAGTGTTACTCAGAACAACCCACTTTAGTGCATGTCTCTTTAAATTCCTGAGAACCGCTGGTAACTCTGCCTTCCCTCTTATGTCACTATTGCTAACCTTAGCTGGCTAGTGTGCTGGCAAGTCTGAGGCAACTAATATAAATTTGTCTTAAAGAATGAATGAAATAAAGCATCACTATTGGACAGGGGTGTGTGGTTTCAGTGGTTGATAGGACATGACTGGTCCTTGGAATACAATAAGCACAGAAACATTTGTGAATGAATGAATGGTGGCCCAAAGCACCTACAGTAGCTTGATGCAAAAATAACATCTAGCAAAAATAACTTCTGAGTCAAATGTTGGTGGATGAACAAGGATTCCAGTGGGGGGGGGGGGGTAAAGTGGTGGCACAGTGTATGCAACAGCCAGATAAGACAGACTACAAAACAGCCATATGCCTCAACATTTCTGCGGAGAAACCAACTTTTGTGGCTTGTGCATTTGACATGGATGGACAGTCAGACTCCCAAAAAAGATCTATGAATAGAGTTCATTGAAAAACTGCAGTGGATATCGCAGACAAATCATTGAGTGATGGATGAGATCGTTAGATGATGGATGAGGTGTCAGTTCCCTTTGATGATATTTGAGCAATTGTTTTGGACTGAGTCAGATCTTTGAGACCATGGCGACGCAACCATGATCACTGAGAGATTATTGAATGATTGTTGCGAGATCTGGCCATCACCTTTCAATGATCTCAACGATATTCCTCAATCTCCACCCTTGTTTCCAGAAGGGAGAAGAAATTTCCTTTCAATAAAGGTTTTATATTTTTTGTTCTGGCAATTTGACCTGATTCATCCTGGTTTGTGCTAGGTCAGAGCAGCTGTAGAATTCTGAGTGCGCACAGCAACTGCAGGTTCTGCAATTTTGTCTGCAGTGGACAAAGCACTGGAGTTGGATCCACTGAACTGAGCCAATGACAGGTACCAGCCAGGAGTCAGCAGGGTGCCCTGAGCACTGCTTAGCAAAGAGGATAGGAACCGATCTGTGTTGTGATGGGAGCCCACGAACAGGTCCTCAACATGCCTCCCTGCTTCGATATCCCAGCTTCGAAGATTAACTGGTATTACTGTTAACTGTTAACTGGTATTACTGTATTTAAAATGCTAGCAGAGGCAAAGATTCTTGTTTTTGTGTGGTCAAAGTGAATCTACAGTCATGTGAAAAAATTTTGACACCTCTTTAAATACTCAGTTGTTTATTAATAAATGTTCTTATATCTATGTCTAACTTTGTTTTTGTTTGCATTTTTTTAAACATTTATTTTAGACATTTTAAGTGGGAATGAATGTGGGGGCGTCCTAAAAAAGATGGGGGTGTCCTAATTTATTCCTCACAATTTGTTTAGAATTACATTTTACAGAAAATTTGAAAAAAGTCTTTAATTGTTCATTTGTATTACATGAATCTCTCAGTATTTTTAACATTGATATTAAATATCCATATGTCCGAATATGTTAAAAAAAAAACCCACACAGGCTTCTACAGGATGTTCTAATTTTTTCACATGACTGTAAGTCAGCAGCAGACCAATGAAGCCCTAAAATTGTATGTATATACAGTATATGTATGTTATATACAGTATATATATATATGTGTGTGTGTGTGTGTGTGTGTATGTATGTGTGTGTATATACTGTATATATATATACAGTATATATATATACAGTATATATGTGTGTGTGTGTGTGTGTGTGTACATATGTGTATATATATATATATATATATATATATATATATATATATATATACAGTATATACAGTATATATATATATACTGTATATATATGTGTGTGTATATACAGTACCGTTCAAAAGTTTGGGGTCACCCAGACAATTATTTTGTGTTTTCCATGAAAAGTCACACTTATTTACCACCATGAGTTGTAAAATGAATAGAAAATATAGTCAAGACATTGACAAGGTTAGAAATAATGATTTGTATTTGAAATAATATTTTTTTCCTTCAAACTTTGCTTTCGTCAAAGAATCCTCCATTTGCAGCAATTACAGCATTGCAGACCTAACATGATTGCACAAGGGTTTTCTAATCATCCATTAGCCTTCTGACGCAATGAGCAAACACATTGTACCATTAGAACACCGGAGTGATAGTTGCTGGAAATGGGCCTCTATACACCTATGTAGATATTGCACCAAAAACCAGACATTTGCAGCTAGAATAGTCATTTACCACATTAGCAATGTATAGAGTGTATTTCTGATTAGTTTAAAGTTATTTTCATTGAAAAAAAGTGCTTTTCTTTCAAAAATAAGGAAATTTCTAAGTGACCCCAAACTTTTGAATGGTAGTGTATATATATATAGTCAGGTCAAGCATTGGCTTGCTTGCTACCGGATAACCATGAAAACCGGTACTACCTGTCTCATGGGTCGGGCCATCGGTGACTCAACCGGCATCCCCGTCCTTCCGAGGGCGTGGAGGGTGAAACAGGGCATCCTGGCAGAACTAAAAACAATATCTGCCACAGGTCTGTGGTGGACCACTCCCAGTTACACGGGGTGAGACTGGACATCCTGGCAGATAAACACATCTGTCGCAAGGTCTGTGGTGGACTTTGCCAGTCGGTGCACTGTGACATGCACTACACAAAGAGCAGAGATAAACAAACCTATCATCTGGTCAGTCACTGCAACAGATACTGGAGTCGGTTTGTCTTGGCTTGTCCTTGCCACTGATAATACCTTTATCTGCCAAGAATGTGCTGCTAGTCCAGCAAAAGCTAGCAGTACTCAAATACTTGCAAAGTTTTTGGTCAATGGTCAATCTGAAAGCAACTCATACCAGCTCAGACGTTGCCCTGGCTTACAAGGTCCACGCTGATCTGTTCACACTCCGACAGGCAGTGAAAAGTAAGCTAGGAGCAGGAAGACAAAAGAAGAGGAAAACAGCAGCCTTGTGTGTAGCAGAATGGAGTGTACGCACTCTGTTGGACAGAACAACATCACAGCGCCCAGAAAGACAGACCGCGCTTGTGGCCCTGGAAATGAACAGGTACAATGTAGACATAGCTGCACTTAGTGAAACAAGATTGCCTGGGTATGATAGCTTCGAAGACCATGGGGACATCTTCTTTTGGAGTGGGAGATCAACTCAAGAAAGGAGAGAAGCAGGAGTGGGCTTTGCAGTTAGAAAGGAGATAGCAACAATGCTTGATGAGGAACCGGTGCCAATCAATGACAGGATAATGACTATGAGACTCCCACTACAGCCGAAGATGTATGCCACACTCATCAGTATATATGCCCCAACAATGACCGACACAGAGGAGGTGAAGGAAGAGTTATATAGTGATTTACGTGAGACTATCAGGCATGTACCGACTGATGACAGGCTGATACTTGTTGGAGATTTTAATGCCAGATTTGGTTCGGACACTGAGAAATGGAAAGGAGTGCTAGGCAGTCATGGAGTAGGCCAGTGCAATGCTAATGGAGAACTTCTACTTGCACTATGTTCAGAGTACAACCTTGTGATAACCAACACTATTTAAGCACAAGGACACACACAAAAGATCCAAGCACTGGCACTTATTAGACTACATCATAGTCAGGCAGGGAGACATAAGGGATGTATTGGACACCAGAGCAATGAGAGGTGCGGACTGTGGTACTGATCATGTTATGCTGAGATCTAGGTTAAGGATTTGCAGATGAAAACAGCACTGCAGGACTGGTGCGAAGCCACCACAGAAGCTAAACACTAGTGCACTGAAAGGCCAAAAGAAGCAGGAAGAACTTGCACAGGAAATGGATGAAAACTTGAAAGACTGGGACAGCAACAACTCACAGAATGACATAGAAGAGAAATGGGCAACACTGAAGGATACAGTGTATCAGACTGGAAGTGATGTATTAGGCCACCCTGAGAGGAAACATCAAGATTGGTTTGATGAGCATGATGAACACCTGAAGAAACTACTAGAAGCGAGAAATACAGCTAGGCAGGAAAACCTACAGTGTAACACAAGGTCAAAGGAGAAGAAATACTCAAAGGCTCAAGTCCAACTGGTGGGATGAAAAAGCGGAGGAACTTCAAACTGCAGCAGACAGAAAGGACATGAAAACATTCTTCACAGGTTTGAGAGAAATCTACGGCCCTGAACCAAGAGGATTGATCCAACTAAAGGCTATGGATGGTGAAATGGTTTTGCAGGAGAAAGACAAGATCCTGGACAGATTTGCAGACCACTTTGACCAACTACTAAACAATCCTGGAGATCTCACTGAAGAGGCTAAAGAAGCTCTAGTGCAGCGACCAGCTGTATCAAGTCTGGATGAACCACCAAATTTTGATGAACTAATGGCAGCTATCAGGACAACACAGGATGGTAAAGCTCCAGGAAGGGATGGAATTCCAGCAGAAGTGTGGAAATTTGATGGTATTCAGCTGACCAACTGCCTGCACAAGCTCATCCAAGAGATATGGGATGCCCAGAAAGTACCTCAAGACTGGAAGGATGCAAGTATTGTGCCTTTGTTCAAGAAAGGTGACAGGAAAGATTGTGGAAATTACTGAGGTATATCACTGCTAGCCACTGTTGGCAAGATTCTCTCACGTGTACTACTGAACACACTCAATGAACACATCTCACAGAATTTACTACCGGAAACCCAGTGTGGCTTTAGAAGTGGAAGAAGCACAATGGACATGATTTTTTGCTTGAAACAGGTTCAAGAAAAGTGTATCGAACAGAACATGCCGCTTTATGTAGCCTTCATAGACTTCAGTAAAGCCTTCAATACTGTTTTGCGACAAGGACTTTGGCAGGTACTCAAGAAATATGGCTGTACAGAGAAGTTTGTCAGCCTGATCAAGACACTCCATACAGGTATGCAAGCAAACGTGGCAGTGAGTGGTTCAGTATCTAAAGACTTTTCAGTAAGCAACGGGGTGAAACAAGGGCATGTGCTGGCACCTACACTCTTCTCGCTATATCTGGCAGCCATGCTTGAGGTGGCCTTCAGAGACACTTCAGAAGGAGTATACATTCAAACAAGGAAAGAAGCAGACTTGTTCAATGTGGCACAGTTTAAAGCCAAGAGTAAGACATTGATAAAGGTAGTAAGAGAAATGCTCTTTGCCGACGACAGTGCTCTAGTTGGACACAGTGTGGAAGATATGCAATCTTTAGTGGAGAAATTTGCAAGAGCAGCTAGCCAATTCAGCATCCAAATCAACATCAAGAAGACAGAGTGCCTTTATCAACCACCAAAGTTCCAATTATCAACATTACTACCAGAAGAGATCAGCATTGGTACAGAGCCACTAGTAAAGTGCAAGACTTTCAAGTACCTAGGGAGTACTGTTTCAGAGAATGCTAGACTGGAGGATGAACTATCTCTCAGAATGGGAAGAGTGAGCACTGTGGAACAATCGACATGTGTCTATCCGTGTGAAATGCAAAGCGTACAGAGCGACAGTACTGGCTACTCTATTGTACGGTGCTGAAACTTGGACTGTCTACAGAGTGCAGGTGAAGAAACTCCATGCGTACATGATGAGACACCTTTGAGCCATAATGAACATCTCATGGAAAGACAAAATAACCAACATAGAAGTGTTGAAACGAGCTGGTCTACCATCAATGGAGGACATGCTAATACAGATGAACCTGAGATGGCTCGGACATGTTGAGAGGATGGACCACCAGCGTCTCCCTCGGCAGTTAGGCAGTTAGGCACAGAACCACAACAGAGATGAAAATATGTTTAGAGAGATTCACTGACAAAATAAGAATAAATAAATGAATGGAAATGTCAGTGTGCTGGCAGTCCTGTGGAAAAAGCAAAGAGAGAGCAATGAGTAACTGCTTTCAACGAGTGGCTATGCTGGACTAAATAACTTGTTCTCTTACTCGGGTAGTAGTGTAGGCTGAAGGTAGGAAGGGGAGAGGAGGCTGTGGCACACCAATGCTGGACGACTGGAGCAGGTAGGTGAAGAATAATGCACAGGGAAACTTTAACCTGAACCAGACTGGGGAGATGGGTTAGCTAATGGGTAATGAGGGCTTACTTGTAAATGTCTGTACTTTTGTTCCAAGGAGAATCCGCCAGGGAAGGAATCCAAATCCACCACGAGGGGTCCAACAAACCGGTACCTGTGTACATGTAGGGAAGGAGAGGCTAACAACGTACAGTATATGTAATTGTTTTCCTTACTTGGGTCCAGGGTTTAGCAGGGAGTCGGCTGAGAGGCAAAACAGGAGCAAAACAATGCGTAGGCAGTTGCAACAGCAGCATGTAGTCATCTGACAATCCCACACTCAGGGTTGTCTCTCCAGCTCTTAAATAGGCAGCCTCTAGATGAGCTGCAGGTGTGACACAAGGGACAGCTGCACCTGATTAGAGGAAAAGACTGCAGGTGGAGGGAGAGAGAGGGCAGAGACAACCCCGGATCATGACAACAGGTTTCTACACAGGTATGGTGTGGCTTCACGGATGGAACTATGTACATAAGAGTGCAGAGTGCAGAACACATGATTGAATAAAATGGCCCAAGGATTATGGAAAATATACACAGGAATGATAGTGGTTTCACGGATGGGTCAATGTACATGAAGGTGTGGAGTGCAAAGACAGGTGTGTTATTATGACAATTAAAAAGGTCCTCAATTCTGTGCATGCAAGCATTTGGAGGGAGGGGGGGTGGGGCCTCTGACTGTTTGCAGTTTGAATGGCCCAGGGGAAGAAACTTTGTCAGTCTGATCTGTCATCCAGAGAGGAGCAGCTCAAACAGGTGGTGGGCGGGATGTGAGGGGTCTCCTGTGATGGCCTTGATCCTTCTGAGACAGGATGATCTGGAGATGTATTCAGATCCAGGGAGGGCAGAGGGCCGCTGATGATTTTTTGGGTGGTGTTGATGACCCGCTGCACAGCCTTCCTGTTTTTGGCTGTGGAGTCGGCGTACCACACACCCAGACAGTAGGTGAGCACGCTCTCCACTGTGCAGTGATAGAAGGGCAGCATCAGCTTCTGGTCCAGGTTGTTCTTTCTCAGGACACGGAGGAATTGCAGCCACTGCTGGGCTTTCTTCACCAGGGCCTTAGTGTTGACAGTCTAGGAGAGGTCACAGGAGATGTGGGTGCTGAAGAACCTGAAGGTGGGGACGGTTTCCACGCGGTCGCCATTTATGAGGAGGGGGGGCTGGTCCTGTGCTCTTCCTGAACTCTTCCAGAGATATGTTTTATAAGAATATTGATCAATGTTGTTCAATACTTTTCCCCACCGTATGTACAGTTGTGTGAAAAAGTGTTTGCCCCTTCCTGATTTCTCATTTTTTGTATGTTTGTCACACTTAAATGATTCAGGTCATCAAACAAATTTAAATATTAGACAAAGATAACACAAGAAAACCCAAAATGCAGTTTTTAAATGAAGGTGTTTATTATTAAGGGAAAAAAATCCAAACCTACATGGCCCTGTGTGAAGAAGTGATAGCCCCCCATGTTAAAACATAAATTAACTGTGGCTTATCACATCTTTGGAAAGCTGAGTTCAATTTCTCTAGCCACACCTAGGCCTTATTACTGCCACACCTGTTCTCAATCAAGAAATCACTTAAATAGGACCTGCCTGACAAAGTGGAGTAGACCAAAATATTCTCAAAAGCTAGACATCATTCTGCTGTCAAAGGACTGAGCACTGGTTTTACCGGACTCAGTCTCTCAAATTATTTATGAATATTTTCTGTATGTTTTCAAACCCTTGTGGTGTCTTTCTGTGTTTTGATTTCTGATGATTTATCATTGTATTTATTATTTATGTTTCAGTATTGTTATTGTGTTGTCTATTTGTGTAGTTTAAGACTGTTTGGCCTTCTCCTGTAACAGGGCCATTTTTCTTCCTCTCCCAGACATCCCCACCTTGTTAATTACTCTCTGCCTACTTGCTTAGTCATCTCAGCTGCAAGAGTTCTGTAATTAGGTCACCAGTCTGCTCTGGTTCCCCACACCTGCTACTCATTGTGCCATCTCACTCCACTATTTAAGTTCTGTCTGTTCACTCAGTCATTGCGGCTATATTGGTTCAATTACTATTCTCTCCACTTCTCCTAGTTTCTGAAGTTTACTTCTCCAGAGCCCGCTCTGCTCTGAGGCTTGTCTTGTAAGTTATTCTTGTTTGGCATTTTTGTACTTTTGGCACCATTTTTTGTACTCTGTGTTATTTCTTGTTATTAAATGTCAAACACTATTCAGCGTTTGGGTTTGTCTCTCTACCCCGAAGAGCAAACATGACAGCTGCGATCCAAAGAAATTCAGGAACAAATGAGAAACAAAGTAATTGAGATCTATCAGTCTGGAAAAGGTGATAAAGCCATTTCTAAAGCTTTGGGACTCCAGCGAACCACAGTGAGAGCCATTATCCACAAATGGTAAAAACATGGAACAGTGGTGAACCTTCCCAGGAGTGGCCGTGTAACGTAGGTAGCGCGGTCTAGGCATACCAGACCAGAAGTGGAGGCTTTGAGACAATTTGCAATCAGCAATTTTCATTTATTCCAAAAGTCTTCATAGGCAATAACTTCAACAAAACACCTGACATCTTCACACCGACACGACTCTACCTAAACCAAATACCAACACCTGTTATATACTGTGTGAGATAATTAAAGTCAATTAGAACATACCATAACTCCAGGTAAGACAATAAACATTTTCATCTTTCCACACATACCCAACATCTAAAAGAGATAATTAAATAATTCTCCCACCTGTTTACAGAATAAATAATACACCATAAATACACCATAAATAATACAATAATTTAAACCCCTATTTACATATTAAATTACCCCTAAACTCACTATCACATGCTTCCTTCCTGCCGGTATCCTTTAAAAAGGCATTCAACCCCTAAAGAGTCTTTTGCCCGGACACCATCAGGAAGCATGTTGGCAAAGGTACATGATTTTAAGATTCAATTGTTTTACCCAATTAGTACGATTAACCATAGCAAATGTCTCACAAAAGGCATTCAAATTAGTCAAAAACAGATCCTGAAATAATATGTGCACTTTAACAAACAATCATATTGACATTTACACATACTACACAAATAATATAATTACAAATACAGGAAACCATAGCAGTGGCGACACTCCATCGTCACATTTCCTCCCCCCTTTCCCAAGAGTACAGTACTCTAAGAGTCATGTACTGTGGAAAGACTATCTACCACAAGGTTGGTTTTCCCTGCCACATACCGAACAGTAAAGTTATACGGTTGAAGGGACACATACCACCCTGTGAGACGACTGTTCATGTCCTTCATCCTGTTCAGCCTCTGTAGGGCCCGATGATCTGTCTCCAACATAAAATGACGCCCCAGTAAATAGTACTTAAGAGACCCTATTGCCCATTTCATGGCAAGACATTCCTTCTCTACCGTAGAGTATCTCGTCTCCCGGTCCAACAACTTACGGCTCAGGAACAGTACTGGGTGTCTCTCTCCCTTCTCCTCCTGGAGAAGTACTGCTCCAATGCCAACTCCTGAAGCATCTGTCTGTAAAATGAATGGGCGAGCAAAATCTGGACTGTAGAGAACCTTCTCACCAGAAATAGCACTCTTCAAATCTTCAAAAGCTCTACCACACTCCTCTGTCCATTTTACCCTATTCGGTGCTGAAGCCTTAGTGAGGTCAGTCAGAATTACTGTTCTTTCAGCAAAATGGGGAATGAACTTACTATACCATCCTACCATTCCCATAAATGATTGTACCTTCTTCTTAGTAGTGGGCACAGGATAGGTCCGGATAGCATCTACTTTACCTACTCGTGGTCTAATGACCCCCTGACCAACCACATGTCCCAGGTACTCCACCTGCTGCTGTCCAAATGCACATTTGCGTGGATTGATCGTCAGTCCTGCCCTCTTAATCAACTGAAGGACCTGCCTAAGGTGTACCAAATGTTCTTCCCAGGTCTGACTGTAGATGACTACGTCATCCAAATAGGCAGCTGCAAAGTTTGATACCCTTCTCAATACCTGGTCCATGAGCCGCTGAAAAGTTGCAGGCGCCCCCTGGAGGCCAAATGGCATAACCTTAAATTGGAAACTGCCATAAGGTGTTTTAAAGGCTGTAAGTTCTTTTGTTTCCGGTGCCAATGCCACCTGCCAATACCCCTTGCATAGGTCCAGTGTAGAAATAAACCTAGCCCTGCCCACTTTCTCTAATAATTCATCAATCCGGGGCATGGGGTACGACTCAAACTTAGACACTGAATTAAGGCATCTGAAATCAATACAGAACCTCAAAGAGCCATCCTTTTTGGGGACCAGCACAATTGGGCTACACCACTCACTGACTGACTCCTCGATCACTCCCAGCTGCAACATTAAATCAATCTCTTGCTTCAGTTTTGGGACCAATCGCTCAGGGATCCTATAAGATTTCCTACGTGGAACAGCCTCTTCTTTCAAATGACCTTTATGATGCACAAGCGTGGTGAAACCAGGTCTCTTCTGAAACAACTCTGGATCTAACAGTGCCTCTAGCTCTCTCTGCTGATCAACCTGCAAATGAGACACTTGAAATAAACACGGCTCTGACACATTTGTGGGAAAAGACTGTTCTCTCTCCTCATCCACTTCCGTCGCACAAATGAAGAGCTGATGATGTGTCTCCTGAAGAACAGGCTGCTGCTGCTGATGACCAGGCTGCTGAAACTCCTTCAATAAATTAATATGGAAGCTCTGATGTTTTAACTTCCTGTCAGGCATATATAGCTTGTATGTCACTGAACTTAGTTTCTTAGAGATTAGAGTTTCTTAGAGATACTTAGAGACGGCCCCTGCCATCGAGCCAACAGCTTACTGTCACACGAAGGCAGCAGTAACAGAACCTGCTGACCTGGGTGAAAAACCCTCTTTCTGGCCTTCTTGTCATACCAAGTTTTTTGTTTGGCCTGCGCCGTCCTCATGTGCTCCTGAGCCAAAGCAGTCATTCGATCCAGTTTCTCTCTCATCTTAACGTATGAGACCACATTGTCCTGATCACTCGGTGGACTCTCCCAGTGCTCCTTTAATAAGTCCAATGGGCCCCTCACCTGACGATCATACAGCAGTTCAAAAGGTGAGAACCCTGTTGAAGCCTGGGGCACCTCCCGATAAGCAAATAATAAGTATGGCACCCATTGGTCCCAATCCAAGCCTGTATCAGAAACAAATTTCTGCAGCATGTTTTTCCAGAGTCTGGTTAAATCGCTCAACTAGTCCATCTGTCTGAGGGTGATATGGGGTGGTCTTAATACCCTTAATACCCAACAGCTTGTATACCTGCTGCAACAGTTTTGACAAAAAATTTTTTCCACAGTCTGTTAGAATCTCTCTGGGTATGCCTACCCTCAAAAATAACTGGATAAGGCAGTTGGCAACCTGCCTAGCCTTAATAGATTTTAGGGGGAAGGCTTCTGGGTACCGAGTAGCGTAGTCACAAATCACCAAAATGTATCTATTACCAGAGGAGTTTCTCTCTAGGGGGACAACTACATCCATCCCTATTCTGTCGAATGGTGTTCCAATAATTGGTAATGGCTGCAGTTGGGCACGGGCTACTCCCCTAGGTGATGTAATCTGACATATTGGACATGTTGTGCAGAACTCCTTTATCTGGGTATACATTTCCGGCCACACAAACCTTCTAGCAATTCTCTGTCGAGTCTTTTGAAATGCTAGATGACCTGCCCAAGGGATAACATGTCCCAGTTCCATAATCTTTGGTGTGAGGTCCTGTGGCAAAGCTATGGCCATAACTTCACCTTGCTGCTGGTACAGAATGCCATTTTAATGACATACAAGGCCTCAGCCAAACAATCCGTTCTGCCCTGTTTCACACCCTCAATCTCCGAGACTTTATCAAACCAAGGTCCTAATGCTGAGTCAGCTTTCTGCAGTGCAGCTATGTCAGGAGGAATATCAAAATCTACTACCTGGCTTAGCTGAGATGTTTCTTCACCCACGTTCTTTACTGAAGCTAACACCTTGCCTCTTCTCCTCTGAGCCTTGGATTTAGACTGCTTAATAGGGCCTGCCTCTATCCCAGAATCATAAGACGGCAACTCCTGGAGAACATTGGCAGTCCTCTGCGCCCTGGTTGTCACCATATTACAGATTTTCCCAACAGGTGCATCAACCCTCTGCTCAATAGAGCCACCTGCCTGTCCCTCAGTTTGTTCATCCCTAACCTGTTGTATGATGTCCAACAACGTTGGAACATCATTGCCAAGAATAATTGGATAAGGCAAATCAGGCACAAGAGCTACAGGAAGGAGATAAGTTTGCCCCCCCACTGTTAAATAAACCTCAGCGCTCAGGTACAATTTCTTATCCCCATGAACACAACTGATATTTACTGCAGTCTCACTCCATGAATCTCTCGGGGCTAAACTGGGCAAAACAACAGTCTGGAAACAACCGGAGTCTTAACAAGGCCTCTTCACACTGCCCATTAAGCAGAACAGTAGTTTTATATATTTCACTATGAATTGGTGCTGACAGAGTGGGTCTTGGAACTGAGCATAATAATGAAGGTTTATCATTTTTTGTGGCAGGACATGAATATTGAGTGTGACCGATCTTATTACACTGATAACAGCATATATCTTTATTTGAAACAAAACGTGACTTTTTGCTACTATCATATCTGCTATTTGTGATCTGACTGGACCTGGAATACAGCCTATTATGAGCTGGACCACCCCTTTCATCCTCATTAGACTTACTCCGTATGGTGAAAGAGCTGTCACGGCCGAGAGTAGGTCTCCTGCTCCCAGACCTGGCTGACAGAAAGACCTCCGCAAGATGAGCAGCGCCCTCTGCAGTCTTCGGGTCCCGCTCTTGTATCCAGATTCCCAGTTTCGAGTTCACCATCCGCAGAAACTGCTCCAAAATCAATAGTTCCGTAATGTCTTTCACAGTTGAGGTCTCTGGTTTAACCCATTTACAGAACAGGTCCTTTAAACGTACATACAATTCACGAGGGGTTTCATCCTGATGAACGTCCAGGGACCAAAACCTCCTCCTATAAGCGTCGGATGTAATCTCATATTTACTTAAAATTGCTTCCTTCACTTTTTCATAATTGTTCGTGTCTGCAATGTCCATCAGCACATATGCACTCTGTGCTTTACCTGTGAGCAAAGGAGCCAGCTGAATAGCCCACTCTTCTTCACGCCAGCGGCAGACCGTAGTGATCCTCTCAAACGTCGACAGATAGTGCTCGATGTCATCCTCGGGAGAGAGCGGATTCAGCCTGGGCTCATGGTGCGTTCACATCATCCTCGGCTGCACCTGCAGCGGTAAATTATCCTCCTGCGGGCCGACCCGACTGGCCGTCACCCTGGGGCCTTCCCCTGAAGTGCCATCGTCACCACTGCATTCAGCCCGGCCCCCATATTCCTCTCTCAGCTCCACAACTTGACGGAAACCTGACGGAACTTGACGGAATCTGACGAATTTGATTATTCATAGTCTGCCACCTTTGATCTTGAAGAGCGGCTTCTTCTTCCCTCTGACGGTCTCCGACAGTCAGTGAACGTACCAAGGACTTCACCAAGCACGTTAATTCTTCCAGCTCATTTAGTCCACTGGCTCCCTGCTCCTCAGATATCATACTTGCGTCAAAGTTTAATTGCTCTTCTTGCCTCGTTATTTTCCTTCTGGACATTGTTCCTTTCGTCCCGTGTTGTCACTCCTTCTTTGACAGCACCAACGTCACCAATTGTCCGCATTCATCAGGGAACGGACCACTTCTGCCACCAAATGTAAACACTCGTCAGGGAACGGACCACCGCTGCCACCAAATGTAACGTAGGTAGCACGGTCTAGGCATATCAGACCAGAAGTGGAGGCTTTGAGACAATTTGCAATCAGCAATTTTCATTTATTCCAAAAGTCTTCACAGGCAATAACTTCAACAAAACACCCGACATCTTCACACCGACACGACTCTACCTAAACCAAATACCAACACCTGTTATATACTGTGTGAGATAATTAAAGTCAATTAGAACATACCATAACTCCAGGTAAGACAATAAACATTTTCATCTTTCCACACATACCCAATAACATCTAAAAGAGATAAATAATTAAATAATTCTCCCACCTGTTTACAGAATAAATAATACACCATAAATACACCATAAATAATACAATAAATAATTTAAACCCCTATTTACATATTAAATTACCCCTAAACTCACCATCACATGCTTCCTTCCTGCTGGTATCCTTTAAAAAGGCATTCAACCCCTAAAGAGTCTTTTGCCCGGACACCATCAGGAAGCATGTTGGCAAAGGTACGTGATTTTAAGATTCAATTGTTTTACCCAATTAGTACGATTAACCATAGCAATTATCTCACAAAAGGCATTCAAATTAGTCAAAAACGGATCCTGAAATAATATGTGCACTTTAACAAACAATCATATTGACATTTACACATACTACACAAATAATATAATTACAAATACAGGAAACCATAGCAGTGGCGACACTCCGTCGTCACAGGCTGGCTGACCAAAATTACCCCAAGAGCGCAGCAACAATTCATCCAAGAGGTCGCAAAAGACCCCACAACAACATCCAAAGAACTGCAGGCCTCACTTGCCTCAGTTAAGGCCAGTGTTCATGACTCCACCATAAGAAAGAGACTGGGCAAAAATGGCTTGCATTGCAGAGTTCCAAGATGGAAACCACTGCTGAGCAAAAAGAACATAAAGGCTCATCTCAGTTTTGCCAGAAAACATCTTGATGATCCCCAATACTTTTGGGAAAATACTCTGTGGACTGATGAGACAAAAGATGAACTTTTTGGAAGATGTGTGTCCCATTACATCTGGCGTAAAAGTAACACAGCATTTCAGAAAAGGAACATCATACCAACAGTAAAATATGGTGGTGGTAGTGTGATGGTCAGGGGATGTTTTGCTGCTTCAGGACCTGGAAGACTTGCTGTGGTAAATGGAACCATGAATTCTGCTGTCTACCAAAAAATCCTGAAGGAGAATGTCCATCCATCTGTTTGTGACCTGAAGCTGAAGCGCACTTGGGTCTCTGCAGCAGGACAATGATCCAAAACATACCAGCATGTCCACCTCTGAATGACTTAAGAAAAACAAAATGAAGACTTTGGAGTGGACTAGTCAAAGTCCTGACCTGAATCCGATTGAGATGCTGTGGCATGACCTTAAAAAGGTAGTTCATGCTCAAAAACTCTCCAATGTGGCTGAATTACAACAATTCTGCAAAAATGAGTAGGCCAAAATTCCTCCACAGCGCTGTAAAAGACTCATTGCCATTTATCGCAAACGCTTGATTGCAGTTGTTGCTGCTAAGTGTGGCCCAACCAGTTATTAGGTTTAGGGGGGCAATCACTTTTTCACACAGGGCCATGTAGGTTTGGATTTTTTTCTTCAGTTAATAATAAACATCTTCATTTAAAAACTGCATTTTGTGTTTACTGGTGTTGTGAAGTAACCATAACTTCCGGTTTCGGCTGAAGTAGTGTTAAATCAGTCAGCAAGAGTGGAATAGTGGGGCATTTAAAATAGCGTTTTTAAAAGTTTTTAAAATTCATTTTAATGTATAGTCCACATATGTGTTTTGCACTCAAGTGGCAGCTAATTTCTGCAATTGTAGTTTTTGTATTTTTTGAATGTTTTGGCATAATTCTGGTACTTGTTGCTGGTGTTCGTGGTTGTGCCATAAACTGTATAAATGGAGGCTTCTCACTGGCAACGCATAGATCATGCACTGAAAACTAACAAGGACTGTTGGTGTGATCAGTGGTGCAGATGCAAGAGCACCAGGTATGTTTTCACTTGTATGAATGCTACAGATCTGACGTGTCACGATCTGAGCACAGGGGGGATTTCACCGTACTCTGTCTCGTTGCCTTTTGCTTTTCTTTATTTGTATAATGTTGTACTTTGGAGCTTTATGCCTGTTATTTACGTTCAGCTCCGTCGCCTCTCCTTATGACTCACAGCTGATTGTCATTTTCTCCCCAGCCCGCTCATGTGATTCACACCGGTTACCATTTGTTTTTGATTATTGTTGGCCCTATATAAGGGCTGTTATTTTCATTTCTGTTTGCCAGAGTCTGAAGTTACACTTCCTCTTTGCCACCAGACCCCTTTCCCCGTTCTGGTGAGTTTGTTCCATTTCGTCCGTATGTAAGTTCGCTTGATTATCTGTTTGGATTTTGTGCTTGGTGCACTATTTGGGACTTTGTGCTTTTTTGTTAATAAATACCACAAACTACAGTTCAGATAGATAGATAGATAGATAGATAGATAGATAGATAGATAGATAGATCTTTGTCATTGTCACAGGTACAACAAAATTCAAAGTGCTCTGGGTCAGCACTGGGTCAACATCTGGGTCTTTCTGTCTACCCTGAGGGGCAATGTATGACATGATGTTTATGCATCATATATGTCACCAGATGCAAGGCTGCATGAAGTAAAATAATAAATAAAAAATAGTAACAGTCTGGTGACCCTTCTGTGTGGAGTTTGCATGTTTTCCCTGTGTCTGCGTGGGTTTACTCCGGGTACTCCGATTTCCTCTATCATGCCAAAGACATGCAGGTGAGGTTAACTGGCATCAACTGGGTATTCTAAATCGTCTTTAGGTATCGATGTGAGAGTGAATGGTTGTCTGTCCCTGTGTTGGCCCTGCGATGGACTGGCGATCTGTCCAGGGTGTACCCTGCCTCTCGCCCAAAGATGCTGGGATAGGATCCAGCCCCCCCCCCCGTGACCCGAAAAGGATTAAGCGGTAGAAGATGGATGGATGGATGGACAGTAACAGTTTGCTTCCCAAGGCTTAACGATTTAACCCCTTGCACTCTGGTCAATTTCCCTAAAAACGCCTAAAAATAACGTACCCAAAGTAAATCAAAAGCTGTTCTTCAACCCTTTGCAGCATCTTCATGGGGTTGGTCTCATTTAAAAGAAAACACTTTGAATTTTTTGGCAAAACAGTCATAATCTCTCTAAGTGCTCCTGCCACTGAGTAACAGTCATCTAAACATACTGAACTTGAAGAAAAATAAATTTCGCCTGGGTGTTTTTTTGGATACAAATGCTTGCAAATAACACACAGCTGTCAGATCCGGGCTGGAAAATGCAACAGAAATGTAGAACCAAGTGTTATCCAGCTGAGGTCAAAATTTTGTAACAATACCACAAAAAATGAATATATTACACAGCTTTTTCCTCAGGTTGTTCCCAGGCGTTTTTGAACTGTGCCAAATTGTGCCAAATGGCACAGTTTGGAAAAACGTCTGTAACTTTTGAATGATTCAATATAGAAGCTTGATCTTGGGCTCTAATGAAAGGTAGACACTCAGGGCTGTGTGTGTGTGTGGGGGGGGGTTGTTTATTCATTCACGAATGAATGAATGAACAAACAAGCCCCCACACACAAAGAAGCATGCCACGTAAAAAATGTGTGGCTTTTTTTTCACAAGAAAAAATAACCTACAGTGAACTAAAAATTATACTAAAATATCTGTAATGTAGAAGATAACAACTCCCCCCCCCTGCTACAGAGGACGGACATCGCCCATCGCTACATGACGGACCGCGGGGACGGTGCGCCGCGGTCTACTACGCACAGTTGTACTAAAATAGCTGCAATAACATCTGCAATCCGCTACAGAAGAGTAGCGGGGGGGGCGTTCACGGTCAGGACGTGGTGCACGGGTTGCTGTGGTCCGTCATGTGATGATGACGCACAGTTGTAATTTACCGATCGGTCAAAAGTCATTTTGATTACAATTTTCAGTGATAACAAATAATTTAGCTTATAACACTTACCTGTCCACAACAGCAGTGTCACTGGCGAACTTCTCTTCCTCATTGTCAGACGAACATGACGCTGGTCCGCTTGTTACGGACTCATGGTTCTGGTCACGCGACTTGGTCAAACCATGATTCCATTATTGCGGTTTTGCACTTACATGATTGCGGTTTTGGCAAACGATTTTTCAAAACAAATAAGAACAGTAGTAAGAAAAAAAGACTGGCGAATGCGTGTGTGTCACCCAGTGGCTTACACAAAACAGATTTTACGCACGGGACGTATGCTTTCAATTGTCGAAGTTCTCTGTTTCAATTGGCTCACTGTATTCGCAGCCGTTGGTAGGCGGGTCCTTCTTGCTAGGTTTTCAGTCGTTGGTTCTTCAAGGTTTCAGAAACCCAATTCAAGGCTCTTATTAGTCGAATGAGAGGTCAATCAAATCTAAACCAATCAAAGCACTCCTTTGGCTTTCTGTTCGCAGCTGTGTCTGCTGCTTTTTTTTTTCAGGGCACCCTAGGACGCAGAGACGTGACCACCCGCGGTATCCCAGAGTGCAAGAGGTTAAAGTCCCTACTCTCACCTTCACACTTCTACCTTTCCTTTTCACTCTCTCCTCCTAACATGGCTTCTCCCTCTCATCCTCCCCAATCTTCGACCAACAGTAGCCCAATTTCCACTGGCACCCTGTTGGTTAACAGCACCGGTGGCAGTTGCTGATAACCTGAGCCTCCATCCATCCATCCATCCATCTTCAACCGCTTAATCCTTTTCAGGTAATTGGGGGGGGGGGCTGGAGCCTATCCCAGCAATTGGGTGACTGGCAGGGTCCAAGGGTGAGCTGAAAAGTTCATAGTGGTCAAATTTGACCAAATGTAGTTTATTTTTCAACTGCAGGGATCCAAGCGCTGCAACACCAATGGAAGAAGTGTGTGGACCGAAGAGGAAACTATGTTTGAAAAATAAATCCGATTTGGTCAAATTTGACCACTATGAACTTTTCAGCCCCCCTCGTACACCCTGGACAGATCGCCAGTCCATTGCAGGGCCAACACAGAGAGACAGACAACCATTCACTCTCGCATTCACACCTAAGGACAATTTAGAATCCCCAGCTGATGCGAGTTAACCTAACCTACATGTCTTTGACCTGTGGGAGGAAACTGGAGTACCCAGTGGAAACCCACGCAGACATGGGGAGAACATGCAAACTCCACACAGAAGGGTCACCGACGGTTAGGGGGTGGGATCAAACCCACGATGGTCAGGGGTGGAATCGATCCCGTGACCTTCTTACTGTGCTGCCACTAGGGATGGGCGATATGGCTTTTAACATGTATCGCAATACGTTTAGGGTTTTATCGGAATACATGAAATACGTATATCACGATATCTTGAGATCTCCTTCAAACCACTGTATAAATGTAAAACCTTTGGATAAAATGACACCAGCATGATAATAGAAACAGACCCACGTATTGCATTGTTTTAAATTGTATGCAAAGGAAAGGGGGCAGGGGGATTTAGCAAACTTTATTAAGTCAGTCAGACAACCCCACTTATAAATTTGCAACAAATCAGAATAAATAATGGTAGGCCTTCCTATTATGGCCTGTAATAAAACCATTACAAACAAAACAAAAAAGGACTAAAGACAATAAAAAGTGCATTAAGCAAGAATTCTAGAGAAAGATATTTTAAAACCATTTAAATTAAAGTCCACTTTTTCTGTTTGGTCATGTTTTTAAGAATAGGGGCCATGTCTTTGGCAGTATAATTTTTAACTGCAGTTTGTCATATCCCGAGCGCTTTTGTCCGCGCTCGGGTTATTCCTCATCCCTGTCAGGTTTTGACAGCAGGTGTCGTCACACGGGTTTCCCGGGCTCTGATTGGCCAGACGCTCGGGAGCTCTCAGCTGTCAGAACCTGAGCAGCTGCGCCGCGTTTCCAATCATGAGCAGCTGGCTTTAAATGTCAGTGCGAGTGAACTGGACTCTGCGGCTGTCTCGTCAGAAGTCTTATGACTTACCCCTGTCTCCTTACCACATGCTCCCTGGGTTCCTCGACGTATCCCGCTGCATGTAAGTGATTTATTATTTGGAATTGTCTTCTCCCTCGCTGACGTTCCTTCCTTATTACGGCGGACGAGAGCTCCTCGTCTCTGCCATAACTCTCTCCCTGTTCCACGTTTTATATTCCCTGCCTTTGCGGCGTACGAGTGTCCCACGCCCTAGCCGCTACCTTTATTGTGAATTTATATTGTGTTGTGTAACGAAGTCTGCGTGGCAAGTTGTATTGTACACCTAAGTCCTGTGCGTTATAAATAAAGGAACTGAATTGCAACTTACTGAACTGTGGCGTCTTATGCTGGCTCGTGAGGGCCAGCCGTGACAGTAGACAGCCGCCAGAAGGAGACGCCATTCTCAGTAAGTTGCGTTCTGGGAACTTTGCCCCTTCCTGTCCAGGTACGTGGCGTTGGAAATATGCCATCTCAGCGGAGTCGTTCTCGGGGTTCCCACGTCCTGCTGACCAAGGCGCTGGAGGAGGTAGATGAAATCCTCATTATCGCCTCCGACCTCGATGGGCATCCAGACACCTCCCTCGCCCCTCCTCTCCTCGGTTATCAGCCCGATGAACAGTGGTATTTAGACCGGGCTGAGGAGGTGCTTGACCGTCTGCCTTCCCGCTACAACGGTCACCCCGAGGTCGACGCGAGGAGACTCGACATCGCTGCCCAACGCCAGATAATTCAGATGTACGAAGAGGAGGAGGCTGCAAGGTGGGGTGATCTCTGGCTCCAGCTGCCTGAGGCGCTGGAGGAGGTGGATGACTTCATCAGCGCTTCCGCCAGCCTTGACGACTCATCCGAAGCGCACTATTACCTGGACTGCGCTGAGATAACGCTCGACCGATTGTCTCCCCGCTACACCGACCACTTGGACGTCCAAGCAAAGAGACAAGAGATCGCCGCCCACCGCGAGGCGCTCCAGGATATCGAGGAGGAACGAGGCCAAAGGCGGAGTAATCGGAGCTCCCGCTGCCCGCTCTGGAATCCGGATCCTTCCCTCGATCCAGTCCTGGAGTTCGCACCACCCGGGGCCCATCGTAGACATCGGCGCCGTGGTCAGAGACGTTCTCAGCGCGACTCCCTTCCGGAACCCGCTCCGGTTCACTGGGCTGACCCCATTCATCCCACTGCTGTCTCCCCAGCGTCTCACCAGGAGGAGATCCCTGCAGCCTTTTCCCCCAGGCCTGCTTTCCCCGCTGAGCTGTCAGTGCGTCACGCTCGGCCCGACTTGGCTGTTGCCCCCTCCGCCTCGACGCCTTCTCCAGCGGCTGGGAGTTTGAGAAGTTTTGCTCCAATGGACAGTGCGGCTTCACCATCCTGAGTGGCCCCCTCTCCTCCTTCAAGAGAGTCTCCGGCCACCACCCGGTGGGAGGAGGATGGAATGACATTCCCTACGGCAGGTTCCACCGCCCCCCCGGGAGGCAGGCAAGTACAAGTTCACTTTTTTCCATCTAATAGTGATTTGTTCTGTCTGACTCCTGGGGGTGAGGCTCAGGGTTTGCAGCCCCCCGAGCCTCAATTCCCTGCTGATATGTTTATTAAACCCGCTGCATCTGTGTCTCCCCCTGCTGAGCACGCTTCGACTTCAGAGGAGCATCACCAGATGAGGAGTGAGCCTGCGGCCCTCGGGCAGAAGACCCCAGCCCCACAGCCATTTTCTGGGCAGAGGAGATCGGACGACTGGTTGGAGCCTGTGCCAACGACGGAGCGTCCCCGGGACTCCGCAGATGAACAGTCTGGTCCAGCGGGCTGAGAGCCCCCCACCTCCACGCCTCATGAACCGCCAGCGTGGACGATGACGTCGGGGGGTCCTCTAGCTGCAGGAGCCCCTCCTCCAGGGGCAGATGACGTCACGACGGAGTGGGAACCGGACGACGACCTCCTCCTGTTTGAACCCGGAGCATCGAAGTCCTGGATGGCGGCAGAACCCGAGATCAGGCAAGTGCTCTATTTTCTATCCCTCATCTTCTTTCTGGAGCATTATTGCCTGTCTCTCGGGGGGGTGAGCCGGGTGCAGCCGTCTGCTGCGCTCGAGCCTGTCTTGCCGGGCCCTGCCGCTGCCGGTGATCCTGATCCCGGTTCCTTTTGTCCCTCTGAGCCTCTGCCCAGGGTCACTGGAGGCGAACCTGCTCTAGGTGCCACCTTGGAGGTTCCGGCTCTCGGCATGGGGTCCACCGGGAGTGCTCCGCTGATTCAAGCGGAGCTCGACGTCAGGGAGGTTCCGGCCCAATCGGGGTCCAATGCGGGTGCAGCTCTCGCTCGATCGGAGCTCGACGTCAGGGAGGTTCTGGCCCAATCGGGGTCCGACGCGGGTGCTACCCTCGCTCGATCGGAGCTTGACGTCATGGAGGTTCTGGCCCAATCGGGGTCCGACGCGGGTGCTGCTCTCGCCCGATCGGAGCTTGACGTCATGGAGGTTCCGGCCCAGTCGGGGTCCGACGCGGGTGCTGCTCTCGCTCGTTTGGAGCTTGACGTCATGGAAGTTCCGGCCCAATCGGGGTCCGATGCGGGTGCCACTCTCGCTCAATCGGAGCTTGGCGCCATGGTCGTTTTGACCCAGGCGGGTTCCGGAGATCGTGTAGCTGACCCACCACTGAGCGCTTTCCAGGCCATGCCCCGTCCTCGCCATGGCCCCTTCTTCCCCGCTTTTGAGACTGCGGGAGTTAATTCCAGCTGGCCCGGTTCGCCGACCTTCCCCCAGCCATTCTGTTGGCAGGCCAAAACTGCCCGACCACCCGGTGACCGGCTCTATCCTTTTGGCGTCCTGGCCCAGTTTCCTGACGAGCAGGATGATTCTTTCGGCGCCCTGGTCCGCCCGCCGGAGACATGGTTTCCCTCGGCCCGGGGTTTGACTGAGCCGTTAGGGCACGTTCCGCTGCTTTTGCTGGCGGCCTGGATGCTGGGTGCTGGGAGGCCTCCTGAGCGGAGTTATTTAACACTATTCCCCAATGGTTTTTTTCCCTCTCCTTCTCTTGCCCCACCACTGACTTGTGACTGGTTTTCTTTTTCTCTCCTCCCCTCTCAGACTGAAATACCCCACAGGGGATTGAACTTCATGTTTAAGGTGACTGTTTTCCGTTGATGGACATATGTTCTCTTGCCGTAGCTGTCTTTCATGTTATTTTCTGGGATGACTGTTTGGGTTTGTTCCTTGCACTCCCGATTTGAGACTCTTCTGAGCAGAATTTCCTTTTCATTTTGACAGTATGCTATCATGAGTATTGTATGTTTCTTTAGGGTGTGATTGTATATTTCCTATGTTACTCCCTTACTTGGGTCTAGTTTGTTTTTTTTTTGGCACCTGTGTTGTCTTTTGGTTTTGAAGATTTTCTGTACACATTAACTTGGAGAAGAAGGTATTATTTGTCCTTTTATTTCCTTGATCCTGCCTTGTGGTATTGACTGGTGTTCCATGTATCCTCATCTTGGCTTTCTTTTTTGTGGTTATATGTGAGAGATGTCCATCTAGCGTTGACTTTTCTTTTTATTCATCTTTTTGTCCCCGTTTATGTACGGTTTCTGCCTTTTTTTTTTCTCTCTCCCTCTCGTCCCCGATGTTTTTGTCCCCTTGTTGTGAGTTGACCCTGCTCCCCCTCCACCTGCTTCCCCCTCCACCCTCCCTGGGGTGGGGTGGGGGGGTCTGGATGTTACGCGCGACCAGGAGTTCGCGTAGAGGGAGGGGCTCTGTCATATCCCGAGCGCTTTTGTCCGCGCTCGGGTTATTCCTCATCCCTGTCAGGTTTTGACAGCAGGTGTCGTCACACGGGTTTCCCGGGCTCTGATTGGCCAGACGCTCGGGAGCTCTCAGCTGTCAGAACCTGAGCAGCTGCGCCGCGTTTCCAATCATGAGCAGCTGGCTTTAAATGTCAGTGCGAGTGAACTGGACTCTGCGGCTGTCTCGTCAGAAGTCTTATGACTTACCCCTGTCTCCTTACCACATGCCCCCTGGGTTCCTCGACGTATCCTGCTGCATGTAAGTGATTTATTATTTGGAATTGTCTTCTCCCTCGCTGACGTTCCTTCCTTATTACGGCGGACGAGAGCTCCTCGTCTCTGCCATAACTCTCTCCCTGTTCCACGTTTTATATTCCCTGCCTTTGCGGCGTACGAGTGTCCCACGCCCTAGCCGCTACCTTTATTGTGAATTTATATTGTGTTGTGTAACGAAGTCTGCGTGGCAAGTTGTATTGTACATCTAAGTCCTATGCGTTATAAATAAAGGAACTGAATTGCAACTTACTGAACTGTGGCGTCTTATGCTGGCTCGTGAGGGCCAGCCGTGACACAGTTGTGATCTCTTTCCACTTTGCACTTTAGCTGTATGGGATAAATTTTCCAAATGAAGAAGCCATGTAGTCATTTTCTTAGGGCTGGCTCCTTTATTTTTTTGTAGGGGCTACCTGGGATCTTGAGAGCAGATTTTAATGCATTCTTCATATTATAGTAGATGACAGCTCAAGTGGTGAAATAAATTAGTGGTAGTGCAACATATTTTGCACAAAGCTGTATTTCATTCATTTTTTTTATTTTTTTATTTTTTATTTTTTTTTTACCTTCGGAGTTGGTCCTTTTTTCGCTTTTCATTCAAGTCTGCTGCACTGCAGCCAGTAAGTGTTTGTCATTTCATTTTTTTCTCCTTCTCCCCACACTCTGCTGGTGTTGCCAGATTGTGCATAAAAAAACAAGTGTCTGTGGTCTACGAAAACAAGCTCAAAAGGAGTAGTTTCTAAAGAACAAAATTGCAGGCAAAAAAACAGACCTGGCAACAACTCTGAAATGAAACATGGCATGGGGAGGCACGCACGGCAAAAACCCTAAGAAGGCTCTGTTCAGTTTTATTGGTGAAACATTTTTACACTCAAAAATATTGAGTAAATGTAAAATTAGGGATACCATTTAAATATACTTAACAAATTAAATATAAGTAAAAAAAAATCAAGTAGATCTTACAAATTACATTTAGTACAATATCAAATACAGTAGAAATTCTGAAGGTAATGCAATAGAAACCCTAAGCTCCAACCCTTTTTTTTCTTCCTGCCCTTCAGAGAGAACGGTCGCTTTTTCTTCTGCTCCCTCTTTCACCCTCCTCCACCCTCCCTAACTGAGAATCCCAGTTTGCTGTCTTGTCTGCTTCGCTGTTCTTCTGGCTGAATCTTGATCCAAATGAAAAAAAATGGATTTGGTGAGCGGCTTTAATAAAATTAACAACTTTTTACATAAATTTGGGCCAGGGGGAGCCCCTACGGAGAGACCAATGGATTGGAACACATGTGTCTGCATGATTCGACTGATGTGGAAACATCTATCTGGTTTGGCACGATCACAGGATTTTCTGCTGATTGGCTCTGGAGTTTTCCTGGTGTATCGAAAATTTAACTAGAAGAGCTAATCAAAGCGGTCCCGGCGTAGCTGCTTCTTCAACAATTCGACTAGACGGGGGAGAGCACTAACTAACGGCAAGACTAACATGGAAATTACCATCTGGCATGCACTGTAGAGAGATGGACTCTGCCGGACATGCTTCCCATGTTTAGAAGGGAAACATCTGGAGTCGTTTTGGTGCCCTCCAAGAATGGATTTAAAGCCTATGTATGGAAATTATGAACACAGGATTGCAAGAGCTGTAAATTCTATGCTCTGAGTGATCTGAGCAAGCCCTTCTATTCCCCGCGGGAGTTTGCTTCTTTCATAATGATCGCTGTGTACGCCCCTCCCGACGCGGACACGCGCGAAGCTCAGCGCGTGCTCGCGGATCACATTCAACACACAGAGCGGAGTTTTCCAGACTCGCTGATTATTGTGGCTGGCGACTTTAATCAGTGCAATCTGAGCCACGATCTCCCCCGCTACAAACAGTTTATTAAATGCCCCACCAGAGGATTAAACACACTGGATCACTGTTACACCACAGTGAAAGACGCATATCGCGCTGTCCCTCGAGCTGCGCTGGGATTATCTGATCACGTGATGGTTCACCTCATTCCCACATACAGACAGAGATTGAAGCTCACTAAACCTGTTGTGAGCACTACGAAGATACGGACCAGTGATGCTGAGGAGAAGCTGGAAACGTGCATGGAAATATCTGACTGGGGCATGCTTAAAGGAGCCACGCATGATCTGGATGAGTACACGGACACTGTGAACTCATATATCCACTTTTGTGAAGAGAACATTCTTCCATCACGCACCAGGGTGAGTTACTCTAATGACAAACCCTGGTTCACAGCTAAGCTCAGACAGATCAGGAAGGAGAAGGAAGCAGCGCTGAAAAGTGGAGACAGGGACTGCTACAGGGAGGTTAAATACCGGTTTAACAGAGAGCTGAAGAGGGCTAAATCTCTATACTCAGAGAGACTCCAGCAGCAGTTCACTGCTAATGATTCGGCTTCTGTGTGGAGAGGACTGAGGCAAATCACCAACTATCGACCTAAGGCTCCTAAAGGTCAGGATGACAAAGCCCTTTGTCAAAGACTGTCCCAACACTATGCCCGTTTTGACACCTCGTCATCTGTGTCCAACTCCCCCCCTCCCTCCAGCTCCACAGCCTCCACATTCCCTACTTCATTTAAGGCACCCCCCCCCTCCCCTTATCATCAGTGAGCAGGATGTGCTCAAACAGTTCTCCAGACTGAACCCGCGCAAGGCCCCCGGCCCAGACGGCGTGTCTCCCTCCACCCTGAGACTCTGTGCGAAACAGCTGGCTCCTGTATTCACAGACATTTTTAACACCTCCCTTAAGTTATGCCACGTGCCGTCCTGCCTCAAATCCTCCACCATCATCCCTGTCCCCAAGAAGCCACGGATCACTGGACTTAATGACTACAGACCTGTAGCGCTCACCTCTGTAGTCATGAAGTCCTTTGAGCGCCTGGTCCTGTCCCACCTCAAGTCCATCACCACCCCTCTCCTGGACCCGCTGCAGTTTGCCTACCGAGCCAACAGGTCTGTAGACGATGCAGTCATCCTGGCCCTCCACTCCATCCTGCAGCACCTGGACTCCCCGGGAACCTACGCCAGGATCCTGTTTGTGGACTTCAGCTCCGCATTCAACACCATCCGCCCCGCTCTGCTCCGGGACAAGCTGTCCCTGCTCAACGTGCCTGACTCCCTCTGCAGGTGGATCATCGACTTCCTGACGGACCGGAGGCAGCATGTGCGGCTGGGAAAGACTGTCTCAGACTATACTAGCATCAGCACCAGATCACCCCAGGGCTGTGTACTTTCTCCCCTACTCTTCTCCCTTTACACCAACTCCTGCACCTCCAGCCACCAGTCTGTCAAGTTGATCAAGTTTGCGGACGACACCACCCTCATCGGGCTCATCTCCAACGGCGACGAGTCCGCCTACAGGAGAGAGGTGGCCCAGCTGGCGTCCTGGTGCAGCAATAACAACCTGCAGCTGAACGCTCTGAAGACAGTGGAGATGATTGTAGACTTCAGGAAAGTCACTACTCCTCTGCCCCCCCTCACCCTCTCAGGCTCTCCCATCACCACTGCTGATTCCTTCCGCTTCCTAGGCACTACCATCACCAGGGACCTCAAATGGGAGCTGACCATCAGCTCACTCATCAAAAACGCCCAGCAGAGGATGTTCTTCCTGCGGCAGCTGAGGAAGCTCAAGCTACCCACCAAGATGTTAGTGCAGTTCTACACAGCCATCATCGAGTCCATCCTCACCACCTCCATAACCGTGTGGTACGCAGGAGCCACTGCCAGGGACAGACTAAGGCTGCAGCGCGTCGTGCGCACTGCTGAGAAGGTGATCGGCTGCAAGCTCCCATCTCTCCAGGATCTGTACATCTCCAGGACCCGGAGGCGTGCTGGCCGGATCATAGCCGATCCCTCACACCCTGGTCACGTACTGTTTGCCCCCCTCCCCTCTGGTAGAAGACTTCGGTCCATCCAGACTAAAACCTCCCGTCACATGAACAGCTTCTTCCCCTCTGCCATTAGACTGCTGAACACTAAGTGACTTATTGACTCTCGTGCACCATGTACAGCAGCTCAACCAGACTCATGTAGTAGTAGTAGATTAGTTTATTTGACAGGGACAGTGCAATAAACATAGACAATTAATCAAAGACAATCAATCTGATGTGTTGCACATAGAGTGTATAGCTATTAGCTAATTTGCAACTCTTGTCCCTGGATGGGCTTTAGAAAAAAGAATCAAGATAAAAAATATACACAATAACCACATACATCAATGCAGAAAAATTATAAATACACAATTATAAATATTATAAATATTATAAATACACAAATATAACAGCCTGACTCACATTTAACATAAATATTATAAATATTATAAATACACAAATATAACAGCCTGACTCACATTTAACACATATAACATAACTCACATTTGCCTATTTCAGGCCTTCCTCCCTCCGTCACTCACTATAAACAAACACATTTATTCCTTCCCTTCATTCACTCTCACTTTGCAGACAAATAATTCATACATGAGTACATTCTTGTTTATTTTTCAGCCAGTTTTTAACATTTTTAGTGAATGTTTTAAAGTCCGTTATTATTTTAATTTCATTTGGCATTGTGTTCCAGATGTGACTGCCCTTTATAGAGAAAGCTGTTTGTCCAAATGTGGTTCTGCGGTGGAATATTTTACAGTTATTGTTAACAGAACTCCTGGTGGCTCTGCTGCTGTCCTGTCTTTGGACGAAACCAGCAAGTGGCTCGGGTGCTGATTTATGGAAACATTTGAACGTTAATTTCAGAAGACAGAGGTCAATGAAGCTCTCAAAACTCAATAGGTTGTATTTTTTTAAAACATTACAGTGATGCCACCTAATGGGCTTTTTGTCCAAGATTTTTAGGGTTTGATTATATAATGAACCTATATGTCTTATTGTGGAAGGGGCTGCTTGAGCCCAGACTGTCAAACAGTATGATATATGAGAAAAAACCATAGAATGCATATACAGTGCAGCTGCTTCGTAAGGTATGTAATATCTAATTAATTTAAAGCAGTTCAGATTTTTTTTTACTGTTTTTGAAATTTTCTTTATATGAAGATTAAATTTGAGTTGAGGATCTAGTACAATGCCAAGGTATTTGAATTCTGTAGCTAAACTGATGTCATGATCATGTATATTAACTTTAAAATGTTGCAGGTTACATTTTTTGATTGAAAAGCACATTGATGTGCTTTTCAATCGCAGTGATGTCAATCATCACTGTTTTCTTCCTGCATTACCGACTGCACTATATAGTTCTCCACAGTATCTGCTGCTGGCTAATATATATTTTAACTGTTGACCAGTATCACTTAATCTTATCCTACACTTTATTACATGTATAGTTTATTTCTCTTATCTTATCATGTTTAATGTTGCAGCATTGTACCGAGACAAATTCCTAGTTTGTGTAGTACATGAACAATGGCAATAAACCTGATTCTGATTCTGATTCTGATTCTGATCTGTGTTATCAGACCTTGAATTTGGTGCCCTGTTGACTATTTTCCTCCTGGATTAAGACAAAACAGAAGATTGTGCTTCTCTTCATAAACATTCTGGTGTGCTGCAATCTGAACTCTCAAGGACAGTGACTGGCTCAGGAAATTTCCATCTGCCATGCCTCAAGGACATGCTTCCGAGTTTCAGACACTAAGACATAACATCTCGGCTGGGAGAGATTTGCTGCCTCCAGTAACTGATAAACACCCACCTGCATTCAACATACACGAACACACTGATTCACATATACTGAATTACATCCATTCATTCACTGATCCTCTCTGACTTTTGGTTCTGTTGTCTGCTAAATGTGCATTGAGGTTTTTTTTTTTCCTGCAATCAAAATTTCGCTCACTCACTGAGCGCCATTTTGATAAACATGTTTTTTTTCTCTCGCCTACTGTGTCATTCCATATCCCTTCCCTTTTTCTTTCTTTATCACCACTATGACTGGCACCTAGCGGCTGCCCCGGCCTTAGATGCGCTCTGCAGAGCGTGGCCAAATGCCAAGTCACGTTTCGTTACCTTGTATTCATACATGTGTAATGACAATAAAGTTGAATCTCATCTCATCTCATCTCAAGTGAACGCTATTAAATAAACTGAGTAGGTGTAACTGAAAAAGAAGGTAGTTTAAACAAAGTAAATCTACTACATCTGCAAAGAGTTTTTACCTGAATTTCACTCATTCTTGACACTTAATTATCCAAATAAATAAATTTCTTGCAGTTAATTTTTTAAACAGTATTTACCCTTGGTAGCACCTCAAGCCAATATATCAGTGGAATCAGATTTAAAAAAAATAAATAAAAATACATAGTCACATTTTGTAACATTTATTAACAGTGACATAACCATGCCAGTATTAGCAAAATTAGCAATAAATCCACAACATCACTGTTACATCAGTAACAAATTGTTTAAAACAAAAGTTGTTTTATTAAACTACAGAAAAAGTGCCATCATTAATGGTTTGTTTGCTAAAGCTGTACACTGGCTAGTTAGCCGAATAAACAAAAATATGAAAACACAGCTGTAACGCTGTTCTTATTCTTCCAAAGCTCCAACTTACACTGCTTTGATGTTGAACACACAAAACCCAAGTGATCACAGGCAAATACAAGATATTAACCATTGTTAATGTCTGGCTAGTTAGCTGAATAAACAAAAATCTGAAAATACAGCATTTATGTAGAGATAGCAAAAAGACGTAACAAACTAATAGTTTTTTTGAATGCAAAAGATGCAATAGACTTACACAATGGTCCCCTCCGGCATACAACTAGGAACATACCGGTCGCTATGGAGGGTGAGAATATGTATGGGCACATAATCATACCATGTAGGATAACTAAGTAGACGGTTATGCTGTTTCATTCCATCTAGCAACAATGCTCTGCACTGTGTGTGTTTATATATTTACATATTTATTCCATCTAGCTACAATGCTCAGCACTGGGTGTGTTTATATATTTATATATCTACATATTATTCCATCTAGCTACATTGCTCCGCACTGTGTGTGTTTATATACTTGCATATTTATTCCACCTAGCTACAATGCTCCGTACTGTGGGTGTTTATATATTTACATATTTATTCCATCTAGCTACAATGCTCTGCACTGTGTGTTCATATATTCATATATTTATTCCATCCAGCTACAATGCTCTGCACTGTGTGTCTGTGTGTGTGTGTATATATATATATTTTTATAGTAATACGTACATATGTATATTAGCTGCTCTTGCTTGCTTGTTTTTTTCTTGCCTTCTGATTGTTGCTCTGAGTGTTGCTATCCCTGTGCTGTTGCAATCCTGGAATTTCCCCGTTGTGGGACTAATAAAGGCTTATCTTATCTTATCTTATCTTATCTTATTTAACACAGCTGTAATGCTGTTCTTATTCTTCCCAAGCTCCAGCTTGCACGGTTTTAATGTTGAACTACAGACAAAAACAGACACGGTGACGCAGTGGTTTAGCACTGTGGCAGCACAGTTTTACCCTCGGCCGGGGGACCGCGGGGATCATGAGATCGTGGGTTCGATCCCAGCCCCCGACCAACAGTGAGCTGTGTGGAGTTTGCATGTTCTCCCCGTGTTGCGTGGGTTTACTCCGGGATTTCTCCGGTTTCCTCCCGCACACCAAAAACATGTAGGTTTAGGGCGCTCGCGCACACAGCGACCAGCAGCCGGTGGCTTGTCACCAGACTGCAAACCAAGTCTACCTACGGGTACAAATAAGTAACAAAAAAAAAAAAAGTCACTTTAAACCATTTTTTTCCCACAATATTGATAATTTCTGCATTTCTGTAACATTTTTGGCCTCAACTAAACTTATGCAAGTTACCATCAATTAAATGTTATAACAAGCAAATGTGCAAATGGGAAAACCTCCCAGCAGCATCTCGCTCAACACGTGCAAGTAGTTTTTCAGTCTCTGAACCTTATTTGACAGTATTCCAGGATCCAGTAGAACTTTCTGGAAGACCCAAAAGATGTATATGAAGGTTTTTGGGTACTTCAGGTTGGGGGCATATGTCCGTCCAACCGGATAGCAACAGGCTCTGCCAGTACCCCCATGGCCTCTGAGGACAGTCTTCCCCTGGGTTACAATGCCTACATCGGTAAGTTCATCAGCCGATGTACTGGAGTTCTGTAGTGTATGTGATGTGCTGCACGTTCACGCAGGTGATGTCAGCACGTTGAGGTGGGGTTTTGAGTCAGTTCAGCAACTCAGCTATATGTATGTTCATGTGTTCTAGCTGAATAAAGTTAACCTCAGCACATAGCCGTTGTCCACCCATTCTTTGAACATAACAGGTTCCTCATCTGGTGGATCATCATCGCCTCTTTTGCCAACTCATGCGCACTGCCCGGTCCATCAGCAGCATCCTGTAGACATCATAAAGATAGAACTCAGTTTAAGCTACATATTACAATACAGTGAGACATACAGCAATTAAAAAGCAACCTCTCAGTGCTATCTCGTCATGCTTTTTCCTCTTCTGGGGTTGTCACCACCATAAAAGTATTTTTGTGCAGTAACTAGGCTGAAGAAGCTATCAAAATGATTAATTATTAATATAAGCTGCATGTTATACAGTCATGTGAAAAAATTAGGACACCCTGTATTAGCCTGTGTTTTGTTTTTGTTTTTTTTTTAACATATTTGGACATCCATCCATCCATGAATCTTCTTCCGCTTAATCCTTTTTTGGATTGCGGGGGGTGGGGGTGGGGCTGGAGCCTATCCCAGCATCTTTGGGCAAGAGACAGGGTACTCCCTGGACAGATCGCCAGTCCGTCGCAGGGCCATCACAGAGAGACAGACAACCATTCACTCTCACAGTCATACCTAAGGACTATTTAGAATCCCCAGTTTTGATGCCAATTAACCTAACTTGCATGTTTCTGGCATGTGGGAGGATACTGGAGAAATCCTGGAGTAAACCCATGCAGACACGGGGAGAACATGCAAACTCCACACAGATCACTGTTGGTCGGGGGCTGGGATCGAACCCAGGATCCCCTGGCCAAGGGTGAGTTGCTGTGCTGCCGCAGTGCCAACCACCGCGCTGCCATATTTGGACATATAGATATTTAATATCAATGTTAAAAATACTGGGAGCTTCATGTAATGCAACTAAACAATTAAAAATGAATTAAAGACTTTTTTTTCAAATTTTCTGTAAAATGTAATTCTAAACAAATAGTGAGGGATAAATTAGGACACCCCCCATCTTTTTTAGGACACCCCCACATTCATTCCCACTTAAAATGGCTAAAATAAATGTTAAGAAATGCAAATAAAAGCAAAAACAAGGTTAGACATAGATATGTGAACATTTCTTAATAAAGAACTGAATATTTAATGGGGTGTCCTAATTTTTTCACATGACTGTATTTGTGGAAGCAGACATCTGACCTGAGGGGTATTGCATAAAACCAACATAAGGGATTAAGCCAGAATTTTCAAGTAATTCTAGCTTAATCTATACTTGATTTGCTTGCATAAACGTAGGATAAATTAAGTCCAGCCAAGTTGCTATGGAGATTTATTCTCTAGAGCTAGCCTGGTCCAGAGCAGGCTAAAATTAATCCAAGTGACTTATTTGTCAGTGCAGGGATCATTCCTATGATAAATCAAAGCTTTTCGCTGTCAATAAATAGTCTACTGTAATATGTTGCAGCATTTTAATTATCCTGCATTAAATGAAACTCAGAGATGAAGAAAAATTAATCTTGCATTAAAATAATAGATACATTGTCATTCAAGAATGCACACTGTTCTTTTAATTGTACCAACCATTTTCATAATCATCCATGTAGTGATTATTACTGTCAGGCCCAGTGTTACACTTTTAATATTTATATACATTTATATTAATGCCTTCTTGAGTCCATCAGCAGTCTCGTCACCTGCAGATGTGCACTTGACTCTTGCAGACATGTCTCCCTCGCCATATTCAATAGAACTTTTATTAACAAGTTCTGTCGGAACTGTAACAGTTCTGACAGAACATCCTATGATTAGGATTTTAATTAGAGAACTCACAGCTCCATCCTCATCTGGTGGCTCATGAAGTTTAGCTGTTACCAGACACTGCAGGTCAGCCAAAGTCAGTCAGCACTTATGTCACGTCCATTTTTGGACACGTTTGTTCTTTATGAAGGACAGATAAATTTTTTTTTACAACTTTAATAATAAAACAGCACCCATCTTCATTTCACTTTATTCTCTCTTTTCAATAATACAACAAAGGGAAGGGGGGGTGTTCTCCCCACAACAGCGCTCACACTAATCGCGCCGACATAAAAACTGCAACAAAAAAATATCTCAACCAAGAAGCTTTAGCACAGTAACTGACCATTTAACTTCACAATTTGCTTAAAGAGGACATACTCACTTTAAGACATTAAATATTTCCCATCAGCCTCTGTGGTTGCATTCCCCCAGAATGCTACAATATTTCTCTCTTTTTCTTTATTTACAACAGCCATTTTTACATTTTTAGACATTATATGCTTCACCTTCTCACAGGTTTCCATGAGAAGTCTCTGTTCTGCTGGTGAGAAATCTGCTGCTAGTGTTTGTCTACGGTCTTATCTGCAGTAGAATCAGTGATTCTGTGATCCATCGTGTGGTCTATTTAAGTTTGCCATGAACGTGCACTTATCCCAACTATCTACACCTGGTTTGACATAGCTTCCTCTTCTCATCCTGGCTCAACAATGGTGCAACTGAATAAGCCAGGATAAGCAGGTCCAACTATGTCAAGCCACAATTTTTCAATTATCCTGGATTTCTTAATTCTACTTTTATGCAATACCCCTCTGGACTAGGGTTGAAATGATTAGTCGATTTTGTCAAGAACGTCAACAATAAAAATTTGTTGACAAATCATTTAATTATAAAGTTTATGTGCATGCCGCGGAAATGTTCAGTTGTAACTGCAATGCACGACCGGAACTGGTGCAGGCAGTAGTGCCTCTGTTGTCTGACATACGTGAACAATTTCCAGCAAAGAAGAAAAGTACAGCATTGAAAAGAGAAAAGATAAACAAGTCAGCAAGCTTTCTCTATCTCTAGTATGGGAACATTTCACAGTAAAAAAAACAAAACGAAACAAATAAAATGCGGACTTTGCAAGACAGACCTTTCCTATCATGGCAGCACTACAGTGATGCATGAGCATCTGAAACGACGGCACCCGGGAGCTGCGACATTACTGTCTGCTTGGTAAGTTTTAGCGAGTAAAGAAAGTTAGCGCCACTTATTTTCATTGGCCAACTGTTTCAAGCTTTAGAAAAATGACAATACTGTTAGTACGTGCTGTTTATGTTAAGATAAGATAAGCCTTTATTAGTCCCACAATGGGGAAATTCCAGGATTACGGCAGCACAGGGATAGCAACACTCAGAGCAATAATTAATAAGATAATAAGAACAAATGAATATACATATGTACACAGATATATAAACAGTGTGGGAGCATTGTAGCTAGATGGTACAGACAGCATTACGGTCTGTTAAGTTACCCCGCAGAATATGAATATATACCCAGACAGTATATTTCGTATTTGAATCAACCGTGTTGTCACCCTCAGTAATGATTGATATTGTCTGAGTTGTATAATGGAGGGGACCATTTATTGTGCAAGGTTGTTACTTTTTGTACATTCAATATGACCGCGATGAGCAGCCCTGGTTAGGTTATAAAGTCTGGCAGCCGCCGGCAGGAAGGACCTGTGGAACCTCTCCGTCGTGTACCTAGAATGGTACAGCCTATTGCTGAGTGAGCTCCTCAGTGCGTTCAGTGTGTCCTGCATGGGGTGGGACTCGGACTCCAGCAGGGATGACAGCTTAGCCACCATACTCATCTCTCCTATTCCCTCTAATGGGTCGAGGCGCCGCCCCAGAACAGAGCTAGCTTTTGTGATCAGTCTGTTCAGTCTCTTCCTGTCGGCTGTGACGTGATGCTGTTGCCCCAGGACACCACTCCAAATGTGATGGCTGATGTCACCTCCGAATCGTAGAAGGTCTTCAGGAGTGCCCCTTGCACTCCAAAAGACCTGAGCCTCCTCAGGAGGAACAGTCTATGCTGTCCCTTCTTGTAGAGTGAGTTGGTGATGTGTGGCCAGTCCAGTTTATTGTTCAGGTGAACACCCAGGTACTTGTAAGATGTCACCATCTCAATGTCTGTTTCCTGTATGTTTACTGGTGCTGTAGGGGGTTGTCCTCCCCTGCGGCAGTCCGCCACCAGTTCCTTAGTTTTCCTCGCATTGATCTGGAGGCAGTTCCGTAGGCACCAGTCCACAAAAGTCCTGGATAAGTCCTCTGCACTCTGCATCATCTCCATCAGAGATGAGGCCGACAATCACAGAGTCATCAGAGATCTTCTGTAGGTAGCAGTGTGGTGTGTTGTGTGAAAAGTCCGCAGTATAGAGGGTGAACAGGAAGGGAGCCAGAACTGTTCCCTGGTGGGCCCCCGTACTGCAGATGATGGTGTCAGACACACAGTCCTGGGTTCTCACAAACTGTGGTCGATTTGTGAGGTAGTCCAGGATCCACGATGACAGGTGCTGGTCCACCCCTGCGCACAGTAGCTCGTCCTTCAGGATCACCAGTTGGATGGTGTTGAAGGCACTGGAGAAATCAAAGAACATGATCCTCACAGTGCTCCCAGGCTTCTCCAGGTGGGACAGGGAATGGTGGAGGAGGAAGATCACTGCATCCTCCACCCCACTGCCATGCTGGTAGGTGAACTGGAGTGGATCCATCGCTGGTCCTACCAGAGGGTGGAGGTGGGCAAGGAGCAGCTTCTCCAGGGTCTTCATCAGGTGTGATGTGAGGGCCACTGGTTTGTAGCTGTTCAGGTCCTTGGGGTGAGGGGTTTTCGGTACAGGTACCACACAGGATGTTTTCCACAGCTGTGGTACCCTCCCCGCCTTCAGGCTCAGATTGAAAATGTGCGCCACGATCTCACACAGCTGGTCTGCGCAAGACTTGACGAGCTTTGAGCTGATGCCTTCCGGACCCGAGGCCTTCCTCACCTTGATCTTCACCAGCTCCGCTCTCACCTGGGTCTTAGTGAGGGTCAGGTTGGGGCAGGGGGGCTGTGTGCTGGGAGTGGGGGGAGTTGGTGGAGGCTGTGGACAGTGGGACTAGATGAAGGTGGAGGCAGTAGTGGTTGGTGGGCAGGCGGTGAAGAGGGCAGTTGGTCAAACCTGTTAAAACAGGTTCAGGTTGTTCACCCACTCCCTGCCCCCATAGCCTGAGAGGAGGTATTCTGGTGCCCAGAGATGGTTTGGAGGTTTGTCCAGATCCCGCTGATGTCACTCTGTTGCAAATTGTCCTCCATCTTCTTCCTGTAGCTATCCTTCCCCTCTCTGATCTTCCTTCTTAGCCCCCCCTATACGGACTTCAGCTCCTCCTTGTTTCCTGATCTGAAGACGCTTTTCTTCTCCTTCAGCAGTGACTTTATCTCAGGATTGATCCAGGGTTTGTTATTTGAGAAACACCGTATGGTCTTGTTGGGTATGGTGTTGTTCACACAGAAATTGATGTAGTCTGTGATGGTGTGTGTGAGGCCGTCAATGTCCTCACCATGTGGATCACAAAACTGCTCCCACACAGTGGATTCAAAACAGTCCCTCAGAGCGTCCATTGCTTCCTCAGACCATATTTTCACTGTGCGGGTAACAGGAGGTTGTCTGCGTACCAGGGGTTTGTACAGAGGCAGGAAGTGAACTAAGTTGTGATCCGATCTCCCGGGGGGGGGGCATGAGGTGTAAGCCTCCTTAGTGTTTGCGTAAAGTAAGTCCAATGTTTTATTGTCTCTGGTGTGCCACGTGACATACTGGGTGAACATGGGTAGAATGGAGGACAGTGAAGTACGGTTAAAATCACCCGAAATGAGGAGGAGAGCATTGGGTGTTGTGTTTGCAGCCTGCTAGTGACTGAGTGGATGATGCCACTCGCTGCCTCATCGCTCGTGGAGGGGGATACATAAATAACAATGCCAACGACATGTGAAAATTCCCTTAGGAGTTAAGCCGGCTGCATGCTAACAGCTAGCAACTCAATGTCCTTGCTGCAATGTTGTTCTTTAATCGTGATGTCCCCAGGATTATATGATCTGTTGTTCACATACATTATCAGCTCCCCGCTTCTGCTCTTCCCGCTGTTTGATGTCCAATCTACCTGTATTGTGTGAAGACCCTCCAGGCCTGGACAAAAATGATGGTACCCCTAGAAAAGATTGAAAATAATGTGACCATAGGGACATGTTCAACCAAGATGTGCCCTCTAATTAACATTGCAGGTGTCTACAAACTTGTAATCAGTCAGTCGGCCTATTTAAAGGGTAACAAGTAGTCACTGTGTTGTTTGTTGACATGGTGTGTACCACACTAAACATGGACCAGAGGAAGCAAAGGAGAGAGTTGTCTCAGGAGATTAGAAGATTAGGAGATTGGGCAGCACGGTGGTGCAGTGGTTAGCACTGTTGCCTTACAGCTAGAATGTTCCAGGTTCGAATCCCCAGGCTGGCAGGGGTAGGAACCTTTCTGTGTGGAGTTTGCATCCCTGTACTGCGTGGGTTTACTCCGGGGGCTCCGGTTTCCTCCCACAATCCAAAGACATGCATGTTAGGTTAACTGGTTGTTCTAAATTGTCCCTAGATATCTGTCTCCTATAGGCCCTTAGAATAGAGGGTTAGTACTAGTGAAGTGCTTTGAGTGGTCTTTGAGACTAGAAAAGCGCTATATAAGTACAGGTCCTTATCCTTATTAGAAAGAAAATTATAGACAAGCATGTTAAAGGTAAAGGCTGTAAGACCATCTCCAAGCAGCTTGATGTTCCTGTGACTAAAGTTGCACATATTATTCAGAAATTTAAGATCCACGGGACTGTAGCCAACCTCCCTGGACGTGGCCGCAGGAGGAGACGGATAATACGAATGGTAACAAAAGAGCCCAGAACAACCTCTAAACACATTCATGGTGACCTCCAAGGTCAAGGTACCAGTGTCAGATCGCACCATCCGTCGTTGTTTGAGCCAAAGTGGACTCCATGGGAGACGACCAAGGAGGACACCACTGTTGAAAACAAATGATAAAAAAGCCAGACTGGAATTTGCAAAACTGCATGTTGACAAGCCACAAAGCTTCTGGGAGAATGTCCTATGGACAGACGAGACAAAACTGCAACTTTTTGGCAAGGCACATCAGCTCTATGTTCACAGATGCAAAAATGAAGCATACCAAGAAAAGAACACTGTCCCTACTGTGAAACATGGAGGAGGTTCTGTTATGTTCTGGGGCTGCTTTGCTGCATCTGGCTCAGGGTGTCTTGAATCTGTGCAGGGTACAATGAAATCTCAAGACTATCAAGGTATTCTAGAGAGAAATGTGCTGCCCAGTGTCAGACAGCTTGGTCTCAGTCGCAGGTCATGGGTCTTGCAACAGGATCATGACCCAAAACACAGCTAAAAACACCCAAGAATGGCTAAGAGCGAAACATTGGACTATTCGAAAGTGGCCTTCTATGAACCCTGATCTTTGTAAATCCTATTGAACATCTGTGGAAGGAGCTGAAACATGCCGTCTGGAGAAGGCACGCTTCAAACAAACCTGAGACAACTGGAGCAGTTTGCTCATGAGGAATGGGCCAAAATACCTGCTGAGAGGTGCAGCCTCAAAAGGTTGCTCAACAAATATTAAGTTAAGGGTACCATCATTTTTGTCCAGGCCTGTTTCATGAGTTTGTTTTTTAAAATAATTCTGTTGAACCACAATTCAAAAGCATTGTCTGATTTTCATTGGTTAATTTTCATAGAATTTTTATTTATGACCACATTTTTTCCTTCTTGCCTTGAGAGAGAGCAGTCGCATTTTTCTTCCCTCCTCCCCTGCCTTCCTGATCTATTCCCAGCTTTTGCAATGTTGCGTTTTTGTCTGTGTTTAGTCGCTCTTCTTCTGCTGAATCTTAATCTAAATGGAAATTATGGATTTGGAAGCGGCTTAAATGTGCTATTGTCACTATTTTTCAACAAGAATTGGGCCAAGGGGGAGCCCAAGAATTGAAACCTACGAGGAGACTCATGGACATTGGAATTCATGCGTCTGTGGAAACATTATTGGTTATGATCTCAGGACTTCTATTTTTGGCTGTGGAGTTCCCTGATGCATCAGAAATTGAAGGAAAGTGAGAGAGCTGATCAAAGCGGACCCGGCAAGCTCCTTCATCAAATTCGACCAGTTGGGGAGGGCACGAGTAGCGGCAAACGGTGAACTGAATGACAGTGATTCAGTGAAGGAATACATCTGAAGCCCTGTGCTCTCTATGGGAAAAACAGTTTAAGCCTGCACATATAATGGAAGCACAGAATTACACGGGTGAGGACAAATTCTATTCTCTGAGTGCACTGTGCTGATTTGATTTGATTTGACCTTGTTTGCCCCGTGTTTACATTCCTCCTGATTGAGATAAGCGGAAGGACCGGCTCTTATGTCTACCCAATCAATCAACAATCAGTTGTTTGTCGTCAGCGGATTGGACCCTCAAGGACAATGCCCATGTGCCTTCTGCAAGCAAGAGAGAGAGCAAGAGAGATAGACTCTGGACTTGTTTATAAGTCACATGATTATAACATCTATCCACTGCCAGGAGGCGCCCTCTGCTGCTCACTAACAACTGTTACATTTACACTACACAATGCATACAACACTACATGCATACAATACACTGCCTCTCAACTTTTGTGTGTGATCTCCTGCTAAATGTCTGCTAAATGTGCATTGAGGTTTTTTTTTGCCTGCAATCAAAATTTCGCTCACTTGCCGAGCGTCATTCTGATAAAACATGTTTTTTTCTCTCGCCTACTGTGTCATATCCATTTTCTTTTCTTTTTTTTCCTTTCTTCTTTATGACTGGTGCCTAGCGGCTGCCCCGGCCTTGGATGCGCTCTGCAGAGCGTGCCCAAATGCCAAGTCACGTTTCGTTACCTTGTATTCATACATGTGTAATGACAATAAAGTTGAATCTCAATCTCAATTTGTCAGATTCAAGTTATTTCTGTGACCATTGTGGGTTTTTCTTTCATTAACAGAGGGGTACCAACAATTTTGTCCACGTCTGTATATCCTTTTAGCAAATAATGTTTATACCCATTTTTGAATTGATTTCTGTTTGTACATAGTTTTAGTTCCAGCTCCAGACTGTTCCACAAATCCACACCACAGACAGACATGCACATACTTTTCTTAGTTGTTCGTACCTTAGGTTTTGTAAAGTTTAAGTCTCCTCTCAAATTATAATCATTGTCTCTTTTTTTGAATATTTTTTGTATATTAGTTGGGAGTTGATTATTAATTTCCCTGTACATTACTTGTGCTGTCTTCCATCCATCCATCCATCTTCTACCGCTTTTCCGGAGGTCCGGGTCGCGGAGGCAGCAGTTCAAGCAGAGAAGCCCAGACTTCCCTCTCCCCAGCCACCTGCTCCAGCTCTTCAGAGGGGATACCAAGGCGTTCCCAGACTAGCTGGGAGACATAGTCTCTCCACCGAGTCCTGGGTCTGCCCCGGGGTCTCCTCCCAGTGGGACGTGCCTGAAACACCTCAAGTGGGAGGCGTCCAGGAGGCATCCTAATCAGATGCCCATACCACCTCAACTGACTCCTTTCAATGTGGAGGAGCAGCGGTTCTACTCTGAGCCTCTCCCGGATGACTGAGCTCCTCACCCTATCTCTGAGGGTGAGTCCAGCAATCCTACGGAGAAAGCTCATTTCAGCTGCTTGTATCCGCGATCTCGTTCTTTCGGTCATTACCCAAAGCTCGTGACCATAGGTGAGAGTAGGAACGTAGATTGACTGGTAAATCGACAGCTTTGCCTTAGAACTAAGCTCCCTCTTCACCACAACAGACCGGTACAACGTCCGCATCACTGCAGATGCTGCTCCAATCCGTCTGTCGATCTCTCGCTCCATTTTCCCCTCACTCGTGAACAAGACCCCAAGATACTTAAACTCCTCCACTTGGGGCAGGAGCCTGTCCCCAACCCGGAGAGGACAATCCACCTTTTTCCGGCTGAGGACCATGGACTCGGACTTGGAGGTGCTGATTCTCATCCCAGCCGCTTCACACTCAGCGGCAAACCGTCCCAGCAAGAGCTGTAGGTCATTGCTGGATGAAGCCAACAGGACAACATCATCTGCAAACAACAGAGATGAGATCCTGTGGTCACCAAGCATGACACCCTCCATTCCCTGGCTGCGCCTAGAAATCCTGTCCATAAAAATTATGAACAGGACCGGTGACAAAGGGCAGCCCTGGCGGAGTCCAACTCTCACTGGGAATGACTCCGACCGAGTGTTGGCAATGCGAACTAAACTCTCACAACGGTCGTACAGAGACCGAATAGCTCGTAACAACAAGCCCGATACCCCATACTCCCGAAGCACCCCCCACAAAAATCCACGAGGGACGCGGTCAAATGCCTTCTCCAAGTCCACAAAACACATGTAAACTGGTTGGGCAAACTCCCACGAACCCTCAAGAATTCTCGAGAGGGTAAAGAGCTGGTCCGATGTGCCACGGCCAGGACGAAAACCACATTGCTCCTCCTGAATCCGAGGTTCGACCAACGGCCGGACTCTCCTCTCCAGTACCTTGGCATAGACCTTCCCAGGGAGGCTGAGGAGTGTGATCCCTCTAAAGTTGGAGCACACCCTCCGGTCCCCTTTTTTGAAGAGAGGAACCACCACCCCGGTTTGCCATGCCAAAGGCACTGCCCCCGACCTCCACGCAATGTTGCAGAGGCGTGTCAACCATGACAACCCAACAACATCCAGGGCCTTGAGGTACTCGGGGCGAATCTCGTCCACCCCCGGGGCCCGGCCACCAAGGAGATTTTTAACCACCTTGGCGACCTCAGCCCCTGTGATAGGCGAGTCATCCCCCTCGTCCCCAAACCCTGCTTCCTCTGTGGAAGGCGTATCAGTGGGATTGAGGAGATCCTCGAAGTATTCCTTCCACCGCCCGACGATATCCCCAGTTGAAGTCAACAGTGTCCCATCCGCACCATACACAGTGTGGACGGGGAGCTGCTTTCCCCTCCTGAGCCGCCGAACAGTTTGCCAGAATCTCTTTGAAGCCGACCGAAAGTCTTGTTCCATGGCCTCACCGAACTCCTCCCATACCCGGGTTTTTGCTTCAGCAACCACCCGAGCTGCACTCCGCTTGGCCTGCCGGTACACCTCAGCTGCTTCGGGAGTCCCACAAGCCAACCAAGCTTGATAGGACTCCTTCTTCAGCTTAATGGCCCCCCTCACCACTGGTGTCCACCACTTGGTTCGGGGGTTGCCACCACGAGATGCACCGACCACCTTGCGGCCGCAGCTCTGGGCTGCCGCTTCAACAACAGAGGTGGAGAACATGGCCCATTCAGACTCCATGTCTCCAGACTCCCTCGGAATGTGGTTGAAGTTCTTCCGGAGGTGGGAGTTGAAGACCTCCCGGACAGGGGCCTCAGCCAGACGCTCCCAGCACACCCTCACTATACGTTTGGGTCTACCAGGTCTGAATGGCTTCCTCCCCTGCCATCGGATCCAACTCACCACCAGGTGGTGATCAGTTGACAGCTCTGCACCTCTCTTTACTCGGGTGTCCAAGACATACGGTCGCAGGTCTGATGATACGATAACAAAATCGATCATCGACCTGCGGCCTAGGGTGTCCTGGTGCCAGGTGCACATATGGACACCCTTATGCTTGAACATGGTGTTCGTTATAGACAGACTGTGGTTAGCACAGAAGTCCAATAACTGAACACCACTCGGGTTCAGATCGGGCAGGCCGTTCCTCCCAATCACCCCCCTCCAGGTTTCACTGTCGTTGCCCACGTGCGCATTGAAGTCCCCCAGTAGGACAATGGAGTCTCCAGGAGGAGCACCCTCCAGCACCCCAGTCACAGACTCCAAAAAGGGTGGGTACTCTGAAACATCATTTGGTGCATAGGCACAAATGATGGTCAGGACCCGTTTCCCAACCCGAAGGCGCAGGGAAGCAACCCTTTCGTCCACCGGGGAAAACTCCAATATAGAGGCAGCAAGGTGGGGCGATACAAGAATACCTACCCCTGCTCGTCGCCTCTCGCCCGGGGCAACTCCAGAAAAGGCCAAGCTCCAGCCCCTCTCCAGGAGACTGGTTCCGGAACCGGAGCTGTGTGTTGAGGTGAGGCCGACTATATCTAGCCGGTATCGCTCAATCTCGTACACCAGCTCAGGCTCCTTCCCCACCAGAGAGGTGACATTCCACGTACCAAAAGCCAGTTTAGAAAGCTTGGGATCAGTCCGCCAAGGTCTCCGCCTTTGACTGCCACCTAATCCACATAGCACCGGACTTCCATGATCCCTCCTGCAGGTGGTGAACCTACTGGAGGGCGGACCCATGTAACTCCTTCGGGCTGAGCCCGGCCGGGTCCCATGGGTGGAAACCCGGCCACCAGACGCTAGCCTTCGAGCCCCTCCCCCAGGCCTGGCTCCAGGGTGCTGTCTTATATTTAACTAAATCCATGAACTTTATGACATGTGACTTTAAAAACAACGAGTTGGTATGGTCTCTATAATCCTACATTATTTATTACCCTTATAGTTTTTTTTTGTAATGTGCATATTGGCTGTAGGTTGGTCTTGTTGGTGTTTTCCCCAGACCTCTTCACAGTAGTTAAGATATGGTAAAAACAGTGAATTGTATAGTAAGAATAATGATTTATAGTCCAAGATGTGTCTCGTCTTCCCCAGTATCCCTATACATTTTGCCAACTTGGCCCGGATGTGACTGATGTGAGGTTTCCAGCAGATTTTATTGTCTAGCGTCACCCCCAGAAACTTATTTTCCTGTACTATTTCAATTCTGGTATCATTTATCAATACAATTATTTTGTGGGGATCATGAAATGATGAGACTGGATTATTTCTCAGTATTGGTTTATTGCATCTCACGTCCCCAGCTCTCTCTCTCAGCCAGGAAAAAAGAGGGAGAGCTGCGGTAAACCCCACACCTTTATACCAGCACATCAAAAACAGAATCACACACTCAAGTCAAATCCTTCTATTTACAATTAATCACTTCTTGCTCTTCCGTCTGCCCCCAGGGGGTCAGACAACCCTTTCAGGATCTCGCCCCCGATCCTCCGTCTTCCTTCCAAGTCCGCAGGTGGTCCAGACCCATTGTCCATCTGAGGCGTGATGTCAATACACACTGCAAGGTTAAAGTCTCTCTGTGTTTGAGCCTATGCAGTCAAATATGTGAGCTACATAAGGTTACAATTATGGGCGCTACATCACCCCCCCCCCCCAAACGCCAAAGAATGGACACGCAATAACAGTATCCTAAAGGCAATACAGCATATGTCGCCCCCTACCTGCAGAATCTACAGCACAACCTACACAGTTTGATCAAAACACACATCACTCTGCACGTAGCCTGGGCTTCAACCTCCTCCCGAACCTGCTGTACTCAGGTTTCACAGTCTGTGTTGTGCCGTCCTGCGGCGAATCTGTGGAATGAGGGGGAGAAAGGTTATTTGCCCCCTGCGGGGGCTCCAGAGGCCATTCCCTGGGGGGTCTGCCGCGTCGAGGCGCCCTCGCCGGTCGTACAGACTCGTCATGCAACACAAAGGCAGGCTTTAATCTATCAATACTGATTGTTTCTTTCCTGCCCCCCAAATCTAGCACAAAATGTTTATCCCCGGTTTCCAGCACTCGAAATGGACCGTCATAGGGTGGGCGGAGACTGTGTCGCTGAGCGTCGTGCCTGACAAAAACAAATTCAGCGTTTTGTAAAGCCTTGGGAACAAAAACACGCGGAAAAATGTGATGAGCGGGGCCCGGGAGCATTTCTGCTCCCGTGCCAATCAGAGGTCCCCGCGCTGGGGGGGGGCCCTGGTGCCGCATGGGCTGGTAGGAACTCGCCGGGCAGCCTGAGAGGTTGTGCAAAAACTAATTCCGCGGGTGAGGCACCTAAGTCCTCTTTGGGCGCCGAACGCAACCCCAATAAAACCCATGGCAGTTTGTTTACCCAATCTGCATCCGTGAGCGACGCTCTGAGGGCTGCCTTCAAAGACCTTTGAAAACGCTCGCATAAACCATTGGCCTGTGGGTGATAAGCTGTAGTGCGGTGGACTGCAGCTCCTAAGCTGCTGGCCATTGCTGACCACAGTTCCGTCACAAATTGAGGTCCCCTATCGGACGTAATATCCGACGGAACCCCGAACCACGCTACCCAGGCTGTCAAAAAAGCGCGAGCCACCTCTGCCGCTGTGGCCGATGTTAACGGGACCACTTCCGGCCAACGTGTGGTTCGGCCCACCATTGTCAAGAGATGTGTGAACCCTTGTGACGGCGGTAGGGGGCCCACTAGGTCTACGTGCACATGATCGAACCTCTTAGCCGGAATGTGGAACGGTTCTAAGGGGGCTTTCGTGTGCCTGTGGACTTTGGCCCACTGGCAAGCCATGCAGGCTTTCGCCCACACTTTCATGTGCTTGCGCAGGCTCGGCCAAACAAACTTCTCCGCTACCATTTTCACAGAAGCGCATACTCCCGGGTGCGCCAGGGAGTGCACCGCGTCAAAAACGCGACGGCGCCACGTGGCCGGTACCACCGGGCGCGGCCGCCCGGTGGATACGTCGCAGATTAGGGGGGGCGAACCAGTTTGTAAACTCCTGCTCTCCAGCCTTAACCCTGTTGGTCCAGACAGGAGCGCGCGCACATCTGCGTCTCCGCTCTGCTCCGCCGCCATGGCTGCATAATCTATCCCCACGTGAACAGGGGCCGCGTGCGCATCCGCGCTGTTACTCCGCCCCGCGGCTGCGGTAGTACAATCCGCATCCACGCGGACAGGCGCTGTTACCGCGCGTGAGAGGCAGTCCGCTACTACATTGAGCTTACCGGCTACGTGCTGAATATCAGTGGTAAATTTCGAAATTGCGGCCAGCTGTCTCTGCTGCCGTCCTGACCACGGTTCTGAAATTTTGGACATTGCAAAAGTGAGCGGTTTGTAGTCGACAAACGCGGTGAAACGCCGCCCTTCCAGCCAGAACTGGAAATGGCGAATGGCCAGGTGGAGCGCTAGCAGCTCCCTGTCAAACGTGCTGTATTTCCGCTCAGCATCGTGCAAGGATCTGCTGAAAAAAGCAAGCGGCTGCCAAACCTCTGCGACCTGCTGCTCTACAACGGCCCCTATGGCCACATCTGATGCGTCGGTGGTTAGCGCTATGCGGGCTGATGGGTCTGGGTGAGCCAGCAGTGCTGCGTCTGCAAGTGCTTTTTTAACCTCCGTGAATGCGCGCTCCCGCTCCGGGGACCACTGGATCACATTGGAGGGCTTCTGCTTTTTCAGTGCGGCGTATAACAGTTGCATAAGCTGCGCTGTGTGGGGTATGAAACGGTTATAAAAATTTACCATTCCTAAAAATTCTTGCAACGCTTTGACCGTTTGTGACTGGGGAAACTCTGCCACTGCGCGTACTTTGGCTGGTAGTGGGACTGCTCCCTCTGGGGAGACGCAGTGTCCCAAAAAATCGATTTGCGCTACGCCAAAATGGCACTTGGCCGGGTTAATTATCAACCCGTGCGCTCCCAACCTCTGAAAAACCGTTGTGAGGTGTTTTTCGTTTTCCTCCTCGGAGGCACTGGCGACTTAAATGTCGTCCAAGTAGACAAAAACAAAAGGGAGGTCGCGCAACACGGCATCCATCATTTGTTGGAAGGTTTGCGCGGCGCCTTTAAGGCCAAAAGGCATGCGTAAAAATTCAAAAAGTCCGAACGGGGTTATTACCGCTGTTTTGTGAATGTCCTCTGGTCGGACCGGGACCTGATGATAACCGCGGACCAGGTCTATTTTAGAAAAAATGCTCGCTTACGCTAAATGCACCGAAAAATCCTGGATGTGCGGAATTGGGTAGCGGTCCTGCGCTGTGACATTGTTTAACCTGCGGTAATCACCACAAGGTCTCCACGAGCCGTCAGCCTTAGGAACCATATGTAGTGGTGATGCCCATGGGCTCTTCGAGTGGCGAATTATGCTCAACCTTTCCAGGTTGGCGAACTCCTCACGCGCAATGGAGAGCTTAGTTGCATCCAAGCGCCGACCTTTCGCAAAAACTGGTGGGCCAACTGTGGTGATAAAGTGCTCCACCCCGTGCTTCGCAACCTTAGCTGAAAACGTGGGAACTGTGAGTGCTGGGAACTGGGTTAGAAGAGTGTGAAACTTACCACCTGCTGTGGCGACGTTGGTCTGTACTGGCGGCGGGGACACTCGAGCTGCACAAGGGATAGAACAAAAAGAGAGTGCATTAACTAGGCGTCTATTAACCAGATCCACTAACAAGCCATGTGAGCACAAAAAGTCAGTGCCTAACATGTTGAAGCTCACCGCTGCTACTATGAAAGTCCATTCATAGGTGCGGCCGTGCAAGGACAGGCGCAGAGTCCTTTCCCCGAAAGTTTTAATAGATGAGCCGTTCGCCGCCGTTGCCCCGTCTCCGCGGGGCCCAGCCACACGGTCCGCATAGGTCGCGGTGATGAAACACCTCTGGGCTCCGGTGTCCACGAGGAATTGCTGCCCGGAGCCTGCATCTGTCAGATAAAACAGCTTGTTCTGTTCACCGAGAGTCGAAGCTGCTAACGACTCCCGGCCCGGGCGTTTCCCTGTTTCTTGAAACTGCACGGCGGGATGCATCTGTACGCCTTCTCAGCGAAGCGTCGATGGTAAAAACAGAGGCCGTCCCCTCCTCTGCTTCGGGATCGCGCCACTGCCGTCGTCGCTGGGGTTGCCGCTGCTGCCTCCGGCTCCTCACTGCCCCCGGCCGCCGCGCCGAGGTCTGCTGCTGCCACGGAAGGCTCCTGCTCGTCGCAGGCGTCGAGGAGCCGCTGCGCTTCCTTGGACAGCGCGCGGAAGTCTTGCTGGGTCACACACCTCATGCCGGACAGGGTACCCCTCATGTGTGCTGGGAGGGTCCTCAAGAAGATGTGTTTGAACAGAAACGCATCGTTGTCTGTCCCGATCAGCTGCAGCATGTCCTCCATGAGGTCGGTCGGCCTGCGACCTCCTCTGTCGCGCAGGTCCAGAAGCCGCCTGGCCCTCACCTCGGCTGATGGCACGAAACTCTCGATGAGGCCGGCTTTCAGCGCATCGTACTTGCCAGCAGCGGGCGGCTGCTGCACCAGGCTCCGCACACATCGAGCTGTGCGGCTGTCGAGTCTTGCGATGACATTATGAAACTTGGTGTCATCTGTTGATATTCCCCCAAGCACGAACCGCGATTCTGCGTGTTGGAACCATGAGTGTGGGTCGTCTTGCCAGAACTCGGGGAGCTTAATCGAGCCTGCACTCGTGCGGGCGGTCTCCGGTGAATCCGGGTCAGGGTAACGTTCCCCCAGCATCTTACGTCTTGGTCACCAATGTGGGGATCATGAAATGATGAGACTGGATTATTTCTCAGTATTGGTTTATTGCATCTCACGTCCCCAGCTCTCTCTCTCAGTCAGGAAAAAAGAGGGAGAGCTGCGGTAAACCCCACACCTTTATACCAGCACATCAAAAACAGAATCACACACTCAAGTCAAATACTTCTATTTACAATTAATCACTTCTTGTTCTTCCGTCTGCCCCCAGGGGGTCAGACAACCCTTTCAGGATCTCGCCCCCGATCCTTCGTCTTCCTTCCAAGTCCGCAGGTGGTCCAGACCCATTGTCCATCTGAGGCGTGATGTCAATACACACTGCAAGCTTAAAGTCTCTCTGTGTTTGAGCCTATGCAGTAAAATATGTGAGCTACATAAGGTTACAATTATGGGCACTACAATTTCATGATTTATTTTATAATTTCCAGACAACATCTTTTTTTCCTTCAGATTTAGAGATAATTTATTTATGTTGAACCATTGTGTTAACCTTTTTATTTCAGTTGTGACCACTTCTAAAACCTGCTGCAAATTCTCACCAGTGCAAAGGATATTTGTGTCATCTGCAAACAAAATAAATTTCAGAATTTTTGATACTTGGCATATGTCATTTATATATAAGATAAAGAGTTTGGGTCCCAAAACTGACCCCTGGGGCACACCACAAGAGATGTCCATGAAGAGGGATTTGTGCTCACCTATTTGTACAAATTGTTGTCTGTTGCATAAATAACTTTCCACCCAACTCAGTCCGACCCTTCTTATCCCATACCGTTCCAATTTCCTCAGTAAAATTCTGTGATCAGTGGTGTCAAAAGCTTTCTTTAAATCTATAAATACTCCTACAGCAAACTTTTTTTATCTATACAACTAGTAATTTCTTCTATGAGTTCGATCAGTGCCAGGGGTGTAGATTTGTCTGCTCTAAAACCATACTGACTGTCTGTAAGGAGGTTGTGTTTTTCAATGAAATCATCCATTCTCTTAGTGAAGATTTTTTCAGGTATTTTGGAGAATTGTGAGAGTAAAGAGACCGGCCTGTAATTTGTGAAATGATGACTGTCTCCTGTTTTGTATAGTGGTATTACTTTTGCTATTTTCATTTTGTTTGGAAACTTACCAGTTTGAAATGACAGGTTACAGATGTGGGTGAGTGGTTTAACAATTCCTTCAATTACTTTCTTCACTATTGTCATGTCAGTTTCATTCCAGTCAGTTGTTTTTTTGTTCTTAAATTTACTCACAGTCTCGATAATTTCCTTTTCAGTTACTGCACCCAAAAAGATTGTTTGGATTTCTATCTTCTATTTCATTTACAGATCCACTATCGTTTGTTTCTGGTGTCACTATTGATTTTGCTAATTCAGGATCAACGTTTACAAAAAAAAATTATTGAAACCACTAACCACATCCTCCATATTATTTATCAAATTGTCATTTTCAATAAAATATTCTGGATAATTTGCATTCTTTGATCGGTTATTTATAATCCCATTTAACACTTGCCATATTTCTCTTAAGTTATTGTTACTATCCTCTAATATCCTGTTGTAGTATTCTTTCTTGCAAGTCCTCATTATATTAGTGAGCTTATTTTTTATGTCTTTTATATTTGATCTCAGCCTTTACTGTTCTACACTTAATAAATTGTTCATATAAAGTATTCTTCTTTTTACATGCATTTGATCGCCCCTTGGTGACCCATGGACTATTTTTTTGTTGTCTGTCACTGTGTTTTTTATAGGACAGTTTTTATTGTACAATGATTGAAATATTTGTAAAAATTCATCATATGCTTTATTTATATCATTTTCATCACAAACTAACTTCCAGTCTTGCATTAATTATTCCTTTGCCAGTAAATACATAGATTCTTCAGTTCTTATTCTTTTATATTTAATATTTTTGATATACTTTTTCTTCCTATAATCACACTGATAGACAACAAAAATTGGCAGGCGGTCGCTGATATCATCTGATAAAAGTCCACTCATGATATTATTTTCCATAATATTTGTGAATATGTTTTCTATTAATGTGGCACTGTGTGATGTAATTCTGCTAGGTCTGGTGATTGTTGGATGTAAGCCGATAATGTACACTGTGTTCATAAATTCTTCTGTCAAACTACAGTATGTTGTTTTGAATTAATAAGATCTATTGTGGCGGGTTTGGGAAAACCCCCACAACAGACTAAGGACAGTCAGCTCGCTACTCCTGTTTTTTTCCGCTGCACTGCTGTGGTGTAATGTGCCATTCATGCATTGTGATGTTAATGTGCCATTCATGCATCCTGTCCTTACTGTGCCTCTCATATGCAAATGCGCATACCAACTGCTGTGAATGCTCTTTGATGTGTTGTCTGTTGTTGGGTATATATGCTGCACGACTCTGTAACTCATCCTCTCTCACTCCTGCATCTGCTGCTGACATGCACACGCTGTGTCTCTTCTCTGAGAGCCTGAGGATCCCGCTCTGGTCTGCTCACACTTAACCAGAGCGGGGGATCCTGTGACGGTGGTGTGATTTAATAAACCTGCTTAAAACCTTCACCAACGCAGCTTTATTTCATGCCGCCGCACTGGTGACCCCGAACATGCACACGTTTTGTGCAAAGCAACCTTCTGGTCTGGACAGCTACACTGGTGACCCGTTCTTCATGATGAGATCTGCACGTCTGAAATCTGAAATCGTCTGAGATCTGCTCATCCACGCTGGACCGGCCATGCTCGCAGCTCCTCCACACAAGAGCGCATGCACCTCGTCCCCTCTCCACGACGGCGACCTCCAGGGCCGGCGGAGAACGCAGCGCGTGGACCTGAATGCACCATGGCCGAGCAGTGACAAAGATCGTCTCCTCCCTCTCATCGCTCCAACGCATCTGCACGAGCCCGAGGGACAAAGATCGTCTCCCCCCTCTCACCGCTCCAACGCATCTGCACGAGCCCGAGGGACAAAGATCGTCTCCTCCCTCTCACCGCTCCAACGCATCTGCACGAGCCCGAGGGACAAAGATCGTCTATTCACTCTCACCGCTCCAATGCACCATGGCCAATCTGCAGCCACAGCTCAACTTGGATATTATCGGCGCTGTCTGCGCTGATCTCCACCAAGATTCTGGACCCTGACTCGCCCCTCCAGCGGCCCACCCACGAACGGAACCCCGGCACACGCACCGGGGAGACACGAGGAGTGCGCACCACGCACGGGACAATACCGGCTCCACACAGACCGCCATCGTCCTTCGCCGCTGCACACAGAACCTTCAGGGCTGCTCACACACCTGAAGCACGCACGCAGCTCGCTCACAGGATTTTCTAACGGTCACAGCCACGGCGCACAAGGGGATTCAGCCGTCAGCTTTTCCCGAAGGCTTTAGGGCTGTGCCCGCACCCAAAGTCAACACGCCAAGTCCCTCTGCTTCTACTTTTTTTTTTACAGCCGCTACGCAGCCTCGCCGCTCCTTTTTTCTTCATGGCCGCGAGAGGAGTCAGAGACTAATTTTTCTTCTTGTGGTTCTCCGCACGCTCAACGGGACAGCCCCTTGACATCGCGGACCAACAAGCAATTTTTGCGCAGCCCGGACGATTTCACCGTCCCCGGCCGGCATTTACTACCCCCCACCCCCCTCCACCTTCGCCGGCACAGAGCTTTCCCTGCTCGCTGCCAAGCTGCACTATCGAGGTCTCGGCCCCCTGCCGAGCCCTCTGGGGGGGGAGCGTGTGGCGGGTTTGGGAAAACCCCCACAACAGACTGGACAGTCAGCTTGCTACTCCTGGTTTTTTCCGCTGCACTGCTGTGATGTTAATGTGCCATTCATGCATCCTGTCCTTACTGTGCCTCTCATATGCAAATGCTCATACCAACTGCTGTGAATGCTCTTTGATGTATTGTCTGTTGTTGGGTATATATGCTGCACGACTCTGTAACTCATCTTCTCTCACTCCTGCATCTGCTGCTGACACACACACGCTGTGTCTCTTCTCTGAGAGCCTGAGGATCCCACTCCGGTCTGCTCACACTTAACCGGAGCGGGGGATCCTGTGACGGCGGTGTGATTTAATAAACCTGCTTAAAACCTTCACCAACGCAGCTTTATTTCATGCCGCCGCACTATATTGAAATCCCCACAGATGAACATAACTTTATGAGTACGTTTTGCATACATTTTTTCCACCCAGTCCTTAAATAAGTCAATATTTGATCCAGGTGTTCTATATACACAGCTCACTACTATATTCTTCATATTGTCCAAGCAGATTTCTATTGTAATACATTCAAATAAATCATCCACAATCACTGACAAATTTTCAACAACCTTGTATTGCAACCTCTTGTCAACATAAATTGCAACTCCTCCTCCTTTTATCACTTTTCTATTCATATGACTTAATTCATAGCCATCCATTGTAAGGTCCACTCCTTTCTCTTCACTGAGCCACGTCTCTGATACTGCAACTGTATTAAATGGCTCTTTAAACTGATGTAAATAATCTTTAATGTTATTAAAGTTAGCATAGAGACTTCTGCTGTTGAAGTGGATCATTGATATATTAAAATCAGATGTGACCATTGTGTTAAACTGCTCATCCTTGTAGTAACTAGTTATTATTGATGGAGGTAAATAAATTATTGTCAGGGTCTATGTCATACTCCATGTCCTGTGGGTTGTGATCTGTATATTCAAAAACTTCCACTTCCTTCTTTTCTTGTTAATTGATCTTTTGTTTCATGTAATTATATGTCCTGTTGCAGATGAGTGTGATCCTTCAGTGTCTTACAGTTCTCTTGTTGCTGTCGACTCCAATTCATAATATTCATTGATATTTGTCCAGTTCCATAATATTTTGGATATTACTGACCTTGGCTTCTTCAGGTGATTCATTTAATTTGATGTATCTTTTGCAGTTTTTTGTCCTGGTGTTTTGAATCTTTTTTTGCTTTCTCAGGTATCTTGCTTTTCTGGCTATTTCTGCGTTTTCTTTTGTAAGGTGCTCGTTTATATAGATGTTCGTTCCTTTCAGTTTCCTACCTTGTTTTAGCAGCGCAGTCTAGTGTTTTCTGTTGACAAACCTCATGATGACAACTGGTTTGTTGCTGTTTTTCCTGGGCAGAGGGTGGCAGGCCTCAATGGTGTTAGAATCCAGCTGGATTCCTTTGGACTGCAGGAAGACCGCCACTTGTTGCTCAGTGAATTCGGCTTCCAGCTCACCGAGCCCCTCTCTACTGTCCACGGCCACCGCCTGAGCATTTAATCGGCCCTGTGATGATCACATCGTTCACCTGGGTATATTATTCCAGGTCCACCACGCTGCTCTCCAGAAATGCCAGATACGCCACCCTCTTGTCCTTCTTGGCATTTTGGATCCGCAGCGCTTTCACCTCCTCGACCAGGTCCAGAATGTTTTTTTTTGCTGCAGCTTAACAGCAGAAATCTCTTCAGCCAAGAAGCTGAGTGACCTTTTAATATCATCCACCTCCTCAGTCTGCTGAGCTTTCTTGGGACCCATGATCCCGGACGGTTTGTATTGACAAAACAGCTACTGAACAGCTGTTTAGCTAACTGAGTAGTGGGCTGCTCCGCTCCGCTCTCATTTTCCCAGTCCGTAAATGGCGCTATCGGTGTCTTAAGTCAGGCAGGGGTCGAAACGAGGATGTCCAGTCCGTAATCCAAGTTCAGTTATCAGAAGCCAAAACAGTAGTCAAAAACCGAGCACCAAAACACAGAAATCCACCGACTGACAGGAGCTGACAGCAGGCTTTCATTGTGGAGCTCCCTTTCCCTGTGTGCGTGTTCATTGAGCTGCAGATTCACTCGTTTGCCCAAAGGTTTAACAGTACTGTTGCTTGTAAGTGTCCAGCTGGCATATCGCTGCCGCTACGGTTAAGGTCCTGTCACACTTAGATGATTTAGGCAGCCAAAATGTATGGAAAAAATTTGGAGAATATGGTGGCGTACGTCAGATCAGTTATGGCTAAGTTTTGTTTAAGTTAAAAGCACTCTGAAGAATGCCGAAGCATGCTATGGCGTACTACGCTGTGCTCTTCTGAAAATTAATGTATCCAGCATATGGCTTATTCGTCCCGAATTCATGGAGCAAATGGCATATTTGCAGTGTTGGTTCACAGGAAAAATCTGTACAGAGCTCTGCCTGCAGCACACACACACACGTAATTGTTTGTATAACGGGACCTGTCGGGGTTTTTCCATTTGACTGGTCTGTACCATCAGCTGTCCATTGCTGTTCTGATAGATATACCAAAATATCAGAACACCAAAGGAGGCGGACCCAATCAGCTGATCACCTGAAGCACAGAGCGCAGTTGTTTTCTTTCCTGTTGGTTGTGCCTCCCAGCCAAAGCACACTCCATGCATGATCTGCGCATGAGGCTGTGTCTGTAGTGCGCATGTGCGCATGTGTCTGTAGTGGCTGTGTCCACTACAGACACAGCCGTGAACAGAAAGCCAAAGGAGTGCTTTGATTGGTTTAGATTTGATTGATCTCTCATTCGACTAATAAGAGCCTTGAATTGGGTTTCTGAAACCTTGAAGAACCAATGACTGAAAACCTAGCAAGAAGGACCTGTCTACCAATGGCTGCGAATACAGCGAGCCAATTGAAGCAGAGAAGTTCGACGATTGAAAGCGTGCATCCCGTGTTTAAAATCTGTTTTGTGTAAGCCGCTGTGTGTGACGGTAGCGTTCGCCAGTGTTTTTTTTCTTACTACTGTTCTTATTTGTTTTGAAAAATCGTTCGCCAAAACTGCAATCATGGAAGCGCAAATCCGCAATAATGGAATCATGGTTTGACCGGGTCGCGTGACCCGAACCACGAGTCGTAACAAGCGGACCAGCGTCATGTTCGTCTGACAATGAGGAAGAGATGTTCACCAGCGACACTGCTGTTGTGGACAGGTAAGTGTTATAAGCTAAATTATTCTTTATCCCTGAAAATTGTAATCAAAATGACTTTTGACCGATCGGTAAATTAAAACTGTGCGTCATCGCCACATGACGGACTACGGCGCACGGGAGAACGCCCCCCCTCCCCGCTACTCCTCTGTAGCGGATTGCAGATATATTGCAGATATTTTAGTACAACTGTGCGTAGTAGACGGCGGCGCACGGTCCCCGCGGTCCGTCATGTGGCGATGGACGATGTCCGTCCTCTGTAGCGGGGGCGGGGGGGGAGTTGTTATCCTCTACATTACAGATATTTTAGTATAATTTTTATTGTAGGTTATTTTTTCTCGTAAAAAAACGCCACACATTTTTTTACGTGGCATGCTTCTTTGTGTGTGGGGGCTTGTTTGTTCATTCATTCATTCATGAATGAATAAACACCCCCCCCCCCCACACACACACAGCCCTGAGTGTCACCTTTCATTAGAGCCCAAGATCAAGCTTCTATATTGAATCATTCAAAAGTTACAGACGTTTTTCCAAACTGTGCCATTTGGCACAATTTGGCACAGTTCAAAAACGCCTGGGAACAACTTGAGAAAAAAGCTGTGTAATATATTCATTTTTTGTGGTATTGTTACAAAATTTTGACCTCAGCTGGATAACACTTGGTTCTACATTTCTGTTGCATTTTCCAGCCCGGATCTGAAGCTGTGTGTTATTTGCAAGCATCTGTATCCAAAAAAACACCCAGGCCAACTTTATTTTCCTCAAGTTCAGTATGTTTAGATGACTGTTACTCAGTGGCAGGAGCACTTAGAGAGATTATGACTGTTTTGCCAAAAAATTCAAAGTGTTTTCTTTTAAATGAGACCAACCCCATGAAGATGCTGCAAAGGGTTGAAGAACAGCTTTTGATTTACTTTGGGTATGTTATTTTTAGGCGTTTTTAGGGAAATTGACCAGAGTGCAAGGAATTAAGTAATTAAGCCTGCCAGCATTGACTCTCTCCCTTAAATGGGATTTGAAATTGTACTCGTAAATTGTTTTTATGTGTTGTTTTCTTATCTTTTTATCTTTTAAACTTACTCCCTGCTAATTTCAGGGACAACAGATTTTGAAATTGGTTCTGAATTTCTTTCTATATGTGCTGTTTTTCTTTTAAAATCTTTTTTCCTGCCTCAGGGACTACAGATGGAAATTAGTGAGAACGCTATAATCTGGTACAGAGCATCTTTACCCTGTATTTAATGTTTTTTCTCTACATGGTCCCTGACAAATAAACCAATAAACTATAACTATTGCTGGTGGCGGTATAGTAGTTGTCTTATTTTCCTTTGTTAGCGTGTCTGTATATGCCAGTTAATCATCACTGAAAGGAGATGGAAATGCACATATATTATATCGGCATCTACAACTGACAAAAACTATTTTCTAAATATCAGCAAAAAAATCTTTATAGGACTATGCTACCACATGGGGGTTTTGTAATTGTAACAGCAGTGAAACACAGATAAATATGTAATTTTTCTACATACACATACACACAGTTCAACGTTTGACCAGCAGGGGCTGCTGCTGCAGTGTCATTGTTAGCTCTTTCTGCTCAGCTTTCCTCCAAAATCAGACATCTCATTCTGCTTTTAACAGGCCACTTTATCATTCCCTTTTGCTCGTAGTTTTTGGGCTCTTTAGTTGTTGGAGCCATAGGCTTACACTAGGCTCCAATCCCTGCACTTTATTGATTTGCACTCCCCCTCCTCCCTCTCAGTCTTGCTGACTTCTGTTCATTCCCCCATTCATTTTTAACCTCCCCCCCATCCTTCTCTGATCATGCAGTGGATGAGATGCTTGATGTGTTTGACATCTCTATGAGAGCAGTGAGTGGCTACAGGGAAAAACAGTGTGAAGGTGATTTCAAAGCCTACAAACAACTGATGTGCTTGAAAATATAGTCGACTCCTGAATCTACACTCCAAGTTGTACAAAGACAGAATGTATTAACACACTCTGAAAACTCTTAATGCAGCAGTATTGAAGAAAAAAATACACCTTTGTTTGTTTGCTCAGAGGTCTCAGTCCTATGGCCCAATCATCAACAGTGCGTTTTTGTGGCACACACTCACATTTCTGTCAGCACATTGCTTTGCATCACATCATATAATTTACCAGTTGACAATGCAATGGATTTGCGTTAGGAGAAGGAGGCTCATTTCAAAGAGGTGTGGTAGTATGCAGTCTCATGTGCGTCGGTATTTTGGTACATTTTATGAAAATGCACTTTTGATCAGGAAAAAGAAGGTCTGTCATCACAAGCGCATTTTTTCATGCTACTTCAGTGGTGGGTTTTGAAATCATGCAGCTCCAGAGTGCAGGAGCTCATGAGGAAACATGCTCTGGGATTTTCAGTTATTTTAATGGAGAGAGTTTGAACAGTTATAACTAGTCATTTAAATTATACACTCAATAGTTTTTTTTATTCCATCCACATTCTCACTTGGATTGTGGACTTATGACTGGAGTCTATAGATCAGGCATGAATATGAGTTTTTTAGGGGAATGAATTATTATACAGGAAGCGTGTGGATGCAATGGACCAGGGATGCATGATGGGATTCTTGACAGTATCCCACAATTTAACATTTAAAATTTTCTGACAAACTTCTTCTGTGACAAAGTATTCTGTCCACTAATCTGTTGTGTGTTGAGTCATCATATCATAGCATCATATCTCGTGTCCATTTGTGCTTGCGCGTCCTGATTAATGCAAAAACACACTCAGCTGGTGTTTTCTGTTAAATGAGGACAGTTAACTATGAACAATTTGAAGACACAGCAAAGCTTTTTTTTTACAATTCAGTCCTCTTTTTAATTTAACTACTGGACTACAGTTGGACCAGGCTGCCCTATACTGGGAAAAGAGCCAGCAGGTGCGCACAAAACCAACATTCATCATTATCTATTGACAACAGTTTTTACAATATTTTAACCTCATTCAGTGTCATTCTTTTAAAAGAATGATTCAAAATGAAAATATCCCTTATTTTGAATTAAAACAACAATTCTGTATTCAACAGAACAAATTAATAAGCCTCGGCTGAGATGAGCAGATCCTCTTTCTCAGTTTAAAAGAGAAGTTCAGATGAATAATAATTTAACTGCAGAAAATTTTACAGCTCTGTCAGAATCATGGACAAAGAGAAAGACTAGCATAATCTCTGAATTGCAACCAACAACTCTCACCTGTGTGTAATTATGATCATGTCTCCCAGTACAAGTAAGACTGTGGAGGAGGTAAAAAGCTCCTTAAAAGTTCATTGCTCTATAATAATAATAATAATAATAATAATAATAATAATAATAATAACCCAGTCACAAGGTTGCACAAGCCAGTGTTCTCCTAGTGCCGGTCCCAAGCTCGGGTAAATGGCAGGGTTGTGCCAGGAAGGGCATCCGACATAAAACCTTTGCCAAATCAAACATGCGGATCATGACGAATGAGACTTTCATACCGGATCGGTCGAGGCATGGATTAACAATGACTGCCACCAGTGCTGTTAACTGACAGGGTGCCGGTGGAAATTGGGCTACTGTTGGTGGAAGATTGAGGAGGAGGAGAGGGGGAAGGCATGTTAGGAGGGAGAGAGCGAAAAGGAAAAGTAGAAATGTGGAGGTGAGAGTATAATGTTGTTTTATTATGAAGTGCAGTGTAGTGGCGGTCACTTCCTCTGTCGCCACTGCACCACCCTATAAATACTAGTGGGCATCACTATTCAGCCTCTTTGCCAATGCCCCTGCCTGGTGGCTGTGTTGTGTGTGTCCAACCCAATAAAGCTGAGTTCAACTGTACACCTGGCCTCGTCATTACAGAGGTAATTCCATACATAACATGTTGAAGACGAGAATAAACATGGAGGCGTGTGTTTCACTGCTTCAGCCCTTCCTGGAGCTTCCAGGTGAGCCGCTTGTGCCCTGGTCAAGATGGTTTGCCACCTTTCAAAACTACATCGTGGCGCTCAACCTGGGTAAGCTAGATAAACTGAGGGCGCGTGCGCTTCTGGTGCATAATTTGGGGTTTGAGGGCCAGTGTATCCTGTGTACACCAGGGGCTTCCGACTTGTATGAGGACATGGTCAAGTTGCTAGCATGCCATTTCAGCACCCCGGATAGCATGACCATCTGAAGGATTAGGTTTCGGCAGCAACACCAAAGGGCAGGTGAGCCTGTCCACCAGTTTGTCGCCGACCTGAGGCAGCTAGCTAGTGAGTGTCATTTTGGGCCACTGGAGGAAGAGATGGTACGCGACCAGCTGGCAGAGCACACAACCAGCAATACTTTACAATCAATCAATCGATCAACTTTATTTATAAAGCACTTTAAAAGCAACACTCAAGCTAGGCTGCTCTCTGAGCCGAGTGACCTGATGTTTTCTGAGGCTGTTGAGCTACCTCTCCAAGTGGAGACCACAGACAAGCTAGCTTCTGAGCTAAAAGGCACCAATCACAATGGCAGCTGGGGCCTACCGCTGCAGCATTAATAGCAGACCCAGACAGCGAGGATAGCGTGACAGAAGACAATGCAGAAACCAACACTATCAGCTGAAGGTCTTCCCCAAGAAAACGGTTGGTGCAAGTCGGTGGTGATAGCTGACTTCATGTTCCACGTGATGGCTCGAGGCAACAACATCATGGGCTGTGACCTGTTTTATGGACTGGGGTTCGCCATTGTCGCGTGAATTGCCTATAAAAATATTTGTCATAAGGTACAGGAATTATTTATTTTATTTAATAGTGGGTGTGAAAGGGGCGGAGTTAAACTGTCACTTCTACACCCGCTAAATTAAATAAAAGCACTCGTAAAAGGGGCACCAGTCCTAACGGACAATAATATTAACTTTAATTTTATTTAATTTTGTACCTTCAATTACTTAATGAATCAGTTTCAAAGTTTCAGTGAGTTCTTGTCCTGCCATGATTAGGAAACCTGTATATGGAAAAGAAAAACGCTTCAACTTCTCTCATTCACCCTTTTATTAAACTCATTCAGGTTACATGGCATGGCGTTCAAATGATGGATAAACAGATTCAGATGATAACAGCGTAAGATATCACATCAACTGATATTGGATTCCTGAACATAACATCCAGCGTTACACCTCTGTAGAACCAAGGAGGAACCAAACTTATGTTTCAACGGTAAATGAGGCTGAAATGTTTTAACAAAACGCAATTTTATGGGGAAAATTCATAAGCTAATTATCTAAAAATGACTTCTGAATTAATCTACAAAAATTTAAGGGCAGTTACTTAAAAATGACTAAGAGTTTTCCTTCAGTTGATAGCTCTATCCTGTGGCTGAGAGACTAATGAGCCCTGAAATACGGGCCATATTCAATTGTAATTTAATTGTTAGGACATCACGTTTTAACCCAGCAGATAAGAAAAGTAGGAGTTTCACTCACTCAACAGCTGTAGGTCCACGTTTCCGCGGGTCGGTACCGCTGGGTTTTGAAGTTAGGACGTCGGAGGAAGCGGCTGCTGTCCTCACAGCCGTGGAGGTGATAACTCAGCTGGGGGCCTTCAAGGAGACCGTGGCAGCCGTGGATGGTTTGTCTCAGGGCGGCGTGAAAAGTCCTTGGAAAAGGAGTCCAAATTTGAGGTCTCATGTAGCTGGATTGACCCAAAAACTGAAGGAGAAACTTCTCAGTCTCTGTTCACTTTAAATTAGGCAAATTAAAGGTCCACTTTAATGGCGTGAAAAGTCATGAAAAAAATGAGAACAACATTTACTAGGATAAGAATGGCTTCTGAGGTGAAGGAAAAGGTTTGAGAATTTGATTCTCTAAAGGGACGAGCTCTAAAGAAAAAAGTGGTTTCTCCTCAGTAACCAGAAAGACTTGACAAACTTCACAGAGAATAAAATAAAACTTCACAGGGCCTTGAAACGGTGGAATAAAATCTTCTTCTGAGATCTAGATTACTATTCTGCTTCTTTAATCTTAATTTAGTTCCTAATCTTTCTCAAAATCTCTTTCTTTCTTCTTTCTGTGTTTCTAATTCTTAATTCTCTCACCGTTCTCTTTTTCTTGCTAATTGTTACTTTACTTCTTGCTAATCTTGCCCTTTTGTCTGATCTTACTCTTTCACTTTTGCTTACTTCTCAAATCTAACTTCTCTCTTTTAACGTTACCTCGCCGGGTCGTAAAACTGATGATGTCGATCGCAAGACTGACCAATCGACTTTTTCAGAAGCAGTTTGAAATGGCTGCTATCCAATGTGAGAACATTTCTTTGTTTGAGAGCAGCCAATCAAACGAAGACACCATCCCATGAAATTGCAGAGGGAAAATCAACACTCAGTTAGTTCTTATGAAATTAGGTGCTCAATATAAAATCTAACTAGATTAAATGACTTGGTTAATATTTGGTGATCATGCATTTATACCATTATTCCAATATTACATTGGTTTGAATAACACTCATGAATATAACATTTCTTATACATAATTATAATACATGCATTCACATTTAGATCAAAATGCAGCAAACCATGCAGCAAACCATGGTTGGTGATAAAAGAGGGATGATTTTCAGTGTCCTTAGGATCCAGAGGATAAGCTGAAAGAAACTTAATGTTTAGAACAAATTAAAAGTCATCTTACATACTGAAAGCACATTTCGTAGGTATCCACTAGGAGGTACTGTTGAGCTGTAGATGATTTCCTTTAGTATCTGGGCGAAAACCTGGATAGTATCGTGGGCTATAAACCCGTCAGATTAAGTGGTTTATGATTCTTAAGAACATTGGTTTCCTGTGAAAAGGTATGTTATCAAATGCAGTGTTCACGTTGAGAGGTCTGGTCTCCTGAGTTTTATGTTCCTTTGAGCCTTTAAAAGCAAATTCTGATCCTTGCAATCTCTGCAAGAGGCAACTGTTTACACTGGGGTCCTGGGAAAGCAAGCATCTTTGGTCAGGCCTGGAAGAGGCCTGCATGAGTCGACATAAAAGCCAGTGATATTCCTGAAAAGGCAGAAAAGTGGTATTCCTGTGTAATGAATAAAGTGAAATTCCTATAAAATGAAGAGAAGTGATCTTCTGTCTTGGTTTGAGGAGACGATGATGCTACACCATTAAAAATGATGCTGGGGAAGAGTGGACTGGTTGTGGTCAGCAGAGCCATCTGGTTCCGGTGGTGGAGGATGACGCTGTGTGGGACGAAGATATACCAGGCACCACAGCGGTCAAGCAGGACCAGCCTCACTCAGGTTTGACACAGGAGGGTCTCAGTACCGGCACTCAGGGTACTGTGGAAGAGGGTACCATGCGTGGCGGCGAAGCGCCTGCGTTGGCAGGTGACACTGACGAGCTAGCCTCAGTTTCCTCCGGAGATCAGCCACAGTGGGCTGGAGGATCTGGAGTTACAACGGTGACTGCTGCAGCAGCTTTACAAGGAGTCGGGGCCAGACTGACAGGCACGGAGGGACCGCATGCTGATCAGCAACACTGCAGGCTGAGCAGAATTCCTCTGAGAGTTACGGACCTGGTCTGGGCTTGAGGCGAGGGACGTCATGGCGGATGTGGGCCAAACGACAGCCAGAGGATCACCAAGAGCGGCTGCGCATCGTGGCTGATTTGGGCGCACCCTACTTCCAGCTGTTGGACAGCTTGTGGAGCCATGCCAATGAATTGCGGCATGCCCAGGAGGAGGTTTCAGATGGTGGGTCCGGATGAGAGAGGTGGTCAATGGCGAAGAGAAGAGGCGATCTCGCCTATGAGGTCAGCTGCAATCCTGGTGGCATGCTGCTTACAGGGGCGGGTCTACTGAGGGGCTGCCCGGGGCCCCTCACAAGCCAGTTCTACCCCTTTCTGCCAGAAGGACAGTAGTGTAGTTTTGAAAAAAAAATGGAATAAGTTCCAATGTTCATATGTTTGTGTGTGTAAAATACAAAAACCAAAAAAAACCCCAAACATGTTATTGCTCTGGGTGTGTTTTATTTTAAAAAAGGCAATGTTCTTATTTATAAATGGACTTTTAAGTTTACAAGTGGCAGAATAACCCACCTTGCCGTGTGGGGTGGGACAGTAGTCCACCTGTCCACCCTAGCTTAGGCTTGTTGTGTGAATGTGATAGGCCATTTAGTGATTTTTGTTATAGTTTTTTGAGTGTGTGAATTGGGTCCTAAATTGGGAAGGGTCTCAATTGTGTCTGTGGTTTTTGACTTTCTACAGGTGGGTAATGTTGTTTTATTATGAAGTGCGGTGTAGTGGCAGTCACTTCCTCAGCCGCTACTGCACCGCCCTATAAATACCAGCGGGCATTCCTATTCAGTCTCTTTGTCGATGCCCCTGCCTGGTGGCTGTGTTGTGTGTTCAACCCAATAAAGCTGAGTTCAACTGTACACCTGGCCTCGTCATTACGGAGGTAATTCCATACATAACAGAGAGTAGGGACATTAAATGTAGGGACAATGACTGGTAAAGGCTGAGAGCTGATATGATTGAGAGAAGAAAGGTAGATATACTGTGTGTTCAAGAAACCAGATGGAAGGGAAGCAAGACCAGGAGCATTGGAGGGGGATTTAAACTGTCCTACCATGGTGTAGATATGAAGAGAAATGGAGTAGGTGTATTCTTGAAGGATGAGTATGTGAAGAGTGTTCAGGAGGTAAAGAGGGAGTCAGACAGAATCATGAGTTTGAAGCTAGAAGTCAAAGGTGTGATGTTGAATGTTGTCAGTGCTTATGCCCCACAAGTTGGATGTCAGTTAGAAGAGAAAGAGGAATTCTAGAGTAAGTTGGATGAAGTGGTAGAGAGTGTTCCCAGGGGAGAGACAGTGGTGATTGGAACGGACTTTAATGGACATGTAGGTGAAGGGAACAGATGTGATGAGGAGGTCCTGGGTAGGTATGGATTTAAGGAGAGAAATGTGGAAGGACAGATGGTTGTGGATTTTGCTGAAAGGGTAAAAATGACTGTAGTGAAAATATACTTCAAAAAGAGAGGAACACAGGGTGACTTACAAGAGTGAAGGAAGGGGCACAAAGGTGGACTACATCTTATGAGGAAGGAAAAATCTGAAAGAGATAGGAGACAGCAAGGTGGTGGCAGGGGAGAATGTAGCTAGACAGCATTGGATGGCAGTCTGTAGGATGACTTTGCAAATCAAGAAGAGGAAGAAAGTGAAGGAAGAGCCAAAGATTAAGTGGGGGAAGTTACAGATGACATACCTGTGGAGGTATGGAGAGGTTTAGGAGAGATGGAAGTGGACTTTTGAACCAGATTGGTTAACACAATCTTGGAGAGTGAGAGGATGTCCGAGGAGTGGAGAAGAAGTGTTTTGCTACCAATTTTCAAGAACAAAGGTGATGGTCAGAGCTGTAGTAACTACAGAGGCATAAAGTTGATCAGCCACACTATGACGATATGGGAAAGAATTGTTGAAGCCAGGTTAAGAGGAGAGGTGACAATCAATGAGCAGCAGTATGGTTTCACGTCAAGAAAGAGTACTACAGATGCAATGTTTGCTCTAAGAGTCCTGATGGAGAAGTACAGAGAAGGTCAGAAGGAGCTGCACTGTGTCTTTGTGGATCTAGAGAGAGCAGATGATATGGTGCCAAGAGAGGAAGTGTGATACCGTATGAGAAAGTCAGGAGTGGCAGAGCACTATGTGAGGGTGGTGCAGGACATGTATGAGGACAGCAAGACGGTGGTGAGGTGTGCTGTAGGAGTGACAGATGTGTTCAAAGTGGGAGTGGGATTACATCAGGGATGAGCTCTGAGCCCCTTCTTGTTTGTCATGGTGATGGACAGGCTGACAGACGAGGTCAGGCAGGAGTCTCCATGGACCATGATGTTTGCAGACAACATTGTGATCTGCAGTGAGGGTAGGGAGCAGGTGGAAGAGAAGTGGAGGTATACGCTGGAGAGAAGAGGAATGAAAGTCAGTAGAAGCAAAACAGAATACATGAGTGTGAATGAGAGGGAGGCAGGTGCAACAGTGAAGATGGGAAGGAGTAGCGGAAGTGAAAGCAGATGAGTTTAAATACCTGGGCTCAACCATCCAAAGCAATGGAAAAGGCACAAGAGAGGTGAAAAAGAGAGTTCAGGAAGGGCGGAGTGGGTGGAGGTGAGTTTCAGGGGTGATTTGTGACAGAAGGGTAGCAGCAAGAGTGAAAGGAAAAATTTACAAGACGGGAGTGAGACCTGCTATTCTGTATGGTTTGGAGACAGTGGCACTGACAAAAAGACAGGAGGTGGAGGTGGCAGAGTTAAAGATGCTAAGATTTTCACTGGGAGTGACAAGGAGGGACAAGATTAAAAATGAGTATATCAGAGGGACAGCTCAGGTTGAGAGGTTTGGAGACAAAGCAAGAGAGGTAAGGTTGAGATGGTTTGGACATGTGCAGAGGAGGGATAGTGGCGATATTGGACAAAGGATTTTGAAGATGAAGCTGCCAGGTAGGAGTTAAAGAGGAAGAACACAGAAGATTCACTGATGTAGTGAAGGAGGACATGGAGATTGTTGGTGTTACAGAGGAAGATACAAGGGATAGGGTGAGATGAAGACAGATGATCCACTGTGGAGACCCCTGAAGCAAGCAGTCGAAATAATAATAATAATAATAATAATAATTCTATTATTAAAAACATTAGGACAGCCTCTTTGGACTTCGTGCCTTGTGGAAAATTTTGTTTTGCATGCCTGTAATAGAGAAATGAACTTGGGAACACCCATAAATGCACCTTGTGCCTCTGACAACTGATTATGGACTTCGTCCTTTTAATATGGCCCCTAATGTTACATATCCACTTCCTCTTCAGTGTCCACAAATGCACTGCAAAACATTAAGCTGCAGTGGACTGAATGGCTGATACCGTGAATTGCTTAATATTAGATTTATTGAGCTTTATTATGTGAGATCTGGCATATTGAGTCCCTCAGCTCCATGCTGAACATTAAGGCAGCAGTTATTCATGTTGAATAATTCAAATTAAGTCGAATTCATTTCAGTTATATGGTATTACAGTGCTGTGAGAAGTATTTGCCCCTTTCTGATTTCTTATTAGGGCCCGAGCCACTGACGGCAAGAGCCCTATTGTAATTGTTAGGGCCCGAGCCACTGACACCAATGGGCGAGAGCCCTATTGTAATTAGGGCCTGAGCCACTGAGGGCAAGAGCCCTATTGTAATTGTTAGGACCCGAGCCACTAACATCAGTGGGCAAGAGCCCTATTTTAATTGCTAGACTTTTTAGGGCCCGAGCAAAGTCAGTGGGCAATTGCCCTATTGTAATTTCTAGAAATTTTTTCTTCTTCTCCATCTAAGATCTCATTTTTGGGGTAGTGAACGTGCATGAAAACTCACCATATTTTGCAGGGACCTCAAGACTTGCGAAACATTTAATATTTTGGAGGAAATTTGAATGACCCCATGAAAATTGCTCTACAGCGCCACCTAACATGTGAAGTCAATGGGGAGTGGCACACACTTACTTTCGCATAGAAAGATAAAAATTGGGTGAGATGTTTATCATGCCAAGACATGCAAAAAACTCCACAGAAGTGATGGTCTACACCCAACAGGAAGTCGGCCATTTTGGCAGGAAGTGGCGGTGACCTGATTTCCACCTCGTGCATTTGATTGAACTCGTCCTAGGTTTTTTTTTTTTCCCGATTGAGCTCATTTGTGGTGACGATAATCTATTCCCATGTGCCATTAAAAGTTATTGAAAACTTTTCCAAAAGCTCGACGGTTTGGCCATAGGGGCGTGGCAAAGTTTGATGCCTCCCCATGATCATTCTATGACCATTCTGACGGCAATAACTGTGGTATGCATTGTCGGATTTTAACAAAATTCAAAATTATGGATATCAGTCCAATTCCAAACAGTTTTCTCAAACAATATTCATAGAACTCTACAGCGCCACCTATAGGAGGCAGAAAGTTTTGCATCAGAAAGTTTGCATCATGTTGTTTTTTTAATTCCTCGGGAATGGAATGTCAGAATGGCACAAAGATAGGTATGATGTATATGGGTATGCCTGTGAACACTTACAGCTATGAATATTCATGAGTAGCAATAGCATAAATAACATTTCTGAAATAAACAGTCTGGTTGGTACCATTTATGGTGACAATCATCTATACCCATGTGTCATCAAAACCTGCTGAAAACTTTTCCAAATGCCCAACGGTTTGGCGGAAGGGGCATGGCCAAGTTTGCAGTATCGTCATCACCCTTCCAGTGGCTTTTACTCTGGCATACATTGACTGATTTCAACCAAATTTTGTGTGGTGAATAGGTAGCCAACACTGATTATTTCGAGAATGAAGAATGACACAAAGCGACAGTGCCCCCTACCGCCAGTGGACAGGAAGTTGCCATAACTCACATGCCATACTCGCGCGCCGCTTGCCAGAATGACGTGAAAATTTCTGAGGTTTATCAGACCACCTGGTTGATCATATCTGCACATCACCTTTAGCATGGCGTCACTGCTGTTACCATGGAAACGCCCCCCTCGCCATTCATTCCATGATCTTGTTGGGAGACTTGGAAGGACTTGGAGTCATGAAATCTGGAACACAGGTTGAGGTGACTTTCATATGTAGCCCTATATGGGTGGACAAAACATAATTGACAGTAAAGTGTTGCCATAGCAACATGGCGAAGGGTGACTCTCCGCCATGGAACATCGGAAAGTTGTAACTTGGACAAACTTTATCCGATTTTCACCAAATGTTCTACGATGGATATTAGTCAGACCCCACACGCGCCTACATTAAAATGGTTGACAAAACTTTTGGCAATACTTACTGCTCACAGGAAGTACTACGCCAAACAGTTTACTTTATTATTCACGCAGCACTTTCCACGACGACGGGAAATTTTCTGAGCCAACTAAGTACGATGAGCACCAGGGTCCGCAGTTGTGTGGGGGACGAGGCTCCACTTACAGCTGCTTGCAGCTTTAAATAGGGCCCGAGCCACTGACAACGTCAATGGGTGAGAGCCCTATTGTAATTGTTAGGATTTTTTTTTTCTTCCTCTCCATCTAAGATCTCATTTTTGGGGTAGTGAACGTGCATGAAAACTCATCATTTTTTGCAGGGACCTCAAGACTGGCAAAAAATTTAATATTATGCAGGAAGTATGAATGACTCCAGAAAAATGGCAGTACAGCACCACCTAACATGTGAAGTCAAAGGGGAGTGGCACATGCTTTCTTTCGCGTAGAAAGATGAAAATCGGGTGACATGTTTATCATGTCAAGACATGAAAAAAAACTCCATAGAAGGGATCGTCTACACTCAACAGGAATTTGGCCATTTTTGCCGGAAGTGGCATTGACCTGATTTCCATCTTGTGCAATTGACGCACATTTGATTGAACTCGTCCTAGGGTTTTTGTCTTATTGAGCACATTTGTGGTGACTATCATCTATACCCATGTGCCATTAAAAGTTACTGAAAACTTTTCCAAAAGCTCGACGGTTTGGCCATAGGGTCGTGGCAAAGTTTGACGCCTCTCCATGATCATTCCATTACCATTCTGACGGCAATACCTCTGGTATGCATTGTCAGATTTCAACAAAATTCAGTATTTTGGATATCAGCCCAACTCCAAACTGTTCTGTAGAACAATATTCATAGAAATCTACAGTGCCACCTATTGGAAGCAGAAAGTATTGCATCAGAAAGTTTGCATCATGTTGTTTTTTAATACCTCGGGAATGGAATGTCCGATTGGCACCAAGAATGGTATGATGTATATGGGTATGCCCCCGATCAATTACAGCTATGAATATTCATGCGTAGCAATAGCGCCCTCTCTAGGAGACATAAAGATTACACCAAGCATTTTCTTCAATATCACTGAAGTAAATAGTGTGATTGGTACCATTTATGGTGATAATTATCTACACCCATGTGCCATCAAAAGCTATTGAAAACTTTTCCAAATGCCTGACGGGTTGGCGGACGGGTTGTGGCCAAGTTTGCAGTATCGCCATCACTCTTCCAATGGCTTTTACTCTGACATACACTGACTGATTTCAACCAAATTTTGTGTGGTGAATAGGTAGCTAATACTGATAATTTCTATAAAAAGAATGACACATAGCAACAGCGCCCCCTACTGCCAATGGACAGGAAGTTGCCATAACTCACATGCCATTCTCATGCTCTGCTTGCCAGAATGACATGCAATTTTCTGAGGTTTATCAGACCACCTGGTTGATCATAACTGTATATCACCTTTAGCATGGCGTCACTGCTGTTACCATGAAAATGCTCTCCTCGCCATTCAATCCGTGGTCTTGTTGGGATTGTTGGAAACGACCTGGAGTCATGAAATCTGGAAGATAGGCTGAGGTTATTGTCATATGTAGTCCTATATGGGTGAGCAACACATAACTGACAGGGAAGTGTTGGCATGGTGACATGGCGAAGGGGGACTCCTCTCCATGGAACATCGGAAAGTTATAACTTGGACAAGCTGTCTGATTTTCACCAAAGTTTCGATGACGAATATTAGTCCCACCCCACAAGCTCCCACATAAAAATGATTGACAAAAATTATAGCGCCACCTACTGCTCACTGGAAGTACTGTGCCAAACGGTTTACTTTATTACGCAGCACATGCTGTTGGTGGGATATTTTCTGAGCCAGCTAGATATGACGGGCGCTGAAGTCTGTGGTTGTGTGGGGGGCGAGGGTCCGCTTACAGCTGTTTGCAGCTTTAGTGGTCAAAAAAAAAAAATTCATCTTCTCTAAGATCTCATTTTTGGAGTAGTGAACGTCCATGAAAACTCACCATTTTTTGCAGGGACTTCAAGACTGGTGAGAAATTGAATATTTTTGAGAACATATGAATGACCCCATGAAAATGGCTCTACAGGGCCACCTAACATGTGAAGTCAATGGGGAGTGGCACACGCTTACTTTCGCGTAGAAAGATGAAAATCGGGTGAAATGTTTATCATGTCAAGTCATGCAAAAAACTCCATAGAAGTGATGGTCTACACTCAACAGGAAGTCGGTAATTTTGGCAGGAAGTGACAGTGACCTGATTTCCACCTTGCGCAATTGACGCTCATTTGATTGAACTCGTCCTAGGGTTTTTGCCCTATTGAGCACATTTGTTGTGACTTTCATCTATACCCATGTGCCATTAAAAGTTATTGAAAACTTTTCCAAAAGCTTGACGGTTTGGCCGTAGGGGGGTGGCAAAGTTTGATGCCTCTCCATGATCATTCCATGACCATTCTGACGGCAATACCTCATGGTATGCATTAGGGTAGTAGTCCTATATTGGTAGGCAACACATAACTGACAGGGAAGTGTTGCCATGACGACATGGCAAAGTTTGACTCCTCACCATGGAGCATCAGAAAGTTGTAACTTGGACAAACTCTCTGATTTTCACCAAATTTTCAATGATGGATATTCATCTCACCCCACACGCTCCTACATAAAAATGATTGACAAAAGTTCAAGCACCACCTTCTGCTCACAGGAAGTACTGCACCAAATGGTTTACTTTATTATTCACGCAGCACTTGCCGTGACAACAGGAAATTTTCTTAGCCAGCTAGGTACGATGGGTGCCGGGGTCCCTGTTTTCGTGGGGGGGTGAGGGTCCGCTTACAGCTGCTTGCAGCTTTAATTAAAGTTGTGGTTGATACAAGATGTTTGGTGTTCGTCCCAATGGCACTATATTTTTCTGCTCTTCATGCTAAACCTAGAACTTTGTGGTCATTCACTTAATTTGGTAATTGGCAGTGGCTTTGAATATGGAAGCTGTATCCCTGTACGAAATATCTATTGGTATGGAAGAGTTGACAAACCGATAAAACCTTTTCAGATCAGCTTTAAGGTTACTGCTGCTGTGGCTTAGGTAGATAGTACACTTGGCCTGTGATCCGAAGGTTGCTGGTTTGTGTCCTGCTATTGGCACCTTGTCCAAATCATTTTACTATGAGATGAAACTTAAAATTAAGAGGTTAGCCTTCAGATTTGGGAGTGGGTAAGGTTAAAAATGTAGTAAATAGGTATTGATTAAAATTTTGAAACAAATACATTTCTCAGATTTCTGTACCTGTAGCCTGCTGCTTTTAAGATACACATTAATAGAACATACTGGCCAATTAGATTCCAGCAGTATCTGTAACAAGAATTCTATAGGTTACAGTTCCGAATCCATAGCCACTGCCTTAGTAATTTAGGACCTTGAACGTCAAGCTGATCCATCAGTGACGCCGGTTACATGGCCACAATTATCCGATAACTAGGAATAATCAGATAATGGCTGTCACAGGATGACCCATGCCCTGTAAAATGTTTTTTGGGTTAGCCAACAGCACACTGAAAATCCCTAATTTTCTTTTTACATCAAGCCAACCAATTGGGGGTTTAAGTGTTTATTTGTTGAGCTAATTGCTTTAAGATACTGGCATAACACTTCTTCAGTAGTGATATTACGCTTGACACCACCCACTCGACACTGAATCGAGCAATGTAAAGAAGAAGTGTCGTGAATAGTGCATCAAGCGCTGTTTCAGGATGCCCACAGTCACGTGACCATAGCAAGTGAGGCCTCATTATGTTGGTCACATCACGTGACTTGAGTGTTTGCGGGAAATTTGAGAGGGTTCTATTGGAATTAATTTTTTTGGTATTGTTTGTTCCTGTCATCCAATTTTGAATAGACCTTGGATGGCCAAATGCTCAAAAAGAAACTATTGCGATTTTTTCAGGTCTTCCACTAAGATGCAGTTCTGACACTCAGTCAGCAGGTGGCACTCTTTATTAAATGTTTCATAACACTGTCAATCATGAAGCAATTGTCTCAAAGTTTTTCATTGTTTCATAAGGCCTCAGTTTCACCATCTCTGTTCTTCAGTGCAACAGTGAGAAATATATGGTAACTAGTGATGGGATGGCAGGCTCCGGAGCTTGGAGGGTGCTCTGAGCTTGTCCAGGAAATATTTGGTGAAGCGCATTTTGAGGCGTGTGTTGCTGATGTATGTGTTGATGTCATACCATGTGACTGGGTCAGGAAGCCATTCATGGTTTTGCACGCAACATGAAATAAAGTGAGCAGCGATACACAATGGAAATCCTAGTCCCTCACATTTTGTGTTGTCGATGTTTGACTGTGTAAGGGATTTGTCACAGCCAATAAGGAGATGAAGGCAGCACCAAAAACGTGGACTTCTCCCGTTTGGAAACATTTTGAGCACATTTCTCCCATTGATGAATTTTCTACAAATAGTGGATACTTACTGGAGCTGAGGTGATGGATTAGGGGTAAAGCATCTGCTTTGCAACTGGGAGGCCTGGGGTTGAATCCCAACTGGATCATTCTTGTAATTTTATTTTTATTTGCAAGGAGAAGTATCTGTTGTATTTCAAAGAGCTTGGATCATTATTACACATCATTATGCTGAGGCACTATTGCCATTGTGTCCTGCATGAGAATAAGGCCAGAGCTGAATATACTGGGAAAGACAGTATACAGTAAGACTGTTGAAAATTTATTATTTCTTAATCAAAATGGATAAGTAGTACAAGCACACCAAGTAACACAGGCACATTCACTGTAGTAAGCCCAGTTTTATTTCCCTTTTTCTCTTATGATCATTGATATTTCTTAAAAAACATCACATTTATTGAAATTGAAAAAATACACACTAAACCAATAATGCCCTTGTAAAAATCTGCCTGCTGTATACTTTTTGTCGACTACATGGCCTAGTAGAGCAAATGAAGTTTCACATGAGGCTTTGTTGAGATGAACCATTTTGATGGAAAGACTCAAGTCTTCAAGAAAGCCTTATCCAGCTGTCACTAAGCGGTAGCCTACAGATAAAATGTCTGGCTTGCATCTGAAGAGCTGGGGTTCAAGTCCCAGTGGGGTTTTTCTTATTTATTTTTATTTGCAAGGGGATGCATCTCTTGTGTTTTAACAAGCTTGGATACAACAATAACACATCATTCAGCTGAGGCACTATTGTGCCCTGCATGACAATAAGGACAGAGATGAATGTACTGGGAAAGACAGTATAAGACTGTTGAAAAGTTATTTCTTAATAAAAATGGATAAGTAGCACAAGCGCATTCACTGTAATCACCTCAGTTTTATTATTTCTTTTTCCCTTATGATCATTGATATTTCTTAAGACAGTGCATTTATTGAAATGGGAAAAAAATGTGTAAAAATCTGCATGTTGTATATGTTTTGTCCTCTAGATGGCCTATTAGAGAAAATTAAGTTTGACATGAGTCCTCGTCTACATGAGCCATTTTGATGAATGGCCTCAAGTCCTCCAGAAAGCCTCATCTGGCCATCACTAATGGTAACCATGAATGAATGAATCTTTATTTTGGATAGATTAAAAGTAAAGATTAAAAAAAAGGAACAGAATAATATAACAAAGGGGGAAGAAAAGAAATATAACAAGGTCAAATTAAACAATAACTCCTCTGATTATACAGTTCAACATAAATTATACGAAATGGGTGATAGCTGAAGCCGCAGCTTTATATTGCCCACCCATATTCCATCCAAGAATTCAAAAGAAAAACAAAACAAGAGCGATTACAATTCAGAACAAAGCTAAGACAAAACGTGACAAAAAACTAAGCAACAGCACAACACAGACTGAATATGATAATTCTTATGTGATTTTACATGTCGTTTTATGTTTGGAGTATTTCTTCCTTTAGTTTTTGTTTAAATTGTCCAAGCGTTGTACATGATTTTAATTCAGGTCCAAAAGCATTCCACAATCTGACTCCTTGCACTGTGTAACAATATGCGATTAATAATTATGATCAGGTATAAAAATTATTTAATTTATATTAATGTATCGGGACCAGAAATTTACTTTGGGTCCACACACATAAAAAGTTAATAAACACTCGTGGGGCACCAGCTCCTCTTTAAGGAGCACTTTAATCTTTAATTTCACTTTATAACTGTTTAACCACTCAATGAATTAATTAATAATCAGTCTCAAAATTTTAGTGAATTCGATACTGGGGAGTTTGAAACCAGACTCAGAATGAAATAAATTCCAAACAACTTCTCTCATTTTCACATATTTATTAAATGAAATGATGATTAAAAGACATTGCAGTGATTTCATTAACCATGAAATTAAACTTGTAAATGATAGATTAACAATGTGAACGTTTGCAGAACCAGGGTTAAACTGTAAACTGAATTTAGATCAGTTTGAGTTAACAGATTATGGAAAACAACGAAAATTTATGGGGAAAATTAAACTAATTATATGGAAAATTCTGGATTACTCTTAAGAAAATGAAAGCAGAATTTTAAGGAAAAGCAGAGTTATGTTAAGTGTTCTTTTAATTTGGTATCTGATCAGACATTAAATTATCCTCAAATCTCAGACGTTTCATTCAGCAGATGGATAAAGAATTTCGCTCACATGACTCTGGATTAGTGAAGATCCTTCTGCATCGTCCTGTAGTTTTTAGATGACTCCAAGAGTCGGAATATTTGACCAGCAAATATTCTTTGATGTAGGATGAGATTGGTATGTTTGACCACAAGGGCTGCAGTCCAGTTAAGACGTCTCCTTTCCGTGGCATGTGGATTTCTTTAGCTGCGCGTCGTGGCGAGCTGCATCGAGGATCTGTGGCTTCCCATGAGGAATTCAAGGATAATTAAAAATCTGATCTGATAGCAAAATTAACAGATCTTCGGACTTTGTGGAGGTGAAATTAGCTTCTAGTGTGTAAGTTTGTCAATAAAAAAATTAAAAATAAAGTCAAGATTAAAAATGGCAAGTTTAAAGAAAGTTTAACAGGAAAAAGTTATAAAAAATAAATGTCTAGAAATGGAGTTTCAGGTTCAGGTTACTTTATTTGTACCCGTAGGTAGATTTGTTTGACTCCAAGTTTAGAATTTGAGCTCAAGAAAGAAAGATTAATTCCTAGACGTTTAAAGAGAACCAAAAAAACAAACAAACAAAAAAAAACATGTGGGAGAAAAGTCCTTTGTTCTCCCGTGGTGCTGTGCAGTCATCTGGAAGAAGAGGGAAAAGAGCCAGATGCGAGGGGTCTCTCTCCTTTTATAACTTCTGTCGAATTTTTGCGGGCTTCCGGGTTGACAGGAGCCGCGAGCCAATAGGCTTCCTTCGTGGGTGGGTTTTAAGAACTTTAGTCCAATGAACAAACAGGCTTTTGTCTGCAAGGAACCAATGGAATGGAGGAGCTGGAGCCCAGTAAATGCTGGGTCCCCATGGAAATACACACAATTTTAATACACTGGGAATTCCTTATCCTATTTATGTATAAATTCTAAGCTAGCCTTAGTGATTCATGCAACTTTATAACTAGTGCTTTTAAATTAACATGCAAGAATAAACATTCATTTAAACATTTTAGCATGCACATATTTAAAATCAAGGATTAATATATTTCAAACCCATTATTGTCCACATCAAACATCAGAGTCCACCTGCTTTTCCATGGTGTCCTGAAAAAGAGAATGTTGAAAATTGAGTCTTTTAACAATAATGTGGTTAAAAGGTTCACTGGTTAAGTCCAGCACATCCCAAAGTTGCCAGTAGAGGGCAATGTTGAGCTGTGGCTATTTTGTAGGCCATATGAGGTACTCCAGAGGTCTGTTCTTTGTCTCCAAGTTTTATGGGCCAATAGAAGGTTAGGGATTCCAGAGACTGGATTAACAAAGGAATGTTAGTTCAGCTGTGGTCCTGGTATGAAAGAGTAGTTTTTGACTGTCCTTTTCCTGGGTGAAACAATGTCTTAAAGCTGAAGAATAATTTTATTGATGAGCCAAAGTGAGATAATGCTACAACTGAGTCACAGTGTTGCTTGGTAGTAGTTCTCATTGAAGGTTTTTAAAATATACATGTTCCTCTGAAATGATATTGTTTCTCCCTTATTTGAAACAACTTTTGGATATTTGCGGGCAGTGATAGATTCTTCACTTTAAACATTTTTACTGCAGTTTTAAAGTCAACCAGATCTTTCAACTTGAGAGCTTTTAATTTAAGAAAAAGTGGGTTTGTTGGTTCCCTGTAAGCAGCTTTGTTTATTATTCTAATAGCTCTCTTCTGAAGCATAAAGACTGGATATATGTTTGTTTTATATGTATTTCCCCATACTTCAGTACAATATGTCATGTATGGGAGTATTAATGAATGATACAAAGTATATAGTGTGGGTTGATTCAGCAAATATTTCACTCTGTGTAGTATTGCGATTGATTTAGATATTTTGACTTTTATATAATTAATATGTGACTTCCAACACAGTTTGTTATCAATTATTAGTCCAAGAAATTTTATTTCAGATACCCTTTCAATCTCTACACCATTTACACTGAGTTTAGATACTGAGTTGTTGTGATGATTGTTAAAAATTATAAATTTTGTCTTACTTAAATTGAGCATTAATTTGTTTGAATCAAACCACAGTTTAAGCTTTTCTAATTCCTTTCTGAGTTATCCAAAAGTTGTTCCAAATTGCTCCCACTGCATAATAAATTAGTGTCATCTGCAAACAATATTAAATCCATTTTTTTCAGAAACTTTACATATGTCATTGATATACATATTGAATAACAATGGCCCCAAAACTGAACCCTGTGGGACTATCCACTAACTAACCTTCAGTAACTGCGAGTTTTTGCTAACACATACATACTGATATCTGTTCTTTAAGTAACTTCATAACCAGGAGAGTGCTACCCCTCTAATACCATAATTTTGTAGTTTCATTAACAACTAGAAAAGCACTCGGAGAGCGCAGACCTCCGCCAAGCGCCACAGTTCCCCCCCATACAGTGTTTGTGTGTACGTTTTCAGATTCCTTGACCATGAAAACATATGACTAGCAATTGGATTCACAATGATAGGATTAGTGGTTCAGTAGTAAAAGCATTACCTCCTTGGCGGAGGTAATAAACTGAAGTGTTGGTGTTGTGTCCATCTCCTCCATGTGCAAAGTCCCAGGCTGCGGGCATTTTCATAGATCACTGAAAGCAGCACTGAGGGCTTCACTGACGGATGCAAATTGGGTAGACAGGTTGCCGTGGGTTTTATTGGGTTTGCGCTCCGCGGAAAAAAAGAGGATTTGGAAGCTTCCCCGGCAGAGAGCTGGTTTTTGCACAGCCCCTATGGCTGCCCGGGGAATTTCTGCCAAATAATCCCGCGCCGGACAGCTGCCCGTCTCAGCTTTTGCAGCGTAGCGCAAACACAGGCACGCTACCGGGCCCTGCCCACCACTGTTTTCCGCGTGCTTTTGTGCCTAAAACTTTGAAGAACGCGGAGTTTGTGTTCGTCAGACACGACGACCAGCGCCCTCTATTGCCCCTGCACACATGTTGAAAATGGCCGTATCTCACAATGTTAAAGAATCCTTTAAAAAATTCCTGTTTCCAGACGGTGATCCGGATCATCCCCAAAATTTAATCAGTTCTTCCTTGTACCATTTCCAACAATGCCTGAAAGTTTCATGGAAATCCGTCCAAAACTTTTTGAGTTATCTTGCTAACCAACAGACAGACAAACAGACAAACAGACAAACAAACAGACAGACAGACAAACAGACAAACAGACAAACGCTGGCAAAAACATGACCTCCTGGCCTGCGGCCTGGCGGAGGTAATAATTTATGATCCACTTTATCCAATGCTTTTTTTTTAAGATCCAGGAATACCCCAACTGAATACTCTTTATTTTCAACAGCAGTTGATATTTTTTCTATAAATTCCATTAGAGCAAATGCAGTTGCCCTCTTGTGTCTGAACCCATATTGCTGTTCACACAATAAATTATTCTTCGTTATGAAGTTGTCAGTTCTCTCACAGAATATTTTTTCAAGTATCTTGGAAAATTGTGGCAATAGTGAAACAGGTCTATAGTTTGAAAATTCCCCTGTCACCCGTCTTGTATATCAGAATTACTTTAGCTGTTTTCATTGCACTGGGAAATATACCTGTTTGGAAAGATAGGTTACAGATATACATCAGTGACTTCATTAAGCATTCAATGATAGTTTTGACTAAAAGCATGTCAACACCATCACAATTCGTAGATGTTTTACTTTTAAATGATTTAACAATTTCAATAACTTCTCTCTCGTCTGTGTTCTTTATGAAAATGGAGTCTTTTATAGCAATGTTTTTGCTTATTGCATCACCTACAGATGCCGTAATGGGTATTTCTCAAGTCAAATTAGGACCAATGTTAACAAAAAATGTATTAAATTCATCTGCAGGTGAGACTGCATTCACACTCTGAGTGATTTTTTCTCTTAAAGATTGGTTGGGTAGCTTGTATTTCTGTTTTTATTTCCAAGAATATTAAGTATTGTCCATGTATTTTTAATGTTATCTCTGTTTTTCTCCAGTTCTTTACTATAATAGTCTCTTTTACTACATCTCATTATATATATTAATTTATTTTTGTATGTTTTACACCACTGTTCTGCTTCTTTAGTCCTTTTCTTTAGAAAGGCTTTATATAATGATTTTTTGTCTTTACACACTTTTTGTAATCCTTTGGTTAACCATGGCTTGTTGGCAAATTTCTGTTTAAGCTTTTTCTTTACTAATGGACAATTTTTTTCCATAAAGAATGGTTACAATGTTTATGAATGTGTCATAGGCTTCATTTACATCTGATACATAGACTTTTGTCCAGTCTTGCTTCAGCAGGTCTTCTTTAAAAGAATTGATTGAATTTTGTGATTTGCATCTGAAAGATTTTAAAGTTTTTTCTGTATTGGCCCGCACGTGGCCATGGACAAGTGCAAAGACTGACAAATGGTCACTTATGTCATTTATCAATAATCCACTTTCTATTTTCTTATCAATAATATTAACAAACAGGTTATCAATAAGTTATCAATAAGTGTAGCAGTGTGAACTGTGATTCTACTGGGATGTGTTATTGTGGGATATACCAAGTCAGCCACCAACTGTGCAAGTTCTCCCACTTAAAAGATGAGAGATTTCTCCAATTTTCATCATAGGTATACCTCAACTATGAGAGACAAAATGAAGAAAAAAAAAATCCAGAAAATTACATTGTCTGATGTTTAAAGAATTTATTTGCAAATTATGGTGGAAAATAAGTATTTGGTCACCTACAAACAAGCAAGATTTCTGGCTCTCACAGACCTGTAACTTCTTCTTTAAGAGGCTCCTCTGTCCTCCACTTGTTACCTGTATTAATGGCACCTGTTTGAACTTGTTATCAGTATAAAATACACCTACCCACAACCTCAATCAGTCAGACTCCAAACTCCAATATGGCCAAGACCAAAGAGATGTCAATGGACACCAGAAATAAAATTGTAGACCTGCACCAGGCTGGGAAGACTGAATCTGCAATAGGTAAGCAGCTTGGTGTGAAGAAATCAACTGTGGGAGCAATTATTAGAAAATGGAAGACATACAAGACCACTGATTATCTCCCTCGATCTGGGGCTCCACGCAAGATTTCACCCCGTGGGGTCAAAATGATCACGAGAACGGTGAGCAAAAATCCCAGAACTACACGGGGGGACCTAGTGAATGACCTGCAGAAAGCTGGGACCAAAGTAACAAAGGCTACCATCAGTAACACACTATGCCGCCAGGGACTCAAATCCTGCAGTGCCAGACGTGTCCCCCTGCTTAAGCCAGTACATGTCCAGGCCTGTCTGAAGTTTGCTAGAGAGCATCTGGATGATCCAGAAGAGGACTGGGAGAACGTCATATGGTCAGATGAAACCAAAATAGAACTTTTTGGTAAAAACTCAACTTGTCGTGCTTGGAGGAGAAAGAACACCATACCTACTGTGAAGCATGGGGGTGGAAACATCATGCTTTGGGGCTGTTTTTCTGCAAAGGGTCCAGGACGACTGATCTGTGTAAAGGAAAGAATGAATGGGGCCATGTATCATGAGATTTTGAGAGAAAACCTCCTTCCATCAGCAAGGGCATTGAAGATGAAACGTGGCTGGGTCTTTCAGCATGACAATGATTCCAAACACACCGCCCGGGCAACGAAGGAGTGGCTTCGTAAGAAGCATTTCAAAGTCCTGGAGTGGCCTAGCCAGTCTCTAGATCTCAACCCCATAGAAAATCTTTGGAGGGAGTATAAAGTCAGTGTTGCCCAGCGACAGCCCCAAAACATCACTGCTCTAGAGGAGATCTGCATGGAGGAATGGGCCAAAATACCAGCAACAGTGTGTGAAAACCTTGTGAAGACTTACAGAAAACGTTTGACCTCTGTCATTGCCAACAAAGGGTATATAACAAAGTATTGAGATGAACTTTTGTTATTGACCAAATACTTATTTTCCATAATTTGCAAATAAATTCTTTAAACATCAGACAATGTGATTTTCTGGTTTATTTTTTTTCTCATTTTGTCTCTCATAGTTGAGGTATAACTATGATGAAAATTGGAGACCTGTCTCATCTTTTGAGTGGGAGAACTTGCACAATTGGTGGCTGAATAAATACTTTTTTGCCCCACCGTAGACTCATACTGTACATAGAATTAATGAACTCTGTAATTACATTTTGTTGAAATGGATTTAGTACATCAATATTGAAGTCTCCACAGATTACATCCATCCATCCATCCATCCATCCATCCATCCATCTTCTACCACTTTTCCGGAGGTCCGGGTCGTGGAGGCAGTTGTTCAAGCAGAGAAGCCCAGACTTCCCTCTCCCCAGCCACCTGCTCCAGCTCTTCAGAGAGGATACCAAGGCGTTCCCAGACCAGCTGGGAGACATAGTCTCTCCAGCGAGTCCTGGGTCTGCCCCGGGGTCTCCTCCCAGTGGGACGTGCCAGAAACACCTCAAGTGGGAGGTATCCAGGAGGCATCCTAATCAGATGCCCATACAACCTCAACTGACTCCTTTCAATGTGGAGGAGCAGTGGTTCTACTCTGAGCCTCTCCCGGATGACTGAGCTCCTCACCCTATCTCTGAGGGTGAGTCCAGCAATCCTACGGAGAAAGCTCATTTCAGCCGCTTGTATCTGCAATCTCGTTCTTTCGGTCATTACCCAAAGTAGTCTAGTCAAAAAAGGGGGTTAGCGTGCACCTTTGGAAATATATTTTTAATTGGTATCATTAGATGGAAAAATATGTGTAGAAAATGGTTTGCTATGTTACCAGTTGCATAAATTGTCCCATGTGACTTTTTTATGCAAGTTTAGTTTAGTTTATGCAAGTTTAGTTTTTTAGTTTAGTTTTTATAAATGGCTCATACTGTACGAACTTCTGTTTTATCCATTTTTACGAAAGCTCAAATATGGGGTAGGGGAAACTAAAATGCACATAACTTTTGAACCACATAAGATAAATGCGATATCTGCCACTCATCTTGACCGTCTTGCATTCCGCTATTCATTCGTACAAAGTTTCTGCAGATGGGGCCAGAAATGGGGTCACCAGAGCTCAAAAGCTCACAAATTTGAGACACGGTGGGTGTATAAAATAATATTCTGTATTTATACTGGAAAACTCTTTAAGTTTCAGAAACTTATCTCCACGGTGGGTGTATACCCACAGAGAACCTTTTTGAAACACATGTATCTGCAAAAGTCAAAGCACCAATTTTGTATGAGACCCACACATCCATATAATAAGACGATGCAAGTTGTACTACAAATTTCAAAGTAGCAGCTTTCAAGTCAGTAGGCTTATTGGCGTACACTTTAATCCCTCTCATTTCATAGCAGTGACTCGGCGAATCAGGATTTCCAGGTAATGTCCATAATAATACTTTATTGGATAACCTGGTTACAAATGTAATCTTCCACAGGGTCTTGTTTTGCAATGTAAACCAAACAAAAGACACAAGGGAATGTCTCTGATGGTTTCTCATTTATCGAGGTAAAAAAGAACAAACTAAACGTGTTCACATTTATGTAGTGGAAAAAAGGAAACCTTTCGTTAGGGATACTTTTAATTCTCTTTTTTTCTAAACTAAAACTCAGAGATATTTTGGTATTGATGCTATAGTCCTACTCTTCATTTCAGAATAACATGTGAAAGAGGCCAAAATGCCGAAACGAAAACGTGATGGAAGTGCTGCTGCAGCATCTCCAGAGCCTTCTTGCAAAAAGCCCACCCATGCCACATGCATGCTTCATGTGCCATCTTTATCTGATCATGGCCCTTTCACAAAATTAAGTAACGTCAAAGGAACTGCAGCTGAAAAACTACAGTACCTTCATGGTATTCGGGGCCACCGTCTCCACCAGCCACATGATTCGCCACATCGTATGCAATCTGTATGTGACCAGATTTCTGCAGCCCTCCCTGATGACTTGGAAAGCATTGGGTATCACCGTCAGTGTTATCAGCGTTTTACCTACAACTTGGATCGTCTTGGAGATGGACAGGACAATGAACCAAAGGCATCAACCTCGGCATTATGTTCACCCCGCAAACGATCTACCCCAGGCCCTCTCTAAGGGGAAAGGAAAGGTGAGGCCCCTCAAAAAAACTAGAGAAAAACCCAAAGTTTCACAAGGCCTTCCGGCAACTAGGAGATGACTGGGATGTTGACTCGTTCGTGCTAACTCAGATAGAACAGTTCACTTGCTTGATGTACGGCCGAAGTCGTGATACTTAAGTGGATGTTGCCAGAGCAAAGCTGCTACGCAAGATGGTTGGCGATAATGAGAAATTGACTTCCAAGTCTAAGGTTGACCTGGCACGCCTTCCCCCTTGCCAATCTGCTTTGAAGCAACATGTCAGTCGTGTAAACCATCGCATGTGCTTATACAAAAGAGCTGACGTCCCTATTCTGGAAAAGCCTAAACCCTACGATCAAGGACAGGGATGGAAGAGAACCAATGAAGGCGTGTTGGAACCATTGTGGTCAAATGTCCCCGTGTTACCAGAGTCCCTTGTTGATCTCATGCGAACAGTGGAAGAACAGCTTGATGGTGAACAGGAGGAAGATTACTATGACTTTGAGTTTGACCAATTTGACTTTGACTCTGGAGAGGAAAGTGACGATGGTGTATAATGTTCAAGGGATGAAAGGTTATACTGACATGTAAACATGCCAAGCATTCATATTGAGACTGGTCTAATAATGTACTTTGACCCTACAAACACGGTCTTGACACCAAAGTCATAAACATAGCATGGATCAAAAAGGTTTTCCAGGTTGTTGATGGCTGAGTTATTCAGTATAAATAAAGTTTATTATTAGTTTATACACCCACCGTGTCTCAAATCTGTGACCTTTTGACCTCTGGTGACCCCATTTCTGGCCCCATCTGCAGAAGCTTTGTATGAATGAATAGCGGAATGCAAGACGGTCAAGATGAGTGGTAGATATCGCATTTATCTTGTGTGGTTCAAAAGTTACGTGCATTTTAGTTTCCCCTACCCCATATTTTAGCTTTCGTAAAAATGGAGAAAACAGATGTTCGTACAGTATGAGCCATTTATAAGATAATCTTGTTTTGTCACATCAAAGTGATCAATTTGCATCCTGTCGACAATATCTAGCCATTAAAACTGTTGAACGAACCACTGGGGGGCTGGCATAAGCTTTAATTGACACGATGCAAAATTTTCAGCAATGACCTATTTTGGCGACCTTTTGCCCTCTGCTGACCTAATTATTGCACCGAATTTTGATATTTACCCACCAATGGAAAGCCGAGATAATTCCGAACATTTTGAGTGGTATTACATGTAGCTGTGATGTTGCAATCTAAAGATATGCTAATTTGTATTTTCCCTACCCCTAAAATTGAGATTTGATAGTTTCCCGAGGTCCTATGCTGAACTTGCATAAAAAAGTCACGTGGGACAATTTATGCAACTGGTAACATAGCAAACCATTTTCTACACATATTTTTCCATCTAATGATACCAATTAAAAATATATTTCCAAAGGTGCACGCTAACCCCCTTTTTTGACTAGACTAAAGGTCGTGACCATAGGTGAGAGTAGGAACGTAGATTGACTGGTAAATTGACAGCTTTGCCTTTGAACTCAGCTCCCTCTTCACCACAACATGCCGGTACAATGTCCGCATCACTGCAGATGCTGCTCCGATCCGTCTGTCAGTCTCTCGCTCCATTCTCCCCTCACTCGTGAATAAGACCCCAAGATACTTAAACTCCTCCACTTGGGGCAAGAGCCTGTCCCCAACCCGGAGAGGACAATCCACCTTTTTCCCACTGAGGACCATGGACTCGGACTTGGAGGTGCTGATTCTCATCCCAGCCGCTTCACACTCAGCGGCAAACCGTCCCAGCAAGAACTGTAGGTCATTGCTGGATGAAGCCAACAGAACATCATTTGCAAACAACAAAGATGAGATCCTGTGGTCACCAAGCATCCTGTGGTCTCCATTCCCTGGCTGTGCCTAGAAATCCTGTCCATAAAAATTATGAACAGGATCGGTGACAAAGGGCAGCCCTGGCGGAGTCCAACTCTCACTGGGAATGAGTCCGACCGAGTGTTGGCAATGCAAACCAAGCTCTCACAACGGTCATACAGAGACCAAATAGCTTGTAACAACAAGCCCGATCCCCCATACTCCTGAAGCACCCCCCACAAAAAACCACAAGGGACGTTGTCGAATGCCTTCTCCAAGTCCACAAAACACATGTAAACTGGTTGGGCAAACTCCCACGAACCCTCGAGAATTCTCGAGAGGGTAAGGAGCTGGTCTGATGTGCCATGGCCAGGACGAAAACCACATTGCTCCTCCTGAATCCGAGGTTCAACCAACGGCCGGACTCTCCTCTCCAGTACTTTGGCATAGACCTTCCCAGGAAGGTTGAGGAGTGTGATCCCTCTAAAGTTGGATTACAGATTACAACCATTTTCTTATTTGTTATATTATTGTACAGCTCGACTAATTTATCTCTAAATGTCTCAACGCATGTTCCTGGTATTCTATATATACAACTTATAATTAGATTTTTTGTTTTATCTTGGTCAATCTCAACAGTAACACATTCCAGAATCCCTGGTAGTGCAAAAGACATTCCATTTACAAGTTTACACCTATACAGGTCATCAATATACAATGCACACCACCACCCTTTTTTTGAGGTCTATTAATATAAAACATCTGATATCCCTCTATTGCCATCAGAGAAGCCTGCTCTTCATTGAGCCAAGTTTCAGAGACTGCGATAGCTGTAAATTTTCTATCTAGCTGTTTTAAATAGTCCTGAATCTGTGGAAAGTTTTTCAGACTTCTGCTGTTGAAGTGTATTATTGATAGTTTATCATCTAATTGTACTTGACTTTTGAATTGCTTTTCAGTATAATATTCACAGTGATTACAAATATGATTGAAGAAGGGGTTATCAGGATCAGTATCATTCTCCATCTCTTGTAGTTTATGTTCGGCACAATGGCATATTTTCAGAGTCTGAATTTCCTCTCTCTGTGTCAAATGACTTCCTCCAACTGGGGATGATTGATGTCTACTAAAGTCAGTCATAAGTTTTTTTTTGGTTTTTTTTTTGCTTTGTTTTTTAAAGTACATTGACATGGTATGACACAAAAGAACTGTTCTTGCTGTGTGTGTGGATATGGATTATCGTAGTCTCTTAATTTTCCCAATCAGTGTTCATCTATATTTAATTAAGTCAGCGAGAGCTCTTATTATTATGGCCTTTGCTTCCTCATGTGTTCCATTTAGTTTGATCCAAACTCTACAGTTTCTTGTCCATGTTGCTTGTATCTTGTTTTGTCTTCTCAGCATCCGTGCTTGCCGTGCTATTTCAGCATTAGTCTTTGTTAAATGTTCATTTAGGTAGACTTCTGTTCCCCGTAGCTTTCTGGCCTGCCTCAGTATGTCATTCTTTACCCTTCTGTTCACAAAGCGCATCACAATTGATTTCTCTGTTTTATTATCCTTTCTGGGTAAAGTATGACAGGCTGAAATTGCATTTCCTTCAACCTTTGTTTCTGCTTTCAAGGAACTGAAGCACCTGGTTTTCCAGGGAGACCGATTTACCTAGGGGAGCCTCCTCACCTCTCATTCCTGCTGTAGCATTGGCATATGATTGGTATTTAATGTCTAATGGTAACCATGAAGTGGTTGTTACCATTTTTTTTTTTTTTTTGGTTGTGGAGTGTGGCTTCCTCCATTTTGGTTTCCTTGTGGGTCCCTGGGCTGACAAACAGGAAGAGAAAGATTCCAAGTCCTTTTATAGCAGGAGTTAATTGGGAGAAACTATGCTGGGGAGAAACAGAGGGTAGAATTCCTGTTTTTCCCATTAAGCACTATTTTAAACATGACAAATTAATTAAATTTACTTTGTATTTTTCTATGAGTCCAATAGTAGCAATTGGAATTCATTTATGTTGTTTTGGTGTTAAATTATCATTTGGTTAAGTTAACTGGTAATCTTTATGCCTGGTTTATTCTACAGGGAGTAGCTAAAGGTATATAAGGCTGGGTAAAAAAGCCCTCTGGAGTGTTGGACAGACTGTCAGAGCATTTTCAAGTTGGAACATTTGCTTGTTACCCAATAGCCATGGGCCTAGCTCCAACCATTTGTTTGTTTGGGGATTTCTCTTATGTTTTGTTGCTTTTTGAATTTTAAAGATCAAAGTTTGATGCTGCAGTAGTTTTAAAATGGACACTGTAAGTAAAAGCTTCACTTGGTGAAGAAGATTCCCGGCTTCCTGTGTACTTCCTCCACCACTCGGCCAGTCCTTACATGTGGTGTCAGAAGAAAAGCTGAGGATACCTCCTAAGAAACTCCTTCAACAGCAACAACAAGTAGAGGATGAAGTGGAGGAAGGGCCAGCCAACGACAGCTAGCACCAAGGGAGGTGCCTTCTAGAGAACCCAGACTGCAAAAGTTGGAGGACACAATGTTGAACAGTATCTCACAACTTTTGAAAGACTGGCAGAGGTCTACAGTTGGCCTCGGCAGCAGTGGGCTGTTTGACTGATTCCACTGTTGACTGGAAAAGCCAGAAGCGCCTTTGTGGCTATGGACCCTACAGATACAAAAGATTATGAACTGTTAAAGGCTGCTATATTGAAAAGGTATGCGACACAACTGAGACACATACTGACAGAGATTTTGTTCTTATGAGGCACCAGCTGATGAGTCACCTAAGGAACTTTACATTTGCCTTAAGGACTTGTTCTGTAAGTGGATTGCATATGACACCTGCACAAAGGAAGACATTATGGAGAAACTGGTACTCCAGCAATACAATAGAGTACTGTTTCCGGAGGTTAAAGCTTGGGCCAAGGAGCACAATCCAGAGACTGCTAAGGAGGCTGCTGACTTGGCTGATGCATATGTGATGGCGCACAAGGGACCAGGAGTCTACCGCTATGCTGGCCAGCTCAGAGCAACAGGTGGTAAGTCTGAAGTGTTGGGTAAAGGTGGTGGTTCTTATAACTATGCATCAGGTCATGCTAGCTTGGGAAAACAATTAACTATAACCCCAAGTAATCATAAAACTCAACTGGGCAGTAATGTTGTTATATGTGACAACTGTGGTGAAGTAGGTCATACTTGTCCCTTTTGTCCAGTTAAGAAATCCAAATCTACAAACCTGAGCTATGTCCCAAGACCTGAACAGGGTACTTCTCCAAATGAATCCTGTGTTACCCCGTTAACTAGTTTACTGATAAATGGTACATTGCTCTCTGCTTTGTTGGATACTGGTTGTTAACAGACTCTTGTACAGGGCAAGACCTTTCATTAATAGATGTAAAACAAAGAAAAGGTACTTGCCCTTGTTTCTGCTTCGCTGCCGTTGAAGCGTCAGGTGAGTCCTGATGCTGCTGAGAGCTGCTGGAACTCATCTGACAGAGAGTCTCTGCCTGATGACGTGGAGCTGTGATGTGCGCTTCTGGAACAGACGGCTGGGGTGCGCTGACCTCTTGCTCTCCAGCCGCTGAAGCTACCGCTGCTGAAGCACTTGAAGAGGGTGGGGCCATGACAGCAGAAACCCTAGACCTCGAGTGAAGGACCAAGATGGCAAGCGGTGTGATGCTTTCTCAATGCCACCACCTTGCTGGCCCTTTTGATGGCAGCTGGCCCTCACACACCGGGAATAACACCTCCCAAGTGAGCCAGGGCTTATGTTCCAGCAGGATGTCAGTTTGTGCAAGGACCGCCCACCTCTGCTCCTCCTGCTCCAACACGTCCACTGTCGTGGCTGATGGAACAGAGGTGGCAGACAGCTTAGGAGCAACCGGGAAGGTAGGAGGCAACACACTGGAGGCAGGGGTTGGGATCAGTGGCCCGAAGCCAGGTTGGATGGAGCAGCACTAGTGGCCTATCCGCATGAGCTTGTTGCAGATCCACATTAAACGGGAGCAGAGCTCAGATACCTCGGCGAGATGCAGCAGGGCCAGGGAATTGAGAGTGGCTCTCACCACCGTTAGATCCCTAAACCTTTCCCCTTGGCTGGAGCGACCCAGAGCCTGATCAAACAGCTGAATCACCCAGTCGAGGTCCTTTTCCGTTGGGTTCTGGCTCTGCTCCTTCCTCCTGCCGATCCTGCCCACTGAGTCCTTCTTTTGTTGTGTCAATCTGTCAAGGGGTGGTAACTGACAGGACTCAGGCCCAGGCAGAATACGATACAGAAAATGATAATTTATTAACAAACTCCAACACAAATAAATAGCAGCATGTGGGCTGAAAACCAAACAATGAGAAACAAAACTCATAGGCAAGCCAAGGAGAAATTAGACTAGAAAATATGTGCAGACATAAAGGTCACAGACAAGACTGACAGAGAACATTAATGATGCCACATGAGACTAAGACTGACGCAGACTTAAATAAACAAGGAGGTCTATCAGGGAACACCGAACAGCTGGGGAGGAGACAAATCAGGGTAAACCAAAAACACACGGGGAGAACAATGAGCACAGGACGGGCAAGGCTGAAAAGAAAGAAGGAGCACCCGAGGACCAGGATACTAATGATAATAATAAACACAGAAAGCAGGGCAGAAACCAAGACTACAGAATATAATAAGAGACATGATAATGAAAATAAACACAATGACTTAACTAAGGCTAAGGCAGGAAAACATAAGGAAAACAATGAACTGAGGGTGAGGACATGGCTGAACTCATGTCCTGAAGAAAACAACATAAAGTGAGAACATGAGCACAGCCATGTCCAGACCTTAACATATTGTATGTAGAGGGAGATGCAAAAATCAATGTTGTGGAACATCAGGGAACATGCTGTTGCTTCTGCAGCTGGAGAGTGTCCTATATGTCCTGTGTGATTGTGTGAATGAGTGTGTGTTGTGTTATGTATCAATCTATGTGCATATATCTGTGTAATATTTAGTTAATGTAACGTTGTTTTTATGTTTCTGAACCTAAACCTAGTTCTGACTTGTGTAATACTCTCCCTGACTTCTATTCAAATAGTGAATGCAATAATGACAACAAATCTCCTCCTCATAAACCTCTAGTTTGAGCAGTGAATCATACCCTTTTAAATCCTTGACATAGTGAAATGCTCAACCCTCATAAACGTGGCAGGTTAACAGAAGGGAGGATTTTGGATCATTTTACTGTGAAGGAGAATTAACTTTTTAATGTTTTTGCAAAGATTTTTTTTTTTTGAATGGAGATTTAATATTTTCTTTATTGAAAGAAGAGCCTTTTTTGAGATTATTGCAAATGATGATTTATTTGGAACAGATATTTATATTTTCAAGAGAAGCTGTGTATTTTTTGTCATTGACCTTTACATAATTAATGATGAAGACCATGCTTATGTGAGCTGATAACTTTAAAAAAAATCTACAGAGTATTAAATATCTCCATGAGTGTACTATAAAGTATTAACATAAAAAAATAAGTAAGTGCTATTAAAATTCTGTCTATAACATTACTTTTTCAGTATTTAGAATTGCCCATTTTTGGGGGTTGAGCACCTGCCCCCCGAAATAGAAGTGAAAATAGAATATAAATAAATTTAAAAAAAAGTGTGGAAATAAAAAGCACTTTAGGTCCATTCTCAAAACAGTCCATTATCAACAAAGAGGTTGGGAAATAAAGCTATTCGATGATGGTAAATATTTACAAAACAGAAATAAATCTGCATCAAATCAGCCATAATAGTGGAGCTTACTACCCAAGGCTTTTAATGGAAATGACCCCTATTTTAAACCTTGGAATGTAAAATTCAAATTTGGTTTGAGTTTGGTGTGAGGCCCACACACAATGCTGTACCCAATGCTCAAAATTTGGTGCTACGCCCAAATTGCTAGGAAGTCCATCATCAACACTCCATGCTGGCCCCAAAAAACCATGAGCATGACCTTGTCCACTAAGGGTTCGACAGATGTGTTCTTTAGAGGTGGTGAATTATAATGCTTCAGAATAGTCTGGAAGGCAGCATGCTATCTGTATTTAATGATGATAAAAATACAGGCTCCGGATCCTTCAAAGGATCCGGTTCAAGCTACGATAGGAGGTGCCAGACATGCAATTTGGTTTTATGGAGGATCAGGGTGTCACGCCGCGCCATTCATCAGCGGCGCCACCTGCTCACGCACCTGACAATCATCAGCGGCGAGGGATAAAGGCCGTCTCGCCCGGAGGCTCGGCCTGAAGCCGTCAGACTTCGTCCCTCACCGTTGTGAGCATACTTCCCTTCAGCGTCACCATTTTGGTAAGAGGATCGCTTACCTCTTTTCTTCAGTCTTCTCCCCTGTGCACAGGTGGATTCCCCAGCGGCGGACATCTCCTCTCCATCGCCCAATCCTCGCTGCTGTACGGAGCTCTCCAGGTGGCTGTCTTCCGGGCTTCGCCCCCTTGTTGTGCCAGCTGTCCTGACCCACCAAGTAAGTCCTTCTCTCGCCATAAATCCCTCCTGTGTTGGTGTATGCCCGTCACCCTCTCCCTGTGCTCTCTCCATAGGGTTGCTCGGCTGTACGGTCACCTGCCTCTGTGCCTGGAGCAGACACCATCACCAACACATTTACATCCCGCAGACACGCACTCATTCACTCCTGCTGTTAATAAAGTCTTTGAACTACTCTAAGCCTGTGTGTGTGCGTCTCCTGAGCCGTGCGTTATGTCAGTACGGCTTCAGCAGAGCGGCTCGGCGGACGGCGGGCTCGCACACCGGTTTACCACTCTCGAGGCTAGAGTGGATCAGATTGCTTATCAACAGCAGGTTATCCTGAATCAATTATTAAACTTAACTAACCGGTTGGGCCGCTTAGATCCTCAACAGCCGTTCCCCCTGGCTCGTCAGGGTGGCGCGGCTCCTGCTGTTCCACCGGCCGTCCAGCCGGCTCCAGTGGCACCGGTTCGGCTCACACCGATTCCGACCCCCGCCCGCTTTAGCGGTAAGCTCGGCGGAGCGCGGGGGTTCATTATGCAGTGTGAGTCCGTGTTCCACCGTGTGCCCGGAGATTTTCCCTCGGATCACAGTCGGATTGGTTACATAGGGAATCTTCTGGAGGGGCGTGCGTTAACTTGGACCTACGCCGTAATGGCGAGGCCCAGTTATGCCACCCTCACCTATGACCAGTTCGTGAGGCGCTTTCTGGAGGTCTTTGACCATTCTCAAACCGAGACGGTCCAGGTCGATCGGCTTCTCGCTCTCCAGCAGGGAGGCCGGTCGGCAGCGGACTACTCGGTCGACTTCCGGGTAGCGGCGGAGGAATTGGGCTGGGAGGAACGCTCCCTCTGTGGCCTGTTCCTCCGCAGCCTCAATAGTGATCTGAGGGATGAACTGGCTGGACGGGATATCCCTGGGACGCTAGCGGAGCTGACATCCTTAGCGATAAGTTTGGATAACAGGTTGCGCGAGCGCTCCTCGGGGCGGAAGTCTTCTTCTTCTCGCCCTCGTGGAGTCTCGCCGCACCTGTTCCAAGCTCGCCCCCTGGCGGCGCCGCCAGCATTGTGCCCCGAGGAGTCGAAGCCGATGGTGACGGGCTGGACCAAGCTTTCCCCTGCGGAGAAACAACGGCGCCGTGAGTTGGGCCTCTGCATGTATTGCGGAGGTGACCAACACACTGTGGAGCGTTGCCCGCGGAAAGCCAGTCGGCGGGGTCCGCGAATCGCTGTAGGGAGCCTCGCGGATCCCAACCGGTTAGACTCTCTCACTCAATTAAAGCTGCCCATCCGTTTTTGCCACAATCCCACTGGGCACCTCACCCACGCACTGGTGGATTCGGGCGCAGAGGGCAGCTTCATTTCACAAGGCCTGGCAACCCGATTGGGCATCCGCTGTCAGGCATTAAAACACCCCATCTCCCTGGTCCATCTCTCCCGTGCCTCCCTTGGGAGAGTTTCTCACCAAACCATGCCTGTCCCAGTCATCATCTCAGGGAACCACCGGGAGGAGATGGTATTTTACGTCCTGCCCAACTCTGTGTCGCCCGTCATCCTGGGGTATCCCTGGCTACGCCTCCACAACCCTGTCCTGGACTGGAGGTCCGCTGGGGTATCGGCATGGAGTACCTTCTGTATGGGCACCTGCCTTCAGTCCGCTGCCTGCTCCCCATCCGCGGCTCCCCCTGTGGTGGATACAGCACCTCCGGACCTGTCACTGGTGCCTCCAGAATTTCACGACCTGGGTATGGTATTTAGCAAATCGAAAGCTATGTCTCTTCCCCCGCATCGACCATATGACTGTGCCATCAACCTCCGCCAGGGGGCTCCCCTGCCATCTGGTCGGCTCTACAGCCTGTCGGCGCCAGAGAAGGAGACCATGAATACATACCTGAAGGAATCACTGAGCGCTGGGATTATTCGCCCATCGTCGTCACCCGTGGGGGCAGGGTTTTTCTTTGTCGGGAAAAAGGACGGATCCCTCCGCCCCTGCATAGACTACCGAGCGCTAAATGACATCACTGAGAGGGACCGTTACACCCTGCCCCTCATGGACACTGCCTTTCACTCCCTCCAGGGGGCGACCTGGTTTACCAAGCTGGATTTACGCAGCGCTTACCACCTCGTCCGGATCCGGGAGGGAGATGAATGGAAGACAGCCTTCCGTACCCCGAACGGCCACTTTGAGTATCTCGTCATGCCGTTCGGGCTGACCAACGCTCCTGCCGTCTTTCAGCGCCTCATTAATGACGTCCTCCGGGATTTCATCGGCCTTTTTGTGTTCGTCTACCTGGATGACATCCTTATCTTCTCCAGGTCCAGGGACGAGCACCAGGTCCATGTGAGGCGGGTCCTCCAAAGACTGCTGGAGAATCGTCTGTACGTGAAGGCTGAGAAATGCGAATTCTACGCTAGGACCACATCCTTCCTGGGATTCATCATCGCTCAAGATCAGGTGCTCCCAGACCCAGAGAAGGTGAAGGCGGTGGTGGAGTGGCCTACTCCCGCATCCCGGAAGCAGGTGCAACAGTTTGTTGGCTTCGCCAATTTTTACCGCCGCTTTGTCCCAAATTTCAGCTCGATCGTCGGACCGCTGACCCGCCTCACGTCCCCGAAGGTCCCGTTCCGGTGGACTGAAGAGGTCGCTGCTGCCTTTAGGGCGCTGAAGGCGGAGTTCTCCTCCTCCCGGGTCCTTCGCCAGGTCGACCCCGCGCTGCAGTGCATTGTGGAGGTGGACGCATCGGACACGGGAGTGGGAGCAGTGTTATCCCAGCGGTCACCTGACGATGGCGCCAAACGGCCGTGCGCCTTCTTCTCCCGGCGCCTGTCCCCGGCGGAGAGGAACTACGATGTGGGGGACAGAGAGCTCCTGGCCATTAAACTTGCCTTACAGGAGTGGCGCCACTGGCTAGAGGGGCGGACCTGCCGTTTGTGGTCCTGACGGACCACAAGAACTTAGAGTACTTACGATCTGCCAAGCGCCTGAATGCCCGCCAGGCGCGCTGGTCTTTGTTCTTCGCCAGGTTCCGCTTCTCAATCACCTTCAGGCCGGGCTCCAAAAACGGCCTGCCTGACGCCCTCTCTAGGCAGTTCATCCCCGTGGAGGCTGAGGAGACGCCCCACACTATCCTGCCCAGGTCGTGCGTCCTCGGTGCCATCTCTTGGGACATTGAAGACAAGATCCGGAAGGCGCAGGAGGTGGAACCTGATCCTGGCGGTGGACCGGAGGGAAGACTGTTCGTCCCATCTGCGGTCCGAGGAGAGGTCATCCACTGGCTCCACACCTCCCGGCTCACCTGTCATCCCGGCACCTCTCGGATGATCAGCCTCCTCCAACGGTCCTTTTGGTGGCCAGGCCTGCGGAGGGATGCAGCCCGCTATGCCCGGGCTTGCCCAATCTGTGCCACCAGCAAGTCGGGAAATGCCCCCCAGCGGGTCTGCTCCAGCCTCTGCCCGTCCCCGGCAGGCCCTGGTCGCACATCGCACTGGACTTCGTCACCGGACTCCCCGTTTCCAACTCCTTTGACACCGTCCTGACCATCGTGGACCGTTTCTCCAAGGCGGCGCACTTCATTCCCCTGCGAGGTCTCCCTACTGCCCTGGAGACGGCGGGCCTCCTCGTCCAACACGTGGTCAGGCTGCACGGGATTCCGGTGGACGTGGTCTCGGACCGGGGTCCCCAATTTTCATCCGAGGTTTGGAGATCCTTTTGTAACGCCATCGGAGCCAAGGTGAGCCTCTCCTCCGGCCATCACCCCCAGTCTAACGGGCAGTGTGAACGGACCAACCAGGAGCTGGAGGCTGCGCTCCGCTGTGTGACCTCATCCAAACCCGCGTCCTGGAGCAACCATCTTGCCTGGGTTGAATACGCCCACAATACCGCTCGCTCTTCTGCTACAGGGATGTCCCCCTTCAAGGCGTCCCTGGGTTATGAACCCCCGCTGTTCCCGGTGCAGGAGAGTGAGGTAACTGTTCCCTCGATTAGGGCACATCTCAGGCAGTTCCGCTTCATCTGGGCTGCCGCGCGCAATGCGCTTTTACGCACAGTGGAGCGCAACAGGACTGTGGCGGACCGGCACAGAAGACCTGCCCCGGCGTACAGAGTTGGGCAACTCGTGTATGTGTCTACCCAGGACGTCACATTAAAAGGCGAGAGGAGGAAGCTGGCACAGCGATTCATGGGTCCCTTTCCCATCACCCGGATCATCAACCCGGTGGCTGTGCGCGTGGCTATTCCCCCCTCCCTCCGCATCCATTCCACTTTCCATGTGTCGAAGGTGAAACTGGTAGTCACTGACCCCCTTTGCCCTCCTCCTGCAGCGCAACCCGCGCCCCGGATGATTGGTGGCCATCCGGCCTGGTCCGTCTCCTCCATCCTGGACTCCCGGCGCCGAGGTCGTGGGTTGCAATACCTGGTGGACTGGGAGGGCTATGGGCCCGAGCATCGACAATGGGTGCCCCCGTCGTTTGTGTTGGACCCATCGCTCATCGCGGACTTCCACCGAGCGCACCCGGATAAGCCATCGCCAGGAGGCGCTGCTAGAGGGGGGAGTACTGTCACGCCGCGCCATTCATCAGCGGCGCCACCTGCTCACGCACCTGACAATCATCAGCGGCGAGGGATAAAGGCCGTCTCGCCCGGAGGCTCGGCCTGAAGCCGTCAGACTTCGTCCCTCACCGTTGTGAGCATACTTCCCTTCAGCGTCACCATTTTGGTAAGAAGATCGCTTACCTCTTTTCTTCAGTCTTCTCCCCTGTGCACAGGTGGATTCCCCAGCGGCGGACATCTCCTCTCCATCGCCCAATCCTCGCTGCTGTACGGAGCTCTCCAGGTGGCTGTCTTCCGGGCTTCACCCCCTTGTTGTGCCAGCTGTCCTGACCCACCAAGTAAGTCCTTCTCTCGCCATAAATCCCTCCTGTGTTGGTGTATGCCCGTCACCCTCTCCCTGTGCTCTCTCCATAGGGTTGCTCGGCTGTACGGTCACCTGCCTCTGTGCCTGGAGCAGACACCATCACCAACACATTTACATCCCGCAGACACGCACTCATTCACTCCTGCTGTTAATAAACTCTTTGAACTACTCTAAGCCTGTGTGTGTGCGTCTCCTGAGCCGTGCGTTATGTCACAGGGCACCTGCAATGCAATATTTCATTCTACGTATGATTTCAGAACATTCCATTCAAATGCAACAAGATCTTTACCTATTCTTTATTGACTATCGAAAGGCTTTTGACTGAGTTTGTCATGAGCAAATTCTTTGGATACTGAAGTGGACTGGCATCGATGACAAGGACTACTGGTTGATAGAGTACCTTTATGCCAAATAGAAGGCTGCCGTCAGAACCAAGAATGGCCTCACTGATTGGCAGAAGATCTGCCAGGGCGTGTGTCAGGGATGCATTATGTCGCCGGACTTGTTTAATCTCTACAGTGAGATTATTCTGAGAAGGCTTGAAGGCATAGATGAGGAAACTGTTTTTTTTCCCCAATGTATTTGAGTTTTTTTCTCCTTTTGTTACACACACACACACACACACACACACACACACACACACACACACACACACACACACACACACACACACACACACACACACAAATAAATACCAAACAATCAAAACGTGAAAAACAGCTCAGCACAACATTGATCAACACAAAATCAAAGACTGAAATAAAAAAAGGGATATACTGCACAACTGGAAACTCATACATGTACACATATATTCCTGCACTTGTACACTTATACAGAGGAATGTGTCCATCAAAGCACCACAAACAAGGTCTGGGAAAAAAGAAGTCATATTTAATCCAAGTTGACGCTCCCAAGAATCAAAGCCACCGTAAGGTTAGAGAATTTGAGATATGGAGTCCATATTTTCACAAAATGTCCCTTTGTTGAGTGAAGTAGACATGTTAAATGTTCCAAAGGGAAATACTCCATGGTCATTTTATGCCAGTTTGTTTTAGTTGGCGGTTTGTCACATATCCATGACAAAAAACTATTCCTTCTTGCCGCATATGCAAGGATATTGTACAGTCTGGTTTAGCATCCAGAAAGTAAGTCCTGGTTTGGGTGTTCCATTAGTAAAGAGCAAGGATCCATGTCTACATTCACACCAAATATCTGACTCATATCTTGTACAACGTCCAGCCAGTATGCTTGGATTTTAGGATAAGACCAAACACAGTGAGTATAGGTACCAACTGAAATTTTACACTTCAGACACATGGGTGAAAACTGGGGATTCATGTTACATCTTTTACCGGGAGAGATTTGCAAGCGATGTAAAATTTTATGTTGCAATAATCTTGCATGATTGCATCTTGAGATCTTCTTGGCACACTCCCAGATTACATCCCATGAATCCTCACAAATGTTTCCATCAAGTTCACTTTGCCATTTCTGTTTAAGATCCTGCATAATTGACACACTCAACACATCTGACTGACTTCAGGCATTACAACAGCAGGTTATAAATTTTTTGGTTGGGCCTAAAAGAAGTAACCGTTCAACTGCAAACACTGTGGCGTTTATATTGAAAGCGATCTTTCTAGTTTTGAAATCTCGGATCTGAAGGTATCTAAAAAAATTCTGTCTAGAAAGGCCAAATTTCTCTTGAAGCTGTTCAAATGATAATAACAATGCACCATCAAAAAGGTCATACATTTTCTTTAACCATTTAACTGTCCATATATTATAATCACTGTCCATCATACCAGGAACAAAGTCAGGATTGCCTTGAATGGGGATTAATAAAGTAGTTAAATCTGATCTTCCTTCAAGCTTTCGTGTCATAAACCAGGCCTTTAGAGTGTTGCAAATCATAGGGTTATTATCACAGAGATTTCTAACTGAGGAAACTGTGTTAAATGCAAGGAGTCTCAAAAACATCCGCTACACAGATGATGCTGTCTTGATGGCGACATTACCCGAAGGTCTGCAAAGGCTGCTTTATGTGGTGGTCGAGGAGAGTCAGGCTATGGGACTGGATGTCATCTGTGCAAAAACCAAATGCATGGTTGTGTCAAAAACTTTGCCTGAACCACGGTGCAACCTCTATTCCGGTAAATCACCAATTGGCCAAGTTTCATCTTTCAATTACTTGGGGTCGCTGCTTACCGCCGATGGTCGCGGCAACAAAGAAGTCCGAAGACACATTTCTATAGCCAAGGAAACGTACATAAAGCTGGAGAACATTCTCAAAAACAGAAGCATCAGCATCCCACTAAAAATCCAACTTCTAAAAACATTTGTGTGGTCAGCGCTTACGTACGGGTGTGAAGGATTGATGCTAAATGCAAACTCTAGAGCAGGGGTCACCAACTGGTGGACTTCGGTCTGGATACGGACCTTGAGAGTACTCCGTCCAGACTCTGAACCTCTTTAATATAATTTTTGGAAGAATTATACTGTTTTGTTTTGACCAAACAAAAAAAGCGGAACTCAAGTGCTGTATTGGCGGAGGCCGCCTGGACATTTTGTGGTGTGGGACCTTGGACGTTTTCCGTGGCAAAGCTGTATGGCTCTGCTCCATGGGATACAGCGGGAGGACAGCCACGCCTCCTTCCCGGTGCAACCCGCGGAATGAGACGCTGCTGTGAAATTGACCGCCACTCTGGCTGCCTGCTATGGTATGGGTCCACCCGGGGGTCTGTTGACAGAAGGTCCCCGCAGCTCCGCCACACCTTCCTGGGATTTTGTTTTGTAAATATTAATCTTTTTAAATGTATGTAATTTAGTTTGTGTTCTCCTGTAAAGCTTCCCATTTTTAGGATTTAAATTGTAGATTTTAGAATTTTAGAGGTATTTATTTGGAGTCAAAAACACATTTAGTGTTCCCCTCTATTATTATGATGAAATTATTAGGTTTTATTTGAAATTAAGCAAAGAATTTATTTGATTTTTTTTTAATTTAAAAAATACAGAACTAAAAGCAGCTAAAACATCTGCTTAATAAAATGTGTAAAAGCAAATGATATTTGCCTGCTGGGGACAGCTGTGGTCTTCTCAAAGAATATCCATGAAAAGACGACTGTTCTTAAAAGCATGTTTTCAGATAAATTTGTCCATGTGACTTGTCACATTTCCATTTCTTTTATTAAAAGATGTTTGAAGCAAATTCATGGGTCACTGCAAACACTTGGTTTTAAAAGTACCAAACTGCCACACAGTGAGAATAAAAAAAATCTTGCAAAAAAAAAAAAAAAAGGCATCAAAAATCATTTTAGAATAAAATCGGAGACCCTGAATTATAATTGTATTGTGAGGTACCTAAAGATCCCCGGCCCTAATTCGGACCTCAGCTGGAGAGGAGGACTGACTTATTGGACCTCTTGCACTTTTAGTTGGTGACCCCTGCTCTAGAGTATGGCTTGAGGCAGCTAAAATATGGTTTTACCAGCGCTGTCTTTGCATCTTGTGGATAGACAGGGTAACCAACAAGGCTGTCCTAGAAACCATGGGCCAGGGAAGGATGCTTTTCAACACCATTCAACAAAGACAACACTAGGCATGGTATTAGGGAGTGCATGGCATGGCATTAGGAAGCAGGGCATTCCCGGGCATTCCAGGCATGGCATTAGGAAGCAATGCCTGGAAGACCTGAGCTTGTCAGGAAAAATTTCAAGGAAGCTCGCCCGTGGTGGCTAACGTATCACCTTCGTAAAGGCAATTTTTCCAACTTTGACACCTCAAGAGGCCTGGGACAGAAGCAGACAATGCCATTCCTGCCCAGCCTCCCCTGTTGTGCAACGCCAATGTCAACATTGGAATCCATCATTCGCCCAAGCTGAGCAATGAGTATGGCAGCAGAAGAGAGAGAAAAATACAGATCATACTCTTATGTCAAAAATCTGTGTTTGGATGTCAGTTCATGAGAAGTTTCCTCACTCTTGCCATGAGCAGATTATACAGAATATTTTATTTGCTTCTCCAATTGGCGCTCATGGGGATTTGGTTATGCTGTCAAAAAAGATGTAAAGGGAAGCTGAGGGAAGAGATGGAAAGAGATAGCAGGAGAGAGCTAAGCATTGATTTCACCAGCTCTTTGGCAGCCAAAATGCACTCTCCTGAAAGAAGTGTTTCTCTCCTGCTCTTCCCGTTGTTCTCATCATTCTTTCATTTGTCGTTTTACTCTGTAGTACAGCTATATGGTCTATAGATTCAATTTTTAATTTCTTTCTCTTTGCGTTATCGCTTTTCTTTGTCCCATAAGTGAATATGCAATGCACGTGTTTGTTTAATTTGTTTTAAAAATTCAACTTAATAACTTTATAAATAAAATTCAATTTAAGACTTCAAAATCTAAACAAGCCATCCTGAAACCATCCTAACTTTTGTAACCTAATGGCGATGTGCCATTTCCGGTTTTGGTTAGAGGGGCGTGAGTTCACCGCGTTCGTGGACCATAAGCCACTGACGTACACAATGTCCAAGACCTCGGAACCGTGGTCGGCCCGGCAGCAATTTGGCCGTGATTTCGGAGTTTACTACTGACGTTCAACATGTCACTGGTAAGCTCAATGTTGTGGCTGATTGTCTGTCACCCACATTAGTCTCCCCAGTCTACATGGGAATAGATTTCTCTGCGATGGCTGCGGAGCAAGCCAGGGATACGGACATTTGCGCACTCCAGTCTGCGCCTACTGGGTTAAGGCTGAAGAGCAGGGTGGTGCAAGAGGGGTGCCCTTCCTTGCTCTGTGACATCTCCACCGGCCGCCTGCACCCAGTGGTTCCGAGCTCTTAGCATCGTCATGTTTTTTGAGTCGGTCCACTCCCTTTCGCATCCGGGACTGCGCGCTTCGGTGAAGCTAGAGGGGGCGAAGTTCATCTGGCTGTGCTTGCGCAAGGACGTGAAAGAGTGGGCTGCAGCTTGCGTCGCATGCCAGCGGGCCAAAGTGCACAAGCACACCAGAGCCCCCCTCGAGCTGTTCCAAATACCAGCCAAGAGGTTCGACCACGTCCATGTGGATTTGGTGGGACCCCTTCCGCTGTCACAAGGTTTCACGCACCTTTTAACAATCGTGGTCTGCACCACGTGCTGGCCTGAGGTGGTCCCACTGGCTTCTACCACGTCCGCAGAAGTTGCTCGTGCTTTTTTGTCAGCTTGGGTTGTGCGATTCGGATTCCCGTCGGACATCACTTCTGACAGGGGTCCACAATTTGTTTCGGAACTCTGGTCCGCGATGGCCAAGAGCCTGGGGGTCAAAATTCACCACACTACTGCGTACAACTCCCAGGCTAACGGGTTATGCGAGCGTTTTCATAGGTCGCTTAAAGCAGCGCTCAGAGCTTCGCTCACGGATACAAAATGAGTTGACCGCCTTCCCTGGGTTCTTTTAGGGTTGCGCTCCGCACCTAAGGAGGATTTGGCAGCCTCCCCGGCAGAACTCATTTTTTTTCTCAGCTGCTGCGGATCCCTGGAGAGTTTTTACCAGAAAACCCCGCACCCGAGGCTGATCCGCCTGTGCATTTTTTGCATAGTACAGAGGCTTTTAATGTATCGGGCCCGGCCCACCATTGTTTTCCTCGCACCTTCATCCCAAAAAGCTTGCAGAATGCCAGTTTTGTTTTTGTCAGGCACAATGTGCACCGGACCCGGCTGCGCCCTCCGTACGACAGACCGCTCAGGGTGTTGGACCCTGGGGCGAAGCATTTTGTGTTTGACTTGGGGGGATGTAGGGAGACCGTCTGCTTTTACTGACAAACAGTTTAAATTAAAACAGTCCAAATTACAGTCTTTTAGATACAATTCCTGTAAATGCTTATTTTAGCCATCAGCATCTAAATTACAGTCTTTTAGACACATTTATTATAAATGCTTATATTAGCCATCAGCATCTAATCACATCTAATTAAAAATGTTTTCTGGGGATTTTCTAGGGGGGTGTCCAACATTTAAACATTTAATTTTTCCGACATATGTACTCTAATACAACTTTACTGTCTGTGTAATACTCACTGTTGTCAAATGTAATGTCCATTTCTGCTACAACCAGCTCTGCAACTTCAACTGCAAGTACTGCAGTGCGTAGCTCTAATCTCGTGATTGTAAGGCCTACTTGAGGAGCCAACTTTGCCTTTCTGAATACAAAGCCCGCCTCTGTGTTGTCCGGAGTAGATAGTTTTATGTAGGCAACGGCGGCAATGGCTTTTACTGATGCACTGGCAAATACACAAAGTTCTTTCTTTTGAGCGTTTGTTGTAGACAGGGATGTGTACGGATGTGGTGTTTGGAGATTTTACAAATCTTGGAGCGAGTCTTTCCATTTACTCCACTCTGCTTTCATGCTGTCTGGAAGAGGTGCATCCCAATCGACTGTAGCAGCATTAAGTTCCCCGAACAGAGGCAGGTACCAGCATTACTGGTTCTGACCAAGAAGTGGCACAACTTCTGCATGTCCTCTGCTGAGCATTGCTCTCTATAAACTCTAGAAAGTGTGCTTTCATTTCAGGTTGTTTTTCCAGAGTGCGTCTGAGTGACATGAGGCGGTCATGAGCTAGTTGTCTGTTGTTGGGCAGCCGCTGTCGTGGCGACTTGAAAGGCAGAGGGCCCACTCAGCTATTGCCACTGTCCTGATAGAACTCAGAGTCCATTATTTGGAGAAACTGTGTGTCCTCGACTGAAGGAGCAAGTTTGTGGTCGTCTGATGTGCTTGCAAAAATCTGTTGGCTGATGCTGTCCGCACTACATCCAGGCTCACGAATGCTTATCAAGAGTTGCTCTGGGCTGTGGTAGATTCCAGGAATCTTTGTGAATGTCTCTTTAACGTTAATTCTTGTTTCTTCTAGTTTGACTGCTTTAACTGCTTTAGCTGTCCAAATTGCCTAATGTGTGTTATTAGTATTCATTAGTATTAGTACTTGGTATGTGCTAAAGGTGTCCTAATTGCTTAACTGTGTGTTATAGTGTGTGTTATTAGTATCCAGTGGCATTAGGTGTGTTATTACCTTATTATTATGTTGCGTGCCTATTACCCTGGCATTCTTTTGGAGAGCAGAGTAAGAATTTCATTGCTCAGGAAATTTTGCATTTTTTAACTGTGCACATGATAATAAAGCCTTTGAATCTTGACTCTTGGATTTTAAGAGAGGATACATAGTTCATTTCTGTAACTGAACCCTTTATTTTTGGTTGAAAAAATAAATGACATCAAAGTTACTACTCAAATAATATAGTTTTTGTAAATATTTTCTTAATCATGTAAGATTCTGGTGACTACTTGATACATTTATTTACATTTATAATAATATAAATTACTGGTTACTGAATTTCTGGTTACTCTTCTACCTTCCAGCTGGCATGTTCATGTAGGCCCCACTATAGGTTTAAACTGGGCTGTCTTATTGGTCCCATGTGGGTTTGTCCACGGGTTCTATGTTGGTCCCAGCTGTTTTTTTATTTTTCCGTTTTTATTTATCTGTGGTACAGATCAGCAGGTAATATATTTACCCACTTTAAACCCATTTGGACCTCACATGAGTTTAATGTGGGTGAGCAGGTTTCTGTAACACTGACGCCATAGGCAAAATTATGAAAGTCACAACTTTATGAGAAAAAAGTGAAAATTTACACTACCGTTCAAAAGTTTGGGGTCACCTCAGACAATTTTGTGTTTTCCATGAAAAGTCACACTTTTATTTACCACCATGAGTTGTAAAATGAATAGAAAATATAGTCAAGACATTGACAAGGTTAGAAATAATGATTTGTATTTGAAATAATAATTTTTTCCTTCAAACTTTGCTTTCGTCAAAGAATCCTCCATTTGCAGCAATTACAGCATTGCAGACCTAACATGATTGCACAAGGGTTTTCTAATCATCCATTAGCCTTCTGATGCAATGAGCAAACACATTGTACCATTAGAACACTGGAGTGATAGTTGCTGGAAATGGGCCTCTATACACCTATGTAGATATTGCACCAAAAACCAGACATTTGCAGCTAGAATAGTCATTTACCACATTAGCAATGTATAGAGTGTATTTCTGATTAGTTTAAAGTTATCTTCATTGAAAAATAGTGCTTTTCTTTCAAAAATAAGGAAATTTCTAAGTGACCCCAAACTTTTGAACGGTAGTGTATATGAAAAAAAGTGACAAATTTAGAAAAAAAATTGTAGCAAATTTATGAGAAAAAAAGTCACACTTTTACTAGAAAAAAGTTGCAAATTTAGGAGAAAAAAAGTGAACATTTAGGAGAAAAAGTTTGCAAGAAAAAAATTGTAAAATGTAAAATTACTTAAAAATGGTTAGAAACTTACAAGAAAATGTTAGCAAATTTACAAGAAAAAAAGTCACAATTTTACAAGAAAAACTAACAAATTTCTGAGAAAAAGTTGCAAGTTTACAGTAAAAAAAGATACAAATTTAATTCACATTCAAAGATTCAAAGCTCAGGGTCATGTCATCTCTGATATTAATATACCATTGTCCATTACAGTCATCCAGTGAATTTTCAGTTTTCATTCTTCTTGTTTCCTCTAGTTTAACTGCTTTAACTGTCCTAATTGCCTAATGTGTGTTATTAGTATTCATTAGTATTAGGTGTGTTATTACTTTATTAGTATTGTTGTGTATCTATTACCTTGGCATTCGTTTGGAGAGCAGAGTAAGAATTTCATTGCTCAGGAAATGTTGCTTTTCTTAACTGTGCACATGATAATAAAGCCTTTGAATCTTGAATCTTGATGCTAGAATGTAGCATTCTGCCTTGGCTGAGTTCCTAATGTAGTTACAGCAATGGTCTGACCCATAAAATTAGTCTTCAGATTAAAAAAGCAATTTAGTAACTTCGTAAATAAATTAGTACAGCTATTATTTTGCTAACTAGCCACAGTCAGATTTTAAGATGCTAATGTCAGAAATCAGTGCTTAAAAAGGACTTTAGAAATATTATCCATCAACACAGCCGCATTTGAGATTTATAACAACCTAATATTACATTAAATGTATTGATAAAAACCACTCAAAATGTGACAGCAGATGATCAGCCAGTTTTGTTTGTTACATTAATCTGTAAGATAGCACATGATGCACAGTTGTATTAACATGATGAGTATATTCAGAGATTTCTTGGAGGTTAATGACAATAAAGTCTATATTTTCATGTCAGCTAAATCTCACTGAACATCAGTAAAATCAAATAAAAATAAACAATAGAGGGTGCAGACAAAATGTTCAGACATGACAGTGCCCCCCCCCCGCCCCCCGTGATGTTATAATGCTGATGCCTTTATTGTGAAGTGTGGTGTAGTAGCGGCCACTTCCTCTTCCGCCACTGCACCGCCCCATAAATTCCTCTTCCGGTTCCGGCGCCACACGAGTTGGCTGCCTTTTGCAACAGCGGCTCAATTCTGAGTCGTTTTATCTTCCTTCTTCTTTCTGATCCGGCGATGGCTTTCTGATCTGGCACACCTTTCACTCTATGTGTATCACGGACACACAGATCGCGCCCGGGGGTCTCCCGAGTTGGCGGACGGAGCCTCTGTTTACAGCGGGAGACGATGCAGCGGGGAGGAGCTAGCTAGCACTTGGACGCCGCCCGGTGCTAACGGAGAGGCTCGACATACCGGGAGAGCTGAAACAGGAGCGACGCAGGTGCCGGGCTGGAGTTTGGGTGGCGTGCAGGAAATAGAAGACAGAATAATAAAGAGCAATGGCAAGAACCAAGCAGACCGCCCGTAAATCTACTGGAGGAAAAGCCCCCAGGAAGCAGCTGGCCACCAAGGCTGCTCGAAAAGGCGCTCCGGCCGCCGGCGGAGTGAGGAGGCCTCACCGTTGCAGGTCTGGTGCCGTGGCTCTGAGAGAGATCCGTCGCTGCCGGAGGTCCATGGAGCTGCTCATCCGTGGGCTGCCCTTCCAGCGCCTGGTGAGGGAGATCGCTCAGGAGTTCAGGACCGACCTGCGCTTCCAGAGCTCCGCCGTCATGGCTCTGCAGGAGGCCAGCGAGGCCTACCTGGTGGGTCTCTTTGAGGACACCAACCTGTGCGCCATCCACGCCAAGAGGGTCACCATCATGCCCAAAGACATCCAGCTGGCCCGCCGCATCCGCGAAGAGAGAGCTTAGACTTTCTGCTGCACATCCACCAACCACAATGCTCCGCACTGTGTCTATATATACAGTATATATATATATTTATATTAATATGTACATATGTATACTAGCTGCTCTTGTTTTTTTCTTGCCTTCTGATTGTTGCTCTGAGTGTTGCTATCCCTGTGCTGTTGCAATCCTGGAATTTCCCCATTGTGGGACTAATAAAGGCTTATCTTATCTTATCTTATCTTAAATACCAGGGGGCATCCATTTCACGGTCTCTTGCCGACGCCCCTGCGTGAAGGCTGTGTTATGTACCTGACTGTTAATAAAGCTGAGTTGACACATTCTCCTGGCCTCATCTTTGTATACATAACATTTTAGCGATGAGAATAAACCATGGAGGCGTGTATTTCACCACTTCGGCCCTTCCTGGAGCTCCAGGGCGAGCCGCCTGTGCCCTGGCCAAGATGGTTTGTGGCCTTCCAAAACTACATCATCACGCTTGACCTGGGTGAGCTAGATAAACGGAGGGCATGTGCACTCCTGGTGCATAATTTGGGGATTGAGGGCCAGTGTATCCTGCATACACTTGGTGCCTCGGACTCATATGAGGATGTAGTCGAGTTTCTAGTGCGCCATTTTCACAGCCTGGACAGCGTGACCATCCGGAGGATTCAGTTTTTTTTTGTTGTTTTTTTTGGTTTTTTTTTGTTACTTATTTGTACCCGTAGGTAGATTTGGTTTGCAGTCTGGTGACAAGCCACCGGCTGCTGGTCGCTGCATGCGCGAGCGCCCTAAACCTACATGTTTTTGGTATGCGGGAGGAAACCGGAGAAATCCCGGAGTAAACCCACGCAACACGGGGAGAACATGCAAACTCCACACAGCTCACTGTTGGTCGGGGGCTGGGATCGAACCCACGATCTCATGATCCCCGCGATCCCCCGGCCGAGGGTAAAACTGTGCTGCCACAGTGCTAAACCACTGCGCCACCGTGCAGTTTTGGCAGTGACACCAACAGGTGGGTGACCCTATCCACCAGTTTGTTGCCGACCTGAGGCAGCTAGCTAGTGAGTGTTGCTTTGGACCACTGGAGGAAGAGATGGTATGCGACCAGCTGGTGGAGCACACAAACAACGCCGCTATATAAGTGAAGTTACTCATGGCGTCAGGTGACCTAATGCTAGCCAGGGCTATCAAGCTAGCTCTCCAATTGGAGACCGCGGACAAGCTAGCCTCAGAGCTAAATTGGTGCCAGTCACAAGAACAGCTGGAGCCTTACGTCGCGGCACTAGTAGCAGACCCAGACAGCGAGGATAGCAGGGATGACGACATTATGTAAACCAATGCTACCAGCTGTAGGTCTGCCCCGGGAAAACCCTTGTGTATGGGTTGTAGGTCCGCGAAGCACCAATACAAGGCTAGGAAATGCCCAGCAGAAGGGAAGTGTTGTGGCAAGTGTGGATGCTTGAACCATTATGCTAGAGCAGGGGTCACCAACCTTTTTGAAACCAAGAGCTACTTCATGGGTATCAAGTCATGTGAAGGGCACCAGCTTGACACACTCCTCTAAAATAACAAATTGTGTGTGTATATATATATATATATACAGTATATATATATATACAGTATATATATATATATATATATATATATATATATACATATACATAAATAAATAATTATCAATAACTTAGAGTGGGTAACAGACAAGATCAATATTCAACACTTTTTTTTTATTAATCTCAGCAATTGTTCAGATGATCACTTCTACATTTCATAAAAAAAATGTCCAGTTTTCACCAGTCCCTTTTAACCATGAAAAACTAAACCCTTTTAATTCATGAACTATGTTGAACCATGTTTGAAAAAGTTATGCAACATTTAAGAAAAATCAACTTTCATATTAAATAAATCTTATTACATTTTTAACTGAACAAATCTGCTGCAATTCTGCTCAAAATCTGTTACATTTAATAAACACACTTTTGTGTGTTCTTCTTCACTGGAATTATATCCATACAGTTCTTGCCAAGAATCATGCTTGAGTAATAACAGCGCTGTCCTTTCATGAGAAGAAGCTAAACAGCGCTGAGAGTGCTTATATGCACGGTGGCACAGTGGTTAGCACCGCGGCAGCAGTTTACCCTTGGCCGGGGGATCGTGGGTTTGATCCCTGCCCCCGGCCAACAGTGATCTGTGTGGAGTGTGCATGTTCTGGTTTTCATGCAAAAAACATGCAGGTTAGGGAGTTAAGGGGCGCTTACGCAGCCACCGGCAGCTGGTGGCTTGTCACCGAACTGCAGAACAAATCCACCTGCGGGTACAAGATAAGTCCAAAAAAAAAAAGAGTGGGTAGTGAAATGTTGCTCCGTGGCGCTTCGCTGTCGCCCCGCAAATGAAACACACGCAGCTTCCTTTCACGGTAGTAAAAAAGAACTCTTCCTCCCGCTCACTTTGAAAATGATAAATTTTCTGTCTTTTTTTTGCCATGTTTTTGGGCTAGGAAACTGCACTGCGCTCACCATCTTCACCGCCCGCTAGCTTACGCTCCACAAGCGCGAAGGTTTTGTCATGCGCACAATACTGACCTTTGAAGTAGGTCAGATTCACCTTAACTTTACGTATAATAAACATATTTTCATTTTTTTATTTTTAAGATATTGTCATTTTAAAATCTATATAAATGCAAGTGTGATTTTAAAAAACAGCGGCAGAAAAAATTACATCTTAGACGCAGCTCACTTGCGAGTTGTGCTATTTTTAGAACAGGCCTGCGGGTGACTCATGTGGTCCCTGCGGGCGACATGGTGCCCGCTGGCACCGCGTTGGTGACCCCTGTGCTAGAGTGTGCCGTGTATCTGAGCCGGAGAGTCCACAGAAGAAATCACTCCACCCCTCACTGACAACTATCCACACGGTGTCCCCGAGTACCAAAGGGTACACGTTTTGCAGAGTAACACTGGACAGCGTGGAGGTGCCACTGCTGCTCGACACAAGGGCGGAGGGATTGTTGCTGAATTGGGCAATGGTGAGGAAGTATTTCCCCAACTACAGTATAAGAAGTAACCCAGTGCCGTTTTACGGTTATGGAGGTGGCAGGCTCTGCACGGTTGGAACGTTGGAGTTAATGGTTCGGTACAAGTCAGCGGTGATGGCTGATTTCATGTTCCACATCACGGCCCAAGACGACAACATCATGAGCTGGGACCTGTTTTATGGACTGGGTTTCGCCATCAAAGACAATGTTGGGGAAGAATGGTCTGGTTGTGGTCAGTGGAACCATTCGGTTCCGGTGGCGGAGGACTACACTGTGTGGGACGAAGACCTAACGGACACCATAGTGGTCAAGCATGACCAACTTTACTCAGGTTCGATGCAGGAGGGTCTCAGTGCCAGCGCTTGGGGAATAGTAGGAGAAGGTACCAAGCGTGGCGGCGAGGCGCCTGCATCGGTGAGTGATGCCAATGTGCTAGCCCCAGATTCCTCCAGAGCGTGGCCGCAGAGGGCTGGAGGATTTGCAGCTACCATGACGACTGCTGCAATGGTGTTGGAAGAGGTCGGGGCCAGACAGACAGGTATGGAAAGACCGCGTGCCAAATAGCACCACCTTAGGCCAAGTAGAGCCCCTCTTGGGGTTAAGGACTCAGACAGGTTTCGGGGAGAGGAATGTCAACGGCAACTGTGGGCCAGTCGACAGCCTTTGAAACAATGGGAGTGTTACGTCTGGAAATGATGAGGAGTCGAGGTGACATTTTATAAGTTTATTAGAACACACAGGAGCACAGGAGTTACCATGCTTGCCTGAGAGTCCACAGCAAAGAGACAAGATGTCTCCCACTGTGGCTTCTTATACTCCAGGTGACGCCACTTCAGGAGGTGGGGCGCCACCTCCCACTACACCCAGGGTAGCACCATATTGGTACACTCAACTAATATATATTATAGCTATAATATCCAACACCCCCCCCCTTTGAAAAATTGCAGACACACTAATTGGGCCATCCCAAAATGTACACCCGACTCACACTCTAAACACAGAAATACACAGAATTATCCACTCATACCACAAAAGCCCAGCAGACGACTCTGCCATTAGATTAAAACAGTCAGTGAACATAAAAGGTCCACTCACAAAAATAAATTAAACCCGATTAAACATATACATTATAAACATTAGGAACAATAAATAACTACAAACACTGTAGAATGGTGGTCCCACAACTCCTCACTCCAGTATTCCCACCCCATAACATGGGCAAACATCTTAACAATACAGGGGCACATTTGCATTTCACACACTGTTTGTATTAAACGTTCACACCTCAATGCAACCCCACTCAACACATATGCATAGGCACTCAACACACACAACGGTGGTCATCTCTTTTTTTTTTTTTGACATTAAACCAATAACATTAGCAATATAAAACTAGAAACCAACTACTGTGAGACACACCTTTAGCCCCTTAAACATACCGAAAAGTCCCACTACCGGATTCCCGGTGGATCCTCCCTGGAGCGTCTGTCTCACGACCTGCTACCAGGGCGTCTCCGCTTTTCCCTCACCAGAGTCGGGCTGTATTGGTGTTTCTCCCTCTCCATGCACCACAGCTCGCTTGGGTGCCGCCTGGACCCATCTGTCAGCTCAAGGTAACCATCCTCACAAGTCCTCACCACCCGCAGTTGGCCCTGGTCATCTCGCCATTCTCTTGACTTGCGGACCCGTCTGAGCCAAGACTCAAACCTAGGGCGCACGTTATCACCTACACCCAAGGGAGTACTCCCTGGCTTCTGTGGTCCACGGCGTCTTGACTTGGCTCTGTCCCTGGCTTTCATTATGGGCATGCCTAGGGTTCAGGCCATCCAGTCCAGCCTCGATCACTTTCATTTCTTGTGTTGAATCGGCCGCGTCAGCGCCTGGTTTGACAGTGGTACTCGGCTGGCCACCGGAGCCACGCTGCGCCTGCTCGTTTATTACATCTACCCCCACAGGCGGCCTAGTGTGCCGTTCGGGTCCCTCATCGAGGGCACCGCGAACACTGGCACCAGATGCACGCCGTGGTGATGTCCCACAGTGCTGGTCGTGCCCCCCCTCACTCGGTCCAGGCATGTTCAGGTCCCACACTTCATCGCCATCTCCCATGTCGTAGGGCTGGTCCCACAGCCCACTGCCAGACCACTCATCTCTGACGCTGCAGGCGATAGAGAAACCAAACCTGTAGAACAGATCACAGCCCATCAGGTTATTTCCTTCACGAGACACCATGAATTCAGTCGCACACATTGAAGCCTGCTTATACCTCACTGAGAGCCATACTGAGCCCACAATATCCAGGGGGTTGTTACTGTAGCTATAACAGGCAATGTCCCTTCTACTCACTCTGTAGTGTGGGAAAAAGGTCTTCACCGTTGCCCAATCTAAATTGGAAGTCACCACTCCCATGTCTATCATCAGCGGGATCGGCACGCCGTCCAACACGACGTTGCTCATTATGCGCCCATCAGTGCTGGGCGAAACCGTGTGGACCACCGTGGGTTTCTTCTTTGTTGAAGCCCCCCCTTTCTGGTCATCGGTCTTCCTTCTCAAAGTTATAGCAGACCTCTGGAGAAGTGGTGGAACAGACCGCATTTTCCACAACACTTCCCCTTTGCTGGGCACTCCCTCGCTTTATAGCGGTGCCTGCTAGATCTGCAGCTGTAGCATGTCTGCGTTCCCAGGGCGGACCTAATCTTCACGGCGGCGGCGTATTCATCATCACTGCCATCATCTGGATCCAAGGCCAGTGCCTTCCACTGCTTCTCATTCCTGGGCAGGGTTTCCGTGTCACCGAGATTCTGTGTAATCCTTTCCGCTGCCTCGTGTTGTTGCACTAGCTCCATGGCGGCTACTAGCGTTAGCTCACTAGCATGAGTCAGGAGCCGGACCTCCGTGGAGGAATACAACACGTGCTCCGCTAGCTGGTCGCGGATTATCTCCTCCTCCAAGGCTCCAAACTTGCACTCACCTGCCAGCTGCCATAGGTCCTCCACAAACTGCTGCACCAATTCCCCTGGCCGCTGACGTCGCTGTCTGAACTGTATGTGCCTCAGAATGGTGTTTTCAGGTGAGCGAAAATAGCCCGCCATGAGCCTCACCATGTCGTCGAATGAGTCACCTCCTCCCAATGTGCTCAGGATTATCTGGCCCTCCATACCCAAGTTGTGGACGAGAATAGTCCTCGCATGTAATTTCTCAAGGTCACCGAGGTCCAGAGAAATGAGGTAGTTTTTGAAGGTCGCATACCACCAGGCCCAGGGGATGGGCGGCTCACCCGGAGCCTCCAAAAATGGCCGAAAAGCAGTAGCTGCCCTCTCCATGCCTTGTATCCTTGTCGCCAAATGTTACATTTGGAAATGATAAGGAGTCGAGGTGACGTTTTAAAAGTTTATTAGAACACCCAGGAACACAGGAGTCACCACGCTTGCCTGAGAGTCTCCAGCAAAGAGACAAGATGTCTCCCACTGTGGCTTCTTATACTCCAGGTGACGCCACCCCAGGAGGCGGGGCTTCACCTCCCACTACACCCAGGGTACTGCCATATTGGTACACTCAACTAATATATATTATAGATATAATATCCAACAGGGACCATCTGTGTATTGTGGCTAAGCTGGGGGCAGCCTACTTCCAGATGTCGGACGCCTCGGCGAGGCATGCCAACGAGCTACGATGTGTCCGGGAGGAGGCTTCTGCGGTGAGGCTGGACAAGAGAGGCTGTCGGTGGCAATGAGAGGAGGCACTTTCATTCATGAGGTCAGCTGCGACCCTGGGGGCATGCTGCTTCCAGGGGCGGGTCTGCTGAGGGGCTGCCCTGTCCCCCCCCCCCCCACAAGCGGGATCTACCATTTCCTGCCAGAAGGACATAGTGTAAATTTAACAATTAGCTCTGTGTTCATATGTTTGTGCATGTTTAAAAAAAGGTTATTGTTCTGGAGGTTTTATTAGTATAGGAACACTGCAGTAATTTTAAGTTATGAATGGGCTTTTATTTAGTTTACAGGTGGCAGAATAATCCACCTTGCCGTGTGGGGTAGGATTTGTAGTCCACCCATCCTCCCTATTTTAGGTTCTGTTGTGTGAATGAGGTAGGCCATTTAGTAATTTCAGTTTTAGTTTTCTTAGTGCATAATTTGGGTCCTAAATTGGGGAGGATCTCAATTGTATGTGTGGTTTTGGACTTTCTACGGGGTGGGGGGGTGATGTTATAATGTTGATGTCTTTATTGTGAAGCGTGGTGTAGTGGCGGACAATTCTTTTTCCGCCACTGCACCGCCCCATAAATACCAGGGGGCATCCATTTTACGGTCTCTTGCTGATGCCCCTGCCTTGTTGCTGTGTTATGTGCCCGACTGTTAATAAAGCTGAGTTCACACGTTCACCTGGCCTCATCCATGTATAAGGTATTTATCCATACATACCACCCCGTTCTTAAGGGCGGAATCCAGACGCCCAAAAACAAAACATAGAACACCCCAATATGGCGGGAGTGTGATGATCAGGCGAGCGTGCTCCCCCTCCCCTCCTGCTCCCGTTTCCCCTCCAGAAGATTGGACACACCTGCGTGATTACACGCCTGCTGCATCTGATGAGCCAGTGTATTTAAGATCCAGCGTGTGGAGAGCTCATCGCTGGATCGTCTGGGTTTGCAGCCACAATTTATCTTAAGCTCTGTCTTGTTATTAAAGTTATCTGTATACTTACCTTGTGTGTCCTGCTCCTCAGGTTGCTGCCACCCGCAGTTGTGTCTGCGGAGCTGATCATGCTCGCCTGACCAGAAAGATCAGGACGTCCACCCAGGTCTCTGCCTTCCCCCCATCCCCTGGCCTTGCTGGAGTTTCCCGTTGGACTCCGCTGCTCAAGTTGTAAGTGTGCTTTCCCGCATTATTCTCCCTTTGGAGAATCTGTCCCAAATAACCCCTGTCTGCTCTCTCCCGTTGGCTACGTGCACTCCACGGGGCACCTGTCTTGTGGAAATTTAAGTTGGTGCTTTTGTGTTTCGCTTTTCTTGAACTTTGCATTTTTATTTTCTGTGAGTTTTCAATAAATTTCTGAAACTTTTCATTGGAGTATGAGTGATTGTTCTGGCAGCTCTGCATTTGAGTCTAACCCTGATCTGAATCATGACAGAACGATCCAACCAGGATCAAGGCTCAGCGAGCGCTCAGCCAGGCGAACAGTCAGCACTTGAGTGTTTGGGTGCCATGGAACTCCAGGTCGCATTTTTTTCTGAGCAGCTTCAAACTATCACTCAGCAACTGGCGACTTTTACCAAGAACCTGTGTCAGCTTCCTGGTGCGGCACCTCCTCCTGCACCTGCTGCCCCGGCAGCTGTTGCCATCTGCAGGAACATCTCTGTTCCCACACCTGCTCCCCTATGGGGGGGAGGTGGGGTTTGTAGGGGGTTCCTGGTCCACTGCCAGTTGTATTTCCAGCAGGTGGAGGGGGAGTATAGGGGTGATGTGTCCAGAATACAATTCGTGACCTTGTTATTGCTGGGCCGGATGCTCAAGTGGGCACAGTCCATCTTGAGCAGCCCGGAAGGACCCCTTTATTCATTTGAGCGATTTGTGTGAGAGTTCTCAGGGGCTTTTGACTATTCAGAGTGTGGGGAATATTGTTTGCCTGCTCATGGGGCTTCGGCAGGGGGATCGGTCTGGGGCCGATTTATCTACTGAGTTCCAGGCTGTTGCTCTGTGCAACGCGTTCCTCTCGAGTCTGAATTCACATCTCTGTGGCGAGCTGGCTATCCGTGTATCTCCCTCCTCCCTGGATGAGTTCATCGTACAGGCCATGGCCCTCGACAACCGGTTTAGGGAACGAGCGAAGGAGCGGAAGGCAACTGTCTCTCCGCTCGCTTCCTGGCCAGCCGCCCCACCCCTTGGTGCTGGTCTGCTGGCCCCCTCCAAGCCGATGGCACTTGGTAGGTCCCATCTGACTCAGGAGGAGGGTTGGCGAGAGACGCGGGCAGTGAAGATGGCTGCTTAGGTGAGGAGCACCGCAGTGCAGACAGCCTTTTTTTTTTTCTTCTACAAGGGCGTTTTTCTCTTGTTTCCTCAGCTGAAATTATTATTATTACTACACTTTACATCGAGACTGGATTTGTGGAGAACAGGATTAGTATGCCAACGCAACAGCAGAAAATTAATCTTTGCCCCAAAGCCGGTGCTAGCAAGGAAAATCTGGCTAGAGCTGGTGATATCACATCGAGACCTCCTCCCTCTCCGCCACCTTCAACAGGTGCAGGTGTTGCCAAAGACCAAATGGCGGAGGACATCTCTAAGATCTTTGCACTGTTGAAGGAAATATCGGAGAGGCAAGACGCCAAACTCAACTCTATTGAGGCGTCAATGAGGGCGGTGGACACCAAGCTAACGGAGTTAACTACCCGGCTGGGAGATGTGGAGTCTCGCATCGCTTTTCTTGAGGATGCTAATACAGCTCTGGATGCTAATCCCCCCGCAACCCAGACGCAGGTAGAAGATTTACTTTTGAAGCTGGACGATTTAGAAAATAGATCACTCCAAAACAATCTTCGCTTTGTCGGCTTTCCAGAAAATTGTGAAAAATCAGATGCCCTTACCTTCATGCGCAAAGCTATCCCACATCTGCTGAAAATGGAGTTCCCTGGAGGGCTGGAAATTGACCGTGCGCATCGGAGCCTCGCCGGACGCAGACCTGATGGGCAGCCACCCAGGGCTATCCTGATTCGACTTCTGCGCTTCCAGGATAGGGAGCGTATTGTGGAGGCAGCGCGCAGGATGGGAAAGCTGGATTGGAATGGTCATCACATCATGATTTTCCCGGATTATTCCAGACGAGTATCCGAGATGAGAGCGGCGTTCAAGCAGTGTAAACATCTGCTGCACCAGAAGAAGATTGCATTCTCTCTCAGGTACCCTGCAGTTCTCGTTGTGAAGTTGGCAAGTGGTAAACAGGAGTTCACTGACCCTAAAAAAGCATTGAACCTGATTCTTTCACTACCGTGAGACATTGATGAACAATGATATGAATATATGCTATATGTTTATTTGTTATATATTTTTGACTGAGGATTTGATGCAGTATTAATGTAAGGTTCCTTTTTTTTGCCCACGCTATATTGTCTATAGGCATGAGGCTGCTGCGATGTTGCGGCTCTCCTTAAGTTTGTTGCACTGTTCACAGTCACGGTCCTAGAGTTTTTTATTTTCTTTTTTTTGGTTGGTGCGGTTTTTGTGCACCGATGGGTGACATTGGTCTCAGGTCACCAATTATGTTACTTTATGATTATGTGGTTTTCGGTTTTTGTTTTTGTTTTTTTTTTTTTTTAATTTTTATTGTGTTTGTCTTTTGCCCAGTGAGGGGGTTTTTGGTGGAGAATTGCTGGATATTTTGGATGGTAATATGTACCGTTTATGATGTCGGCTAATTGTCAGAGCTTTCTTAACCTCATTACTTGGAATGTTAAAGGCCTTAACCACCCAATTAAGAGGAAAAAATTTTTGGCGTTTATTAAATCAAAAAAAGTGGATGTAGTGTTGCTTCAAGAGACCCACCTCACTAAAACAGAATCTAAAAAACTCTGTCGGGATTGGGTGGGCCATGGGTTTGCGTCTTGTGGTAATAGCCAGAGCAGGGGGGTGGCAATCCTTATTCATAAACATTTGCAGTTCAAGTGTCTAAAAGAGGTTAGTGATGATGATGGACGACTCCTTATAATTCTTATAGAAATTCAGGGCCATAGCATGATACTCGCTAATGTTTATGCACCAAATATAGTTGATTGTGCATTTTTTGCACAATTGGAACACGAATTAAGCGAAATGGGTAATTATCCCATTTTAGTAGGCGGGGATTTTAATCAGGTCATGGACAACATTTTAGATCGGAGCACCCCCTCACGGCGTTCATCTAAATCTGGCTCTATATTGAAAGACATGTGCAATGCAATTGGTTTGGTAGATGTTTGGCGGCTTTTTAATCCGTCCACAAGGGATTACACTTTTTATTCCACTGTTCATAATGTGTTTTCCAGGATTGATTATTTTTTAATGTCAAAATTTTCTGTTTCTTCTGTAAATTCGAGCTTCATTGGTAGCATAATACTATCAGATCATGCCCCTGTTTTTCTACATATGATCCCGCCTTGTCAGTTGAAAAAAAATTCTAGATGGAGGCTTAATTCAAGCTTTCTTTTTAATCCAGATTTTGTGTCCTTTTTGAAAGCAGAGATCTCCTTATATCTTGAGACAAACTGGGATTCTGCTCCCTCTGCCAGGGTTGCTTGGGAGGCCTTTAAGGCATTTATTAGGGGACATATTATTCAATATGCATCTTTTAAAAAGAAAACTAACGTTGCTAAACAGATTGATTTGGAGAGGAGAATAGCTATATTAGAGACTTCATTCAAACAAGACACAAATTTAGTAAATTTGTCACCCCTTCTGAAGCTTAAGTATGAGCTGAATTCAATTCTAACACAAAAAGTTGAATTTTCCCTATTTCGTCTTAGGCACAAACAATTTGAGGAGGGGGATAAAGCTGGCAAAATGCTGGCTAGATATATTAAAATGAAAGAAGCTCAGTGTACTATATCTGCTATTAGGACACAGGATGGTACTCTGGTGTCAGACTTAAATGAAATTAATGGTGCTTTCAGAGAATTTTACACCTCGCTTTATTCTTCTGAAATGGAGGCTGGATCTCAAGAGATCTATGCATTTTTATCATCCCTATCTTTGCCCTCCCTAACGAAGGAACAAATAGACTTACTTGACGCCCCAATTACTAAAGAGGAAATTGTGAAAGTGATTAAGAGCTTCCCGACTGGAAAGACACTGGGCCCTGACAGATTCACTGCAGAATTTTACTGGGCCTGTGTTGATGAGCTTTCTCCTTTACTTTTAGAAATGTTTGCGGAATCTTTTGAACAAGGCCGTTTGCCCCCTTCTTTAACAGAGGCTTTCATTTCGCTTATTTTACAAAGCAATAAAGATCCGTTAGAGTGTAAGAATTATAGACCAATTAGTCTTATAAACTGTGACTGTAAAATTCTCTCCAAAATTTTGGCATTAAGATTAGATAAAGTAATGATATCTCTTATAAATCCTGATCAGGTGGGTTTTATTCGTTCCAGGGGTGCGGCAGACAATATTAGGCGATTTATTGATATCATATGGTTAGTTCAAAATGATCCCTCACTTGCACACCTCTCTCCAGTGGCAGCCCTCTCCCTGGATGCTGAAAAAGCATTTGACAGGGTTGAGTGGCAGTATCTCTTTGCAACTCTAGAGACTTTTGGTTTTGGTTCAAAGTTTCTTTCTTGGATTAAATTACTATATAATGAACGTAGAGCTTCAGTGATATCAAATCGAGTTACATCACAGTCTTTTAGACTTTATAGGGGTACGCGCCAGGGCTCCCCTTTAAGTCCCTTGCTTTTCGCTTTGGCATTAGAACCATTAGCTGTTGCTATCCGCAAAGACGGCAATTTTCCAGGTATTCAGGTCCATGGCAGTACCCATAAGATAATGTTGTATGCTGATGATGCAGTGGTACTGATTACACAACCTCAAAAATCAATTCCAGCTCTCCTTAAAATTATTAACCAATTTTCACGTTTGTCTGGTTATAGAGTTAACTGGATAAAATCAGAAATTCTCCCTCTAACATCTTATTGCCTTAAAACACTGTTTACATTTGGTCAAAATATAGGCTTCTCTTGGCCAAAATTAGGAATTAAATATCTTGGCATCCTGTTTCCTCACATTTTATCAGATCTGATTCAGATTAATTTTGAACCCTTGCTTGAAAAATTTAAAATAGACATAGAAAGGTGGTCACCTCTTTTTTTGTCTCTCTGGGGCAAGGTCAATGTTATTAAGATGATTTGTGCACCCCGATTTAATTACCTTCTGCAATCTCTTCCTCTTAGGATCCCAGTTGGTTATTTTCGACAATTTGATAGGTTGTGCAATAAGTTTTTATGGAATGGTAAGCGCCCTAGATTAAAGTTGAAAAGATTGCAGAAGTCTATAGATTCAGGAGGTTTGGGGGTCCCAAATTTGGTTTTATATCATTACGCTTTTAGTCTTAGACATTTGATTCATTGGGCTCTCCCCCCTGAGAGAGCTCCCCCTTGGTTTTATTTGGAGAGTTATTTGAGCAGCCCTCTTCCCCTAGTACATCTAATCACAATTAAACTGTCTTCTGAATTTCAGTCGCATCCTATTATATCCTTTTTACAATACGTTTGGAAGAGAGTTGCTTCTATACTAGAGTTTAGCTCTCATCTTCATTCTATGGCTTCTATTTGGCTTAACCCAAGTCTCCATATTGGAAAATCCCCATTTATGTGGAAAATCTGGGTGAAAAAGGACATCTTGATGTTAAAAGATCTATATGAAGGGGGAGCTCTCAAATCATTTGATGTTCTACGGGCACAGTATGGACTACCACAGAATCAGTTTTGGAAATATTTACAACTTCGACATCTGCTGTGTCAAGTCTTTGGATCTACAACTACCCCTCCTCCTGATGTAGATTGGCTCATCCAGGCTTTGAGTTCCTGTGGCAAAAGATCTAAGGCCTCAAATTTCTATTTAATGCTCCTTAAGAGCTCAAATAAAGATTCTACATTCCTTAAACACGTATGGGGAAAAAGATCTGAATTCACAATTTACTGATGTTGAATGGGCAAATATTTTAAAGAATGGGAAGAAAGTGTCTAGGGAATTGAAAACCAGACTTGTTCAATTTAAAATTTTGAATCGATTTTACTGGACACCTCGTAAAATGTTGAGAGCAAATCTCATTCACTCTTCAAGCTGCTGGAGATGTCTACAGGGGGAGGGGACATTAATCCATATGATCTGGAGTTGTCCGGTAATACAGGACTTTTGGTTGCAGATCCATAGACATATTGTGACAATTGTTAAGCAAGAAGTTTTTGTCCTTGGGGATCCATCAATGATTCAGGACCCAATCTCTGATGCCGAGTGGATTCAGACTGCTTTGATGCTGGGCCGAAAGTTGATCACTTTTTACTGGAAATCTTCCTCTGCCCCACCCGTAGCTCAATGGCTCAGGGAGTTGGGCAAGCTTGCTGCACTAGAACGCCTTTCATATAAGCTTCTGGACAGGATGGACAGCTTCTATAATAAGTGGGGATCCTATCTTACCTTTATAGGTGTAGTAGATTAAGCTAATCATTTTAAGAATATTAGGGTGGAAATGGAATGTTTTATCCTCTCACTGGGTATACTTGGGTTTTTTTTTGTGTTTGTTTGTTTCTGTTTTATTTTCTAAATTGAAAACCCAATAAAATTCAAATTACAAGGAGGAGGGTCGGCGTCAAGAAAAGTAGGGAGCGTGTTTCTATTTCGGGGTCCAAGGTCACGCTCTTTCAAAATATCCCATGACGCCAAAAGACCCGGCCCGTCAGTAACCATGGGGGGGTCTGGTGAGAGGGTCCTCACAAAATCCTCCCAATCGTTTTGAACTTTCGGCCTTCATTCAGTTACTGGGGGCCAAGTTCAAAACCTCTGTCCTGGTTAATTTGGGGGCAGAGCAAAATTTTTTCCAACAGGCCATGGTGCGGAAATTAAAGATACCCACCAGGAATGTTACAACACCTTTATGTATGATTCAAGCATTCCATCAAACCCATCGATGCAATTCCAGTGGGATGCCAGGAGGCGTTCCTTGAGGGAGGGAGGGCACTGTGATGTTCAGGCAAGCTTGCTCCCCCTCCCATCCTGTTCCTGTTTCCCTCTCCGGATGATTGGGCACACCTGTGTGATTACACACCTGCTGCATCTTATGAGCCAGTGTATTTAAAATCAAGCTTGCAGAGAGCTCATCACTGGATTGTTTGGGTTTGCAGCCACAATTTATATCAAGCTCTGTCTCATTATTAAATTTATCTGTATACTTACCTTGTGTGTCCTGCTTCTCAGGTTGCTGCCACCTGCAGGTGTGTCTCCGGATCTGATCAGGCTCCTCTGACCAGGAAGATCAAGATGTTCACCCAGGTCTCTGCCTTCCCCCCGTCCCTTGGTCCTTGCTGGAGCTCCCTGGCGGACTCTGCTGCTCAAGTTGTAAGTGTGCTTTCCAGCATTATTCTCCCTTTGGAGAATCTGTCCCTTGTAACCTCTGTCTGATCTCTCCCGTAGGCTATGTGTGCTCCAGGGGGCACCTGTCTTGTGTAAATTTAAGTTGGTGCTTTTGTGTTTCTTTTTTCTTTAACTTTGCATTTTTATTTTCTGTGAGTTTTCAATAAATTTGTGAAACTTTTCATTGGAGTATGAGTGATCATTCTGGCAGCTCTGCCTCTGAGTCTAACCCTGATCTGAATCATGACAGGGAGGAGGGGGAAAAAGGTACAGTGGGGCGAAAACAAAGACATACAGTGATGTGAAAAAGTTGTTTGCCCCCTTCCTGATTTCTCATTTTTTTTTTGTGTCTGTCACACTTAAATGTTTCAGATCATCAAACAAATTTAAATATTAGACAAAGATAATACAAGTAAACACAAATGCGATTTTAAATGAAGGTGTTTATTATTAAAAAAAATCCAAACCTACATAACCCTGTGTGAAAAAGTGATTGACCCCTAAACCTAATAACTGGTTGGGCCACCCTTAGCAGCAACAACAGCAATCAAGCATTTGTGATAACTGGCAATGAGTCTTTTACAATGGTGTGCAGGAATTTTGTCCCACTCATCTTTGTAGAATTGTTGCAATTAAGCTACATTGGAGGGTTTTAAAGCATGAGGGGTTTAAGGTCATACAACAGCATCTCAATCGGATTCAGGTCAGGACTTTGACTAGGCCACTCCAAAGTCTTCATTTTATTTTTCTTAAGCCATTCAGAGGTGAAATTGCTGGTGTTTTTGGGATCATTGTCCTGTTGCAGAACCCAAATGCGCTTCAGCTTGATGTCACAAACAGATGGCCGGACATTCTTCGTCAGGATTTTTTGGTAGACAGTAGAATTCATGGTTCCATTTACCACAGCAACTCTTCCAGGTCCTGAAGCAGCAAAACAGCCCCAGACCATCACACTGCCACCACCACATTTTACTCGTCATATGACATTCATTTTCTGAAATGTTGTTACTTTTGAGCCAGATATAATGGGACACACACCTTCCACAATGTTCATCTTTTGTCTCATCAGTCCAGAGTATTTTCCCAAAAGTCTTTTGGATCATCAAGATGTTTTCTGGCAAAACTGAGATGAGTCTTTATGTTCTTTTTGCTCAGCAGTGGTTTTCTTCTTGGAACTCTGCCATGCAGGCCATTTTTGCCCAGTCTCTTTCTTATGGTGGAGTCATGAACACTGACTTTAAATGAGGCATGTGAGGCCTGCAGTTCTTTGGATGTTGTTGTGGGGTCTTTTGTGACCTCTTGGATGAGTTGTCACTGTGCTCTTGGGGTAATTTTGGTCGGCCAGCCACTCCTGGGAAGGCTCATCACTGTTCCATGTTTTTGCCATTTGTGGATAATGGCTCTCACTGCCATTTGCTGAAGTCCCAAAGCTTTAGAAACGACTTTATAACCTTTTCCAGACTGATAGATCTCAATTACTTCGTTTCTCATTTCAAAGCATGATGTCTAGCTTTTGAGGATCTTTTGGTCTACTTCACTTTGTCAGGCAGGTCCTATTTAAGTGATTTCTTGACTGAGAAATCACTTAAATTCCACCTGGTGGAATTTGGCACATCTGGTGGCCTACCAAAGTCCATGGACCAGCAGACGGAGAGGCATGGTGCATTGGGTGGCCTACCGAAGTCCAAAATCCACCAGATGGATGAACTTAATGGATCAGGGGCCCTACCCAAGTCTAAAAACCACTTGATGGAAAAAAAACACGATGCGTCGGGTGGTCTACCAAAGTCCATGGTCCACCAGACAGGAGAAAACACAGGTGTACTTTGCACAGAGAACAACATCATGGGAGCATTTTGCTCTGAAAATAACACACAAGCCTGTTGCTCTGAAAATAACTGGAGCATTAAATTCTGAAAATAACACAGGAGCATTTTGCTATGAAAATAACACATGAGCCCTTTGCTCAGAATATAACACACTAGCCTCTTGCTCTGAAAATAACACAGAAGGCCTTTTGCTCTAATGATAACAATATGAGAGCTCTTTGCTCTGAACATGACAATTCAATTCAATTCAATTCAATTCAATTTAGCTTTATTTATAATGCGCCACATCACAACAAAAGCCGTCTCGTGGTGCCACAGTGCAGATATAAAAAAAAATCACACAGTCACAGAAAGACCCAGCAATCAGACGATCTCCTATGAGCAAGCACTAGACAACAGTGGAGAGGAAAAACTCCCATTTGGAAGGAAGAAACCTCTAGCAGAACCAGGCTCAGGCAGGGGCAGTCGTCTGCTGCGACTGGCTGGGGATGAGAGGATAGGGAGGATGGAAAGGACAGACATAAAGAACATAGCAGTAAGATGCCAAGTACAATATTGGAGGTCAACCAGCAGTATGGATCAGATAACAATAGAACAAGAGTGGGGTTAAAAGATACAAATACCCTCCTTAAACGAAAGCTATATTAAAAAGGAAGGATTTTACCCTCTTCTTAAAGACAGAGACCGAGTCTGACTCCCGGACCCAGAGTGGTAACTGGTTCCAGAGAGAAGGGGCTTGGTAGCAGAAGGCTCTGCCTCCCACCATACTTTTGGAGATTCTGGGCACCACAAGTAAGCCAGCATTTTGGGAGTGTAATGCTCTGTTAGGATGGTGAAGTAATATCAGATCTTTTATATATTGGGGGTCCAGATTGTTAAGAGCTTTGAAAGTAAGAAGAAGGATTTTAAACTTGATTCTGAATTCAATGGGAAGCCAATGGAGGGAGGACAGAACCGGGGAAATATGATCTCTTTTTCTAGAACCAGTTAAAACTCTAGCACCAGCATTTTGAATCAATTGAAGACTTTTTAAAGATACTCTAGGACAACCAGATAATAGCGAATTACAATAATATAATCACGAACTGACAAAGGCGTGAATCAGTTTCTCAACATCACCCAGAGACAAGATGCTCCTGATCTTAGCAATATTGCGCAGATGATATAAGGCGGTCCTAGAAACAGTTTTAATATGTGAATTAAAGGACAAATCCTGGACAAAAATCACTCCAAGGTTCCTCACACAACTGCTCAGAGTGAGAGTGGCAGCATCTAAATTAAGGGCATAATGTGAAAAGGAATTTCTAAGATGTTTTGGGCCAACAACAATGACTTCAGTCTTATCAGAGTTCAATAGTAAAAAATTACAAGTCATCCAAGCTTTGATGTCCTTAAGACAGGCATCTAGCTTGGCCAACTGATCACAATCATCGGGCTTCATTGACGGGTATAGTTGTGTGTCATCAGCGTAACAATGAAAATGTATACAGTGCTTTCTGATGATATTGCCCAGCTGGAGCATATATAGACTAAAAAGAGTAGGGCCCAACACAGATCACTGTGGAACTCCGTGAGTGAACTTAGAGCTGGAAGAAAATCCATCATTGACATGGACAAACTGAAATCTATCAGACAAATAAGCTCTAAACCACTGCAACGGAGTTCCACTGAGTCCAACAAAGTGTTCCAATCTATCAAGTAGAATGGCATGATCGATAGTGTCAAAGGCTGCACTGAGATCTAAAAGAACAAGAACAGAGACAAGTCCATTATCAGATGCAGTCAGGAGGTCATTAGAGACCTTCACTAAGGCAGTTTCAGTGTTGTGATGAGCTCTGAACCCAGATTGAAACACCTCAAACAAACCAACTCCCTGCAAATGGTCAGATAATTGCACAGCAACAACTCTTTCCAGGATTTTTGAAATGAAAGGCAAATTGGAGATTGATCGATAATTGGCCAAAAGTCCAGGATCGAGCATCAGTTTTTTAAGTAAAGGTTTAATTACAGCAGTTTTAAAAGCCAGTGGAACATAACCCAGAGTTAAAGAAGAATTAATGATAAGAAGAACACGGCTACTAATAATTGGGAAAATAATTTTAAATAACCTGGAAGGAATAGGGTCCAGAAGGCAAGATGAAGGCTTAGAAGAGAAAACTACCCTATCCAACTCCAAGAGGTCGATTGGAGTAAATCTATCCAAGCAGATATCAATTGAGGGAGCAGCAGTAGTTAATGTACTAGAGTTTACGGTAGGAAGAATCTGACTGTTTTCATCTCTAATAGATAAAATTTTAAGATTGAAATAGTTCAGAAAGTCCTGACTAGAAAGCTCAGGGGGATGCGAGGATTGACCGAGTCATGGCTCTTTGTAAGCCTGGCTACAGTGTTGAAGAGAAACCTGGGGTTATTCTTGTTTGCTTCTATTAATGCAGAATAATGGCTTGATCTAGCTTTTCTAAGAGATTTTTTATAGATTAAGAGATGATTTCTCCACGCCAAGTAGAATTCATCTGAATTAGTTGAACGCCATTTTCTTTCCAATTGAAGAGCCTTCTGTTTCAAGCCACGAGTTTCTGAGTTAAACCAAGGAGTAAGAAATCTCTGGTTAGACTTTTTCTTTTTTAAAGGGGCTACCAAATCTAGAGTCCGACGCAGAGAGGCAGTAACACCATCAACCATGCTATCAATCACGAATGGAGCAGACTCTCCATCACTTATTTCAGGTGTTTCTGTTGTGTTGACCCATGGCATAGAGGAGACAATCTGCAAAAATTTAGCAACAACGTCATCAGAAAGACATCTGCTGTAGTAGTATTTTTCCTTTAGGAAATAAGTGATCAGAGATAATGAAATCAAAAATTAACAGACAATGGTCAGACAGTACAGGATTATGAGGAGACACAACCAGATTTTCGATATCTATACCATATGTCAAAACAAGGTCCAATGTATGGTGGAAATAATGGGTAGAATTTTTTACTTTTTGGGAAAACCCCCATTGAGTCTAAAATTGAATTGAAAGCGTTATTAAGACAGTCACTCTCAACATCAACATGTATATTAAAGTCCCCTACAATAATTATTCTATCGGCTTTCAGCACCAAATCAGCTAAAAATTAGGCAAATTCCAATAGAAACTCTGAATAGGCCGTGGGAGGACGATAAACTATGGCAAAGAGAACTGGGACCAAGCCAAGATTGCCAACAGGCCCCACACTGAGGACCAAACCTTCAAAGGAATTAAAACATAATTTCTGCTTAACATTAACCAGCAATTTAGGATGGAAAATTGCCGCCACTCGACCAGAACCTCTGGGGTTATGACAGTTTAAATACCCAGAGGGAGCTGATTCATTCAGACCAACATAATCATCAGGCCCGAGCCAGGTCTCTGTGAGGGATAGTAGATCGATCTGGTGATCGATTAATAGATCATGGACCAGAAGAGACTTAGAAGATAGAGACCTAATGTTTAATAAGCCACATTTAATTTTTAAACTTTGGGGGGGGGGGAATAGAGGCCAAATTATTAATTGTATTAATTTTAGAGACTAGAGGCTGGAGTAGAATTTTCCCAACATTTTGTTTAATCAATCTGGGAAGTTTATGAATTCTATTTTTTTTAAACTTTTTTATTAACTTTAAAGGGAGCAGAAAAAGCTTCTCTAAGGGAGGAGAGAGGGGCAAAGTTGAAAGGTGGTGGAAGAGGAGGAGCTGCAGGAGTGCGAGTGTTTTTCAGGTTGTGTTGTAATAGTCCTGGGTTACAACATTTAGGGCAACGGGAGACAGACTCAGTCTCTGAAGGATTATAAATCAAAGGCTGATCCAAACGGTAAAGACCACCCGAGTTAACGGGATCGATACAATATGTGGGAACAGGACCAAAAAAGGGCAGATTGGCAAACCCAGAAACTTCAGAGTGAGTAAACACACCAAATTTCAGTCACTGCACCAGAAAACACCGAATAAAATAGAGAAGATTGTCTGTTAAAACACGTGCACCAAGTCTATTTGGGTGGATGCCATCAGGCCTCATAAGTGATGGGCGGTTCCAAAATAAATTAAAATTGTCATCAAAACCAATGTTAAAAATAGGACAAGTAAAACACAGCCAAGAATTAAGGCTGAGAGTTCTGCTAAAACAATTACAGCCTCGTCTGAGAGGTGCCAAAGGCCCAGAGATGAGCGCACGTCTGCCACAGTTCATGAGAGTGGACAGAAGGCTCCTGAAGTCACTTTTTAAAATCTCAGATGCTTCATCTGGAATGTTATTGCATCCCACATGCACAACGACAGTTTGAACGTGAGGGAATTCATTCAGCAGGTCAGGGATAAGAGCCTCAATGTCAGAGACTCTAGCCCCGGGAAAAGATCGAGTAACACAGTACCTGCTTCTGACGTTCCTCACGATCGAGTCACCAATTACCAGCGTCATCTGGGGGGGGTTTGTCGGTGGATTCTGATGTGGAGAGGAATTCTGAAGAGGATGATGTTGTTGTTGCGAAGGCGGGGAAATGCGATCTTCTGTCTGGAGCAAGTGTGTAATTTGACACACCCTGGGTGGTCTTCATCGGGGGTTTGCGGACATGAGCCGCTGCTGAAGGAGGGGAGGGAAGATGAGGGGCGTCCACGGGCGGATGGCCAGCGTCCAGGTGGGGAAAATCCTCCAGGGAAAGGATATCAAATCTGTTATCCAGGGACACCGGAAGAGAAGAAGTGCGGCCCGTTCTGGTCGATCGACGATGGCCATTAGCTGGTTGAACCAAAGTCCAGGGCGCAGATGGAGGATGAGAGGGACCAAGCGAAGCTTTTGGTTTAGCCCCGAGACGAAACCAGTGAATGTTGCTGAGGTCATGGACGTCTGCGGAGGCTGGAGCAGGTGTGGAAGTAGGTGGAGACGCGCTCAGCTCACCCAAATAAGTAGCAGTTTCCGCCAGCTGCGAGGCGGTGGCCGGGGCCGATGATCACCCGAGAATGATGGTGTCGATATGGTCTTCGGCCTCCCGAATCTTGTAAAGATTGGAGAGCCTCGTTTCCAGCTCAGAGACCTTCTCGAGGAGCGATGAACAGCGGGAACATGACGGAGAAGGAGCCATGGCGTTCCAGGCGCTGAGATGGGTAGCCCGCAGCTAGCCAAAAACCGCTACTCGTGCGTCCGGACGGACTTTTAGGTGAGGCGAATACCAAGATAACAGTAAATAAAAACTGATAACAACAAACAGGGATAAAAAATAAATAAATAAATAAAATCGATAAAAACAATCAAGATAAGATAAGATAAGATAAGATAAGCCTTTATTAGTCCCACAACGGGGAAATTCCAGGATTGCAACAGCACAGGGATAGCAACACTCAGAGCAACAATCAGAAGGCAAGAAAAAAAACAAAACAAGCAAGCAAGAGCAGCTGATATACATATGTACATATTACTATAAAATATATATATACACACACACACACAGACACACAGTGCAGAGCATTGTAGCTGGATGGAATAAATATATGAATATATGAACACACAGTGCAGAGCATTGTAGCTAGATGGAATAAATATGTAAATATATAAACACCCACAGTACGGAGCATTGCAGCTAGGTGGAATAAATATGCAAGTATATAAACACACACAGTGCGGAGCAATGTAGCTAGATGGAATAATATGTAGATATATAAAAACACAGTGCGGAGCATTGTAGCTAGATGGAATAAATATATAGATATATAAATATAAACACACCCAGTGCTGAGCATTGTAGCTAGATGGAATAAATATGTAAATATATAAACACACACAGTGCAGAGCATTGTTGCTAGATGGGATGAAACAGCATAACCGTCTACTTAGTTATCCTACATGGTATGATTATGTGCCCATACATATTCTCACCCTCCATGGCGACCGGTATGTTCCTAGTTGTATACCGGAGGGGACCATTGTGTAAGTCTATTGCATCTTTTGCATTCAAAAAACTATTAGTTTGTTACGTCTTTTTGCTATCTCTGCGAGCAGCCCTGCTTAGGTTGTACAGTCTGACAGCCGTTGGTAGGAAGGACCTACGAAACCTCTCGGTTGTGCACCTGGGATGATGTAGTCTGCTGCTAAATGAGCTCCTCAGTGCATCCAGTATGTCCTGCATAGGGTGGAACTCGGACTCCAGCAGAGATGACAGTTTAGCCACCGTCCTTCTCTCTCCTATCTCCTCCATCGGATCAAGGCGCTGCCCCAGGACAGAGCTAGCTTTCTTAATCAGTTTGTTCAGTCTCTTCCTATCGGCTGCAGTAATGCCACTGCCCCAGCAGACCACTCCAAAAGTGATGGCTGATGCCACCACCCTGTCATAGAATGACTTCAGCAGCGCCCCTTGTACACCAAAAGACCTGAGTCTTCTCAGCAGGAACAGCCTGCGCTGTCCCTTCTTGTAGAGTGCGTCAGTATTGTGTGACCAGTCTAGTTTATTGTTCAGATGAACACCCAGGTACTTATAGGATGTCACCATCTCGATGTCTGTTCCCTGTATATTTACTGGTGCTGTGAGGGGCTGCCCATGCCTGCGGCAGTCCACCACCAGCTCCTTAGTTTTCCTCGCGTTGATCTGGAGGCAGTTCCGATGGCACCAGTCCACGAAGTCCTGGATAAGCCCTCTGTACTCAGCTTCATCTCCATTGGAGATGAGACCAACGATCGCAGAGTCATCAGAGAACTTCTGTAGATGGCAGTGTGTTGTGTTGTGTGAGAAGTCCGCAGTATAAAGAGTGAACAGGAAGGGAGCCAGCACCGTTCCCTGGGGGGCCCCCGTGCTACTGATGATCGTGTCGGAAACACAGTCCCGAGTTCTCACAAACTGAGGCCGGTTCGTGAGGTAGTCCAGGATCCATGATGACAGGTGCTGGTCCACCCCTGCGCGCAGCAGCTTGTCCTTCAGGATCATCGGTTGGATGGTGTTGAAAGCACTGGAGAAGTCAAAGAACATGATCCTCACCATATTCCCGGGCTTCTCCAGGTGGGACAGAGAACGGTGAAGGAGGAAGATCACCGCATCCTCCACCCCAATGCCATGCTGGTAGGCGAACTGGAGTGGATCCATCGCTGGTTCCACCAGGGGGCGGAGATGAGCAAGGAGCAGTCTCTCCAGGGTCTTCATCAAGTGGGACGTCAAGGCCACCGGTCTGTAGCTGTTCAGGTCTTTGGGGTGGGAAGTTTTTGGTACAGGTACCACACAAGATGTTTTCCACAGCTGTGGTACCCTCCCCAGTTTCAGGCTCATGTTGAAGATATACGTCACAATCCCACACAGCTGGTCTGCACAGGACTTGAGGAGCTTTGCGCTGATGCCGTCCGGTCCCGACGCCTTCCTCGCCTTGATCTTCCTCAGCTCCGTCCTCACCTGGGTCTTGGTCAGGGTCAGGATGGGGGGCTGTGTGTTGGGAGTGGGGGGGGTGTCGGTGGAGTGGGGAGTGGGCAGCAGGACTTGATTTCTTAGAGGCAGCAGTGGTTGTTGTGCAGACAGGGGGGAGGGTGGTTGGTCAAATCTATTGAAAAACAGATTCAGGTTGTTCACCCACTCCCTGCCCCCCGTGGCCTGGGGGGAGGTATTCTGGAGCCCCGAGATGGTTTTGAGGTTTCTCCAGACCCCGCTGATGTCGCTCTGTTGCAGCTTGTCCTCCATCTTCTTCCTGAAGCTGTCCTTGCCTTCTCTGATCTTTCTCCTCAGCTCCCTCTGTACGGACTTCAGCAATAAAACAAATAAAAACAATAAAAACAAACAAAAACGGAGAAAAAAAGTAGTCTGACGTGAGTGAGTGTCAGACGCAGCTGTCAACGACAATACAGGAGGTTTCTGCCTTGAACGTAACAACACGAGAGCTTTCTGCTCTGAAGATGAAGATAACATGGGAGCCTTCTGCTCCAAAGATAACAGTATAGGAACTCTTAACTCTTTCACGTTCCGCTTTCATAAGACATCAGTCTCACCTGCTGTCCCTGGCACAGGTCTGCGCCTCTCACACGATGTGTCCCAAAAGCACAGAAAACCCAGTTGTAACAAGCAATTCACATCACAAGATGTCAGACACGTATAACTAACTGCTCTTCACTGGAGGACTTCACCCAACAAACCATCGCAAACATCATTTCTGGTAACACGAAGAAGAGAATGTAAACAAAGGGTCCATCCCAACATATATTTCCACACCGAGGAAGCGTTTGCTCCAAATTTTGCCAACTATGATTCTAAAAAGAGATTATTTAGCTTCTGAAGGGAAATATTTACCTTTTGTGACATGAGAAGACTGTCTGGAGCGTGTACACTTTTGTCTACCATTGACAGAGCTGCACGTGATGACAGAGAGCAATAGCACCGGTTCGGCAATGTAATGTAACCAAAATTGAGGTGGAATAATTCATAACATGCATGTGACAGTTTCTTGATGTGGGAGAGAAAGTGAAAATGACTGGCAGAAGATGAAATAGGTACCGTGGATGAGGAAAATTGATGAATGAAGACACGACGAGCAGTAGGTCTGACCGGTTTTTATTGATTTGTGTACATTCTACTGATTTTTCTGGTTCATATACTTTGAAGATAATATAACAAAAAAACAAAAAAACAAAAACAGAAAGAACCATCCTTTGTGTTAATATGTCCAAAGTCCACTTTTTACCAAAAGTTATGTAATTCAATATGGCTGCCATCACATTATGCAAATTAGATGCATAAATTTACTCCTGTCTCAAACTTTGGATCGTATTCTACATCTTTCTGTTTGAGAGTAAGCTATTATCTCTTACCACTTTCAAGTTACAGCCTTTGGAATGTCTGATATCCAAACTGAATATTTTCTTCAAAAAAAACCTGGCCACCAGAGGGGGGGGGGGCGCTGACAGGTGCACTGTTGCACCACAGAATTTTAAGAGGTTCACTCCGGGGACCCCACCATAGGAATTTTTAGCTCTGGAGGCACCAATATAGGTGATTCTAGCTCGAGAGGTACCAATATAGGAGCTTTCTAGTCAGGACTCAAAAATACCTGTTTTCAGTTCAGAGGATATTACCTGAGGGGCCTTCGGTGCAGGTGCTAACAGCAACTGAGGAGCAGCGACCCCAGGCAGTGAAGATGGAGCAGACTGCTCTGACAGCCCAGATGGAGCAGACTGCTCAGTGCCTTGGGCAAATGGTGGAGGTCTCCTGACTGCTTGGATAAACAGTGGAGGTCTCCTGACCTCTTGGACAAAGGGTGGAGGTCTCCTGACCTCTTGGATGAAGGGTGAAGTGGACAGCTCAACCCCCTGGGCCATAGGGGGCACGGACCGCTCTAATGACAGTGATGATGGAATGGCATGCTCCGATGATGAAGATGATGGCGTGTGGTCCTCCTGTGACTCCATCCTCAACGTGGCCATCTCAGACGATGGCAAAAAACAGGAGGTCAGTGAGGCTATACCACAGTCATAAGCAGCAGAGATTGGTGGAGAGTGTACTTGGTTCCCCCCACCAGAAGCAAGACAAACCTTTTCACAAATGCTTGTGGAACATAAATGAAAAGGAACTTGCCTTAACTCCTGGTCTCCTGCTGCCAGGGTGACAACCTCAGGAAAAACTGCGGAAGAGATGGCCAGTGGAGCTGCTACTGGAGCTGAAAGGCACCTTGTAGCATGTACTGGAGCTTAAAAGTGATGAGGAGCTGGCACTGGGGCTGGGAGGCACCATGTAGCAGGTACTGGAGCTGAGGGAGCAGCAGGCGTGGGCACCCACACAACAGAAGTGGGAGCTGGCACTGCTGACACAGGAGCCACTGCTGAGGAGCTCTCCTCTAGCCTATGAAGTAGCTGCGGAGCTGGGGACAGTCAGGCTGGGACTGGCGAAAACTGGAAAGGAGGAACCGAAGCTGAAGGGAGGTGCGGAGAGAATCCCGGAGCTGGCAAGTGGCACTTTGTCGGTACAGGTACAGATGGTGGTGAGCTTCTCACCAGCCTGCTGAACATGTGCTGGAGGTTGGGAACGGAGATGAGGAGACCCATGAGTCCCAGATAACCCCACAGGCTGGGGTATGCCTTTATAAACTTCGCCATGCCCTTCAGAAATCTCAGGGCTGCCTCTGGAGTGTGGGAAGTATAAGCAGCCGAGATAAAGTCCTCAATTGGCCATGCAGCCCAACGCTCATCCTCGTCCAAACCGTATACTCTGTAGTTTGTACTCGCAGAGTCTCGTGGTGGCATCATTCTGTCAGATTACAACCTTCGGTAGGCAGGAAGGATGACTCCTTTAGGTGGGTATGACTTAGCCTGAGAATATTTTATTAAATGCAAAATAAATGCAGCACAGATGCTGTGAAAACACAAAAGCCTAAACGGCTGAGAAAACTCATAAATGATGATCAATAGATCTACCAGAATTAAGACGAAACCGAAGGGGAAAAAAAATCTTATAATGATGTCACAATAAAAAAAACCCCTCAGGCTGGCAAATATGTACAGTGGGGCAAAAAAGTATTTAGTCAGCCACCAATTGTGCAAGTTCTCCCACTTAAAAGATGAGAGAGGTCTCCAATTTTCATCATAGGTATACCTCAACTATGAGAGACAAAATAAGAAAAAAAAAATCCAGAAAATCACATTGAAGGATTTTTAATGAATTAATTGGTAAATTCCTCGGTAAAATAAGTATTTGGTAAATAACAAAAGTTCATCTCAATACTTTGTTATATACCCTTTGTTGACAATGACAGAGGTCAAACGTTTTCTGTAAGTCTTCACAAGGTTTTCATACACTGTTGCTGGTATTTTGGCCCATTCCTCCATGCAGCTCTCCTCTGATGTGATGTTTTGGGGCTGTCGCTGGGCAACACAGACTTTCAACTCCCTCCAAAGATTTTCTATAGGGTTGAGATCTGGAGACTGGCTAGGCCACTCCAGGACCTTGAAATGCTTCTTACGAAGCCACTCCTTCGTTGCCCGGGCGGTGTGTTTGGGATCATTGTCATGCTGAAAGACCCAGCCACGTTTCATCTTCAATGCCCTTGCTGATGGAAGGAGGTTTTCACTCAAAATCTCACAATACATGGCCCCATTCATTCTGTCCTTTACACGGATCAGTCATCCTGGTCCCTTTGCAGAAAAACAGCCCCAAAGCATGCTGTTTCCACCCCCATGCTTCACAGTAGGTATGGTGTTCTTTCTCCTCCAAACACAACAAGTTGAGTTTTTACCAAAAAGTTCTATTTTGGTTTCATCTGACCATATGACATTCTCCCAATCCTCTTCTGGAGCATCCAAATGCTCTCTAGCAAACTTCAGATGGGCCTGGACATGTACTGTCTTAAACAGGGGGACACGTCTGGCACTGCAGGATTTGAGTCCCTGGCGGCGTAGTGTGTTACTGATGGTAGCCTTTGTTACTTTGGTCCCAGCTCTCTGCAGGTCATTCACTAGGTCCCCCCGTGTGGTTCTGGGATTTTTGCTCACCGTTCTCGTGATCATTTTGACCCCACGGGGTGAGATCTTGCGTGGAGCCCCAGATTGAGGGAGATTATCAGTGGTCTTGTATGTCTTCCATTTTCTAATAAAGGCTCCCACAGTTGATTTCTTCACACCAAGCTGCTTACCTATTGCAGATTCAGTCTTCCCAGCCTGGTGCAGGTCTACAATTTTGTTTCTGGTGTCCTTTGACAGCTCTTTGGTCTTGGCCATAGTGGAGTTTGGAGTCTGACTGTTTGAGGTTGTGGACAGGTGTCTTTTATACTGATAACGAGTTCAAACAGGTGCCATTAATACAGGCAACGAGTGGAGTACAGAGGAGCCTCTTAAAGAAGAAGTTACAGGTCTGTGAGAGCCAGAAATCTTGCTTGTTTGTAGGTGACCAAATATTTATTTTACCAAGGAATTTACCAATTAATTCATTAAAAATCCTTCAATGTGATTTTCTGGATTTTTTTTTCTCATTTTGTCTCTCATAGTTGAGGTATATCTATGATGAAAATTGGAGACCTCTCTCATCTTTTAAGTGGGAGAACTTGCACAATTGGTGGCTGACTAAATACTTTTTTGCCCCACAGTATATAGGGAGCAGAATAATGAAACTAACAAGAGACAGCTGGGGCAAATTAGGAAGTAACAGAGGAGTAGGTACAAACAGGATGGATGGAGCTGTGCAGACAGTAAACACTGGGAGAACACAGAGGGCATGTAATGCAGATGATAATCACAGATATACCAAATCAGGGAAAAACATAACTGAACTAATTGAGGAGAACCTAACAAACTCGTGACATTAGAAATGTGCAAACTTCTCAAAAATAACAGAGGGCATGGACAAAATGTTCAGACCATGACAGATGATTGATAGATCAAAATTTGCCAATCTATCAATGAGCTCCATCCCTGTGTTAAGGGAGCATAAGCTCCATTGTAACACAATCCACTCAGTAAACATACGTTTATTGTTGATTCCGGAGGGTCAGAAAATAACAAAACATTTATTCTGACCTCCACCTCTGTTATCCACACCTCAGTGTCACACTCCCTTAAGTTAATAGTTTTGTATGTAGCACTTGTTGCACTTTCATGTCAGGTCAGGCACTGGTTTGCTTGCTACCGGATATCCATGAAAACCGCTACTACCTGTCTCACGGGTCGGGCTGTCAGCGACTCAACTGGCAACCCCGCCCTTCCGAGGGCATGGAGGATGAAACTGGGCATCCTGGCTGAACTTAAAACAGTATATGTCTCAGGTCTGTGGTGGACCACTCCCAGGTACACGGGGTGAGACTGGACATCCTGGCAGATAAGCACATCTGTCGCAAGGTCTGTGGTGGACTTTTGCCAGTTAGTGCATCTTGACATACACTACACAAAGAGCAGAGAAAAACAAACCTATCATCTGGTCAGTCACTGCAACAGATACGGAAGTCAGTCTGTCTTGGCATGTCCTTTCCACTGATAATACCTCTATCTGCCAAGAATGTGCCACTAGTCCAGCAAAAGCTAGCGGTACTCAAATACTTTGCAAGCAGTTTCATGAAATGGTCAATCAGAACGCAACTCATACCGACTCGGACGTCGCCCGGGTTAACAAGGTCAGGAGTTCCTGGCAGCGGAAGGCAAAGGACAGAGCTGCATCGAGGAATCTGATCAGACCTAAATGAAACAGTCATTGTTGCCCCTGACAGACTGCTATGATGATGGTGATGATGTTGCACTTGACAATCATTGTTTGACAGAAGAGTGAAAGAAGGGGCGTTTTGCATTTTTAGTCATTTACAGTCATTAGTGGGATGAACCAAGGCGGAGTAAAGAGACCGTGCACATGCACTGGTTTTCAAGGTGAGGTGGGATGTAAAAAGAAAAGGAGCAGAGAATCTGCCATGCTCACAGTGTTTTACATCTGAAAATTTATGTGCACACGTACTTTTCAGATTTTGTGGGTGTGCCATTTTTCAATATGAAAGCTATGCAATCTTTAGTTTTGTTTAGTTTAGTTTATTGGTTTGTCACAGACCATGTACAGAAAAAACATTAGGGTAAAGATGCTCTGTACCAGATTATAGCATTCTCACCAATTTCCTTCTGTAGTCCCTTAGGCAGGCAGGAAGATATTAAAAGCAAAACAACACATAAAGAAAGCAATTTAGGTCGGGTTTCAGAAACTGTTGACCCTGAAACAAGCAGGGAGTAAGTTTAAAAGATAAAAAGATAAGAGAGACTGCACACATAAAAGCAATTTAAGAGTACAATTTCAAATCCCATTTAAGGGGGAGAGTCAATGCTGGCAGGCTTGATTACTTAAAATTCATATTTTAGTGTCTGTGGTAAACTCTCTGTAATTTGTTCTGGTCGTCAAAGCAGTGGGGAACTTCTTCCATTCCGTCATAGCGTTGTATGAAAATCTGATTGTCCAAAAACAGTTTTACGTAGGGGGATGCAGCAATGTCACCTAGAGGAAGTCCTTGTTTCTCTGGTATTTTGTTCAGAAGTCAGGTACACAAAAGTCTAAAGAAACGGGGATGCAAAACCATGTATAATGTTTTTCCCCCCTTGTCCAGTCAGGCAGCTAGGTGAGCAGAACAGAAATCTGCTTCCATTATTGTGTCAAGCAGACTTACTTTGCCAAAAGGAGCTTTGTACAGTATATATATATACATATATATATATACAGTATATATATATATGTATATGTGTGTGTGTGTGTGTGTACTGTATATTGTAAACTAATCTTTTAATACTTTTAAAACTTTTAATACTTTATTTAAATTATTTTACCCATGAAAGACCCAACAGGAGGGGAATGGGGAGAGGAGGTGTGGGGAGGGGGAAAGAAAAGGGAGAGGAACAGACAAAGAAAACAAACAACAACTAAAACAAACAAAAGACAGACTGCTACTGGTAGCCGCACCTGTTAAAGGAGAGACATATGTGTGTGTGCATCCGTGTGCATGTGTATGAGAGCACGAGCAAAATAAGTGTGTGCATGTGACTGGTCACATCACCCCCCCCCCTCCCCGGAAACCTTGAACAAGCAGGAAAATGCCACCAACCCCGACACAGCACAAGCCCCAGGAGAGCCAGGCATCCGCCCCAGGAGGGATGGCTGAGGGAGGCTGGGCCTCCAGGCTCACACGCCTGGACCAGCCAATCCCCCCCCCCCCCCCCCCCCGCGGGGCCAATGCCAGTCCCCAAACCCTAGGCGCCGGGAGGCCAGCACCCCCCACCCTCCGGGTTCGAGATCCGCCTGCGCCAGTCGGTCCCCTCAGGCACCCCCACAGTGGGCCCACCCCCACCCCAGCACCACCGCTGCATACCCCTGCCATCCAGAGAAGACCATGCAGCCAAGACCATGCACCCCCTCAATCCACCACCTTCCAACCAGCGCACACACCCATTCCCATGCATTGACACCTTCATGCTGTCATACGCACCCACACACACTCACTCAGTCTTGCTCGCCCTCCCCCCCCCACATTTGCACACAAGTGCCGGGGGGAGATGCCACACTTGCACTCCCGGACCTAACCACTCTCTCCCACTCCCACTTGAGCTCAGAGTCACCCGTACTCACTCATGTTCACCCATACACACACTCTCACTTGCGCTTTGACTTACTCACATCCACTCGTGCTCTCCCCCACACATTCACCCACACTCATTCACCCTTATTTCTTAGGTCTACTGTGATGCAGATGCCGCGAGCATGACCATGCACCAGCATCCGGCAGCAGCCGGGGAGACCACCGGCGCAGGCCAGCAGCCACACCCTCGCCAACCCACCCCAGGGTAGCCGCGGCCACAGAAGCAAACCACCATCCCCAACGCCCATCCGATTGACTGATCAGTGGATCACCGCAGGCACTCCGACGTGCCACCTGACATGCAAAGCGCCACACAAAACCACCCCACATCACCATCTCCACTCACCACTCCCTCACTCTTGCTTACTCTCTTATTCAATCACTCTCTCACTCCCTTGCTCGCATCTATTCATTCAGCAGCACCCAGGGATTTTGACACCATGACAGGCCCCAGACTCCTCGCCGGGCCCCCAGGCTCCTGGCAGAAGGAGGGCAACAGGGGTGGGGGAAGACCCCCAGAATCCCCATACACGAATCCTGATGGGTATCTGTCAGTTGCATGATGTGATTGTGTGCTGGTGTGTGAACTACCAGAGTGCAGTTAAAATTGGGGAGATGGTGATTGGAGCACCACTAGCCAATGTAATAGGCAGCGGGGCTCGAATCCTCCCAAGCCCTCAGTTTCTAAAATGCAATTAAAATTGAGGTGAAGGTGGCCACACCCAAAGACCCTAAGTGTATCCAAGAAGATGTATGTTCCACCGAGAATCAGGGAAGGGGGTGGGGGTGGGGAAGTAAGACTGTGAGGGAGGTGGTCCAAAAAGGAGTCCATTCCCCCAGAAGCCAGTTCGCAAACTTGTTCAGGAGGCCACCCACTGCTCCCAGATCTCAACCCGGGGCGAGGGCCACCAAGCCGAGCAGCCCAAGACCCGCCAGTGTCACTCCCAGCACCACAAGCATGATGGCGCAGCCACACCCACTCCCATTCATCTTGCACTCATGAACATACACAACAACAATAATCACAATAATAAACAATAGGCCGAACCCATACAATGCCCCACATGCCAAGTGACACCCCAGAGCGCCACCGCAAGCGCACCAACCACCCACCCCGGACACACACTGACAGCGGCAGGCTGCCCCGCAGCCACAGCCACCCCGGAGCAAACCTATGGCAACATGGCCGCCAACCCATGCCTACGCTCCCCCCACCACCACCCCATACACCCCCACACACCCGGCGCCAAGGACACCAGAGGCAATGCGACAAAGCGCCCCACCCCATGACACAGCTGCAGGGTAGCCGGTAAAAGCAGGCCCTGAACCGCCAGCCCCCAGGCCACCGGATAGTCTGCCCCACCCCCGCCACCCATCGAAGTCCCCCCACCCACACAGACATCCTCCACTCCTGCACATCCACCCACAGGTAACCCCCCCCCCCCACACACACACACACACACACTCACCATCACACATGTCCACCTACACCCACACACAACCCCGCATGCCCACACACAACACACACACGTGCATGCACCCACATCCGCACACACACACAAACCCACACACACACACACTCATGCATGCCTGCACACATGCATGTGCATACACATTCACACACATACACACACACATACACATGCACACCCACACCCTCAGACCCCGGAGGACAGGGTGGCAACCACCTGGGATGCAGGCACTAGTCCCCAGAGTACCGCCAGGGCCCCAGGGAGGGCATAACCCCACGCAAGGATGCGCCGGGGCTGGGTGGGTGCCACTGCAAGATTTCTCTAATACTGATAATGTGAAGAAAAAGAAGAGAACTTGCCTTAGCTCCAGCTCCACCGCTGTCTAGGACTCCGGCGACTCAGGCTGGGATGTCTCGAATCCATTCATCTGGCACTTCCACTTTGGCTCGGTCACCTCAGACAGGGAGGAAAAGAAAAACCCTGGAACATAGTTACCGGTAGTGGTGGAACTCAGCTAGGAGAATTCAGGAGCAGAGGACATCTGCAGCCAGTTCTCCTCACAATGAGCCTGACAAGATTTCTCTAGATCTGCAGGTGTTAAAACAGAACAGAGTACTTGCCTGGACTCGAGCTCCGCCGCCGCCCAGAACTCTGGCGACTCTGCTGCAACGACCCCAGCAGCAGGCATGAAGGTGGATGCAGCCCAAGGACCTCCAGGCGTGGTGACCATCACTGGTGAAACTCCCGGCGTGGCGGCTAAAGCTGGAGGTTGCCTCACTGATGATGTTAGCTCCCGTGTTGCTGAAACCAGGGGACACTCCTTTGTTGGCTCAAGTTTCAGGATGCAGGTAGCATTCTCCTCCCATCCGGGATGTGGCTGTGGGGCTGGAATGGAATCTTCCAGGACCGCAGACTCCTCCGTCATCCATTGGCTCCATTCCAGGACCGGTGGACTCCCAGGGGACACCAGAGGAAACATGGGAGAGACAGGTGAGGAGCCGTGGCAGCACCAGGCAGTGAGGACTCAGATGACGTGGGCTGCAGATGCTGAGCCTCACCACCGAGAGTAAGGCAAGACAGTTCATTTTTATATGCAGGAAAATGAAAACACAATTGCCTTATCTCCCGGGGTGCATTGGTATCTGCTGCTGAATAAGATAAGATAAGATAAGATAAGCCTTTATTAGTCCCACAATGGGGAAATTCCAGGATTGCAACAGCACAGGGATAGCAACACTCAGAGCAACAATCAGAAGGCAAGAAAAAACAACATCTAGCAAACATATGTCCATATTACTATAAATGTATATATATAGACACACAGTGCAGAGCACTATGGCTGGTGGATGTGCAGCAGAAAGTCTAAGCTCTCTCTCCGCGGATGCAGCGGGCCAGCTGGAAGTCTTTGGGCATGATGGTGACCCCCTTAGCGAAGAAGAGACCACCAGGTGGGTCTCGCTGGTCTCCTGCAGAGCCATGACGGCGAAACTCAGGAAACGCAGGACGGTCTTGAAGTCCTGAGCGATCTCCCTCACCAGGCGCTGGACGGGCAGCTTACGGATGAGCAGCTCCGTGGATTTCTGGTAGCGACGGATCTCTCTCAGAGCCACGGACCTGTGACGGCGAGGCCTCTTCACTCTGCCGGTGGCCAGAGCGCCTCTCCGAGCAGCCCTGTGGCTAGCTGTCTCCTGGGGGGCTTCTTCCTCCAGTAGATTTTACGGGCGGTCTGCTTGGTTCTTGCCATCGCTCTTTATTATTCTGTCTTATATTTCTTTCACGCCGCCTAAACTCCAGCCCGGCACCCGCTTCGTTTTCGCTACAGCTCCCGGTATGTCGAGTTTCCCATTAGCACCGGGCGGCGGCCAAGTGCTAGCTAGCACTAGCTCCTCCCCGCTGTAACGTCTCCCGCTGCAAACCGTGGCTCCGTCCGCCGACCCGGGAGACCCCCGGGGCGATCCGTGATATAATAGCCTCCAGATGTGGTGGCCAATACTGGTGGACCTCCCGGCATGGCAGCTGATGTTGAAGGTTGCTTCACCGCAGGCGCAGATACCTGTGCAGCTGAAGTCAAGGGACACTCTGTTGTCGGTTCAGTCTTCAGGGCACAGGGGGCACTCCTCTTCTGTCCAAAACATGGCTGGGGGGCTGGAACAGAATCCTCCAGGGCTGCAGGTCCCTCCGTTGTCCGACGGGTCTCTCCCAGGACCGGTGGACAAACAGGATACACAGAGGAGGACATGAGAGAAGCAGGTGAGGGAAATACTACAGCAGTAGGCGGTGAGGACTCAACTAAATTGGGCTGTTGTTGCTGAACCTCTCCACCGGGAATAAGACAAGACATTTCATCTAAAAGTGTTTGAAAATGAAAATGTACTTGCCTTATTTCCCGGGGCATGATGGTAACTGCTGCTGAAGATCCAGGTGAATTCCTCTTCATGGCTGCAGCCCTCAGTTCGCTGACAGGGCTCTTTCCACGATACTCCCGCTGCAGATCCTCCATCAAGAAAATCCTCTTCCTTCCCTCGCATGGATTATTGCGAAACAGTCTTGGAACGTCTCACGGGGGTGCAGAACCATGGATAATTTTAAAGACCAACCTTATATTTGCATACATGATTGCTACGTCTGTAAATACCTTTGTAATGATGAGGCCAGGTGGACAGTTGAACTCAGCTTTATTAAGGTGTTGGCAACACAATACAGCCACCAGGCAGGGGCACTGGCAAAGACAGCTATAACATGGATGCCCCCCTGATATTTATGGGGCGGTGCAGTGGTGGAAGAGGAAGTGTCCACTACTACACCACACTTCACAATAAAACATAAACTACAACATCACAATGATCATATTTTCAAAGCTTAACATTTTGTGTTTGGCAAGTACACCACAATGGTCATACTGTTGTGTCTTCTTATCCAGAATTTTGAGGGGATTGTTTATACAGGGATTCCAAGGGTTTCACGGTTGTACTGTTGGCTTGTGACCAGCAAGAGATGCAAGTAGGAGATATGTGTCAAAATCATGGCATTCAGAAAGGTTTATGATCCTTTTAGAGTAAATGAGTTTGATGCAATGAAAGTTTGCAAGGTTATACTTCAGAGTGCAGCTCATCCATTTTATGTGGTTTTTAAAGCTGAGCGTGGGATTTAATGTGACACCCAAATACTTAAACTCTTATATTTTCTATATTTGCTCCATTTACAGTTATAGTTGGATAGTGTGTATGATTTTGTTTGTTGGTAAAGTACATGGTAGCTGTTTTCCCTACATTCAGAGTGAGGCATGATTGATTAAGCCATTTTGACACTTTCTCCATTGCTGTCATTAACTTGTCAGCCACTTGTTTGGCATCCTTCCCATGTGTGTAGATGACTGTGTCATCTGCATACATCTGAATTTTTATGTAATTTTCACATCCATCCATCTTCTTATGCTTAATCCTTTTTTAGGTCGCGCGGGGGGCGCTGGAGCCTATCCCAGCATCTTAGGGCGAGAGGCAGGGTACACCCTGGACAGATCGCCAGTCCATCGCAGGGCCAACACAGAGAGACAGCCACCCATTCACTCTCACAGTCATACCTAAGGACAATTTAGAATCCCCAGTTTTGATGCCAGTTAACCTAACCTGCATGTTTTTTGGCATGTGAGAGGAAACCAGAGAAATCCCGGAGTAAACCCACGCAGACACGGGGAGAACATGCAAACTCCACACAGATCACATACTGATGGCAAATCATTAATACTCAAAGTGAACAGCAGTGGGCCTAAGACTGAACCTTGTGGTACTCCCATAGTGCATGCCTTTGATTGGGATACAGTATTGTTTATATGCACACACTGGGAGGGACCAGGTAGATAAGATTTTAACCAGCTAAGGGTATTCATGGACAGTTTATATCCTGATAGTTTAGAAAGAAGGACTGAGTGATTGACCGTATCAAAGGCTTTACGCAAGTCTAAAAAGATGGCTCCTACCACCCCCCCTTTGTCCAGATTTTCTTTAATCATTTCAACAAAGCAACAATATGCAGTCCCCGTTGAGTGGTTCAGCCTGAAACCAAACTGCATGGGATGCAGCAGCTGGGCAGATTCGAGATGTTCTTCAAGTTGGTCCACTACCACCTTTTCAATGGCTTTTGACAAAACAGGAAGTATACTTTATAGGGGGAAATAGATGGAATATTAATAAATAATAATATGATCAGGTATGAATTATTTAATTTATATTGATGTATTGGAATCTGAGATCAGATCTCATTTCATATACATCAGAAAAGTTAATAACACTCGTAAGGGGCACCAGCTTCTATCTTTAAGAAGCAATTTGATCTTTAATTTCACTTTATACCTGTTTAATCACTCAATAAATTAATCAATAATCAGTCTCAAAAATTTTCCATGAATTCGATACCTGTGCTTGAACAGACTCAGAATGAAATAAATTCTCAACAACTCCTCTCATTTTTACAGATATTTATTAAACGAAATGAGTAACAGACATTGCAGTAATTTCATTAATCATAGAATCAATCTTGTAAATGATAGATTAACAATGTCGATATTTTCGGAACCAGGGTTAAACTGAGAAACCAATTTCTATCAGTTTGTGTTAACAGATTATGGAAACAACGCAAATTTATGGAGAAAGTTTACTAATTATATGAAAAAGTCCTGAATTAATCTTAAGAAAATAAAAACGGAATTTTATTGAAAAGAAGAGTTATGTTAAGGGCTTCTTAATTTGCATCTGATTAGATACACAAATTATTACCGAACCTCAGATGTTTAATTCAGCAGATGAATTAAAGTTTTGCAGCTCACGTGATCCCCGGTGATGACGGTTCTGTCGTCGTCCTCATGAAGTTCTGAAGTGTTGTTCAGGGGCAAAACCCAGAATATTTGTCCCGCAAATATTCTCTTGACGATGAATGATATTCATGAGATCGTAAGTTGGATCTCGATGGTTGAGATGCTGCAGGAGCGCGCTGATTCCTCAGCCTGCGCGTGATGTGGAGAGCTGCGTCTTTTCTTCCTGGTAGACAAGCGCTGCAGGTCTTCGGGAATAATTAAAGATATCTGATCAGATTTCAAATTAGAAGAGAAAAAAAAACTTTCGGACTTTAGATAAAATAATAGCTTCTGGTGAGTGCTTGGTCAAGAAAAATATAAAAATTAAGTCAAGATTAAAGTTTACATTAAAATTAAACAAACGGTGGGTTTACAGAAAGTTTAACAAAGAAAAAGTGATGAATAAAAATTGGAGTTTAACTCCGATTAAAAAAAAATTGAGCTCAAAGAAATAGGAATTCCTAGTCATTTAAGAGTAAAAGAAAATACAAAGTTACATAAACAAATTACGAGTTATCTGCTCTGTGTTCAGAAAAGCGACACGTGGTCGAAGTCTATTCAGATGGTCCTTTGTTCTTCCTTGCTGTGTGTAGACAATAGAGAGACGATCAGTGAAAGGGAAGAGAGACAGAGGCAAAAGAGCCGATCCGTGAAGAGAGCCAAAAGGGAAGAGAGGGCGAAGCAGGGGTCTCTCTGTTATTTATAAGTCCTGTTGAGCTTCGCGGGCTTCCGGGATCTCAGCCAATGAGTGTCTTTCGTGGGAGGCCCGATGGACTTTCCGTCCAATGAACTAACAGTCTACAAGGGACCAATGAGATGAAGAAGGTGGGGTCTCTCTGGAGACTGGTGAAACATGATCCATCCACAGGAATACACACAATTTTAAATACATTGGAATATACTGTTACAAACTTATGTATAACTAAACTAACCTTAGTGTATCTTATAAGCAGTGCTTCTAAATCAACATGCAGGAATAAACATTCATTTAAACATTTTTAACATGCATATATATATATATAAAATCACAGATTAATGCATTTCACACATATTATTGATTTTCCACATTAAAACATCAGAGTCCATTTTCTTTTCATAGTTCTGAAAAGAAGAAGGTTTAGAATTGAGTGTGTATGTCCAGAGTTTAAGGAAATTAGCTGAGTTGTGGGTCTGTGTGTGACCAGGTCTGGTGCATGTTTATGGGGGCAATAAAAGCAAAGCCGGACATTGGGGAAATTCCTTAGGCTGGTTTTAACAAAAGAAAGGGGATTTCAGCTGTGGCCTGGGGGGAGAAAATCCATTTCTTTGTGTTACTCCTGGGTGAAACAAAAATGTCTTTAAGCAGAAGAATAATTATTGCTGAGCCAAAGTGAGATGATGCTACAACTTATCAGCCTATAATTACTAGTTTCCTGTTTGTCTCTGGTTTTGTGTATGGAAATTACAATGGCAGGTTTCAATGCATCAGGAAAGATATTTTCATGTATTGATTGATTTATTAGTTCTGTAATTGGAATTATTAAAGTATCTTTATGTTTTTTCAGGAATACAGTGTCTAGTCCATGCCTGTCTTTAGCTCTGGAACTTGATAGAGATGATAATATTTTATTAAGCTTTACCTCTTTTGTGGGTTTTGTCATGGGCTTGCGTGCCCCAGTGATCCCAGGAGCTATGTTGTCCAGGGCAATCTGCCTCTGATAGGGTCACCCAAGACAAACTGGTCCTGGGTGAAGGGCCAGACTAAGAACGGTCCAACAGACTCTCATGATAAATTCTAGATCAAGGATTCAGTGTACCCCTCCCGGTATGGGGTTACCGGGGCACCACCCTGGACCCAGGCCTGAGGGATGGGCTCGATGGCTAGCGTCTGGTGGCTGGGTTTCCACCCATGGGACCCGGACGGGCTCAGCCCGAAGGAGTTACATGGGTCCGCCCTCCAGTGGGCTCACCACCTGCAGGAGGGATCATGGGGGTCCAGTGCTATGTGGATTAGGTAGCGGTCAAAGGCGGAGACCTTGGCGGACTGATCCCAAGCTTTCTAAACTGGCTTTTGGTACGTGGAATGTCACCTCTCTGGAGGGGAAAGAGCCTGAGCTGGTGCATGAGGTTGAGAGATACCGGCTAGATATAGTCGGCCTCACCTCAACACACAGCTCCGGTTCCATAACCAGTCTCCTGGAGAGGGCCAAAGGCAATGAGCAGGGGTGGTTATTCTTGTATCCACCCACCTTGCTGCCTCTATATTGGAGTTTTCCCCAGTGGACGAAAGGTTTTTTTTTTTTTTTTTTGTTACTTATTTGTACCCGTAGGTAGACTTGGTTTGCAGTTTGGTGACAAGCCACCGGCTGCTGGTCGCTGCGTGCGCGAGCGCCCTAAACCTACATGTTTTTGGTGTGCGGGAGGAAACCGGAGAAATCCCGGAGTAAACCCGCGCAACACGGGGAGAACATGCAAACTCCACACAGCTCACTGTTGGTCGGGGGCTGGGATCGAACCCACGATCTCATGATCCCCGCGGTCCCCCGGCCGAGGGTAAAACTGTGCTGCCACAGTGCTAAACCACTGCGCCACCGTGCAGCCACGGTTGCTTCCCTGCGCCTTCGGGTTGGGAAACGGGTCCTGACCATCATTTGTGCCTATGCACCAAATGATGTTTCAGAGTACCCACCTTTTTTGGAGTCTGTGACTGGGGTACTGGAGGGTGCTCCTTTTGGAGACTCCATTGTTCTACTGCGGGACTTCAATGCGCACACGGGCAATGCCAGTGAAACCTGGAGGGGGGTGATTGGGAGGAACGGCCTGCCCTATCTGAACCCGAGTGGTGTTCAGTTATTGGACTTCTGTGCTAACCACAGTTTGTCCATAACGAACACCATGTTCAAGCATAAGGGTGTCCATATGTGCACCTGGCACCAGGACACCCTAAGTCGCAGGTTGATGATCGATTTTGTTATCGTGTCATCAGACCTGCAACCGTATGTCTTGGACACTCGGGTAAAGAGAGGTGCAGAGCTGTCAACTGATCACCACCTGGTGGTGAGTTGGATCTGATGACAGGGGAGGAAGCCATTCAGACCTGGTAGACCCAAACATATAGTGAGGGTGTGCTGGGAACGTCTGGCTGAGGCCCCTGTCCGGGAGGTCTTCAACTCCCACCTCCAGAAGAACTTCAACCACATTCCGAGGGAGTCTGGAGACATGGAGTCTGAATGGGCCATGTTCTCCACCTCTGTTGTTGAAGCAGCAGCCCAGAGCTGCGGCCGCAAGGTGGTTGGTGCATCTCGTGGTGACAACCCCCGAACCAAGTGGTGGACACCAGTGGTGAGAGGGGCCATTAAGCTGAAGAAGGAGTCCTATCAAGCTTGGTTGGCTTGTGGGACTCCCGAAGCAGCTGAGGTGTACCGGCAGGCCAAGTGGAGTGCAGCTCGGGTGGTTGCTGAAGCAAAAACCCGGGTATGGGAGAAGTTTGGTGAAGCCATGGAGCAAGACTTTTGGTCGGCCTCAAAGAGATTCTGGCAAACTGTCCGGCGGCTCAGGAGGTGAAAGCAGCTCCCCGTCCACACAGTGTATGGTGTGGATGGGGCGCTGTTGACTTCGACTGGGGATATCGTCGGGCGGTGGAAGGAATACTTCGAGGATCTCCTCAATCCCACTGATACGCCTTCCACAAAGGAAGCAGGGTTTGTAGATGAGGGGGATGACTCGCCTATCACAGGGGCTGAGGTCGCCAAGGTGGTTAAAAATCTCCTTGGTGGCCGGGCCCCGGGGGTGGACGAGATTCGCCCTGAGTACCTCAAGGCCCTGGATGTTGTTGGGCTGTCATGGTTGACAGGCCTCTGCAACATTGCGTGGAGGTCGGGGGCAGTGCCTTTGGTATGGCAAACCGGGGTGGTGGTTCCTCTCTTCAAAAAAGGGGACCGGAGGGTGTGCTTCAACTTTATAGGGATCACACTCCTCAGCCTCCCTGGGAAGGTCTATACCAAGGTACTGGAGAGGAGAGTCCGGCCGTTGGTCGAACCTCGGATTCAGGAGGAGCAATGTGGTTTTCGTCCTGGCCGTGGCACATCGGACCAGCTCTTTACCCTCTCGAGAATTCTCGAGGGTTCGTGGGAGTTTGACCAACCAGTTTACATGTGTTTTGTGGACTTGGAGAAGGCATTCGACAACATCCCTTGTGTTTTTTTGTGGGGGGTGCTTCAGGAGTATGGGGTATCGGGCTTGTTGTTACGAGCTATTTGGTCTCTGTACGACCGTTGTGAGAGTTTGGTTCATATTGCCAACACTCGGTCGGACTCATTCCCAGTGAGAGTTGGACTCCACCAGGGCTGCCCTTTGTCACCGATCCTGTTCATAATTTTTATGGACAGGATTTCTAGGCACAACCAGGGAACGGAGGGTGTCATGCTTGGTAACCACAGGATCTCATCTCTGTTGTTTGCAGATGATGTTGTCCTGTTGGCTTTATCCAGCAATGACCTACAGTTCTTGCTGGGACGGTTTGTCACTGAGTGTGAAGCAGCTGGGATGAGAATCAGCACCTCCAAGTCCGAGTCCATGGTCCTCAGCAGGAAAAAGGTGGATTGTCCTCTTTGGGTTGGGGACAGGCTCCTGCCCCAAGTGGAGGAGTTTAAGTATCTTGCAGTCTTATTCACGAGTGAGGGGAAAATGGAGCGAGAGATTGACAGACGGATCAGAGCAGCATCTGCTGTGATGCGGACGTTGTACCGGTCTGTTGCGGTGAAGAGGGAGCTGAGTTCTGAGGCAAAGCTGTCGATTTACCGGTCAATCTACGTTCCTACTCTCACCTATGGTCACGAGCTTTGGGTAATGACCGAAAGAACAAGATCGCAGATACAAGTGGCTGAAATGAACTTTCTCCTTAGGATTGCTGGACTCACCCTCAGAGATAGGGTGAGGAGCTCAGTCAGCCGGGAGAGGCTCAGAGTAGAACCGCTGCTCCTCCACATTGAAAGGAGTCAGTTGAGGTGGCATGGGCATCTGATTAGGATGCCTCCTGGACGCCTCCCACTTGAGGTGTTTTGGGCACGTCCCACTGGGAGGAGACCCCGGGGCAGACCCAGGACTCGGTGGAGAGGCTATGTCTCCCAGCTGGTCTGGGAACGCCTTGGTATCCTCTCTGAAGAGCTGGAGCAGGTGGCTGGGGAGAGGGAAGTGTGGGCTTCTCTGCTTGAACTGCTGCCTCCGCGACCCGGACCTCCGGAAAAGTGGTAGAAGATGGATGGATGGTTGGCATTGTTTTCTTAATTCTCAACTGACATGTTTTAGGAGCCTCCGGTCCTGGGCTCCCTGCCAGTCTACAGCCACGCCTCCTTCTCTTTGGCGGCATCCACCAGCTGACTGCCATTATCATTTGTCCACTCCCCTGTGCACTCTCACTCACTCTCTCACACACACACACACACACACACACACACACACACACACACACACACACACACACACACATTCATTCTTACTCACATTCGCTGACATGCAGTCACGCACTGGCTGCCTCCGCACACCTGCATCCACTTGTCAGTCATTTAGTTCACGGAGTGTTTATGGGTGACAGTGTGAGCACTCAGGGTGGCGGCGTGAGTCAGCACTTGACGCAAGTCTCCACAAGTCCTCATTCAGTGAAGTCAACTTTGATGTCCAGGCTCACTTATTGTTGGTTTCCCTTCCTTTTGGACTGTGATGGTGCTGTTGTTTCCAGAGGGCAGAAGCGCTCCGACCCTTATGGAAGTCTTCCTCTCTTCACTGGCTATGTTTCTAGTTTTCCCCCAGCGGCCAGTTCTACCCTGGGGCGTGGCGTAGCTTCCTCCTCCAGCCAACGGAGTTTGTAGCCGGTCATCTTAATCATTACTCATTTTGGACTGTATTTACAGACACTTTGTATGTTGATTTTCTGTTTAATAAACACGTTCACTTCACCTGCACTTTGGGCTTGTATCAATTCATTTGTTCACTGCTGTGCACAAACATGACAGGTTTAAGGTTTAGATCAGTTTCATGATTTATTTTAATTTGGCGCGGGTATATTTAGGTAAAACTGAGACCCAGTTCTTGTACCGATTTGATGAAATACTCATTAAAATTGGTGGCTATATCTGAGTGAAGTTTTACATTCAAATTGAGTTGTATGACTTCACTTTTTTGCATTTTTTTTCCTGTGAGTTTATCAATACATTTCCAGAGTTTTTGTTGTTCCCTTTTGCATTTTTGATAATGTCTAAAAAGAAATTTGCTTTTGCTTTACGGAGCTGCGTGGTTACTTCATTTCTGATGCTTTTAAAAATCAGTCTATCTGTACTTAAATCAGTTTTTAGCCATTTTTTAAGAGCTAAATCCCTTTTTTCATGAGATTCCATAATTTTCTTTTAGCCAAGGTAGATCTTGTTTTCTCTTGTGCTTAATGTTATTTTATATTTTGAGATAATATCTTTGATTACTGATATATTTTCGCACGTCTGTTCACAGTTTGTATCACAATTTATTTAATTCCACTTCACGTGCTGTAACTCATTTTCTGTTTTTCTTTGGTATGTATGAGATATATTTGCCACCATCAGTAGGCTTTTTCTATCGTGATTTTGACAATTTGCATACTACTAAAGTGAGATTATGGTCAGACATGCTAGTAATTAGATTGTATTTTTTTGTTATGTTGTCAGGTTTGTTGGTAAAAATCAAATCAAGGAGTTTGAGATGTACAGGTTATTCTAGTTGGGTTACTGATCATCTGATCCATATGAAACTTTTTGGTGATGTCCTTGAATATCTTTCTCCGTGTTTTACAAAGCCAATTTAAGTTGAAATCACCCATGAGGATTAACTGCTCCCACACTGTTTCAGTACATTTGATAAACAATTAAAGAATGTGTCGTTAGAGGATGGAGGTCGATAGATCACAATCAGAGCAAAACACATTTCTGGTGATGGTACAACTTTAACTCCAACACATTCCAGCGTATTTTCAGCAATGTCAAGTTGTACACACTGATAACCACCCTTTACATAAATCATGACCCCTCTTCCCTTACCATCTTTTCTGTCTTGTCTATAGGTATTGTACCCTGGTACAATGAAAACAGCTGGAGGTGTTGTTGGGGTTAACCAGGTTTCTGAGGGGCATAGGTAGTCAAGATTTGAATTTGTCAACAGTTGTTGTATTTGTTCTGTTTTAGAGACAATGCTCCTAATATTGAGATGACTTCCAAAAAAGCCTTTAGGTTTCATAGTCAGACCACAATACCTTGGCATGATTTACAGTTTGAAACATTTTAGTTGTTTGTTGTTTTTCAGCCACAGTTTTTATCCCATACCCATCCCATTTTGTAACAGTCTTACCAGGCTTATGCAGTTTGAGTCTTGTTGCAATAATTTTTCATGCGTCGATGTTACTGGCATACTGGGCAACTCTACTGAAGCTATTCCCCTTCAGATAGGCTTTTGCCACACTGGCATCTGGGGAGACCTTTCCTGCTTTGATAACAATGGTGTGTTTGCAGAACTGACTGACGTCAGCCTCCTCTGGATGGGCCGCTGCTGCATCGGTGTCCAGTGAGGCTGGGATGATGTCAACAGCCAGCCGCTGGGCCAAAAATCGTCGACACGGCTCGACCCAGCAAACATCCCTCGCTGAAAGAGCCGCTGCCGCATGGGCATCCAGGGAAAAAGGACCATCCAGCCGTTGGGCTCGAGGCCATCAAAGCGGCTCCATTTGATGGATATCCCCCACTGGAAAAGCCACCGCTGTGCCGGCACCCAGGGGAACTGGGCCGGCACTGTCACCTCACTGTTGGACCATGAGTCGTCGTCCCGACTACGGCTGGCAGGCCTACCCCGCCAGGTAAGCTGCTGGAGCACCAACATCCCGGGTGTCCAGGTTGGGTGCCGACTGTTACATCTGTAAATCAGCAGTAATATAGCGACCTGGGATTTGCTGGGGATTAGAGGGGGCTGGCGAACCACACTTCTGGTGGCGACGCTGGCCGGGGTATAAAAGGCCAAGGGCAGAAGAGGTAGATCCTTTTCGTCATAGACGCCTGGACCTAGAGCGCTGTAGCCCACTGCTGTTTAACTGGTGTGTTATTTATAAGTTATTAATAAAGATATAAATTCCTTCCGCCCTGCTCTTCATTCTACTAATTATGGACACAACATTTGGTGACGAGGAGAATATGGTTATGGAGCTTGCTGCAACGAGTTTTCGGCCATTTCTGGAGGCCCCTGGCAAGCCTCCCATGTCGTGGCTTAGGTGGTTTGTGGCATTTAGCAACTACCTGGTGGCGCTCAATCTCGGTGAGTTGAAGAAATTGCGAGCAAGGGCAATTTTAGTCCATAATCTGGGCATGGAAGGGCAGAGTTTCCTCGAGACACTGGGTGGAGCAGAGACTTTTGAGGAGGTTGTAGAGCTAATGGCGCGATATTTTCGCTTGACGTACAACATCATCGTCCGGTGTATTCAGTTTTGACAGCACCACCAGCAGCCAGGAGAGCCGGTGAAGAGATTTGTGGCAGACCAGCGTCAGCTGGTGGCGGAGTGAAACTTCGGAACTCTGCAGGATGAGATGATTCAGGACCAACTGTCAGAGCATGTCCGGTGTTTGGCTGCCCGGTCGTGCCTCCTGACCCATTTGGGTGAATTAACACTGACCACTGCCATAGATATTGTCCAGCAGTTCGCGGCGGCTGAGAACATAGCAAGGGACCTCTGCGGACAGTCATCCTCACCTTTAAATGAGCCTCGGCTAAAGGCGGTGATAGTGGACCCGGCAGGTGAAGACGACATTGAGGAGGAAGGGGAATACATCTCCATCGTTAGAATAAGGTCTACCCCGAGAATGCCAAGATGTTACAGCTGTGGATCCGCTAGACACAGATATAAGTCCAGAGAGTGTCCGGAGAAAGGAATGTGCTGTGGGAAATGTGGCCTGCTGCACCATTTCGCGCGAGCCTGTAAGAACTTTGAGCGTGAGGAATGTGGAAATGGAGGTGGCTCCTCCACGATGACTCCCACTGTTGTGCATACGGTTGTGCCTGAGTCCGGCGGCCGTATCTATTGCACGGTATCTCTGGACGGAGTCGAGGTATTGATGCTGGTGGACACGGGTGCAGTGGCTTCAATTTTGAATCTGCAGACGGTGAAGAGCCTGTTCCCTCGGTACCGCATTCAGAAGATGGCGGCCCCATTCTACAGCTATGGCAGGAATAGGATTGCCGTATTGGGGTAAGTCAAGGTGATGGCATGTTACAAGTTTTCAATTCAGTTCAATTCAGCTTTATTTATACTGTGCCACATCTACAGCAGGATACGATAACATCTTCCCAGAATTCATGAAAAATCTTGGCCCCCGAGCCCTAACCTGGTTGACACAATTCTACACAAGGATCACACAAACAAACTCGATCCCAAAGAAATGGCGGACAGCAAAGGTCATTGCCATCCCAAAACCTGGCAAAGACCACAAATTACCAGCAAGCTACCGCCCAATCTCCCTACTCAGCGTTCCTTATAAAATCATGGAGCGCCTAATTCTGCAACGCATTTCCCCAGAGGTAGAGGATATTCTAAGTGTGGATCAAGCAGGTTTCCGCAAGGACCGCAGTACAGGAGAACAAGTACTGGCCCTAACCACCTTCATCGAAAATGGCTTCGAGAGCAGACTGAAGACAGGGGCTGTGTTTCTCGACCTTACAGCCGCCTATGATACGGTCTGGCACAAAGGCCTCCTCCTGAAACTTATAAAGGCAATCCCTGCTTGGGCAACAGCAATTATAAAAACCCTGCTGACCAACCGAAGGTTCAGAGTCCACCTCAGTCAGAAGACAAGTGCATGGAGAATGCAGAAAAACGGACTCCCACAAGGCTCAGTTCTAGCTCCAACTCTGTTCAACCTCTACATAAACGACCTGCCTACTACAAAATCCCGCAAATTCACCTATGCAGACGACATCTGTTTGGCATTCCAAGCACCAGACTTTGAACCACTGGAACGGGTGCTCACGGAAGATCTTGCCAAACTGGACCAGTTCTGCAAAATCTGGCGCCTAAAACCAAGCCCAGCAAAAACCGTCTCCAGTGTATTCCATCTCCACAATGCAAAAGCTGCCAGAGAACTAAACATCCACCTGAGCGGACTCAAGCTTAAGCATGCCCCAAATCCAACTTATCTTGGAGTGACCCTTGATAGGACCTTATCCTTCAAGGAACATCTAAAGGGGACGGCTGCTAAGGTGAAGGTACGAAACAACCTGCTCTGCAAGCTCGCTGGTGCAAAATGGGGGGCGGCAGTCTCCACCCTGCGCACCTCAGCACTGGCCCTTTCATACTCTGTAGCAGAATATTGTGCCCCTGTCTGGTCCAGGTCATCTTACACACACCATGTAGACACCCAGCTCAACACAACCATGAGAACTATAACTGGAACAATCCGCTCAACACCACTCCCCTGGCTCTCTGTACTGTCAAACATAGCCCCTCCACACATCCGGCGAGCAGCATTAACTCAAAGGATGCTCCAAAAAGTTAAAGATTCTCCTCACTTACCAATCCATGCAGATATCTACACTCCACCCACTGCCCGACTTTCATCCAGACGGCCGATTTGGAAAAACCCTCCCCCAGCTGACTTTACCATCCAGACAGCTTGGCAAGAGGAATGGGAGACCAAGGAGGTCCCAAACAAACAGCTGGTGATAAACCCCAACCAACAGGTCCCGGGCACCAACCTCCCAAGGAGACAGTGGTCTACACTCAATCGCTTCAGGACTGGACATGGCCCCTGCTTGGCCAGCCTTTACAGATGGGGCAGTAGCCCTAGCCCACTGTGCGCATGTGGAGAGGAGCAAACAATGGAACACATCATAGAGGCTTGCCCGCTCCAAAGACTGGAAGGAGGATTACACACCCTCCATACAGCAAACCAGGAGGCAACTGCTTGGCTTAAGGACTTTGCATTCGCTAAATAAACATCACAACAGAGGCCGTCTCATGGCGCCAGAGTGCAGAGAAAAACCCCACAGTCTCAGAAAAAACCAGCAATCAGACAGGCGTGAATCAGTTTCTCAGCATCATTTAGAGACAAGATGCTCCTGATCTTGGCAATATTGCGCAGATGATAGAAGGCAGCCTTAGAAACAATTTTAATATGTGAATTAAAGGACAAATCTTGATCAAAAATAACTCCAAGGTTCCTCACAGAACTATTCAAAGTGAGAGTGGCAGCATCTAAATTAAAGGCATAATTTGAGAAGGAATTTCTAAGATGTTTTGGGCGAACAACAATGACTTCAGTCTTATCAGAGTTCAATAGTAAAAAATTACAAGTCATCCAAGCTTTGATGTCCTTAAGACAGGCATCTAACTAGGCTAATTGATTACAATCATCAGGCTTCATTGACAGGTATAGTTGTGTCATCTGCGTAACAGTGAAAATGTACACAGTGCTTTCTGATGATATTGCCTAATGGGAGCATATATAAAAAGAGTAGGGACCAACACAGATCCCTGTGGAACTCCGTGACTGAGCCTAGAGTTGGAAGAAACTTCATTGTTAATGTGAACAAACTGAAATCTATCGGACAAATAAGCTCTAAACCACTGCAACGGAGCTCCATTTAGTCCAGCAAAGTGTCCTAATCTATCAAGTAGAATGGCATGATCGATAGTGTCAAAGGCTGCACTGAGATCTAAAAGAACAAGAACAGAGACAAATCCATTATCAGATGTGATCAGGAGGTCATTAGTGACCTTCACTAAAGCAGCTTCAGTGTTGTGATTAGCTCCGAACCCAGATTGAAACACCTCAAACAAACCAACTCCCTGCAAATGGTCAGTTAGTTGCACAGCAACAGCTCTTTCCAAGCTTTTTGAAATGAAAGGCAAATTAGAGATTGATCGATAATTGGCCAAAAGTCATGGATCGAGAGACGATTTTTTGAATAAGGGTTTAATTACAGCAGTTTTAAAAGCCAGTGGTACATAACCCAGAGTTAAAGAAGAATTAATTATAAGAAGAATACGGCTACCAATAATTGGGAAGATGATTTTAAATAACCTAGAAGGAATAGAGTCTAAAATGCAAGATGAAGACTTAGATGAGGAAATTATTTTATCCAACTTCAAGAGGTCGATTGGAGTAAACTTATCTAAGCAGATATCAATTGAGGGAGCTGTAGAAGTTAATGTACTTGAGTTTACGGTAGGAAGAATCTGACTGATTTAATCTCTAATAGATAAAATTTTAAGATTGAAAAAGTTCAGAAAGTCCTGACTAGAAAACTCAGGGGGGATGCGAGGATTGATCGAGTCCTGGCTCTTTGTAAGCCTGGCTATAGTGTTGAAGAGAAACCTGGGGTTATTCATGTTTGCTTCTATTAATGCAGAATAATAGCTTGATCTAGCTTTTCTAAGAGATTTTTTATAGATTAGGAAATGATTTCTCCACGCTAAGTAGAATTCATCTGAATTAGGTGAACACCATTTCCTTTCCAATTGATGAGTTTTCTGTTTTAAGTCACGAGTTTCTGAGTTAAACTAAGGGGTTAGAAATCTCTGGTTAGACTTTTTCTTTTTTAAAGGGGCTGCCAAATCCAGAGTCCCACGCAGAGAGGCTGTAACACTATCAACTATGCCATCAATCACGAATGGAGCAGACTCTCCATTTATTATTTCTGTTGTTTCTGTTGTGTTGACCCATGGCATAGAGGAGACAATCTGCAGAAACTTGGCAACAACATCATCAGAAAGACATCTGCTGTGGTAGTATTTTTCTTTAGGAAACAAGTGATCAGAGATAATGAAGTCAAAAATTAACAGACAATGGTCAGACAGTACAGGATTATGAGGGGACACTACCAGATTTTCGATATCTATACCATAAGTCAGAACAAGGTCCAATGTATAGTGGAAATGATGGGTAGAATTTTTTACTTTCTGAGAAAACCCCATTGAGTCTAAAATTGAATTGAATGCCTTATTAAGACAATCACTCTCTACATCAGTGTTTCTCAAAGTGCGGCCCCCGTGCCAATGGCGGCCCGCGAAAACATTTCTGGCGGCCCGCGGCCAATCTGTTAACGTCTTAACCAATATATGATCTGAACTAATTGCTTTGGAAAAATTCCGATACACATCTACGTTTAGTGGTCTTTGGCACCATCTGTAGGCACAAGCCGTAATTACATGTGTTGTCGACCTTGCGATCACTTCATTGCAGCAGCTAGTCCAATTGTATTATGGGAGATGGAACGTTCAGCGCACAGTGCAGAAGTGTTGGTTGGCAACGGTTTCGGAGCACCATTTTGAGTCAGAAGAAGAATAAGAAATAAATATTAGTGCTTGTGGAAGTCGAAGTGTGGAAATAAAGATGGATCAGCGAGAGAAAGAGGCAGAGATGGAGACCGCTCACTCGAGGAAACCGAGAACTGTCAGCGAGGAAAAAAGGCAGTTTCAGGGAAAATGGACTTTGGACTACTTTGTTGAACCTCACGGGTCAGATAAAGTTGTATGCCTCATCTGCAGACAGGTAATCGCAGTGCGAAAAGACTTTAACATCAGGCGCCATTACGAAACAAAACACAAAAATTATGAAAAATTCAGTGGCAAGGATCGCACCACAAAGATGGAACAACTTAAAAGGGGCTACACAGCACAACAGTCAGTCTTCACGCAATTTTCAAAAACCAGCGAAGCAGTAACAGAGGCTAGCTATGTGGTAGCTCATGAAATAGCTAAACGGGGCAAGCCGTTTAGTGACGGAGAATTTGTTCGAGACTGTATGCTAAAAGTGGCAGAGCGTGTATGCCCAGACCAAAAAACAAAGTTCCGTGACGTAAGTTTGTCGAATGACACAGTCACAAGACGAATCGAAGATCTGGCAAATGATTTGAAGGACCAACTGGCGATACGTGTGGAGGGGCTAGAAAAGGGAGCGTTTTCCATCGCACTGGATGAAAGCACGGATATTAAAAAAAAGCACGGACGGATGAAAGCACAGACAAACTAAAATTGTATTTTCATCAGTCCCAATTTCTTACTGTTAATATGACTTTACCCAAACTAATTAAATCTGATAATTAAAAGGATTACAAATGGAATTGAATTTTCAGTCTTTTTTTTTTTTTGCCTCCGTCCCTTTGGTGGCCCTCGGTTCAATTTTGGATTCCCAAATTGGCCCTCACCCATCAAAACTTTGAGAACCCCTGCTCTACATCAATATGTATATTAAAGTCCCCTACAATAATTATTCTATCGGATTTTAGCACTAAATCAGCAAAAAATTTGGCAAATTCCGATAGAAACTCTGAATAGGCCTAGGGAGGACAATAAACTATGGCAAAAAAAACTGGGTTCAAGCCAAGATTGCCAACAAACCCCACTCTAAGGACCAAACCTTCAAAGGAATTAAAACATAATTTTTGCTTTACATTAACTAGTAATTTAGAATGGAAAATTGCCGCCACTCCACCACCACGACCAGAAACCTCTGGGGTTATGACAGTTTAAATACCCAGAGGGGAACTGATTCATTCAAACCAACATAATCATCTTGCCCAAGCCAGGTATCTGTTAGGGATAATAGATCGATCTGGTGATCAATTAATAGATCATGAACCAGAAGAGACTTAGAAGTTAGAGACCTAATATTTAATAGACCACATTTAATATTTAAGTTTTGGGGAGGAACAGAGGCTGATTTATTAATTTTAGGGACTTGAGGTTGGATTTGAATTTTACCAACATTTTGTTTAATCAATTTGGGATGTTTATGAATTCTATTTTTATTAACTTTTTTATTAACTTTGGAGGAAGCAGAAAAAGGTTCTCTAAGGGAGGAGACAGGGGCAAAGTTGAAGGGTGGTGGATGAGGAGGAGCTGCAGAAGTGCATGTGTCTTTCAAGTTATGTTGTATTTGTCCTGGGTTACAATATTTAGGGCAACAGGAGACAGACACAATCTCTGTAGGATTATAAATCAAAGGCTGATCCAAACGATAAAGACCACCTGAATTAATGGGATCGATACAAGAAGTGGGAACAGAACCAGAAAAGGGCAGTTTGGCAAACCCAGAAGCTTCAGAGCGAGTAAACACGCCAAGTCCCAGTCACTGTACTAAAAAACACCGAATAGATTGTCTCTTAAAACACGTGCACCAAGTCTATTTGAGTGGATGCCATCAGGCCTCATAAGTGAAGGGTGGTTCCAGAATAAGTTAAAATTGTCAACAAAACCAATGTTAAAAATAGGACAAGTAAAACACAGCCACGTATTAAGACTGAGAGTTGTGCTAAAATGATTGCAGCCTCCTCTGAAAGATGCCAAAGGCCCAGAGATGAGCGCACGTCTGCCACAGTTCATAAGAGTGGACAGAAGGCTCCTGAAGTCACTTTTTAAAATCTCCGACACTTCATCTGGGATGTTATTGCATCCCACATCCACAACAACAGTTTGTACGTGAGAGAATTCATTCAGCAGGTCAGGGATAAGAGCCTCAATGTCAGAGACTCTAGCCCAGGGAAAAAATCGAGTAACACAGTACCTGCTTCTGACGTTCCTCACGATTGAGTCACCAATTACCAGCGTCATCTGGTGGGTTTTTGTCGGTGGATTCTGATGAGGAGAGTAATTTTGTAGAGGGTGATATTGTTGTTGCGAAGGTGGGGAGAAGCGCTGTCTTCTATCTGGAGCTGGTGTGTGATTTAACACACCCAGGGAGGTCTTTATCCGGGGTTTGCGGACATGAGCCGCCGCTGAAGAAGAGGAGGGGGGACAAGGGGTGTCCAGGGGCAGACAGCCAGCGTCCAGGTGGGGAAAATCCTCCATAGAAAGAATATCAAATCTGTTATCCAGGGACACAGGAAGAGAAGCGACGCGGCCCTTTCTGGTCGATCGACGATAATTGTTAGCTGGTCAAACCAAGGTCCAGGGTGCACATGGAGGATGAGAGGGACCAACCGAAGCTTTGGGTTTAGCCCCAAGACGAAGCCAGTGTTTATTGCTTTGGTCACGGGCGTCTGCAGAGGCTGGAGCTGGTGTGGTGGTGGATGGAGAAGCGCTGAGCTCACCCAAGTAAGTAGCTGTCTCTGCCAACTGTGAGTCGGTAGGCGGAGCTAATGTACGCCCGAGAATGATGGTATCGAGGTGATCTTTGGCATCCCGAATCTTATAAAGGTTGGAGAGCCTCGTTTCCAACTTAGAGACCTTACCAAGGAGAGATAAACAGCTAGTACAAGTCGGAGACGGAGCCATGGTGTTCCAGGGGCTGAGATGGATAGTCCGCTAATTAGCCAAAAACAGCTAAAATAGCTAAAAACAAGTTAGCTGAAAGTTAGCTAAAAACAGCTAAAAGGCTAAAAACAGGCTAGCAAGTAGGCTAGCCCGGTAAAAAGCAGCCCAGCCAGGGATCGGAACTACTCGTGCGTCCGAATGGGCTTTTAGGCGAGGCCAATACCGAGCTAACAGCAAACACAGACTGGTATCATAAACGGAGGTAAAAAATTAAAAATGAAATAGATAAAAACAAACAAAAGGGGAGAAAATAATACTCTGACGTGACCGAAGGCTGCACAGTTGCAGTTGTGGAGCATGGCGGATGTCCAGGTGGTGGTGACTGCCACGGGATCCAACATTATGAGATGCAACATGTTCTATGGCTTGGGCTTCTCCGTCACCAGTGACACCGGAGAGGAGTGGTCAGGTGGAGGTTTGTGGAACTGACCCCTGCCGGATGTGGACGATGATGTGGTCTGGGACTGGTCTGAAATGGAAGAAGACAATGAGGAGAACCGCCACAGGGCGCTTTCCCCGGATGGACCCGATGCCAGAGCCCAAGTTACCCTGGGTGTGGGAGCTGGGCGGCACGGCAGGGCCCCCGGGTTGGTAGGCTGGACAGAGCACTGAACAGCACCGGGGCTAGACCAACAGGTGCGCGTTTGAAATGCACCAGAAGACGGCCCTAGAAAAGGGCCTCGGGCTGGACCGGGAAGAATACCGTGTCTGAATGGGAACCCACCTCCACGGCGGAGGGATCCGGATAGACTTGTTAGAGCTCCCCTGGTGGTTGGTGATATGGTTCACCCTAGGGTAGAAACTCGGTCGAGGGGGTTCCATAGACGTCGTGGGCTGTATGATGACCAGGGACGGCTGCAAGTGGAGGCCACCAGGAGTGACGGCTACTTGGGCCTGTCGGACAGAACGTGGAGGCACCCCAGCAAGCTGCGTTGGGTGATGGTGGAGAAGAGACGACGTAGCCCGTCCCCAGAGACTAAAAGGTGGCGACGCTCTGGCTGGGAACCTCAGCATGGCTGTGAGCTGTTTGTTTGAAAGAGATTTTTCGGTGTTTGCTTCACAAGTCAGGCTGTATATAAGTTAACTCTGCTGGGTTGTGCTCCGTTTGCATTTGATGGACCAGTTTTAGTGTTTAATTGACTGTATTTGGAGATTCTCTCTCTCTCTCTCTCTCTCTCGCTCTCTCTCTCTCTCTCTATCTCTCTCTCTCTATATATATATATATATATATATATATATACGAACACGAAACACGAACACGAAAAACGAACACAAAAGAGATGAAATTACTGGATTTGGCTTGAGTGCTAGTTTATGATAGTTAACATGCACTGAGATAAAACCTGTTTAATACCTGGAACAAGGTTGATAGGTGTCATAAACCTCCTTGTGCACTTTTATGTAGCGCACGGAGGAGAAGGAAGAATGAACTTATGTGCAGGTCACACCAAACACACATTTATTGACACAAAATAGACAGACCCAAAATAATATAGACAGCTCGGGTAAAACTTAGGGTCCTCCAGGATACTCAGCTGGCATGGGAGAAGAAGCTGGACAACGGGGCCTAAGCGTAGCAGTTGTGCCACAAGGAGAAATGCTACAGACAAGCATAGCAGCACAACTGCAAACAGTTGCCAATGCCAATGCCTGAGCCACCAAGAACGGTTGGAACCAAGCCGACAGGAAACACGGGCTCGGTTCGTGACAAAGCCCCTCCTTCTAGGGGTGGATACCAGACACCCACGGTAACATCATAAGGAAAGAAAAACCCCTGCACCCCCCCCCCCCCACCAACCCCAACAGGAACAACAACATGAACCCAGGAGGGAGGTAGGGGGAACAGGAAAGGAGGGAACACAATACCCCACCCAGGGTCCACAATTAACCCCCCCAAGTCCAAAGACGGCTCGGGAGGCCGCCCAGAGTCCTGGGCCCAGCAGGCAGTTCGGCAAACAGAGTCTGGTGGCCTGCAAGAAAACATGGGCCATTTGGCCCAGAGACTCAGTTCCTCAGGCGGTCGGCCAGTGCTGTAAAGCCACCAGGGCCGGCGGAATGAAGCAGGAGGTGGCCTGCCCATCGGAAGGCTCACTGGTGGGTGACCGGTCCGTATGGAGGGAACCCCCACGGCGTAGGACAGGGAGGAGAAGGGGGCCATGGCGTCCTCAGGCTGATCCGCAACACCCTTGGTGGTCCTGGCTTGGGACACAGCTGCACCCACGGTTGACCCCGACTGGGCCGATGCTGCACCCGCAGTGGACCCCAACCGGGCCGATGCTGCACCCGCGGTGGACCTTGACCGGGCTGACGCTGCACCCACGGTGGACCCTGACCGGGCCAATGCTACCTCTGCGGTGACCTCTGGCTGAGGCTCAGCAGCACCTGCGGTGACCTCCGGCTGAGGCTCTGCAATACCTGCAGTGACCTCTGGCTGAGGTTCTGCAGCACCCGCAGTGGACCCCAATTGGGCCAAGACTGCACCCACAGTCAGTGGGCCAACCCGCAGGAGCATCAAGCTGAAGACGCGGTCAATAGGGGGAGGCCTGATGACCCTGGCAGGAGGAGCAGGAACCACAGCATCCTCCGCTGGACAGACCGGACCCACGATGACCTCCGGTGATGGCTCACTCTCTCCGGTGACACTAGATGAAGGCTCAGAGACAGCAGGGGAAAAAGGGTGGTTAGGGTCACTGGCAGCGGCGGAGCCCGGCGAAGGGAGCTCAGATGCAGCTGCGCACTGCACCCGACTCTCCTCACCAAGAGCCTGGCAAGATCTCTGCAACACTTACATGAGAAACACAAGAGAGAAAACTTGCCTGAGCTGGAGCTCCACTGCCGTCCAGGACTCCGTCGAACTTGATGGTGACAGGCTGGGTCCAGCCTCGAGGAGGTCCATCTCTGGCTCCCACTCCGCTGCAGCAGCCTCCACAGCAGTTGAGATGGTCATAGCAGTCCTATTGTCCACCTGCAGTGGCTCCAACGCTGGGAATTCCTCCGAAGTGGCTGCAGGGGAACCTCTCCACGTTGGCTCCGGGGCAGAGTCCTCCGAAATGATTGGCTCCTCCACCATCTGGCGGCCCTGACCTTGAGCCAACAGGCCCTCAGGGAGAATTGGAGGAGACACGGAGAGGGGAAAAAATGAATTAATATTTGAAGCTGGAGGAGAGGACCCAGCGGACTGCTGAAACTTGGCTTCTCCCTTGGGAGACAGGCAAGATTCAATACTATTAGATGGAATAGAAAGAAAAAATTCTTGCCTGTCATCCCGGTCATTGATGTTGGCAGCTGCAGGCAGCAGACAGTCATCCCTCTTCGTGTCAGTGGTGACGTGGGCCCCTCTGAAGACGTGGAGGAGCCGTCTCCATGACGACGGAGGTGGGCGTAACCGGGGTGAGCTCAGCGGACCTCACTGCAGCTGGGGCGAAGAGGACTGCCGGAGGCGATGAGGGACTCTCCCGCTGATTCCTAGCTGGATGACGCTGCTGTGGTGGAGCTGAGGTAACTTGAGCAGGAGCGTAGGGAATGGAGCCATTTCTCCGTGGAGCACGCCTCCGTGCGTGCTGCGGTCCTGCGGGAGATGACTCCATCTTCAACCCGTGGGACGAGCAGTGGAGCGCGGTGACTGTAGCCAACAGTTCCGCGTGCTGAGGGTACCTCCAGAGGCCAGGATGCGCCTCCAGAATCCCCACTGCTCCATAAACACTCCACCAATCCCTCTCGGGTCCACGGGTGTTGAGAAACTCATCCACATAACTCCGGATGAAATCTGCTGCCCACTCCTCCTCCAGGCTTGGAGACCCCGCTGCCAATCCTCCTCTCCTTGGATGAGGTCGACGAGCCGGGGACATAATGTGCTCCAAACACAGATGGATAGAAAAAAAGAAACAGTTCAAAGAGGAAAAAAAGGCAAATGTGTGGGTGACTCTGCTAAATCTGGGCTAGCTGGACCATTCTGTCATAAACCTCCTCATGCGTTTTTACGTAGCACATGGAGGAGGAGAAGGAAGAATGGACTTACATGCAGGTCACACCAAACACACATTAGGTGCTTTTCCACTAGCCCCGCTCAGCCCCGATTGAAAACCCGGCTCTACTCACTTCGGTTCGGTTCAGCCTCAGTTGCTTTTCAACTACTGCTGGCACACCTGCTGGCACACCTGCTGTGGGTGGGATTTGTTGAACAGCAGGCGGCGCCACACCCTCGTGACGTGAAACACGCGACTGAATCCTCCACAACAAACAAAATGGCTGATGACGAGGAGAGAAGGAGAGAGGAATGACTGTGACATGAAACTGGTTAAATCTATGATGCTGACTTGTTGTGCTCTGCACAATCTGTGTGAGAGTCATGGAGAGACGTTTGACACTACATTGAATGATGCAGTAGATGAACCAGTGGTGGCAGCGGCACAGAGAGCAGAGGAGCAGGGTGGTGATATTGTAGCGAACTCAATATAAGCACCCTACTTGGCTTGCCAAGTGGGTTGACCCTATTGGTGACACAGGTAGAGTGCGGGACTCCGGAGCGGCAGGCATGAATTCAAACCTGCCGGTGGGACGTCGCCATGTCGAACTGCATGTTACAATATAATGTGTGATGCAATACTTGCCTATTTCATCCACATTTATGTGCATACATATTTCAAAAATGTTTTTTGTAAATAAAATGTTGTGCATGGTCCATCTACCTGTCCTCTTGTTCATAACGCTTATCTGTTAAGAAGGTGCGAAGCCATCAGCCTAATGATGAGTCCACACTTCTGTTGTGATAATTGCTCACGCTGAGCGCTCTGACAGCCCCGTACGCTGTGGGGGTCACACACGACGTGTTCCTCCCTACACTCTCAATTTTTTTTCCCGTATATTTTTCTCTTTGGCGTACAGAAATGGCAATACGCCTGTATTTGCTAAAATTGCATTTTCCCCATATTAAAATACGGCGAAACCATATCACTTGACAGGTATGTAATTACATGCAGAAACACCGCACAGGCCATCTTCACAAAAATCCAGCTCGACAAGCCATTTTTGCTTAGGTGGAAATGCAAATTGAACTATAAATCATGTGCTGATACATGTCATATTTTCCCATGTAAAGGTCTCCCACTTTTACTTACAAATTGATTTTTAATTTTTGGGAAAAGGGAATATAAATTTTGCACTTGTTGGTAACAACAGTTGTGTGCAACAAAAACACAGTTGTGTATCCTTGTCCGATTTGTCTACTGTTATTAGTGCCAAATTTTTGCTAGATTCCTTCTTAATTTATTAAATTTTGACTGGTGATGCAACATTCAACTTACACGTACTTACCTTTATCAGTGTCTACAAGTTCAAGCACACCTGTACAACTGCTTATAACCTAAAAAATGTACCCGTTCAAGAGAAATGGATTCAGCATTGCAAATTTGTTTAAAATTTTAAAAAAAACTACCAAGACATTACGTTTCGTTGTGTTGTTAAAAATTAAATTACCATTAGAAGGCTATACACCTGACCTGATGAACAGCAGCATGTGGAGTGAACAGAGAATGGAATGTGTATGTAATTATTGGCTTTTCTCATATGGTGTCATAACAGATAAACCAGACTTTTGATGCAAACAATACAATTTTATTCCAGAAGCAAAATTTACAAACAAAAAAACAGACTGGGCGATGACATCTCTGCGAGCTCTTCCCTTCGTAACGCAGCGTCCTGCTCCAGGGCTTCACGCGCATCTGCCCGCACATCTGCGGCCACCTGTCGCAAATGCTGCATGTACTCCTGATTCATGCCGCTGGTCATGTTGCCGTTCCAAGAGCCGCATCTCTTCGTCATGCATGTTGACCATCGCTAATGTAAGGTCAGCGATGGGAGTTGTCTGTTTTCGTCTTGCCTAGATGGAAAGACAGAAAGGCATGGTCGTTAAAGCTGGATCACTACATATATTATGGAATTACACAGGTGAAAGTCTGTGGTGGAATGTCACTATTATATTATGCTTCATTGCTGTATATAAGCTGAACTGTCATGTTGCTGCCCCTCAGTAGAGCAGATTTTGCAACACGCAGGGTGCTGTCTTCGGCTGCAGCCCCCCTACAAAACTAAAAAGGATTAAGATTAAGAATATGGATGGATGGATGGGTAATGTTTAAACTAGTTGCTTGTAGTGTGGCGGCAGAAATCTGAATGGGTTAATACAGTCAGCTGACGTGAAGCATTTCAATGAAGCATGTTGATTTCAACGGCAGTTCATCAGCTTTATTTGTTTTTATAAAACAGGAGTTACAACAGCACCAATCACCACACCTAAAAATGGTTGTGGAACACCGGTAAGTGAAGACCAAAGAATAACCTTTTTGCACATGTAAAAAGACATTTTCAATTAATTAATATGCAGCTACAGGAAATTGCATTAATCAATATGGTACATAACTTGTTAGGCTCCAGCCCCCCCGCGACCTGTAAAGGATTAAGCGGTAGAAGATGGATGGATGGATGGATGGATGGATTTTCGACCCTGGTTTCCGCTGCTGGACCTGTTTCAACCAAAAAAAAAAAATTGTGGTTATTGTGCCTTACCGGCACTTGAACGTGATCCAGATGGAGCTGGTGATGTGGAGTCGATTCAGCTGGCGCTCCGGCAGATGCATACGCAGAGGCAGCGCCAGGAGAGTCCGCTGTGTCCATCATGTCCACTGAGGTGGACCCCTGTGATATGAAATGCAATTCTAGAAAGAAAATGCACGCAATTTAAAACTTAACACCAAACTGCAACATGTACACAACACTCTCAACCGGAATACAATAAGCGTAATTCAGCGTTTTGTTCGCGCTAATACTTAACACAAAGCAAGCGTGAATCTGCAGTTGGCTGCAAAACAATAGGAAAGCCTCAGTAACAACCATTACCCACAATCTAACAACCTTCCTATTTCTTAAAAACAGTGAGCTTGGCACAGAAAGGATCAAGTGGCGAAAAGATGCGCAATATCAAAACAACACTCACCATCCACGGTTTCCAAGGCCGTGACCGTGACAGTGACCGTGTCGAGCCCAATATCTCTCAGCGAACCACTTCCACTCCTTCCGATCCGCTGAACTTCGAGCAATGTGGTCCTTCACTGCTCGGTAATCGCTTTTCAGCTTTTTCAGCTTCTCCCGACACTGTTTGGCAGTACGGATGTGCCCTTGGGAAGCCATCTGCTCGGACACCTGCATTTCGAGTAGATCCGTCCAACTCACGCTGGATGCGATCGTCGCCTAATATAGAAAGAAAATTGCGCACCTCCTAATATATAATATTAGGAGTATATTATTATATAAGTATATTATACAGTATATTAATATAATATACAGTGGGGCAAAAAAGTATTTAGTCAGCCACCAATTGTGCAAGTTCTCCCACTTAAAAGATGAGAGAGGTCTCCAATTTTCATCATAGGTATACCTCAACTATGAGAGACAAAATAAGAAAAAAAAATCCAGAAAATCACATTGAAGGATTTTTAATGAATTAATTGGTAAATTCCTCAGTAAAATAAGTATTTGGTCACCTACAAACAAGCAAGATTTCTGGCTCTCACAGACCTGTAACTTCTTCTTTAAGAGGCTCCTCTGTCCTCCACTCATTACCTGTATTAATGGCACCTGTTTGAACTCGTTATCAGTATAAAAGACACCTGTCCACAACCTCACAGTCAGACTTCAAACTCCACTATGGCCAAGACCAAAAAGCTGTCAAAGGACACCAGAAACAAAATTGTAGACCTGCACCAGGCTGGGAAGACTGAATCTACAATAGGTAAGCAGCTTGGTGTGAAGAAATCAACTGTGGGAGCAATTATTAGAAAATGGAAGACATACAAGACCACTGATAATCTCCCTCAATCTGGGGCTCCACGCAAGATATCACCCCGTGGGGTCAAAATTATCACGAGAACGGTGAGCAAAAATCCCAGAACCACATGGGGGGACCTAATGAATGACCTGCAGAGAGCTGGGACCAAAGTAACAAAGTCTACATCAGAAACACACTACGCCGCCAGGGACTCAAATCCTGCAGTGCCAGACGTGTTCCCCTGCTTAAGCCAGTACATGTCCAGGCCCGTCTGAAGGTTGCTAGGGAGCATTTGGATGATCTAAAAGAAGATTGAGAGAATGTCATATGGTCAGATGAAACCAAAATAGAACTTTTTGGTAAAAACTCAACTTGTCATGTTTGGAGGAGAAAGAACACCATATCTACTGTGAAGCATAGGGGTAGAAACATCATACTTTGGGGCTGTTTTTCTGCAAAAGGACCAGGACGACTGATCCATGTAAAGGAAAGAATGAATGGGGCCATGTATCGTGAGATTTTGAGTGAAAACCTCCTTCCACCAGCAAGGGCATTGAAGATGAAACGTGGCTGGGTCTTTCAGCATGACAATGATCCCAAACACACCGCCCGGACAACGAAGGAGTGGCTTTGTAAGAAGCATTTCAAGGTCCTGGAGTGGCCTAGCCAGTCTCCAGATCTCAACCCCATAGAAAATCTTTGGAGGGAGTTGAAAGTCTGTGTTGCCCAGCGACAGCCCCAAAACATCACTGCTCTAGAGGAGATTTGCATGGAGGAATGGGCCAAAATACCAGCAACAGTGTGTGAAAACCTTGTGAAAACTTACAGAAAACGTTTGACCTCTGTCATTGCCAACAAAGGGTATATAATATCCAAGCTATATCTATTTAGCTTGGAGAAATCATCTTTTAATTTATAAAAAATCTCTTAGAAAAGCTAGAACGAGTTATTACTCTGCATTAATAGAAGAGAACAAGAATAATCCCAGGTTTCTTTTCAGTACTGTAGCCAGGTTGACAAAGAGTCAGGACTCTGTCAATCCTAGCATCCCCTTAGAGCTTACTAGTCAGGACTTTATGAACTTTTTCAATAATAAAATTTCATCCATCAGAGATAAAATCAATCAGATTCTTCCCACAGTTAACTTAAATACTGTAACTACTACAACTCCTTCTATTGATGTCTGTCTTGATGAGTTTACTCCAATTGACCTTTGTGAGTTAGACAAAATAGTTTCCTCATCCAAACCTTCAACTTGTCTTTTAGACCCTATTCCTACCAGGTTATTTAAAGAAGTCTTCCCACTTATTGGTAGCTTTATTCTTCATATAATCAATTCTTCATTAACTTTAGGCCATGTACCGCAGGCTTTTAAAACGGCTGTAATTAAACCCTTACTCAAAAAGCCAACGCTAGATCCAGGAGCTTTAGCTAACTATAGACCAATCTCTAATCTCCCTTTCATTTCAAAAATCTTAGAAAAAGTTGTTGCTACGCAATTATTTGACCACCTGCAGGGAAATGGTTTACTTGAAGAGTTTCAATCTGGGTTTAGAATCCATCATAGTACTGAAACAGTCTTAGCGAAGGTCACTAACGACCTCCTTATTGCATCTGATAATGGACTAGTTTCTGTACTTGTCCTTTTAGATCTTAGTGCAGCTTTTGATACTATTGATCATAATATTCTACTTGATAGATTAGAACACTATGTTGGACTTAATGGAACTTCGTTGCAGTGGTTTAGATGTTATTTATCTGATAGGTTCCAGTTTGTTCATGTAAATGATGAGTTTTCTTTCAGCTCAAAGCTTAGTCATGGAGTTCCACAGGGATCTGTGCTAGGCCCTACTCTTTTTAGTTTATATATGCTTCCGTTAGGCAACATTATTAGAAAGCACTGTATCAACCCCGCCATTCTCTCCACCATCACCAACTGCCTTACAGACATAAAAACCTGGATGACTAACAACTTTCTCAAGCTAAACAGCAATAAAACAGAAATCATCATTTTTGGACCAAAATCTCTTTTACCCTCTTCCCAGAACTTTTCATTCCAAATCGATGGTCACTCAGTCACCCCCTCCCCCCTGGCCAGAAACCTCGGCATTATCATGGACCCCACCCTCTCCTTCAAATCTCACATCAACCATATCACCAAAACAGCATTTTTTCATCTTCGTAATATTGCACGCCTCCGTCCAACCCTCTCACCCTCTGCTGCTGAAATACTCATCCATGCCTTCATCACCTCCAGACTTGATTACTGTAACAGCATTCTGTATGGACTTCCTTCCACCATCCTCCAAAAACTACAGTATGTCCAAAACTCAGCCGCCCGCCTACTTACTCACTCCCACTCCAGAGACCACATCACTCCTCTCCTCCGTCAGCTCCACTGGCTCCCCATTCAACAGCGCATCAACTTCAAGATCCTCCTCATCACCTATAAAGCTCTTCATAACCTCGCCCCCTCATACCTAACGGACCTTCTGTCTCGTCATTCTCCCACTCATCTCCTCCGCTCTGCTGACGCTCACCTTCTTACCCCCATCACCAAGACAAAATTCCGCACCCTGGGTGATAGATCATTCGCCATTGCCGCACCAACCCTCTGGAATTCCTTGCCCCTTCACATCTGGTCTGCCAACACACTTGCTTCTTTTAAAAGTGAACTCAAAACCCATCTTTTCAAATCTACCTACAAAAACTGACTGCCTCTTCTACCTATGTGTACCTACCTTGTCTGTTTACTCGTCCTCTATATGTTTGTCCCTATGCTGCTTTGTAAAGCGTCTTTGAGTATTTAGAAAAGCGCTATATAAGACTGATGTATTATTATTTTATTTATTATACATTTTCATTGTTATGCAGATGACACACAATTATACCTGTCAATGAAGCCAGATGATACTAATCAATTAGCCAAGTTAGAAGCCTGTCTTAAGGAAATCAAAGCTTCGATGACTTGTAATTTCCTGCTATTAAATTCAGATAAGACTGAAGTCATTCTTGTTGGTCCAAAAAACCTTAGAAATTCCTTTCCAAATCAAACTTTCAGTTTGGATGCAGTTACTCTTTCTCTTAATAGCTCTGTGAGGAACCTTGGAGTTATTTTTGATCAGGATTTGTCCTTCAATTCACATATTAAATTTGTTTCTAAGACCGCCTTCTATCATTTGCGTAATATTGCCAAGATTAGGAGCATCTTGTCTCAGAGTGATGCTGAGAAGCTGATCCACGCTTTTGTTAGCTCGAGATTAGATTATGGTAATTCTTTATTATCAGGCTGTCCTAAAACATCTTTAAAAAGTCTTCAGCTGATCCAAAATGCTGCAGCAAGAGTTTTAACAGGTACTAGAAAGAGAGATCATATCTCTCCGGTTCTGGCCTCCCTTCATTGGCTTCCCATAGAGTTTAGAATTAAGTTTAAAATCCTTCTTCTTACTTACAAAGCTCTAAACAATCAGGCTCCTTTTTATTTAAAAGATCTGATACTACCGTATCATCCTAACAGAGCACTACGCTCTCAAAATGCAGGATTACTTGTAATACCTAGAATCTCCAAAAGTACAATGGGAGGCAGAACCTTCAGTTATCAAGCTCCTCTCCTGTGGAATCAGCTGCCAATCTGGATTCGGGAGTCAGACACGATCTCTGTTTTTAAGAATAGGGCTAAAACCTACCTTTTTGATATAGCCTACAATTAGGGAGGGATCATGTGTTTCTGAACCCTCCCTTAGTTATGCTGCTAATAGGTTTAGTCAGCCGGGGGACCTCCAGTAATGCACTGGGCCTCACTCCTTTCCTCACTCTCTATGAAATATTTTTTTTTGCTGGTCATTAACATTTGTTTGTTCTCTCCCATAGATTGAGTCCCCATCGTGCTGTTTGCTCTCTACATGTCTGTTCTTTTCTTCTTCTCTATCCCCTCACCCCCCAGCCAGTTGCAGCAGATGACTGCCCCTCCCTGAGCCTGGTTCTGCTGGAGGTTTCTTCCTGTTAAAAGGGAGTTTTTCCTCTCCACCGTCACCAAGTGCTTGCTCACAGGGGATCGCCTGATTGCTGGGGTCTTTCTGCAACTGTGGGGGTCCCCCCTACAGTTGATAGTGCTATGAGATGACTGTTGTTGTGAAATGGCGCTATATAAGATAAGATAAGATAAGCCTTTATTAGTCCCACAATGGGGAAATTCCTGGATTGCAACAGCACAGGGATAGCAACACTCAGAGCAATAATCAGAAGGCAAGAAAAAAAAAACAAGAACATCTAGTAAACATATGTACATATTACTACAAATGTATATATATAGACACACAGTGCGGAGCATTATGGTTGGTGAATGTGCAGCAGAAAGTCTAAGTTCTCTCTCCGCGGATGCGGCGGGCCAGCTGGAAGTCTTTGGGCATGATGGTGACCCTCTTGGCGAAGAAGAGACCCACCAGGTGGGCCTCTCTGGTCTCCTGCAGAGCCATGACGGCGAAGCTCAGGAAGCGCAGGTGGGTCTTGAAGTCCTGAGCGATCTCCCTCACCAGGCGCTGGACGGGCAGTTTACGGATGAGCAGCTCCGTGGATTTCTGGTAATGACGGATCTCTCTCAGAGCCACGGGCCTGTAATGGCGAGGCCTCTTCACTCCGCTGGTGGCCGGAGCGCCTCTCCGAGCAGCTCTGGTGGCTAGCTGTCTCCTGGGGGGCTTCTTCCTCCAGTAGATGTTACGGGCGGTCTGCTTGGTTCTTGCTATCGCTCTTTATTATTCTGTCTTATATTAAATAAAGTTGAATTGAATTGAATTGAATTGAATTAACAAAGTATTGAGATGAACTTTTGTTATTGACCAAATACTTATTTTACCAAGGAATTTACCAATTAATTCATTAAAAAATCCTTCAGTGTGATTTTCTGGATTTTTTTTTTCTCATTTTGTCTCTCATAGTTGAGGTATACCTATGATGAAAATTGGAGACCTCTCTCATCTTTTAAGTGGGAGAACTTGCACAATTGGTGGCTGACTAAATACTTTTTTACCCCACTGTACCGTATTAAAGGGGCGCACTGTGTTTACTGGCTGAACAATTACAAATGGCTGTCGTGGAGTAAATTCAGCAGAAAAAGTCGCTTTTGTGACGTTACGACCTGACCAATCAGCGGCGACCAGTCTCTTAAAGTCACATCACAGCCCTACTCAGCCCTACTCAGCTCGGTTAGACCCTGCCCTGGATCAGGTACGAAAAAAGTACCTGCTAACCGGTGCTGGGGCTGATGGAAACGCGCCTGAAGCGGGCTGAGTGGTGCGGTGTAGGGCTAAGTGAGTCTAGTGAAAAAGGGCCTTTAGTGACACAAAATAGACAGACCCGAAATAATATAGACAGCTTGGGTAAAACATATCCTCCAGGACGCTCAGCTGGCACGGGAAAAGAAGTTGGGCAACAGGGCCTAAGTGTAGCAGTTGTGCCGCAAGGGGAAATGGTACAGACAAGCGTAGCAGCACAACTGCAAACAGAAACGCTAACAGCTCTTACTCACCGTGCAGGAACAGTCCGAGTCATCCAAGTCTGCCAGCGAGCACACACACAAACAATCTTTCCCCGACGTGACTGTCACACGGCAAATTACAACCATGTGATCGAGTACAATGGTCCAGTGGTGTTTGACTGGCAAAGAGCTGCCTAAGTACAAACACCGCTGGCGTGACAAATTGGAAACACCTGGGCAAGGTGCTGGACAGATAATTACCGGGGCGAACAGCTGACTGTCAGAGAGAGAGGGGGCGTGGTCGGACCGGTAAATGTTAGACAGTAACCACCAGGAAGTGGGTCAAACGGCTGCCCAACAACCACCGGCCAGAGCGGCGGCTACAGGCGTGGAAAAGAAACAGCACACAGACATAAAAACAACGAGTAATCAAAAGATAACAAAACATAATAAACCCAGTGCCTGAACCGCCAAGAATGGTCGGAACTGAGCCTACAGGAAACATGGGCTCGGTTCGTGACAGATAGGGGCTCTGAGGCTCGACCTGGTGTGTGCTAATGTGAAAATGTATAGTGCTAAATTGTCTATCTCAACACTTCATGTGTGTGTGGGGTGTGTCGGGGTGGGAGGCCGCCAGTAGAGTTGGGTTAAAAGAAGGATGTATGTGTTCATTGTTTAGGATTTACTGTGTATAGGTGTATTTACAGTTTGTTCTGGGATTATTTTCTTTTATTGGAAACATGGCTTATTTTATGTTTTCGACTGGTTAGGAAAGCAGCAGAATAATCTGCTTAGCCGTGTAGGGGGCACCGGTAGTCTACCCGGCCCCCCAGCCTTGGTGGTATGACTGGATAGATTATTTATTTATTTTTGTATATATTGTTTTCAACTGCTAGTGCATGAGTCAGGTTATAAGTTGGGTGGGCTAACTGTGTGACTACAGTTTTTTTTTTTTTTTAAGGGGGGATTTTACATCTGTAAATCAGCAGTAATATGCCGGCCTGGGATTTACCGGGGATTAGAGGGGGCTGGCCAGCCACACTTCCGGTGCTGACGCTTGCCGGGGTATAAAAGGCCAGGGGTGGAAGAGGTAGCTCTTTTTCGTCGTAGATGCCTGGACCTAAATGGTAAATGGCATTCACTTATATAGCGCTTTTATTCTCATCTCTAGATGACCAAAACGCTTTACAGATCCTGCTATCCACCCATTCACACACTGATGGCAACCTAGAGCGCTGTAGCCCACTGCTGTTTGACTGGTGTGTTATTTATAAATTATTAATAAAGATATAAACTGCCTTCTGCCCTGCTCCTCATTCTACTAATTATGGACACAACACTGACCTCCGATCACTGGATGCCATGCTGTTGGCGTGGGTCTGCCAAAACTGCCACTGTTGCTGTATTGGTGTTTGTAGGGACCATGTGCTGTGGATTCCATTGTTAACAGTTTCACTGTGGTTGCCAAGTTAGCCACTTTAGCTGCTGTGCTGGCTGCAGTGGCCAGGTTGGCCAAATTTGCTAAAATCATACATGAGGCCCCAAGACCTGTTCACCAGGGGCCTCATGTAAAAATGGTGCACACAAAAACATGTAGACTGGTTTTTCACACATACGGTGGCATGTATTAAAATTAACGTTATGCGCTATGGGCTAAGCCGCAAACCTTCCACCTGCCGTGAGAAGTTGTGGACTGTCCACAAAATTCTGTTAGCTCTATTATGTGGGTCTGTAAAACTACAGAACAATTGAAACTCACAAAATGTCTTAAAATAATATTTCTACTTCAACTGAAATGCTTTGTCTATGAATTGGTAAAAACATGCCAGAGACTACAACTGTTAAGGTGCACACACATCCATGATGCTTGAGACAACACTCATAGATCCACCTCTCCTGGCAAAATACTTTGAATAATTAACTGATCCCTGAGATGACATGTAATAAGATTATTTCAGTGGTGGTGTGCAACAACACACAGAAGGTGTGAAGTATGTGCTGCAAAGTGTGGCACTAAAATGTGTTACCTGTACAACAGGAGCTGTGGCAACATAAACCTGACCCCAGTCCATTAAATGTGGAGCCAAATTCAAGTCTACTAGTAATGCATCCAAAACAACGAGAAAAAGTTTTTTTTTGTTACACTGGTCCACTAAATGTTATGTTTATTTGCTGATTCCAGACGGTCAGAAGCAAATAAAATATTTTTCCGACCTCCTCCTAAGTTATCAACATCTTACTCTTACACTCTGCAATGTTCTTATTTTTTTGTGTTGTGCTTTCCAGCTGGATTGGCAATCATTGTTTGACTGAAGAGTGACAGAAGGGGCATATTTAGAATTGCTTGTGTAGTCATTAGTGGGAGGAAACAAAGTGGGGTAAGGAGCTTGTGCATGAACATTCATTTTCACGTTGATTGGGGGCACAGAATCTGGCATGGTGACAGTTTTATGCGTCTGAAAAATTTTGTGAGCACACACTTTCAGATTTTGTGAGTGTGCCATCTTTCAGTATGAAAGCTGTCCAGTCTTTTATATATGAGGCCCTTGATGCCATAGGGTAAGGACATAGTCACAAAGGATGTAGCATATAGAATGTGTACAAAATAATAATGCATCATATTCACAGAGCGCTTTTCATGAACACTCAAAGACGCTTTACAATGGATACATTATTCATTCACTTCACGAACAGACAATGGTAGCAGTGTGGTAGCAGTGAGCTACGACTGTAGCCACAGCTGCCCTGGGGCAGACTGATGGAAACATGGTTGTCAATCTGTGCTAACGGCCTCTCCAACCACTACTGAATATTTATACACATTCATACTCAGTGTCATGGACACTGGAGGCAAGGTGGGTAAAGTGTCTTGCCCAGGGACACAACAGCAGGATGGCTGTGAAGAGCAGGATTAGATCTGCCAACCCTGTGGTTATTGGACGACCCGCTCTACTTCCTGAGCCGCTGCAGGCCCACATCACTAGCAATGCAGATGGGTAATACACACTGATGACTTCATTGCCTAGATGTTGTTTTGGTAAAGTTCATCCATCCATCCATCCATCTTCTACCGCTTTTCCGGAGGTCCAGGTCGCGGAGGCAGCAGTTCAAGCAGAGAAGCCCACACTTCCCTCTCCCCAGCCACCTGCTCCAGCTCTTCAGAGAGGATACCAAGGCATTCCCAGACCAGCTGAGAGACATAAGGCGCTTTTCCACTAGCCCCGATTAGAAAACCCGACTCGACTCACTTCGATTCGGTTCTGCCTCGGTTGCTTTTCAACATTACTGCTGGCACACCTGCGGTGGGTGGGATTTCTTGAAGAGCGAGGCGGCGCCAAGGCGGCACCACACTCGTGACGTGAAACACGCGGCAGAATCCTCCACAACAAAGAAAATGGCTGATGACGAGGAGAGAAGGAAGGAGGAAGGAGAGAGGAATGACTGTGACATGAAACTGGTGAAATCTATGGTGCTGACTTGTTGTGCTCTGCACAATCTGTGTGAGAGTCATGGAGAGACGTTTGACACTACATTGGATGATGCAGTAGATGAACCAGTGGTGGCAGCGGCACAGGGAGCAGAGGAGCAGGGTGCCGATATACGAGATGCTGTGAATGCAGTACTTGTCTAGCAATAGGTAGAAATGTAATTTCGCCCACATTTATGTGCATACATATTTCAAAAATGTTTTTTGTAAATAAAATGTTGTGCATGTTCCATCTACCTGTCCTCTGTTGTTCATAACGCTTATCTGTTAAGCCATCAGCATAACGATGAGTCCACACTGTTGTGATAATTGCTCACGCTGAGCGCTCTGCCAGCCCCGTAAGCTGTGGGGGTCACACACACGACGTGTTCCTCCACACTCTCAATAATTTTTTTTCCTGTATATTTTTCTTTTTGGCGTACAGAAATGGCAATACGCCCGCATTTGCTAAAATTGCATTTTCCCCGTATTAAAATATGGCGAAACCGTATCACTTGACAGGTATGTAATTACATGCAGAAACACCGCACAGGCCATCTTCACAAAAATCCAGCTCGACAAGCCACTTTTGCTTAGGTGGAAATGCAAATTGAACTATAAATCATGTGCTGATACATGTCATATTCCCATGTAATGGTCTCCCACTTTTACTCACAAATTGATTTTTAATTTTTGGGAAAAGGGAATATAAATTTTGCACAACTTGTTGGTAACAACAGTTGTGTGCAACAAAAACATAGTTGTGTCTAATGTTATTAGTGCCAAATTTTTGCTAGGTTCCTTCTTAATTTATTAAATTTTGACTGGTGATGCAACATTCAATTTACATGTACTTACCTTTATCAGTGTCTACTGTACAAGTTAAAGTACACCTGTACAACTGCTTATAACATAAAAAATGTACCCGTTCAAGAGAAATGGATTCAGCATTGCAAATTTGTTTAAAATAAAAAAAAAACCTACCAAGACATTACGTTTCGTTGTGTTGTTAAAAATTAAATTACCATTAGAAGGCTATACACCTGACCTGATGAACAGCAGCATGTGGAGTGAACAGAGAATGGAATGTGTATGTAATTATTGGCTTTTCTCATATGGTGTCATAACAGATAAACCAGACTTTTGATGCAAAAAATACAATTTTATTCCAGAAGCAAAATTTACAAACAAAAAACAGACTGGGCGTGGGGAGACATGGTTAGACACGCCGATTGCTAAATGCGTCCACAAGCCTGCCAAATAGGGTCAGGAAATCTCTGTTGAATGTTGACATCTCTGCGAGCTCTTCCCTTCAGAACGCAGCGTCCTGCTCCAGGGCTTCATGCGCATCTGCCCGCACATCTGCGGCCACCTGTCGCAAATGCTGCATGTACTCCTGATGGTGTTCTTGCCGCTGGTCATGTTGCCGTTCCAAGAGCCGCATCTCATAGTCATGCATCTGGACCATCGCTGATGTAAGGTCAGCGATGGAGTTGTCCGTTTTCCTCTTGCCTAGATGGAAAGACAGAAAGGCATGGTTGTTAAAGCTGGATCACTACATATATTATGGAATTACACAGGTGAAAGTCTGTGGGGGAATGTCACTATTATATTATGCTTCATTGCTGTATATAAGCTGAACTGTCATGTTGCTGCCCCTCAGTAGAGCAGATTTTGCAACACGCAGGGTGCTGTCTTCGGCTGCAGCCCCCCTGTAAAACTAAAAAGGATTAAGATTAAGAATATGGATGGATGGATGGATGGATGGATGGGTAATGTTTAAAATAGTTGCTTGTAGTGTGGCCGCAGAAATCTGAATGGGTTAATACAGTCAGCTGACGCGAAGCATTTCAATGAAGCATGTTGATTTCAACGGCAGTTCGTGAGCTTTATTTGTTTTTCTAAAACAGGAGTTACAACAGCACTTCAATCACCACACCTAAAAATGGGGCCGCGTTGTGGAACACTGATAAGTGAAAACCAAAGAATAACCTTTTTGTACATTTAAAAAGACATTTTCAATTAATTAATATGCAGCTACAGGAAATTGCATTAATCAATTTGGTACATAACTTGTTAGGCTCCAGCCCCCCCGCGACCTGTAAAGGATTAAGCAGTAGAAGATGGATGGATGGATGGATGGATTTTCGACCCTGGTTTCCGCTGGACCTGTTTCACCAAAAAAAAAAAAAATCGTGGTTATTGTGCCTTACCAGCACTTGAACGTGATCCAGATGGAGCTGGTGATGTGGCTGACATCGGAGTCGATCCAGCTGGCGCTCCGCCACACGCAGACGCAGGAGAGTCCGCTGTGTCCATGTCCACTGAGGTGGACCCCTGTGATATGAACTGCAATTCTAGAAAGAAAATGCACGCAATTTAAAACTTAACACCAAAGTGCAACATGTACACAACACTCTAAAGTTTTTAACCGGAATACAATAAGCGTAATTCAGCATTTTGTTCGCGCTAATACTTAACACAAAGCAAGCGTGAAGCTGCAGTTGGCTGCAAAACAATAGGCAAGCCTCAGTAACAACCATTACCTAAAATCTAACAACCTTCCTATTTCTTAAAAACAGTGAGCTTGGCACAGAAAGGATAAATTGGCGAAAAGACGCACAATATCAAAACAACACTCACCATCCACGGTTTCCAATGCCATGACTGTGGCCGTGACTGTGGCCGTGTCAAGCCCAATGTCTCTGCCTATGTCCATAGATCGCGTCCATCTCAGCAAACCACTTCTACTCCTTCCGATCCGCTCCACTTCAAGCATTGTGGTCCTTCACTGCTCGGTAATCGCTTTTCAGCTTTTTCAGCTTCTTCAGCTTCTCCCGACCCTGTTTGGCAGTATGGATGTGCCCTTGGGAACCCATCTGCTTGGACACCTGCTGGTATATTTTTTCATTTCGAGTAGATCCGTCCAACTCACGCTGGATGCGATCGTTGGCTAATATAGAAAGAAAATTGCGCACCTCCTTGTTTGACCAGGGGATAGCCTTACGAGAAGACATCTTCAAAGTGTGAAAATACAGTATTAAAGGGGCGCACTGTGTTCACTGGCTGAACAACTACAAATGGCGGTCGTGTAGTAAATTCAGCAGAAAAAGTCGCTTTCGTGACGTTACGACCTGACCAATCAGCGGCGACCAGTCTGTTAAAGTCATATCACAGCCATACTCAGCCCTACTCAGCTCGGTTAGACCCTGCCCTGGATCAGGTACTAAAAAAGCACCTGCTAACCGATGCTGGGGCTAATGGAAAATGCTCAAACGCGGGCTGAGTGGTGTGGTATAGGGCTAAGTGAGGCTAGTGGAAAAGGCCCTATAGTCTCTCCACCGAGTCCTGGGTCTGCCCCGGGGTCTCCTCTCAGTGAGACGTGCCCGAAACACCTCAAGTGGGAGGCGTGCCAGGAGGCATCCTAATCAGATGCCCATTCCACCTCAACTGACTCCTTTCAATGTGGAGGAGCAGCGGTTCTACTCTGAGCCTCTCCCGGCTGACTGAGCTCCTCACCCTATCTCTGAAGGTGAGTCCAGCAATCCTATGGAGAAAGCTCATTTCAACCGCTTGTATCCGCGATCTCGTTCTTTCAGTCATTACCCAAAGCTCGTGACCATAGGTGAGAGTAGGAACGTAGATTGACTGGTAAATCAACAGCTTTGCCTTAGAACTCAGCTCCCTCTTCACCACAACGAACCGGTACAACGTCCGCATCACTGCAGATGCTGCTCTGATCCGTCTGTCAATCTCTCGCTCCATTCTCCCCTCACTTGTGAATGAGACCCCAAGATACTTGAACTCCTCCACTTGGGGCAGGAGCCTGTCCCCAACCCAGAGAGGACAATCCACCTTTTACCGGCTGAGGACCATGGACTCGGACTTGGAGGTGCTGATTCTCATCCTAGCTGCTTCACACTCAGCGGCAAACCGTCCCAGCAAGAACTGTAGGTCATTGCTGGATAAAGCCAACAGGACAACATCATCTGCAAACAACAGAGATGAGATTCTGTGCAAGCATGACACCCTCCATTCCCTGGCTGCGCATACAAATCCTGTCCATAAAAATTATGAACAGGATCGGTGACAAAGGGCAGCCCTAGCGGAGTCCAACTCTCAATGGGAATGAGTCCGGCCGAGTGTTGGCAATACGAACCAAACTGTCACAACGGTCGTACAGAGACCGAATAGTTCGTAACAACAAGCCCAATATCCCATACTCCTGAAGCACCCCCCACAAAAAACCATGAGGGACGCGGTCAAATGCCTTCTCCAAATCCACAAAACACATGTAAACTGGTTGGGCAAACTATCACGAACCCTCGAGGATTCTGGAGAGGGTAAAGAGCTGGTCCGATATGCCACGGCCAGGACGAAAACCACATTGCTCCTCCTTAATCCGAGGTTCGACCAACGGCCAGACTCTCCTCTCCAGTACCTTGGCATAGACCTTCCCAGGGAGGCTGAGGAGTGTGATCCCTCTAAAGTTGAAGCACACCCTCCGGTCCCCTTTTTTTGAAAAGAGGAACAACCACCCCGGTTTGCCATGCCAAAGGCACTGTCCCCGACCTCCACGCAATGTTGCAGAGGCGTGTCAACCATGACAGTCCAACAACATCCAGGGCCTTGAGGTACTCAGGGCGAATCTCGTCCACCCCTGGGACCCGGCCACCAAGGAGATTTTTAACCACCTTGGCGAGCTCAGCCCCTGTGATAGGCGAGTGATCCCTCTCGTCCACAAGCCCTGCTTCCTCTGTGGAAGGCGTATCAGTGGGATTGAGGAGATCCTCGAAGTATTCCTTCCTCCGCCCGACGACATCCCCAGTCGAAGTCAACAGCGCCCCATCCGCGCCATACACAGTGTGGACAGGGAGCTGTTTCCCCCTCCTGAGCCGCCAGACAGTTTGCCAGAATCTCTTCGAGGCCGACAGAAAGTCTTGTTCCATGGCCTCACCGAACTCCTCCCATACCTGGGTTTTTGCTTCAGCAGCCACCCGAGCTGCACTCCCCTTGGCCTGCCGGTACACCTCAGCTGCTTTGGGAGTCCCACAAGCCAACCAAGCATGAAAGGGCTCCTTCTTCAGCTATGTATATATATATGTGTGTATGTATATATATATATATATATATATATATATATATATATATATACTGTATAAATATTCCTTTTACTTATGAAAAAACTGAAAAATAAAATTAACTTAAAACTTATGTCAGAGAAAAATGTTCACAACAATATGTTCCTGAGCAAAGTGTCTTTTTTTTTTTTCCCTTTGCTTAACAGAACTCACATTATCAAGTGATCAAGTTTATCCACATGGGCAGAAATGTTTCATTTTACCACACATAGTTAATACTTCCTGGTCTAATAAGTGACAGAAGTATAATTTGTTACTTATTTTTTTATGTGTCTACATTTCATCAGTTTTTATTTGGTGATCCACTTCTTCATATTTTGAAGGGTTGCGAGACTGGATAGGAGCTCTTATTTTGAAAGTTCATTTGCTAAGCAAGCATGATTTTACATCTGCAGTGTTCAGACTGGAAATGTTTATCTCTTTCCTGCACCCCTCCCCCTTCCTGTGCTTAAGGTAGGCCTACTTTTTTTTATGTTATCTAACTTTTTATCTCTGCTTGCTGCAGTGTAGATTTCTCTGTGAGCATGCAAGGGGGCGGGGCAGCTGCACTGAACTACTGCTCAGACTTCAGCAGCAGCACCTCATATTAACGTGACAAATACTTTAATATGTGCAATACAATCATTTTATGTATCGTGGGTGGCCAAATGTACCGATACAACAAATATATTTGGTATATCCCCCAGCCCTACATACAAGTTAGATTTTGTTCAACTAAGTTTGAAAATGAGACAGTCACTTACTGGAGATGTCTCTCATTGGATGCATGCTCCTGTGAAGAGTGTTTCTTCTTGTAGCGAATGTGCTTTTCTTGGAACAGCTCTGGTGGACTTCTTTGGCAAAAATAGCATTCTTCTGGATGTTCGCGGCAGATGTAGGGCGGCTTCGGTGGCTGTGGTCCCGCCTCTCTCTGGGGTTTTACTATTGAGAGGAAGGAGAAGAAGAGGGATTGTGCTGGTGCTGTTACCCACTGACATTGAGGAGTCACTACAGGCACCAATGTACAACGGCAGCAAGTTGTTTGCATTTTCTTTGGACCAATTAGGAAGTGAAATGAGCAAATTTCCTATGGAACCCTGAAGGTTCTCTCATGGACCCCTATGTTTCAACCACTGGCTGAAAAACACTGTCCTACAGTCATGTGAAAAAAATTAGGACACCCTGTATAAGCCTGTGTTTGTTTTTTACATATTTGGACATATGGATATTTAATATCAATGTTAAAAATACTGGGAGATTCATGTAACACAACTAAACAATTAAATATGAATTAAAGACTTTTTCAAATTTTCTGTAAAATGTATTTACCTTTTGTTCTTACTAAAGACAAAAATAGAAAGGAGACGTTTTTACCTTCTTAAAAACATCTCCTTTCTATTTTTGTCCTTAATAAAAACCAAAGGTAAATAATTAAAAGAAGACAAAATTAACCTACTTGAGCTATCTTTAAAATGTAATTCTAAACAAATAGTGAGGACTAAATTAGGACACCCCCCATCTTTTTTTAGGACACCACCACATTCATTCCCACTTACAATGGCTAAAATAAATGTTAAAAAATGCAAATAAAAACAAAACAAGGTTAGACATAGAGACGTGAACATTTCTTAATAAAAGAAATGAATATGTAATGGGATGTCCTAATTTTTTAACGACTGTATATACAGTAAGTTTGTCGGCTACAGTGGTGTGAAAAAGTGTTTGTCCCTTCCTGATTTCTCATTTTTTTTTTGTATGTTTGTCACACTTAAATGTTTCAGATCATCAAACAAATATAAAAATTAGACAAAGATAACACAAGTAAACACAAAATGCAGCTTTTAAATGAAGGTGTTAATTATTAAGGAGAAAAAAAATCCAAACTTACATGGCCCTGTGTGAAAAGTGATTACCCACTAAACCTAATAACTGGTTGGGGCCCCCTTAGCAGCAACACCTGCAATCAAACGTTTGTGATAACTGGCAATGAGTCTTTTACAGCGCTGTGGAGGAATTTTGGCCCACTCATCTTTGTAGAATTGTTGTAATTCAGCCACACTGGAGGATAGTCGAGCATGAACCACATTTTTTTAAGGTCATGCCACAACATCTCAATCAGATTCAGGTCAGGACTTTGACTAGGCCACTCCAATGTCTTCATTATGTTTTTCTTAAGCCATTCAGAGGCGGAGTTGCTGGTGTGTTTTTGGATCATTGTTCTGTTGCAGAACCCAAGTGCGCTTCAACTTGATGTCACAAACAGATGGCCGGACATTCACCTTCAGGATGTTTTGGTAGACAGTAGAATTCACGGTTCCATTTACCACAGCAAGTCTTCCAGGTCCTGAAGCAGCAACACAACCCCAGACCATCACACTACCACCACCATATTTTATTGTTTGCATGATGTTCCTTTTCTGAAATGCTGTTACTTTTACACTGGATGTAATGGGACACACACCTTCCAAAAAGTTCAACTTTTGTCTTGTCAGTCCATAGAGTATTTTCCCAAAAGTCTTGGGGATCATCAAGATGTTTTCTGGCAAAACTGAGATGAGCCTTTGTTCTTTTTGCTCAGCAGTGGTTTTCGTCTTGGAACTCTGTCATTCAGGTCATTTTTGCCCAGTCTCTTTCTTACGGTGGAGTCATGAACACTGACCTTAACTGAGGCAAGTGAGGCCAGCAGTTCTTTAGATGTTGTTGTGGGGTCTTTTGTGACCTCTTGTACGAGTTGTCACTGCGCTGTTGGGGTAATTTTGGTCGGCCGGCCACTCCTGGGAAGGTTCACCACTGTTCCATGTTTTCACCATTTGTGGATAATGGCTCTCACTGTGGTTCACTGTAATCCCAAAGCTTCAGAAATGGCTTTATAACCTTTTCCAGACTGATAGAGCTCAATTACTTTCTCATTTGTTCCTGAATTTCTTTGGGTACATGACAGCATGATGTCTAACTTTTGAGGGTCTTTTGGTCTACTTCACTTTGTCAGGCAGGTCCTATTTAAGTGATTTCTTGATTGAGAACAGGCGTGGCAGTAATAAGGCCTGGGTGTGGCTAGAGAAATTGTACTCAGCTTTCCAAAGATGTGATAAACCACAGTAAAGTTATGTTTTAAATTAAATCACCCTTATTGTCATTCAACCGTACAACCAATCATGTACAGTAGAACGAGATTGTGCTTTACCTATCTACAGTGTCAATCACACACACCCCAGTGCAGAATCAGAGGGCCGCTGCCATGCAAGGCGCCGCCACAGATTTCCCTCCTCCATTCCATTATTACTGAGCACCAAGCTGGACGGCAGGAAGTTCCACTTTTATATGGTCTTCGGCATGACCCGGCAGGGATTTGAACCCCTGCCTCCCGGGTGTGGGGCAGATGCTCTACCAACTGAGCCACCACTCCGGTAATGGCTGGAATCACTTTTTCACACAGGGCCATGTAGGTTTGGATTTTTTTTTTTATCCTTACTAATAAACACCTTCATTTAAAAACTCCATTTTGTGTTTACTTGTGTTATCTTTGTCTAATATTTAAATTTGTTTGATCATCTGAAATATTTAAGTGTGACAAACATACAAAAAAATGAGAAATCAGGAGGGGACAAACACTTTTTCACACCACTGTATATACTTCAGTGTTACTTGAAATTAACTTATAGTTAACTTAACTTATAGTTAACTTATATGGCCCTCATTATATTTGCACACAATTCACTTGGTTCTTTGCAGTTTTTTTCCCAAACACCATGGAAAAACTTGCTATAATTGCTGTAAACATAGTTTCCAGGATAGTTTTGACAATAACAAAAAAAAAAAAAAAAATAGGACGCTTTTGGAAAAAGTTGTCTTTTGATTTTTTATTCTCTCTCATTTTGACAGATGTTTCTAATGCGACTACCTAGAGATTCCTGAAACTAGTTCTTCAGATCACTGATTAATGCCAAACTGATCACATTTGGCATTAATCAGATCACCCAAATTTAACTTGCACACAGTGAACTTTGGATCAAATGGCCACTGAGAATCTGAGGGTCTGGCCCAGCTGGCAGAAGGTTGATGCCCAGCCCAGCACAGATGCCCCAATGTCAGTCACAGAAAGGTTACCAAGACTGCTTTGCTTAAGTTTTACATACTGTAGATATGCTTTACTTCTGAAAAAAAGTCATTTTTTCCCATCACAAATAAATTTCACTCTAAAGAGTGATCAAAATGTCCTCTTGCACACAGTTAACACAGTTAATCTGTAGACTGAGGGCATGTGGGGGAGGCTGGATCAAGGTAGTGCCAGCGTGGAGGCAGTAAGATTGAGGTTGTGCTCATCGACACCCAAGTGCGTGTGTATGTGTGTGTGTGTGTGTGTGTGTGTTCTGTGTGGGTGTGTGTGGAGGTGTTGCTCTCCAAGGTGTTCAGTCGTGGAGACTGTAATGTTGATGTGCTGATCTCTGTCTACGAGTTCACAAGTGTTTGTTTGCTCTGTGGTCAGCCTGTCTGTGATGTAAGATATGCTGGCCTTACATTTCACTCCTTTGAAATTCTCCTCACAGTGCAGATTAAAAAAAAAGTTGGCTTCATTATTTACTCCTGTGGCCTACATAAGCTGTACAGTAAACTCAAAGCATCAGCAAGGACTGCTGTTCTGCTTCTCATAGGTAGCGAGTGTTTACCAATTATTTAAGTGACGTCATAATGCTGAGGGGCATATTGTTTTCTTCTTCTTCTTTTAGATTTGATTGGCAGTTGGCAACCAGCTTACAGGTGCATTACCGCCACATAGTTCACTTTATATCACTCTTCTTCTTCTTCTTCTAGATCTGATTGCCGGCTGGCAACCAGCTCACAGGTGCACCACTGCCACCCACCGGGTTGGAGTGTGGACAAGAAAATGGCAGGGAAAATGAAAACTAAATCCTTTTAATTAATCGAGTTGCACTTAAATATCTAGATAGACCTACATATATTTCTTTGACTGAAGTTCCTAACATGTTTTCCAAAACAAAACTTAAATTAGCCCTTTCCATTACTGCAATCAGATGTTTCCTTTGTTCCTGGTATCCCTGACACTCCAACAAAAAGTGCTGAACTGTTTCCGGAGAACCACAATGTGCACAGCTGCCAGTTGGGTGTTTACCTATTCTATGTGGTGTCTGGTTTAAAGCAGTATGTCGTATTTTTAATCGGGTGATGACTATCTCCTCTTTTCTGTTTCTGCCAGCTCTCAGCAATGGCGCCACTTATCCATCCAAAGCTACCAATGTTGGACTCACTGTGTTCCCAGCAATTATCAGGAATAGCTTTTGCAGGATGTGACCTCTTATGTCCCTTCAAGTTGATCCAGTATGCCAGCATTAATTTGGTTCTCTTTAATCTTAAGGGCATTTCGCCCATCTCTACTTGGATGGCTGATACTGGAGAAGTTTTAAATGCACCACAGTTTTCATTTATTCCCTCTCATTCTGAATAGAATGGAAAAATTGAAAGTGAATTTTCTTATAAACTCAGCTCTTTGTGTTGCATACAGTGGTGTGAAAAGTGTTTGCCCCTTTCCTGATTTCTCACTTTTTTGTATGTTTGTCACATTCAGATCATCAAACAAATTTAAATATTCAACAAATATAACACAAGTAAACACAAAATGCAGTTTTTAAATGAAGTTGTTTATTATAAAGGGAAACAAAATCCCAAACCTACATGGCCCTGTGTGAAAAAGTGATTACCCACTAAACCTAATAACTGGCTGGGTTACCCTTAGCAGCAACAACTGCAATCAAGCATTTGCGATAACTGGCAATGGGTCTTTTACACCAATGTGAAGAAATTTTGGCCCACTCATCTTTGCAGAGTTGTTGTAATTAAGCCACATTAGATGTTTTTTGAGCATGAACTGCATTTTTTAAGGTCATGCCACAACATCTCAATCAGATTCAGGTCAGGACTTTGACTAGGCTACTCCAAAGTCTTCATTCTGTTTTTCTTAAGCCATTCAGTGGTGGACTTGCTGGTGTATTTCGGTTCATTGTCCTGTTGCAGAACCCAAGTGCGCTTGAGGTCACAAACAGATGGCCAGACATTCTCCTTCAGGATTTTTTGGTAGATCATTTACCACAGCAAGTCTTCCAGGACCTGAAGCAGCAAAACAGCCTCAGACCATCACACTACCATCATCATAATTTACTGTTGGTATGATGTTTCTTTTCTGAAATGCTGTGTTACTTTTACGCCAGATGTAATGGGACACACCTTCCAGAAAGATCATCTTTTGTCTTGTCAGTCCACAGAGTATCTTCCCAAAAGTCTTGGGGATCATCAAGATGTTTTTTTGACAAAACTGAGATGAGCCTTTGAGTTCTTTTTGCTCAGCAGTGGCTTTCATCTTGGAACTCTGCCACGCAGGCTCTTTTTGCCCAGTCTCTTTCTTATGGTGGAGTCATGAACACTGACCTTAACTGAGGCAAGTGAGACCTGCAGTTCTTTGGATGTTGTTGTGGGGTCTTTTGTGACCTCTTGGATGAGTCATTGCTGCTCTCTTGGGGTAATTTTGGTCAGCCGGCCACTCCTGGGAAGGTTCACCACTGTTCCATGTTTTCGCTATTTTTGGATAATGGCTCTCACTGTGGTTTGCTGGAGTCCCAAAGCTTTAGAAATGACTTCATAACCTTTTCCAGACTGATAGATCTCAATTACTTCATTTATCAATTGTTCCTGAATTTCTTTGGATCGCAGCATGATGTCTAGCTGTTGAAGATATTTTGGTCTACTTCACTTTGTCAGGCAGGTCCTATTTAAGTGATTTCTTGATTGAGACCAGGTTTTTCAGTAATCAGGCCTGGGTGTGGCTAGAGAAATTGAACTCAGCTTTCCAAATATGTGATAAACCATAGTTAATTTTTTTGGGGGGAGGGGGGTCACTTTTTCACACAGGGCCATGTAGGTTTGGATTTTTTTTATCCTTAATAATAAACACCTTCATTTAAAAACTGCATTTTGTGTTTATTTGTGTTATCTTTGTATAATATTTAAATTTGTTTGATGATCTGAAACATTTAAGTATGACAAACATACAAAAAAATGCTAAATCAGGAAGGGGTAAAACACTTTTTCATGCCACTGTAAATTGTGCTGTGTATGTCTGAGAGCTGTGTTTCTGGATATGACCCTTCCATTGAAACAGTTTTATTGTTTTCTTTTTGTTTACAGTCCTTGGGTACATTCCTGCTCCACAGACACAAATGCATCTGACGTTAACAGTAAATGCCTACAGCTGGTATGACCTTCCTTTCAGCAACAATCAAAACCAACATTTCTGATTAGCAGTATTCTCATATTGGCATATGAAAGACAATTTGCAGTTTATTCGAGATATTATTAACGTGCATAACAGTTTGATTGTAGGAGGTAAGTTAGTTCCCTTTAGGCACCTTGGGTTGCATACTACATGACACACTTCCTTCTTTTTCCCATAGTCCAATCAGAATTTACTTTGGTCATATGATACTGCCATTCAGTCTGCTGGTATCACTGTCTAGATCACTGGATGCCCTTTGTCTTCATCTACAGTAGTGGTGCCTTTGAGCTGTGGCATCAGTAAATCCAAAGTAGTCACATGACAGGATTGTGTCATAAATCGCCCTTTTTTAGGGCTGACTGATGACGCCACACACGGACTGTGAGTTTGCATATTTAATAACAGAAAGACGTACAAGTACACAATACATGAAACACCAACTTACGGAAACAAAGGGGAGAGAGACGGTGAATTCCCTTGGTAAGAATGCAAACAGACGGGAGCTCTGTCTGGGAATGAAGGAGACGTAACACTAACGTCTGGTAACAAAAGACCACTGCAAAGAATGAACTACACAGGCCTGCTTAAATAGGAATGGACCAGAAGATCATCAGGTGTGGGAACATGAGTGAGAAAATAATCAAACAGAAAAAGATTAAACTCAAACTGGAAACTGAGCATGGCCTCCACCCGTGCTCAGGACCATGACAGTGCCCCTTCTCCCCAAGGGGTGGACCCCAGACAACCCAGGGCAACATCAAAAAAGAAAAGAAGACCCACCTACAAAGGACACCCGCCCCAACAAGAAAAACAACCCACTCCGGGCGGGAGGAAGGGGAACCTAGGCATGGAGGGACCGTGTCACGAGCTGAGCACGGGGCATTTCACTGTGCTCTGTCTCTTTGCTTTTCTGTTTTTCCTTTTTTGTATAATATTGTATTTTTGAGTTCTTGGCCGGTGATGTTATTTCTAGTTTGTTTTCATGCATGATTTATTTTCCTGTTTGCGTTCAGTGTAGTTTTTTTTATTTACATATTTGGGTTTTTTGTTTCCTGCGATGGACTGACGATCTGTCCAGGGTGTACCCTGCCTCTCGCCCAAAGATGCTAGTATAGGCTCCAGCGCCCCCGTGACCCGAAAAGGATTAAGCGGTAGAAGATGGAAAGATGGATGGTTTTTTGTTTCCACTTTACTTTGCCAGAGTTCACTCTTTTCTTTCGCTCTCTGGAGTTGCAGTTGTCAGGAGCACTTACGGGATTCTCCCTGGTTGTGGGCGGTGCTCCTGTCAAACTGTCAGCTCTGTCTCCCCTCCTTATGACTCACAGCTAATTGTCATTTTCTCCCCAGCTCACTCATGTGATTCACACTGGTTACTTTTTGTGTTAATTGTTTCTAATCTTATTTAAGGGCTATTGTTTTTATTTCTCATTGCCGGAGTCTTAAGTTTCCTTCTCGCGTCTCCACCAGAACCCAGCCCTTGTTCTGGTGCAAAATCTGTAAGTTTATTTTGTATTTCGGTTTGAGCACTGTTTTGGTCTCTGTGTTTAAAGGCGACGGATAGACGAAAACTCAAAATCGCTAAATCATATCTCAAATTGTTGTCTGAGACGAGCTAATTGGAACCCCACATGTTTTGGTGTCGACGTATGTCGCATAAGGTGACAATGCGCTCTTGAAGTACGCTGTTGTGGAGAGCTGTCTGACCCAGCCAAGATCAGCGGCTAAAATGGCCACTGACTGTGTGACGTCATTTCGGTGTGGCACACAGTCGGCGGACATTGCTTTTTTTTATTTGATGTTTACGTTTTAAAATCGGCGATTACGGATATTTCTTGGAATACTTTTGGATTACAAATAGATTATTTATTAACATTAGGATTTCAGGAATCGAATTAATTATGGTTTGTCGTTGTGTTGTGTACGGGTGCAACGTTATACCAGAGGAGCATGCTGTGAGTGTTTTTGAATGTCCCGTCCCTGTGAAAATCAGAACGGCATGGGTGAAATTCGTTCAGAAAACCCCCCCAAAAATGGACTTATGTCGGTAAAACACCAAAAATGTGCAGTAGAGATTTCATTGACAGCGATTTCGAGAATAAGATGCAATTTGTGTCACGACTCGCCGCTCCTCAGCGGATTCAGCTGCGCGCACACCTGCCCCTCGTCAGCACATCCCCATAAATCCATTCACACACACCTGGTTGTTGAATAAAGCTGTTAAATCTATCCTGAGCCTGCGTGCGTGTTTCCTGGGCCAGACATTATGTCAATTTGAAATGAAATTTGCCAAAAGATTTCTGATAAAGAAAACGGCTATTCCAACTATATATGCCTCGATTTCCAAGTGTGACTCTGACAACGGGGTCAGTGACGATCAACTGTCAGAACGAGAAGTAAACAGGGTAAGTTTTTTTATTTTTAATATTCACTGCAAATGTTTACTAAACATCTTAAATGAATTCCAAGCCATGGTTTGCATTGCCTTACCAACTTATCAAATATTAGCATATTAGGGTGTTCATACTCATCAAATATGAAATATTCAGTGCTGTATAGGGAGGTGGTTGTGCCTGTTAGATCAATTTATATTTCTATGTATGTAATCCAATTTGAGACTTCTTGGATAAAATTATGATCTACTTTTTTTGCAGATTTTATCAACTGTCACTCAATGTTGATGTTTCTGACCAAGCAGAGGAAGCTGATGAACAGGACTTTTATGTAAATCCAAATTTATACCATAAAATGGTAGAAAAATTATTGAAATGTATATGACATGCGACTTTGATGAATGCTGAGCTATGAGAACTATAACATTGACATGAACATTAAGAAACTCAATATATGATTTTACAAAACTTTATTTAAATAACATTGCTCACAAATCTAATCTTGGTAGGCAAAATCCCTTGTAGTGATGAGATGGGAATGTTTCTCTGATGAGGCTCACCGCACAGGCAGGCAACATAACCCTCACTTCTTCTCCCAAAAAATCCCCAACACTATGAATCTGTATCGCCTGAAAAATATGGGGTTGGCATTGATTATTCCGTTTGCATTGATTATTGAATGTATTGAATGGTTTCTTCATAATTCATCTGGGAAATTAAATCAAATGAATAAATATTGTTTATAAACTCACTCGTGTGGACGATGACAGCCGCTGGGCCGTCATCTGTCTCATCAGCTCCAGCTGCGCACAGACCAGCAGGTGCTAATCAACGGCTGAGAAGATGATGATTAACAACATGTCATCAGGCAGCGAGTGACCAATGGGTAGTTTTATTTTTAAAATTAAGTGTGTGACCATGCATGTCGCCAAAGAAAAATATTTCTAAGCATCTTTTACCAAGAAATATCTTACAGCCGGTCGTAAACGTGTTCTTTTCCCGTCCGTGTTGCATCTTCCTCCTCTCCCTCTGCCTTGAACAAATAAGGCTGACAGGCCACACACCACCCAAAACGTCTTCATTGTCAATGTAATCATTTATATTGAGGTCGTCAAACTCTAGAAAATAATCGCTGTCCGAATCACTTTGCTCTCGTTCTGCAATTTTTTTCATACCGAATTGACGTGAAGGCTGCACGCACCTATCGGGAGATGGCACTACTGCAGCATCACTGAGTGAAAGATGGGCTATGACCAAATAATTTCATTTATGGAGGATGGTGACACATATTAAATCAGGGGAATGGGAAGAATGGAATATTTTCATACAATCAGTTGATTGGTTCAATAAAAAAATGTCAATGTCCGTCACCTTTAATACATTTCACAACTGCAGTCCACCGCCTGGGTCTCACCTCTCTGCCCTGAGAACAGAAACAAAACAAAAAAACTCATGACCCACAACCCAAACAGATATGGCAGCACGGAACTCTAGGGCCACAGGAAAAGTAGATAAGGCAGTTCGGGTGGCCTACCAAGGTCTCAAGACCACCAGATTACATGGTGGAGCATGTTCGGTATCCTTCCAGAGTTCTTGAGCCACCTGAGCAGCTGGCCTAGCCCATTGGGTGGTCTTCCAGAGGTCTTGAGCCACCCAGCCAAATGATGCAGTCCGTCAGGTGGTCTCCCTACATCCCTGAGCCAACAGGCCATGGGCTACAATGTGCCCCCTCCAGGAGGTGGTAGCTGGAACCCATGCACCCAACGGACCGCATGGACTGCAGCATGGATGAAGTGGAACAAGGGCTGCTGACGGTCGTTTCCCGACACTGATTGCTGGCCAACAGCAGAGCCAGAGGGCGATGACGGCTGACCAGCGAGGACACCAGAGGAAAGAAGCAGCCGATCAGTGAACCAACCAAATGGTGAAGATGACTGATCAGCGGGGACCCCTAGTGGCACCCGATGACCCTCGGCGACCTCTGACCAAGGCAAAGGATCCATGATGACCTCGGGCGAAGGTGGGGAATCCATGACGACCTCCAGCAATGGCGGGAGACCCACAATGACCTCTGGCGATGGCGGGAGACCCTCAAAGACCTCTGGTAATGGCAGGGTACCCTCAACAACCTCGGACGGAGGTGGAACACCCACGGCAGCCTCAGATTGAGGCGGCGCACCCATGGTGGCCTTGGACTGAGATGTAGCACCCACGGTGCCCTCAGACTGAGGCAGAGCACCCACAGCAACCTCGGAACTGAGGTGGAGCACCCGTGGCTTCGGACTGAAGCAAAGAGGCAGGATCCACAGAGACCTTGGGAGGAGAAGCAGGACCCACGGAGACCTCTGGCAATGAGGCAGGACCCACGGGGACCTCCGGCGATGAGGAAGGACCCATGGGGGCCTCCGGCGGAGGTAGAGGGCCCAAGGCGACCTCAGGCAAAGACAGAGGACCCATGATGCCCTCAGGCAGAGATGGAGGACCCATGATGACCTCAGGCGGAGATGGAGGAGGACCTTCAGTGGACCCAGACAAGGACTCATGCAGAGAAGAAGAAACATATGCTGGGTTACTACCACTGGTAGCAGTGGAGCCTGGTGAGGAGAACTTAGAAGCAGAGGGCGTCTGCAGCTGATTCTCCTCACCATGAGCAAGACAAGACTTCTCTAACACCGTTCCGTCCTGGGTATGACATTAAACTGCATCCGGGCGAGGGGGTCTGTTGGACTAGGAGGATGATGGAGTGTCTCTTAACCCTCACTGATACCCCCAGGTGTCCCTAGGGCAAGGACTAGTACCTGTTAGCCTCTCTTACCAGGGTTACGGTAAAACTCTCCAACAACTTTGTGTGTCATAATCCCCTAAGGGGACCAAGGGTTAAAGTGGTTCAGAGCACCCCCTTGCTGATCATATGAGGTGACAAATGGGGCAACTTTGTTTGCCGTGAGTTGCGACCCGTGTCAGTGGAGGAAGAGCTCCTGGTTCTTGAGGAATGTGTCTTGCTGCGGCTTTCACAAGTCCAACACAGTGCTTTGGCTCATACTTCACTTAGACGGGAGGTTGGAAGGGCCCGGTCCAATCAATCGGCTTGTCAAGGTCTACTCTGGGATGTCTTTTGGCAGTACAACATCTCCTAATCCCAGAAGCCTATGGCGGAGGGTCAGTTGAGTAATTTGCACTTTGGTGCTTTATTGCTCGAGTATACCATCCCTGTATCCCTGGTGCATAACCTGCAGGAAGTCCGCAGCTCTGTGCATCCCCTTGTAGGGCTCCGAGGAGGGTGGGGAGCAGGGATGATGAATCATACTCTATCAAATATGGCTACTAAACAAACCCCTAAAAAACGAATGTTGGAAGATGATGTGGATGACCCAGGAATTAGCAGGATGGCTCTTTCAAATGGTGATAATTGGCCGAGGCTTATTGCTTTAGAGTCGCTTTCATCAGATATGCCTCTTTCTAAGCTGTCCTCTTTTGCTGTACAGAAAGGAATTTCAGGTATTGCAGGGTCAGTTAAGGATGTTAAAAAACTGAGGTCTGGCCAGATTTTGGTGGAATGCTTAAAGAAATCCCATTCTGAAAATTTGTTGCGGTGTAATGTGCTGGCTGGTGTTCCAATGAAGGCTTTTCCTCACCCTTCTCTAAACAGCTGCAAAAGAGTAATTCATACTTGAGAATTCTATGATATGGAAGAGGATGAAATAGCCTCAGAACTGCAACAGCAAGGAGTAACACATGTGAAGAGGATAACCATTAAAAAAGATAACTGAACAGCAAAAACTGCCACTTACATTCTAACATTCAACTGGCATCAACTCCCAGAAAGAATCCAAATGGGATATCTGAGTGTAACTGTTGATACCTTTATTCCAAACCCGTTGAGATGTTTTAACTGCCAAAAGTTTGGCCATGGCTCCGCAGGATGTAGGAATAAACCAGTCTGCTGCAAATGTGGAGAGGAAAGGCATGACTTGGCCTGCACAACACCTCCCAAATGTAGTAACTGTTTAGGCAATCATGCAGCATCATCGAAGGAATGTCCTTGTTGGATCAAGGAAAAAGAAATTCAAACTGTCAAATGTACTAAGAAAATTAGCTACCCTGAGGCACATAAACTGGTAGAAGGAGTCCCAGTTAAAAGTAAAACAAGCACTCAAAGCCTGACTACAATAAGTCAACCTTTAAGTCAAAGTCTAAGCAAGTCCGCAGAGCAAAACCAATTATCAAAAGAAAAAATCCAGCTCCTCTACTCAGGCAAAATCAAGCCAAGAAAATAAAATGCAAAAGAATGGGAATCCAGGAGATGCAGAAATGTCTGAAGTCACAACTTGCCGTAGTCGCAGCCCCTCCCCCAAAAGCAAGCATATGGAGCTTGCTTTTGTTTTACCTACCTGATGGTGGGTAGCCACATTATCCAGTGGAATTGTCATGGCTTTAAGGCCAATTTCTCTGAAGTGCAGCATTTAGCTGCTAGTTTTAATCCCCTTGCTTTTTGCCTTCAAGAAACTTGCCTACTATCAACCAACCCCATGTCTCTGAAACATTATACTATATATAATACATATGGTCCAAATGTGCATCGTCCATCTGGTGGTTCAACAATTTTAGTAAGGAATGACCTAATTCACAGCCACTTGGCTTTAGTTTCCAACTTACAAGCAGTGGCAGTTCGTTTAACTTTGCATAAAGCAATAACCTTATGCTCTGTCTATATACCACCAGATATGATTGTGACACCGGAAAATCTTGATGACCTTCATAATCAGTTGCCATCCCCATACATCCTTATGGGTGATTTTAATGGACATAATCCTCTGTGGGGAGGAATTTGCTCAAATGCAAAAGGCAAGATACTGGGGGATTTTATTGCTAAAAATGATCTAGGTTTTTGGAACAATGGGTCTCACACATACCTCCACCCAGGACATGGAACCTATACTGCAACTGACCTACCTTTATGTGATCCTGAGCTAGTGCTGGAATTCTCTTGGCGAGTCTTGGATGATCTTTGTGGAAGTGACCACTTTCCACTAATATTGACGTCTACAGAAGTGGATGTGCAATCAAGAACTCCGCGATGGCAACTCAAAAAAGCAAACTGGCCTTTCTTTGTTTTTCTGTGCAAAGAGAAATTCAGCCAAACACCTCAACCACACTGTCACTCTGTTCAGAGCTTTGCTCAAACCTTAATTACAATTGCAGATAAGACTGTCCCAAAAACATCAGCAAAGCCACATCACAGGTCCAGCCCATGGTTCAGTGATGACTGTAAAAAGGCCATTGAGGCAAGGAAAAAAGCAGAGAGGGTGTTCAATAAACATCCAACAACAGGAAACCTGACCAGATTTAAAATCTGTTGAGCTAAAGCATGCAGGATCATCAGTGAAGCAAAGAGACAGAGCTGGAGGGAATTTGTATCAAGCCTCACATCCAACACATCTACCAAAAAGATCTGGGATTTAATTAGAAAGATGAAGGGTAAGGAGAATGGACTTCAAATACAGCATATTAATCATCAGGGTAATCTGCTGACAGCAAAATATGAAATGGCTAATCAACTAGCAAAATTGTTTGAGAAGAATTCATCTATTGGTAACTATCGTCCTGAGTTCCAAATCATACAAGCACAAGAAGAACAAAAAGAAATAAATTTTTCTTCAGATAACTCAGACCCATACAACCAAGATTTCACTATGGAAGAACTTTTGTTCTCAATAAGTAACTCTCATGACACTGCTGTGGGGCCAGATAAAATTCATTATCAGTTTTTAAAACACTTACCCTCCAATTCAATTCAATTCAACTTTATTTATATAATGCCATTTCACAACAACAGTCATCTCATAACACTATCAACTGTAGGGGGAACCCCCACAGTTGCAGAAAGACCCCAGCAATCAGGCGATCCCCTGTGAGCAAGCACTTGGCAACGGTGGAGAGGAAAAACTCCCTTTTAACAGGAAGAAACCTCCAGCAGAACCAGGCTCAGGGAGGGGCAGTCATCTATGCATATCCATATCTATCGCTATCCATTCTCTTGATGGTTTTCAACAATATCTGGAAGTCAGGCAGTATTCCTGAAAGCTGGAAAGAAGAAGTAGTTATACCCGTTCCAAAACCCGGGAAAGATCATACTGATACAAACAACTACCGTCCAATAGCTCTGACAAGTTGCCTCTGTAAAACCATGGAAAGAATGGTAAATAATCGCCTTGTGTGGGTGCTTGAGACTGAAGGCCTTTTAACTGATTACCAGTGTGGCTTCAGACGTGGTAAAAGCACTTTAGACCACCTTATCAGATTAGAGGCCTATATACGTGATGGTTTTATTAGAAACTAGAAAAGCACTCATAGAGCGCATACCTCCGCCAAGGCTCCTTCCGTTTCTCATGGATCACCTCCAAAATGTAATGGGCTTGTGTGTAGGCCTATCGCCACTTGTGGTGAAAATTGCATCCAAGTCTGTCCATTAGTTTTGGAGTTTTGTGGCTGACACACTGTGAGAAGAGCCTTGGCTGAGGTATGCATTCCCAGATCATCCCCAAAATGTAATGGGTTCGTCTGTAGGCCAAGAACCACCTCTGGTGAAAATTTCATCCAAATCCATCCAGTAGTTTTTGTGTAATCCTGCTGCACAAATACAAACAAAGCCCTTGGTGGAGGTATGCACTCTCAGATCATCACCAAAATCTAATCATCTGTTCCCTGTGCCATTACACACCTTTCCTGAAAATTTCGTCAAAATCCGTTCATAACTTTTTGAGTTATGTTGGTAACAGACAGACAGACAGACAGACAGACAGACAGACAGACAAATGCCAGTAAAAGCATTACCTCCTTGGCGGAGGTAATAAACTCAAGTGTTGCTGTTGTGTCCATCTCCTCCATCTCCAAACTCCCAGGCTGCGGGCGTTGCAATTCATCGCACAACCGCGTACAACCCACAGGCCAATGGGTTATGCGAGCGTTTTCATAGATCACTGAAAGCAGCACTCAGGGGTTCACTGACAGATGCAAATTGGGTAGACAGGTTGCCGTGGGTTTTATTGGGGTTGCGGTCTGTGCCAAAAGAGGATTTGGAAGCTTCCCCAGCAGAGAGCTTGTTTTTGCGCAGCCCCTATGGCTGGCCGGGGAATTTCTGCCAAATAATCCCGTGCCGGATAGCTGCCCGTCTTAGCTTTTGCAGCGTAGCGCAAACACAGGCACGCTGCCAGGCCCGGCCCACCACTGTTTTCCGCGTGCTTTTGTGCCTAAAACTTTGAAGAACGCGGAATTCGTGTTCGTCAGACATGACGACCAGCGCCCTCCATTGCGCCTGCACACATGTTGAAAATGGCCCTATCTCACAATGTTAAAGAATCCTTTAAAAAATTCCTGGATCCAGACGGTGATCCGGATCATCCCCAAAATTTAATCAGTTCTTCCTTGTACCATTTCCAACACCTGAAAGTTTCATGGAAATCCGTCCAAAACTTTTTGAGTTATCTTGCTAACCAACAGACAGACAAACAGACAGACAGACAGACAAACCCCGGCAAAAACATAACCTCCTGGCCTGCAGCCTGGCAGAGGTAAAGAACATGTAGTTGCTGTATTTTTTGATTTAGAAAAAGCATATGACACAACATGGAAATATGGTATTTTAAGAGACCTACATGGCATGGGTTTTAGGGGACATTTGCCTTTTTTCATTTCAAACTTTTTGTCCAATAGACACTTCAGAGTCCGAGTAGGAGACACCCTTTCAGAGCCCCATGTGCAAGAACAAGGAGTCCCCCAGGGAAGCATCCTCTCGGTTACTCTTTTTAGCATTAAGGTTAATAGTGTAGTTGGTGCTCTTAGACCAAATACCTTTGGTAGTCTTTATATAGATGACCTCTGTATTTGCTACAGGGGGAAAGACATGAGCACAATTGAAAAGCAACTACAGCTGTGCATAAACAAGATTAATAGGTGGTCAGTCAGTAATGGTTTTAAATTTTCAAAATCAAAAACTGTGTGCATGCACTTTTGTCTGCTGCGGTCTCTTCACCTCGACCCTGAACTTTTCATAGATGGAGAAGCTATCAAGGTGGTAAAAGAAACCAAATTCCTTGCTCTTGTTTTTGATAATAAGCTGTCTTTTATTCCACATCTAAAATTTCTACGAATCAGATGTTTTAAAGCCCTTGATATTATTAAAGTTTTGGCTAAAACTAAATGGGGTGCAGACTTTACTGTGCTGCTGCATCTCTATAGAGCACTTGTAGGATCTCAGCTAGAGTATGGGAGCATAGTTTATGGATCAGCAAGGAAAACATACATCAGGACGCTAGAAACCGTCCATCACCAGGGGCTAAGGCTTGCCTTGGGGGCTTTCAGAACCTCTCCTGTTAAAAGTTTGTATGTTGAAGCAAACAAGCCTTCACTTCACAACAGGTGCCTGAGATTGGCTCTCCAGTATATGGTTAAACTTAAAGCAGACCATAGAAATCCAGCCTACTCTGCAGTTTTTCACCCTCGATTTTTGCAGATGTATAAGGTCAGGCCTAAGAGCATCACTCCTTTTGGACTCCGTATAGAACCTCACCTGGTAAAATTAAACCCTGATACAAGCAATGTAACACAGACGCAGTTTTGTCCCATTCCACCATGGAGTTTAAGGAAACCCAATATAATTCTGGATCTGAGCCAAAACAAAAAGAAAGACACTCACCCAAATGTGTACAGCAGCAGATCTTGGACATAAAATGTCATTTTCCTCACCATATTTCCATATACTCGGATGGTTCCAAAGTAGATGGCTCAGTCTCTGCTGCAATTGTCACCGGGCACAATCAGTATGGTTTGCGGATTCCCAAACAATATTCAGTTTTTACAGCAGAGGCTCATGCTTTGCTTCTAGCATTGGAACACATTGAGAGAACCAAACAGCAGAGCTCCTTAATTTTTACTGACTCCAGATCCTGTCTTCAGGCACTTGGGTTTTTAAAGACTGATCACCCCATTATTGTTCGGATTTTAGAGAAACTAGGTTTTTTACTTTTACACAAGATGTAACAGGACACACACCTTCCAAAAAGTTCAGCTTTTGTCTCGTCAGTCCACAGAGTTTTTTCCCAAAAGTCTTGGGGATCGTCAAGATGTTTTCTGTCAAAACTGAGATGAGCCTTTATGTTCTTTTTGCTCAGCAGTGGTTTTCATCTTGGAACTCTGCCATGCAGGTCATTTTAGCCCAGTCTCTTTCTAATGGTGGTGTCATGGTCATTGACCTTAACTGAGGCAAGTGAGGCCTGCAGTTCTCTGGATGTTGTAGTGGGGTCTTTTGTGACCTCTTGGATGAGTCGTCGCTGCACTCGTGGGGTAATTTTGGTCAGCCGGCCACTCCTGGGAAGGTTCATTAATTCATTCAACTTTATTTATATAGCGCCATTTCACAACAACAGTCATCTCATAGCGCTATCAACTGTAGGGGGAACCCCCACAGTTGCAGAAAGACCCCAGCAATCAGGCGATCCCCTGTGAGCAAGCACTTGGCGACGGTGGAGAGGAAAAACTCCCTTTTAACAGGAAGAAACCTCCAGCAGAACCAGGCTCAGGGAGGGGCAGTCATCTGCTGTGACTGGCTGGGGGGTGAGGGGACAGAGAAGATGAAAAGAACAGACATGTAGAGAGCAAACAGCACCACTGTTTCATGTTTTCACCATAAGATAAGATAAGATAAGAGATAAGATAAGCCTTTATTAGTCCACAACGGGGAAATTCCAGGATTGCAACAGCACAGGGATAGCAACACTCAGAGCAACAATCAGAAGGCAAGAAAAAAAACAAGCAAGCAAGAGCAGCTAATAAACATATGTACGTATTACTATAAAATATATATATACACTCACCGGCCACTTTATTAGGTACACCATGCTAGTAACGGGTTGGACCCCCTTTTGCCTTCAGAACTGCCTCAATTCTTCGTGGCATAGATTCAACAAGGTGCTGGAAGCATTCCTCAGAGAGTTTGGTCCATATTGACATGATGGCATCACACAGTTGGCGCAGATTTGTCGGCTGCACATCCATGATGCGAATCTCCCGTTCCACTACATCCCAAAGATGCTCTATTGGATTGAGATCTGGTGACTGTGGAGGCCATTTGAGTACAGTGAACTCATTGTCATGTTCAAGAAACCAGTCTGAGATGATTCCAGCTTTATGACATGGCGCATTATCCTGCTGAAAGTAGCCATCAGAAGTTGGGTACATTGTGGTCATAAAGGGATGGACATGGTCAGCAACAATACTCAGGTAGGCTGTAGCGTTGCAACGATGCTCAATTGGTACCAAGGGGCCCAAAGAGTGCCAAGAAAATATTCCCCACACCATTACACCACCACCACCAGCCTGAACCATTGATACAAGGCAGGATGGATCCATGCTTTCATGTTGTTGACGCCAAATTCTGACCCTACCATCCGAATGTCGCAGCAGAAATCGAGACTCATCAGACCAGGCAACGTTTTTCCAATCTTCTATTGTCCAATTTCGATGAGCTTGTGCAAATTGTAGCCTCAGTTTCCTGTTCTTAGCTGAAAGGAGTGGCACCCGGCGTGGTCTTCTGCTGCTGTAGCCCATCTGCCTCAAAGTTTGACGTACTGTGCGTTCAGAGATGCTCTTCTGCCTACCTTGGTTGTAACGGGTGGTTATTTGAGTCACTGTTGCCTTTCTATCAGCTCGAACCAGTCTGGCCATTCTCCTCTGACCTCTGGCATCAACAAGGCATTTCCGCCCACAGAACTGCCGCTCACTGGATATTTTTTCTTTTTCGGACCATTCTCTGTAAACCCTAGAGATGGTTGTGCGTGAAAATCCCAGTAGATCAACAGTTTCTGAAATACTCAGACCAGCCCTTCTGGCACCAACAACCATGCCACGTTCAAAGTCACTCAAATCACCTTTCTTCCCCATACTGATGCTCGGTTTGAACTGCAGGAGATTGTCTTGACCATGTCTACATGCCTAAATGCACTGAGTTGCCGCCATGTGATTGGCTGATTAGAAATTAAGTGTTAACGAGCAGTTGGACAGGTGTACCTAATAAAGTGGCCGGTGAGTGTATACACACACACACAGACACACAGTGCAGAGCATTGTAGCTGGATGGAATAAATATATGAATATATGAACACACAGTGCAGAGCATTGTAGCTAGATGGAATAAATATGTAAATATATAAACACCCACAGTACGGAGCATTGCAGCTAGGTGGAATAAATATGCAAGTATATAAACACACACAGTGCGGAGCAATGTAGCTAGATGGAATAATATGTAGATATATAAATATATAAACACACCCAGTGCTGAGCATTGTAGCTAGATGGAATAAATATGCAAATATATAAACACACACAGTGCAGAGCATTGTTGCTAGATGGAATGAAACAGCATAACCGTCTACTTAGTTATCCTACATGGTATGATTATGTGCCCATACATATTCTCACCCTCCATAGCGACCGGTATGTTCCTAGTTGTATGCCGGAGGGGACCATTGTGTAAGTCTATTGCATCTTTTGCATTCAAAAAACTATTAGTTTGTTACGTCTTTTTGCTATCTCTGCGAGCAGCCCTGCTTAGGTTGTACAGTCTGACAGCCGTTGGTAGGAAGGACCTGCGAAACCTCTCGGTTGTGCACCTGGGATGATGTAGTCTGCTGCTAAATGAGCTCCTCAGTGCATTCAGTATGTCCTGCATAGGGTGGAACTCGGACTCCAGCAGAGATGACAGTTTAGCCACCGTCCTTCTCTCTCCTATCTCCTCCATCGGATCAAGGCGCTGCCCCAGGACAGAGCTAGCTTTCTTAATCAGTTTGTTCAGTCTCTTCCTATCGGCTGCAGTAATGCCACTGCCCCAGCAGACCACTCCAAAAGTGATGGCTGATGCCACCACCGTGTCATAGAATGACTTCAGCAGCGCCCCTTGTACACCAAAAGACCTGAGTCTCCTCAGCAGGAACAGCCTGCGCTGTCCCTTCTTGTAGAGTGCATCAGTCTTGTGTGACCAGTCTAGTTTATTGTTCAGATGAATACCCAGGTACTTATAGGATGTCACCATCTCGATGTCTGTTCCCTGTATATTTACTGGTACTGTGAGGGGCTGCCCATGCCTGCGGCAGTCCACCACCAGCTCCTTAGTTTTCCTCGCGTTGATCTGGAGGCAGTTCCGATGGCACCAGTCCACGAAGTCCTGGATAAGCCCTCTGTACTCAGCTTCATCTCCATTGGAGATGAGGCCAACGATCGCAGAGTCATCAGAGAACTTCTGTAGATGGCAGTGTGTTGTGTTGTGTGAGAAGTCCGCAGTATAAAGAGTGAACAGGAAGGGAGCCAGCACCGTTCCCTGGGGGGGCCCCCGTGCTACTGATGATCGTGTCGGACACACAGTCCCGGGTTCTCACAAACTGAGGCCGGTTCGTGAGGTAGTCCAGGATCCATGATGACAGGTGCTGGTCCACCCCTGCGCGCAGCAGCTTGTCCTTCAGGATCATCGGTTGGATGGTGTTGAAAGCACTGGAGAAGTCAAAGAACATGATCCTCACCATATTCCTGGGCTTCTCCAGGTGGGACAGAGAACGGTGAAGGAGGAAGATCACCGCATCCTCCACCCCAATGCCATGCTGGTAGGCGAACTGGAGTGGATCCATCGCTGGTTCCACCAGGGGGCGGAGGTGAGCAAGGAGCAGTCTCTCCAGGGTCTTCATCAAGTGGGACGTCAAGGCCACCGGTCTGTAGCTGTTCAGGTCTTTGGGGTGGGAAGTTTTTGGTACAGGTACCACACAAGATGTTTTCCACAGCTGTGGTACCCTCCCCAGTTTCAGGCTCATGTTGAAGATATACGTCACAATCCCACACAGCTGGTCTGCACAGGACTTGAGGAGCTTTGCGCTGATGCCGTCCAGTCCCGGCGCCTTCCTCGCCTTAAGCGATAAGCCATAAGCCTTTATTAGTCCCACAATGGGGAAATTCCAGGATTGCAACAGCACAGGGATAGCAACACTCAGAGCAATAATTAAGAAGATACGGAAAATAAAAATAAGAGCTGTGAATATACATACGTACACATAAATATATAAATATATATACAAAGTGCGGAGCATTGTAGCTAGATGGAATAAACAGCATAACGTCTACTTAGTTATCCTACATAGTATGAATATGTACCCATACATATTGTCACCCTCCGTAGCGACTGATATTGTCCTAGTTGTATACTGGAGGGGGCCATTTGTGTAAGTCTGTTGCGTCCTTTGTATTCAATACTAATAAATTGAATTGAATAAATTGAATAAATGTGTTTGTTTATAGTGAGTGACGGAGGGAGGAAGGCCTGAAATAGGCAAATGTGAGTTATGTTATATGTGTTAAATGTGAGTCAGGCTGTTATATTTGTGTATTTATAATATTTATGTTAAAGGTGAGTCAGGCTGTTATATTTGTGTATTTATAATATTTATAATATTTATAATTGTGTATTTATAATTTTTCTGCATTGATGTATGTGGTTATTGTGTATATTTTTATCTTGATTCTTTTTTCTAAAGCCCATCCAGGGACAAGAGTTGCAAATTAGCTAATAGCTATACACTCTATGTGCAACACATCAGATTGATTGTCTTTGATTAATTGTCTATGTTTATTGCACTGTCCCTGTCAAATAAACTAATCTACTACTACTACTATTAGGTCGTCACATTTTTTTGCTGTCTCTGTGAGCAACCCTGCTTAGGTTATACAGTTTGACAGCCGTAGGTAGGAAGGACCTGCAAAACCTCTCGGTCGCGCACCTAGGGTGATGTAGTCTACTGCTAAATGAGCTCCTCAGTGCGTTCAGTATGTACTGCATAGGGTGGGACTCGGACTCCAGCAGAGATGACAGTTTAGCCACCATCCTTCTCTCTCCCATCTCCTCCACTGGGTCAAGGTGTTGCCCCAGGACAAATCCCCATTTGTGGATAATGGCTCTCACAGTGGTTCACTGGAGTCCCAAAGCTTTAGAAATGGCTTTATAACCTTTTCCAGACTGATAGATCTCAATTACTTTGTTTTTTTCATTTGTTCCTGAATTTCTTTGGATTGCAGCATGATGTCTAGCTTTTGAGGTTCTTTTGGTCTACTTCACTTTGTCAGGCAGGTCCTATTTAAGTAATTTCTTGATTGAGAACAGGTGTGGCAGTAATCAGGCCTTGATGTGGCTAGAGAAATTGTATTCAGCTTTCAAAAGATGTGATACATATATCACAGTTAATTTATGTTTTAACATGGAGGCGGGGGGCAATCACTTTTTCACTCAAGGCCATGTAGATTTGGATTGTTTCCCCCTTAGTAATAAACACCACTGTGTGTATATAATATATATATATATATATATATATATATATATATATATATATATATATATATATATACACTACCGTTCAAAAGTTTGGGGTCACTTAGAAATTTCCTTATTTTTGAAAGAAAAGCACTGTTTTTCTCAATGAAGATAACTTTAAACTAATCAGAAATACACTCTAATATCTAATATACATTGCTAATGTGGTAAATGACTATTGTAGCTGCAAATGTCTGGTTTTTGGTGCAATATCTACATAGGTGTATAGAGGCCCATTTCCAGCAACTATCACTCCAGTGTTCTAATGGTACAATGTGTTTGCTCATTGCGTCAGAAGGTTAATGGATGATTAGAAAACCCTTGTGCAATCATGTTAGCACAGCTGAAAACAGTTTAGCTGGTTAGAGAAGATATAAAACTGACCTTCCTTTGAGCAGGTTGAGTATCTGGAAAAAATTATTATTTCAAATACAAATCATTATTTCTAACCTTGTCAATGTGTTGACTATATTTTCTATTCATTTTACAACTCATGGTGGTAAATAAGTGTGACTTTTCATGGAAAACACAAAATAATTGTCTGGGTGACCCCAAACTTTTGAACGGTAGTGTATATACTGTATATATATATATATATATATATATATATACAGTATATATATAGCAGACCGAGAGTAGACAGACTGACTAAAAATTTCATGAAAAACCCTTATTCCACAGGCCAAGAATGTTTTTTTTCAGACAGAAAAAAACAAACAAAAAAAATGGCTGTTGTTTCCAAGGCAGTCAGTAATTCATACTGGCTGTAGTTCATACTGTGGTGAAGTAAGGGACACTGACAAATTCCAGCCATGTGCAGTATGTCTGTAGTAACAGGCATACATCCACATTCATGCCTTTTAAACGAGCTGTTGAAATAGTGCTTGATATGCTGCTGACTTTAGACCTGCTTTTTGCAGGTTCCAAGATTCAAAGATTTTATTTGTCAGTACTACTATGCGTACAGGACATGGAGGAGAAATGAAATGGTGTTCCTCTCTCTCTTCAGTGGTGTGCACAATATAAAAAAAGAAAAAGGAATAAGGCTGGAAAATCAACAGCAGTCTATGTACAGTAAGGCTACCCTTAGTGCAAGTGTTGACGAAAGATAGACCCAGACCTTCCATAGTGAAAACAAAGATAAACGATAAACAGTGAGACCCAGCAATCCTATATTCAGAAAAGCAGAGCAGTAATACTTGTAGCTGCATTTTCAATGTGGTAGTGAAGGTGCAGACAGTGACAAATAGGACTGCACATGATCAGTATTGCATTAACAGACAGCAGCAGATATGGCATTTGTGCAAACAGTTGCACAAACAGCAGCAAATGTATTACCGTTGGTGTGCCCGTCTTTCTGTGCCAACGGCTGAGGTAGTTATTGTGCGAGTGAGTGCGTTATGGTCGGGGGGGTCGGGAGTAGTGGACAGAGTTCAGGGTCCTGATGGCCTAATGAACAAAGCTGTTTAGCTGTCTTGTGGAGTGGGCCCGGAGGCTCCGGTACCTTTCACCGGGGCAGGAGGCTGAAGAGGGAGTGTGAGGGGTGGGAGGTGTCGCCTGCAATGTTGATGGCTCTGCAGGTGAGGTAGATGTCCGGGGGTGGGGGGATCAGAGGAGCACCGATGATCTTGCCGGCTGCTTTCACTGTGCATTGTAGTGTCTTCCGGCAGGAGATGGTGCAGCTTTCATACCACATTGTGATGCAGCTGGTGAGGATACTCTCAATGTTGCCCTAGTAGAATGAGCACATAATGGGGGGTGGGACTCATGCTCTCCTCACTTTGCAGAGGAAATGGAGGTGAGTTTGAACCTTCTTGGCCAGTGATGCAGTGTTGTTGGACCAGGAGAGGTCCTCAGAAATGTGCACCCCCAGAAACTTGGTGCTGCTCACCCTCTCCACAGCTGCACCATCAATGATCAGAGGGAATGCTATGTGCGTCCCCTCCTGAAGTCAACCACAATCTCCTTGGTTTTTCCCACGTTCAGGAAGAGGTTATTGTCTTTACACCACTGGACCAGTTGACTTGCCTCATTTCTGTCGTTGACCTCCTTATTGTTGGTGATGAGGCCCACCACCGTAGTGGCATCCGCAAACTTGATGATGTGGTTGGTGTTGTAGGCTGGTACACAGTCATGGGTCAGCAGGGTTTAGAGCAGCGGGCTGAGCACGCACTCTTGTGGGGCCCCTGTGCTCAGTGTGATGATCTGGGAGGTGTTGCTGTCAACCTGAACATTCTGTGGCCTCCCTGTGAAAAAGTCCAGCACCCAGTTACAGAGAGAGGTTTTGAGTCCGAGTTTTTGTATTAGGTGCTGGGGGGTGACTGTGTTGAATGCTGAACTGAAGTCCAAGAACAGCATTTGCACATAGGAGTTCTTTGAGTCCAGGTGGGAGTCAGATCAAACACACACTGGAAGAAAAGCACCTTAATACGAACAATATGGACTTTGCGACGAGCCTCACTCACTTCTCAATCAGTCCCCTCCTACCAGTGCAAGTCATGGTGAGGTGGTGAGGGCGCACAGTGGAAAACCAGACAATGTGCAGACAGAAAGTAACAAAAGTACCAGCACAATGTGCAAAGGGTGGTGCTAATGCCCGCTTCGGGTGGTCATAATTGTCACAATCTGCCCTCTGGGCAGATGAGGGTTTATACAGAGAACTCAGGGCGCAGACGGGCTCCGTTGCAATAATGATTTAAGATAAGATAAGATAAGATAAGATAAGCCTTTATTAGTCCCACAACGGGGAAATTCCAGAATTGCAACAGCACAGGGATAGCAACACTCAGAGCAACAATCAGAAGGCAAGAAAAAAAGCAAGCAAGCAAGAGCAGCTAATATACATATGTACATATTACTATAAAATATATATATACACAGACACACAGTGCAGAGCATTGTAGCTGGATGGAATAAATATATTAATATATAAACACAGTGCGGAGCATTGTAGCTAGATGGAATAAATTTGTAGATATATAAACACCCACAGTACGGAGCATTGCAGCTAGGTGGAATAAATATGTAAATATATAAACCCACACAGTGCGGAGCAATGTAGCTAGATGGAATAATGTGTAGATATATAAACACACAGTGCGGAGCATTGTAGCTAGATGGAATAAGTATGTAAATATATAAACACACACAGTGCAGAGCATTGTTGCTAGATGGGATGAAACAGCATAATCGTCTACTTAGTTATCCTACATGGTATGATTATGTGCCCATACATATTCTCACCCTCCATAGCGACCGGTATTTTTCTAGTTGTATGCCGGAGGGGACCATTGTGTAAGTCTATTGCATCTTTTGCATTCAAAAAACTATTAGTTTGTTACGTCTTTTTGCTATCTCTGCGAGCAGCCCTGCTTAGGTTGTACAGTCTGACAGCCGTTGGTAGGAAGGACCTGCGAAACCTCTCGGTTGTGCACCTGGGATGATGTAGTCTGCTGCTAAATGAGCTCCTCAGTGCATTCAGTATGTCCTGCATAGGGTGGAACTCGGACTCCAGCAGAGATGACAGTTTAGCCACTGTCCTTCTCTCTCCTATCTCCTCCACCGGATCAAGGCGCTGCCCCAGGACAGAGCTAGCTTTCTTGATCAGTTTGTTCAGTCTCTTCCTATCGGCTGCAGTAATGCCACTGCCCCAGCAGACCACTCCAAAAGTGATGGCTGATGCCACCACCATGTCATAGAATGTCTTCAGCAGCGCCCCTTGTACACCAAAAGACCTGAGTCTCCTCAGCAGGAACAGCCTGCGCTGTCCCTTCTTGTAGAGTGCGTCAGTATTGTGTGACCAGTCTAGTTTATTGTTCAGATGAACACCCAGGTACTTATAGGATGTCACCATCTCGATGTCTGTATCCTGTATATTTACTGGTGCTGTGAGGGGTTGCCCATGCCTGCGGCAGTCCACCACCAGCTCCTTAGTTTTCCTCGCGTTGATCTGGAGGCAGTACGGCTGTGTTGTTAGACATGTATATGTTGAACACTGCATATGTGATTTAACCTCACGATGAAGGAGAGCCACAGAGCTGCAGTCCCCTGCGGTGCGGAGCCGCAGAGCCTGGACCCCCTGCGGAGGACAGGGGACAGAAGACTTCCTGACCGCTGAGGCTCGAGAGGAGAGAAGGGGGAGTTATGTAAATAAAAGGTTAATGAATGTGAATAAAGGGATTTTGATAGAGATGTGTGATTTCCCCTGCGAGGGAAATGGTTTGATGTGAGAATGTTTAAAAGGGAGAACTTTGGTGTGTTCACTCTCTTTGTTCGCTGCTCAGGAATGAGAGCAGACAGTGGGATGATTACTTGAAATAAACTGGAATTAAAGGCAATTCGGTTTCGTTATTCAAGTCTCCCCACATTGGTGACTGACGACGTTGAGAATGAACGAAGAAGGTCTCAGGGTCCCGGACTCACAGCGCTCAGAGCTGGCGAGCGCAGTGGCCGTTAAGCTGCCTGATTTCTGGCAGGATAACCCACGGTCGTGGTTTCTGCAAGCAGAGTCGCAGTTCGCGCTCGCAGGAGTAACGGTGGATGACACTAAGTTCCACCATGTCATCGCTAAACTGGACAACAGCACAGCCCGGTGCGTGCAGAGCTTGGTGGAGCAGCCACCCGCGACCAACAGGTACGGCAAGCTGAAATCCACCCTCATCAAGTTTTTCACCCCCTCGGCCGAAGTGAGGGCGAGGAGGATCCTGTCTTTGCTAGACCAAGGAGGACACAGGCCGAGCGCCCTGATGGAGGAGATGATACAGCTGAGAGGGTTGGACAACGATGATTTCATTTTTCAGTTCATCTTCCTCTCCAACCTCCCGGCGCATGCGAGAAGCACGCTGGCCGGCAAAAAGTGTCACACCCTGGAGGAGTTCCGGGAGCTGGCCCAGGAAGCAGATGGGATCCTGGACGCCTGCGGCGGGCAAGCAACCACAGCGGCGACCCGAGACAGCGGGGAGCCAGAGGCGGCAGACCCAGACTGGCCGACGACGGCGGCAGCACGGCCGCGACGAGGTGGAGCCAATGGTCCGGCGGCAGAGGCGCGGACACGACACAGCGGAGGAGAAGATCTCTGCTTTTACCATCGGAGGTTCGCAGAGAAGGCACGCAGGTGTGTGCCGCCCTGCAACTTCAGGAGTTCGGGAAACGGCAAGACCGGGGGTCGCTAGCAGCTTCGACCCTCGGAGAACGCAGCAAGCTGCTCTACATCACGGATGCGCGCTCCGGACGAGAGTTCCTCATCAACACCGGAGCACAAGTGAGCTTCATCACCCCAACATACGCGGACCGGGTGGCTGGACCCCACGGTAGCGGAGCTACGGCGGCAAATGGCTCGAACATCAACACCTACGGGAGAAGGACCTTGCCCTTGTGCTTACATGGCCGCACATATGAATGGACTTTTGTAATAGCGGCGGTGAGTTTCAACATGTTGGGCGTGGATTTTTTGTGTTCACACAATCTGTTAGTTGATCTTGCTAATAGACGGCTGGTAAATGCACTCTCTTTTTACTCTCTCCCCTGTTCAGCTCAAGTGTCCCCGCCACCAGTACAGACCCACGTCGCTACAGCAGGTGGTAAGTTTCACACACTCCTCACCCAATTTCCAGCACTCACTGTGCCCACTTTTTCAGCGACGGTCGCGAAGCATGGGGTGAAACACTTTATCCCCACATCTGGTCCTCCCATGTTTGCAAAAGCTCGGCGCTTGGATGCAGTTAAGCTCGCCATTGCGCGCGAGGAGTTCGCCAGCCTGGAGAGGCTAGGCATCGTTCGTAGGTCGAAGAGCCCGTGGGCTTCGCCGCTGCACATGGTACCGAAAGCCGATGGCTCCTGGAGACCGTGCGGGGATTACCGCAGGCTAAACAACGCTACGGCGCACGATCGTTATCCCATCCCGCACATTCAGGATTTTTCGGTGCACCTGGCGGGGGCGTGCATTTTTTCAAAGATTGATCTGGTTCGCGGCTATCACCAAGTCCCAGTCCAACCGGAGGACATTCCTAAAACAGCGGTAATAACCCCGTTCGGACTTTTCGAATTTTTACGCATGCCGTTTGGTCTCAAAGGGGCGGCGCAAACATTTCAGCTGATGATGGATGCCGTGTTACGCGATCTCCCTTTCGTGTTTGTGTACCTCGACGACATTTTGGTCGCGAGTACTTCAGAGGACGAACACAAAACGCACCTCACAGCAGTTTTTAGGAGGCTGGGAGAGCACGGCTTAATAGTTAACCCAGCCAAGTGCCAGTTCGGCGTCGAGCGGATCGATTTTTTGGGTCACCGCGTCTCCCCGGAGGGAGCGGTTCCGTTACCAGATGAAGTACGCGCGGTAGCAGATTTTCCCCGTCCACAAACGGTCAAATCACTACAGGAATTCTTGGGGATGGTGAATTTTTATAACCGATTCCTGCCCCACGCAGCTCAAATCATGCAACCGTTATATGCCATCCATCCATCCATCCATCCATCTTCTACCGCTTAATCCTTTCGGGTCGCGGGGGGGCTGGAGCCTATCCCAGCATCTTTGGGCGAGAGGCAGGGTACACCCTGGACAGATCGCCAGTCCATCACAGGGCCAACACAGAGAGACAGACAACCATTCACTCTCACATCCATACCTAAGGACAATTTAGAATCCCCAGTTTTTGATGCCAATTAACCTAACTTGCATGTTTTTGGCATGTGGGAGGAAACCGGAGTGCCCGGAGTAAACCCACGCAGACACGGGGAGAACATGCAAACTCCACACAGAAGGGTCACCGATGGTCTGGGGGTGGGATCGGACCCATGATGGTCAAGGGTGGAATCGATCCCATGACCTTCTTGCTGTGCTGCCACTGTGCTAACCACTGCGCCACCGTGCTGCCCGTTATATGCCGTGCTGCCCGTTATATGCCGCGCTCAAAAAACAAAAACCGACCCAGGCGGTCGAATGGTCCCCAGAGCGGGAGCGCGCGTTCACAGAGGTTAAAAAAGCCTTGGCTGACGCTGCGCTCCTGGCCCACCCAGACCCTGCAGCACGTATCGCGCTGACGACAGACACTTCAGATTTAGCCATAGGGGCCGTTATTGAGCAACAGGTAGCCGGAGTTTGGCAGCCTTTGGCTTTCTTTAGCAAATCTTTAAGCGCGGCTGAACGAAAATACAGCGCGTTCGACAGAGAACTGTTGGCGCTGCATTTGGCTATTCGTCATTTCCAGTTCTGGCTGGAAGGACGGTGCTTCACCGCTTATGTGGACCACAAGCCGCTCACATACGCCATGGCCAAAATTTCAGACCCGTGGTCCGGCAGGCAGCAGAGGCAGCTGGCCGCAATCTCGGAATTTACCACTGACATTAGGCACGTTGCGGGCAAATTCAATGTAGTAGCAGATTGTCTCTCGCGCGCGTTCATGACTCCAACACGCGCAGAGGCAGAACGGGCCACCGTGACCGCGCTGCAGGAGAGCGGCACGGTGGCGCGCGCAGCCCCGGTGCACGTGGGTATAGATTATGCAGCCATGGCAGCGGACCAGGGGGCGGACGCAGACGTGTGCACGCTCCAGTCTGGACCAACAGGGTTAAGGCTGGAGAGCAAGTGTTTACAAACCGGTATGCCCCCCCTGATCTGCGACATGTCGATGGGGCGCCCGCGTCCGGTGGTTCCGGCCACGTGGCGCCGCCGTGTTTTTGACTCGGTCCACTCACTGGCGCACCCGGGGGTGCGTGCGTCGGTGAAACTAGTGGTGGAAAAGTTTGTTTGGCCGTGCCTGCGCAAGCACGTGAAGGAATGGGCAAGAACCTGCATTTCCTGTCAACGGGCCAAAATTCACAAGCACACAAGAGCCCCGTTAGAACCGTTCCGCATTCCGGCCAGAAGGTTCGACCATGTGCACGTCGACCTTGTGGGCCCCCTACCGGCATCGCAGGGGTTCACGCATCTTTTGACAATGGTGGACCGCACCACACGTTGGCCGGAAGTGGTCCCACTTGCGACGACCACGGCCGCGGAGGTGGCTCGTGTTTTTTTAACGGCTTGGGTGGCGCGCTTTGGGGTTCCGTCGGACATTACGTCCGATAGAGGACCGCAATTCATCTCTGAGCTGTGGTCAGCGATGGCCAACGGCTTAGGAGCCAAAATTCACCGCACTACGGCTTACCACCCTCAGGCTAATGGTTTATGCGAGCGTTTTCATAGGTCTTTGAAGGCAGCACTCAGAGCGTCGCTCACGGATGCAGATTGGGTAAATAAACTGCCATGGGTTTTATTAGGGTTGCGTTCTGCGCCTAAAGAGGACTTAGACGCCTCCCCAGCGGAGCTGGTATTCGCACAAACTCTGAGGCTGCCAGGCGAGTTTTTACCAGAGCACCCAGAGCCCCCACCTCTCTCTGCTCTGGGACCGTTAGTTGGCATGGGAGCAGACACGCTCCCGGGTCCGGTTCATCACGCTTTTCCACGAGTTTTCGTCCCCAAGGCTTTGAAAAATGCCGACTTCGTTTTTGTCAGACGCGAAGCCCTAAAAGCAACGCTCAAACCACCTTACGAAGGGCCATTTCGAGTGCTGGAGGCAGGTGATAAGCAATTTGTGCTAGATTTTGGAGACAGAAAAGAGACAGTCAGTATTGACAGACTAAAACCTGCTTTTGTCATGAAGGACGTGTCTGTACCGGTTGCAGTGGCACCTCGACGAGGCAGGCCCCCGCAAAGGGCAAATAATCACTCTCTTCCTCAGTCAACAGAGCCGAAGCAGAAAGGCGCCGCAGGCAAGGCGGGGCCAACTCACAGCAGATTCGGCAGACGGCTGAAGCCCAAGCGGCGCACAGACTGAATGTTGGTGTTGATTATTCAGTAGTGAGTAAGGTGTTATTAAATTTTAGGAAATAGTCTGTTCTTCATCGTTTGGGGGGGGTTATATGGCTGTGTTGTTAGACATGTATATGTTGAACACTGCATATGTGATTTAACCTCACGATGAAGGAGAGCCACAGAGCTGCAGTCCCCTGCGGTGCGGAGCCGCAGAGCCTGGACCCCCTGCGGAGGACAGGGGACAGAAGACTTCCTGACCGCTGAGGCTCGAGAGGAGAGAAGGGGGAGTTATGTAAATAAAAGGTTAATGAATGTGAATAAAGGGATTTTGATAGAGATGTGTGATTTCCCCTGCGAGGGAAATGGTTTGATGTGAGAATGTTTAAAAGGGAGAACTTTGGTGTGTTCACTCTCTTTGTTCGCTGCTCAGGAATGAGAGCAGACAGTGGGATGATTACTTGAAATAAACTGGAATTAAAGGCAATTCGGTTTCGTTATTCAAGTCTCCCCACAGGCAGTTCCGATGGCACCAGTCCACGAAGTCCTGGATAAGCCCTCTGTACTCAGCTTCATCTCCATTGGAGATGAGGCCAACGATCGCAGAGTCATCAGAGAACTTCTGTAGATGGCAGTGTGTTGTGTTGTGTGAGAAGTCCGCGGTATAAAGATAAACAGGAAGGGAGCCAGCATCGTTCCCTGGGGGGCCCCCGTGCTACCGATGATCGTGTCGGACACACAGTCCCGGGTTCTCACAAACTGAGGCCGGTTCATGAGGTAGTCCAGGATCCATGATGACAGGTGCTGGTCCACCCCTGCGCGCAGCAGCTTGTCCTTCAGGATCATCGGTTGGATGGTGTTGAAAGCACTGGAGAAGTCAAAGAACATGATCCTCACCATATTCCCGGGCTTCTTCAGGTGGGACAGAGAACGGTGAAGGAGGAAGATCACCGCATCCTCCACCCCAATGCCATGATGGTAGGCGAACTGGAGTGGATCCATCGCTGGTTCCACCAGGGGGCGGAGGTGAGCAAGGAGCAGTCTCTCCAGGGTCTTCATCAAGTGGGACGTCAAGGCCACCGGTCTGTAGTTGTTCAGGTCTTTGGGGTGGGAAGTTTTTGGTACAGGTACCACACAAGATGTTTTCCACAGCTGTGGTACCCTCCCCAGCTTCAGGCTCAGGTTGAAGATGTACGTCACAATCCCACACAGCTGGTCTGCACAGGACTTGAGGAGCTTTGCGCTGGTGCCGTCCGGTCCCGACGCCTTCCTCGCCTTGATCTTCCTCAGCTCCGTCCTCACCTGGGTCCTGGTCAGGGTCAGGATGGGGGGCTGTGTGTTGGGAGTGGGGGGGTGTTGGTGGAGTGGGGAGTGGGCAGCAGGACTTGATTTCTTTAGAGGCAGCAGTGGTTGTTGTGCAGTCGGGGGGGGGGGGGGGGGCGGTTGGTCAAACCTATTGAAAAACAGATTCAGGTTGTTCGCCCACTCCCTGCCCCCCGTGGCCTGGGGGGAGGTATTCTGGAGCCCAGAGATGGTTTTGAGGTTTCTCCAGACCCCGCTGATGTCGCTCTGTTGCAGCTTGTCCTCCATCTTCTTCCTGAAGCTGTCCTTGCCTTCTCTGATCTTTCTCCTCAGCTCCCTCTGTACGGACTTCAGCATCTCCCTATTCCCCGACCTGAAAATCCTCTTCTTCTCTCTGAGAAGTGTTTTTATCTCAGGGTTGATCCAGGGTTTGTTGTTTGAGCAACACAGTATGGTCTTGGTGGGAATGGATTTGTCCACACAGAAGCTGAGGTAGTCCGTGAAGGTGTGAGTGAGGCCATCGATGTCCTCACCATGTGGATCGCAGAGCTGCTTCCAGGCGGTGGCTTCAAAACAGCCCTTTAGAGTGTCCATTGTCTCCTCAGACATAACTCCACTGTGCACATGGCCGGAGGTTGTCTGTGCACTAGGGGTTTGTACACCGGCCGGAGATGAACCAAGTTGTGATCCGATCTCCCGAGTGGGGGGAGTTGTGATGAGGTGTACGTCTCCTTAGTGTTTGCGTAGAATAAGTCCAGTGTTTTATTGTCTCTAGTGTGGCATGTGACATACTGGGTGAACGTGGGTAGAATTTAATTAACAAAAACATTGAGGACAAACTAAAATGCAGTACATGGGCTGAGAGCTAAGCTAAACAAAACTGAGCAGGGACAATACTAAACTAAACTGGCAAACACAAAGCAAGACTTGGCAGAGAATTTACATGGACCATAGCAAGGTGAACAAACGGCATAGTAGACACAGGGAATGACCTAATGACATCTCAATAAACACAGAACAGAGATTCACATTGTCATGATTCGCCCCTCTGGGCAGAGGGAAACAGACTCAAGCGCCAACTACGGTTTGTGGCATTTATTAAAAAAAACAACACACGAAGTTCCAAAGGTGCACCAAAGAAAAAATCCAAGCACAGATAATAAGGTAACTTACACGCTGGAATGAATTCAGAATAAAATCACCAGAGCGGGGGGCACTGGTGGCGAGGAGGAAGAGGAATCTTAATACTGCCATGACAAGAAATGAAAATGCAGTCCTTAAATATGGTCAAAACAAATAGCACAAGTGATGACAGGTGTGGGATCACATGAGCGGGCAAAGAGGTAATAATGATTGATGATTAGGATCAGCTGGGAGAGATTGAGAGAGGAGTGGCTGGACTTGACAGCTGACAGAATGACGCCTACACAGAGCACAAAACCGGAAATGCTGCCTGACAGCTGTCAACCCCGAGAAAGAACACCACAGTATAAATACTGTATAAAGAATAAACATCACCAAATGCAGACTAATAAATAATTACAAATTGATACGAAACATGGGCATAACAAAACTGAAACATAAACAGAAAAATAGAAAACAGTATGAGAATACCAAAACCCAAAAGGCACAAAATGCAACAAATATATAAATACAGAGAAAAAGCCACAAGACTGAGCCTGGCAGAACCTCCAGAGCTCAGTTTGTGACACACATATATAGGGAAACCAATAACGAACTTGATGAGAGACAGCTGAGACTAATCAGGGCATCAGGTGAAACACACAGGACGGGTGGAGCTGCACACACACTCACAGACAGGGAGACACAGACATGACAGAGGATCAGGGAGAGACAAGACCACAATAACACAATACTAACAATGACTGACACATAAAGACAGAACTCATAAAGACGATACTAACAATAATAATGATCACAAGACTTGAACCAAAAACAGAAGACAGCCATAAGACACAGACAACAGAGGATGGCATGACATGACAGAGAAGGATCAGGGAACATGGGCACTTAATAATAATCAGAATAATAATAATACAGTAGAAAACAAAACTAAATGACCATAAAGCATGGGCACAGTCCTAGCCCCATAGTGCTCACGTCTGTAGTCATGAAGTGTTTTGAGCGACTGGTGTCCTAGCACATCAGGGACTGCCTTCCCTCCTCCTTCGACCCCCATCAGTTTGCCTACAGGAAGAACTGGTCTACAGAAGACGCCATTGCCTCCACTCTCCACAGAGTGCTGAGCCACCTGGAGAACCCAAGGAGCTTTGTGAGGATGCTCTTCATGGACTACAGCTCAGCTTTTAACCTCTTAAAATTCTGGGGCGCACCGGTGCACCCGTCAGCCTCCCCCTTCTGGTGGCCAAAGTTTCTTTTTTTGAAGAAAATATTCAGTTTCAATGTCAGACATTCCAAAGGCTGTAACTTGAAAGTGGTAAGAGAAAAATGGCTTACTGTCAATTAGAAAGATGTAGAATATGATCCAAAGTTTGAGATAGGAGTAAATTTACACATCTAATTTCTGGAGGACATGCTAATACAGATGAACCTGAGATGGCTCGGACATGTTGAGAGGATGGACCACCAGCGTCTCCCTCGGCAGTTACTCTCCTCACAGTTATGCGAGGGCAAACTCAATCAGGGTAGACCAAGGCTCAGATTTAAAGACACTGTAAAAAGAAACTTGAAGAAGTTGGACATAGACAGGAGTTCCTGGCAGCTGAAGGCTAAGGACAGAGCTGTGTGGAGGAATCTGATCAGACCTAAATAAAACAGTCACCGTCGCCCACGACAGACTGCTATGATGATGATGATGATGAATTTGCATCATGCAACAGCAGCCGTATCAAATTACATAACTTTTGGTCAAAAATGGACTTTGGACATATTTACACAAAAGATGGTTTTGTTTTTTTGTCTTTGTTTTTGTTTTTTGTTATCTTATCTTCAATGTATATGAACCAGAAAATCAGTAGAATGTACACAAACCAATAAAAAACAGTCAGACCTACCGCTTGTCGTGTTTTCATTCGTCCATTTTCGTCATCCACTGTCCTTATTTTGTCTTCTGCCAGTCATTTTTGCTTTTGCGCCCACATCCAGAAACTGTCACATGTATGTTATGAATTATTCGACCACAATTTCGGTTACATTACGCTGCTGAACTGGAGCTATTGTTCTCTGTCATCATGTGCAGCTCCGTCAATGGCAGACGAAAGTGTACACGCTCCAGACCATCTTCTACTGTCACAAAAGGTAAATATTTCACTTCAGAAGCTAAATAATCTCTTTTTAGAATCAGAGTTGGAAAAATTTGGAGCAAATGCTTCCTCCTTGTGGAAATATACAGTATGTTGGGATGGCCCTTTGTTTACATTCTCTTCTTTGCGCAACCGGAAATGATGTTTGCGATGGTTTGTTAGGTGAAGTCCTCCAGTGAAGAGCAGTAAGCTATATGTGTCTGACATCTTGTGATGTTAAATGCTTGATAGAACTGGGTTTTCTGTGCTTTTGGGACACATCACGTGACAGGCACAGAACTGCGCCAGGGACAGTAGGTGACGCTGATGTCTTATGAAAGTGGAACATCAAAGGGTTAGCACCATCATCCCGGACATCTTGATCAACAAGCTGCATCTCTTCCAGATCCCCCCCTCCCCAGCTGCTCCTGGATAAAGAACTTTCTCAACAATCACCCACAGACAGTAAGACTTGGCCACCACCACTCCTCCACACTGTCCCTTAGCACCAGCATCCCCCAAGGCTGCGTGCTAAGCCCTCTACTGTGCTCCCTGTTCACCTTTGACTGTATTCCAACTCACCCAACCACCATCATCGTGAAATACACATTATCACTATAACTCACCTGTCTTTGCACTCCTCACTTTCATGTACAGTATACTGACCCATCTGTGAAATCACTACTGTACATATTTTCCATAATCCTTGGGCCATTTTACTCTATTATGTGTTGTGCACGCCGCACTGCTATATACATAGTTACACCCGCAAAGCCACTACTGTACCTGTGGATATACCTATGGGCTATTTATTATTTTTACTTTTACCTTTACTTCAGTCGTATGGTTAATCGTGTGTTGTAACTGTAACTGTTTTTATTTCAAATTCTTCTCACTTACTTTATTGCGCAGTAGCCTGATGGAGCACCCACAATTTTGTTGTGCTGTACAACTGTACAATGACAATAAAGCCTATTCTATTCTATTCTATTCTATTCTATTCTATTCTATTCTATTCTAGCCATGCCCTTGATCATGACAATAGTAGGGCCCTTGGTCTTCATCTGATAATATTACACAAGATCATTTCATCTGAAGCAATCTAATTACTATCAGGCTTTCTTTAAGAGATGTGATGAATCCACACACACACGTACGTATGCATAATTTGTAAAAAAAAAAAAAAAGAGTAAATTGTAGAGGAACAAATAAGTTCAGGCGAGATGTGACGAGCTGGAAGGTTTCAGAGTTTTATTTCCTCCAACATCATGAGACACACTGTAGCGCTGTGTGCTGTGTTGTGCTGTGTGTGTGTGCGTCCTCCTGAGGCATGTATAGCAAGCTCTTTTATACATGTTACACAAAGAGAGAATGCATGGCACATTTGCATATTGCTATACATATCAGTCAATACATATCAATTGCGTGACCAACTGGTGCCCGGACTTCCTCTCTTTAATCCGGGGATGTATAACAATAGTCAATTGTTCTGATTGTCCCCCAAGGGGTTCTCTGTCCGTATGCAATCCCTGTCAAGCGTGAATAGTATCAATCTGCATTGTGCTGGGTGACCACACAGCTCCCCCAGAACGCTCGGAAGGGGCTGTGACACCCCCCTCTTCCCCCATCGTTTGGCTCCAGATCTGGAGAACTGTCCAGAACTGTCGGAGGGCATGTCAGTCCGTGGGGAGGATGGGGAAGAGGTGGAAAAAAGTGTGCTCCGCTCCGAGTTCCAGCACGTTGAACAGCCGTGGATCGTGGGCGCACGAGCCGGTGTGTTTCGTGCGTAATGGAACGAGACGGCGATCGGCTGGCTTTAGGGAGTGAGGTGTGGGAAAAGCACTGCAGGAGGAGGGGGAGGGGGGCGGGAGTAAGCGAGTGCCAGTCCGGGACGTCAAAGGTGTCTGGGCCGCGCAAAAATTGCGTGTGGATCCGCGATGGTGAGGGACTTTCCCGGTAAACTTGGTGGAGATCCACCGCAGCTGTGAAAAAAACATTTTATCTGACTCCTCCAGCGACTCGATCCAGCGAGGATGTGGGGAAGGCGAGCGGCCAAATTCCCCGAGGATGCGTAGCGGCTATGAAACAACTGCAGCTGTGTGAGGGTGTGAGGCGGTTTGGCTTTAGGTGCGGGAGCAGCCCTAAAGTCATCGGGGAAAGCAATCGGCTAAATTCTCCTTGTGCGCTGTGGCTGAGAAACCCATACAAAATCCTGTGTGCGGGCTGCACGTATGCTTCAGGTGCGAGAGCAGCCCTAAAGGTTCCAAGGATGGCGATCGGCTGTGTTTCTCGGGCATGTGCAGCGGTGGAGGATGATGTAAAAGTCTGTGGAGCCAGTTTGTCGCTGGTGTGTGGCGCGCACCTGGCGCAGTGACCACATAGCTAGCAGTTGCGCTGTCCTCGTAATCCTGCGCTGTGCTTGCGGGGCTTCCGTGCGTGGGAGGTCCGCTGTCTGAAGTTTAGTCAGAGTCGGGGAGCTCGGTGGAAATCAACGCAGTCGGCGTCGATGATTGTCCCCGTTCAGGCTGCTTCCTTCATTCGCTCGTGTCGTTCATGGTGCGTTTTGTACCCAGTGCTGCTCTCCGGAGCGCGCTCCGGTGAGGATGAAGAGGTTGCAGGCGTTCTCTGGTCCTCTGGGATCCACAGCGCGGTGAGAGGGAGGAAATGGTCATTCTCTCTTGTCATGTCACCAGTGTGGAGGGAAGAGATCAGGCGAGGTGCGCACCATGACGCGTGCTGAGGCTTCCGGGTCATCTCCGGGGTGTTCGCCTCGTGTTCCATTCTTCATCAAGGGTCACCAGTGTGGAGGGACAAATAAGTTCAGGTGAGATGCGACGAGCTGGAAGGTTTCAGAGTTTTATTTCCTCCAACATCATGAGACACACTGTAGCGCTGTGCGCTGTGTTGTGCTGTGTGTGCTGTGTGTGTGTGTGTGCATCCTCCTGAGGGATGTATAGCAAGCTCTTTTATATATGTTACACAAAGAGAGAATTCATGGCACATTTGCATATTGCTATACATATCAGTCAATACATATCAATCGCGTGACCAACTGGCACCTGGACTTCCTCTCCTTACCGGGGATGTATAACAATAGTCCATTGTTCTGATTGTCCCACCAGGGGTTCTCTGTCTGTATGCAATCCCTGTTGAGCGTGAATAGTATCAATCTGCATTGTGTTGGGTGACCACAAAATTAAAAAAAAAAAAACAAAAACACCATAATGGTAGTTTATGACACAAATGTTTTTTTTTTTTTGTTTAAACTGATTCTGGCCCGGACTGTCTCAGCAATAAACTCTATTCTAATCATTGTATTTGTGATATTGTCTCTTTCCAGTGATTTTTTTTTTTTTTTTTTTTTTTTTTTTTTGCAGTTAATAGGTATAACTGCAGCTCTTCTCAGTGACCTTAGCAGTTTGCTGGAATGAATTCACCTTGAGGGTTGAACCAAGGCCACCTTCACTGGTTAGAGGTCTGGATTTTAATTTTATACCAATCAATTCAGTCAGCCTCTGGATTGACCAATCATTCAGTCAGTTGATCAGCTCTCCTATCAGGTAATCAATATAGTGCTGTGCGAACCACTGAACTTTTTTTTTTTTTATAGTCTTCTTTGCTGAGAAATGAGTTGAGAGACAGATTCATTGAGAAACATCATGCAAGCCTAAAATCTCTTCTGAAAATCATAGATTTCTCTTCTGAAAATTATTGATTTCTCCGAGTTCCATCTGTCCACTGAATTTCAAGACGCCTGTGACAGAAATCTCAGTTTATTCCAAATTTGGAGTGATTGGCACCCTCTGAAATTTAGCAAGTGCTCTATCATTAACTGATTTGGGCATGATGAACCTGGTCTGTCCAAGAAATAGTTACTTAGGTTGTTATAAGATATTCTGGATAATTTTTTGCCTCCATAATAAATTCATAGTAATTGGTCTTCTTGCCGGAAAGCCTGCCTAGTGGGTTTTGCTTATTTATGCTGAGACCTTCAAATCAGCTTTTGTTAATTTTGGATCGTGCAAGTAGAGAATAAGTGTATGAAATGAGAAGCGATTGCAGAAGGAGTTGAGGCCAGAGTTCTTAGACCGCTTCATTGCAAGGCACAAACAAGGCCTTCATCAGAAGGATTGGGGCTTGCTGAAAAAAAGAACAAGGTCATGACTTGTGGCATGCATCCAACTGAGAAAAAAATTGGGTGGATCAGAACCTGGAGTGATTTAGATAGATAGATAGATACTTTATTTCGAACAAAAACGCAAAATCAAAACAAATGACAAATGCAATAAAAGTGACCGTGTGCAGTGCTCGAAAGGGAGAAGTTAACACTTATTTACTCCAACTCTTCTTTTCCCTAAATACAACCCATGTAAAATATATACATATTACCTCAATTAAGAACCCCAAGTAGACAGTTAACTATATTTTATACATATCAACATTGGCACCCATCCATCCCTACATACATACAGTCCACACATCTATACCCAGCCCCAAACACAGATATACACAGTACTGTCCCACCTACCATAACATAGTGTCCCAGAGTGAGTTTAGTGCATTTTACAAATTAATACTAATATAAGTTGGGAGTTGGTTATTAATTACCCTGTACGTTACTTGTGCTGTCTTAAATTTAACTAAATCCATGAACTTTATGGCATGTGCCTTTAAAAACAACGAGATGGTATGGGCTCTATATCCTACATTATTTATCCTTATAGTGTAGAGACTGGGTTAATCATCTCAGACTGGATGCAGAGGGTAAACAGAGGAGAACAATAGCTAGGGAGATCATGGTGAGATAGCAGGAAGAAGGAGTTGGGGGGAGAAAGGATGAATGTATTGTGATGTGAAATATCATGCAAATGTGAGATGAGCGGTTGGTATAAAAGGAGAACCCATGGTGTATTGAGACATGCTTTTTCTGTGTATGATTGATGAGAGAGTGAATAAAGTTGTCTGCTACATGAATCAGTCTCGTTATTTACACTTTCCACACTGTGACCCTTTGACGAATTATGGAACATGAGGCAAGAACCCCGGAATCGGCCCGGACGGGAAGCCCCAGCGAGGCGGCAAACATCCCACAGACGGCCCGGACAGCAACCCCCAGCAACGCGTGCGCTGTTTCGGTCAAACTACCGGACTTTTGGCTGCACAACCTGCACTCTTGGTTCCACCACACTGAGGCTCAGTTCGCCCTCTGGGGAATAACGGCAGACGACACCAAATATTACTGTGGTTGCAGCGCTGGACGGTCACACGTCTCAGCAAGTAGCGAGCCTGCTCGAACAGCCTCCAGCCCACGACAAATACAAGGCTCTCAAGGCTGCGCTGACCCGGCGCTACACACTCTCGGACTGTGAGAGAGCAGAGGGGCTCCTGAGGCGCTCCGAGTTAGGAGAAGGCTCGGCGGTCGAACTGATTGAGAAGATGTTGGCGTTAATGGGCATGGACGATGGGCATTTTCTGTTTGCCCACCTTTTTCCCCGGAACCTCCCAACAGAGGTGAGAGCGGTTCTTGCCAATTCACCGTTGCTGGCCGCACGTGACTACCGTGCGCTAGCCCAGGAGGCAGATCGGATCATCCTCATCACCAGAGCCCTCACAGTGAACGCGGCAGCGTCGGAACCCAGCGAGATGACCAGTGGAGGCGAGGAGCCACCGACGGTAGCGGCAGCGGGGGCCAGGGAGTGCCAGAGAGACACGCTCTGCTTCTACCACCGCCGCTTCTGAGAGAAGGCATGCAGATGTGCGCCACCGTGCCAATTCAAGCGCTCAGGAAACGCCAAGGCCGGCAGTCGGTAGCAGCTGCGACCGCCGGTGAAGAGAACAAGCTCCTCTATGTGACAGACTCGCGCTCGGGGAGGCGTTTCCTCGTAGACACTGGAGCCCGGAAGAGCATCATCCTGCCGTCCTACGCCGACCGGCTAGCAGGACCTAGCGGCCCCAGGCTGGTAGCAGTAAACGGCTCAGTCATTAAGACTTTTGGTGAGAGAACACTGAGTTCTGAGTACGGGCCTACACGGCCGTATGTATGAGTGGACTTTTGTCATAGCGGCACTGATTGTCCCAATTCTGGGAGCTGATTTCCTGTGTGCACATGGGTTACTAGTTGACGTGGCTAACAGGTGCCTGGTTAATGCACTGTCTTTTGATTCTCTCCCCTGTACAGCTCGAGGGGCCGGGCCAATAACACAAGCCAGTGTCACAGCTACAGGCGGTAAGTTCCACACACTACTCACTCAGTTTCCAGCACTCACGGTCCCGATGTTTTCGGTGGCCATCGCTAAACACGGGGTGGAACACTTTATCACCACCACCGGGCCGCCCGTTTTCGCATGGCCTCGGCGCTTGGACGCAGCTAAACTGGCCATAGCGCGCGAAGAGTTTGCCAACCTGGAAAGGCTGGGCATCATCAGGCGATCGAACAGCCCATGGGCATCCCCGCTACACATGATCCCTAAGGCCGAGGGATCGTGGCGACCGTGCGGTGACTTCCGCAGATTGAATAACGCCACAGCGCACGATCGCTACCCGATTCCCCATATTCAGGATTTTTCCGTTCACCTCGCTGGAGCATGCATTTCTTCTAAAATAGACCTGGTCCGCGGTTACCACCAGGTCCCAGTGCGCGCGGAGGACATACCCAAAACAGCGGTAATAACTCCGTTTGGCTTGTTTGAGTTTTTACGCATGCCCATCAGATTAAAAGGAGCGGCACAGACATTCCAACGCATGATGGATGCGGTGTTGCGCGATCTCCCGTTTGTGTTCGTCTACCTGGATGATATCCTGGTGGCCAGTGTGTTCAAGGACGAACACATAACCCACCTCACGACGGTTTTCCGGAGGTTGGAGGAGCATGGGTTAATAATCAACCCGGCGAAATGCCAGTACGGCGTGCCAGGGATTGATTTTTTGGGGCACTGCGTCTCACCGGAGGGAGCGATACCCTTGCCTGACAAAGTGCGCGCCATGGCGAATTTTCCCCGGCCTCATACCGTCAGGGCGCTGCAAGAATTTTTGGGGATGGTTAACTTTTATAACCGGTTCCTCCCCTGTGCAGCTCAACTCATGCAGTCATTGTACGCCGCGCTCAAGAGACGGAAACCCGCGGATAGAGTCGAATGGACTCTGGAGCGAGAGCAGATGTTCTCTGAGGTCAAAACAGCCCTGGCAAAGCCACACTGTTAGCGCACCCAGACCCGGCGGCCCGGATAGCGCTCACCACCTCGGATGTGGCCATAGGGGCCGTCGTAGAGCAATGTGTCACCGGATCTTGGCAGGCACTCGCTTTTTTCAGCAGGGCTTTGCGCGACAGTGACTGTAAATACAGCGTGTTCGACAGAGAGTTGCTGGCCCTCCACCTGGCTATATGCCACTTCCAGTACTGGCTGGAAGGGCGCAGCTTCACCATGTTCATGGACCACAAGCCGCTGATGTTTGCGACGGCCAAGGTTTTGGAACCATGGCCGGGCCGGCAGCAGAGACAGTTGGCCACAATCTCGGAGTTTACGACCGATATTCAGCATGTGTCGGGTAAACTGAATGTGGTGGCAGACTGCCTCTCGCGCACAGCAGTGGCCCCGGTCTGCGTGGGGATAGATTATACAGCCATGGCTGCAGAGCAGATTAGCAATACGGACGTGTGCGCGCTCCAGTCTGGACCAACAGGGTTAAGGCTGGAGAGCAGAGTACTGCAAGACTGCAAGCCCCCCTAATCTGCGACGTCTCCACGGGACACCCGCGCCCGGTGGTCCCAGTCGTGTGGTGCCGCCGCGTGTTTGAGTCAGTTCACCCTCTGGCGTACCCAGGAGTGCCCATGTCAATCAAAATGGTGGGAGCGAAGTTCATGTGGCCAGGCCTGCGCAAACAAGTGAAAGAGTGGACTGCAGCCTGTGTAGCATGCCAACGAGCCAAAGTACACAGACACATGAAGGCTCCTTTGGAGCCGTTTCGTATACCGGCTAAGAGGTTCGACCATGTTCACGTGGACCTCGTGGGCCCCCTCCCGCCATTGCGGGGGTGCACGCACCTTCTGACAGTGGTGGACCGCACCACACGCTGGCCAGAAGCAGTTCCGCTGGCAGCAACCACATCTGCGGACGTTTCTCGCGCTTTTTTGACAACATGGGTGGCGCGTTTTGGAATCCCGTCGGACATCACGTCCGATAGGGGCCCTCAGTTTGTTTCTGACCTCTGGTCCGCGATGGCCCACAACCTGGGTGTTGCAATTCATCGCACAACCACGTACAACCCACAGGCTAATGGGTTATGCGAGCGTTTTCATAGGTCACTGAAAGCAGCGCTCAGGGCTTCACTGATGGATGCAAATTGGGTAGACCGGTTGCCGTGAGTTTTGTTGGGGTTGTGTTCTGCACCAAAAGAGGATTTGGAGGATTCCCTGGCAGAGCTTGTTTTTTCTCAGCCACTGCAGCTGCCCGGGGAATTTTTGCCAGATAATCCCGCGCCGGACAGCTGCCCGTCTCAGCGTTTGCAGCATAGTGCAGACACAGGCACACTGCCGAGCCTGGCCCACCATTGTTTTCCACGCGCTTTTGTGCCAAAAACTTTGAAGAACGCGGTGTTCGTGTTTGTCAGGCACGATGCCCACCGCCCTCCATTGCGCCCACCCTACGATGGCCCGTTCAGAGTGCTGGAAACAGGGGACAAACTTTTTTTGTTAGACTTGGGGGGGTCGTCGGGAGAAAATATGCATAGACAGACTTAAGCCCGCCTTTGTGGTGGCGGACGAGCAAGTGCTGTTGGCTCAGGCCCCTCGGCACGGAAGACCCCCACTGAGAACTCTCCAGGTAAATGATCCATCAGAGCAGCCACACGGGCAAATCGAAGTTTTCTCCCCCCTCGCCATGGCCCACCCGCAGACAGACACACACCCAGGAGCCCCCTGCCGGCACAGCAGCGCCACGGAGGCGGTAAACCCCCGTTACAGCAGATATGGGAGGAGACTGAAGCCAAAAGGACTGAAACTCTGTCTGAGATTCTGGGGGGGCGGTGTAGAGACTGGGTTAATCATCTCAGACTGGATGCAGAGGGTAAACAGAGGAGAACAATAGCTAGGGAGATCATGGTGAGATAGCAGGAAGAAGGAGTTGGGGGGAGAAAGGACGAATGTATTGTGATGTGAAATGTCATGCAAATGTGAGATGAGCAGTTGGTATAAAAGGAGAACCCATGGTGTATTGAGACATGCTTTTTCTGTGTTTGACTGATGAGAGAGTGAATAAAGTTGTCTGCTACATCAATCAGTCTCGTTATTTACACTCTCCACAATAGCTTTTTTCATAATGTGCATATTGGCTGTAGGTTGGTCTTGTAGGTGTTTCCCCAGACCTCTACACAGTAGTTAAGATATGGTAAAAACAGTGAATTGTATAGTAAGAATAATGATTTATAGTCCAAGATGTCTCTTGTCATCCCCAGTATCCCTATACATTTTGCCAACTTGGCCCTGATGTGACTGATGTGAGGTTTCCAGCAGATTTTATTGTCTAGCATCACCCCAAGAAATTTATTTTCCCATACTATTTCAATTCTGGTATCATCTATCATTACCATTATTTCATGATTTATTTTATAATTTCCAAACAACATAATCTTTTTTTTTTCAGATTTAGAGATAATTTATTTTTGTTGAACCACTACGTTAACTTTTTCATTTCTGTTGTGACCACCTCTAAAACCTGCTGAAAATTCTCACCAGTGCAAAGGATATTTGTGTCATCCGCAAACAGAATAAATTTCAGAATTTTTGATACTTGGCATATGTCATTTATATATAAGATAAAGAGTTTGAGTCCCAAAACTGACCCCTGGGGCACCCCACAAGTGATGTCCATGAAGGGTGATTTGTGCTCACCTATTTGTACAAATTGATGCCTGTTACTTAAGTAACATTCCACTCGACTCAGTCCGACCCCTCTTATCCCATACCTTTCCAATTTCCTCAGTAGAATTCTGTGGTCAATGGTGTCAAAAGCTTTCTTTAAATCTATAAATACTCTTAACAGCAAACTTATTTTTTATCTATACAACTAGTGATTTCTTCTATGAGTTCAATCAGTGCCAAAGATGTAGATTTGTCCGCTCTAAAACCATACTGACTGTAAGGAGGTTGTGTTTTTCAATGAAATTATCCAATCTTTTAGTGAAAATTTTTTCAAGTATTTTGGAGAATTGTTAGAGTAAAGAGACCGCCCTGTAATTTGTGAAATGATGACTGCCTCCTGTTTTGTATAGTGGTATTCCTTTTGCTATTTTCATTTTCTTTGATGACAGGTTTCAGATGTGGGTGAGTGGTTTAACAATTCCTTCAATTACTTTTTTTCACTATTGTCATGTCAGTTTCATTCCAGTCAGATGATTTTTTGTTCATAAATTTACTTACAGTCTCGATAATTTACTTTTCAGTTACTGCACCCAGAAAGATTGTGTTTGGATTTCTATCTTCTATTTCATTTACAGGCCCACCATCATTTGTTTCTGGTGTCACTATTGTGCTTGCTTACTACACACCACAGTGATATGATACAGCACTGTTGTTTAATATTGCTTAATAATTATGACTCTTGTCAGTAAACTGTAAAGGAGACGAGAGGAGAGAAAAAAAAGAAAACCAACCTGAAAGATTCAATAAACCATGATGATGATTTAAAATGGAATTACCCAGCCCCAATGTATGGTTAATACAATTAGGACAGTCTTATTATTGTTATAATGTAGTCTTATAATGTAGTTGAAACACAACTGTAACACCTCTTTGTAGCACTTTAGGTGTGTAATACTACTCTAGGTGCAGTTTTGTACCCTTTTGTAGTACTGGGTATGGCAGTGTAGCTACCTTTAACCTTACTACATGGATAGAAGGGACAATTGGGCCAGGTCAGAAAGACCCTAGGTTCGTAGGAGCCTGGAGCGCGTAACAACAGATGACACAACACAGATATATGGGAACTTGCAACTATGTGTATTTTTACAGATATGTACACTTAAACAAAACCACAGCGCTTATGAATACAATAATAGTATAGTATACAATAATAGAAGAGAAAAAATAAAAATAAAGTACTCCAAAATATATTTACAATATGTACAGTTCTCTAGTGTCCGTTCTAGGTGACTAGTTGAGTCACCTTTACCAGGCGGTAGGTTCGGGCAATCGGCTCGCCATCCAGATCTGGAGAATCCACGCTTTCTTGTAATCCAGGTTAAGCAAAAAAAAAAAAAAAGACCTACAAAATAGGTCAGAACACAGAAAAATAAGCTATGCTCTAAGCTTATCACATGGGTTTCAAATATTCTAAATTATACAACAATAATATTTTTAAACATCTTTGAACCATAGATGTAATATTCACTCTTAAGTGACAATCAATGGCAAGTGAAATGAAACCGTTGCTAACCATTACAGCTTTGAAAACAACCTCCTCCTATGTAAAACCTAGCCAGAATTAGCATCGGAGGTTTAGCATGTCAAGCTAGCGATTAGCATTCCACACACACACTGAATGACACTCACCATGCTAAGCAACACGTGCTCCAAAGGGTTCCCGCGCTCATGTGAGTTCACAGCCTTTGGGCTCAAATCTTAAAATTTACAAAAGAGGTATTAGAATTTGGCAATACCGCAATGTCTCATTTCTCATGTTGGTTTAGGCTTACCAATCTCAAAGTTTTGTCCAAGCAAAGGCTGCTACTAACACGTTAGCTCATCGTCTCAGTGAGGGATCGCATTCTCTCGTTCGTGTCTCGGCAGTGTCTGAAAGCGTTCTGCGGATTACACCAAGACCGAGCGAGAAAGCGCTTGACCCCATTGGCTGGCGTGACCCCATTGGCTGATACTGCCAAACAAACGACGCAGCCATTGGTTGCTCAGGATACCAAATAAAAACACTGGGAACTCTAGGAGAGCTTTCCAGAAAATGTTCCTATTTAGAGAGTGCATAATGGTGTAGCATCTTAGACTAGAACAAAGAGCATTAGACTAGAACAAAGAGCAGAGTTTCCCAGAGTTTCCCTTGGAGATAACAGGGAGGTGTGAAGGACGAATGCAGTATGATCTTTTGTGTATCAGACGAATGCAGAGTGATCTTTTGTGTATCAGAGACTGCTAGGGGGATGTTAAAGGATTAAGGAAGTGAATACAATGTGATCCTTGATGTGTAGAAGCTACTGGAAGAAGGCCTGAGTATTTAAGGGAAGAGTCTTGTCTGAGATGCCCTCTTTTCTGACTATGCTCATGTGTGAGAATGTATAATAAACTGTCTGCTTCAAATTCGCCTCGTTATTGACACACTCCACACTGGTGACCCAAGACGAATCATGCAAGCAACACGATGAAAGATCCCCGGAGCCAGCCTCGTTGGGAGCCCCCACCCAAGCATACGCTGTTACAATCCAGCTACCGGATTTTTGGCAGCACAATCCACGCTCCTGGTTCCACCTAGTTGAGGTGCAGTTCGTCCTCCGGGGGATATCGGCGGATGACACGAAATTCTACCATGTGGTCGCAAAGCTCGACACCCACACGGCTCAGCATGTGGAGAGCCTGCTGGATCAGCCACCAACCAGCGACAAGTACGGCGCGTTGAAGGCTGCACTCATCCAGCACTACACACTCTCGGTTGAGGAGAGAGCAGAGAGACTCCTGACGCGGACCGGGTTAGGAGATGGGTCGGCTATTGACCTGATGGAGAAAATGCTGAGGTTGAAGGGCTCAGACGACGACCACTTCATTTTTACCCACCTCTTCCTCCGGAACCTTCCGTCAGCGACGAGAGCGGCCCTGGCCAATTTGCCGTTGCTGGCCGAGCGGGACTATCGTGCGCTGGCCCGAGAAGCACACCGGATCATCATGGCCAGCAGAGAGCTCACGACCACGGCGGCAGCGACGGAGCTCGGCGCGTCGGCCGGAGGAGGCGAGGAGCCATTGATGGCAGTAGCAGAACCACCGACGACAGCGTCGGCGGGGGCCAAAGAACGCGGAGGAGACATCCTTTGTTTCTACCACCGCCGCTTTGCAGAGAAGGCACGCAAATGTATACCACCGTGCAGTTCAAGCGCTCGGGAAACGCCAAGACCGGGGGTTGGTAGCAGCTGCGGCCCTTGGGGAAGAGAACAAGCTGCTCTACTTGAAGGACACACGCTCGGGGAGGCATTTCCTCGTGGACACCGACGCCCAGTTGAGTTTCATCATGCCGTCCTACGCCGACCGGCTGGCAGGATCTAGCGGCCCCAAGATGGCAGCGGCAAATGGCTCGGAGATTAAGATCTTCGGTGAGAGGACTCTACTTCTGTCTCTACGCGGCCGTGCATTTGAGTGGACTTTTGTCATAACAGCATTGAATTTCAATATATTGGGGGCTGATTTTTTGTGCTCACATGGTTTGTTGGTTGATGTTGCTAACAGGCGCCTGGTTAATGCACTGTCTTTTGATTCTATCCCCTGTACAGCTCGAGCGTCCCGGCCAACAGCACAAGCCAACGTCACAGCTGCATGTGATAAGTTCCACACACTGCTCACTCAGTTCCCAGCACTCACGGTCCCCACATTTTCGGCAGCCATCGCTAAACACGGGGTGGAGCATTTTATCACCACCACCGGGCCGCCCGTTTTTGCAAAACCTCGGCGCTTGGACGCAGCAAAACTGGCCATAGCGCGCGAGGAGTTCACCAACCTGGAGAGGTTGGGCATCATCAGGCGTTCAAACAGCCCATGGCCTTCCCCGCTACACATGGTCCCTAAAGCTGATGGTTCATGGCGACCTTGCGGGGATTTCCGCAGGTTGAACAACGCCACAGCGCATGACCGCTACCCAATTCCTCACATCCAGGATTTTTCCGTTCACTTGGCAGGAGTGCGCGTTTTTTCTAAAATAGACTTGGTCCACGGTTACCACCAAGTCCCAGTGCACGCTGAGGACATACCCAAAACAGCGGTGATAACTCCGTTTGGTTTATTCGAGTTTTTGCGCATGCCATTCGGGCTTAAAGGGGCTGCACAGACGTTCCAACGCATGATGGACGCAGTGCTGCGCGATCTCCCTTTCGTGTTCGTCTACTTGGACGATATTTTGGTAGCCAGCGCGTCCGAAGACGAACACGAAACCCACCTAATGGCAGTTTTCCGGAGGTTGGGAGAGCACGGTTTAATAATCAACCCAGCGAAGTGTCAGTTCGGGGTGACGCAGATTAATTTTTTTGGGGCACCGCGTCTCTCCCGAAGGAGCGGTTCCGCTGCCTGACAAAGGGCACACGGTAGCAGATTTTCCCCTGCCGCAAACGGTCAGGGCTTTACAGGAGTTTTTGGGAATGGTGAATTTTTATAACCGTTTCCTTCCCCGCGCAGCGCAGCTCATGCAGCCACTGTACGTCGCGCTCAAAAAACAGAAACCCGCAAATAAGATCGAATGGTCCCCAGAGCGAGAGCGGGCATTCGCAGAAGTCAAAGCAGCCCTGGTAAATGCTGCGTTGTTGGCACATCCAGACCCAACGGCCCGAATAGCGCTCACTACTGACGTGTCAGATGTGGCCATAGGGGCGGTCATGGAGCAGCGTGTAGCCGGGGCTTGGCAGCCGCTCGCCTTTTTCAGCAGGACTTTGCGCGATAGTGAACGTAAATACAGCTCATTCGACAGGGAGTTACTGGCTCTCCACTTGGCCATTCGCCATTTCCAGTTCTGGTTGGAAGGGCGCCGTTTCATCGCGTTCGTTGACCACAAGCCGCTAACATTCGCAATGGCCAAGGTTTCAGAACCGTGGTCAGGCCGGCAGCAGAGACAGCTGGCCGCGATCTCGGAGTTTACTACCGATATTCAGCATGTGTCGGGTAAACTGAATGTAGTGGCAGACTGCCTCTCCCGCGCCGTGGCTGCCCCAGTCCGCATGGGGAAAGATTACACAGCCATGGCCGCGGAGCAGGTTAGTGACGCGGATGTGCGCGCGCTCCAGTCTGGACCAACAGGGTTAAGGCTGGAGAGCAGGGTGCTGCAAGACGGTATGCCCCCCCTAATCTGTGATGTCTCCATGGGGCGACCACGTCCCGTGGTACCGGCCGCATGGTGCTGCCGCGTTTTTGACTCGATTCATTCTTTGGCACACCCGGGAGTGCGCGCGTCGGTCAAAATGGTAGGAGAGAAATTTGTGTGGCCGAGCCTTCGCAAACAAGTGAAAGAGTGGGCAGCAGCCTGCGTGGCGTGCCAACGAGCCAAAGTACACAGACACACGAAAGCTCCTTTGGAGCCGTTTCACATCCTGGCTAAGAGGTTCGACCATGTTCACATGGACCTCGTGGGCCCCCTCCCGCCATCACAGGGGTGCATGCACCTTCTGACAATGGTGGACCGCACCACGCGCTGGCCGGAAGTGGTCCCACTGGCGGCAACCATGGCCGAGGAGGTGGTGTGCGCGTTCTTAACAGCATGGGTGGCGCGTTTTGGAGTCCCATCGGACATTACGTCCGACAGAGGCCCTCAATTTGTTTCCGAACTTTGGTCAACAATGGCCCGCAGCCTGGGTGTCACAATTCACCGCACAACCGTGTACAATCCTCAGGCTAATGGGTTATGCGAACGTTTTCATAGGTCATTGAAAGCGGCTCTCAGGGCGTCACTGACGGATGCAAATTGGGTAGACAGGCTACCGTGGGTTTTATTGGGGTTACGTTCTGCGCCTAAGGAGGATTTGGAAGCTTCCCCGGCTGAACTCGTTTTTGCGCAGCCACTTCGGCTGCCCGGGGAATTTCTCCCAGATAATCCCGCACCGGCCAGCTCCCCGTCTCAGCTGTTGCAGCGTAGCATAGACACAAGCACGCTGCCGGGCTCTGTTCACCACAGTTTTCCGTGTGTTTTTGTGCCTAAAACTTTGAAAAACGCGGAGTTCGTTTTTGTCAGACACGATGCACATCGACCCCCACTGTGCCCACCTTATGATGGACCGTTCAGAGTGCTGGAAACAGGGGACAAGCATTTTTTGCTAGATTTGGGGGGTAGGAGGGAAAGAATTGGCATAGACAGACTCAAACCCGTTTTTGTTGTGGCGGACGAGCAAGTGCTGTTGGCGAGGGCCCCTCGGAGTGGAAGACCCCCGCGGGGAGCTTCCCAGAGAAAAGATTCCCAGAGCACCCACAGGCACAGACTTTTACCCCTCAATCATCAACCCCCCAGCATGACAGCGCCACGGAGGCAGTGAATCCTGGTTACAGCAGATACGGGAGAAGACTGAAGCCCAAGCAGCATGTGGATTGATGATTTTACCACAGCTTATGGACTGTCATTCTATTGTTCTATCCAAGACGCTCGGGGGGGTTGTTTAGAGAGTACATAATGGTGTAGCATCTTAGACTAGAACAAAGAGCATTAGACTAGAACAAAGAGCAGAGTTTCCCAGAGTTTCCCTTGGAGATAACAGGGAGGTGTGAAGGATGAATGCAGTATGATCTTTTGTGTATCAGACGAATGCAGAGTGATCTTTTGTGTATCAGAGACTGCTAGGGGGATGTTAAAGGATTAAGGAAGTGAATGCAATGTGACCTTTGATGTGTAGAAGCTGCTGGAAGAAGGCCTGAGTATTTAAGGGAAGAGTCTTGTCTGAGATGCCCTCTTTTCTGACTATGCTCATGTGTGAGAATGTGTAATAAACTGTCTGCTTCAAATCCGCCTCGTTATTGACACACTCCACACCTAACTATTTATGAACATATTTTATGAACTTATATTGTATTTATATACCCATCTTCAAAATATCTATTCCCATTGTGAAATGAGTGTCTGTCAAAGCGGTATCGATATTTATAATTCTATTCACGTTTTTAACACTGGGTTACATAGTCATATTGTTTTTGCTGCTGTTTCTCTGTCCATTTGCAGTATCATGCAAAAACTCCTTGATGGATTTGGATGACATTTTCACCAGAGGTGGCCCTTGGCCCAAAGATGAACTCATTCGATGTTGGAGGTAATCCGTAATCTGTGAGTGCATACCTCTGCCAAGGTCCTATCTTGCAATGTACAGATTGGTGGTGATATGGACGAACAAAGGGACGGAGGCGAGGACAAATGGAGGGAGGGACGGCGCCTTGGCAGAGGTATGCACTTTCTGAGTGCCCTCTAGTTGTAATTGTATTAGTAGTGCATTGGAAGGGTACGATCCCTACTGTGTAAAGTAGTGGTGTTCTGTACTCTACAACACACATTGAAAGCAGCCAGCAAGATCATCGGTGCCCTTCTACCCTCCTTCACTGACATCTGCCGCACCCACATCACCTGCAGAGCCATCAACATCGCAGGCGACCCTCCCCCCCCCCCCCCCCACACACACACACTCCGTCTTCATCCTCCTGCCCTTAGGAAGAAGGTACTAGAGCCTACGGGCCCGCTCCACAAGACAGCTAAACAGCTTTGTTCATCAGGCCATCAGGACCCTGAACTCTGCCCACTCGCCCCCCCGCCCCCTGTCCCACTCACCCACCTAATAACTACCTCAGCTGTGCACAGAAAGACTGGCACACAAACAGTAATACATCTGCTGCTGTATGTCTTTGCACCTTACTGCAGCCATTTGCACAAATGCCATACCTGCTGCTGTCTGTTATTGCAATACTGATCATGCGCAGACCAGTCTGTCACTGTCTGCACCCCCGTTATCACATTGAACTTGCAATTTAATGGTATTATGGCTTACTGTACATATGATTGCTGTGTTTTTACCTTTATTGTCAATGTGGTTACATTACTGTACATAGATTATTGTTGTTGATTTCCAATCTTATTCCTTCTTGTCATATATTGCACACACCACTAAGAGAGAGAGAAATTACATTTTAATTCTACTGTATGTCCTGTACATATAGAAGTATTGACAAATAAAAATCTTTGAATCTTGAATCTAGTCCAGAATCCACAATGACAGGTGCTGTACTACCCCTGCAAACAGCAGCTTGTCCCACAGGATCACTGGCTGAATGGTGTTGAAAGCACTGGAGAAATTGAAGAACATGCCCAAACCATCTCAGCCTTGCCTCTCTTACTTTGTCCCCAACCAAACCACTCAACTTGAGCTGGCCCTCTGATATACTGTACTCATTTCTAGTCCTGTCCCTCCTTGCTACTGCCAATGAGAATCTTAGCATCTTCAACTCTGCCACCTCCAGCTTTGCCTCCTGTCTTTTTTAGTCCCAATGTCTACATTCACACAGGTCTCCCTACCTTCTTATAAACCTTCCCTTTCACTCTGTTATAATTCACCCGACATTTGTTTCCATCTACTCCACCATGCCTGCACTCTCTTCTTCACCTGTCATTCACACCTGTATTCCATGTTGCTTCTAGTGACTTTCATTCCTTTTCTCTCCAGAGAAGCCAGTTGATTCATCGTTTTTTCCTTCCTTAGTGTCCTGCCTCTCATACAACTCACTATATGCCTTTTCCTTTCCTACATCACTTTTTGCCATGCGCCCAGATTCCATCTCCTATATCCCATACTCTCTATTTTCTTTCTTCATCTATCTCAATTATGTGCTAGCCTCTTTATTTGAATATTTTCATGTACCTCCTCAAGAAAGGTGAAGAAGAGAATGCAGGCAGGGTGGAGTGGGTGGAGACGAGTGTCAGGGTGATGTGTGACAGAAGGATAGCAGCCAGAGTGAAAGGGAATAATTACAAGACAAAAGTGAGATGGTTGCACAAACAAAAAGACAGGAGGTGGAGCTGGAGGTATTAGAGTTGAAGATGCTAAGATTCTCATTGGGAGTGATGAGGAGGGACAGGATTAGAAATTACAGTTCAGGTTGAGCTGTTTGGAAATGAGAGCCAAGACTGAGAAGGTTTGGACATGTGCAGAAGAGGCAAAGTGGAGATATTTGACAAAGGGTGTTGAAGATGGAGCTGCCAGGTAGGAAGAAAAGAGGAAGACCACAGAGAAGATTCATGGATGTAGTGAAGGAGGACATGGAGAGGGTTGGTGTGAGAGAAGTGGATGCAAGGGATATGGTGAGATGAAGGCAGATGATCCATTGTGTAGACCTGTAAAGGAAGCGGCCAAAAGGAAAAGATGTGAATTACGAATTGATAGAAAATTATTATAAAATAGAATAGAATGGATTAAGCTTTTTGTCATTGTATAGTTGCACAGCACAACGAAATTGTGGGTGCTGCACCGGGCTACTGCGCAATAAAGTAAGTGAGAAGAATTTGAAATAAAACAGTTACACAATGCACAATTTACCATACGACTGAAGTTAAAGTAAACATAACAAGAAGCCCATAGGTATATACACAGGTAGAGTAGTGGCTTCGTGGGTGGAACTATGTACATAGGAGTGTGGAGTGCAGAACACATATTAGAGTAAAATGGCCAAAAAAGTATGGAAAATATATACAGTGTGGAGGATGCGAATAAGGGTTACCAGTGTGGAGGCAAGGCTCAAATAAGTGCAGGCAGACACGGCGAACTGAAGGTTAAAAGGGTGCTTTATTCATCCTCCATCACAAGGCTTACTCAGCGCTGTGGCAGCGCGCCGGAGTGAGCCCTGCGTCTGTAAGTCAGCAACAAGCAAGTGAGAGAGCCCTAGTGAGGCATACAGTCAGCTTATATACTCAGCCACAGACAATGCATGCATGATATATCAGCATCACAGTACAGCATGAATGCATGGGACATTTACATGAGAGTCACACATATCAATAGCAGGATTACTGGCGCCGGAATTCCTCTCTGCTCTGGAGCTGTAGGAAAAAAGGGGTTGCAAGGCAAATCTACATATTGAAATCAGTCCATACATCTCATTGTTCTGTTAATTGCTCAAGCTGAGTGCTCTGCCTGTCCCGTAGGTTGTGGTGGGTCACCACACTGCTCCCCCCCAGAGGGCTCAGCAGGGGGGCGAGGCGTCGATCGGCCGGCTTTGGAAGCGAGCTGCGGGAAAAGCTCTGTGCAGGAGAAGGTGGGGGGGGGGGTAGCAAGTGCCGGCCCGGGATGGCGAAGTTGTCCGGCCCGCGCAAAAATTGCATGTGAATCCACGATGTTGAGGGGCTTTCACGTTAAACGTGGCGGAGATCCACAGCAGCTGTGAGAAGAAAAATTTGTCTCTGACTTCTCTCGCTGCTCAGTCCTGTGAGGATGTGTAGCGGCCATGAAGGAAAAACAAAAGCTGGAGCTGTGTGAGGGACTTGGCGGGTTGGCTTTAGGTGCGGGCGCAGCCCTAAAGCCATCGGGGGCAGTAGACGGCTGAATTCCCATTGTGCGCCGTGGCTGAGACCCATACAAAGTCCTGTGTGCAGGCTGCATGTCTGCTTCAGGTGCGTGAGCAGCCCTGAAGGTTCCGAGGATGGTGGTCGGCCGTGTTCTCGTGCATGTGCAGCAGCGGAGGACGATGGCAGTCTGTGGAGCCGGTATTGTCCCGTGCGTGGCACGCGCCTGGCGCAGTGACCACATAGCTGAAAGTTGCGCTGTCCTCGTAACCCCACGGTGTGCGTGCAGGAGTTCGGTGCATGGGTGGTCCGCTGTCGAGAGGTGAGTCAGGCTCAAGGAGCTTGCTGGAAATCAGCGTCGTCGGTGCCGATGGTCTTCCCTGTTCGGGCTGTTGCTGTCATTCGCTTGTGCCGGGCCATGGTGTGTTCTGGTCCACGTGCTGCGTTCTCCGTCCGGCCCTGGAGGTCACCGTCGTGGAGAGAGGACGAGGTGCGTGCACGCTCGTGTGGATGTGGAGGATGTGAGCGATCCTCTTTCTCTGTAATCCACAGCGCGGTGAGAGGCAGCAGACGTTCCTTGTCCCTCGGCAGGGCCCAGCGTGGAGGTCCCAGATCTCAGGCGAGGGTCGCACCATGACGCTTTCTGCAGCTTTCCCGGTCGTGGATGATCTCCGGGGAGTTTGCCTGGTGTTGGTTCTGCGTAGAGGTCTCCCGTGTGGCAGAAGGGAGGGCAGTCCGTTCGCGTCAGGCAGCTGCGTTCGTTCATCGTCGGAGTCACCGTTGGGGGCTGCAAATGTTCGTCGTCAGAGTGTTCTTTTCTTCGGGGTCAGCTCTCCGGGGTGTTCTTTTCTTCGGGGTCACCAGTGTGGAGGATGCGAATAAGGGTTACCAGTGTGGAGGCAAGGCTCAAATAAGTGCAGGCGGACACGACAAACTGAAGGTTAAAAGGGTGCTTTATTCATCCTCCATCACGAGGCTCACTCAGCGCTGTGGCAGCGCGCCGGAGTGAGCCCTGTGTCTCTAAGTCAGCAACAAGCAAGTGAGAGAGCCCTAGTGAGGCATATACAGTCAGCTTATATACTCAGCCACAGACAATGCATGCATGGCATATTAGCATCACAGTACAGCATGAATGCATGGGACATTTACATGAGAGTCACACATATCAATAGCAGGATTACTGGCACCGGAATTCCTCTCTGCTCTGGAGCTGTAGGACAAAAAAGGTTGCAAGGCACATCTACTGTACATATTGATATCAGTCCATACATCTCATTGTTCTGTTAACTGCTCAAGCTGAGTGCTCTGCCTGTCCCGTAGGTTGTGGTGGGTCACCACAACAGTAGTGATTTCACGGATTAGTCGATATACAGTGGTGTGAAAAAGTGTTTGCTCCCTTCCTGATTTCTCATTTTTTGGTACGGTGGCGGAGTGGTTAGCACTGCGGCAGCACAGCAACTCACCCTTGGCCGGGGGATCCTGGGTTGGATCCCAGACCCTGACCAACAGTGATCTGTGTGGAGTTTGCATGCTCTCCCCGTGTCTGCGTGGGTTTACTCTGGGATTTCTCCGGTTTCCTCCCACATACCAAAAACATGCAAGTTAGGTTAATTAACATCAAACTGGGGATTCTAAATTGTCCTTAGGTATGACTGTGAGAGTGAATGGTTGTCTGACTCTCTGTGTTGGCCCTGCGACGGACTGGCAATCTGTCCAGGGTGTACCCTGCCTCTCGCCCAAAGATGCTGGGATAGGCTCCAGCCCCCCCGTGACCCGAAAAGGATTAAGCGGAAGAAGATGAATGTATGTTTGTCACACTCAAATTTTTCAGATCATCAAACAAATTTAAATATTAGACAAAGATTACACAATTCAACACAAAATGTTTCATGTCCTCTACGTAATTTCGCAGCAAACATAGAAATTGGCAGCGAGCCCAAAACCCAGTGTAAGTAATGTGTTTATTTACAATGGGAAAATATACAAAATGTCCAAATAACAGTCATAGTGAATGAGGGTAGACAACCCGTTACAACCCTCGTAGGCTTAGAGGGGAATGCCTCACGTGCTCCAAACAGTCAGGAGCGGAGGAAAAAGGCACAAAAATAAGGACTTACACATATGTTGGAGCAGAAAGGCTCAAGGTAACAACATACAGCGTCCAGGGGAAGGAAGCCCATAATCCGGGGAGTCAGGTTGTCCCATTTTGACATACGCTGCCACAATGACTGCGCACACTGCCTCCCTATAAGAATACAATATGCTAACGAGGGCAAGTGGGCACAGCCGTGTGACAAGCAGGTGTGTAGTTAATTGGATGTGTGTAAGCGAGTGTGTGTGTATGTGTGAGTGTGTGTGTGTATGTGTATGTGGTGATACCATGCAGCCGGTGAATGTCTGGTGAAGAGGAGGTGTGACTGTATGGCTGGCAGAGAGCAAGGCTCAATCTGCCAGCTGAAATTAATAAGACATAATCAAAACCTACAGCCACGGGTCATGGACGGGGTGAACGACCCAGAACATGACAGTGCCTCCCCCAAGAGGTGGACACCAGACACCCACCGTACCATCAGAAACAGAAAATACAACCTGTCCCCCCCCACTCAAAAGGCCAATACAACAAACCAGGGTGGGAGGTGGAGGCAAACAGGTTAGGAGGGATAAATCAAGAAAAGGTAAGCACCACAATACAACACTACAACACTACTTTTCCCAACCAAAACTAAGCTAACCCACCCCACCCCCAAGAGTCCCACAGTTCAGGGGGTCGGCCAGAGTCCAAGGCCCAGCAGGTAGCCGTAAGTTCAGGAGGCCAGCCAAAATCCCAGGGCCAGCAGGCGGCCTGCAGAACAGCATCAGGCGGCCTGCCAGGGCATACGGGCCACCCAGCAAGGGAAATCAGCCTCTCAGGGGGCCTGCCCACATGATTAATCCACCAGGACTGGAAGGGCAGATGAGGCGGTGGCCTACCCACTGGAAGGCTGAGAGGTGGGTGGCCAGACTGAGGAAGAGGAACCCCTGCGGTCACTGGTGGTGGATGAAATAGAACCCCGATGGTGCCCAGCAGAAGGAGGAGGAACACCCACAGGGCCTCCAAAAGGGAAAGGAAGACCCCGGTGTCCCCAAACTGTCCTGTGGCACCCCTGGTGGTCCTAACGTAGGATTGAGACTCCGTAGAACCTGCGGTAGACCCAGGCTGGGCCATGACTGCATCTGCGGTGGTCCCGGTTTGGGAGAACATTGCACCAGTGGTGGCCCCTTCCTAGGACCTCATTGCTCCCGCGGTGAGCCCTGACTAGGCTTGTGTTGCACCCATGATGGACCCCGACCGAGCCATGGTTGCACCAACGGTGGAGTCCAGCTGGACCCCTGCTGCACCCGTAGTGGGACCCGGCTGGGCCACTGCTGACCACAACGCCATCTTGGCCATGGGCCAGCCGACCCATATGAGCACCCAAGCAAGGAGGCGATCAATCACGGGCACCCTGGACTGGTACTGGGTGCCCCTACAACCACCTCAGCCGGAACCTTGGTGACCTCTGGTTGTGAACCTGGAACTCCGGACTCATCCGGCGATGGTAGACTGTCTCTGGTGACCATGAAGAAGGACTCGGACAGAGAGGAGGAAGGGTCAGAGTCGCCGGCAGTGGCAGAGCCCGGCAAGGTGAGCTCAGGTGCAGCGTTTGGCTGCAGCTGGCTCTCCTCACCTAAAGCTAGGCAAAAATGCTCAATTATAGAAAGGAGAAAGACAAAAGAGAGCACTTGCTTTAGCTCAAGCTCTACCGCCATCCAGGACTCCGGCGATCCGGGTGATGTCTCCTCAGGTTCAGCCTCCAAGAGGTTCCGCTCGGGTCCTAACTCTGCTGTGGCGGCCTCCACAGCAGGCATGATGGTCACTGCAGTCTCAATGTCCCCAGCTGCCATGATCCATGCTGGTGAGTCCTCCAGTGTGGTGGCTGGGATCCAGTTCACCATTGCTGCAGGAGGACACCCCTCCCGGACCTCTGGCTCCTCCTGGTCCCAACTGCTCAGCTCCGGTTCCAGCGGGCAAACAGAGGAAAGTGAAGAGAGGGCTGGTGAACAGTTTCTAACAGCAGCAGGTGGGGAGAGCTCAAGGGACTGCTTTCCCTGAGCCTCCCTACTGGGAATCAGGCAAAACATTTCATTATTAATGTGAGTCAAATAAAAAAAAAAAATTGCCTGTTCTCCCGGTTCAAGATGTTGGTTGCTGCTGTTGCTTGGACATCATCACCTGCCCATCCGGGAAAGGCGGTGCTAGGCTCCTATATACAGTATGTTCCATAGAACATATGGGAGCTGCCCCTCCAGCCACAGGAACGGGAGACCCCGGTGATGAAAACAAGCACCCCTCTGCTGCCTGTGGATTAACAGAGGAAAGAGACCTTGCAGCGGATATGGAGGGAGATTCTGCAGGCGGGACTGCTTGTGAGTGGAGATGAGGATCCACTGCGGGGGTAACAGGGCTCGGTGTTGGAACAGGAGCAGTTAGTGGGGCTGGATTGTTCTTCTGGGATTACGGGTGACGTTGACATTGCCGACCTGGTGGCTGCCATCTTGGAGAGGGAGATGGAGAAGGAGGAACGATGGCTGCCAGCGGAGAAGAGCGTTTCTTCCATTCACCCGTGGAAGGAGCGGGAGAGCTGCGGAAGGAGGAAAACTTCTTTTCCCGTGAGCGCCTCTTCTGTGTAGGAGATGGTTCCTGCATGGGAATTCCCTCCCTGGATCCTCTTCACGCAGTGCAAGGATTGTGTGGAGTATGTTGGCTGACTCAGGAAAAAACAGGACATCGGGACAAAGCTCCAGGACCTCCGCTGCAGTATTTTGAGCAGCGCGAATGGCCTTGGGAGAATACTGCCCTTGTATCTGGGAAAAGGCATCCTCCAGACGGGCCAGTCCGTGCAGCTCCGTATCGCTCCAGTAATCCATCATAACTCCAGCAGCACGGAGGAAAAACACAAAAATGAAAGTAACATGCTACCTACTGCTTGGGCTCTTTGTGGTGGCAGCTTACTGTCATGTCAGCTGCGTAATTTCGCAGCGAACATAGAAATTGGCATTGAGCCCAAAATGCAGTGTAAGTAATGTGTTTGTTTACAATGGGAAAATGTACAAAATGTACAAATAACAGTCACAGTGAATGAGGGTAGACAACCCGCTACAACCCTCGTAGGCTTAGAGGGGAATGCCTCACATGCTCCAAACAGCCAGGAGTGGAGGAAAAAGGCACAAAAATAAGGACTTACACATATGTTGGAGCTGAAAGGCTCAAGGTAACAACATACAGCGTCCAGGCGAAGGAAACCCATAATCTGGGAGTCAGGTTGTCCCATCTTGACATAAGCTGCCACAATGACTGCACACACTGCCTCCCTATAAGGATACAATATGCTAACGAGGGCAAGTCGGCACAGCCGTGTGGCAAGCAGGTGTGTAGTTAATTGGATGTGTGTAAGCGTGTGTGTGAGTGTGTGTATGTGTGAGTGTGTGTGTGTGTGTGTATGTGTGTGTGGTGATACCATGCAGCCGGTGAATGTCTGGTGAGGATGAGGCGTGACTGTAGGACTGGCAGAGAGCAAGGCTCAATCTGCCTGCTGGAATGAATAAGACGTAATCAAAACCTACAGCCACGGGTCATGGACTGGGTGAACGACACCGAACATGACAAAATGCAGTTTTTAAATTAAGGTGTTTATTATTAAGGGTAAAAAAAAAAATCCAAAGTTCCATGTCCCTGTGTTAAAAGTGATTGCCCCCTAAACCTAATAACTGGTTGGGCCACCCTTAGCAGCAACAACTGTAATCAAGCATTTGTGATAACTGGCAATGAGCCTTTTACAGCACTGTGGAGGAATTTTGGCCAACTCATCTTTGCAGAATTGTTGTAATTCAGCCACATTGGAGGGTTTTTGAGCATGAACTGCCTTTTTAAGGTCATGCCACAGCATCTCAATCAGATTAAGGTCAGGACTTTGACGAGACCACTCCAAAGTCTTCATTTTGTTTTACTTAAGCCATTCAGAGGTGGACTTGCTGGTGTGTTTTGGATCATTGTCTTGCTGCAGAACCCAAGTGCGCTTCAGCTTGAGGTCACGAACAGATGGCCGGACATTCTCCTTCAGGATTTTTTGGTAGACAACAGAATTCATGGTTCCATTTACCATAGCAAGTCTTCCAGGTCCTGAAGCAGCAAGACAGCCCCAGACTGTCATGCTACCACCACCATATCTTACTGTTGGTATGATGATCCTTTTCTGAAATGCTGTGTTACTTTTATGCCAGATGTAATGGGACACACACCTTCCAAAAAGTTCAAGTTTTGTCTCGTCAGTCCATGGAGTATTTTCCCAAAAGTCTTGGGGATCGTCAAGTTGTTTTCTGGCAAAACTGAGATAAGCCTTTATGTTCTTTTTGCTCAGCCATGGTTTTTGTCTTGGAACTCTGCCATGCAGGCCATTTTTGCCAGTTTCTTTCTTATGGTGGAGTCATGAACACTGACCTTAACTGAGGCAAAGGAGGTCAAATTTAATTGTGCTAATTTCAAACATATCAGAAATTCACTGTCTACTGAAGCATCAAGTATGTATCTAAATGCTATGATAATTCCACATTTTCTTTACTGTATGACAAGTTGGTCACAGGCGTGTAAATCTGCCCTGAGGCCTCTGGAATCATTATACCAGTATTCTGTCAAGATTCATGACAAGAAAAGACAAACGTTCCATCACTGCCCAATCAGAATCAGAATCAGAATCAGAATCAGCTTTATTGGCCAAGTATGCACAACACATACAAGGAATTTGACTTTGGCTAAAAACTTGCTCTCATTGTTCAGGTGGAGGATTTAAATAAGGATTCAATGACAACAGAGTATGTACAGTAAATTACAGTCTGTCCACGTTTCTATAAAAGGATGCAAATATATACAGGAATATATGCAGTTATTTACTCAGACTAACCACACTTTGCAGAAATATATGAAAAAATATACAGTCACACAGTATTTCAATGTGAACTCAGATTCAGTGATATAATGTGAATGAAGTAAAAAGCAGTGTGAGAGTTATGTGCAATGTAATAATGGATGAAAAGTCATGAGTACAGCAACAGGTAGGACTAGGTGAATGTTAGGAGTTCATCAGAGTGATGGCTTGAGGAAAGAAACTGTTCCTGTGACGGGTGGTTTTGACCTTCAGTGATCTGTAACGACGACCAGAAGATAGAAGTTCAAACAGTTTGTGGCCGGGGTGTGATGGGTCAGCACAGATGTTTCCCGCCCGTTTCCTGGTTATGGACCGATATAAGTTCTCGATGGAGGGTAGGTCAGTACCAATGATCCTCTCCGCAGACTTAATGATCCGCTGCAGTCTGGTCTTGTCCTGTTTAGTGGCAGATCCAAACCAGACAGTGATGGAAAAGCAGAGGACAGATTGGATGATGGCGGTGTAGAAGACAACCAGCAGCTCCTGATGTAAATCAAACTTCTTGAGCTGACGCAGAAAAAACAACCTCTGCTGGGCCTTTTTCCGGACAGTGTCTATATGGGAGGACCACTTCAGGTTCTGGGAGATTGTGGTACCCAGAAACTTGAAGGAGTCCACAGTGGACACTGTGCTGTTGAGGATGGTGAGTGGGGGGAATGAAGGGGGGTGTCGCCTGAAATCCACAGTCATCTCCACCGTTTTGGCTGGGTTAAGTTCAAGATGGTTCTGGCTGCACCAGAGGATCAGCTGCTCCACCTCCCGCCTGTATGCAGACTCATCATCATCCCGGATCAAACCGATGACTGTGGTGTCGTCCGCAAACTTCAGGAGCTTCACCGAAGGGTCCTCTGAGGTGCAGTCATTGGAGTAGAGGGAGAAGAGCAGTGGGGAAAGGACACATCCTTGGGGGGCGCCAGTACTAATTTTTCGGGAGCTGGATGTAAATCTCCCTAGCTTCACCTGTTGCCACCTGTCAGTCAGAAAGCTGGAGATCCACTGGCAGGTGGAGGGGGGCACCTTGAGCTGGAGGAGTTTCTGATGAAGAATGCCTGGGATGATGGTGTTGAACGCTGAGCTGAAGTCGACAAACAGGATCCTGGCGTACGTCCCTGGGGAGTCGAGGTGTTGCAGGATGTAATGTAGTCCCATATTCACTGCATCATCCACTGACCTGTTTGACCGGTAGGCAAACTGCAGTGGGTCCATCAGGGGGCCTGTGATGACCTTCAGGTGGTTCAGCACCAATCTCTCCAAGGATTTCATGACCACAGAGGTCAGGGCAACAGGTCTGTAGTCGTTTAATCCTGTAACAGAGGGTTTCTTGGGAACTGGAATGATGATGGAGCGTTTGAAGCAGGAAGGCACTTCACACAGCTCCAGTGATCTGTTAAAGATCCGGGTGAAGATGGGGGCCAACTCGTTGGAGCAGACTCTCAGGCAGGACGGAGACACACCATCAGGTCCTGCAGCCTTCTTGATCTTTTGTCTCTGAAAGACCCGGCGCACCTCCTCTTCACAGATCGTTAGTGCTGGTGGGAGGTCAGAGTGGAGGAGGGATGGAGTTCCTGGGGCTGCAGATAATCCTTTTGTGTGGGTGGGAGGTGAGAACTGTAGGTTCTTTTCAAACCTGCAGTAAAAGCTGTTTAGGTCGTTAGCCAGCTGGAGGTTTTCCACAGGGTGGGGGGATGGTCTCCTGTAGTTGGTGATATTCTGCAGGCCTCTCCAGACAGAAGCAGAGTTGTTGGCTGAGAAGTTTTTTTGTAACTTCACACTGTAGCTCCTCTTAGCAAGCCTGATCTCCTTCGTCAGCATGTTTCTGGCCCGCTTGTACAGAGTCCAGTCACCAGTCCTGTAGGCCTCCTCCTTGGTCTGACGTAGCTGCTTCAGTTTAGGAATGAACCAGGGTTTATTGTTGTTGTATGTGCAGAAGGTCTTGGTCTGCACACACATGTCCTCGCAGAAACAGATGTATGACGTCACAGTGTCAGTGAGTTCATTTAAGTTAATGGCTGCAGCTTCAAAAACACTCCAATCTGTGCAGTCAAAGCAGGCTTATAACTTCAGCTTTGATTCCTCAGTCCATTTCTTCACAGTCCTTACAACAGACTTGGAAGTTTTTAGTTTCTGTCTGTATGTTGGAATAAGATGGAGCAGACAGTGGTCAGAAAAACCCAGAGCTGCACGGGGGACGGCATGATAGGCGTTTCTTAAAACTGTGTAACAGTGGTCGAGTGTATTTGTGTCCCTGGTGGGACATTTAATATGCTGTCTGTATTTAGGAAGCTCATTTGTGAGATTAGCTCTATTGAAATCACCCAGAATGATAAGCAGAGAGTCTGGATGTTTTTCCTCCACGTCTGCTATCTGGTCAGCGAGGTGCTGCAGGGCCTCTGTTGTAGAAGCAGCAGGCGGGATATAAATTCCGACCAGAATAAATGAGGAGAACTCTCGCGGTGAATAAAAGGGTTTACAGTTTATGAACAGTGACTCTAGGTTAGGGCTACAAAACTTCTTCAACACTGTGACATCAGTACACCAACCTTCGTTTATGTAGAAGCAGATTCCACCACCTTTAGTCTTTCCAGAGAATTCTCGGCTGCGATCAGCGCGAAACAGCTGGAATCCATCCAGGCGGACCACGCTGTCCGGGATGTGTTCACTCAGCCAGGACTCCGTGAAACAAAGGGCGCCAGATCTGCTAAAATCCCGTTTTTTGTGAGTCAGGAGCAGCAGTTCATCCCTTTTGTTCGCCAAACTGCGGATATTTGCCAGATGGATCGATGGGAGCAGCATGCGAAATCCTCGTTTCTTCAGCCTGACTAGCGCACCGGCACGTTTACCATGCCGCCTTCGTTTCCGGCCAGCGCCAATAGCCTGTCCAAATAGCCAATCCTGTCCAAATATAACCTGTTGAGCTTTGAAAATTTAATTATGTATACAAATGTGTGTCTTTTGCTTAAGATAATCCATAACTCTGCTGCTCCTCCCTTAAAAAGGTTTGTTTCATTAAGTTCTGTAAATACATCTCGGACAATTCGATCAACAGCACGCGGCGAGTGCAGGATTCCTAAGCACAAGACAACATTAGCAAATTCAACATTTTCATGTGTGGCCATGCGACAGTGGAACATGTTACCAATGGAGTTACTTGCAGTAACAGACTATCACACATTTTCACGCTTGGTAAAAAAACATTTAATCTCTAAGCAAACCTGTGTCCATAATGTGCTGTGATGTAAAGATGTTAGAGTGTGTGATGTTGACAGTGGGACCAATAAGAGTCAGTGGTTTGATGTGAAAAATTGTTTATATGGATGGAGTTATAAAAATGTATTATTATATGTTTTGGTTCTTATCAATGTTTTGGGTTCTTATCAATGATATTAATGTTTTTTAGTTTTTAGCAATGCTTGGTTCTAGTTTTTTAATCAGTGTTTGGTTTTAGTTTTTTTTATCAATGCTTTCTTGTAGTTTTAGCAAATGTCTGCTTTTTAATGCTAACACCAGCCTGCCCAGGGACTACAGGTGGAAATTAGCACTTGTGCTATAACCTGGTACAATGCATCTTTCCTCTTTAAGGTCAATGTATATTGTGCATGTCCCTGCATAAATAAATAAATAAAAGAAAAAGAAAGAAAGAAAGAAAGAAAGAAAGGCAAGTGAGGCCTGCAGTTCTTTAGGTGTTGTTGTGAGGCCTTCTGTGACCTCTTGGATGAGTCGTTGCTTTGCTGTTGGAATAATTTTGGTTGGCCAACCACTCCTTGGAAGGTTCACCACTGGTCCATGTTTTCACCATTTGAGGATAATGGCTGTCACTGTGGTTCACTGGAGTCCCAACGCTTTAGAAATGGCTTTATAACCTTTTGCAGACTGATAGAGCTCAATTACTTTGTTTCTCATTTGTTCCTGAATTTCTTTGGATTGCAGCATGATGTCTAGCTTTTGAGGATCTTTAAGTTTACTTCACTTTGTCAGGCAGGTCCTATTTAAGTGATTTCTTGATTGAGAACGGGTCTGGCAGTTATCAGGCCTGGGTGTGGCTAGAGAAATTGAACTCAGCTTTCCAAAGATGTGATAAACCACAGTTAATTTATGTTTTCACAGGGGGGTCAATCACTTTTTCACACAGGGCCATGTGGGTTTGGATTTTTTTTCCCTTAAAAATAAACACCTTCATTTAAAAACTGTATTTTGTGTTTACTTGTGTTATCTTTATCTCATATTTAAATTTTTTTTCATGATCTGAAACATTTAAGCGTAACAAACACACAAAAAAATGAGAAATCAGGAAGGGGCAAACACTTTTTCACACCACTGTACATGAAAGTGAGGAGTGCAAAGACAGGTGTGTTGTTGTGATAATTAAAAGGTCCTCAGTTCTGAGCATGTTAGTGTTCAGACGGAGGGGGTGGGGCCTCTGACTCTTTGCAGTTTGGTTCAGAGGAAGAAACTGTTTGTCAGTCTGGAGGTGTGGGACCTGATCGAGCTGAACCGTCATCCAGAGGGAAGCAGGTCAAACAGATAGTGGGTGGGATGTGAGGGATCTACTGTGATGGCCTTGATCCTTCTGAGACAGGAGGCTCTGGAGATGTCTTCCAGGGAGGGCAGAGGGCTGCAAATAATTTTTTTTGGCAGTGTTGATGACCCTCTGCACAGCCTTCCTGTTCTCAGCCGTGGAGTCGGCGTACCACACACTCAGATAGTTGGTGAGCACGCGCTCTGCTGAGCAGCGATAGAAGGCCAGCACCAGCTTCTGGTCCAGGTTGTGCTTCCTCAGGACATGGAGGAAGTGCAGCCACTGCTGGGCTTTCTTCACCAGGGCCTTGGTGTTGACAGTCCAGGAGAGGTCAGAGGAGATGTGGGTGCCCAGGAACCTGAAGGTGGGGACGTTTTCCACTCAGTCGCCATTTATGGGGAGGGGGCTGTCTCTTCTTCCTCAAGTCCAGGATGAGTTCTATGATTTTTTGGACATTCAATTCCAGGTTGTTTGCTTGGCAACACAGCAGCAGATTCTTTACCTCCACTCTGTATACCTTCTCACCATCGTCGGTGATGAGCCCAACCAAGGTGGTGTCGTCTGTGTATTTCACGATGACGGTGGTTGGGTGGGTTGGAATACAGTCAAAGGTGTACAGGAAGTACAGTAGAGGGCTTAGCATGCAGCCTTGGGGGGAGCTGGTGCTCAGGGACAGTGTGACTTTGATGAAACATTGATTTCTCTAAATATGGTACTGTTGAATTTCATTATCTTTCACTAACTGCACGTTGCTTAGATTTGAGTTTTGAGTTCAATGTATTCTTTTTTCTCCTGTTACAAGTGACCTTGAGATAAGAAGATCTGACACCTAGCAGTACAGTGCATCTGGAAAGTATTCACAGCGCTTAACTTTTTCCACATTTTGTTATGTTACAGGCTTATTCCAAAATGGATTAATTTATTTCCTCAAAATTCTACACACAATACCCCATAATGGCAATGTGAAAAAAGTTTTTTTTGTTTTTTTCATCAGGCGGTAGAAAAAAATACTTCGAGGATCTCCTCAATCCCACTGACACACCTTTTACAGAGGAGGTAGGGCCTAAAGATGAGGGGGAATGAGACACTCTTTGATGGCTGGGCCCTGGGGGTGGACAAGATTCGCAGTGAGTACCTCAAGGCCCTAGATGTCATAGGGCTGTCATGGATGACACACCTCTGCAATGTTGCATGGAGGTTGGGGACAGTGCCTTTGGCATGGCAAACTGGGGTGGTGGTTCTTCTTTTTAAAAAGGGTGACCAGAGTGTGTGTTCCAACTTTGAGGGGATCACATTTCTCAGCCTTCCTGGGAAGGTCTATACCAGGGTGCTGGAGAGGAGAGTGAAACCACTGGTCAAACTTTGGATCCAGGAGGAGCAATGTGGTTTTTGTCCTTGCCGTGGCACATCAGACCAAATCTTTACCCTTTCGAGAATCCTCAAGGTTTTGTGGAAGTTTACCCAACCAGTCCGCATGAGTTTTGTGGACTTGCAGAAAGCATTCAGTCATGTCCCTTGTGGTCTCTTGTGGGGGGTGCTGCGGGACTATGCATCAAGTTCATTGTTACGAGTTATCCGGTCCCTATACGACCATTGCAAGAGTTTGGTATGTATTGCCAACACTCAGTAAAACTTGTTTCCAGTGAGAGCTGGACTCCACTAGGGCTGCCCTTGGTCACCGATCCTGTTCATAATTTTTATGGCCCGGATATCTAGGCACAGTCAAGGATTGGAGGGTGTCAGGCTTGGTGACCACAGAATCTTATTTCTGCTGTTTGCAGATGATGCTCCCCTGTTGGCTTCTTCGACCAGTGATCTTCAGGCCTTGCTGGGACAGTTTGTGAATGAGTGTGAAGGGGCTGGAATGAGAATCAGCACCTCCAAGTCCGAGTCCCTGGTCCTCAGCCGGAAAAAGGTGGATTGTCCTCTCTGAGTTGGGGACAAGCTCCTGCTTGTGGAGCTTGTGGAGGAGTTTAAGTGGAGGAGCTTGTGGAGGAGTTTAAGTATCTCAGGGTCTCATTCACAAGTGAGGGAGAATGGAGAGAGAGGTTGTCAGACAGATTGGAGCAGCATCTGGAGAGATGTAGTTGTTGTACTGGTCTGTTGTGGTGAAAAGGGAGCTGAGCTCTAAAGCAAATATGCTGATTTACCGGTCAGTTTATGTTCCAACCCTCACCTATGGTCATGTGCTTTGGGTAATGACCGAAAGAATGAGATCCGGATACAAGTGGCTTAAATGAGCTTTCTCCGTAGGATTGCTGGACTCACCTTCAAAGATAGGGTGAGGAGCTCAGTCATCTGGGAGAGGCTCAGAGAAGAACCGCTGCTCCTCCGCATCTAAAGGAGCCAGTTGAGGTGGTTTCAGCATCTGATCAGGATGCCTCCTGGACACCTCCCACTTGAGGTATTTTGGCCAGATCCCACTGGGAGGAGACCCCGGGGCAGACCCAGGACACGCTGGAGAGGCTACATCTCCCAGCTGGCCTGGGAACATCTTGATATCCTCTTTGAAGAGCTGGAGCAGGTGGCCAGGGAGAGGGAAGTCTGTGCTTCTCTGCTTGAGCATGTACACTACCGTTCAAAAGTTTGGGGTCACCCAGACAATTATTTTGTGTTTTCCAAGAAAAGTCACACTTATTTACCACCATGAGTTGTAAAATGAATAGAAAATATAGTCAAGACATTGACAAGGTTAGAAATAATGATTTGTATTTGAAATAATAATTTTTTCCTTCAAACTTTGCTTTCGTCAAAGAATCCTCCATTTGCAGCAATTACAGCATTGCAGACCTAACATGATTGCACAAGGGTTTTCTAATCATCCATTAGCCTTCTGACGTAATGAGCAAACACACTGTACCATTAGAACACCGGAGTGATAGTTGCTGGAAATGGGCCTCTATACACCTATGTAGATATTGCACCAAAAACCAGACATTTGCAGCTAGAATAGTCATTTACCACATTAGCAATGTATAGAGTGTATTTCTGATTAGTTTAAAGTTATCTTCATTGAAAAAAAGTGCTTTTCTTTCAAAAATAAGGAAATTTCTAAGTGACCCCAAACTTTTGAACGGTAGTGTACATGTACATCAGTATTCAAAGCCTTTGCATGTAAATAAGCATTCACAGCCTTTGTTCAATACTTTGTTGATGCACCTTTGGCAGCAATTACAGCCTCAAGTCTTTTTGAATATGATACCACAAGCTTGGCACACCTACAGTATCCTTGGGCAGTTTCACCCATCCCTCTTTGCAGCACCTCTCAAGCTCCATCAGGTTGGATGGGAAGCATCGGTGCACAGCCATTTTCAGATCTTTCCAGAGATGTTCCGTTGGATTCAAGTCTAGGCTATGGCTGGGCCACTCAAGGACATTCACAGAATTGTCCAGAAGCCACTCTTTTGATGTCTTGGCTGTCTGCTTAGGGTTGTTGTCCTGCTGAAGGATGAACCGTCCCCCCAGTCTGAGGTCAAGAGCGCTCTGGCGCAGGTTTTCATCCAGGATATCTCTGTACATTGCTGCATTCATCTTTCCCCTCTATCTTTAATATTGTCCCAGTTCCTGCCAGTGAAAAACATCCCCACAGCATGATGCTGTCACCACCATGCTTCACTGTAAGGATGGTATTGGCCTGATGATGGGTGGTGCCTGGTATTTATGCCAAAGAGTTCAATCTTTGTCTCATCAGACCAGAGAATCTTTTTTTCTCATGGTCTGAGAGTGTGTCTTTTGGCAAACTCGAGGGGGGCTGCCATGTGCCTTTTACTAAGGAGTGGCTTCCGTCTGGCCACTCAACCATACAAGCCTGATTGGTGTATTGCTGCATAGATGGCTGTCCTTCTGAAAGGTTCTCCTCTCTCCACAGAGAAATGCTGGAGCATTGACAGAGTGACCATCGGGTTCTTGGTCACCTCCCTGACTAAGGCTCTTCTTCCCCGGTCACTTATTTTAGACGGCCGGCAAGCTCTAGGAAGAGTCCTGGAAGTTCCAAACTTCTTCCCTTTACAGATGATGGAGGCCACTGTGCTCACTGGGACCTTCAAAGCAGTACAAATTTTTCTGTACCCTTCTCCAGATTTGTGCCTCGAGACAATCTTGTCTTGGAGGTCTACAGACAATTCTTTTGACTCATGCTTGGTTTGTGCTCGGACATGCACTGTCAACTGTGGCATCTTTTGTAGACAGGTGTGTGCCTTTCCAAATCATGTCCAATCAACTGAATTTACCGCAGGTGGACTCCAATTAAGCTGTAGAAACATCTCAAGGAAGATCAGTGGAAAAAGAATATGCCTGAGCTCAATTTTGACCTTCATGGCAAATGCTATGAATACTTATGTACATGTGATTTCTTAGGTTTTTATTTTTAATAAATTTGCAAAAATCTCCAAAAAACTTTTTTCACATTGTCATTATGGGGTATTGTGTGTAGAATTTTGAGGAAAAAATGAATTTAATCAATTTTTGAATAAGGCTGTAACATAACAAAATGTGGAAAAAGTGAAGCACTGTGAGTACTTTCCGGATACACTGTATGGCAGAAGTTTCATCTTCTCTCTCTCTCTCTCTCTCTCTCTCTCTCTCTCTCTCTCTCTGTCCTTCTCACTTACTCAAAATATGATGACTTGTTGACATTGTGACGTTTTCAGAGTTCTCCTGAATAAATAGCAGATTAATCACCTCAGTCTTCTCTGAAATTGTTTATTTAGATCTGACAGAATTTCACAGGGGGGCAAATACATACATATTTCCCTCACTGTGTAAAAGAAAAATAAAAAAAAAAAATATCGGTGGTTGCCTCCTCAGTCACTCAGTCTATGAATACATAATGGAAGAATCTATTCAGAGACAGGAATCATTTGGATCATGGAGGTTAAACAGAATTGTGAAGGATGGGAATACATTACAGTAACACAGCAGATTATTAAACTGGCACATACATTTCATACACAAAGGAGAGATGGAAAGGTTAAATGATAATGAAATGAAATCTCTCTGACACGCAAGACCTCTCCAGCATTAAACTCTGGGGATCTTCTGTAACTGGCTGGAGATATGAAGAGGGTGTAATTGTTCTTGAACAATTATGAAGGGTGTAAAATAATTGACCTCTGCTTGGCAATTGATCTACTGATGACAGATAGCACAGGTCACATGGCTCAGTCTGTGTGTATGTGTGTGTGCCTAAATGTGTAAATTAATTCCCTGTCATACAGTTTTTTTACATACTGGCTGAGGGGTGAATTTAAGAGATAGGGTGGTAGATGTTGGCATCGCTGTGCTGACTTGAAAGCGTGGTCTGCAGTTTCTCACCCTGTATAAACATATTCCAGTGCTTCTTCACTCAGGGGCAGAGCCAAGAGTACATGTCTGTCATCATGATACACTACAGACAGTCAGACGCAACACACACATGCGTATACACTGACAGCATATCAAAGTCTTTGAGACTAAGCCTTTTCTCTGAGTGTTACACACTGCAGTGGTAAAGTCAAGCATGTTTGTTCTTGTGTTGAAGGCATGGTGACCATACAACAAAGGAAAACCTAGAAGCCAAGTATGACGTGCTTCAAGCTGCTGGATCAGCTGTGGATGCTGGACCCCTTCTGAGCTGTAACAGTTTATAATCTCAAAAAAACACAAAATTCAACAGTCCCTGTCTAGTGAATTCAGCATTTTTCTTCTACACATAATATACAGTATATTGTGATATTTTAATGGTTCACTCATTAATGAGAGAGGATTTGGAATGTAGCAGGCAGTTATTTCTTCACTCCCAAATTATGCAGAACAGCGGGAAAGTCATTTACACATACACTCACTTCACTTAGGGTGACATAGACACGCAATCTTTCACACAAAGGAAAACAACACTATCACAATCAGACTTATAACACAACTACACACTAACAACAATAACGCTCAGAACACAAGAATTATAACCATCTATGAATCCTCCATGGTGCAAAGCATGCCAGGAGAACTCCTTCCCTTATCCCAGCCCTGGCTTTACACTACCCCCCTCAGACTGGATTCTGTCCCCAGAACAACAAGTCCAACTGAAAAGTCCAATACGAACCCATCCAGATGTCGGGGCGCATGTCATCCGTGGCGTCTGGAATGCACAGGCCCGTTAGTGTCCATTCAGGCCTCGACCGGGGTCTCTTGTCAGGGTGGGGCCTCTTGCTTAGCCACCCGTGGGGCAGCTGGCTGGTACGGGGCGAGGCAGTCGCGGTGGAGGACCACCACCCGGTTCCTCTTCTGCAGCCTCACCCTGTAGACTATGACCGACAGTCTCTGTAGGGCCACACATGGTCCTGACCAGTGGCTCACCAGCTTTGGTGAGAGACCCTTTTTCTGCTCTTGGAAGCAAACTCATACTTGAGCCCGAGGTACAAAGTCCCTCCCCTGGCAGCAGGAGTTGTACACTTGCTTCTGTTGACTGCTCGCTGCTACCAGGGCCTCCCGAGCTGAGTTCATGCACCGTGTGAAGAAGCTCTCTTAAGCAAAACAAATAATCCAACCCCAGTTTGCCCTCCACCTCCGGCTCTGGAGGAGTTCTGAACACCAAATCCACCGGGGTGCGCAGCTCGAGTCCAAATATCAGTGCTGCCGGGCTGCACCGGATGGATTCTTTAACTGCCATCCAGTATGCCCACAGGACAAGGGGCAAGTGGAGGTCCCATTTTCACTGCCTCTGGTCCACTAGGATGGTGAGCTGGTAAAAGCGTTCAACCAGGCCATCGCTCTGTGGATGCAGGGTGGTGGACCGGGTCTTCTGGACACCCAGCCACCTGCCGATCTCCCCGAAGACTTCTGCTTCAAAATTCCGCCCCTGGTCGCTGTGCAGCTTCTTTGGGGTGCCAAACTGGCAGAACATTTTGTCTACCAGCTTTGATGCTGTTGTGGTGGCGCTCTGATCAGGGATTGTGTACGCCTCTTGCCACATGGGGAAGTAGTCCATCGGGACCAGAATGTAAAGGTTTCCCCGAGCTGTGGTGGGGAAAGGCCCAGAATGTCCACCCCACATGCTCCATAGGTGCCCCCACCTGATACTGCTGCAAGGGGGTGTGGGGGCACTGAGTGGGTTCTTTCTGAACCATGCAGTTACCACAGTGGTGGACATGGAGCTCCATGCCTTGACAACACCATGGCCAGTAGAACCATGCCCAAACACACTGTAGAGTCTTTCGTCACCCTGAAGTGGGCCACTCCCAACCACCTGTGGACCAACTGAAGCACCCTGGAGAAGAGCAGTCGAGGGACCAGCAGTTGCTAGATGTGATGCTGCCCAGCTGGAGACTGCCTCCACCGGTAGACGACACCCTCACGACAGCAAAGCTTGGACCACTGAGAATGCAGGGCTTTGGTCTCGGGGTCCAGTGCAGACACAGCCTCCCAGGCAGGCCGTTGGTCCACCCACTGCCGGACCAGGGAGACAACAGGGTCTATATCCTGCTCAACCCGAGGCTGCTGTGTGCCAAGGGCTTCTGAGCCATCATCACTGGGGAGAGCTTGCTGATGATCTGAGGAAGAGCTGTGAGCCACTGTGCTATCCCCAGCTGCAGCGATCCGGAGTGCAGCTGCCCATGAGACTGCTGGATCATGATACTCAGCTCATTGGCAGTGCCCACAGTCCTTCACAGCACAGGGGTGCCGGAACAGCGCGTCGGTGTTGGCATGGAGGCGGCCTGCTCGATGCACAATCTGAAAGTTATAATCCTGCAGTGCCTCCAGCCATCACGCTAACTGTTCTTCCGGCTCTTTAAAGTTCAGTAGCCAGGTCAGGGAAGTATGGTCCATCTTGAGCTGAAAACTACCCCCTTAAATGTACAGGCAGAAATGGTGGAGCCCTTGGGTGACTGCCACCAGCTCTCGGCGGGTGACTCAATAATTCCTTTCGGCTCTGCTGTGAGTGCGGCTGAAGAAGGTAACCACCTTCTCTCCTTGCTGGGATAGCACCGCCCCAATGCCCTTGTTGCTAGCATGTGTGTCCAGGATGAAGGGGCAGTTCGGGTCAGAATACCTCAGCATGGGGGATCCAATGAGCGCTGAGCAGAGATGGAAAAAAAGCAGCAGAACAGTCCTCACGCCACTCGAACATTCGACCCTTCTGTGTCAGCTGATGCAGGCAGACTGGCAATGGTGGCAAAATCCTTCATAAACCTCCTATAATAGGAGGCCAGTCCAAAGAAGCTTTGCAGTTCCCCTACGTCTCACGGGACCGGACAGTTCTACACCGCTATCATCTTTTCTTGGTAGGTGGTGACTCCAGCAGCACTGATGCCATGGCCCAAGAAGGAGGTTTCTCATCAAAACAGGTGGCCTTTCTGAGGGTGGAGCCGCAGCCCGGCCCGGTGGACCACATCCAATACCTCCCGGAGGTTGAACAGGGCACTGACCAAATCAACTGTGTGAACCAGCAGGTCATCAAGATAAATGATGCAGCAGCTCTGGGGGACGTGGGCCAGCACTCACTCCATCAAGTGTTCAAAGGTGGCCAAGACTATTGCAAAGTCCAAACGGCATCACCTTGAACTGCCGCAGTCCCTGCGCAATGGAGAAGGCTGTTTTCTGGTGGGCCTTTGGTGACAGCTCCACCTGCCAGTAGCTGCTGTGGAAGTCGAGCGAGCTGAACCAGCTGGAGCCAGCGATGTAATCCAGCATGTCATCGATGCGGAGCAGAGGGCAGGAGTCTTTCTGCATGACATCATTCAGGTGCGGGTAGTTCACACAGAACCGCCACAAACCACTGGCGCCACTCAGGGGCTGCTGGAGGGTTCAAGGACCTCTACCTCCAGCATCTCCTGAATCTATTGCTCTGCCGCTACCTGCCTTGAAAAAGGCAGACAGCGGGCGCGGAGATGGATCGGCCTGGTCTCACCAGTGTCAATCTGGTGCTGCACCAGGCTGTTAGGGTGCACTTATCATCCCTGGCGGCAATGATGTCGACGTAGCAGTCCAACAGTTCCCATAGCTGGCATGTCTGCCCCAAATCTAACCCCCTGAAGCTCGGCTGGAACGGCTCCTCAACCGCCTACTTGGTTTCTGGGTACGTGGTGATCCATTCCACTGGCAGGCAACTCGCTGCTTTCTCTGGCAGCGATGATGATCCCTCCGCTCGTGCTGGTTGTGCTGCATCAATCGGCTTCGGCGGCAATCCCCTCAACTCAGCCTACGCTGACATCACTGGCCCTTCGATCACGTGGGTCTCCTTGTTCCCCACCTGGCTGTTGGCGCAGAGCGTGATGGTATTGGCCCCCAGAAGGAGAGAAGAGGTGGCGACCTTTGCACCCCATAATGCAAACAGATGTAGGCCGATGATGGATAGATAGATAGACAGACAGACAGACAGACAGACTTGATTGACCCCAAACTGGGAAATTACAGTGTAACAGCAGTATGACAGTAGATGAGCAAAGCAACAGAAACACACACAGCATAATAGACAAAGGGATTACCCATGGGAAGTAAAACTGTCGAAAAAACTTAAATGTATCATAGATGAATAGATGATGACCTGTATAGATACATGAATCATACCTGCTGTACAATGCAGGACTATCAGGTGCAGGGTGAAATGTGAAGTACAAATTAGACTGTAAGGTGCAGTATGGCAGCATAGTTATGACAAGAATTCAACATCAGAGTGAGTTATTGTACAGTGAAATGGTATTTGGCAGGAAAGATTTCCTGTACCTAACCGTTCGGCAGCAAAGCTGTAGCAATCTCCTGGAGAAAGTGCTCTGCTGTCTGCCCAGTGTGTGGTGGAGGGGGTGATCAGGATTGTCCATGATGGATCGCAGTTTGTTTACTGTCTTCCTCTCCACCAGAATCAGAATCAGAATCAGAATCAGAAAAAGATTTATTGCCAAGTACATTAACAGATCACTGATAACATACGAGAGAATTTGACTTGACACAGAAAATGAACCTGCATTTCCAGTGACACGGCTGCATCGGGGACGCGCCTGCCAATAGGATGGTACAGATAAGAAATCATACAATAGGAAGGAGCAAAAAAATCATTGAATTCAGAATATTGACCATAAGTAATCAATATTATGATTACAAAGACAAAAAAAGCCCACGATGCACATTCAAGACCAGAGTCCACAGGACACAAGGAGAGCAGTGAATGTTATCTTGTTGTCAGTTTCTGGGTCAGTGTGGATGTAGTGTTGAAGCAATGTTGTATCAATATGAGCACAAGGACACTTTGGCAGAAGATGTTTTGTCTGGCTGCAGCAATTGTCCTTGGCAATTGTCCCAAGCAGCTACTGTCCAGAGGCCGTGTGCTCAGTGTTTTGAAAAACAAAGACTGGGGATTATCAGGAGGATTTTTGTAAGGGAAATTGAGCCAAATAGACTGAACACAGAGAAAGAACTTTATTTTCTTCTGCAGATTCAGTGCTTAATCCTTCATTGCGAGGGCTTTGAGTCCGTCGTGGATAGACTTAAGCGTAGATGTAATCCACCTTCCGAGACAGTTCTCCATTTGTCGCTATCAAAGTCTCCTCCATTTTTCCAATTTGATGGATGCACCTCGCGTGGCCAGCATTTTGATAGGTTGTATCCATCTTCAGCAATTTGCGGTACACCAGGACAATCCCAGTTCCAATCAGAACGATCCCAGTCACCATTATTACGAAGATATACAAATCTTCAATATCTTCGATAGAGAGATTACTCAGGCACAAGATCCTCCAAACACTTGTCACCCGTAAATAGCCCGCTGGAGCCGTCCCTGCGGGGCAAACAGCTTCCCCCGGAGCACTGTTCCTTGTTGAAAAAATAGTGTCAATTGCGTTCAAAGCCCAGCTTATCAATTCCATAATTTCTTTTCGATAATCAGCAGTAGACGCAGACAGACAACAGCAAGCTGGGATCCAGTTAGTTAGGGAAGTGGGGAGCTAGAGCAGAGAGAAAAGAGAGAAGCGTCTACTCTCCTTGAAGAGCGGAAGTGAAGTCCCACAGTCTCAAAGGTCTCCGGCCTGAGACCAATCACAGAGCCAGCCCTCTTGATAATCTTTTCAAGTCTGTTGGTGTTGCTGGTTCTGATACTGCTACTCCAGCAGACAGCAGTAAAGAAGATGGAGCTGGCGACAACGGCCTGGTAGAAAAGTTCAAGCATCCTGTGGCACATGTTGAAGGATCTCAGCTTCCTCAGAAAGAAGAGTCTACTCATCCCCTCTTGTGTGCAGCATTGGTATTAGATTTCCAGTCAAGTCCATTACTGATCACGACACCCAGTTATTTGTAGTCCTCCGCTACCTCCACATCCTCCCCCTAATCAGCAATGGATGCGAATGTGTCCTCTTCTTCCTGAAGTCAATCATCAGCTCTCTGGTCTTGCTGACGTTCAGCCTCAGGTGATTCTGCTCGGTCCACTCCCTAAATCTGTCTACCAGTGCCCTGTACTACCCCTCCTCTCCCCCTCTTATGCACCCAACAACAGCTGAGTCATCAGAGAATTTATGCAGGTGGCATTACTGTTGTACTTTGTTGTACGTGTTGTACTGAAAGTCAGTGGTGAATAAGGTGAAGAGAAAAGGAGAAAGCACAGTCCTCTGTGGAGCTCCTGTATCACTAACCACCACATCAGACAAGACACTGCCCAGCCGGACAAACTGTGGCCTGCCTTTCAGGTACTCAGCAATCCAGGGGATCACAGAGCTGTCAGTCCCCCATCTCTCGCAGCTTCTCACTCAGCAGCAGTGGCTGGATGGTGTTAAAGGCACTGGAGAAATCAAAGAATGTTATTCTCACGGTGTCTCCTCTGCCATCCAGGTGCAAATGGGCTCATTGCAGCAGGTAGATCACAGCGCCTTCAACTCCTAAATATGGCTGATATGCAAACTGCAGGGGGTCCAGCCATGTCTTCACCTGCGGCCTCAGGTGGGCTACGACCAGTCTCACCAGGACCTTCATCACATGAGATATGAGAGCAACTGGTCGATAGTCATTCAGGTCGGATGGAGACGACTTCTTGGAGATGGGAACAAGGCAGGACGTCTTCCACAGCACTGGTACTCTCTCCAGACTCAGGATCTGGTTGTACAGGTGTTTCAGTATCAGAGCTAGCTAGTTGGTATATGTCCTCAGGATCCTGGCGGATATGCAGTCAGGGTTTGCAGCTTTCCGCTGATGGAGTCTTTCCAGCTGTTTCTTTACCTGGTCTGTAGTCACAGTGATGTGTGTGTGTGTGTGTGTGTGTGTGTGTGTGTGTGTGTGTGTGTGTGTGTGTGTGTGTGTGCGTGTGCGTGTGGGGGTGCTGGTGTTCCTAGAGGGGGGTGGGGGGAGAATGGTGCTGGACAGGAGGGGGAGGTGGGGTGTGTGGTGGTCTGGCTGTGTTATGGGGGTGACAGACAGTGAGTTGAACCTATTAAAAAACAGATTCAGCTCATCAGCTCTCTCAAGGATCACCGATGTATGTCTGCCCCCCCCCCACACACACACACACCCACCCAGTGATTTGTTTAATTTCCATCCACAAATCCTTCGTATTGCTTTGCCTGAGTTTATCCTCCAACTTCCTCCTGTAATTTTCTTTACACCTCCTCAGCATCTCTCTCAGTTCACACTGCCCTCTCCTCAGTTCCTGCTTTCAGGTCACTAGTGATCCACGATTTGTTGTTGGAGAAACAACACACGGTTTGAGCTGGCATGGCTGTGTTTTCAAAGAATCTGATGTATTCTGTGATGCAGTCGGTCATATTGTCTATGTCCACCCCATGTGGTTGAAAGATTAGATAAGATAAGATAAGATAAGATAAGCCTTTATTAGTCCCACAACGGGGAAATTCCAGGATTGCAACAGCACAGGGATAGCAACACTCAACAAAAAAAACAAAAAAAAAACAAGCAAGCAAGAGCAGCTAATATACATATGTACATATTACTATAAAATATATATATACACACACACACACAGACACACAGTGCAGAGCATTGTAGCTGGATGGAATAAATATATGAATATATGAACACACAGTGCAGAGCATTGTAGCTAGATGGAATAAATATGTAAATATATAAACACCCACAGTACGGAGCATTGCAGCTAGGTGGAATAAATATGCAAGTATATAAACACACACAGTGCGGAGCAATGTAGCTAGATGGAATAATATGTAGATATATAAAAACACAGTGCGGAGCATTGTAGTTAGATGGAATAAATATATAGATATATAAATATAAACACACCCAGTGCTGAGCATTGTAGCTAGATGGAATAAATATGTAAATATATAAACACACACAGTGCAGAGCATTGTTGCTAGGTGGGATGAAACAGCATAACCGTCTATTTAGTTATCCTACATGGTATGATTATGTGCCCATACATATTCTCACCCTCCATAGCGACCGGTATGTTCCTAGTTGTATGCCGGAGAGGACCGTTGTGTAAGTCTATTGCATCTTTTGCATTCAAAAAAAACTATTAGTTTGTTACGTCTTTTTGCTATCTCTGCGAGCAGCCCTGCTTAGGTTGTACAGTCTGACAGCCGTTGGTAGGAAGGACCTACGAAACCTCTCGGTTGTGCACCTGGGATGATGTAGTCTGCTGCTAAATGAGCTCCTCAGTGCATCCAGTATGTCCTGCATAGGGTGGAACTCGGACTCCAGCAGAGATGACAGTTTAGCCACCGTCCTTCTCTCTCCTATCTCCTCCATCGGATCAAGGCGCTGCCCCAGGACAGAGCTAGCTTTCTTAATCAGTTTGTTCAGTCTCTTCCTATTGGCTGCAGTAATGCCACTGCCCCAGCAGACCACTCCAAAAGTGATGGCTGATGCCACCACCGTGTCATAGAATGACTTCAGCAGCGCCCCTTGTACACCAAAAGACCTGAGTCTCCTCAGCAGGAACAGCCTACGCTGTCCCTTCTTGTAGAGTGCGTCAGTATTGTGTGACCAGTCTAGTTTATTGTTCAGATGAATACCCAGGTACTTATAGGATGTCACCATCTCGATGTCTGTTCCCTGTATATTTACTGGTGCTGTGAGGGGCTGCCCATGCCTGCGGCAGTCCACCACCAGCTCCTTAGTTTTCCTCGCGTTGATCTGGAGGCAGTTCCGATGGCACCAGTCCACAAAGTCCTGGATAAGCCCTCTGTACTCAGCTTCATCTCCGTTGGAGATGAGACCAACGATCGCAGAGTCATCAGAGAACTTCTGTAGATGGCAATGTGTTGTGTTGTGTGAGAAGTCCGCAGTATAAAGAGTGAACAGGAAGGGAGCCAGCACCGTTCCCTGGGGGGCCCCCATGCTACTGATGATCGTGTCGGAAACACAGTCCCGGGTTCTCACAAACTGAGGCCGGTTCGTGAGGTAGTCCAGGATCCATGATGACAGGTGCTGGTCCACCCCTGCGCGCAGCAGCTTGTCCTTCAGGATCATCGGTTGGATGGTGTTGAAAGCACTGGAGAAGTCAAAGAACATGATCCTCACCATATTCCCGGGCTTCTCCAGGTGGGACAGAGAACGGTGAAGGAGGAAGATCACCACATCCTCCACCCCAATGCCATGCTGGTAGGCGAACTGGAGTGGATCCATCGCTGGCTCCACCAGGGGGCGGAGATGAGCAAGGAGCAGTCTCTCCAGGGTCTTCATCAAGTGGGACGTCAAGGCCACCGGTCTGTAGCTGTTCAGGTCTTTGGGGTGGGAAGTTTTTGGTACAGGTACCACACAAGATGTTTTCCACAGCTGTGGTACCCTCCCCAGTTTCAGGCTCATGTTGAAGATATACGTCACAATCCCACACAGCTGGTCTGCACAGGACTTGAGGAGCTTTGCGCTGATGCCGTCCGGTCCCGACGCCTTCCTCGCCTTGATCTTCCTCAGCTCCGTCCTCACCTGGGTCTTGGTCAGGGTCAGGATGGGGGGCTGTGTGTTGGGAGTGGGGGGGGGGGTGTCGGTGGAGTGGGGAGTGGGCAGCAGGACTTGATTTCTTAGAGGCAGCAGTGGTTGTTGTGCAGACAGGGGGGAGGGCGGTTGGTCAAATCTATTGAAAAACAGATTCAGGTTGTTCGCCCACTCCCTGCCCCCCGTGGCCTGGGGGGAGGTATTCTGGAGCCCCGAGATGGTTTTGAGGTTTCTCCAGACCCCGCTGATGTCGCTCTGTTGTAGCTTGTCCTCCATCTTCTTCCTGAAGCTGTCCTTGCCTTCTCTGATCTTTCTCCTCAGCTCCCTCTGTACGGACTTCAGCATCTCCCTGTTCCCCGACCTGAAGATCCTCTTCTTCTCTCTCAGAAGTGTTTTTATCTCAGGGTTGATCCAGGGTTTGTTGTTTGAGTGACGCCGTATGGTCTTGGTGGGAACGGATTTGTCCACACAGAAGCTGAGGTAGCCCGTGAAGGTGTGAATGAGGCCATCGATGTCCTCACCATGTGGATCGCAGAGCTGCTTCCAGGCGGTGGCTTCAAAACAGTCCTTTAGAGTGTCCATTGTCTCCTCAGACCATAACTCCACAGTGTGCATGGCCGGAGGTTGTCTGTGCACTAGGGGTTTGTACACCGGTCGGAGATGAACCAAGTTGTGATCCGATCTCCCAAGTGGGGGGAGTTGTGATGAGGTGTACGCCTCCTTAGTGTTTGCGTAGAACAAATCCAGTGTTTTATTGTCTCTAGTGTGGCATGTGACATACTGGGTGAAAGTGGGCAGAATGGGAGACAGTGAAACGTGGTTGAAATCGCCTGAGATGAGGAGAAGAGCATCTGGGTGTTCTGTCTGCAGCCTGCTGGTTACTGAATGGATGACGTCACGCGCTGTCCCAGCGTTCGCCGTCGGATTTGCATAAACAACAATGCAGATCACGTGTGAGTGTTCTCTCGGGAGATATGTAGGCCTCATGCTAACAGCTAGCAACTCAATGTTTTTGCTGCAGTGTCGTTGTTTAACAGTGATATGTCCCGGTTTGCACCAGTTGTTGTTAACATACATTATCACTCCACCGCCCCTAGTTTTGCCACTCTCTGGTGTTCGGTCAGCTCGTATCATGTGAAAACCCTCCAGCTCAATGTTAGCATCTGCTGCTAGTTCAGTTAGCCACGTCTCAGTAAACAAAAGGAGAGAGCACTCCTGGTAAGTGCTATCATAACGGGAGATAGCCGCTAGCTCATCTAACTTTCCCAGTATCGACCGTACATTTCCCATGACAACAGATGGAAGGGAGGGTCTGTACCTTATATTTTTTGTCCTCCGCCTTACTCCAGCCCGGCAGCCGCGACGCTTTCGCCTCAATTCTCTCGGTATGTCGAGTTTTTCCAGTGTGACCGGGTGGCGGTTAAATGCTAGCAGCTCTTCCCTGTTGTATCGTATCCTGCTATAAACAGTGGCTCCGTCCACCGGCTCAGGAGACATTTGGGACGATCTGTGTGTCCGTGATATAAGTGGGGTGAAAAAAAAGTGATCAAAAGAGAGAGGAAGGGAAAAAGACTCGGAATCGAGCCGCTGTTGCAAAAGGCAGCCTACTGGTGTGGCGCCGAGAGGATTAGGCCTCAGTCAATTGTCTCAAAGCAGTTCTCAAAGCAGTTCTCAAAGCAGTCCGTGTATAAGCAGGCTGCCTTTGCACAAGGGGAACGTACTTGGGTGATAACGGGACCAGGTTGTGATCTGATCTGCCAAAAGGGGGTAGGGCTGTGGCACTGTATGCATCTCTTGCATTGGCATACAGTAGATCCAGTGTTTTATTTTCTCTGGTGGGACAGTCAACAAACTGGTGGAAGTTTGGTAGTGTTTTGCCCAGTGAGACGTGGTTAAAATCACCCATGATGGCCATGAATGTGTCTGGGTGCTGCTCCAACAATGTGGCAGTAGTGGAGTTGATGATGTCACAGGCCACCGCTGGATCGGCTGACAGAGGGACATCCTCCTCCTTCTGATGCAGGGTTCCTGGATATCAGCCAGAACAAGTGGTTTGTGTTCTGACCAGCCACTTCCATGACAAGGATCCATCACCCTTTCAATCTGGTGCGCTCACCGGTGGCTGTGGTGGTGCAGCGCCTGGTGGGTTCCCATCCTTGAGGTCTGAGCTCATCTGTACTGGGCAGTGCCCCGGGTTGGACCAGGGAGACAGTGTAACCCATGTTGATCAGGGCCCGGATTGGAGTGCTGTCCAGCCTACACTACAGGTACAGCCCAGGCGAGTATCCGAGTCAGCCCAGACATGGTGAGAGTTTGGAAAATGCCTGTGAGAGGTGAAAGGTCCCCATCTGTGCCACCTTGCTCTAGTTTAAAGTTGGTGAGGAGGCTGGTTGTTGCAGGGCAGGTGCAGGGCAGTGGTGCACAATATGGCCTTCCTCCCCACAGCAGAAGCACCCCTCTTTGCATTGCCATCGCACTCTTGCTGGCCATGCAGCTTTGGCCTGGCACAGCTCCTCCTCATCCTTACTCTCAGCTGTGGCCTGGAAAACTCTCTGCCTTGGTGATGAAACATCAGCCGCTGGCTCCAGCATGGGCTCTACACACTCTGCTTCTGCCACGGCCGTCTCCCAGTTTCTTGCAGCTTGAATCCGGACATGTTCTTTCAGTCAGGCTGGGTGGAGCCCTTGGATGAACCTCTGAAGAGCAAGCTTCTTCACCACCTCTGGCTCGAAGTCCAGGCAGCCGCATTGCGGCAGCAGCCGGACATCTACCGCATAAGCTTCCAGACTTTCTTGATTGCATTGCTGGCGGCTGGCTAGCTGTTCCCTGACGTGGTCAGTGTGGATCAACCACCCAGACCACCTCCAAAGTGCTCCCTGTAACGCTGGCCAGTGGTGATGTTCCTCAGGCCAGAGATCGGACAGCGTACAGAGAGCTCCGCCCTCCAGAACCAGTGCGACCTCCACAGCTGTCTCTTCAGGTGTCCAGCCGCTGGCAGCCAGTTCAACCTGAAAGAGATAGTCGTCAAGTGAGGTTTCACCACTAAAGTAGGGAATCTTGGCTGGTTGCCTCTGTGCTGATCACTGCCCTTGGCTGCAATAGGATTTCTGGCTCATAGTTCCCCCACTGGTACTCCTTGTCCTGCCTTTAAAAAGGCATAATACGGGACACACTTGCTCTGTCCAGTCCATGTCCCCATTCCTTGTGGCAAGCAGCTCTGGGGACTAGTGTGTATGCTCTGCCATCAATGTCCATCTGGGCAATGAGCTGTTTGAGCTATTGAATCTCTGCTTCGATTCTTGCTTCCATCTCTCAAAATCCCACTTCTTTCACCAGTGTGACATTTTAAGGGTTCAGTCAGTAATGAGAGAGGATTTGGAATGTAGCAGGCATTTATTTCTTTTCTCTCAAATTACACAGAGAACAGGGGGAAGGTCATTCACACACACACACACACACACACTCACTTCACTCAGGGTGATACAAACAAGCAATTGCTCACATGCAGGGAAATGACACTAACACAATCAGACTGCACACTAACAACAATAGTGCTCAGAACACAAGAATTATTACCGTCTATGAACCCCCCATGGCACACAGCATGCTGGGAGAATCCCCCCTCCCGTTTCCTTATCACAGTTGGAATGTGCACCGGGTAATTACGAGCTACAGGCATGAGAAGTCATAAATCATGATTCTTTCTTTGTTTGCTGGTGGTCCCAGTCCCGGAAAATCCCCCGTCAATGCCTGGTACCATTGTAAAGCTAGGAACTCCTACTTACTAAAAATACATGTTTTTGCGGAAGACGTAACTCAGGACCAATTGAACGTGAGTTTTCAAACCAGCCAAAAGATAAGATAAGATAAGATAAGATAAGATAAGATAAGCCTTTATTAGTCCCACAATGGGGAAATTCCAGGATTGCAACAGCACAGGGAAAGCAACACTCAGAGCAACAATCAGAAGGCAAGAAAAAACAAGAGCAGCGATTATACATATGTACATATAAATATAAATTTATATGTATATATACAGTATATATACAGTATATATATATATATATATATATATATATATATATATATATGACACAGTGCGGAGCATTGTAGCTAGATGGGATAAATATATAAATATATAAACACAGTGCGGAGCATTGTAGCTGGATGGAATAAATATATGAGTATATAAAGACACAGTGCGGAGCACTGTAGCTAGATGGAATAAATATGTAGATATATAAACACACACAGTGCGGAGCATTGTAGCTAGATGGAATAAATATGTAAATATATAAACACACAGTGTGGAGCATTGTAGCTAGATGGAATAAATATATGAATATATAAAAACACAGTGCGGAGCATTGTAGCTAGATGGAATAAATATGTAAATATATAAACACACACAGTGCAGAGCATTGTAGCTAGATGGAATAAATATGTAAATATATAAACACAAACGGTGTGGAGCATTGTTGCTAGATGGAATAAATATATAAGTGTATATATAAACACAGTGCAGAGCATTGTAGCTAGATGGAATAAATATGTAAATATATAAACACACACAGCGTGGAGCATTGTTGCTAGATGGAATAAATATATAAATATATAAACACACACAGTGCGGAGCATTGTAGCTAGATGGAATGAAACAGCACAACCGTCTACTTAGTTATCCTACATGGTATGATTATGTACCCATACACATTCTCACCCTCCATAGCGACCGGTATTTTCCCAGTTGTATACTGGAGGGGACCATTGTGTAAGTCTATTGCGTCTTTTGCATTCAATACTATTAGGTCGTCACATCTTTTTGCTATCTCTACGAGCAGCCCTGCTTAGGTTGTACAGTCTGACAGCCGTAGGTAGAAAGGACCTGCGAAACCTCTCGGTTGTGCACCTAGGATGATGTAGTCTGCTGCTAAATGAGCTCCTCAGTGCATTCAGTATGTCCTGCATAGGGTGGAACTCGGACTCCAGCAGAGATGACAGTTTAGCCACCGTCCTTCTCTCTCCCATCTCCTCCACTGGGTCAAGGCGCTGCCCCAGGACAGAGCTAGCTTTCTTGATCAGTTTGTTCAGTCTCTTCCTATCGGCTGCTGTAATGCCACTGCCCCAGCAGACCACTCCAAAAGTGATGGCTGTTGCCACCACCGTGTAATAGAATGTCTTCAGCAGCTCCCCTTGTACACCAAAACACCTGAGTCTCCTCAGTAGGAACAGCCTGTGCTGTCCCTTCTTGTAGAGTGCGTCAGTATTGTGTGACCAGTCTAGTTTATTGTTCAGATGGACACCCAGGTACTTATAGGATGTCACCATCTCAATGTCTGTTCCTTGTATATTTACTGGTGCTGTGAGGGGTTGCCCTTGCCTGCGGCAGTCCACCACCAGCTCCTTAGTTTTCCTCGCGTTGATCTGGAGGCAGTTCCGATGGCACCAGTCCACGAAGTCCTGGATAAGCCCTCTTTACTCAGCTTCATCTCCGTTGGAGATGAGGCCAACGATCGCAGAGTCGTCAGAGAACTTCTGTAGATGGCAGTGTGTTGTGTTGTGTGAGAAGTCCGCAGTATAAAGGGTGAACAGGAAGGGAGCCAAAACCGTTCCCTGGGGGGCCCCCATGCTACCGGTGATCGTGTCGGACACACAGTCCCGGGTTCTCACAAACTGAGGCCGGTTTGTGAGGTAGTCCAGGATCCATGATGACAGGTGCTGGTCCACCCCTGTGCACAGCAGCTTGTCCTTCAGGATTATCGGTTGGATGGTGTTGAAAGCACTGGAGAAGTCAAAGAACATGATCCTCACCGCATTCCCGGGCTTCTCCAGGTGGGACAGAGAAAGGTGAAGAAGGAAGATGACCGCATCCTCCACCCCAATACCATGCTGGTAGGCAAACTGGAGTGGATCCATCGCTGGTCCCACCAGGGGTCGGAGGTGAGCAAGGAGCAGTCTCTCCAGGGTCTTCATCATGTGGGACGTCAAGGCCACTGGTTTGTAGCTGTTCAGATCTTTGGGGTGGGAAGTCTTTGGTACAGGTACCACACAAGATGTTTTCCACAGCTGTGGTACCCTCCCCAGCTTCAGGCTCAGATTGAAGATGTACTCCACAATCCCACACAGCTGGTCTGCACAGGACTTGAGGAGCTTTGCGCTGATGCCATCCGGTCCCGACGCCTTCCCCGCCTTGATCTTCCTCAGCTCCGTCCTCACCTGGGTCTTAGTGAGGGTCAGGTTAGGGGGCTGTGTGTTGGGAGTGGGGGGGGGGGTGTTGGTGGAGTGGGGAGTGGGCAGCAGGACTTGATGTCTTTAGAGGCAGAAGTGGTTGTTGTGCAGTCAGGGGGGAGAGCAGTTGGTCAAACCTATTGAAAAACAGATTCAGATTGTTCGCCCACTCCCTGCCCCCATGGCCTGGGGGGAGGTATTCTGGAGCCCAGAGATGGTTTTAAGGTTTCTCCAGACCCCGCTGACGTCGCTCTGTTGCAGCTTGTCCTCCATCTTCTTCCTGAAGCTGTCCTTGCCTTCTCTGATCTTTCTCCTCAGCTCCCTCTGTACGGACTTCAGCATCTCCCTGTTCCCCGACCTGAAGATCCTCTTCTTCTCTCTCAGAAGTATTTTTATCTCAGGGCTGATCCAGGGTTTGTTGTTTGAGCAACACCGTATGGTCTTGGTGGGAACGGTGTTGTCCACACAGAAGTTGATGTAGTCCGTGATGGTGTGAGTGAGGCCATCGATGTCCTCACCATGTGGATCGCAGAGCTGCTCCCAGGGGGTGGTTTCAAAACAGCCCTTTAGAGTGTCCATTGCCTCCTCAGACCATAACTTCACTGTGCGCATGGCTGGAGGTTGTCTGTGCACTAGGGGTTTGTACACTGGCCGGAGATGAACCAAGTTGTGATCCAATCTCCTGAGTGGGAGGAGTTGTGATGAGGTGTACGCCTCCTTAGTGTTTGTGTAGAATAAGTCCAGTGTTTTATTGTCTCTAGTGTGGCATGTGACATACTGGGTGAACGTGGGTAGAATGGGAGACAGTGAAACATGGTTGAAATCGCCTGAGATGAGGAGAAGAGCATCTGGGTGTTCTGTCTGCAGCCTGCCAGTTACTGAATGGATGACGTCACGCACTGTCCCAGCGTTCGCCGTCGGATTTGCATAAATAACAATGCAGATCACGTGTGAGTGTTCCCTCGGGAGATATGTAGGCTGCATGCTAACAGCTAGCAACTCGATGTCTTTGCTGCAGTGTTGTTGTTTAACAGTGATATGTCCCGGTCTGCACCAGTTGTTGTTAACATACATTATCACTCCACCGCCCCTTGCTTTACCACTGTCTGATGTTCGGTCTAAACAAAATTGGCTTGGTGCTGGTCCGTTTTTGCTCAATTCCTACAAATTAAATATCATTTTGAAGGTCTTTCAATATAGAATATGAAAATAATGTTACCTCAATTGTGAAAATTTCCTCATTGAGACTCATTTTGCCAGCACAGGTCACATATTATAAATGTGGTGCTTAAATCATGGTAAAATGCTTATAAGTATGCAGAGCTAAATAGCAGAGTTCCACTGCCCAACAGTTTTCTGGCAGTCCTCTTGCCAGGATTTTTTTGGGGGCCAAACAGGTCTGGTCAGGAACAGGTCAGGAACACATCTGCTCTACATATTGTGGCCCTAATCCCGCCCTGTCACTGCTCCCAGGGATATAAATACCAACCACTCATGCACTTCAATGGTTCTCTGCTCACTCCTGTTTTTACACGTTTGCTTGCCTGCCGGTTTACTAGATGCCTCCTCAACCATGAAAATACATCTTGCCTGGATGATGGATTGTGTAGGGTTGGTCACAAGTCTTTCTCAGCTGCAACTGGGGTTTTTAGATAGCTGAATGCTCATAGATGGAGCCGGGCCTTCCCTCCTCTGCCTCCCCAGGACACCTCCTCCTGCCCAGCAATACCAAGTGTCAGCGGTGTTGGGACTACGAACACATGTCAAAAAGAGTGTCAGTAGACTTGTATGCTAATTGCAGTAAATTTAAACTAGTTTGCCAAGTGCTAAAGAAGTTCAAATATCTAACCTAAGTTTGTATAGAGCAGGGCTATTCAATTACAAAATCAGTTGGGCCACAATTTGAAATCAAGACATGTAATTGAGCTGCACATGTTCAGCGATCTGTTGAATGACAAATTTCAAATCAACACAGAACAATATGATGAAAAAATATGCACTTTTTATTCATTGTCTTGGTTTTAAATGTGCGCTTGGCCCATGACAAAGGCACATCAAAAGTGCATAAAAACACAATAACAGTGCTGGGGTTGAGCAGAACTTGAAGTAGTAGAAATATTTTTCCTCTTGAACGACAATTAAATAAATAGAATGAAAAAAATTCTGTAAATAACCATTTTGGTCACATCTTACTCAGGCATATCTCCAAGTGCATAAAAACTCAATATGCACTGTTAGTAGCACTAACATTTGTTTCCCTTTTGAAATAAAATATACTACATCCTGGTAATAACTGACCTTGGAACATCACAAAGTGCATTTAGCTGAATAAAAAATGAACTGTCAAACACTTCAGTGCACAAACCCCCCAAGGACTGATAGCATGAACAAACATTGCACATCCACTATAGTGGTTTGTTTTGTTTTAAATCATCACATGTGAGTAGTAAACTCTTTTTATAACAACACATTCATTACACACACATATCATTCAACCAGAAATTTCTACTAGAGTTAAGGACGCAAAAAGCACCCACTTAAAAACTTGAGTAATGACTTCAGTCTTGAAGGTTTGAAGTTTTTCTCCAAAATTTATAACAATTTTCTTATAATTTTCTACTTTTCTCTGTAAATTTATCTAAATTTGAAACCATTGTCCTTAAACTTTTAATTTCCTCTGGTAAAATTGACTTTCCTTGTACATTTGAGACTTTATTATAAATTTGTGGATTTTTTTTATGGCTAATTTTTCTTTACTTTTTTAAATAAAATTACAGGTTTTTTTTTATAAATTTGATACAAATTGTGGTAAAATTTTAACTTTTTTTTCTTTTACAGTTTACACTTTTGATCATAATTTTTCAGAGCAGAACAATAATTTAACTCTGATTTCAAAGAAAAACAATAATAAAATTGTATTTAATGAAATAAATTAACTTAAATGACCAAAGATGCAGTTATTTCTGTTAAAATATTTCTATACATTTATAGTTTTTTAGAAGTCCCCTAACCACCCAGACAGCAGGAAAAACCTCCCTTATTTTGAAATCCAAATGTTGGAATGTTTAGTTTTTCTGAAGGCTGCTGACAGATTAAAGTAATTGACTTCATGAATTTCAGTCATCTTAACTTACCAAGTACATAATATCCATCCATCCATCATTGATGGATGGATATTGTAGTAGCTGGTGAAGCCAGTCCTCACCGATTCAGTCACTCTTGCCTTTCCCTGCATACAGTATGAAGCCTAACCACACCTGTTAGCTAAGCTACTCCTCATTATTGCTCCTGTTACCAGCTTACATACCTCGTCTGCTTTTTTTCCTGCATTTAAAGTACTTTAATAAGCTCATGCTTCTCTCGGACAGCAATGCTAGAAAGACACTCTGCCTGCCGACTGAAACACTCACGTGGGTGGAGTGCTTCTGAACTCCGCACGAATGACGGTCATGCACGTTGTTCGTGTGCACGCTTGTAGACCGTGATTCCTTCATAGTTTTTTCTTAAATTTATATTTCCTGGGCCGCTTGTGGCCCGTGGGCCACTAACTGAATAAGCCTGGTATAGGGTATTATTTATAAATAATATTAGCTTATAATTAGAAATACTGTTACGTTGGATCATGAAATATTGACAGTTTCGACAGTTTAGTCGTTTGCTTGGTGAGTCACAGCTGAGCCTGACATCCCTGTACACCAGACAAGTACAGAGGATGGCCGACTCGATTTTAAATGATGACTCCCACCCTTTGCACTGCAACTTTCAGCTTCTTCCCTCCAGACGGAGGTTTGCTGTCCCAAAAAGTAGATCCCAGCGCTACAAAAACAGCTTTGTCCCTGCTGCTGTCAAAGAGTTGAACAAGCTATAAAAATTATATTGTACATATTTTATATTTACCTATTTTGTAAGATGTGTGGCTGTGTTTGTGTCTATGTTGAATGTAATTAGTGGCTTGTAAATATGGATGTCACCAACTGCAAAACAAATCTACCTACGGGTACAAATAAAGTAACCTGAACCTGAACCTGAACCTTTCAGCGTAATTTTGTGATCAAAGTCATATAAGACAACACAGAACTAATTCATGGTCCATATTTAAAGTACAGTGACCTTGTCATGGATTGCAGAGAGAAAGGGTGGCAAACATGGCTGTTTCCAATTCCAATAGAGGATTTCCAGTGCAGTCTGTGTGGACCATGCTCACTACACTCAGCATTTAAGGCAATGAGGGGAAGTCAGCTGTACGCAGGATTGGAGAGGCAGCAGAGAGAGCTTCTTGTTGGTTATGGTTTAAGAGAGAGGAGGAGGGCTGGAGGGCTGGAGCTTATGGGCAGTGATCTGGCCACCACTGCTGACCCGCCAACCGGAGGGTGTTGCGGTTAAGGGTTAAAACACCCAGAGAAGTTTGGGCACCGCCTGATGACATCAGCTTCAGGCTGAAGGCCACGGTTGCTTTTTGAAGCAACTGAATGTGAGGCATCCTCGGATGTATTAAACAAGTCTCCTAGCAACCTCAGTGTTATGTCCATAACTTGAGCATTCAAGGAAGAGGCTGAAGGATATAGCTGAACGTACTTTATTATAGGAACCATAACAAAAATAGGTACTTCGTACAGGCAAAAGGGTCAACGACGAAAGAGACCATGCTCTTCTGGCCTGGCCCTTTATACCCCTGGTGACGGCGGAACCGGAAAGGGGGGCCGTCACCTCCCACTACCACCCAGGGCACCATATTGTTACAACACCCCCCCTCCAGTAGAAAAATGCCAAACACACCAATTAGGCCCTCCCAAATTTAGACCCAACTCACACACGAAACTGCCGACCCTCTTTAACACGGCTAGATGGGTTATTCTGCCGTCTTTAAAATAAAAGTGTCCATAAAACAAAATGCCGTGTTCCTAAAACTAAAACAATCCCATAACATATTTACACAATCAGAACTTCCGTAATAGAACACAAACAGTTAATACGTACAGTTAATACGTACACCTAAAGCATGTTGCCAGCCCCTATCCCAACACACCCACCCCACAACCTGGGCGATTCACATAAACAACACACTATAAACAATAACATAAACAGTGCTGAGTTTTTTTGTTTTTTTTTGTTTTTTTAAATAACACTGGACAAAAGCAACCAGTACATACTAACTAAATGACCTTAGGGTAAGCTGACATATCAACATCACCAAACCAATTGCCCCCCTTTACAGTCACAGTGGGAGACCCACCCTAGGATTTCTGTCAGGCGGATCCCTCCCAGAGTGCCTTTGCCTCTTCTCTTCTGTGGACGAGCCATGCCAGCGTCTCTTTTCATCCACCCGCTGCAGCTCTTTAGGGTGTCTCCACAATTCATCAGACAGCCTCAGGTAGCCGTCCTCCCGGGTAGCCATCACCCTCAGCTGCCCCTGGTCATCTCGTCGCATCCTTTTCACATGCACACCCCTCACCTGAGCTTCCACCCTGGGCCGGACCTCTTCACCGACGCGCAGGGAAGCTTGATTGGGCTTCCGATGACCATCACGTTGAAACTGGGCTCTCGCCCTGGATCGAGCCTTGTCACCGACCCGATCAAGAGTCCTCCCGGGTCTCCACTGTTGTCATCTTGGAGTCTGTTGGCCTCTTGGAATCGTGCCGGTCGGTGTTGCCCCGCTGTCTTTCATTTCCAATGCTGGCACAGCCCCCACAGCTCCTTGCTTCACGGTATCACCAGGACACACTCCTGAAGTCGAGGGAGCTGGCGTCTTGGCTCCTTCTGCCATCCTGGTCATTCCGCTATACCGTCCAGTTTTCACATTTAGGGCAACTTGGACACTGGCATCGGAACCTTCCCGAGACGGTGCTCCACGACGTCGGTCCTGCACACCTCCCAAAATACCAGGCCAGTCACTGTCCCAAACTACGTCGTCCTCCACGTGCGAAGCAGGTTGGTCCCACAAACTGCAGCCCGACCACTCCTCTTCGATGCCGCAGGTGATTGTGAATCCCAAGCCATAGCACATGTCGTATCCCAAGATGTTTGATCCGGCGGCGGTCACCACGAATTGGATGCTAGCCATCATCGCCGACTTGTACCTCGCCATTAACTCCAACGAACCCACGACTGCCAACCTTCTTCCTCCATAGCCATAGCACGGCATCGACAGCTCACTCACGCGGTAATGCGGGAACAGACTCCTCACAGTGGGCCAGTACAGCAGGGAAATCACTGATCCTGTGTCTATCAACAAAGACACTTCCACGCCGTCCAGCGAAACATCGCAATAAATTTGCCCATCTGTGCTTGGGGAGACAGTATGAACAACAGTAGGAGTCACTGTGGGGAAGTCTGTCTTCTGTCTTTGGTCCCTTCGCTCAAAATTCTTGCAAGCCCTGGTGAAATGGGGCAGCAGACCACACTTTCCACAGTGCTTGCCCTTCGCCGGACACTCTCTTGCCTTGTAATGGTGTCTAGTGGAACCGCAGCTGTAACACCTTGGTGTACCCAGGGCGGACCTAATTCTTACAGCGGCAGCGTATTCCTCTTCATTCATGCTGTCTTCGCTGTCCGAGTCCACAGCCAGCGCCTTCAAACATGGTTCCTCGTGCCTTGAGGTGCTTCTCTCACCGAGGTCTTTAGACAGTTTCTCTGCTGCTTCGAACTGCTGCGCTAACTGAACAGCTGTGGCTAACGTCAGTTCACCCGGGTAAGTCAGGAGCCTCGATCTTGTTGCTGAGCAAATAGTGTGCTCCGCTAGTTGATCTCGAACTAGCTCTTCCTTCGGGGCTCCAAATTGACACTCCACCAGCTGCCGTAGGTCTGCAATGTAGTGTTGCACTGACTCTCTTGCCCGCTGGTGGCACTGCCGAAACTGAATCCTCCAGACTATGATGCTTTCCGGAGCGCGAAAATAGTATGTCATTAGCCCGACCATGTCTTCAAATATATCAGCTCCTCCTAAAGTAGCGAGGATCCTCTGACCCTCCATGCCAAGATTATGGACTAAAATAGCCCTCGCATGCAGCTTCTCAAGCTCACCAAGGTCCAGGGCCACCAGATAATTTTGGAAAGCTGCAAACCACCTAGCCCAGGGGACGGGCGGCTCGCCCGGAACCTCCAAAAATGGCTAATATGTGTGGCAGCTCTCTCCATACCTTTTTTCTCCTTGTCGCCAAATGTTATGTCCAAAACTTGAGCATTCAAGGAAGAGGCTGAAGGATATAATTGAACGTACTTTATTATAGGAACCACAACAACATTAGGTTCTCCGTACAGGCCAAGGGGTCAACGACGAAAGAGACCGTGCTCTTCCAGCCTGTCCCTTTATACCCCTGGTGACGGCAGAACCAGAAAGGAGGGCCGTCACCTCTCACTACACCCAGGGGCCATATTGGTACACCACAATCAGCTCTGATGATGCACAATCTGTCTACTTGTATGCTTACATGAAACTGTTCACACTCACATAAGTTTCTTTCTACCATTCCATACTACTGTATGATAGAACATTTAAAAGATCCATCCATCTCCATCTTCTACCGCTTTTCCGGAGGTCCGGGTCGCGGAGGCAGCAGTTCAAGCAGAGAAGCCCAGACTTCCCTCTCTCCAGCCACCTGCTCCAGCTCTTCAGAGAGGATACCAAGCCGTTCCCAGACCAGCTGGGAGACATACTCTCTCCAGCGAGTGCTGGGTCTGCCCCGGGGTCCCCTCCCAGTGGGACGTGCCCAAAACACCTCAAGTGGGAGGCGTCCAAGAGGCATCCTGATCAGATGCCCATACCACCTCAACTGGCTCCTTTCAATGTGGAGGAGCAGTGGTTCTACTCTGAGCCTTTCCCGGATGACTGAGCTCCTCACTCTATCTCTGTAATGACTACAGACCTGTAGCGCTCACATCTGTAGTCATGAAGTCCTTTGAGCGCCTGGTCCTGTCCCACCTCAAGTCCATCACCACCCCTCTCCTGGACCCGCTGCAGTTTGCCTACCGAGCCAACAGGTCTGTAGACGATGCAGTCAATCTGGCCCTCCACTCCATCCTGCAGCACCTGGACTCCCCGGGAACCTACGCCAGGATCCTGTTTGTGGACTTCAGCTCCACATTCAACACCATCCGCCCCGCTCTGCTCCGGGACAAGCTGTCCCTGCTCAACGTGCCTGACTCCCTCTGCAGGTGGATCATCGACTTCCTGACGGACCGGAGGCAGCATGTGCGGCTGGGAAAGACTGTCTCAGACTATACTAGCATCAGCACCAGATCACCCCAGGGCTGTGTACTTTCCCCCCTACTCTTCTCCCTTTACACCAACTCCTGCACCTCCAGCCACCAGTCTGTCAAGTTGATCAAGTTTGCGGACGACACCACCCTCATCGGGCTCATCTCCAACGGCGACGAGTCCGCCTACAGGAGAGAGGTGGCCCAGCTGGCGTCCTGGTGCAGCAATAACAACCTGCAGCTGAACGCTCTGAAGACAGTGGAGATGATTGTAGACTTCAGGAAAGTCACTACTCCTCTGCCCCCCCTCACCCTCTCAGGCTCTCCCATCACCACTGCTGATTCCTTCCGCTTCCTAGGCACTACCATCACCAGGGACCTCAAATGGGAGCTGACCATCAGCTCACTCATCAAAAAAGCCCAGCAGAGGATGTTCTTCCTGCGGCAGCTGAGGAAGCTCAAGCTACCCACCAAGATGTTAGTGCAGTTCTACACAGCCATCATCGAGTCCATCCTCACCACCTCCATAACCGTGTGGTACGCAGGAGCCACTGCCAGGGACAGACTAAGGCTGCAGCGCGTCGTGCGCACTGCTGAGAAGGTGATCGGCTGCAAGCTCCCATCTCTCCAGGATCTGTACATCTCCAGGACCTGGAGGCGTGCTGGCCGGATCATAGCCGATCCCTCACACCCTGGTCACGTACTGTTTGCCCCCCTCCCCTCTGGTAGAAGACTTCGGTCCATCCAGACTAAAACCTCCCGTCACATGAACAGCTTCTTCCCCTCTGCCATTAGACTGCTGAACACTAAGTGACTCTCGTGCACCATGTACAGCAGCTCAACCAGACTCATGTCAATCATCACTGTTTTCTTCCTGCATTACCGACTGCACTATATAGTTCTCCACAGTATCTGCTGCTGGCTAATATATATTTTAACTGTTGACCAGTATCACTTAATCTTATCCTACACTTTATTACATGTATAGTTTATTTCTCTTATCTTATCATGTTTAATGTTGCAGCATTGTACCGAGACAAATTCCTAGTTTGTGTACTACATGAACAATGGCAATAAACCTGATTCTGATTCTGATTCTGATTCTGATCTCTGAGGGTGAGTCCAGCGATCCCACGAAGAAAGCTCATTTCAGCCGCTTGTATCCGCGATCTTGTTCTTTCGGTCATTACCCAAAGCTCGTGACCATAGGTGAGAGTAGGAACGTAGATTGACTGGTAAATCGACAGCTTTGCCTCAGAACTCAGCTCCCTCTTCATCACAACAGACCGGTACAACGTCCGCATCACTGCAGATGCTGCTCCGATCCATCTGTCAATCTCTCCCTCCATTCTCCCCTCACTCATGAATAAGACCCCGAGATACTTAAACTCCTCCACTTGGGGCAGGAGCTTTTGCTCCATTCTCCCCTCACTCGTGAATAAGACTAAAACAAGGATTCAGTGTACCCCGCCCAGTATGGGGTTACCGGGGCCCCACCCTGGAGCCAGCCCTGGGGGAGGGGCTCGATGGCTAGCATCTGTTGGCTGGGTTTCCCCCCATGGGACCCGGCCGAGCTCAGCCTGAAGGAGTTACATGGGTCCACCCTCCAGTGGGCTCACCACCTGCAGGAGGGATCATGGGGGTCCGGTGCTATGTGGATCAGGTGGCGGTCAAAGGCGGAGACCTTGGCGGACTGATCCCAGGCTTCCTAAACTGGCATTTAAAAGATTTCAACCAAATTACATTTAAGAAGTAATACATACACTGGAAGCAATTGCTGTTAATTTATGGCCAATTTCCAGCATTAACATACTGTATTAATGTAATACGGTTTTGTACTACAATTTGCAATGCATTGTGTACTTTTCAACGTGAAGCAACAGCCCACAGGCCATCAACTGTATGATCATGTTTTAAAATACAGTAAACTACCGTATTTTTAGAATGGTTGTGGCAATCTCAAGAGGGAAAATTTGGAAAGCCTTTCAGAGCATTAGGACATGTGGTGCTAGTCATGAACAAGAAGTCCTACTTCATCTAAATCAGCTGGATTGTGCATGTACAAATAACAACATAATTAAAAACTAACTTCTCTTCATTTCTTTACCAGTAGAGTATTACCAGAAATTATGTATGAAAAGGTCAGTGAGCTCTCTCTTGTGTCTCGCTCTTAACTCCACATGTTCTGACAAACCATAAGAGACTTTGATATTATCAGCGTCATAAGCATGTAATGCTATTGTACACCCCTAAGTTATTTTGATTATTTTGTTTGTGATTATTATAGAGTGGCAACACTGGAATAAAGCCAGGGAGAGGAACATTGAGCAGCAAGGTGGTGATTATCTCTCTTTGACAGACAATTGTATTGAAGCAGTTACAACTTTTGTTGTGTTTTCATGTTTGGTAAGTTCTCTGACATGCAAAATTTTAGTTTATTGCCATTGCAGCTGTTTTTTTTTTTCTTTTTTTTCCTGAAACTCTTCGGCTTGTGTATTTGGGGCATCTAACAGTTTGTATTTTTTATAATTAGCATTATTGTTTTTTTATAGTAGCAGTATTCATGTTGATGCTGCCTGTTTAAATAAACATTTGTGCCATTAAATCCGCTTTTAAGCTGTTTATTATTTAGCAGGTTTAAACACCTGTCTGGAGCCCACAGAACAATTCTAATTTTAATTGCATTAAATATTGGAACTTTAGATCTTCCAAACTGTGAAACTAATTCACTGTATTATGCCTGTCTACAGTAAACAGTGAAAATTTAAAGTAACCCCAAAATGTTATTGTAAATTAGAATAGACACAGGAATATACTACATTGTACTATAATATATAGGTAACAGTATGAATAATGTAAAGTTTCAGTATTGTGGCATCCTGGGCAGCCTCTGGGGTATGATTAGCCAAAATAGAATAGAATAGGCTTTTATTGTCATTGTGGGTGCTCCACCAGGCTACAATGCAATAAAGTAAGTCAGAAGGATTAGCTAAAAACACGGTTATAGAACACACGATTAAACACACAACTGAAATAAAAATAGCCCATGATTCTGGACATATACACAGGTATGGTAGTGGCTTCATAAATGGAACGATGTACATAAGAGCGCAGAGTGTGGAACACACAACTGAATGCACAATTGAATAAAATGGCCCAAAGATTATGGAAAAAAATACATAGTAGTGGTTTCATTGATGGGTCAATATACATGAAAGTGCGGAATGCAAAAACAGGTGTGTTATTGTCTATCCATCCATCCATCTATCTTCTACCGCTTTTCCAGAGGTCCGGATCACGAAGGAAGCAGCTCAAGCAGACAAACCCAGACTTCCCTCTTCCCAGGCATCAGCTCCAGCTCGTCAGAGTCGATACCAAGGTGTTCCCAGACCAACTGAGAGACATAGTCTTTCCGAGTCCTGGGTCTGCCCCGGGGTCTCCTCCCAGTGAGATATGCCCAAAGAACCTCAAGTGGGAGGCATGCAGGAGGCATCCTGATCAGATGCCCAAACCACCTCAACTGGCTCCTTTTAATGTGGAGGAGCAGCGGTTCTACTCTGAGCCTCTCCCGGATGACTGAGCTCCTCACCCTATCTCTGAGGGTGAGTCCAGCAATCTTACGAAGAAAGCTCATTTCAGCCGCTTGTATCCGCGATCTCATTCTTTCGGTCATTACCCAAAGCTTGTGTCCATAGGTGAGAGTAGGAACGTAGATTGACTGGTAAATCGACAGCTTTGCCTGAGAGCTTACCTCCCTCTTCACCACAATGGACCAGTACAACATCTGCATCACTGCAGATGCTGCTCCGATCCATCTGTCAATCTCTCCCTCCATTCTCCCCTCACTCGTGAATAAGACCCCGAGATACTTAAACTCCTCCACTTGGGGCAGGAGCTTGTCCCCAACCCAGAGAGGATAATCCACCTTTTTCCGGCTGAAGACCATGGACTTGGACTTGGAGGTGTTGATTCTCATCCCAGCCGCTTCACACTCAGCTGCAAACCATCCCAGTAAGACCTGTAGGTCATTGCTGGATGAAGCCAACAGGACAACATCATCTGCAAACAACAGAGATGAGATCCTGTGGTCACCAAGCATGACACCCTCCGTTCCCTGGCTGCACCTAGAAATCCTGTCCACAAAAATTATGAACAGCATCGTGACAAAGAGCAGCCCTGGTGGAGTCCAACTCTCATTGAGAATGAGTAAAACCGAGTGTTGGCAATACGAACAAAACTCTCACGATGGTTGTATAGAGACAGGATAGCTCGTAACAACAATTTCAATACCCCATACTCCCGAAGCACCCTCCACAAAAAAACCATGAGGAACGTGGTTGAATGCCTTCTCCAAGTCCACAAAACACATGTAAACTGGTTGGGCAACCTCCCATGAACCCTTGAGGACTCTTGAGAGGGTAAAGAGTTGGTCCAATGTGCCACAGGCAGGATCAGAATCAGAATCAGAATCAGCTTTATTGGCCAAGTATGTACAACACATACAAGGAATTTGACTTTGGCTAAAAACTTGCTCTCGTTGTTCAGGTGGAGGATTTAAATAAGGATTCAATGACAACAGAGTATGTACAGTAAATTACAGTCTGTCCACATTTCTATAAAAGGATGCAAATATATACAGGAATATATGCAGTTATTTACTCAGACTAACCACACTTTGCAGAAATATATGAAAAAATATACAGTCACACAGTGTTTCAATGTGAACTCAGATTCAGTGATATAATGTGAATGAAGTAAAAAGCAGTGTGAGAGTTATGTGCAATGTAATAATGGATGAAAAGTCATAAGTATAGCAACAGGTAGGACTAGGTGAATGTTAGGAGTTCATCAGAGTGATGGCTTGAGGAAAGAAACTGTTCCTGTGACGGGTGGTTTTGACCTTCAGTGATCTGTAACGACGACCAGAAGATAGAAGTTCAAACAGTTTGTGGCCGGGGTGTGATGGGTCAGCACAGATGTTTCCCGCCCGTTTCCTGGTTATGGACCGATATAAGTTCTCAATGGAGGGTAGGTCGGTACCAATGATCCTCTCCGCAGACTTAATGATCCGCTGCAGTCTGGTCTTGTCCTGTTTAGTGGCAGATCCAAACCAGACAGTGATGGAAAAGCAGAGGACAGATTGGATGATGGCGGTGTAGAAGACAACCAGCAGCTCCTGAGGCAAATCAAACTTCTTGAGCTGACACAGAAAAAATAACCTCTGCTGGGCCTTTTTCCGGACAGTGTCTATATGGGAGGACCACTTCAGGTTCCGGGAGATTGTGGTACCCAGAAACTTGAAGGAGTCCACAGTGGACACTGTGCTGTTGAGGATGGTGAGTGGGGGGAATGAAGGGGGGTGTCGCCTGAAATCTACAGTCATCTCCACCGTTTTGGCTGGGTTAAGTTCAAGATGGTTCTGGCTGCACCAGAGGATCAGCTGCTCCACCTCCTGCCTGTATGCAGACTCATCATCATCCCGGATCAAACCGATGACTGTGGTGTCGTCCGCAAACTTCAGGAGCTTCACTGAAGGGTCCTCTGAGGTGCAGTCATTGGAGTAGAGGGAGAAGAGCAGTGGGGAAAGGACACATCCTTGGGGGGCGCCAGTACTAATTTTTCGGGAGCTGGATGTAAATCTCCCTAGCTTCACCTGTTGCCACCTGTCAGTCAGAAAGCTGGAGATCCACTGGCAGGTGGAGGGGGGCACCTTGAGCTGGAGGAGTTTCTGATGAAGAATGCCTGGGATGATGGTGTTGAACGCTGAGCTGAAGTTGACAAACAGGATCCTGGCGTACGTCCCTGGGGAGTCGAGGTGTTGCAGGATGTAGTGTAGTCCCATATTCACTGCATCATCCACTGACCTGTTTGACCGGTAGGCAAACTGCAGTGGGTCCATCAGGGGGCCTGTGATGACCTTCAGGTGGTTCAGCACCAATCTCTCCAAGGATTTCATGACCACAGAGGTCAGGGCAACAGGTCTGTAGTCGTTTAATCCTGTAACAGAGGGTTTCTTGGGAACTGGAATGATGATGGAGCGTTTGAAGCAGGAAGGCACTTCACGCAGCACCAGTGATCTGTTAAAGATCCGGGTGAAGATGGGGGCCAACTCGTTGGAGCAGACTCTCAGGCAGGACGGAGACACACCATCAGGTCCTGCAGCCTTCTTGATCTTTTGTCTCTGAAAGACCCGGTGCACCTCCTCTTCACAGATCGTTAGTGCTGGTGGGAGGTCAGAGTGGAGGAGGGATGGAGTTCCTGGGGCTGCAGATAATCCTTTTGTGTGGGTGGGAGGTGAGAACTGTAGGCTCTTTTCAAACCTGCAGTAAAAGCTGTTTAGGTCGTTAGCCAGCTGGAGGTTTTCCACAGGGTGGGGGGATGGTCTCCTGTAGTTGGTGATATTCTGCAGGCCTCTCCAGACAGAAGCAGAGTTGTTGGCTGAGAAGTTTTTTTGTAACTTCACACTGTAGCTCCTCTTAGCAAGCCTGATCTCCTTCGTCAGCATGTTTCTGGCCCGCTTGTACAGAGTCCAGTCACCAGTCCTGTAGGCCTCCTCCTTGGTCTGACGTAGCTGCTTCAGTTTAGGAATGAACCAGGGTTTATTGTTGTTGTATGTGCAGAAGGTCTTGGTCTGCACACACATGTCCTCGCAGAAACAGATGTATGACGTCACAGTGTCAGTGAGTTCATTTAGGTTAATGGCTGCAGCTTCAAAAACACTCCAATCTGTACAGTCAAAGCAGGCTTGTAACTTCAGCTTTGATTCCTCAGTCCATTTCTTCACAGTCCTTACAACAGACTTGGAAGTTTTTAGTTTCTGTCTGTATGTTGGAATAAGATGGAGCAGACAGTGGTCAGAAAAACCCAGAGCTGCACGGGGGACGGCATGATAGGCGTTTCTTAAAACTGTGTAACAGTGGTCAAGTGTATTTGTGTCCCTGGTGGGACATTTAATATGCTGTCTGTATTTAGGAAGCTCATTTGTGAGATTAGCTCTATTGAAATCACCCAGAATGATAAGCAGAGAGTCTGGATGTTTTTCCTCCACCTCTGCTATCTGGTCAGCGAGGTGCTGCAGAGCCTCCGTTGTACAAGCAGCAGGCGGGATATAAATTCCGACCAGAATAAACGAGGAGAACTCTCGCGGTGAATAAAAGGGTTTACAGTTTATGAACAGTGACTCTAGGTTAGGGCTACAAAACTTCTTCAACACTGTGACATCAGTACACCAACCTTCGTTTATGTAGAAGCAGATTCCACCACCTTTAGTCTTTCCAGAGAATTCTCGGCTGCGATCAGCGCGAAACAGTTGGAATCCATCCAGGCGCACCGCGCTGTCCGGGATGTGTTCACTCAGCCAGGACTCCGTGAAACAAAGGGCGCCAGATCTGCTAAAATCCCGGTTTTTGTGAGTCAGGAGCAGCAGTTCATCCATTTTGTTTGCCAAAGAGCGGATATTTGCCAGATGGATCGATGGGAGCGGCGTGCGAAATCCTCGTTTCTTCAGCCTGACTAGTGCACCGGCACGTTTACCATGCCGCCTTCGTTTCTGGCCAGCGCCAATAGCCGCTGCTCCCACAGCTAAGATCGACTGAAAAAACTTCAGATCAGCAGCAGAAACTGGTGGAGAAGTTGCATTGGGAGGTAGTCTGAGTGAAAGTAGTTCCTTCCTTGAATAGGTGACTTGGACAGAAGAGCAGAAGTCCAAAAAAACACACAAAATTATCAAAAACATCAGAGAGCAGAAGCCAGTGGCTGCCATCCGCGGCGCCATTTTGAATTTTTTTTTTTTTTAGGTTTGACCAACGGCCGGACTCTCCTCTCCAGTACTTTGGCATAGACCTTCCCAGGGAGGCTGAGGAGTGTGATCCCTCTGAAGTTGGAGCACACCCTCCGGTCCCCTGTCTGGAATAGAGGAACCACCACCCAGTTTTGCCATGCCAAAGGCACTGTCCCTGACCTCCACACAATGTTGTAGAGGTGCATCAACCATGACAGCCCTACAACATCCAGGACCTTGAGGTACTCAGGGTGAATCTCGTCCACCCCCTGGGCCTGGCCACCAAGGAGCTTTTTAACCACCTTGGGAACCTCAGCCCCTGTGATGGGTGAGTCGTCCCCCTCGTTCACAAGCCCTGCTTCCTGTGTAGAAAGCCTGTCAGTAGGATTGAGGAGATCCTCGACGTATTCCTTCCACCGCTCGATGATATCCCCAGCTGAAGTCAGCAGCGCCCCATCCGCACCATACACAGTGTTTACAGGGAGCTGCTTCCCCCTCCTGAGCCGCCGGACAGTTTGCCAGAATCTCTTCGAGGCCAACTGAAAGTCTTGTTCCATGGCCTCACCGAACCCTTTCCACACCCGAGTTTTTGCTTCAGCAACAACATGAGCTGCACTCCACTTGGCCTACCAGAACACCTCAGCTGCTTCGGAAGTCCATCAACCGAGCTTGATAGGACTCCTCCTTCAGTTTAATGGCCCCCCTCACCACTGGTGTCCACCACTTTGTTTGGGGGTTGCCACCACAAGATGCACCGATGACCTTGTGGCCACAGCTCTGGACAGCGGCTTCAAAAATGGAGGTGGAGAATATGGCCCATTCAGACTCCATGTCTCCAGACTCTCTCAGAATGTGGTCGAAGTTCTTCCGGAGGTGGGGGATGAAGACCTCCTGGAGAGAGGCCTCAGCCAGACATTCCCAGCACACCCTCACTATACATTTGGGTCTACCAGGTCTGAATGGCATCGTCCCCTGACATCGGATCCAACTCACCTCCAGGTGGTGATCAGTTGACAACTCTGCACCACTCTTTACCCGAGTGTCCAAGACATACAATCACAGGTCTGATAACATGATAACAAAATCAATCATCAATGTGCAACCTAGGGTGTCCTGGTGCCAGGCACACATATGGACACCCTTATGCTTGAACATGGTGTTTGTTATGGACAAACTGTGGTTGGCACAGAAGTTCAATAACTGAACACCACTCAGGTTCATATTGGGAAGGCCATTCGTCCCAATCACCCCCCTCCAGGTTTCACTGTCATTACCCACATGTGCATTGATGTCCCCCAGTAGGACAATGGAGTCTCCAAGAGGAGCACCCTCCAGCACCCCAGCCACAGACTCCAGAAAGGGTTGGTACTCTGAACCATCACTTGGTGCATAGGCACAAATGATGGTCAGGACCTGTTTCCCAACCCGAAGGCGCAGGGAAACAACTCTTTTATCCACCGGGGAGAACTCCAATATAGAGGCAGCAAGGTGGGGGGAATACAAGAATACCCACCCCTGCTCGTCGCCTCTTGCCAGGGGCAACTCCAGAGTAGGCCAAGCTCCAGCCCCTCTCCAGGAGTCTGATTCCAGAACCAGAGCTGTGTGTTGAGGTGAAGCTGGCTATATCTAGCCAGTATCTCACAACCTCATGCACCAGCTCAGGCTCCTTCCCCACCAGAGAAGTGACATTCCACATCCCAAAAAACAGTATAGGAAGCTTTGGATCAGACCGCCGAGGTCTCTGCCATCGATCGCTACCTGAGCCACATAGCTCCGGACCCCCATGGTCTCTTCTGCAGGTGGTGAGCCCACTGGACGGCGGACCCGTGTAACTCCTTCCAGCTAAGCTCAGCCGGGTCCCATGGGCAGAAACCTGGCCACCAGGTGCTAGCCATAGAGCCCATCCCCCAGGCCTTACTCCAGGGTGGGGCCCCGGTAACCCCATATCGGGTGGAGTGCACTGAATCCTTGTTCTAACATTCATCGTGTGTTATTGTAATAATTAAAAAGGTCCTCAGTTCTTTGCATGTGAGCGGTCGGAGGGAGGGGGTGGGACCTCTGACTATTTGCAGTTCGGATGGCCCAGGGGAAGAAACTGTCAGTCTGGAGGACTGGGACCTTATTGATCCGAGCCATTGTTCAGAGGGAAGCAGAGCAAACAAGTGGTGGCGGGATGTGAGGGGTCTCCTGTGATGGTCTTGATCTTTCTGAGACAGGATGTTCTGGAGATGTCCTCCAGGGAGGGCAGAGGGCTGCAGATGATTTTTTGGGCGGTGTTGATGACCCTCTACACAGCCTTCCTGCTCTTGGCTGTGGAGCTGGCATACCACACATCTAGACAGTGGGCGAGCACGCTCTCCACTGAGCAGTAGTACAAAGCCAGCAGCAGCTTCTGGTCCAGGTTGTTGTTCCTCAGGATATGGAGGAAGTGCAGCCACTGCTGGACTTTCTTCACCTTAGTGAAGAAGTGTCACCTAAGTGTCACCTGGCGTCAACACAAAGTGTCACCTTAGTGTTGACAGTCCAGGAGAGGTCAGAGGAGATGTAGATGCCCAGGAACCTAAAGGTGGGGATGGTTTCCACACAGTCGCTATTTATGAGGAGGGGGTTGTAGTCTTGTCTGCTCTTTCTGAAGTCCAGTATGAGTTCTTTGGTTTTTTGGGCATTCAGTTTCAAGTTGTTTGCTTGGCACCACAGCAGCAGATTCTCTACCTCTGTCCTGTATGCCTTCTCATCATCATTGGTGATGAGCCCAACCAAGGTGGTATCATCCGCAAACTTCACAATGATGGTGGTTGGGTGTGTTGGAATACAGTCAAAGGTGTACAGGGAGTACAGTAGAGGACTTAGCACGCAGCCCTGATGGGAGCCAGTGCTGAGAGATGGTGTGGAGGAGTGGTGGGGGCCAAGTCTGACTGTTTGTGGGTGGTTGGTGAGAAATTTTTTTGTCCAGGAGCAGGTGGGGGAAGGGGGGGATCTGGAGGAGGTGCAGTTCACTGATCAGGATTTCTGGGATGATGGTGTGGAAAGCTAAGCTATAGTCCACAAAGAGCATCCTCACATAGCTCCTTGGGTTCTCCAGGTGGCTCACTGCTCTGTGGAGTGTGGTGGCAATGGCGTCTTTCGTAGACCAGTTCTCCCTGTAGGCGAACTGGTGGGGGTGGAAGAAGGGGGGAAGACAGTCCCTGATGTGCTGGGACACCAGTCGCTCAAAACACTTCATGACTACAGATGTGAGTGCTATGGGTCTGTAGTTGTTCAGGCTGTCAATTGCCCAACCCCCTGCCTGCCAGCCCATTTATTGTTCAGCCCTCGAAATGAGTAGCTCACCGGCTCAAAATAAAGACTGACAAGTTGAAGTCCTGCGAGTGGGTCCTGTTTCTAAATTGTGACAGAAGCACATCAGCAAGATGGACCTAGCGGATGCAAGTTCAAGAATGGATCTCAGTAAGGAGAAAGAGCGGGCTGCTTCCCTTATTGAGGACCTCATCAAGGATGCCATCACCTCCCGTATGCCGTGGAAAGCCCTCAGCAACCTGAATGATGCAGAAGAATTGATTAAACGCTTTACATCCCGACATTGGCAGCCCCTGTTCGCCAGACTCCTGCTTTCTGTACTTAAGTTGCGGGGGACCCTCTGGGGATTGATCGAGCTATCATTGGCAGCGAGAGAGGATCTGAAGTAGGCAACACCAACACAAGCTGAGGGATGCAGCTCGCGTCAGCACCGACGGACACAGCGGGTTGGCTGTTCATCTCCAGCAGAGACGCCCCAAACCTCCATGTCCTCCTCCCTCGACAAAGCACCACATCACTGTGCAGCAGCGCCTTGTTGGACAATCCATGTCATTCCCCGGGATGGATCATCCAACTCCCCAGCAGCAGGAGAACGGGAATAACCTTAAGTCTCCTCTTATTTTTTACCATACATAAATAAAGGATAAGATAAGATAAGATAAGATAAGCCTTTATTAGTCCCACAACGGGGAAATTCCAGGATTGCAACAGCACAGGGATAGCAACACTCAGAGCAACAATCAGAAGGCAAAAAAAAAAAAAAAAACAAGCAAGCAAGAGCAGCTAATATACATATGTACATATTTTTTTTCCACAATATCTTTATTGAACCTTTTTTTTTTTTTAACAAACATGATACAAACAATCAAACACTAACGCTAAAGTACTACAAAAAAAAAAAAAATGCACTAAAAACACCAACAACCACCAACAAAATCAAGTCTTCAACAATGCTCCTCTGTTTAGTCTAGACAATCCAATACATAAGTATACATATTATGTTCACCAGTTTGGAATTTACAAGGTCCACACACATCATTCACCTTCTTCTTCAAGAGTTATGTTTAAATTTTTTACATAATCAATAAAAGGTCTCCATATATTCTCAAACACAATTTCCTTTGATTTCAGTATATATGTTATTCTTTCTAATGGAAGGTTTGTTAACATCTGTCTTAACCACTGAGTCACATCTGGTCTATGAGTCTTTTTCCATAATAGTGCAATACATTTTTTGGCATTAAGCAAACTGAGGTCTATGAATGTTCTTTCACTTTTATTAAAATTATGCTTTTCTGGGTACAGACCCAACAAAAACAGTTTAGGATTCAGTATGATTTGTTTTGAGATTATTTTTTCAATTGTTACCCTCACCTCTTCCCAAAACATTCTTATTAATCTACATTCCCATAAACAATGAAATAGGGTTCCTTTACTTTCCATGCATTTTGTGCATGTATCTGGTATATTTTTGTTATATCTATTTAACTCCTCCGGTGTAACATACATCCGCATTAACCATTTGAAATGTATCAATTTAAGGCGTGCATTTATTGATTTGGTTTGAGCTTCTGTACAAGCCAATTCCCATTGTTCCTCCGAAATTTCAATTTGCAGATCTTCTTTCCAGTAGTTTAATCTTTTCAGTGAATTTTCACTTGAAGATAGTGTCAATGAGTTATAAAACTCTGAAATAATACCCTTTCTTTTACTATCTTTCATCATCATTTTTTCCAAGGATGAATAAATAGGTCGAGTGAGAGCTTTATTTTGATTTGATCGAATAAAGTTTCTAAGTTGAAGATATTTAAAAAAATGTGTTCTATTGAGATTAAATTTGATCCTCAGCTCTTCAAAAGACATTATGTTGTCTGCACATGGCAAATATAAATCCTGAATCTTTTGTATCCCTTTTAAATTCCATACTTTAAATACAGCGTCCGCTCTCCCTGGTTTAAAATATTGATTACCCCATATTGGACTAAATTGTGACAATAACTGTGGTTCTTTTAAATAGTTTTTAGCTTCACACCATATTTTGATCATATGCTTTACAAATGGATTTTTAACTTGTTTTTGTAATTTTTTTGCCGAATCTGAGTATATGAATATGGGAAGAGGTAAAGGTAAATTGTATGATTCCATTTCAGTCCAGTGAGGGAGATCATTTGATGAAAAATAATATGTCATAGACCTCAGTTGTGCCGACCAATAATACAACATAAAATTTGGACATTTCAGACCTCCATGATCAAATGGTAAATATAATAAAGACAGACGTAATCTAGCCCTCCTGTTGTTCCATATAAATTCCACTAACTTTTTTTTTATTCTTGAGAATAGATCTAAAGGTGGTGATAAGGGAATGTATTGAAATAAATAAAGTATTTTAGGTAAAATATTACTTTTAAGTATATTGATTCTCCCGATCATCGACATTGGTAGTGACATCCATCTCTGAGTTAACTCATTGATATCTGACATTAAGGCTTCATAGTTGACGCTGGCGACTGATTCTAGCTTAGGCATAATTTGGATTCCTAAATATTTAAACTGATTTACAACATTGAATTGATTTGCCTCAGGGGCTGGGTAATTTCTCTGGGTCTCATTTAGCATTAATATTGAAGATTTAGTTTTATTTATTTTATATCCTGATATTTCCCCAAAATTCTTTATTAAATTCAACAAGGTTGGAATTGATTTTTTTTAGATTCGACATAAACAAAATTATATCATCGGCGTACAGGGAGATTTTATGTTCTGTTGGTCCAACTTTAATTCCATATATTTGTGAATGTAAACGTATCGCTATCGCTAAAGGTTCAATTGCCATAGTAAACAGTAAAGGTGAAAGTGGACAGCCTTGTCGACATCCTCTATTGATTTTTATTGGTTTTGAAATATTGTTATTTGTTAGGATTTCTGCTGTAGCATTATTGTATATTATTTGAACCCATTTTATGAAATTATTTCCAAGTCCAAACCTTTGTAGGACTTCAAAAAGAAAGGGCCATTCAACTCTATCAAAGGCCTTTTCGGCGTCCAATGATAGGAGAGCTGTATCCGGTGCTTCTTTATTAAAATAAATAATATTAAATAGTCTTCTTACATTATGGAAGCCTTGTCTACCCTTTATAAAGCCATTCTGATCTCGATTAATAATATTTGGTAAAATTTCTTGTATTCGTCTTGCTAAAATTTTACAGATTATCTTAAGGTCGGCGTTTAATAGGCTTATTGGTCTCATATTTTCACATTTATTAGAGGGCTTACCTGGTTTTGGCAGCAGTATAATTAAGGCATTATTTATGTATGATGGTAAATTATTATTTTGAAATGCTTCTAAAACCATTTCCAAAAAAGGTTTTATTAATTTATTCTTAAATTTTTTATAAAGGTCAACTGGAAGACCATCTGGTCCTGCACTTTTTCCTGATTTCATATTATCAATGGCTAGCCCAACTTCTTCTTGACTAATTTTAGACTCCAATATCTCCCTGTTTTCATTTGGTATACACGGTATAGATAGTTCGTTCAAAAACCCATTTAGTTTTGTTAAATCAGGTTCATTTTTGGTATCATATAATTTTTCATAGTAATCTCTAAAGGCTCTATTAATTTCTAAAGGATCTATAACTACCTGTCCTTTACTTATAATACTGGTAATTGGTGTTTTAATTTCCAATTGTTTAATCTGCCATGCTAATAATTTTCCTGATTTTTCACCTTGTTCATAAAAAGATTGTTTCAATCTTAGAAGACTCGAGGCAGCTCTATTCGCTGATTTTTTGTCGTATTCAGCTCTCAAAATCAGTAATTCATTCTCCAACCTTGGGTCACTTCCTGCATACACTTTTTCCTGAAGACTTTTTATTTTATGTTCCAATTTAGCTCTCTCCTCTCGAGTCTTCTTAGATTTTGATCCTGTATAACTAATAATATGTCCCCTAATAAAAGCTTTGAAAGCCTCCCACTTTACACATGCTGATGTTTGTGTAGTATTGATGTCAAAGAACTCGTCTATCTGTTTTTCTATATACTTGACAAATTCCTCATCCTGAAGCCATTTATGCTGAAATTGCCATCTACCTGATTCCTTTGTCAATTTTTTATCTGCATATATTAGACAACAGGGTGCATGATCAGAGATCACGATGTTATCATAAAAGCAGTTTTGAATCTTGGACCTTAATTCTGTGGAAATCAAAAAATAATCAATACGTGAGAATGTCTTGTAGGTACTGGAATAACAAGAATAGGCTTTAACTTGTGGTTTCATTTCTCTCCATATATCTAACAATCTCAATTCTTTCATAAAATGATTAATAGTCATCCTACATCCAATGTGCGTACAATCCAGTCCTGTTGATCTATCCACACCTGGATTCAATGTACAATTAAAATCCCCTGCTATTATATGTTGCCCTGTAAGTGATGATAAGATGAGAAATAAATTAGCAAAGAACTTCTGATCATCTATATTGGGACCATATAAGTTCACAAGATTTATATTTTCTAATAGCAAAGAACCTTGAATGATTATATATCTTCCAAATTTGTCTCCAATTACATTTTTCACTTGAAAAGGAACTGATTTATGTATGAGAGTCATAACTCCCCTGGCTCGGGATGAAAATGAAGAGGTGAATACACTTCCCTGCCATCTACTCCTAATTCTTTTAACATCCTCCTCTATCAGATGAGTTTCTTGTAAAAACACAATTCTTGAACCCATGTCCTTTATTTTATTCATAACTTGTTTAAGTTTTTTTAAATTTTGTAGACCTCTGCAATTCCATGAAGTTAAATTAAGATTAACACTTTGGTCCATGATCAATAGAGAGTTTGGGATCACCTTGCAGTGTAAACATGCTCATACAGAGAAGCAAAAACATGAGTGGTTGAACATTCATCCTACAAACTACACACAAACAAATTTCCCCTTCCCACACTTGTGGCAAACCCCCCAAAATCAAAAGAAAAATTCTGTCTCCCGATATAGCCATCGACCGTTCCACACCCACGGGGAACAGCCTAAGCCACTCCTTCTTCATCCTCCCAATCACCCTAACTCTACTGCTTTTAATGACGTAACATTAACTCTCCTCTGTAGTTTTCCAACTTAACTCCAAAATTTTTAACAACTTTGTACATCATAGTTTTTTTTTTTTGTTTGTTTTGTTTTTGTTTTGTTTTTTTAATATATAATACAATCTATATTTTGTAAACTTACTATTTACTTCAAGTCAGTCAGATGCCTGTGCAAATGCTTAATTATTCTACCTTATATTTTGTTCATGCTTAGCTCCCACCAGTCTCTTCTTCTTCTTTGATCTTCTTGATGAACTCCTGCGCCTCCTCTGGGGTCTTGAAGATGTGGGTTCTGCCCTCATACGTGGTCAGCAGTCTCGCAGGATAGATCACACCATGACGAATCCCAAGGTTGCGCAGCTCCTTACGTACGGGATCAAACTGCTTCCTCAATTGCTGGATTCCTGTGGCCAAATCTGGGTAGAACCGCACCTGCTGGTCCTGGTGTTTAATCTCTCCTTTTTTAGCTCGTGCAGCGTTGAAGATCTTCATCCTGTCTCTGTTGCTAAGAAACTTCATAATTAAGGTCCTCGGCGGTCCCTCATCTCTCCGTGGGCCAATACGATGTGCTTTTTCCAGAACCACTGCTGATTGCAACTCCTCGCTGCCCAGCACCTCCGGAATCCACTTTTCCAGAAAGGAACATACGTCCCGACCTTCTGATTCCTCTGGAAGACCCACCAGCCTCAAATTATTCTGTCTCGACCGAGATTCCAAATCCAAAATATTATCTTCCAGAGATTTATTTTTTTTTTCCAAAGTGCGCACCTTTAATTGAAGACGGGTGACGTCATCTTCAGCACTAGCGAGACGGAGCTCCATCTGCGCCGTTCATTCTACACAGTCACCCAATTCCTTTCTTATTCCTTCCAACGCTGTCATAATCCCATCAAATCTAGAGGAAAAGTCCGCTCTCATTGAACTCATGGCAGCCATCAGCGCATCTGCGCCATTCCCCGCAGAAATCGCAGCGTTGCCAGCCTCCTCCGCCATATATGGAGTTTTGTTTACTGCGTCACAGACCTGAAAGTCCGTTAATTTGGACTGTTTCGGCGGCTCGCTTTTTCCTTTTCCTGGTTTTCCAGCCTTAGGCTTCGCCGACATATCTTCGCCCAAATGCTGGGATACGTTCTGTCCCAAATGAGAGAGTTATTTGCCGATTTTTTTTTTTTCCAGGAGCAGAGCAGGGCGAGACACGTCCGTCCTACGTGGCAGCCATAACCGGAAGTCATACATATGTACATATTACTATAAAATATATATATATACACACACACACACACACACAGACACACAGTGCAGAGCATTGTAGCTGGATGGAATAAATATATGAATATATGAACACACAGTGCAGAGCATTGTAGCTAGATGGAATAAATATGTAAATATATAAACACCCACAGTACGGAGCATTGCAGCTAGGTGGAATAAATATGCAAGTATATAAACACACACAGTGCGGAGCAATGTAGCTAGATGGAATAATATGTAGATATATAAAAACACAGTGCGGAGCATTGTAGCTAGATGGAATAAATATATAGATATATAAATATAAACACACCCAGTGCTGAGCATTGTAGCTAGATGGAATAAATATATAGATATATAAATATAAACACACCCAGTGCAGAGCATTGTAGCTAGATGGAATAAATATGTAAATATATAAACACACACAGTGCAGAGCATTGTTGCTAGGTGGGATGAAACAGCATAACCGTCTATTTAGTTATCCTACATGGTATGATTATGTGCCCATACATATTCTCACCCTCCATAGCGACCGGTATGTTCCTAGTTGTATGCCGGAGAGGACCATTGTGTAAGTCTATTGCATCTTTTGCATTCAAAAAAAAAAACAACTATTAGTTTGTTACGTCTTTTTGCTATCTCTGCGAGCAGCCCTGCTTAGGTTGTACAGTCTGACAGCCGTTGGTAGGAAGGACCTACGAAACCTCTCGGTTGTGCACCTGGGATGATGTAGTCTGCTGCTAAATGAGCTCCTCAGTGCATCCAGTATGTCCTGCATAGGGTGGAACTCGGACTCCAGCAGAGATGACAGTTTAGCCACCGTCCTTCTCTCTCCTATCTCCTCCATCGGATCAAGGCGTTGCCCCAGGACAGAGCTAGCTTTCTTAATCAGTTTGTTCAGTCTCTTCCTATCGGCTGCAGTAATGCCACTGCCCCAGCAGACCACTCCAAAAGTGATGGCTGATGCCACCACCGTGTCATAGAATGACTTCAGCAGCGCCCCTTGTACACCAAAAGACCTGAGTCTCCTCAGCAGGAACAGCCTGCGCTGTCCCTTCTTGTAGAGTGCATCAGTAAATCTTGCGTCAGTAAAAGCAGTAGATCTTGCCTTGTTCCCGGGGAGGTGGCTAAGCTACAGGCACCAACCACCACTGCTGAGCTCTCTCCACAATTCTCTGCTGCCTGTTCCATCCACCCATCCTCACATGCATCTCCTGTGTCGCTTCTTGCTTTTTCGGGGAGTTTGGCAATATTGGGTAGTAACCAGTTGGTCTGGGAAGAGTCTGCTGTCCATGAGGACCCTGTGGTTTGCCAGATTGGGGCAGCAGCATTGGTACTCCCAAGTGGGGGTGATGAGGAGGAACAGGAGGAGCGTTGGCGGCTGTGCTCGCTCAGAAGGAGCTTATGCTGGACTATAAACCCTGGTTTCTCCCTGAGCATGTGTCCCTGCTGGGTTGGAACCACCTGGCGTCGAATGATGCAGCTTCCTCAGCTCCAGTTCCAGCTCCCCAGCCACATCCTGGATGGAAGAGGAGCACCCCTGGTACATGAGGCCTGTGTCGGTGACAGAGTGTTCCTTAGCTTCAGCATTGTGGGATCCAGTGCCGTCTGTGAGACGTTTCCTGGTCCTGTTACGCATTTCTCCTCACCCAGTTCCTGCTCAGCCCAAGGTGCATGTTCTGATTCCAGCTCAGCCCGAGATGCACACTCCTGTTCCTGCCCAGCTGGAGCAGCACACTTCAGTTCCAGCTACATAATCTGAGGTGGTCACCTCGGCAGCAGGAAACCAGGAGTTAAGGCATGTACATTTTAACCCACTGAGTGTGTATGTCGCACAAGTGCAACTGTCAGCTGATCAGTCCAAACAAAGCCTGTACAGCTGAATAGAGTGTGAAATGTACAAACCTTTTAACACCACTTGGTGGCCAAGAGGTGTGGCTTTTCACCTACCACGAGAACTGGAAATGGTCCAATGCAATAAGTAGGTCAAATCAGCGTTTGAAGCCCGCCCTCTTTCATTCTGCTGTTTGACGCGGAGGAGACAGGATGGCGAGGAGGACGCTCTCAGCTGAAGAGGTTTTAGCGCTGGTGTTTACCGCTCCTGGTTCAGAGGAAGAGCTTAGCCCTAGTTCATCATCTGAGGAAGAGTCCAGCTCTGATTATGTGCCTTCGAACAATGGTGCAAGCAGTTCTGGCAAAAGTGGAGACTGACATCTTGCGTGTGATGCTGCAGCTATGTTTTCTGTGACCAGCTGTGCCCAAAATGGCACAGGAGCCTCATCTGCAGATTGTTCTGCTTTGCCAAACCGTGGCTGTGGAGCGAAAAGCTCCAGAGCAGCCCATGGGCGACGTTTGGGTGAGCAAGAGCGCAAAGCTGGTGCGTATCGATGTGTACCATGTGTGCGTTGTGGCAGGACAACAACGGGTAGTGGCAATGTGGCAGGAGGTTTGGACATTGACGGCTGGGAGCTTCTTAGAGATGAAGAAGTTTGTCAGCCGTGGCTGAAAGCATTTGAACAGCCAGTTGGATATCGTGGAGAGAAGGACCTGTCATCCTCGCCCGCCGTTGATTTTGTGTCGCTGTTTTGGACTGAGGAAGTCTGGAAGCTTGTGACCGATGAAACAAACAGGTACATATTTGTTGCATAAACCGTGTTTCATTTGCTTCATTTTAGTTTAGTGTGAAACAAATGTGCCATGAGATGTGTGTCACCAGTGTCAGTGTGACACCAAAATTGTTTTTTTTTTTTGAATGATTTTTAGTAATTCTGGCAATGAAGGGACAAAAGGCCATGTGGTGACAGTGTGACACAAAATTGTTTGTTTTTTTTAAATGATTTTTTAGTATTTTTTGCAATGAAGGGACAAAGGACAATGTGTTGACAAAGTGTGAAATAAAAATTGTTTTTTTAAAAATGATTTTAGTAATTTTGGCAATGAAGGGACAAAAGGCCATGTGGTGACAGTGTGACACCAAAATTGTTTTTTTTTTAAATGATTTTTAGTAATTGTGGCAATGAAGGGACAAAAGGCCATGTGGTGACAGTGTGACACCAAAATTGTTTTTTTTTTTTTTGAATGATTTGTAGTAATTTTGGCAATGAAGGGTGATTGAATAATTTTAAGCATAATTATTCTGAGTCAACGATCAGGCAGTGTATTGGATTTAAGTATATTTATTATAAAAGAAAAGAAGAAAAGAAAACCCCATGGCCATTTGGGGGAGGGATTACAGAGTGTGGCCTTCAGCACACACACAACGAGTCTCTGAACATACATTTTCTAAGCCTGGTATTTATAGCTGCTCTTCAGGATAGATAAACAGAGGGGGAGATGCCAGGGATGTCTTGGAGACAGACAGAGTGTCTCTAATCTATACAAACTGAAAGTTTTGCACATTCCTCAGACACAGAAACTTAGCAGGGCGTGTCAAAGAGATTATCAGTGCAGCTTAGGTAATCTTTTACACTTGTTCTGACCTACAGTCTCAGTACTCACATGCACATCCCCTGAAGACCACAGTTAGACAACAACTGCTCACAGACATGAAAGAATAATATAAAGGAATAGATGGACTTATTCTACATGGAATGCACATATAAACATTAGACATGAAATAGAAAAGGCATGGTACAAAATAATAATAATAATAATAATAATAATAATAATAATAATAATAATGTGGATAATATGGAATTTTTCTATCATTTTCCCCCCTTGATGCTTAATAAAGCATCATGATTAAAAGAAAAATAGTCAACGTAGCAGTAAAATCAAGTGAATGAAATAATATAAAAATATATGTGTAAGAATTTACATGTTATGTGTCTTTGCAGACTATTAGCAATCTTATGAGGTGGTTTAAAATGTGTGAGGAATATGTCATTAAAAGTGAATATGTGTAATATAATCAAAATTAATCTTAGACTGTGTTAAATAAGAACGTAGAAAATGATATGGAGATACTCAAAACAGACTTAGATTATATTGCAACCTTCATACTCCTTAGGCTAGTATCGCCCCTTTCACCATCCTCATCATCTGCAGCAGTTGTATGAAGACATATCACTAAGTTTACAATAACCAGCCTCATCATCATATTGAGGACTCACACAGGAAAAGTCTGAAGTTATCACTATAAAAATCATTACCAAGTTCATGATGAGACTTCTCCATGAAGCGAATCACTAACTTAATCAGTTTTGTTTTCATTGCCTTCAAAGCAATGAGGCTCTGTGTATCCAAAGTATTAATATGACCATTTGCATTATTTTCAAGGACAGAAGTACAAGAATAACCTCCTATAACAGGGCACACACCCCTACGGGTGGCAATTAGTTGACCAAGAACCATTCTATTCTATGTTGTAATTTTACAAATAATTGTAGCCTATAATTAAGTGTTTTAATCCCCAAGGTGTTCTTACCCACTCTCACTCAAGGAAACAGTGAACAAAAGACCTGCACTCCTGTGCTTTCCATCTGAAATCGCATTCATGCCCCAAAATGGCATCATGTGGTAGAAAAGAATCTCTCTTCACCCTGCCCACTTGCCCTGCTGACATGATGAGGTTACGGTCAGTTGCCAAGACGGGGTACACAACCCTGCCCAGTTTCCTGGCCAGGTGTGGGTATGTCCAATGACCCAATGACCACCCCTTTTGACAATGTAGATCCTTAGTATAACACTTGCTCGCTTCATTGGTCAAGCAGGGTAGCAGTACAGGGGAGAGATGCATTGTAAGCCGTTGCACACATTGAGAGTGTTAAGCTGCTGAAAGGGACATCACCGCTTCAGAAAAGAGGAGTTCCCTGATGAAACTAACCTTGTCTTAGCAGAGTAAGGAGTGTCATCATGTTTCTGATCAGTACTCCACTGATAAGTGTTGTGACAGGTGTGATTCAGAGTGATGTTTGCTGTGTTATTTCTGTATATAGCCTCTCTTAAGAAACCAAACAGCCTGTAGTAGCTGCATTATTTTAGCAGTAGCAGAAAATTTGTCCAGCTGTTGGTGGCATTAAGGAACAAACATAGCAATTCTCTACGGTGTATAGGCAGTGGAACAACTTAATAACAACAAACTCTAAGTGTTGCTACAAGGATGATGAGGATGATAAGGCAATAACATTAGCCGCACTTTTCTTTCCCTTGTATTTTTGCTTCGTCATGATAAACAAACAGCCTGCTTCTCTATGCAAAAGCCATTTGCTGGATGCCAGGGAGCGCCATCAGCTGACATTTGCATAGAGAAACAGTTAAACAGTCACTTGTTGGTTGCTTTTTTTAATGAGTATGCAATGTGTATTAAACAGTCTCTTGCTGAGGGTTTCAAGTGGGGTAAACCGTTAGATGCACCCAAGTGCCACGTCCTTCATTTTTCGCGGCTGTTGGCATCGCCATGATAAACCTTTATGCTGTCCTTGCCAGGGAATTTTAGTCGCCGTTTCCTTTGATGAGCAGATCCCCTGGTTTGGCCAAAAGATGGGTGCACCTCCCATGGTTCCTTCATCACATGGTCCCTCCTGGGAAGGGCAGTATGGATAACATTGCTGCCACTTGTCATTCATTGCATGTAATCAACCAGAAACCCTTCCTCATCATCCATCCATCCATCCATCCATCCATCTTCTACCGCTTTTCCGGAGGTCCGGGTCGCGGAGGCAGCAGTTCAAGCAGAGAAGCCCAGACTTCCCTCTCCCCAGCCACCTGCTCCAGCTCTTCAGAGGGGATACCAAGGCGTTCCCAGACCAGCTGGGAGACATAGTCTCTCCACCGAGTCCTGGGTCTGCCCCGGGGTCTCCTCCCAGTGGGACGTGCCTGAAACACCTCAAGTTCATCACCTAAGTTAAATGGCTTCAATAGTTGGGTTTGCCGTTCACAATTTCCCTCTTTTTCTTATTTTCTTAATTCACCTTTCATAATCCTATTTGTGCATTATGCTGATCCTGTAGATTGTTGATGGTAAGCTAAATGGTTTCCTAGGTAAATGTTGAGTACTAACAATTTGGGTACTGTACCTAAATGTGATTTGATTTGATTTGCAAAGTGTATTCCACTAAATGTACAGTGGGGTAAAAAAGTATTTAGTCAGCCACCAATTGTGCAAGTTCTCCCACTTAAAAGATGAGAGAGGTCTCCAATTTTCATCATAGGTATACCTCAACTATGAGAGACAAAATAAGAAAAAAAAATCCAGAAAATCACATTGAAGGATTTTTAATGAATTAATTGGTAAATTCCTCGGTAAAATAAGTATTTGGTCAATAACAAAAGTTAATCTCAGTACTTTGTTATATACCCTTTGTTGGCAACGACAGAGGTCAAACGTTTTCTGTAAGTTTTCACAAGGTTTTCACACACTGTTGCTGGTATTTTGGCCCATTCCTCCATGCAGATCTCCTCTAGAGTAGTGATGTTTTGGAGTTGTCGCTGGGCAACACAGAGTTTCAACTCCCTCCAAAGATTTTCTATGGGGTTGAGATCTGGAGACTGGCTAGGCCACTCCAGGACCTTGAAATGCTTTTTACGAAGCCACTCCTTCGTTGCCCGGGTGATGTGTTTGGGGTCATTGTCATGCTGAAAGACCCAGCCACGTTTCATCTTCAATGCCCTTGCTGGTAAAAGGAGGTTTTCACTCAGAATCTCATGGCCCCCTCAATACATGGCCCCATTCATTTTTTCCTTTACATGGATCAGTCGTCCTGGTCCCTTTGGAGAAAAGCAGCCCCAAAGTATGATGTTTCCACCCCCATGCTGCACAGTAGGTATGGTGTTCTTTCTCTTCCAAACATGACAAGTTGAGTTTTTACCAAAAAGTTCTATTTTGGTTTCATCTGACCATATGACATTCTCCCAGTCCTCTTCTGGATCATCCAAATGCTCTCTAGCAAACTTCAGACGGGCCTGGACATGTACTGGCTTAAGCAGGGGGACACGTCTGGCACTGCAGGATTTGAGTCCCTGGCGGCATAGTGTGTTTCTGATGTAGCCTTTGTTACTTTGGTCCCAGCTCTCTGCAGGTCATTCACTAGGTCCCCCCCATGTGGTTCTGGGATTTTTGCTCACCATTCTCGTGATAATTTTGACCCCACGGGGTGAGATCTTGCGTGGAGCCCCAGATCGAGGGAGATTATCAGTGGTCTTGTATGTCTTCCATTTTCTAATAATTGCTCCCACAGCTGATTTCTTCACACCAAGCTGCTTACCTGTTGCAGATTCAGTCTTCCCAGCCTGGTGCAGGTCTACAGTTTTGTTTCTGGTGTCCTTTGACAGCTCTTTGGTCTTGGCCATAGTGGAGTTTGGAGTCTGGCTGTTTGAGGTTGTGGACAGGTGTCTTTTATACTGATAATGAGTTCAAACAGGTGCCATTAATATAGGTAACGAGTGGAGGACAGAGGAGCCTCTTAAAGAAGTTACAGGTCTGTGAGAGCCAGAAATCTTGCTTGTTTGTAGGTGACCAAATATTTATTTTACTGAGGAATTTACCAATTAATTCATTAAAAATCCTTCAATGTGATTTTCTGGATTTTTTTTCTCATTTTGTCTCTCATAGTTGAGGTATACCTATGATGAAAATTGGAGACCTCTCTCATCTTTTAAGTGGGAGAACTTGCACAGTTGGTGGCTGACTAAATACTTTTTTGCCCCACAGTATTTCATTATCTAAGTGAATCATTTAAGCTATTTTAAACCTTGATATTGTTTCGATTAAGGGTTTCAGTGTCACCATAGCAGTCTTCAGATTAGTGCAGGGGAAAACCTTTGTTTATTCAATAAGTATGTCAATAATTTCTAAACAACATTTTTACCTTCACTCTTATTTATCTCAATGAGATCCATGCAAAGGTTCTGAAAAGACTAAGTTTATGCAGGGAAGGTCAAATTATTTTGCTTTGAGCTCCCTAAAACATTGTTCTCTTCTTACATAATTGAGTAAGAATCTGTGCTGTCTCTGTAGTAGATTCTAAATTGAGTCCCACAGTCAGCATAAATTCAATAATCACCCTTTATTGTCATTCAACTGTACAACCAATCATGTACAGTAGAACGAGATTGTGTTTTACCTATCTACTGTGTTAATCACACACACCCCAAGTGCAGAATCAGAGGGCCGCTGCCATGAAAGGCGCCGCCACAAATTTCCCTCCTCCATTCCATTATTGCTGAGCACCAAGCTGGACGGCAGGAAGTTCCACTTTTATATGGTCTTCGGCATGACCTGGCCGGGATTTGAACCCCTGCCTCCCCGGTGTGGGGCGGATGCTCTACCAACTGAGCCACTACTCAAATTGGACCTTCCTTAGACATTTGGAACTTTTCTCATAAATTTGCATGGTTTTCTGCTTTCTCATCAGTTTACCTTGTTTTTTATAAACATATTTCTTTTTACAATAATCTGCAAATATTTTTCAGCACATAATTTTCTTAAATATCTGCAAATCTATTGATGTAAATTTAACTTCTATTGAATGTTGTGATTTCATTACCAAGCAGTTTCACCTATATTTTTCTCTACATAATTGATCATTTATTCATAATTTTTATGTATTATCTATTTTTTCTGAGGATTTTTGCTAATTATTTTTTGCTAATTAATTGTTGTGGTACCCCCCCCCCCCCCCAATGCATGGAGACACACATGCATCAAAGTTATGGCATAGTTGCGTGATGGGTACTGTAATTTTTACTAGAAGAAGGAAATGTATGCTATTTATATGTGTTACACATGGTTTATTAAGATGAAAGTTTGTGAGTAGTGTAACTCCCTCAAAATGAGGCTTCAGTAGTCATGGCTTCTTTTTGAGAGTTCCCTCCCTTGACCTAGTTTACAAAGTTCAGTTAGGAAAAGTAAAACAGCTGTCTGTGTAGAATTAATGCAATTTAGCTTTTATTGTAACCATTCTGAGTTAGTCATTAAGGCCACATCTGTCTGTCCTGTTGACCACAGACAGTTTGAATTTGTGTAAGTGCATCTATGCGAAAAGGTAATGTCCCACTCATTCCTTTAATGGAATGATGGACATATTGCTTAACCAGAATATGGCTTCATTATGCACAAGGAATGCCTTATTTTATATATTCCTTCCTAAATTATGGTGTGGTCTGTAGTCCTGAGGCCTGGCTCGGATGAGGCCAAGCTCCAGGAGCATAGCCCTGCTCTTTAGCACGTCATTGTCATACGACACAATTATTCCTTATTACTGTCACATTTCTGAAATGTGAAACTGTCATACCATTGTCTGGTGAGATGCATCATTGCAATGTGTCAGATTGCAATGTGTCAGATGTGTCATGCAATGTGAAGTCATGTAAACACTACATTTTCAAAGTCAAAGTCAGTTAAATTGATATGTGTTATGTCATTGTCAATGTCATTTGTTCTACTTAGCTACGGCAATGCTTGTCCTCTGTGAGGTCCCCTTCCCCCCACGCTGTGCCCCCAGCCAATGATCCTAATGACCAGGTTGATGACGAATGTGTTGTTCCCTTCGCCAAAGCCAGCCTGCCCCACACAGACCTCTGTCCTCCCGTCTCCCACAAAGGTCCAATCGCGGGGCTATCCTGTAAAAAGAAATCGGGGGAAGCCCGAGGCTACCCCCTGTCCTTGCGTCAGAATTCACACCAACAGGAGTGCAAATCTTGTCACCCCATAAATTGTTCTTTCAAGTGTTACCGTTATAATCATTCAACTTTTGTCCTTTAGAGTTTTTGCAGTGGCTATTCCACTGTTTATTATAATGTTTAATGCTAAGAAACACAAGTGAATTATTGTTTTTATTTTGGTCACCAAATATTTGTGAGATTTAAGGGTCATGGTGATTGTTTGATTGTTAGTTTTCACCTGTTTGTTTTTACATTTTTAAATCCTGGTGAAAGATGAATTTTTAGTTAATGCTTTCCTTTTTCGCTTGAAAAGAAAAACATGAACATGAACCCAGAATAAAAAAAGGAGTTTAGATTACACCTAAATCTCAGCATTTATTTGAATAATGTGTTTTTGTAATTACAACAACAACTTTTTACTAAATATTCTGTGAATCACTAAATGTTTTACCAATTTGCACGGGTCAGCATTACTTTAAGATCACTGTTTAATAAAACAGTGTCATATATTAGAAGGCTTAAGTCAATGCAGCATTTAAAAGAAATAAAAGACACACATATCACTTCAAGAGTTAGCACTTGTTGCTTATAACTTAAAAGATTAAATGTGTGGTTACACACATGATTAACTGCAAAGTGCAAACTGTGTGTGTTTATATATTTACATATTTATTCCATCTAGCTACAATGCTCTGCACTGTGTGTGTTTATATATCTACATATTTATTCCATCTAGCTACAATGGTCCGCACTGTGTATTTATATATTCATATATCTATTCCATCTAGCTACAATGCTCTGCACTGTGTATATATATATATATATATATATATATATATATATATATATATATATATATATATATATATATATTTATATTTATATGTACATATGTATACTTGCTGCTCTTGTTTTTCTCTTGCCTTCTGATCGTTGCTCTGAATGTTGCTATCCCTGTGCTGTTGCAATCCTGGAATTTCCCCATTGTGGGACTAATAAAGGCTTATCTTATCTTATCTTATCTTATCTTATCTTATCTTAAAGTGTAGGGCTAATCTTTTTGCTGGAATGGGAGAGATCTGTTCTGTCCTTATGGCAAAGCTTGTGAACTGTTTGTAGTTATCTGTGGAAGAGGTCATAGTGATGTTAGCCAGGCAGCAGTCTGTGTTCAGGATTTTATCACACAGGAAAAAAAAAATAAAAAAAATTATAGCCTGAGCCCAAACATGCAGCTGTATGAACATGTAAGCCAGTCACCCAGAACTTCTGACACCCAAGGCCAAAATGATTGGTGCTCTAATCATTTTTGTTTTCCTCTAAATCCTGTAATCCTTCAGAGCTTTTGCCTTCTTTGTTTTTCATGGACAGTAAAAGGATTAAAACTTTAATAAGCACATAGTCATTCATTAAAAGCGACTTTAGTATTTGGGGAAAAAAAAACCCCAATAATATGACTGAAGCATTTAAACCTCTGTTTGATATTTAGCAGCCTCAGGTATATCATATGCATAGTCATTATTACCTTGTTCTGTGCTTTGAATCATGTAATATAAGCTGTATTAAAGCCTTCAGTGATTGGGCATTATTAAGTGACAGCATTATTCCATAATCTGTCATGCGGTGACCCTCGCGGGCCACCATAAGACACCAAAAGTCGCCAGTGAGTTTTGCATTTGATGTTTTATTAACAAGACAAGACGAGACACAAAGCTATGAGCCGCTGTGGGCAAAAACACACACTTCTAAGTACAAGGGATCGTAGGGCTAACCCCAGCCACTACGACCTTAACTATGGCATGAACAAGAACACGAACCTGACACGGACGAGGAATGTTTGACGATACTCCAGCATCAACCAGCTGTCAGCGCCCGCTAATAAAGCCGGCAGCTAACGAGCTGTGATGCCGAACAGCTGATCGGCTCTGACAGCAGGAAGCCCCGCCGAGCGCTGTCACAATAAGAGCCCAGGGAGCCAGAATGTAATCCACTGCTGTCAAAGCCGGCAGAGATCGGCGCTCGGGTCATAACATAATCTTCAGTTTAATTTGTCATTGTCATGCTTGTAGCAGTGATTAACATACATGCAATTGTACTTAACTTATTGGCTTATCCGTCATGGCTCTGTTGTCGATGGGAGGAGTGTGGTGGGCAGGGGTGAGGCAAGGTTGTTTTGCTGGGCTCCAGAGGCAGGGTTCTGGCTGAGAGTGGGGAGCAGGGGGAAGGAGGAACCTTGGTGTTGTCATGTCAGACTCTTAGTCCGCCATCCTTTTTCCCTGTAAAGTACACTGTTATCCCTTGGTCAGAGAGACAATGCAACTGATTTAATAAAAATCAAACTGATACATCAAAAAATTAAGTAAAAATAGCCCAATGTTGTTCATCTGCCAAGGAAAAAATCTAGTAAATGAAAATGCTGGCTTTAAAAATATGTGAATATTTGCCAGTTACGCAACATTAGATTCAAACTCCACAAAATTAGGTTGGAAAAACCCACAAAAAAAAAAAAAGTAAAACCCATAAGCTTTGCAAAAATACCCATATATAGATTTTTTTTTTTTACCTCTTCCCCTTCTTCTCACTCACTCACTGTCAGACACAAGAGCCCACACATACACACACGCAGTGCAGTCCTGTTATCTCTCCAAGGTTACTTTTGGGCAGCTGCTCACACAGAGAAACAGGAAGATAGCTTTTAAACAAGCTTGAAATGGCAACCCAAAGTACTTGTAAAAACAAATCTGGCAACCCAACGATCTCATGTCAACTTTTTGTCTGCCGCTATGAGAACACAATTGAATTTCTTACCCAAAAGTATTATTTGCAAGCTCCCACAAATAAAAGTGTTACTCTGTAAGCCAATAATCACATAACCGTCCCTTTACACTCCACAAGAACCAGAAAAACAATGGACAAACACGGCTGTCAACCATCGTGGTACATGTGGTCTCACCAGGACAAAACAGAACAACCAGACAGACAAACAAAACTGCAGTTATTTTTAAACCAGCACTGTTACAGAAATTAAAAATTACCGGTATACCCAAGTCAGCGATCACTGCAATTCCCCACAGAATCTTGCATTGATTTTTTCCTTTTTTTTTTTCACTGCAATATTGCCGGACAGAATCTTAACCCGATTAACATCAAAGGGTTCACTGAGCAATATTAACCAGTCTCTTGCTCTTCAAATCCAACGCTCACTGTAGTGGAACAACAGAATCTTCCCTGACTTATAAATTAACACTCACTGCAATATTGCTGGACAGAAACTTACCCCGATTAATATCAAAGGGTTCACAGCGCAATATTAAACAGTATCTTACATTAATTCCTGCACGCAACACATCTAAGCATCCACCTCGCTGACATGAACCAAAGTTAACTACGCTTTGCGGTGTCAATCGCTTAGGCTTAAAAATATATCACCCTCAGGGAATCTTTCACCCCAGGGAACACACATTTCACCCTCAGAGAATCTTTCATGTGTGCGTTACCACACACTCAAGAACTTCAAACTCTGCCACCTTGACAGATGAGAGCAGATACCGTTACTGACAAAATGACCACAATGACCAAAAACGTAAAAAAATTGGCTTTGCTTATTGTCATGGTAAAAATATATGTCACATTTCTTGTACTTTTTTACCAATGCATTACTATTGTGTGTTATGCACACTGGTAAATAAAATTTCTGAAATCACAACCTTCTCTGTCATCTGTGACTTTTTTCTGGAAGGTATTGAACATTTCATTGGTGCAATATGCAAATTAGGTCCAATTATGCACTATGCATGGATGCAAGTTCACTTGGCAGACACTTGGGTTTCTCTGCACATTTTTGTAATTGGGACTGTGCATCTAACTATAATCATTCTGAAGCTATATTGTTATAATAACATTTGGATTGTTTGAATATGCAAATTATGTCCAATTATGCACTATGCATGGATGCAAGTTCACTTGGCAGACACTTGAGGGTGTCTGCAACATTTTTGGTAAATAAAATTTCTGAAATCACAACCTTCTCTGTCATCTGTGACTTTTTTCTGGAAGGTATTGAACATTTCATTGGTGCAATACCCAAATTTGGTCCAATTATGCACTATGCATGGATGCAAGTTCACTTGGCAGACACTTGGGCTCCTCTGCACATTTTTGTAATTGGGACTGTGCATCTAACTATAATCATTCTGAAGCTATATTGTTATAATAACATTTGGATTGTTTGAATATGCAAATTAGCTCCAATTTTGCACCATGCATGGATGCAAGTTCACTTGGCAGACACTTGGGTTCCTCTGCAACATTTTTGTAATTGGGACTCCGCATCTAACTATAATCATTCTGAAGCTGTAGTGTTGTAAAATTTGGATTGTCGCAATATGCAAATTAGGTCCAATTATGTACTATGGATGCAAGTTCACTTGGCAGACGCTTGGGTTCCTCTGCAACATTTTTGTAACTGGGACTGTGCATCTAACTATAACACTGGGTTACAAAAACAATTTTTTTGTAAGTTGTCTGTTTTTTCAACTGATTAAATACAATTTTGCATCGCTGAATCCGAAAATGACAACCGTTTCTCTTGATCAGGTGGTCAGTAAAAACCTGTACTTAGTTAGTACTGTGCATGTACTTACCTTTATATAAAGGTAAGTACAAGGTAATGATATCAAGGTAATGTACGCTGCAAAAATTACGGTGTTCGGGTGTGACTTGGACATTCTACGCCAGCATGGAATACTATCAGAGGTTTCGCTGGCAGCTACTAACTAACTAACTAACTAACTAACTAACTAACTAACTAACTAACTAACTAGCTAACCTGTACTTATATAGCACTTTTCTAATCACAAAGACCACTCAAAGCACTTTCACTAATACTAACCCTCTATTCTAAGGGCCTATAGGAAACAGATATCTAGGGACAATTTAGAACAGCCAATTAACCTAACAGGAGAGGAGGAAGCGTAAGTGGCATGAATGCAAACAAAGGAGAGGAAAGAGAGCCGGAATTCATGCTAGGCTAAAGGCTAACCCCTCCAGACCAGCAGTACCGTCGCTCCTACTTTCAAATGTCTGCTCCCTTGACAACGAGCTGGATGAGCTGCGTCTGCTGAGAGAAATCTGTAGAGAGTGGAGGCACTGCTGTGTGTTTGCGTTCACGGAGACATGGCTCCATGACAACATCCCTGACGCGGCCATTCAGCTGGAAGGGATGACATCGTTCCAGGCTGACAGAGAGGCTGCTAGCTCCAGTAAGAGCCGGGAAGGGGGAGTGGCTATGTATCTATATTAATAAGAACTGGTGTGTTAATGCCACATTAGCATCTAAACACTGCTCTCCGTTGGCGGAGTTCCTTATTGTGAATTACCGGCTAATCTCCCTGCCGAGGGAATTCACCAACATGTTTGTAGCTGCTGTTTACATAGCTCCTAGAGCTAATGCTAAAGCTAATGCTGACAAGGCACTCGGAGAGCTGTATGATGCTATCAGTGAATTTCAAACTTCACACCCGGACAGTTTTGTGGTGGTTGCAGGGGATTTTAATCACACCAGTAGAAAGACTGTGCTCCCCAAGTTCAAACAATGTGTGGACTTTAAGACCAGAGGAGATAATATGTTGGACTTGGTGTACACAAACTTCCCAGATGCATATAAGGCAACATCTCGCCCCCACCTCGGCCATTCTGACCACCTATCTGTGATGCTGGTGCCTGCCTACAAACCCTTACTGAAGCGCAGCAGGCCAGTAGAGAAACAAATCAGGACTTGGCCAGAGGGTGCAGCCTTGGCACTTCAGGACTGTTTTCTGCATACAGGCTGGGAGGTTTTCAAAATAGCAGCCTCTCAGGGATACAGGATTGATGTGGAGGAGTACGCTGAAATGGTCACCAGCTACATCGCGAAGTGCGCAGAGGATATCACAATAGTGAAGACCTTCACTGTATTGGGCAACTATAAACCCTGGATAACTGCAGAGGTGCGCTCACTGCTCACAGCCAGAGATGCAGCCTTTAGAGTGAAGGACAGGATTGCCCTCCGCTCAGCCAGGTCTGCGCTCTCAAAGGGAATTAAGATGGCGAAACGCGCCTATGCGGAGAAAATCCAGGGACATTTCAGTGACACAGAGAACACCAAATGGATGTGGCAGGGAGTTCGGGCGTTGACGGATTATAAGTCTAGGCAGGGGGTTGATGATGATGACGCTTTACTTCCAGACAGGCTCAACAACTTCTTTGCACGTTTTGAAGCATCAAACCCGACAATCAGAGGGAGGGCTCGCCCATCTCTACCATCTGTGGGGCAGCTATCACCATCAACGCAGCGGACACACGGAGGACCCTAATCAGGGTCAACCCACGTAAAGCTGCAGGTATGGACAACATCCCGGAACGTGTGCTCCGAGTCTGCGTGAGCGAGTTGGCGGATGTCCTGACTGACATTTATAACATCTCTCTGAGTCAGGCCATCATTCCTAGATGCTTTAAGACCTCTATCATAGTACCGGTGGCAAAGAAACCAGTTGTGTCTTGTCTGATTGACTATCATCCTGTCGCACAGACACCAATTGTGATGAAGTGTTTTGAACGGCTTGTCAAACTACATATCACAGCCTGCCTCCCTGCATCACATGACCCACTCCAGTTTGCGTATCGTTCAAATCGTTCCACAGAGGATGCTATAGTTACCACCCTGCACTCTGTCATTACCCACCTGGATCAGAAAGACACCTATGCCAGACTCCTGTACATTGATTTCAGTTCAGCATTTAACACCATTATTCCCCAGAGACTGATGGAGAAATTACTCCATCTCGGTCTGAACACCGCCACATGTCTCTGGATCCTGGATTTCCTGACCGAGAGACCTCAGTCTGTCAGTGTTGGAAACAACATCTCCAACTCCATCACGCTGAGCACTGGATCCCCTCAAGGCTGTGTACTCAGCCCAGTGTTGTTCACACTTCTAACACATGACTGTGTGTCCAGGCATGAGGGGAACCAGATTATTAAGTTTGCGGATGACACCACAGTGGTGGGACTTATTCAGAGGAATGAGGAATCAATGTACAGGGAAGAAGTTAGACACCTGTAGGGGTGGTGCAGGGAGAACAATCTGGTGCTCAACGTGGACAAAATAAAGGAGATGATTATCGACTTCCGGCGGTCACGACCTGAACACGTCCCTCTCTGCATCAGCGGCCGCTCGGTGGACAGAGTGGAGAACATCAAGTTCCTCGGAGTGCAGATCTCGCAGGACCTGACCTGGAGCAAGAAATCCTTGGGGATCAGGAAGCAGGCCCAGCAGAGACTGCACTTCTTGGGGAAACTCAAACAGGCCTCTCTCCCTGTCTGCATCCTCAGACCTTCTACAGAGGTGTGGTGGAGAGTGTTCTGACGTACTGCATTGCATCATGGTACTCCAGTTGCAGCATAACAGACAAAAAAGCCCTGCAGAGGATAGTTAAGGGAGCTGAGAGGGTAATTGGAGTTTCCCTCCTCTCTGTCTAGGAACTTTTTCACAGCCATTGTAGGAGCAAGGCACTGAACATTGTTAAGGACCACTCTCACCTTCTGCATAAACACTTTGAACTGCTGCCATCTGGCAAATGATTCTGGAGCATCAGAGGCAGAACCACCAGACTGGTTAACAGCTTCCTTCCACAAGCTGTTAGGATACTGAACAGTTGATCCGGAATCTTTTATACATATTACTGCACTTTATGGACATTATGTATATTATGTGTATATTATAGTTCTAGTTAGTTTTAAGTATTTATTTTACTTAGCTACCTTGACTCACTTAGCCATTTTAATTGGTATTTTATATATAGGCAGTTATTATCACTTTAAACTGCAACTGTAATAAGTCAATACGTTAATATTACTGTAAAAACCAAATGTGTCTCAGGGATGTGTGAATGGCTGTTGGGTTGGGGTGTGAGGGGGGTGTGAGTGTGTTTAAATTATGTTCTCTTTATATATATGGATGCCTAGAGAAACACAATTTCATCTTGCTTGCACTATAGTTGTATGTATAGCATCATGAAAATAAAGGTTGATTGATTGATTGATTGACTGATTGATTGATTGACTTGGGTTCCTCTGCAACATTTTTGTAATTAGGACTGTGCATCTAACTATAACCATTCTGAAGCTGTAGTGACATAATAACATTTGGCTTGTCGCAATATCCAACTTAGGTCCGATTATGCACTATGCATGGATGCAAGTTCACTTGGCAGACACTTGGGTTCCTCTGCAACATTTTTGTAATTGGGAATTTGCATCTAACTACAATCATTCTGAAGCTGTAGTGTTGTAAAATCTGGATTGTCGCAATATGCAAATTAGGTCCAATTTTTTTTTTGGACTTATTTTGTACCCGTAGGTAGATTTGTTCTGCAGTCCGGTGACAAGCCACCAGCTGCCGGTCGCTGCGTGCGCAAGCGCCCCTTAACTCCCTAACCTGCATGTTTTTGGCATGTGGGAGGAAACCGGAGAAATCCCGGAGTAAACCCACGCAAACACGGGGAGAACATGCAAACTCCACACAGATCACTGTTGGTCAGGGGCAGGAATCGAACCCACGATCTCATGATCCCCGCGATCACCCGGCCGAGGGTAAAACTGTGCTGCCGTGGTGCTAACCACTGCGCCACCGTGCAGCCCACAATTGTGCACTATGCATGGATGCAAGTTCACTTGGCAGACACTTGGGTTCCTCTGCAACATTTTTGTAATTGAGACTGTGCATCTAACTATCATCATTCTGAAGCTATAGTGTTATAATAACATTTGGATTGCTTGAATATGCAAATTACGTCCAATTATGCACTGTCATGCAATGACCCTCACGAGTCATCAATGAGACGCTGAGAGCTCGCCGATGAGTTTGCGTTATTTATTAATACAAAGGAACAGTACAAAATAATAAGCCACGTGGGGCAACAACACGAACATACACTTGAGTGACAAATAACAGGTCACAAGGGAAAAGTGCACTGAGAAACGGACTACGAGGGTAAACACTTACAGAGGAGAGAAAACTCCTGAATCAAAGAACGGGATGAAACCGAGGAACCTTCGATGAAGGTTGCAGCCCGGAGTAACCTGAGCTGCTCCCTTAAATAGCGTTTCATTAGACTCAGCTGATGAGAATGACAGCTGATTGATAATCAGCCATCTCAGCGGAGCGCAGCTCTGACAGCCGGAAGCCCCACCGAGACGCTGTCACAATAAGAGCCCGAAGGCCCAATGGTAACCCAGAGTAGAGAACGGAGAACTACTGGACCATCCGAGCGCGGACTCTCCGCGCTCGGATTGTAACATGCACTATGCATGGATGCAGGTTCACTTGGCAGACACTTGGGTTCCTTTGCAACATTTTTGTAATTGGGATCTTAATCTTAATCTTAATCTTACTATTACCTTTCTGAAGCTATTGTCATTTGAAAATTTGAGGTCAAACTCTGCGTTTTCCTGCCAAAAATTCTACACACTCAAAGGGTTAAGCCTTCCATTAAATGTGCAGTCATAGAAGGCAATTTTATTCAATATCAATATTAACAAAGCTTATATGTCTGATTATGGAATAGAAGAATAGGAATAGAATAGACTTAATTGTCACTGTACAGTTGTACAGTACAATGACATTGTAGGTGCTCCACCAGGCTACTGCACAATAAAGTAAGAGAAGGATTAGATAAAATACAATTACACAACACACAATTAAACACGAGTGAAATTTTTTAAAAAAAAAGTCCCGATTATGGAAATATTACCAAAATAGTGAAAAAGACCACATTACTATTGTCTTTGGTAGAAAAATCTCCCATAACACAATGCAAGGCACCCATTCATACATAATATTGATACCACAAAAAGCGTATTTTGTGCTGGATGTCTTTATAAAAAAAAAAGTATTCTGTAAGACGTTAAGATTTTTGTTCTCCTTTTCTCTCAAACGAGCATTTCAAGATATTTGGTGACGCCACTAACGTCATTTGAGACAACAATAAACAGTACTGATACTGAACAAACAGCATATTTTGCACTGTATATCTAACAAAGTATTTTTGTTCTAGTTTCTAAAATGCACATTTCTTTGTGGCGAGGAGAAACGTTTGTGGTAAAAACACTGTTAGTTTGTTAGCAAAGCTAACTGAAAATACTATTAGTCACAAGAGTGACTAAAACAATATCCGCACTTTGGCCGTTCCATATCAATACTAGAAAAGCACTCGGAGAGCGCAGACCTCCGCCAAGCGCCACAGTTCCCCCCCATACAGTGTTTGTGTGTACGTTTTCAGATTCCTTGACCATGAAAACATATGACTAGCAATTGGATTCACAATGATAGGATTAGTGGTTCAGTAGTAAAAGCATTACCTCCTTGGTGGAGGTAATAAACTGAAGTGTTGCTGCTGTGTCCATCTCCTCCATCTCCAAACTCCCAGGCTGCGGACATTGCAATTCATCGCACAACCGCGTACAACCCACAGGCCAATGGGTTATGCTGTGGAGTGTGTGAAATCAGAGGTGGAATCATTTCAGACGATTTATTACACACTCCATCTTTCAAGCACAGAACAGACTGACTTCTCAAGCAGAAACTCCTCTCTTAAGTTTCATGGCATTTACATCACACACAACATGACATTTGCATCACACTGCATTCATCCAGGGCAGCACAGTGGCGCAGTGGTTAGCACAGTGGCAGCACAGCAAGAAGGTCATGGGATCGATTCCACCCTTGACCATCGTGGATTTGATCCCACCCCCAGACCATCGGTCGTGACCCTTCTGTGTGGAGTTTGCATGTTCTCCCCGTGTCTGTGTGGGTTTACTCCAGGTACTCCGGTTTCCTCCCACAGGCCAAAGACATGCAGGTGAGGTTAATTGGCATCAAACTGGGGATTCTAAATTGTCCTTAGGTATGACTGTGAGAGTGAATGGTTGTCTGTCTCTCTGTGTTGGCCCTGCAACGGACTGGCGATCTGTCCAGGGTGTACCCTGCCTTTCGCCCAAAGATGCTGGGATAGGCTCCAGCCCCCCCGCGACCCGTAAAGGATTAAGCGGTAGAAGATGGATGCATTCATCCTTGACTCCTTCCTGCTATCTTACCAGGAATCCCCTGCTCTTTGTTCTCCCAAGCTTATCCACTGTCTCCTGTCTGAGATGCTAGACAATCTGGCTCTCCCAAGGTGCTACACATCGCTACACATCACCCCCCCCCCCAGCATCTTAGATAGGACAATAGAATAACAGTCCACATGCTGTGATAGAACAATTAAACATCAGTCCACATGCTGCTTGGGCTTCCGTCTCCTCCCGTATCTGCTGTAACTGGGTGCTGCTGGGAGTGTGTCTGACTGCAGGTGAGCTGTTGTTGGGGGAGGGGGCACTTCGGTCTGTCCGTGTGGCTGCTCTGGTGAATCGTTTCCCTGGGGAGCTCTCCGTGGGGGTCTTCCACGCCGAGGGGCCTTAGCCAACAGCACTTGCTCGTCCGCCACAACGAAAGCGGGTTTGAGTCTGTCTATGCAAATTTTTTCCCTCCTACCCCCCAAATCTAGCAAAAAATGCTTATCCCCTGTTTCCAGCACTCTGAACGGTCCATCATAGGGTGGGCGCAATGGAGGGCGGTGGGCGTCGTGTCTGACGAACATGAACTCCGCGCTCTTCAAAGTTTTAGGCACGAAAACACATGGAAAACTGTGGTGGGCAGGGCCCGGCAGCGTGCCTGTGTTTGCGCTACGCTGCAAAAGTTGAGACGGGGAGCTGCCCAGCGCAGGGTTATCTGGTAGAAATTCCCCGGGCAGCCGTAGTGGCTGCGCAAAAACGAGCTCTGCCGGGGAAGCTTCCAGATCCTCTTTCAGCGTGGAGCGCAACCCCAATAACACCCATGGCAGCCTGTCTACCCAATTTGCATCCGTCAATGAAGCCCTGAGTGCTGCTTTCAGTGATCTATGAAAACGCTCGCATAACCCATTGGCCTGTGGGTTGTACGCGGTTGTGCGGTGAATTGTAACACCCAGGCTGCGGGCCATCGCAGACCAGAGTTCGGAAACAAACTGCGGGCCCCTGTCGGACGTAATGTCCGACGGGACTCCAAAACGCGCCACCCATGCTGTTAAAAAAGCGCGCGCTACATCCGCGGATGCGGTTGCCCCCAGCGGGACCGCTTCTGGCCAGCGCGTGGTGCGGTCCACCATTGTCAGGAGATGCGTGCACCCCTGTGATGACGGGAGGGGGCCCACGAGGTCCACGTGAACATGGTCGAACCTTTAGCCGGAATACGAAACGGCTCCAAGGGAGTCTTCGTGTGTCTGTGTACCTTGGCTCGTTGGCACGCCACGCAGGCTGCAGCCCACTCTTTCACTTGTTTGCGTAGGCTCGGCCACACAAATTTCTCTCCCACCATTTTGACCGATGCACGCACTCCTGGGTGCGCCAGAGTGTGAACCGACTCAAACACGCGGCGGCGCCACGCGGCCGGGACCACCGGACGCGGGCGACCCGTGGAGACATCGCAGATTGGGGGGGGGGCTGCCATCCTGCAACACCCTGCTCTCCAGCCTGAACCCTGTTGGTCCAGACTGGAGCGCGCGCACATCTGCATCGCTAATCTGCTCCGCGGCCATGGCTGCGTAATCTATCCCCACGCAGACCAGGGCCACTACGGCACGCGAGATGCAGTCCGCTACTACATTCAGTTTACCAGACACATGCTGAATATCGGTAGTAAACTCTGAGATCCCGGCCAGCTGTCTCTGCTGCCGGCCCGACCACGGTTCTGAAACCTTGGCCATTGCGAATGTTAGCGGCTTGTGGTCCACGAACGTGGTGAAGCTGCGCCCTTCCAGCCAGAACTGGAAGTGGTGTATGGCCAGGTGAAGGTCCAGCAACTCTCTGTCGAACGTGCTGTATTTACGTTCGCTGTCACGCAAAGTTCTGCTGAAAAAAGCAAGTGGCTGCCAAGCCCCCGCGACGCGCTACTCCATGACAGCCCCTATTGCCACGTCTGAAGCTTCGGTGGTGAGCGCTATGCGGGCCGTTGGGTCTAGATGCGCCAGCAATGCGGCGTTTGCCAGGGCTGCTTTAACTTCCGAGAACGCCCGCTCTCGCTCTGGGGTCCATTCGACCCTATCTGCGGGTTTCTGTTTCTTGAGCGCGGCATATAATGGTTGCATGAGCTGCGCTGCGCGGGGAAGGAAACGGTTATAAAAGTTCACCATTCCCAAAAATTTCTGCAGCGCCCTGACCGTCTGAGGCCGGGGAAAATCCGCCACGGCGCGCACTTTGTCGGGCAGCGGGATCGCTCCTTCGGGAGAGATGCGGTGCCCCAAAAAATCAATCTCCGTCACGCCAAACTGGCATTTCGCCAGGTTGATTATTAACCCGTGCTCCTCCAACCTCCGGAAAACCGTCGTGAGGTGGGTTTCGTGTTCGTCTTCGGACGCACTGGCTACCAGGATATCGTCCAGGTAGACGAACACAAACGGGAGATCACGCAGCACTGCATCCATCATGCGCTGGAACGTCTGTGCTGCTCCTTTTAACCCAAATGGCATGTGCAGGAACTTGAATAGACCGAACAGAGTTATTACCGCTGTTTTGGGTATGTCCTCAGCGTGCACTGGGACTTGGTGGTAACCGCGGACCAGGTCTATTTTGGAAAAAATGCGCTCTCCGGCAAGGTGAACGGAAAAATCCTGTATGTGGGGAATTGGGTAGCGGTCGTGCGCTGTGGCGTTGTTCAACCTGTGGAAATCCCCGCACAGTCGCCACAATCCCTCAGCCTTAGGGACCATGTGTAGCGGGGAAGCCCATGGGCTGTTTGAGCGCCTGATGATGCCCAACCTTTCCAGGTTGGCGAACTCCTCACGCGCTATGGCCAGTTTAGCTGCGTCCAAGCGCCGAGGTCTTGCAAAAATGGGCGGCCCGGTGGTGGTGATAATGTGCTCCACCCCGTGTTTAGCGATGGCCGTGGAAAACGTCGGGACCGTGAGTGCTGGGAACTGAGTGAGCAGTGTGTGGAACTTACCACCTGTAGCTGTGACGTTGGCTTGTGCTGTTGGCCGGGTCACTCGAGCTATACAGGGGAGAGAGTCAAAGGACAGTGCGTTAACCAGGCGCCTGTTAGCAACATCAACCAGTAAACCATGTGCACACAGAAAATCAGCCCCCAGTATGTGGTAATTCAGTGCTGCTATGACAAAGGTCCACTCATATGTACGGCCGTGTAGAGATAAGAGCAGAGTCCTTTCACCAAAGGTCTTAATATCCGAGCCGTTTGCTGCCAACATCCCGGGGCTGCTAGATCCTGCCAGCCGGTCAGCGTAGGTCGGCTGGATGAAGCTCTTCTGGGCTCCGGTGTCCACGAGGAAACACCTCCCCGAGCGTGCATCCGTTAAGTAGAGCAGCTTGTTCTCTTCACCGAGGGTCGCAGCTGCTACCGACCCCCGGCCTTGGCGTTTTCCCGAGCGCTTGAATTGGCACGGGGGCGCACATCTGCGTGCCTTCTCTCCGAAGCGGCGGTGGTAGAAACAGAGCATGTCTCTCTGGCGCTCCTTGGCCCCCGCTGCTGCTACCATCGGTGGCTCTTCGCCTCCTCTGGTTATCTCGCTGGGCTCCGCCGCTGCCGCGTTGACTGTGATCGCCCTGGTGGTGATGATGATCCGGTCTGCCTCCTGGGCTAGCACACGGTAGTCACGCGCGGCCAGCCACGGCAAATTGGCCAGAACCGCTCTCGCCGCTGTTGGAAGGTTCCGGAGGAAGAGGTGGGCAAACAGAAAGTGCCCGTCGTCCTTGCCCATTAACACCAGCATCTTCTCCATCAGGTCTACGGCTGAACCATCTCCTAACTCGGTCCGCGTCAGGAGCCTCTCTGCTCTCTCACATTCCGAAAGCGTGTAGCGCTGGATGAGCGCAGCCTTGAGCGCTTCATATTTGCTGCTGGCTGGTGGCTGATTGAGCAGGCTCGCTATCTGCTGAGCTGTGCGGGCATCGAGCACTGCGACCACATGGTAGAATCTGGTATCATCTACCGTTACTCCCCGGAGGGCAAACTGGGCCTTGGTGAGGTGGAACCAAGAGCGCGGGTTGTGCTGCCAGAAATCCGGTAGCTTGACTGAAACCGCACACGCGTGGCTGGGGGTTCCAGTCCTGGCTGTCTGTGGGATGGCTGCTGCCTCGCTGTAGCTTCCTCACCGGGCCGGCTCCGGGGATCTTGCCTCGTGTTCCATAATACGTCGTGGGTCACCAGAGTGGAGTGTGTGAAATCAGAGGTGGAATCATTTCAGACGATTTATTACACACTCCATCTTTCAAGCACAGAACAGACTGACTTCTCAAGCAGAAACTCCTCTCTTAAGTTTCATGGCATTTACATCACACACAACATGACATTTGCATCACACTGCATTCATCCTTGACTCCTTCCTGCTATCTCACCAGGAATCCCCTGCTCTTTGTTCTCCCAAGCTTATCCACTGTCTCCTGTCTGAGATGCTAGACAATCTGGCTCTCCCAAGGTGCTACACATCGCTACAATGCGAGCGTTTTCATAGATCACTGAAAGCAGCACTCAGGGCTTCACTGACGGATGCAAATTGGGTAGACAGGTTGCCGTGGGTTTTATATTGGGGTTGCGCTCTGCGCCAAAGGAGGATTTGGAAGCTTCCCCGGCAGAGAGCTTGTTTTTGCGCAGCCCCTATGGCTGCCCGGGGAATTTCTGCCAAATAAACCCACGCCGAACAGCTGCCCGTCTCAGCTTTTGCAGCATAGCGCAAACACACGCTGCCAGGCCCGGCCCACCACTGTTTTCCGCGTGCTTTTGTGCCTAAATCTTTGAAGAACGCGGAGTTCGTGTTCGTCAGACACGACGACCAGCGCCCTCCATTGTGCCTGCACACATGTTGAAAATGGCTCTATCTGACAATGTTAAAGAATCCTTTAAAAAATTCCTGTATCCAGACGGTGATCCGGATCATCCCCAAAATTTAATCAGTTCTTCCTTGTACCATTTCCAACAACGCCTGAAAGTTTAATCGAAATCCATCCAAAACTTTTTAAGTTATCTTGCTAACCAACAGACAGACAGACAAACAGACAGACAAACCCTGGCAAAAACATAACCTCCTGCAGCCTGCGGCCTGGCGGAGGTAACAAGCGATATACATTTGTCAGCAGAGATGGCCTGTTCATTTCTTTATGGCTAGGACAAATGTTTGGTCGTAGTAAAAGTACTGTTAGCTTGTTAGCATAGTTAACAGAAAATATTATAGTATTTTAGTATACTATATATACAGACGTGGACAAAATTGTTGGTACCCCTCTGTTAATGAAAGAAAAACTCACAATGGTCACAGAAATAACTTGAATCTGACAAAAGTGGTAATATATAAAAATTCTATGAAAATTAACCAATGAAAATCAGACAACGCTTTTGAATTGTGGTTCAACAGAATTATTTTCAAAAATAAACTCATGAAACAGGCCTGGACAAAAATGACGGTACCCCTAGAAAAGATTGAAAATAATGTGACCATAGGGACATGTTCAACCAAGATGTGTCCTCTAATTAACATCACAGGTGTCTACAAACTTGTAATCAGTCAGTCGGCCTATTTAAAGGGTGACAAGTAGTCACTGTGCTGTTTGTTGACATGGTGTGTACCACACTAAACATGGACCAGAGGAAGCAAAGGAGAGAGTTGTCTCAGGAGATTAGAAAGAAAATTATAGACAAGCATGTTAAAGATAAAGGCCATAAGACCATCTCCAAGCAGCTTGATGTTCCTGTGACTACAGTTGAACATATTATTCAGAAATTTAAGATCCACGGGACTGGTAGCCAACCTCCCAGAACAACCTCTAAACACATTCATGGTGAACTCCAAGGTCAAGGTGCATCAGTGTCAGATCGCACAATCCGTCGTTGTTTGAGCCAAAGTGGACTTCATAGGAGACGACCAAGGAGGACACCACTGTTGAAAACAAATCATAAAAAAGCCAGACTGGAATTTGCCAAACTGCATGTTGACAAGCCACAAAGCTTCTGGGAGAATATCCTATGGACAGACGAGACAAAACTGGAACTTTTTTGCAAGGCACATCAGCTCTATGTTCACAGATGCAAAAATGAAGCATACCAAGAAAAGAACACTGTCCCTACTGTGAAACATGGAGGAGGTTCTGTTATGTTTTGGGGCTGCTTTGCTGCATCTGGCACAGGGTGTCTTGAATCTGTGCAGGGTACAATGAAATCTCAAGACTATCAAGGCATTCTAGAGAGAAATGTGCTGCCCAGTGTCAGACAGCTTGGTCTCAGTCGCAGGTCATGGGTCTTGCAACAGGATAATGACCCAAAACACACAGCTAAAAGCACCCAAGAAAAGCTAAGAGCCAAACATTGGACTATTCTAAAGTGACCTTCTATGAGCCCTGATCTAAATCCTATTGAACATCTGTGGAAGGAGCTGAAACATGCCGTCTGGAGAAGGCACCCTTCAAACCTGAGACAACTGGAGCAGTTTGCTCATAAGGAGTGGGCTAAAATACCTGCTGAGAGGTGCAGAAGTCTCATTTACAGTTACAGAAATCATTTGACTGCAGCAGTGATTGCCTCAAAAGGTTGTGCAACAAAATATTAAGTTAAGGATACCCTCATTTTTGTCCAGGCCTGTTTCATGAATTTGTTTTTTAAAATAATTCTGTTGAACCACAATTCAAAAGCATTGTCTGATTTTCATTGGTTAATTTTCATAGAATTTTTATTTATTACCACTTTTGTCAGATTCAAGTTATTTCTGTGACCATTGTGGGTTTTTCTTTCATTAACAGAGGGGTACCAACAATTTTGTCCACATCTGTATCCACACTTTGGCTGTTACATATCAGCCGATAGGAAGAGACTGAACAAACTGATCAAGAAAGCTAGCTCTGTCCTGGGGCAACGCCTTGACCCAGTGGAGGAGATAGGAGAGAGAAGGATAAGATAAGATAAGATAAGATAAGCCTTTATTAGTCCCACAACGGGGAAATTCCAGGATTGCAACAGCACAGGGATAGCAACACTCAGAGCAACAATCAGAAGGCAAGAAAAAAAAACAAAACAAAACAAGCAAGCAAGAGCAGCTAATATACATATGTACATATTACTATAAAATATATATATACACACACACACACACAGACACACAGTGCAGAGCATTGTAGCTGGATGGAATAAATATATGAATATATGAACACACAGTGCAGAGCATTGTAGCTAGATGGAATAAATATGTAAATATATAAACACCCACAGTACGGAGCATTGCAGCTAGGTGGAATAAATATGCAAGTATATAAACACACACAGTGCGGAGCAATGTAGCTAGATGGAATAAATATATAGATATATAAATATAAACACACCCAGTGCAGAGCATTGTAGCTAGATGGAATAAATATGTAAATATATAAACACACACAGTGCAGAGCATTGTTGCTAGGTGGGATGAAACAGCATAACCGTCTATTTAGTTATCCTACATGGTATGATTATGTGCCCATACATATTCTCACCCTCCATAGCGACCGGTATGTTCCTAGTTGTATGCCGGAGAGGACCATTGTGTAAGTCTATTGCATCTTTTGCATTCAAAAAAAACTATTAGTTTGTTACGTCTTTTTGCTATCTCTGCGAGCAGCCCTGCTTAGGTTGTACAGTCTGACAGCCGTTGGTAGGAAGGACCTACGAAACCTCTCGGTTGTGCACCTGGGATGATGTAGTCTGCTGCTAAATGAGCTCCTCAGTGCATCCAGTATGTCCTGCATAGGGTGGAACTCGGACTCCAGCAGAGATGACAGTTTAGCCACCGTCCTTCTCTCTCCTATCTCCTCCATCGGATCAAGGCGTTGCCCCAGGACAGAGCTAGCTTTCTTAATCAGTTTGTTCAGTCTCTTCCTATCGGCTGCAGTGATGCCACTGCCCCAGCAGACCACTCCAAAAGTGATGGCTGATGCCACCACCGTGTCATAGAATGACTTCAGCAGCGCCCCTTGTACACCAAAAGACCTGAGTCTCCTCAGCAGGAACAGCCTGCGCTGTCCCTTCTTGTAGAGTGCGTCAGTATTGTGTGACCAGTCTAGTTTATTGTTCAGATGAATACCCAGGTACTTGTAGGATGTCACCATCTCGATGTCTGTTCCCTGTATATTTACTGGTGCTGTGAGGGGCTGCCCATACCTGCGGCAGTCCACCACCAGCTCCTTAGTTTTCCTCGCGTTGATCTGGAGGCAGTTCCGATGGCACCAGTCCACAAAGTCCTGGATAAGCCCTCTGTACTCAGCTTCATCTCCGCTGGAGATGAGACCAACGATCGCAGAGTCATCAGAGAACTTCTGTAGATGGCAATGTGTTGTGTTGTGTGAGAAGTCCGCAGTATAAAGAGTGAACAGGAAGGGAGCCAGCACCGTTCCCTGGGGGGGCCCCGTGCTACTGATGATCGTGTCGGAAACACAGTCCCGGGTTCTCACAAACTGAGGCCGGTTCGTGAGGTAGTCCAGGATCCATGATGACAGGTGCTGGTCCACCCCTGCGCGCAGCAGCTTGTCCTTCAGGATCATCGGTTGGATGGTGTTGAAAGCACTGGAGAAGTCAAAGAACATGATCCTCACCATATTCCCGGGCTTCTCCAGGTGGGACAGAGAACGGTGAAGGAGGAAGATCACCGCATCCTCCACCCCAATGCCATGCTGGTAGGCGAACTGGAGTGGATCCATCGCTGGTTCCACCAGGGGGCGGAGATGAGCAAGGAGCAGTCTCTCCAGGGTCTTCATCAAGTGGGACGTCAAGGCCACCGGTCTGAAGCTGTTCAGGTCTTTGGGGTGGGAAGTTTTTGGTACAGGTACCACACAAGATGTTTTCCACAGCTGTGGTACCCTCCCCAGTTTCAGGCTCATGTTGAAGATATACGTCACAATCCCACACAGCTGGTCTGCACAGGACTTGAGGAGCTTTGCGCTGATGCCGTCCGGTCCCGACGCCTTCCTCGCCTTGATCTTCCTCAGCTCCGTCCTCACCTGGGTCTTGGTCAGGGTCAGGATGGGGGGCTGTGTGTTGGGAGTGGGGGGGCGGTGTCGGTGGAGTGGGGAGTGGGTAGCAGGACTTGATTTCTTAGAGGCAGCAGTGGTTGTTGTGCAGACAGGGGGGAGGGCGGTTGGTCAAATCTATTGAAAAACAGATTCAGGTTGTTCGCCCACTCCCTGCCCCCCGTGGCCTGGGGGGAGGTATTCTGGAGCCCCGAGATGGTTTTGAGGTTTCTCCAGACCCCGCTGATGTCGCTCTGTTGCAGCTTGTCCTCCATCTTCTTCCTGAAGCTGTCCTTGCCTTCTCTGATCTTTCTCCTCAGCTCCCTCTGTACGGACTTCAGCATCTCCCTGTTCCCCGACCTGAAGATCCTCTTCTTCTCTCTCAGAAGTGTTTTTATCTCAGGGTTGATCCAGGGTTTGTTGTTTGAGTGACGCTGTATGGTCTTGGTGGGAACGGATTTGTCCACACATAAGCTGAGGTAGCCCGTGAAGGTGTGAATGAGGCCATCGATGTCCTCACCATGTGGATCGCAGAGCTGCTTCCAGGCAGTGGCTTCAAAACAGTCCTTTAGAGTGTCCATTGTCTCCTCAGACCATAACTCCACAGTGTGCATGGCCGGAGGTTGTCTGTGCACTAGGGGTTTGTACACCGGTCGGAGATGAACCAAGTTGTGATCCGATCTCCCAAGTGGGGGGAGTTGTGATGAGGTGTACGCCTCCTTAGTGTTTGCGTAGAACAAATCCAGTGTTTTATTGTCTCTAGTGTGGCATGTGACATACTGGGTGAAAGTGGGCAGAATGGGAGACAGTGAAACGTGGTTGAAATCGCCTGAGATGAGGAGAAGAGCATCTGGGTGTTCTGTCTGCAGCCTGCTGGTTACTGAATGGATGACGTCACGCGCTGTCCCAGCGTTCGCCGTCGGATTTGCATAAACAACAATGCAGATCACGTGTGAGTGTTCTCTCGGGAGATATGTAGGCCTCATGCTAATAGCTAGCAACTCAATGTCTTTGCTGCAGTGTCGTTGTTTAACAGTGATATGTCCCGGTCTACACCAGTTGTTGTTAACATACATTATCACTCCACCGCCCCTAGTTTTGCCACTCTCTGGTGTTTGGTCAGCTCGTATCATGTGAAAACCCTCCAGCTCAATGTTAGCATCTGCTGCTAGTTCAGTTAGCCACGTCTCAGTAAACAAAAGGAGAGAGCACTCCCGGTAAGTGCTATCATAACGGGAGATAGCCGCTAGCTCATCTAACTTTCCCAGTATCGACCGTACATTTCCCATGACAACAGATGGAAGGGAGGGTCTGTACCTTATATTTTTTGTCCTCCGCCTTACTCCAGCCTGGCAGCCGCGGCGTTTTCGCCTCAGTTCTCTCGGTATGTCGAGTTTTTCCAGTGTGACCGGGTGGCGGTTAAATGCTAGCAGCTCTTCCCTGTTGTATCGTATCCTGCTATAAACAGTGGCTCCGTCCACCGGCTCAGGAGACATTTGGGACGATCTGTGTGTCCGTGATATAAGTGGGGTGAAAAAAAAAGTGATCAAAAGAGAGAGGAAGGGAAAAAAAAACTCGGAATCGAGCCGCTGTTGCAAAAGGCAGCCGACTGGTGTGGCGCCGAGAGTGTATTGGATAGTGGATAGTGGCTAAACTGTCATCTCTGCTGGAGTCCGATTCCTACCCTATGCAGGACATACTGAACGCACTGAGGAGCTCATTTAGCAGCAGACTACATCATCCTAGGTGCGCAACCGAGAGGTTTCGCAGGTCCTTCCTACCTACGGCTGTCAGACTGTATGACCTAAGCAGGGCTGCTCGCAGAGATAGCAAAAAAACGTGACGACCTAATAGTATTGAATGCAAAAGACGCAACAGACTTACACAAATGGTCCCCTCCAGTATACAACTAGGACAATATCAGTCGCTACGGAGGGTGACAATATGTATGGGTACATTATTTTTTTTTTCTACTTCCGGCGCCACACGAGTAGGCTGCCTTTTGCAACAGCGGATCAATTTCTGCCTATTTCTGTTACTATCTGGCTCTCTTGCCAATCTTTATGATCCAGCGTCACCTTTATTCCATCCGAACACGTAGATCGCCCAAATGTCTCCCGAGTCAGCGGACGGAGCCACTGTTTCTGGCAGGAGGCAGTATAACAGGGACCAGCTGTTAGCACTCAACCGGCCCATGATGCTAAAGAAAAAACTCGACATACTGGGAGAATTAAGACAAAAACGACGTGGGTGTCGTGCTGGTGTAAGACGGCGAGCAAGGAATATAAGATACAGACCCGCCCTCCCATTTGTCATTATGGGGAATGTACGATCGATACTCGGAAAGACAGATGAACTAGCGGCTATCTCCCGCTACGATAGCATATACCGGGAGTGTAGTCTGATGCTATTCTCAGAGACGTGGCTAACAGGACTAGCAGCAGATGCTAACATTGAACTGGAGGGTTTCCACGCAATACGGGCAGACCGAACACCAGACAGTGGGAAGGCAAGGGGCGGTGGGGTGATGATGTACGTCAATAACAACTGGTGCAGACCGGGACATATCGCGGTTAAGGAACAGCACTGTAGCAAAGACATTGAGTTGCTAGCTGTTAGCATGCGGCCTACCTATCTCCCTAGGGAATACTCACACGTGATCTGCATTGTTATTTATGCAAATCCGACGGCGAACACTGGGACAGCGCGTGACGTCATCCACTCAGTAACTGGCAGGCTGCAGACAGAACACCCAGATGCTCTTCTCCTCATCTCAGGCGATTTCAACCATATTTCACTGTCTCCCATTCTACCCACGTTCACCCAATATGTCACATGCCACACTAGAGACAATAAAACACTGGATTTATTCTACGTTAACACTAAGGAGGCGTACACCTCATCACAACTCACCCCACTCGGGAGATCGGATCACAACTTGGCTCATCTCCTGCCGGTGTACAAACCCCTAGTGCACAGACAACCTCCGGTCATGCGCACAGTGAAGTTATGGTCTGAGGAGGCAATGGACGCTCTAAAGGACTGCTTTGAAACCACTGCCTGGGAGCAGCTCTGCGATCCACATGGTGAGGACATCGATGGCCTCACTCACACCGTCACGGACTACATCAGCTTCTGTGTGGACAACACCGTACCCACCAAGACAATACGGTGTTGCTCGAACAACAAACCCTGGATCAACCCTGAGATAAAAACACTTCTGAGAGAGAAGAAGAGGATCTTCAGGTTGGGGAACAGGGAGATGCTGAAGTCCGTACAGAGGGAGCTGAGGAGGAAGATCAGAGAAGGCAAGGACAGCTTCAGGAAGAAGATGGAGGACAAGCTGCAAGAGAACGACATTGGTGGGGTCTGGAGAAACCTTAAAACCATCTCTGGGCTCCAGAATACCTCCTCCCAGGCCATGGGGGGCAGGGAGTGGGCGAACAATCTGAATCTGCTTTTTAATAGGTTTGACCAACCGCCCTCCCCCCCGACTGCACAACAACCACTACTGCCTCTAAAGACATCAAGTCCTGCTGCCCACACCCCACTCCACCAACACCCCCCCACTCCCAACACACAGCCCCCCAACATGACCCTCACTAAGACACAGGTGAGGACAGAGCTGAGAAAGATCAAGGCGAGGAAGGCGTCGGGACCGGACAGCATCAGCGCAAAGCTCCTCAAGTCCTGTGCAGATCAGCTGTGTGGGATTGTGGAGCTCATCTTCAACCTGCGCCTGAAGCTGGGGAGGGTACCACAGTTGTGGAAAACATCTTGTGTGGTACCTGTACCAAAGACCTCCCGCCCCAAAGACCTGAACAGCTACAGACCAGTGGCCCTGACGTCCCACATGATGAAGACCCTGGAGAGACTGCTCCTTGCTCACCTCCGCCCCCTGGTGGGACCAGCGATGGATCCACTCCAGTTCGCCTACCAGCATGGCATTGGGGTGGAGGATGCAGTGATCTTCCTCCTTCACCGTTCTCTGCCCCACCAGGAGAAGCCCGGGAATGCGGTGAGGATCATGTTCTTTGACTTCTCCGGTGCTTTCAACACCATCCAACCGATGATCCTGAAGGACAAGCTGCTGTGCGCAGGGGTCGACCAGTACCTGTCATCATGGATCCTGGACTACCTCACTAACCGGCCACAGTTTGTGAGAACCCGGGACTGTGTGTCCGACACGATCATCGGTAGCATGGGGGCCCCCCAGGGAACGGTTCTGGCTCCATTCCTCTTCACCCTTTATACTGCGGACTTCTCACACAACACAACACACTGCCATCTACAGAAGTTCTCTGATGACTCTGCGATCATCGGCCTCATCTCCAACGGAGATGAAGCTGAGTACAGAGGACTTATCCAGGACTTCGTGGACTGGTGCCATCGGAACTGCCTCCAGATCAACGCGAGGAAAACTAAGGAGCTAGTGGTGGACTGCCGCAGGCAAGGACAACCCCTCACAGCACCAGTAAACATACAGGGAACAGACATCGAGATGGTGACATCCTACAAGTACCTGGGTGTTCATCTGAACAATAAACTAGACTGGTCACACAATACCGACGCACTCTACAAGAAGGGACAGCGCAGGCTGTTCCTACTGAGGAGACTCAGGTCTTTTGGTGTACAAGGGGCGCTGCTGAAGACATTCTACAAGACGGTGGTGGCATCAGCCATCACTTTTGGAGTGGTCTGCTGGGGCAGTGGCATTACAGCAGCCGATAGGAAGAGACTCAACAAACTGATCAAGAAAGCTAGCTCTGTCCTGGGGCAACGCCCTGACCCAGTGGAGGAGATAGGAGAGAGAAGGATGGTGGCTAAACTGTCATCTCTGCTGGAGTCCGAGTCCTACCCTATGCAGGACATACTGAACGCACCGATGAGCTCATTTAGCAGCAGACTACATCATCCTAGGTGCGCAACTGAGAGGTTTCGCAGGTCCTTCCTACCTACGGCTGTCAGACTGTATAACCTAAGCAGGGCTGCTCGCAGAGACAGCAAAAAAGCGGGACGACCTAATAGTATTGAATGCAAAAGGTGCAATAGACTTACACAATGGTCCCCTCCAGTATATACAACTAGGACACTATCGGTCGCTACGGAGGGTGACAATATGTATGGGTACATATTCATACTATGTAGGATAACTAAAGCCTGTTTTCCACTAGCCCAGCACACCTTGGTACGGCTCGATTCACTTCAGTACGGCTCGGAATGCTTCTGTCTCCATTAGCACGGTGTTGTGCTTGTGCTGTGATGGTTTGTGTTAGGAGGTTTTAGAAGCGGGGCAGCAGCAGATTCTCAGCGAGGCGGGGCCACACTCCTGTGATGTTGCACCCGACTGAGTCCTTATTTACACGAGACAAAAAATGGAGGATCCAAGGATTATTGCCTTGCTCGCTCTGTGGTTTTATCTCACAATTAATTTTATCTCATAATTAAGCTGCAACAACACAAGCCACTTTTGTTTTGAATTAACTGCCAAATGACCTAGAAATAATGAGCTGAAACTTGTTTTTATTCGTATTAAATAATGAGACGGTGGCACACTGTCCAACACCACATCCTAGGGCATTTTGGATGTACTGAATTAAAAAAATTCATGTTTTTCACCTTCAGGTCAACGTTTGGAACAACAGTATTATTATTTTCCGTTTAGATGATGCTACACTCCTTTAAAGTATTGTAAATCTCTGAATTTGGAATGCCGATAGAACATTCAATTTACATATACTTGTACCTTTGACTTGGTGCTAATTTTTTATGATATTTCAATAAAAAGAACACAAAGCTTACAAAAAGATTTCTTTTTTGGTCTAGTTAAAAATTACATTACCTTTACAATGGTTGACCCTCAACATCATTTTGATCAGACTAGGCAATGGAATTTCTATGTAATTATACTGTTTTATAATTCAGTGTTATAACAGACAAACCACACTTTCCAAAACAATTCCATTTTATTATATACAAAATATTAAAATAAAAAAAACTTTGCAACACAACATGAAGGTTAATCGACATTTTATACACGTCGACCACTGAGTGCTGAGGCTCGGTAGAATGAAGCCGTCTCTGCCAGCTCTGGTTCAGGAAAACTCGGTTGAATAATCCGTGCGGGCTGTCGCGGTGGACGCGTGGGATGATTCTACAAGGAAAATGCACACAATAAAATACAGCACGAAAGTGCAATATATACAGAAAAGACAATAGTTTTTAACAAGAATACATAAGCTTATTTCAGCGTATTGTTCACATGAATAATTACAATAAAAGCTTTAGTCCGCAGTGTGCTGCAATAAAGCAGCGATCCATCCACAAATGAACAGCTTTTTTATTGCATAATTAAACTGAGCGTCTTACCGAATATATTTGCGAAAAAACACACAATAAAAAAAAATTAAAACTCACCGTTAAAGGACTCCGATGTCGAGACCTCCCGGTATATTGTTTCATTCCGGGCGGCTCCGTCTAACTCGCGCTGAATATGTTCGTCTGACAATGCAGTGAGCAGACACTGCAGCTTCTTATTGGTCCATGGAACACCCTTATTACGCGAAGCCATTTTTGATAGAGAATAAATGAAAATAGCACAGCAATACACTGAAAAGGAACCGCCAACAGTGGTTGCGTGCTGAGTAAAGGCAGTCCTGAAGATTCTTTTTTTTTTTTTTTTTCAAAAACTTTATTGAGAAGGTCATGAAGATTTGGTAGATGAGGAGGAGGAGAGGGGCGGTTACAACCTGACCAATCAGCGCCGGTTACGACCTGACCAATCAGCGGCGACCAGTCTGTTAACGTCACAACACGGCACAGCTCAGCACTGCTGTACCCTGCCCTGGAGCGGGGCTGAGAATCGCGGCTGTTAAACCGTGTTGGGGCTTGTGGAAAAGCGTACAAAGCGTGCTGAGCCGTCCCGTGTCGCGCTAAAGCGTGCTAGTGGAAAAAGACCTTAAGTAGATGGTTATGCTGTTTATTCCATCTTGCTACAATGCTCCACACTTTGTATATATATTTATATATTTATGTGTATGTATGTATATCCACTGCTCTTATTTATATCTTCCGTATCTTCTTAATTATTGCTCTGAGTGTTGCTATCCCTGTGCTGTTGCACTCCTGGAATTTCCCCATTGTGGGACTAATAAAGGCTTATCTTATCTTATTCATACTATGTAGGATAACTAAGTAGACGGTTATGCTGTTTATTCCATCTAGCTACAATATTCCGCACTGTGTGTATATATATTTATATATTTATTCCATCTAGCTACAATGCTCCGCACTGTGTGTATATATATTTACATATTTATATGTACATATGTATATTCGCTGCTCTTGTTTTCTTGTCTTCTTGATTGTTGCTCTGAGTGTTGCTGTCCCTGTGCTGCTGCAATCCTGGAATTTCCCCATTGTGGGACTAATAAAGGCTTATCTTATCTTATCGTTTCTTAATACAAGCGGATATACAGTATATGTATATATATTCGTTAACTTTTGGCATTTTAAAGACAATACTCTTACCAGTGTGCTTTGAGCAGTTTGTTGTACGGACTAATCCAAGGCAGTTACGACGGTCCGGCTGGCTGGTCTATCCCGCAAAACAGTTCATCAGATGAGTGGCCCCCCTCCAGCTTATCTTGTACTTCTACTCATGTCCATAGAGCCAAGAAATGTGTTTCCTCTTCGCTCCAAATCTGTTTGGTTTTGGAATCCATCGCTTGCTCTGCTGTTTGGAATGCAACATGGCGGTCAGTAATGTTTTGAAGCTGGTCAGTTAACCACGCCCATGGCTGTGGACGTAACCAACGTAAACTGGTGCTGCCGCTGGCCTAGGTAGGAGTTGGGGCCATGATAGCCCCACTTTTGAGAGCCTGGGAATGGTGCTTCAGGCAGTGGAAAACCAAAGAACTGGTGCCAGTCAGGCTCTTGCTCCAGTTAAGCACTGGAACCTTTTTGGTGGAAAAGGCCTATTATTGGTGTTTGCTGTAGCCCCAACAGCGTTCTGATGGCATCTTTGTGTACAGGTGATTTTTCATGCAAAGTACATTTTGAGGTGGCTTTATGCCAATTGGTAAAACCCCTCTCCACAAAAAGCCTGTCCATCTGGCTACGACTGTCTGAACATATTAACTTTTTCTGTATAGCCTGACTGCAGGTAAAGCAAAAAACCCAGTCTGTCTCAGCAGTGTAATGTTGCCACCTCCATTTGCCAAACCACTGAGGCTGAAAAGAATGGGAAAATTTTTCATCTCCAGATTGTCAAACAGGAAAGGAATAATCCCGAGGCTGAGAGGGATGTGTTTCAATGGTTTGTTCATGTTCTCCTACCACTGCCTTTGGCCCTTGAGTGTGGCTAATGCTAGGTTCCTCATCTCAAGCTTTTGAGCTTGAAATGCTCGGGGACTCTGAATTACATACAGGTGTGCTGGGACCAGCGCTGCCATTAGTGGGTGAACCTGCGGATGGCTCCGTAGATTTTCATTTTTTTAGATGGTATCTGGCTTAGGGTCCCTCTCTGTAAACATAATCGGTACAAGCATTCATTCATTCCCTTGACGGTGAAGCTCATTAATGAGCTGATAAGTCAGGTGAACAGAAGTTAGGGAGACTGAGAGGTTGAGCAGACAACTGCACTGTATTTGCACCTTGGTTAATTATGTTGATTTTATTTTTGGTGGTTATTTATGTATTGGTTATATGTACTGTACGTATTTTTGTTGTGCAGCAGATCCCTCTGTCTAAGACAAATCTCTCCTAAAGGAGATCAATAAAGGTACTTTGACTTTTGACTTTGTTTTTAAAGAAATGCAAGATTCTCTGCTGGGAAACCATTGTTTTCTTTTTCGCTCCTGACGTAAGCGCTCTATGCATCAGTGGGTCATTCATTTAAGTTAAGAACATATAATATGTAGGAATACCTTATCCACTATGATTTACTACTTACTGAAACCAAAATGAGAAGCATAAAATATCAACATAACCAACAAACGTTGATTAATTAAATTTTATTTTGATGTAGTTGTAGACATGTAGGTACTCTACCATCCGACAGGGGGTGCTGCAGCACCCTCAGCACCCCTACTTCCCACGGCCTTATGAGTATAAGAAACTGTGCGTTGAACATACAGTATCTCATCTGATTTACGAAAACAGATGTAAAAATAAACGAAAATTTTGACCGTATACTATTATAAGCTCAGAAGGGTAGATGGGGTTTCTGTTATTAGTCTGCATCCGAGAAATTATAGACCGGTTGATGTCATGTACCGAGACTCTTGTTTTCTTTTTTGTATCATCACATTTTCCATCCAGAGGTGCTACCAATGCCAGAATGTGTTTCCTGTCCATCGTTATTTAGAGACTGCTATTAAAAAATAAATAAACCAGAAAATAAATAAATAGAAAATCTTGATGGGAAAAGCAAAAGTGCTGAGCTGTGAGTGACAAGTTTTTGCTAGTATACAGGGCACAGACTTTTCTTTCCAGAGTGCAGCGCACAAGCGCTGCACAAAAGGAGGTTAAGGGTGATGGTGTGACAAAAAAAACGTGTTTGGTGGACATGCAGTCTTAGGCTACACTCCTCCTGTAAGCTTATGATTAAAATTAAAATGTAGCTGGAATATAAAGCTATTCTGTGTCTTATCATACTAAAATTAAAATGAAGGGTAGCAATACTTTTGACTAGGCTATAACTTTTGCAACTCTGTCCATTCTTTGTATGGGGGGGGGGGGACTGAAAAGTTCAAAGTGGTCAAATTTGACCAAATGTGATTTATTTTTTAACATAGTCTCCTCCTTGGTCTATACACTTCTTCTATCAGTGTTGCAGCACTTGGATCCTTGCAGTTGAAAAATAAACCACATTTGGTCAAATTTGACCATGCCTGTGTCAGTCCATGAGTGCCATCCATCCATCCATCCATCCATCTTCTTCAGCTTAATCCTGGGGGGGGGGAGGGGGGGCTGGAGCCTATCCCAGCATCTTTGGGCGAGAGGAAGGGTACACCCTGGACAGATCGCCAGTCCATCGCAGGGCCAACACAGAGAGACAGACAACCATTCACTCTCACATCCATACCTAAGGACAATTTACAATCCCCAGTTTCATGCCAATTAACCTAACTTCAGGGTTCAGGTTCAGGTTCAGGTTACTTTATTTGTACCCGTAGGTAGATTTGTTTTGCAGTCTGGTGACATCCATATTTACAATCCACAAATTACATTCAACATAGACACAAACACAGGCACACATGAAGCTGACTATAAACATGATAAAAATACTCAAGGCTCCATCAATCAGGGTATACAAAATCCAAGATGGCGCCCACAGCGGTCGACATGGTGCTTCGCTGCGCTCTTTGTTTGTTTTTGTTTGTCAATTGTGTGTCTGCTTGCACTTATACCCGTGAAGAACTTTTAAATATCAGGACTTTGACCCCCACGGACCTCCTCCCAGTTTTTCTAGCCCCTGCCGCCGATCTGGTTTATTGTTTGGCTCGGAAAGTGAGACGGCGGAAGAGAGGAAGACGAGCGGGCGCTCTCGTACGACTTCGCAGGAGAGGCTCGCGAACGGCGCTGCCTGGCATATTTCTGTCCAATACCAACTCTCTCTCTAACAAGGTGGATGAACTGAGACTGCTGATGCGTTTTAAGGACCTCGCCTCCTCAGCTGTCCTCTGCTTTACTGAGACCTGGCTCCGGGAAAATATACCGGACAGCGCGCTGCGCCTCGACGGCTTCCAGCTCTTCCGTGCTGATCGTGACACAGAGCTTTCCGGCAAGACCACGGGAGGCGGTGTCTGCTTCTACATCAACTGTAGCTGGTGCTCTGATGTAACGGAAATTTCCAAACACTGTTCTCCTGCCTTGGAATTTCTTGTTATCAACTGCAAGCCTTTTTATTCCCCACGGGAGTTTGCTTCTTTTATACTGATCGCTGTGTACGCCCCTCCCGACGCGGACACGCGCGAAGCTCAGCGCGTGCTCGCGGATCACATTCAACACACAGAGCGGAGTTTTCCAGACTCGCTGATTATTGTGGCTGGCGACTTTAATCAGTGCAATCTGAGCCACGATCTCCCCCGCTACAAACAGTTTATTAAATGCCCCACCAGAGGATTAAACACACTGGATCACTGTTACACCACAGTGAAAGACGCATATCGCGCTGTCCCTCGAGCTGCGCTGGGATTATCTGATCACGTGATGGTTCACCTCATTCCCACATACAGACAGAGATTGAAGCTCACTAAACCTGTTGTGAGCACTACGAAGATACGGACCAGTGATGCTGAGGAGAAGCTGGAAACGTGCATGGAAATATCTGACTGGGGCATGCTTAAAGGAGCCACGCATGATCTGGATGAGTACACGGACACTGTGAACTCATATATCCACTTTTGTGAAGAGAACATTCTTCCATCACGCACCAGGGTGAGTTACTCTAATGACAAACCCTGGTTCACAGCTAAGCTCAGACAGATCAGGAAGGAGAAGGAAGCAGCGCTGAAAAGTGGAGACAGGGACTGCTACAGGGAGGTTAAATACCGGTTTAACAGAGAGCTGAAGAGGGCTAAATCTGTGTACTCAGAGAGACTCCAGCAGCAGTTCACTGCTAATGATTCGGCTTCCGTGTGGAGAGGACTGAGGCAGATCACCAACTATCGGCCTCAGGCTCCTAAAGGTCAGGATGACAAAGCCCTTTGTCAGAGACTGTCCCAACACTATGCCCGTTTTGACACCTCGTCATCTGTGTCCAACTCCCCCCCTCCCTCCAGCTCCACAGCCTCCACATTCCCTACTTCATTTAAGGCACCCCCCCCCACCTCCCCCCCTCCCCTTATCATCAGTGAGCAGGATGTGCTCAAACAGTTCTCCAGACTGAACCCGCGCAAGGCCCCCGGCCCAGACGGCGTGTCTCCCTCCACCCTGAGACTCTGTGCGAAACAGCTGGCTCCTGTATTCACAGACATTTTTAACACCTCCCTTAAGTTATGCCACGTGCCGTCCTGCCTCAAATCCTCCACCATCATCCCTGTCCCCAAGAAGCCACGGATCACTGGACTTAATGACTACAGACCTGTAGCGCTCACCTCTGTAGTCATGAAGTCCTTTGAGCGCCTGGTCCTGTCCCACCTCAAGTCCATCACCACCCCTCTCCTGGACCCGCTGCAGTTTGCCTACCGAGCCAACAGGTCTGTAGACGATGCAGTCAACCTGGCCCTCCACTCCATCCTGCAGCACCTGGACTCCCCGGGAACCTACGCCAGGATCCTGTTTGTGGACTTCAGCTCCGCATTCAACACCATCCGCCCCGCTCTGCTCCGGGACAAGCTGTCCCTGCTCAACGTGCCTGACTCCCTCTGCAGGTGGATCATCGACTTCCTGACGGACCGGAGGCAGCATGTGCGGCTGGGAAAGACTGTCTCAGACTATACTAGCATCAGCACCGGATCACCCCAGGGCTGTGTACTTTCCCCCCTACTCTTCTCCCTTTACACCAACTCCTGCACCTCCAGCCACCAGTCTGTCAAGTTGATCAAGTTTGCGGACGACACCACCCTCATCGGGCTCATCTCCAACGGCGACGAGTCCGCCTACAGGAGAGAGGTGGCCCAGCTGGCGTCCTGGTGCAGCAATAACAACCTGCAGCTGAACGCTCTGAAGACAGTGGAGATGATTGTAGACTTCAGGAAAGTCACTACTCCTCTGCCCCCCCTCACCCTCTCAGGCTCTCCCATCACCACTGCTGATTCCTTCCGCTTCCTAGGCACTACCATCACCAGGGACCTCAAATGGGAGCTGACCATCAGCTCACTCATCAAAAAAGCCCAGCAGAGGATGTTCTTCCTGCGGCAGCTGAGGAAGCTCAAGCTACCCACCAAGATGTTAGTGCAGTTCTACACAGCCATCATCGAGTCCATCCTCACCACCTCCATAACCGTGTGGTACGCAGGAGCCACTGCCAGGAACAGACTAAGGCTGCAGTGCGTCGTGCGCACTGCTGAGAAGGTGATCGGCTGCAAGCTCCCATCTCTCCAGGATCTGTACATCTCCAGGACCCGGAGGCGTGCTGGCCGGATCATAGCCGATCCCTCACACCCTGGTCACGTACTGTTTGCCCCCCTCCCCTCTGGTAGAAGACTTCGGTCCATCCAGACTAAAACCTCCCGTCACATAAACAGCTTCTTCCCCTCTGCCATTAGACTGCTGAACACTAAGTGACTCTCGTGCACCATGTACAGCAGCTCAACCAGACTCATGTCAATCATCACTGTTTTCTTCCTGCATTACCGACTGCACTATATAGTTCTCCACAGTATCTGCTGCTGGCTAATATATATTTTAACTGTTGACCAGTATCACTTAATCTTATCCTACACTTTATTACATGTATAGTTTATTTCTCTTATCTTATCATGTTTAATGTTGCAGCATTGTACCGAGACAAATTCCTAGTTTGTGTACTACATGAACAATGGCAATAAACCTGATTCTGATTCTGATTCTGATTCTGATAAAAAGACAAAGAGATGGGAGAAAAACCAAAGGTAAGAGAGGAGGGTCATATTAAAAGTTAAAAACTAGTCAAAGAGGTTAAAAACTCAAAGGTCTAAAACCCAATAAAATATTTAGAACCCAAGTAACATCCTACAAAAATAAGTAAATATAAAATGGAGTTAATAAATAGGTACCTAAATTATGTGCAATATATTGTTACAGCTTGTTCAACTATTTGACAGCAACAGGAACAAAGCTGTTTTTGTAGTGCTGGGTTTTACTTTTTGGGGCAGCAAACCTCCGTCTTGAGGGAAGAAGCTGAAAGTTGCAGTGCAAAGGGTGGGAGTCATCATTTAAAATGGAGGTAGCCATCCTCTGTACTTGTCTGGTGTACAGGGATGTCAGGCTCAGCTGTGACTCACCAAGCAAATGACTGGACCATCTAATTACCTGATCCAAGGATTTCCTCTGTTTCAGTTTTATCTGACCAAACCATGACACTAAAGAAAAGGATAAAACAGATTCAGTAAAAGCCCGGTAAAACATTGTCATTATGGTTCGGTCAGTTTGGAAGCATGCAAGTTTTTTCAAGCAATGCAAATGTTACTGACCCTTTTTGCACACCCTTTCACAGTTCTCTTCAAAGTTTAAATTACTATCAATAATCGTCCCAAGATATTTGTAGGATTGTACACATTCGGTGGTCTGGCCTTTTAGTACGGTGACTTTGTGCCTGGGAGTTTTCCTCCTAAAGTCAATAATCATGTCTTTAGTTTTTGTCGTATTCAGCTGCAGGTAGGAATCCTTACACCAGTGAACAAAATCATCAACTACTGGGCCGTGGCCACTCTCACCATCCTGGAGGAGACTGGGAATAACTGAGTCATCAGCATACTTTATAATGTGTCTGTTGTCATGTCTGCTCCGACACATGTTTGTGTACAGGATGAAGAGTAGTGGTGACAACACACACCCCTGAGGAGAGCCAGTAGAAGAGCACTTTAGGTCAGACAATGTACCATTGACCCTTACTCTCTGTGTCCTGATGGTTAAGAAATCCAGAATCCAACCCACCAGATTATTGCTCAAATCAAATTGTTGCAGGAGCCTTTCAACTAAGATATGAGGTTGGATTGTATTAAAGGCGGAGGAAAAGTCCACAAATAAAAGCCTGGCTTGTGTCCCATTAAAATCCAGATGTTTAAATGCATGTTAAACAGACTGACAGTGGCGTCCTCCACTCCTCTGTGAGGCCTATAGGCAAACTGCAGAGGATCCAATGCATGCTCAGTCTGCTTTAGGACCGCACATCTGACCAGTTTTTCAAAAATTTTCATTAAAATTGAAGTCAAAGCAACTGGTCTAAAGTCGTTTACCGTTTTAGGACAGCTGGATTTTGGAACGGGAACAACCACGGCTTCTTTCCAGATCTTAGGCACATGTTGTGTCTGTAAGGACTTATTGAAAATGTAATGAAATATAGGACTCAGTTCATGTGCACAGGACTTTACCAAGCGCCCACATATATTATCAGGGCCCTGACTTTTGTTCACTTTTACAGCGCAGAACTCCCTTTTAACATCCTGCACCTCAATATTAAAGTGCTGATTGTCTTTGAGTTTCTGTTTCAAATCTTGGGTTTCTGTGCTAAAATCAAAGGAGTCAAAATGACCATAAAAACAATTAAGAGCATTAGCCAGCTCTGTGTCTGAATCAAAACCATCTAAAAACACACGATTACTGCGCTCTGTGCTCTGAAGGCCTGCAATAGTTTTCATACTGGCCCAGGCTGAACCAAGTTTCTTTGTTGCCATCTTGCTTTCCAATTCTGATTTATAATTCTGTTTTGCTCTTAAAATTTCGGACTTCAGCTCTTTTGTGGCAACCTGTAGCTCAGAAACAGACCCCTGTTTAAAGGCAAGTGCTTTCCTCTGTAAGCAGGATTTAACTGATTTTGTAACCCATGGCTTGTTGTTGGCATATATTTTGACACGTTTACGTGGAACAATCTTATTTTTACAGAAAGACATGTATGAGCATGTGACGTCCACCAAAGAGTCCAAATCATCCCCACAGGCCACTGTGAATATCTCCCAGTCTGTACAGTTAAAGCATTCCTGGAGGCTGTGCACTGAATCCCCTGTCCACACATCAATGTCTCTCGTCTCCACCTTGCCTCTTTTGAGAGCAGTTTTATATATGGGCAGTAAATGTACACAGTTGTGATCTGAGGATCCTACAGGAGGAAGGGGGAGTGATTTATAGGCACTCTCTATGGATCCATAGCACAGGTCCAATGTCTTTTTTCGCCTGGTTGGGCAGGAGACATACTGATAAAAGTTTTTAAGTGTCTTCTTTAAAGAAACATGGTTAAAATCCCCAAGAATGAAGTTTGACGCCTCTGGAGAAATTGATTGCAGCCGCTGGATCACATCAAAGACGGTGCTGGAGGCGGAGTCAGCATCTGCCCTAGGGTGGATGTAAACAGTCGTGATAAAAAGCTAACTTGCATGTTTTTGGCATGTGGGAGGAAACCGGAGAAATCCCGGAGTAAACCCACGCAGACACGGGTGGTAATGATTTTAAAATGTGCAGTTCAAATATCAATCGACAGTTGACCTTCTTTTTGCTGATCAGAAGTGCACGGTGCAGCAAAGCACCAAAACACCAATGCGCCAAGCCTGCTCAAATGCCATACTTCTTTTTAATTCCTCACATAACGTGTCCCCAGCTTCAAATTCCTGGGGACCCACATCTCGGAGGACCTGTCCTGGTCAGTTAACACCACCAGCCTGATCAAGAAGGCCCATCAGCGCCTCTTCTTCTTGAGGACACTGAAGAAGAACCATCTGTCAACTGACATCCTGGGCAACTTCTACCGCTGCGTGATAGAGAGCACCCTGACCAACTGTATCACAGTCTGGTATGGGAGCTGCTCTGTCGATGACCGCCAGGCGCTGCAGCGGGTGGTGAAAACCGCCCAACGCATCACAGGGACTCCACTTCCAGTTATAGAGGACGTCTACAGGAAAAGATGTCTGCGCCGGGCACGCAGCATTCTTAGGGACTCCAACCATCCTGCTCATGGACTGTTCCAGCTTCTCCCCTCCAGAAGACGTTTCAGAAGCCTTCGGACTAGAACCAGCAGGTTTAGGAACAGTTTCCTTCCTACAGCTGTCACGTTATTGAACTTAGTTCCCCGCTGACTCTCTTACCATCATCTCTTACCATCCTCACCTGTACATAACTGCATAACTACATAACTACATCTAACTTATTGCACATTATTTGCACATAACAGTACTCTTAACTTTCTGCACTGCTGCATATATTTACATATATTTGCTTAAATTGCACATACTGTTAATTACCGTATATACTGCACTGCTGTCCTTTGCACTTCTGATTGGATGCTAAACTGTGTTCTGTTACCTTGTATTCATACATGTGTAATGACAATAAAGTTGAATCTAATCTAATCTAAATAAACAGCATCCTCAACTTAAGCCTGACCCCTTAAAGTATTGGTCTTGGGAGACTTGGGATTTTTGATGTGATCTTGAATAAACACTACAGGTATGTAAAGTATTTTCCCAGACATATAAACAGTAAACTAGTGCACACCAATGCCTCTACCAATAACAGAGGGTTTTTTTTAAGGATGAATCACTTTTTTCACATTGTGATATCAAAAAATTTTGATTCACGTGAGTTTCTATAGAACCTAAGGAAATGAATATTAGCACTGTAAAGGTATCAATTGGGGATAAAGACTGAATTCTTGTTTCTATAATAAGATCATATGAACAGCTTTCGGGCTTTGGTGTTATTTTCCATTTCTGCAAAATAAAACCACAGTCAAGTTATGTTGTCAGTTAAACAACAGAATATTCTAAAGTGTCATTAAACTGCAGAAGCTTGAAGGAAAGCACTGTTTAAATGATGCAGTACAGTTCTTTTAATCATGAAAATGGGTCATGCACCATGTAAACCCAGAACTGATTTGCTTGTGTGAAAATGAAAACTTGATGATTTCATTTCTAGCCCAAGGCTCTCACAGTCAACTTTATATAACATCAGATGTTAATAGCATCCTCACCGACTCACCCCCATCGACTTTCCTCTTCACTTTTAGCACTGAACTCAGTGACACTCAGCACTTGCATACAGCACTCCCACTAACCTGCTTCAAAATTCACACCATACAGGGTAATGTAGTCATCCTCCTCTGGAAACTGATGTATATCATATACAGATGCACAACAGTTTTCACAAATGCTTATCAACTCAACACTATACAGAGATACAGTACCTCAAATGCAGAAACAGCAATATGGTGGTATATGGGGCAATTAAACCTAATAGTCAATGGCAGCTCATAGGAGGAGGCAAGGGAGGCAGAGCTTCCTCAAAAATATGAGAAGAAAAAGAGAAGAAGTGATTGAAACATTGTGATAATAAATGTCTTTTATATTATTTGTGTAATGTCTGTAGATACTTATCCAACAGTACATAAAAGATAAATAGAGACTAAAAAACCTCAAGATGTGACTTCTTCTGGAGCCTGCACGTGTGTTTATTTCCAGCACCAGGAGAACACTCATGAACCACCATCAGTAATAATAACTCGAGCCTACATACATTATACGTATTTATGTGCACGCTCCCCTGTAGGGATACTGTTATGTCCGGGGAGAGACACTAAGATGCCAGCTCTCACTTTATATAGGCTAGCGTGATGACTGCACCAGCCTGCTGCGTCATCACGCCGCTCCCTGCCGTTAACCCCTTAAAAACATTCTCTCCCTTCCTTGCAAAAAACACAGAACTTTTCCAATCAGACCCTCCCCAATTTGGCATAAACAATAATAATAATAATAATAATAATAATAATAATAATAACAACTCAGTCCCTGACCAACAGTGATCTGTGTGGAGTTTGCATGTTCTCCCCGTGTCTGCGTGGGTTTACTCATGAATTTCTCCGGTTTCCTCCCACATGCCAAAAACATGCAAGCTAGGTTAATTGGCATCAAACTGGAGATTCTAAATTGTCCTTAGGTATGACTGTGAGAGTGAATGGTTGTCTGTCTCTCTGTGTTGGCCCTGTGATGGACTGGCGATCTGTCCAGGGTGTACCCTGCCTCTCACCCAAAGATGCTGGGATAGGCTCCAGCCCCCCAGCAACCCGGAAAGGATTAAACGGAAGAAGATGGATGGAATAACTAGGGTTAGCATGTGGACCACCGTTCAACCCGATGCGGCTGAATGGGTTAGTCTGCCACTCGTTCACCAGCCACTCTCCTATCTAAACAGTCACTTTTTTTTCTTAGAGTCTTCCATGGGGAAGGCGGTCCTGCTGGAGGGGTTTTGTATTGGGCGTGTGGTGGCCTCATCTCTGGAGCTTTGAAGTGGGCCCATTTTGGCTGCTTCCCTGGAGCTGTCAGCCCCGCAAGGTCAATCTTCATGACATCGTGGCCCGGGTCCCACAATGCGGTAGCTGACACTCGCGGAGCCTCGCCATCTGGAGCTGCCACCTTGGCAAATATTGTAACATTGCAGTCGTACAGCAGTCACCATTGTCACAGCGGACCCCTCACCTGTCGTCGTCCGAAACTCAACCTGAGCAATGAAAGTGTCTGGTGCCTCTCCGGTGTCGCTCATTGAAACGGACCCTCCACTCGCTAACTCAGTCACTCCTACTACAGCCAGGCGAGCGCGGGCACTGAAGCCGTCCGGTTCCTCCACTGAGCTGCTCTCCTCCCGAGAGCATGAAGTGTGTGCTTCGGTGTCGGTCGTTGAAGCGGACTCTTCACCTGTCCACTCGGTCGTAACCTCCATGTCATGTTCGCTCTCTGTGTCGTGTTCACCCACCATGCTTTGGTCACTCCCATTATGGAATTCTCCCTTTTCGTTTCGCTCACTCTCTGTGCTGTGCTCTTCGGCTGGCTTGTTGTTCTCGATAAGCACAGGCTCCCTTTCTTGTTGCTCCAATTCCACCGTGCTAGCTAGCTTGTAGCTTGTAGCGTGTAGCTTCTGTGATTTGACCCATTTAACTCCGTGGCTAACTTCTCCGTTCCTACAAATAGCAAGGAAATGAGCACTTCTTGTTCCAAATAAGGGAGAAACAATATCGTTTCAGAGGAACATGTATATTTCAAAAACCTTCAGTGAAAACTACCATCAAGCAACACTGTGTCTTAGTGCAAGGAGTCAGATTGCAGAATGCTTTTGGACCTGAATTAAAATCATGTATAACACTTGGACAATTTAAACAAAAACTAAAGGAAGAAATACTCCAAACATATATACAAGATGACATGTAAAATCACATAAGGATTGTCATATCCAGTCTGTGTTGTGTTGTTGCTTAGTTTTTTGTCACGTTTTGTCTTAGCTTTGTTCTGAATTGTAATCGCTCTTGTTTTGTTTTTCTTTTGAATTCTTGGATGGAATATGGGTGGGCAATATAAGTTGCGGCTTCAGCCATCACCCATTTCGGATAACTTATGTTGAACTGTATGACCAGAGGAGTTATTGTTTAATTTGACCTTGTATGATGTTTTTTTCCCCCTTTGTTGTATTAGTCTGTTCCTTTCTTTTAATCTTTACTTTTAATCTATCCGAAATAAAGATTCATTCATCATCATCATCATTCATCATACAAGCCAGGATGCTGGCTCCCCTGATCTAGCTAGCATTGTGTCTTTTGGCTCCATTAGCATCTCAACCCACAGCTTCATGCTACGTGTGTGTTCAGCAAAGTAGCTAGCAAGAAGTTCAACAGCATCTGTATATGACTCCGTCTCTCCTAACGTGTGGAAAATTCTTTGACCTTCTATGCCGAGCTTGCGAACAAGAATTGCCCATTTCCTTACTTTGTCGAGTTTGCTCAGGCCCAATGCTACGATGTACATTCCGAATGCTTCCAACCAGTGAGGTCACGGTACTGCTGGTTCCCCTAGGTACTCAAGAAATGGCTGTAATGGTGCCACTCACGCCTCTATGAGTTAATCCTCAGTCGCCAAATGTTATGTCCACAAACCCGGAATGAGGCACAGAGAGTGGTGTCTTCTTTGAAGGCAAACTTTATTACATATGGCTCAATAATATACGGTACATGTACTGACCAAGCCGGGGAGAGACACTAAGATGCCAACTCTCACTCTATATGGGCTGGCGTGATGACGGCACCAGCCTGCTGCGTCATCACGCCACTCCCGCCATTAACCCCTTCACCACAGATACACCATACTGTGGTAGACTCCATACATTACATCTCCTCTTTTAAGAGATAATGTCCACTTATACTGAACTTTATCAGCATGGATAACACTTTTCTTACCACAGCTGGTTATTATTCCTATACACTGACTCAGTGCTTTAAAATCAAAACAGTAACATTATTCTTTTGCAGTTATCTGGTCTAACAGCAGGGCAATTTAACATATTTTCTCAAAAAATGCATCTTTATCATCACCTTTATGGAACATTTATGACCATAGTATAACAACTCAAACACCTTTATGTGTCAATATTTACCTCCGCCAAGGAGGTTATGTTTTCATCGGCGTTGGTTTGTCTGTCTGTCTGTTTGTTTGTTTGTTAGCAAGATAACTCAAAAAGTTATGGACGGATTTTCATGAAATTTTCACAGATTGTCAGAAATGGGGTATCCTACAGATGATTAGATTTTGGTGGTGATCTGGATCACCGTCCAGAAGAAAACCGCCATTATGGAAAATGCGATTTTCCTCAATAACTACTGAACCACTAATCCTATCATTGTGAATCCAATTGCTAGTCATATGTTTTCATGGTCAAGGAATCTGAAAACATACACACAAACACTGTATGGGGGGAACTGTGGCGCTTGGCTGAGGTCTGCGCTCTCCGAGTGCTTTTCTAGTTAACAATGCATTCATTTCCCCCTCTTTTTAGAGTGACGTACAACTTGGCTTTACAAATCCAATTAAACAACTCTTTTACACACTCTACCACACCGTGTAACAGTTGCTTGTGTGTAGTCAGCTGGTGTTTCTGTAGTTTGAGTTACCACAGTATCATTGTCCTCCATGAGTATAAATGGGTCTAAACCCTTGCTGACAGGATCTAGGACTTTAGGCGTGGCCAACAGATGGTGTCTATTCCTTCTGTATTGTTCACCATGGGCTGTCTCCACTACATAAGATCTTGGAGTGGAGCTGTGACTGTGGACAACAGTTGGTGTAGTCCACTGTTTCTGTCAGTCTAGCTTCATGAGCACAGAGTCTCCTGGGCTGAGTGGTGGAAGAAGCCTCACTCCATTTCTGTTGTTGTAGTAGTAGGCTTGTCTCTCTTTAGCTGAAACATCTGCCTATTTTACCTTATCCTTGTCAGGCCATTTAGGTTCTAGGTAAGTCAGCAAGGTGGGTAGTGTTGTTCTAATTTTTCAATTTTTCTTCTCATCAGGAGCTATGCTGGGCTTATCCCAGTTGAACATGGCATAGCTCTATAGTTCATCAAGGCTAGGAGGGGCTCATCCTGTTTCAGTATGATTTTGGCTATCTGAACAGCCCTGTAATGTTAACCGCTGGGTTCCAATTTATAAAATCATTCTTTGGTGAGGAGAAATTGTTTCACCCAAAAGTCTGGTCATGAATTGCTTTTCTTCACCCAAGACCAGAGCTGTGAAACCCTACCCATCAGCCATAAAAGTGGAAGTTAATCCCTGTTCAAGACCTGGAGTCATTTACCCTCAAATCCATTTGCCAAAGGAATGCCCCAAATGACAGTTTTATGGCCTGATGTTCCACAGACCCTGATAGTAAGATTCCTGACTGAAAATAAATAAAAAAAAAAAAGTCCAACATTGCCCTCCAATGGATAACACAGGAATACTTCTCTCTCTGAAGTTAAATTACACAGGGTTCCAAAAATAATTTTTTTGTAAGTTGTCTGTGTTTTTTCAACTGATTTAAGACAATTTTGCACCGCTGAATCCGAAAATGGCATCCGTTTCTCTTGATCAGGTGCTAAGTAAAAATCTGTACTTACTTAGTACTTACTTAGTACTGCGCATGTACTTACCTTTATATAAAGATAAGTACATGTAAATTGAATGTTACGTCTTCATTGTTATAAATTCAGAGAATTTCAAGACATAAAGCATTTTGCATCATATAAAGCGAAAATACCCTTACATACAAAAAATCTACTTCCGGCGCCACACGAGTAGGCTGCCTTTTTGCAACAGCGGATCAATTTCTTCCTATTTCTATTTACTATGTCGCTTCTCTTGCTAATCTCTCTGATCTGGCGACACCTTATACATCGGACGGACACACGGATTGCCCAAATGTCTCCTGAGCCGGCAGACGGAGCCACTGTTTTTAGAAGGATACGTTACAGCAGAGACCAGCTGCTAGCACTTAACCTGACCAAGATGCTAGCGCAAGACTTCGACATACTGGGTGAAATAAGACAGAAACGATGTGGATGCCATGCTGGAGCAAGACGGCGGGCGAGAAATATAAGGTACAGACCCGTCCTTCCATCTGTTATTATGGGGAATGTTCGATCACTACTCAATAAGGCCGCTAGCTCATCGGTCTTATTGAGTAGCGATCGAACGTTCCCCATCTCCCGCTACAAGAGCGTCTTCAGAGAGAGTAGCATGATGTTGTTTACTGAGACATGGCTAACAGAACTAGCAAAAGATGCTAACATCAAACTGGAGGGTTTCCACACAATACGGGAAGACCGGACACCAGACAGTGGGAAGGCAAAGGGGCGGAGGAGTGATGATGTATGTCAATAACAGCTGGTGCAGACCGGGACATATCACGGTTAAACAACATCACTGCAGCAAAGACATTGAGTTGCTAGCTGTTAGCATGTGGCCTACCTATCTCCCGAGAGAATACTCACACATGATCTGCATTGTTATTTATGCAAATCCGATGGCGAACGCGAGGACAGCGTGTGACGTCATTCACTCAGTAACTGGCAGGCTGCTGACAGAACACCCAGATGCTCTTCTCCTCATCTCCGGTGATTTCAACCATATTTCACTGTCCCCCATTCTGCCCACATTCACCCAGTATGTCACATGCCACACTAGAGACAATAAAACACTGGACTTATTCTATGCTAACACTAAGGAGGCGTGCACCTCATCACAACTCCCCCCACTCGGGAGATTGGATCACAACTTGGTTCATCTCCTGCCGGTGTACAAACCCCTAGTACACAGACAACCTCCGGTCATGCACACGGTGAAGATATGGTTGGAGGAGGCAATGGACGCTTTAAAGGACTGTCTTGAAATCACTACCTGGGAGCAGCTCTGCGATCCACATGGTGAGGACATCAATGGCCTCACTCACACCATCACGGACTACATCAACTTCTGTGTGGACAACACCGTACCCTCCAAGACCATACGGTGTTGCTCAAACAACAAACCCTGGATCAACCCTGAGATAAAAACACTTCTGAGAGAGAAGAAGAGGATCTTCAGGTTGGGGAACAGCGAGATGCTGAAGTCCGTACAGAGGGAGCTGAGGAGGAAGATCAGAGAAGGCAAGGACAGCTTCAGGAAGAAGATGGAGGACAAGCTGCAACAGAGCAACATCAGCGGGGTCTGGAGAAACCTTTAAACCATCTCTGGGCTCCAGAATACCTCCTCCCAGGCCACGGGGGGCAGGGAGTGGGCGAACAATCTGAACTTGTTTTTTAATAGGTTTGACCAACCGCCCTCCCCCCCCCCCCCCGACTGCACAACAACCACTGCTGCCTCTAAAGTCATCGAGACCTGCTGTCCACACCCCACTCCACCAACACCCCCCCCCCCCCAACTCCCAGCACACAGCCCCCCAACCTGACCCTCACTAAGACCCAGGTGAGGACGGAGCTGAGGAAGATCAAGGCGAGGAAGGCCTCGGGACCGGATGGCATCAGTGCGAAGCTCCTCAAGTCCTGCGTAGACCAGCTGTGTGGGATTGTGGAGCACATCTTCAACCTGAGCCTGAAGCTGGGGAGGGTAACACAGTAGTGGAAAACATCTTGTGTGATACCTGTACCAAAGACTTCCCACCCCAAAGACCTGAACAGCTACAGACCAGTGGCCCTGATGTCTCACATGATGAAGACCCTGGAGAGACTGCTCCTTGCTCACCTCCACTCCCTGGTGGGGCCAGCGATGGATCCACTCCAGTTCACCTACCAGAATGGCATTGGGGTGGAGGATGCAGTGATCTTCCTCCTTCACCGTTCTCTGTCCCACCTGGAGAAGCCCGGGAATGCGATGAAGATCATGTTCTTTGATTTCTCCAGTGCTTTCAACACCATTCAACCGATGATCCTGAAGGACAAGCTGCTGTGCGCAGGGGTGGACCAGCACCTGTCACCATGGATCCTGGACTACCTCACTAACTGGCCACAGTTTGTGAGAATCCGGGATTGTGTGTCGGACACGATCATCGGTAGCACGGGGGCCCCAGGGAACGTTTTTGGCTCCCTTCCTGTTCACCTTTTATACTGCAGACTTCTCCCACAACACAACACTCTGCCATCTACAAAAGTTCTCTGATGACTCTGCGATCGTCGGCCTCATCTCCAACGGAGATGAAGCTGAGTACAGAGGACTTATCCAGGACTTCGTGGACTGGTGCCATCAGAACTGCCTCCAGATCAACGCGAGGAAAACTAAGGAGCTGGTGGTGGACTGCCGCAGGCAAGGACAGCCCCTCGCAGCACCAGTGAAAATCCAGGGAGCAGGCATTGAGATGGTGACATCCTACAAGTACCTGGGTGTTCATCTGAACAATAAACTAGACTGGTCACACGATACCGACGCACTCTACAAGAAGGGACAGCGCAGGCTGTTCCTACGACATTCTACAACATGGTGGTGGCATCAGCCATCACTTTTGGAGTGGTCTGCTGGGACAACGGGATTACAGCAGCCAATAGGAAGAGACTGAACAAACTAATCAAGAAAGCTAGCTCTGTCCTGGGGCAGCGCCTTGACCCAGTGGAGGAGATAGGAGAGAGAAGGATGGTGGCTAAACTGTCATCTCTGCTGGAGTCCGAGTCCCACCCTATGCAGGACATACTGAACGCACTGAGGAGCTCATTTAGCAGCAGACTACATCATCCTAGATGCGCGACCGAGAGGTTTCGCAGGTCCTACCTACCTACGGCTGTCAGACTGTATAACCTAAGCAGGGCTGCTCGCAGAGATAGCAAAAAAAAACGTGACGACCTAATAGTATTGAATGCAAAAGACGCAACAGACTCACACAAATGGTCCCCTCCAGTATACAACTAGGACAATATCAGTCGCTATGGAGGGTGACAATATGTATGGGTACATATCCATACCATGTAGGGTAACTAAATAGACGGTTATGCTGTTTAGTCCATCTAGATACAATGCTCCGCACTGTGTGTATATATATACAGTATGTGCATATGCATATTCACTGCTCTTATTTTTTTATCTTCTAAATCATTGCTCTGAGTGATGCTATCCCTGTGCTGCTGCAATCCTGGAATTTCCCCATTGTGGAACTAATAAAGGCTTATTTTATCTTATCTTATCTTACATGTAAACAAAAACGTATAATACAACATGTGTCCATAAATAAAAAATTTGACCTGATTGAGCAAAACCAATGTCATTTTTGGATTCAGTACATCAAAAGTGTCCTAAATCAGCTAAAAAAATGTAGACTGTGGAGTGTGTAAATAATGAGGCTGATTTGGTTCAAGCGGTTTATTACACGACTCACACAAGGAGCATAGACAGAATGGCATACAAGTAGGAACTCTTCCCTTAAATAACATGACATCCTTCTAGACTCTTCTCACACACAAAAGATAATCTCCCCCGACTGCAGTCAGTCCATTCATCACACACAAAAGATAATCTCCCCCGACTGCAGTCAGTCCATTCATCCTTGACACCTCCCTGTTATCTTACTAGGGCATCTAGAAACTTCTCACACACAAAAGGTTAACTTCACGTCCTTTGTTCCTGTCTAAGGTGGTAAACCATTATGCACTCCCCAGGTTGCCACACCACCACCCCCCAGCAACTTAGATAGGACAAAAGGGTAACAGTCCACATGCTGTGATAGAACCATTAACATCAGTCCACATGCTGTAGAACAATCAACATCAGTCCGCATGCTGCTTGGGCTTCAGTCTTCTGCCGTATCTGCTGTAGCCAGGATTCGCTGCCTCCGTGGCGCTGCCATTCTGGGGGGCTGATGTCTGGGGGTGAAAACTTTTTGACTGTCCGTGTGGGTGCTCTGGAGAATCTTTTCTCTGGGAAGCGCCCCGTGGGGGTCTTCCATGCCGAGGGGCCCTCGCCAACAACACTTGCTCGTCAGCCACAACGAAAGCAGGTTTGAGTCTGTCTATGCCAATTTTTTCCCTCCTACCCACCAAATCTAGCAAAAAATGCTTATCCCCTGTTTCCAGCGCTCTAAATGGTCCATCATAAGGTGGGCGCAGTGGGGGGCGGTGGGCGTCGTGTCTGACAAACACGAACTCTGCATTTTTCAAAGCTTTAGGCACAAAAACGCGCGGAAAACTGTGGTGGGCAGGGCCCGGCAGTGTGCTTGAGTTTATGCAATGCTGCAGCAGCTGAGATGGGGAGCTGCCCGGCGCAGGATTATCTGGCAGAAACTCCCCAAGCAGCCGGAGTGGTTGTGCAAAAACGAGTTCTGCTGGGGAAGCTTCCAGATCCTCTTTAGGCGCGGAACGTAACCCCAATAAAACCCATGGTAGCCTGTCTACCCAATTTGCATCCGTCAGTGAAGCCCTCAGAGCCGCTTTTAACGACCTATGAAAACGTTCACATAACCCATTTGCCTGAGGGTTGTACGTGGTTGTGCGGTGAATTGAGACACCTAGGCTGCGGGCCATGGTTGACCAGAGTTCAGAAACAAATTGAGAGCCTCTGTCGGACGTAATGTCCGACGGAACTCCAAAACCCGCCACCCAGGCTGTTAAAAACGCGCGCGCTACCTCCTCGGCCGTGGTTGCCGCCAGCGGAACCGCTTCTGGCCAGCGCGTGGTGCGGTCCACCATTGTCAGGAGATGCGTGTACCCCTGTGATAGCGGAAGGGGGCCTACGAGGTCCACGTGGACATGGTCAAACCTCTTAGCCGGGATGCGAAACGGCTCCAAAGGAGCCTTCGTGTGTCTGTGAACCTTGGCTCGATGGCACGCCACACAGGCTGCCGCCCACTCTTTCACTTGTTTGCGAAGGCCCGGCCACACACATTTCTCTCCTACCATTTTGACCGACGCGCGCACCCCTGGGTGTGCCAAAGAGTGAACCGACTCAAACACGCAGTGGTGCCACGCAGCCGGAACCACAGGCTGTAGGCGACCCGTGGAGACATCACAGATTAAGGGGGGAATGCCGTTAAGCAGTGTCCTCTTCTCCAGCCTTAACCCTGTTTGTCCAGACTGGAGCGCGCGCACGTCCGCGTCACTAGCCTGCTCCGCGGCCATGGCTGCATAATCCAACCCTACACAGACCGGGGCCACAACAGCGCGCGAGAGGCAGTCTGCCACTACATTCAGTTTGCCCGACACATGCTGAATATCGGTAGTAAACCCTGAGATCGCGGCCAGCTGCCTCTGCTGCCGGCCCGACCAAGGTTCTGAAACTTTGGCCATCGCGAATGTTAGTGGCTTATGGTCAACGAACGCAGTAAAATTGCGCCCTTCCAGCCAGAACTGGAAATGGCGAATGGCCAGGTGGAGAGCCAGCAACTCTCTGTCGAACGCGTTGTATTTACGTTCATTGTCGCGCAAGGTTCTGCTGAAAAAGGCAAGCAGCTGCCAAGCCCCGGCGACGCGCTGCTCCACAACAGCCCCTATGGCCACATCTGAGGCGTCAGTGGTGAGGGCTATGCGGGCCGTTGGGTCTGGATGTGCCAACAATGCGGCGTTTGCCAGGGCTGCTTTAACTTCTGAGAACGCCTGCTCTCGTTCCGGGGTCCATTCGACCTTATTCGCGGGTTTCTGTTTTTTGAGCGCAGCGTACAATGGCTGCATGAGCTGCGCTGCACGGGGAAGGAAACGGTTATAAAAGTTCACCATTCCCAAAAATTCTTGTAGCACCCTGACCGTTTGTGGTCGGGGAAAATCTGTCATTGCGCGCATTTTTCAGGCAGTGGAACCGCTCCTTCAGGAGACACGCGGTGCCCTAAAAAATCAATCCCCGTCACCCCGAACTGACATTTCGCTGGGTTGATTATTAAACCGTGCTCTTCCAACCTACGGAAAACCGTCGTGAGGTGGGTTTCGTGTTCGTCTTCGGACGCGCTGGCTACCAAGATATCGTCCAGGTAGACGAACACGAAAGGGAGATCGCGCAGCACTGCATCCATCATGCATTGGAACGTCTGTGCTGCTCCTTTAAGCCCAAACGGCATGCGCAAGAACTCAAATAAACCAAACGGAGTTATTACCGCTGTTTTGGGTATGTCCTCAGCGTGCACTGGGACTTGGTGGTAACCACGGACCAAATCTATCTTAGAAAAAATGCGCGCTCCTGCGAGGTGAGCGGAAAAATCCTGAATGTGGGGAATTGGGTAGCGGTCATGTGCTGTAGCGTTGTTTAACCTGCGGAAATCGCCGCAAGGTCGCCACGAACCTTCAGCTTTAGGGACCATGTGTAGCGGGGAAGCCGATGGGCTGTTTGAGCGCCTGATGATGCCTAACCTCTCTAGGTTAGCGAACTCCTCGCGTGCTATGGCCAGTTTAGCTGCGTCCAAGCGCCGAGGTCTTGCAAAAACGGGCGCCCCGGTGGTGATGATAAAATGCTCCACCCCATGTTTAGCGATAGCTGCTGAAAACGTCGGGACTGTGAGTGCTGGGAACTGAGCGAGCAGTGTGTGCATGCTGCTGTGACGCTGGCTTGTGCTGTTGGCCGGGTCACTCGAGCTATACAGGGGAGAGAGTCAAAAGACAGTGCATTAACCAGGCGCCTGTTAGCCATATCTACCAACAACCCATGTGCACATAGAAAATCAGCCCCCAGTATATGGTAATCCAGTGCTGCTACAACAAAAGTCCATTCAAATGTATGACCGTGTAGAGACAAGAGCAGAGTCCTCTCACCAAAGGTCTTAATGTCTGAGCCGTTTGCTGCTGCCATCTCGGGGCCGCTGGCTCCTGCCAGCCGGTCAGCGTAGGTCGGCCGGATGAAACTCCTCTGTGCACCGGTGTCCACGAGGAAATGCCTCCCCGAGCGTGCGTCCGTCAAATAGAGCAGCTTGTTCTCCTCCCCGAGGGTCGCGGCTGCTACCGACCCCTGGTCTTGGCATTTACTGAGCACTTGAACTGGCACGGTGGTATACATTTGCGTGCCCTCTCTGCAAAGCGGCGATGGTAGAAGCAAAGCCTGTCACCTCCATGTTCCTTGGCCCCCGCTGCTGCCGTCGGTGGTTCTGCTGCTGCCGTTGGTGGCTCCTCGCCTCCTCGTGTCGACGTGCCGGGCTCCGTCGCTGCCGCAATGGTCACGAAAGCCTTGGTGGCGACGATGATCCGGTCTGCCTCTCGGGCTAGCGCACGATAGTCCCGTTTGGCCAGCAACGACGAATTGGCCAGGGCCGCTCTCACCGCTGTCGGAAGGTTCCTGAGGAAAATGTGGGTGAAGATGAAGTGGTCGTCATCCGTGCCCTTTAACCTCAGCATCTTCTCCATCATGTCCACGGCCGAACCGTCTCCCAACTTGGTCCGCGTCAGAAGCCTCTCTGCTCTCTCACAATCCGAGAGCGTGTAGTGCTGGATGAAGGCAGCCTTCAGCGCATCATATTTGCCATTGGCTGGTGGCTGATCGAGCAGGCGCTCGATGTGCTGAGCCGTGCTGGCATTGAGCGCTGCGACCACATAGTAGAATTTCGTATCATCCGCCGATATCCCTCGGAGGGCAAACTGCACCTTGGTTAGGTGGAACCAGGAGCGTGGGTTGTGCTGCCAAAAATCAGGTAGTTTGATCGCTACAGCACACACAAAGCTGGGGGTTCCAGTCGAGGTTGGCTCCGGGGATCTTCCGTCGTATTCCATGATTCGTCTTGGGTCACCAGTGTGGAGCGTGTAAATAATGAGGCTGATTTGGTTCAAGCAGTTTATTACACGACTCACACAAGGAGCATAGACAGAATGGCATACAAGTAGGAACTCTTCCCTTAAATAACATGACATCCTTCTAGACTCTTCTCACACACAAAAGATAATCTCCCCCGACGGCAGTCAGTCCATTCATCACACACAAAAGATAATCTCCCCCGACTGCAGTCTGTCCATTCATCCTTGACACCTCCCTGTTATCTTACTAGGGCATCTAGAAACTTCTCACACACAAAAGGTTAACTTCACGTCCTTTGTTCCTGTCTAAGGTGGTAAACCATTATGCACTCCCCAGGTTGCCACAAGACAATAAATTTGGTGTTGACCAGTGTTATGAATTGTCGACAATAAAATAACTTATTCATCTCCTCAAGACTCTCATTTTTCAGAAGATACTTCTCAGGACACTATTGAAGATATGGCTGTACCCTGTGATGGACAATTATGGTTTGAAATGCTTTTATTGATATGATTTGATGTGTTTCTTTATTTTTGAGAAATTAATTTTTGCATCCCTCCCATAAAGAAATTATCATATTTACAATGTAGACACATTGTTTGTTCCTTTATTATTAAGTAGAATCTCTTAGTCACTGAAGTTTTAAAGAATTTATGCTTTAATGGGCAGGATATATATGCTAGGAGGATTCCACTTCTCATATAAAATTCTCTCTCCTTTGTTTTGTGGGAGACACACATTTCAGAACTTTGAACTGACCAGTCAGCTTCCAAGTCTCCCTGCATTTTCTTTTTTGTCAGGTTTACGACTTCTGCTGAACAAAGAAACTCAGTGCAATTGTCATGATTAATAAGCCGACAGCTCACATGCAGAATGCAACAACAAAGGAACACCAGAAAACACGTTTGAGAGTATTTATTTAATTTTAAAGGGCACGGGAAACAGCTACAGAAAGCGTCACTCACCAGAGGAAATGGCCTTTGGAGAGAGAAACGAGAGCTGTGAGAGGAGGAATGGAGAATGGGGAGATGGCTAGCCAAAATACCACTTACGTGAGCTGAACAAGAAAATCGGAAGGGACCCCAGCAGGGAGAGACAAACCAGCAGGATGGAACAGGTTGTGAGAGGGAATGGAATGGAGCCGATGGTGCCTGACCGGGTAGAGAACTGTTGCTGTTGACTGTGGATGGAGGTGCAGGTGAGCGCATGCAGTCCCCAAAGACGCACCCGCACTGATGGCAGCAACCTGAGAACAAGGAGACACAAGGAAAAACAGGTGAGTGCATAAACTTCACCGAAAACTCAAACAATACTTGCTACATTATCACTGTGAGACAGTATACCCAAATGAGCCAGCGCTGAGGCACCGAAGAGATGTTCCTAATAAGCACTGGCAGAGCAGAGGCAGCAGGTGCGTCCAGATTCCCAGGTGCGTTGATTACCTGAGGAGGAGAGAAACGGGAAGGAGGGGGCGCACGCTCACCAGACCATGGCAGTGCCCACCCCCAAGGAGCGCCTCCTGCCGGTTCACAGGGCTTCTCTGGGTGGGCTCGATGGTATGCCTGGACCATCTCCTTGTCGTGGAAGTGTGACTTGGGGATTCACAAACGTTCTTCCGGGCCGTAGTCCTCCAAGTGGACCAGGTACTGGAGGCCCCGACCCCGACGGTGAATGTCCAGGATCCGTTGGACAGTCTGAGTGTCCGGGGAGGAGGAGGTGGCTTCAGAGGCAGCTTCAGAGGAGGACAAAGAGGACTGACGGAGACAGGCTTGATGTTGGAGACCTGGAAGTTCAGGTGCACTCGCAGGGTCCGTGGGAGCTTTAATTGGAGCATGGCGTCGTTAATCACCCTGGTGATGGGGTAGGGACCCAGAAAGCGGGGGGACAGCTGCTCATAATAGCTCAAGTAGGTTAATTTTGTCTTCTTTTAGTTATTTACCTTTTGCTCTTATTAAAGACAAAAATAGAAAGGAGATGTTTTTACCTTCTTTACATGTTTCGACTGTTCACTGCAGCCTTCGTCAGAAGTGTCAGCTGATGGCTGTGAGGTGTCATTTTATCAGCTGACTTTCGTAGGCAGGGTCAGCCCAGCAGATCTGTCAGATCCACCGATCTGACAGTAATGGACATGGATACATATGAAAAACAGTTGGAAACCATGTTGGCAGACAGCAGCACGTATGAAATCATAAAAAACAATCCCCACAGAAGAAAAGAAAAAAAAATGCTAAAAGCCCTTCTTAAACCCCTGTTAGAAAGCAAAAAATCACAAAGGATGCATACAAACACCTGATACCCACAGCCTGCATCACCCGCCAGATCTATGGAACCCCAAAAATACATAAGAAGGATATCCCACTGTGGCCAATAATAGACAGTATCGGATCCGTCACATACAACTTATCAGAAGCCCTGGTTGAAATCATCAAACCCCTCCTTAGACTATCAGAATACCGCTGCAAAACCTCAAAAGAGCTGGCACAAGAACTCAAAAATATGAAAATAGAATCAGATGAGATCCCCGTTTCACATGATGCCATTTCATTATTCACAAAGACTCCTATTGATGTCACACTACACATAGTGCAAGAACACCTCAGGAATGACAGAACCCTAAAAAGACACACCATTCTCACAGTTGACAACATATCTGAACTATTACAATTTGTTGCAAAATCCACCTATTTTCAATACAGAGAAAAAAATCTACAGACAAAAAGAAGGATTTGCAATGGGAGACCAACTATCAGCTATCATGAGCAGTTTTTTCATGGAGGATCTGGAAAACAAAGCCATCAACACAGCACCCATACAATGTAAACCCACCCTCTGGAAGAGATACTGTACGTGGATGACATATTGGAGAAAATAAGGAAAGGACACACACAAGAACTCACTGACCATCTGAACAGCACGGGCAGCACTGGGAATATAAAATTCACACATGAAGAGGAAGAAGATGGCACCATAGCCTTTCTGGACATGAAAATCCATGACAACGATGACGGCAGTATAAAAATCACAGTGTACAGGAAACCAGCCCACACGGATCAATACTGACGTGGAGAAAATTGTTGGTACCCCTCTGTTAATGAAAGAAAAACCCACAATGGTCACAGAAATAACTTGAATCTGACAAAAGTGGTAAATAAAAATTCTATGAAAATTAACCAATAAAAATCAGACAATGCTTTTGAATTGTGGTTCAACAGAATTATTTTAAAAAACAAACTTGTGAAACAGGCCTGGACAAAAATGATGGTACCCCTAGAAAAGATTGAAAATAATGTGACCATAGGGACATGTTCAACCAAGATGTGTCCTCTAATTAACATCACAGGTGTCTACAAACTTGTAATCAGTCAGTCGGCCTATTTAAAGGGTAAAAAGTAGTCACTGTGTTGTTTGATGACATGGTGTGCACCACACTAAACATGGATCAGAGGAAGCAAAGGAGAGAGTTGTCTCAGGAGATTAGAAAGGAAATTATAGACAAGCATGTTAAAGGTAAAGGCTATAAGACCATCTCCAAGCAGCTTGATGTTCCTGTGACTACAGTTGCACATATTATTCAGAAATTTAAGATCCACGGGACTGGTAGCCAACCTCCCTGGACGTGACCACAGGAGGAGACGGATAATACGAATGGTAACAAAAGAGCCCAGAACATGTCATGGCGGCCTCTGGGCCGTCATTGGCATCATTATCTCCAGCTGCGCACAGATCCACAGGTGTTAATCAGCAGCTGTTTAAAGCCAGCGTTGCTGACAGCTCAGTACGGAGTCGTCTGTCCTCCTCGTCAGAGAAAGAACCAGAACTCCGCTCTCTGGCCTTGTCAAGGTATTCTCTTGTCTCGTCAGAAACTGTCTCGTCAAGTACTGTCTTGTCAAAAACTGTCTCGTCAGAGTCTGTCTCGTCAGAAGCTGCCTCGTCAGGATCTGTCTCGTCAGGAACCTCTCTGGCCTCGTCAAGGACCTCTCCTGCCTCGCCTAGGACTTCTGTTCAAAGTCAAACACGTAATAGAGCTGTTTGTTACTCTACACCCAACCTCTATCCCTGTGCAGAGGTGGACCCCCTTGGCGGCGGACCTGCGTCCCCAGCTGACGGGGTAACGCCAACGCACTCACGTAGCGGTTCGCTACCACCACGACTACCGGTACGTCTTGCTCCACAAATTCCCGAACTGTTACTGTATCAGTTACAGGAGTACTGGCCACCGTTATCGGTGGAGTTTGTGTCATCGTCATCTGTCATGTCATCGTCACCACGTTCTGTGGAATCACTCACCTCGTCATCATCTGGATTGTCATGGTCACCACGCTCAGTGGAGTCACTCGTCTTGTCATCAGCTGGTTTGTCATCGTCCCGGTCTGTGGTGTCACAGCCGGAGTCTCTGGAAGACCTGTCCTCGCCACAGTCACAGGTGGAAGCCTCAGCACGTTCACGGACGCCTTCACCTCCACGTTGCACGGCCGCTGGTTCTCAGCAGGACGTAACCTGTGCTTCTCCCAAGTAAGCCTCACTACTGATAGCCTGTCATTAGTGTGGGACAAAAGTAATTGTCTGTGCTTATATGTTCCAGGGTTGCCGGGTCTCCGTCCAGAGTGCTCAGCTCCAGTGACCAGGATACTATCCACGCTCTCACATTTGCACTACACACCCTTTCACTATAATAAAGATTATTGTTCACTAATTTACCCGTATCAGTGTCTGTCTCCTGGGTCCCGAAACATGTCAGTACGACTCCGTCACGTTGACCCAGCGGACAGCTCACTGTCGCGCTTAATTAACACTCTTAGCGCCCGGGTAGATTTGCTAGCCCACCAGCAGACAGTAATCTTGAATCAATTGACTCAAATTAATGGTCGGCTGGACCGTTTGGAGGGACACCAAACACTTCCCCCGATCGCAAGTACTTCAACCCCTGCAGGCTTGGCGTCAGGACTAGCTAACACCTCCTCGTCCTCTCGCCTCACTCCTATTCCAACACCTGCCCGGTTCAGCGGAAAACTCGGGGAAGCTCGAGGATTCATTTTACAGTGTGAATCAGTTTTTCTGCGTGTGCCTGGGGATTTTTCCCTCGACTCTAGCCGGATAGGCTATGTCATAAATTTGCTGGCTGGTAGAACCTTGGATTGGGCTTATTCGATCATGGCTAGACCTAGCTATTCTTTGCTTACCTACCAGGAGTTTGTGACTGAGTTTCTGTCTGTATTTGATCACACGGATAGGGGAGAGGTGTTGACAGAACGTTTTTTAAGCCTACAGCAGGGAAAGAGATCAGCTGCAGATTACGCCATTGACTTCCGGGTCTTAGCCGCAGAGATTGGGTGGGGGAAGCCATCTCTTTGTGGTATTTTCCTACGCAGCCTTAACGACGAGCTAAAGGATGAGTTAGCGGCACGGGATAAACCAGATAACTTGCACAATTTAATTGCTTTAGCAGTTAGTATCGATAGTAGGTTAAAGGAACGGGCGGCTGGTCGGCGAGTTACTTCCCGTCCGGTTAAACCCCGCCCTCGTGTCACTGACTCTCTTCCTCTCGCTTTACCAGCGTCAGAGAAGGCCCCGGATCAGGAAGCCATGATTGTTGGTCATTCTAAGGTGTCTGCAGCTGAGAAACAACGCCGTAGGGATCAAGGCCTGTGTTTTTATTGTGGGAAGGAGTCACATGAGGTTTCTGAATGTCCTAGTAAGTTAAAAGGGAAGGCCCGTGGATCGCAGTAGGGGGATTCACGGGCAAGAATAGAGAGGAACCCCTTACTTGTTGTCATTTACCCCTCAGACTCATTCATACTCACACAGAACACTCCACACTAGCGTTAGTCGATTCTGGAGCTGAGCAAAATTTCATTTCTAGAGACCTGGCAACCCGGATGGGCCTTAGTTGTCAGACTTTAGAACCCCCTGTCAGATTGATTACCCTGTCCAAGGCGTCGTTGACTACCATTAACCTTCAGACAGCGCCTGTGTCCGTTATTGTTTCAGGAAATCACAGGGAGGAGATTCAGTTCCTAGTGCTCCCCGTTTCCTCTTCGCCCGTTATTCTGGGATATCCCTGGCTGCGCCTACATAACCCCACTATTGATTGGCAAACTGGGAGAATAACGGCATGGAGTACGTTCTGCCTTAGTGCCTGTCTCCAATCAGCGGCGTGCGCCCCATCCGTGAAAGTGCCTCTGCCCGATTCATCTCCACCGGATTTATCTAAGGTACCTGAGGTTTATCACGATTTGGGGCAAGTGTTCAGCAAATCTCGGGCGTTGTCTTTACCCCCCCATCGTCCGTATGACTGCGCCATTAATCTGAAGGCTGGGGCCTCACTACCTGCTAGCCGCCTTTACAGCCTGTCAGCCCCGGAGCGCGAGGCCATGGATACATACATTAAGGAATCCTTGGCCTCTGGTATCATCCGCCCGTCATCTTCGGCCGTGGGGGCCGGTTTTTTCTTTGTTGGTAAGAAGGACGGTTCACTACGCCCCTGTATTGACTTCCGGGGGCTGAATGAAATAACGGTCAAGGATAAATATACACTGCCCTTGATGAACACTGCATTTGACTCCCTCCAGGGGGCATCATGGTTTACTAAACTGGACCTCAGGAATGCCTACCATCTAGTGCGCATTAGAGAAGGAGATGAGTGGAAGACGGCTTTTCGGACCCCCAGCGGTCATTTTGAGTACCTGGTAATGCCGTTTGGGTTGACTAACGCCCCAGCCGTTTTCCAGCGTTTGATTAACAATGTACTACGGGATTTTTTGAACTCATTTGTTTTCGTTTATCTTGATGATATCCTCATCTTCTCCCGCTCACTAGAGGAACATCGAGTGCATGTCCGTAGGGTATTACAGCGCCTCCTGGAGAACCAGTTGTTCGTCAAGGCCGAAAAGTGTGAGTTTCACACTGATCAGACCTCCTTCTTAGGATTTATTATTGCTCGTAACCAGGTGATTCCTGACCCTGCCAAGGTCAAGGCAGTGGTGGAATGGCCTGCACCCACCTCCAGAAAGCAGCTTCAAGGGTTTCTGGGGTTTGCTAATTTTTATAGGAGGTTCGTGCCTAACTTTGGTAATATTGCTCGTCCTTTAACTGCTCTCACCTCCCCTAAGATTTCATTCTGCTGGAGTAAGGAAGCAGCCGATGCTTTTGAGAAGCTCAAGAAGGAGTTCGCCTCGGCCCGAGTCCTTACCCAGGTGGACCCGAAGCTTCAGTGCTTGGTGGAGGTGGACGCGTCTGATGCGGGAGTTGGAGCAGTACTCTCCCAAAGATCTCCTGTGGATGGTAAGATTCGCCCTTGTGCTGTTTTCTCTCATCGTCTTTCCCCTGCAGAGAGGAATTACAGCATCGGGGACAGGGAGTTACTGGCTGTGAAATTGGCCTTGGAGGAATGGAGACATTGGCTGGAGGGGGCCGCTCAGCCGTTCGTGGTTTGGACTGATCACCGTAATCTGGAGTACCTCAGGACAGCTAAGCGCCTGAATGCACGCCAGGCTCGCTGGTCCCTTTTCTTCGGCCGGTTTAATTTTACCATCACGTACCGGCCGGGAAGCAAGAACGGTAAGCCGGATGCTCTCTCCCGGCAGTTTGACCCCCCATCCTCCGAGGACCAGGAGACCCCTATCCTGCCGCCTTCCTGCGTCGTGGGCGCCCTGTCCTGGGGAATCTGCAAGACGGTTCGCCAGGCCCAGAAGACTGAGCCGGACCCTGGGGGGGGGGGGGCCCCCGGGCCGCTTGTTTGTTCCACGCGCTGTCCGAGGCAAGGTGATTGAGTGGGGTCACGCTTCCAAGTTGGCTTGTCATCCTGGAGTGGGTCGGACTGTGGATCTCCTCCAAAGGACCTTCTGGTGGCCAGGGTTGCGGAAGGACGTTGTTGGCTATATCCGGGCCTGCCCTCAGTGCGCCACAGGGAAGACGACGTCATCTCCCCCGGCGGGCTTACTTCATCCGTTACCTGTTCCTTCACGCCCCTGGTCTCATGTAGCTATGGACTTTGTGACTGGGTTACCCACTTCAGATGACTACACCACAGTGTTAACCATTGTTGACCGGTTCTCGAAGGTGGCCCATTTTGTGCCACTTCGGGGTCTGCCTTCGGCCCAGGAGACTGCGGACCTCCTGGTGCAACACGTGATACGTCTTCATGGCATCCCTGCGGATATTGTGTCTGATCGAGGACCCCAGTTTGTATCTCAAGTTTGGAAGGCCTTCTGCACGGCACTTGGAGCCACTGCCAGCCTCTCCTCTGGCTATCATCCCCAAAGTAATGGTCAGTGTGAGAGGGCTAATCAGGAGCTGGAGGCCACCCTCCGTTGTGTCATCTCCTCCTGCTCATCCTCCTGGAGCAAGTTCCTGCCCTGGATTGAGTACGCTCACAACGCCACGATCTCCACGGCCACGGGCGTCTCCCCGTTTAAAGCCTCGTGTAGGTTTGATCCTCCGTTGTTTCCTGAGGAGGAGAAGGAGGTAGCGGTTCCTTCAGTCCAGGCACATATTAAGCGCTGCCGGCATGTGTGGCTCCTCGCTCGCCAAGCTTTGTTGAAGACCACTGAACGAAATATCCAGGTGGCCAACCGGCATAGGAGACCCGCCCCGGACTATAAGGTGGGTCAGAAGGTTTGGTTATCTACTCGGAATATTGGTGTGCCGGCTGAAAAGCGTAAGCTAACTAAACGCTTTATTGGTCCCTACACCATTAATCGGATTGTTAACCCTGTGTCTGTGCGCTTGTCTCTCCCCTCTTTGATGCGTATCTGCCCCACTTTTCATGTCTCCCAGGTCAAGCCATACGTCTCTGACCCCCTGTGCCCTGCTCCCGCGGCACCCCCACCCCCAAGGATGATCGATGGCCATCCGGCCTGGGGGGTGACTGCCATCTTGGATGTTCGCAGGCGGGGTCGTGGCCTTCAGTATTTGGTGGACTGGGAGGGCTTTGGACCGGAGGATCGGTCTTGGATTCGCCCAGCGTTGATCTTGGATAAGCAGCTGATTCGCGACTTCCACCGGGCGAATCCAGGTAGGATTGGGCAGGTGCCTGGAGGCACTGCTAGAGGGGGGAGTACTGTCATGGCGGCCTCTGGGCCGTCATTGGCATCATTATCTCCAGCTGCGCACAGATCCACAGGTGTTAATCAGCAGCTGTTTAAAGCCAGCGTTGCTGACAGCTCAGTACGGAGTCGTCTGTCCTCCTCGTCAGAGAAAGAACCAGAACTCCGCTCTCTGGCCTCGTCAAGGTATTCTCTTGTCTCGTCAGAAACTGTCTCGTCAAGTACTGTCTTGTCAAAAACTGTCTCGTCAGAGTCTGTCTCGTCAGAAGCTGCCTCGTCAGGATCTGTCTCGTCAGGAACCTCTCTGGCCTTGTCAAGGACCTCTCCTGCCTCGCCTAGGACTTCTGTTCAAAGTCAAACACGTAATAGAGCTGTTTGTTACTCTACACCCAACCTCTATCCCTGTGCAGAGGTGGACCCCCTTGGCGGCGGACCTGCGTCCCCAGCTGACGGGGTAACGCCAACGCGCTCACGTAGCGGTTCACTACCACCACGACTACCGGTACGTCTTGCTCCACAAATTCCCAAACTGTTACTGTATCAGTTACAGGAGTACTGGCCACCGTTACCGGTGGAGTTTGTGTCATCATCATCTGTCGTGTCATCGTCACCACGTTCTGTGGAATCACTCACCTCGTCATCATCTGGATTGTCATGGTCACCACGCTCAGTGGAGTCACTCGTCTTGTCATCAGCTGGTTTGTCATCGTCCCGGTCTGTGGTGTCACAGCCGGAGTCTCTGGAAGACCTGTCCTCGCCACAGTCACAGGTGGAAGCCTCAGTACGTTCACGGACGCCTTCACCTCCACGTTGCACGGCCGCTGGTTCTCAGCAGGACGTAACCTGTGCTTCTCCCAAGTAAGCCTCACTACTGATAGCCTGTCATTAGTGTGGGACAAAAGTAATTGTCTGTGCTTATATGTTCCAGGGTTGCCGGGTCTCCGTCCAGAGTGCTCAGCTCCAGTGACCAGGATACTATCCACGCTCTCACATTTGCACTACACACCCTTTCACTATAATAAAGATTATTGTTTACTAATTTACCCGTGTCAGTGTCTGTCTCCTGGGTCCCGAAACATGTCAGAACAACCTTTAAACACATTCATGGTGAACTCCAAAGTCGAGGTACATCAGTGTCAGATCGCACCATCCGTCATTGTTTGAGCCAAAGTGGACTTCATGGGAGACAACCAAGGAGGACACCACTGTTGAAAACAAATCATAAAAAAGCCAGACTGGAATTTGCCAAACTGCATGTTGACAAGCCACAAAGCTTCTGGGAGAATGTCCTATGGACAGACGAGACAAAACTGGAACTTTTTGTCAAGCCACATCAGCTCTATGTTCACAGATGCAAAAATGAAGCATACCAAGAAAAGAACACTGTCCCTACTGTGAAAGATGGAGGAGGTTCTGTTATGTTGTGGGGCTGCTTTGCTGCATCTGGCACAGGGTGTCTTGAATCTGTGCAGGGTACAATGAAATCTCAAGACTATCAAGGTATTCTAGAGAGAAATGTGCTGCCCAGTGTCAGACAGCTTGGTCAGCTAAAAATACCCAAGAATAGCTAAGCGTGAAACATTGGACTATTCTAAAGTGGCCTTCTATGAGCCCTGATCTAAATCCTATTGGCATCTGTGGAAGGAGCTGAAACATGCCGTCTGGAGAAGGCACCCTTCAAACCTGAGACAACTGGAGCAGTTTGCTCATGAGGAGTGGGCCAAAATACACGCTGAGAGGTGCAGAAGTCTCAATGACAGTTACAGAAATTGTTTGATTGCAGTGATTGCCTCAAAAGGTTGTGCAACAAAATATTAAGTTAAGGGTACCATCATTTTTGTCCAGGCCTGTTTCATGAGTTTGTTTTTTAAAATAATTCTGTTGAGCCACAATTCAAAAGCATTGTCTGATTTTCATTGGTTAATTTTCATAGAATTTTTATTTATTACCACTTTTATCAGATTCAAGTTATTTCTGTGACCACTGTGGGTTTTTCTTTCATTAAGAGAGGGGTACCAACAATTTTGTCCACGTCGAACATCCCACAGCACACAAACTATCAGTTGTCAGGATGTTATGCGAATGAGCCACCATCATCACAGACCAAGAAGACAGACAGGAGGAGGAAAACCACATAAAACATGCACTCATACGCTGCCAATATCCAGCATGGGCCATAAACAAAGGGAAACAGCAAGTCAAAAACAAAGAAAACAAACAGGAAACAAGACACAGAACAAAAGCCGAAATCAAAAACAAGGACACCACAACTATACCATACATCCGAGGGAAAATGGAACCAATTCAAAGGATCACGAAAAAATACAAAATTAACACAGCAGTAAAACCACACAAAAAATTAAGACAGTTATTAGTACACCCCAAGGACAAAATAGAACAAGAAAAAAATGCAATGTAATATATGAAATATCATGCAGATCATGCAGCAAAACCTACATTGGAGAAACCAGAAGATCATTCACCACAAGAAAAAAAGAACACCAGAAGGAATGTGAGAAGGAAACACAAGGACGACTCACAAGATCACAAACAGAAAAGGGAGAACAAGAAACATTAAAATCAGCTATATCAGATCACTGCAAAAGAAATAATCACATCATGGACTGGGACAATGCAAAAATTATTGGATCGGAGAGCAACAGGCACAAACGCTGGATCAAGGAGGCCATAGAAATCAGGAAGCAAGGAAAAGATAGCATGAACCAGGATGAGGGGGCCTTTATGCTTTCCCACACCTGGGACTACATTATCCAGAGACCATCGGATGGCGGAAAGTGGGGCCAGCTCGGTGGATCTGACAGGTCTGCTGGGCTAGCCCCACCTACGAAAGTCAGCTGATAAAATGACACCTCACAACAATCAGCTGACACTTCTGACGAAGGCTGCAGTGAACAGTCGAAACATGTAAAGGTAAAAACATCTTTCTATTTTTGTCTTTAATAAGAACAAAAGGTAAATAAGGGGGGGCAGCTTCTTAGAGTCCGTCTTCAGAGGGATCTGGTCTGCCGCTAACCAGACTTGTTGCCCCACGGTGTACTTGGGGGTGGGGACCCGCTTCCAGTAAGCCACCTGGCAATTACGGTCCGACGAGCGGGTGAGAGCGGCATGGGTGGACGTCTAGATGCAGCGACAGTAGTGAGCATGGGCCCCCACGCACAGCACCGCAACCACCCTCTCAGTCATAGGCAACAGTGGAGGGGTGTAATCCATCGAGGTCTCAAAAGGGGTGAGCCCCATGATGGTGGAGATGACCGAATTATGGGCGTACTCCACCCAGGTCAGGTGCGTGCTCCAGGTCAAGGGGTTCTCAGCTGCTACACACCGGAGAGTGGCCTCCAAGGATTGGTTGGCATGGTCAGCTTGCCTGGTGCTCTGTGGGTGATATCCTGAGGTGAAGCTGACGGTGTCAGACACAATGTCACAGGGAATGTCGTGCAGGCGGATAATATGCAAGATAAGTAGCTTGGCAGTCTCTGAGATGGACGGAAGTTTGGGCAGGGCAACCACGTGAACGGCCTTGGAGAAGCAATCGATGATAGTGAGAATGACCGATTTCCCGTGGGAGGGGGGAAGTCCAGTAACGAAGTCGAGGGCGAGGTGGGACCAAGGGCGACCAGGGACAGGTAAGGGATGCAGGAGACCAGCAGGGGGCGATGAGCCAGCCTTGCCTCGGACACAAGTTTGGCATGCCTTGACGTACTCCTGCACATCCTGCCGCAGCATGGGCAACGAGAATGCCTGCCGGACTAGATTGATGGTGCGGGTGATCCCAGGGTGGCAGGCGAAGCGGCTAGTGTGGCCCCAATGGATGACGTCACTGCGGAGGGTGGCAGGAACAAACAGGCGGTTACGGGGGCATCCCGCTGGCTTGGGCTCCCGAAACTAGGCCTGTCGGACCCTCCGCTCAATGTTCCAGGTAAGGGCTCCGAAGATACGGGAAGGAGGAACAATTGGCTGGGGAAGGGACCCGGGGGCTAACTGCTTGGAATCAAACTGGCAGGAGACCTCGTCCGGTTTGGTATTCCGGGAGCCAGGCTGATAGGTGATCGTGAAATTAAACCTATTGAAAGACAAGGCCCAACGGGCCTGCCTGGCATTGAGTGAGCGGGCCAGCCGAAGATATTCTAAGTTTTTATGGTTGGTCCACACGACTACGGGGTGGATAGCCCCTTCTAACCAATGTCTCCAATCGTCCAAAGCCAACTTAATGACCAAGAACTCTCTATCCCCTATGTTCAATTCAGTTCAATTCAACTTTATTTATATAGCGCTATTTCACAACAACAGTCATCTCAGAGCACTTTCAAATGTAGGGGAAACCCCCACAATTGCAGAAAGACCCCAGAAATCAGGCGATCCCCTGTGAGCAAGCGCTTGGTGACGGTGGAGAGGAAAAACTCCCTTTAAATAGGAAGAAACCTCTAGCAGAACCAGGCTCAGGGAGGGGCAGTCATCTGCTGCGACTGGCTGGGGGGTGAGGGGATAGAGAAGATGAGAAGAACAGACATGTAGAGAGCAAACATTAAAGGGGAGAAGTCTAGTACATTATTGGAGGTCCCCCGGCTGTCTAAATCTATTAGCAGCATAACTAAGGGAGGATTTAGAGACACATGATCCCTCCTAATTGTAGGCTTTATCGAAAAGGAAGTATTTTACCCTATTCTTAAAAACAGGGATTGAGTCTGACTCCCGAATCCAGATTGGTAACTGGTTTCACAGGAAAGGAGCTTGATAACTGAAGGTTCTGCTTCCCATTGTACTTTTGGAGATTCTAGGTATTACAAGTAATCCTGCATTTTGGGAGCGTAATGCTCTATTAGGGTGATAGGGTAGTATCAGATCTTTTAAATAAAAAGGGGCCTGATAAGAGCTTTGTAAGTGAGAAGAAGGATTTTAAACTTAATTCTGAACTCTATGGGAAGCCAATGAAGGGAGGCCAGAACTGAAGAGATTTGATCTCTCTTTCTAGTACCTGGTAAAACTCTTGCAGCAGCATTTTGGATCAACTGAAGACTTTTTAAAGCTATTTTAGGACAACCTGATAATAAAGAGTTACAATAATCTAATCTAGAGCTAACAAAAGCATGGATCAGTTTCTCAGCATCACTCTGAGACAAGATGCTCCTAATCTTGGCAATATTACGCAAATGATAGAAGGCAGCCTTAAAAACAAATTTAATATGTGAATTGAAAAACAGATCTTGATCAAAAATAACTCCAAGGTTCCTCACAGAACTATTAAGAGAAAAAGTAACCACATCCAAACTACGAGTTTGATTTGGAAAGGTATTTCTAAGGTTTTTTGGACAAACAAGAATGACTTCAGTCTTATCTGAATTTAATAGCAGGAAATTACAAGTCATCCAAGCTTTGATTTCTTTAAGACAGGTTTCTAACTTGGCTAATTGATTACTATCATCTGGCTTCATTGACAGGTATAATTGTGTGTAATCTGCATAACAATGAAAATGCATACAGTGCTTTCTAATGATGTTGCCTAACGGAAGCGTAAATAAACTAAAGAGTAGGGCCTAGCACAGATCCCTGTGGAACTCCATGACTGAGCTTTGAGTTGGAAGAAGACTCCTTATTGACATGAACAAACTGGAACCTATCAGACAAATTAGACCTAAACCACTGCAACGAAGTTCCATTAAGTCCCACATTGTGTTCTATCGAGTAGAATATTATGGTCAATAGTATCAAAGGCTGCACTAAGGTCTAAAAGGACAAGTACAGAAACAAGTCCATTATCAGATGTGATAAGGAGGTCATTAGTGACCTTCACCAAGGCTGTTTCAGTACTATGATGGATTCTAAACCCAGACTGAAACTCTTCAAATAAACCATTTTCCTGCAAGTGATCAAATAATTGTGTAGCAACAACTCTTTTTAAGATTTTTGAAATGAAAGGGAGATTAGAGATTGGTCGATAGCTAAAACTCTTGGATCCAGTGTTGGCTTTTTGAGTAAGGGTTTAATTACAGCCATTTTAAAAGCCTACGGTACATGACCTAATGTTAAAGAAGAATTGATTATTTGAAGAATATGGCTGCCAATAAATGGAAAGACTTTTTTAAATAACCTGGTAGGAATAGGATCTAAAAGACAAGTTGAAGGCTTAGATGAGGAAATTATTTTATCTAACTCTAAAAGGTCAATTGGAGTAAGCTTTTCCCAACAGATATCAATTGAAGGAGTTGTAGTAATTACTGTATTTAAGTTAACGGTGGGAAGAATCTGAGTGATTTTATCTCTAATAGATGAAATTTTATGATTGAAAAAGTTCATAAAGTCCTGACTAGTAAGCTCGAGGGGAAAGCAAGGATTGAGTCCTGACTCTTTGTCAGCCTGGCTACAGTGCTGAAAAGAAACCTGGAATTATTCTTGTTTTCTTCTATTAATGCAGAGTAATAACCTGTTCTAGCATTTCTAAGAGATTTTTTATAAATTAAAAGATGATTTCTCCAAGCTGAATAGTTTTCATCTAAATTAGTGGAACATCATTTTCTTTCTAATTGACAAGTCTTCTGTTTTAAGCTATGAGTTTCTGTGTTAAGGGGTTAGAAATCTCTGATTGGACTTTTTCTTTTTTAAAGGGGCCACCAAGTCTAGAATCTGATGCAGAGAAGCTGTAACACTATCTACCATGCTATCAATTACAGAAGGAGCAAGCTCTCCATAGCTTATTTCCGTTGTGTTGACACATGGCGTAGAGGAGACAATCTGCATAAATTTGGTAACAACATCATCTGAAAGACATCTACTGTAGTAATATTTTTCTTTAGGAATCAAATAGTCAGGAATAGGGAAATCAAAAGTTAACAGACAGTGGTCTGACAGTACAGAATCAGAATCAGAATCAGGTTTATTGCCATTGTTCATGTAGTACACAAACTAGGAATTTGTCTCGGTACAATGCTGCAACATTAAACATGATAAGATAAGAGAAATAAACTATACATGTAATAAAGTGTAGGATAAGATTAAGTGATACTGGTCAGCAGTTAAAATATATATTAGCCAGCAGCAGATACTGTGGAGAACTATATAGTGCAGTCGGTAATGCAGGAAGAAAACAGTGATGATTGACATGAGTCTGGTTGAGCTGCTGTACATGCTGCACGAGAGTCAATAAGTCACTTAGTGTTCAGCAGTCTAATGGCAGAGGGGAAGAAGCTGTTCATGTGACGGGAGGTTTTAGTCTGGATGGACCGAAGTCTTCTACCAGAGGAGAGGGGGGCAAACAGTACGTGACCAGGGTGTGAGGGATCGGCTATGATCCGGCCAGCACGCCTCCGGGTCCTGGAGATGTACAGATCCTGGAGAGATGGGAGCTTGCAGCCGATCACCTTCTCAGCAGTGCGCACGACACGCTGCAGCCTTAGTCTGTCCCTGGCAGTGGCTCCTGCGTACCACACGGTTATGGAGGTGGTGAGGATGGACTCGATGATGGCTGTGTAGAACTGCACTAACATCTTGGTGGGTAGCTTGAGCTTCCTCAGCTGCCGCAGGAAGAACATCCTCTGCTGGGCTTTTTTGATGAGTGAGCTGATGGTCAGCTCCCATTTGAGGTCCCTGGTGATGGTAGTGCCTAGGAAGCGGAAGGAATCAGCAGTGGTGATGGGAGAGCCTGAGAGGGTGAGGGGGGGCAGAGGAGTAGTGACTTTCCTGAAGTCTACAATCATCTCCACTGTCTTCAGAGCGTTCAGCTGCAGGTTGTTATTGCTGCACCAGGACGCCAGCTGGGCCACCTCTCTCCTGTAGGCGGACTCGTCGCCGTTGGAGATGAGCCCGATGAGGGTGGTGTCGTCCGCAAACTTGATCAACTTGACAGACTGGTGGCTGGAGGTGCAGGAGTTGGTGTAAAGGGAGAAGAGTAGGGGGGAAAGTACACAGCCCTGGGGTGATCCGGTGCTGATGCTAGTATAGTCTGAGACAGTCTTTCCCAGCCGCACATGCTGCCTCCGGTCCGTCAGGAAGTCGATGATCCACCTGCAGAGGGAGTCAGGCACGTTGAGCAGGGACAGCTTGTCCCGGAGCAGAGCGGGGCGGATGGTGTTGAATGCGGAGCTGAAGTCCACAAACAGGATCCTGGCGTAGGTTCCCGGGGAGTCCAGGTGCTGCAGGATGGAGTGGAGGGCCAGGTTGACTGCATCGTCTACAGACCTGTTGGCTCGGTAGGCAAACTGCAGCGGGTCCAGGAGAGGGGTGGTGATGGACTTGAGGTGGGACAGGACCAGGCGCTCAAAGGACTTCATGACTACAGAGGTGAGCGCTACAGGTCTGTAGTCATTAAGTCCAGTGATCCGTGGCTTCTTGGGGACAGGGATGATGGTGGAGGATTTGAGGCAGGACGGCACGTGGCATAACTTAAGGGAGGTGTTAAAAATGTCTGTGAATACAGGAGCCAGCTGTTTCGCAGAGTCTCAGGGTGGAGGGAGACACGCCGTCTGGGCCGGGGGCCTTGCGCGGGTTCAGACTGGAGAACTGTTTGAGCACATCCTGCTCACTGATGATAAGGGGAGGGGGGGAGGAGGGGGGTGCCTTAAATGAAGTAGGGAATGTGGAGGCTGTGGAGCTGGAGGGAGGGGGGGAGTTGGACACAGATGACGAGGTGTCAAAACGGGCATAGTGTTGGGACAGTCTTTGACAAAGGGCTTTGTCATCCTGACCTTTAGGAGCCTTAGGTCGATAGTTGGTGATTTGCCTCAGTCCTCTCCACACGGAAGCCGAATCATTAGCAGTGAACTGCTGCTGGAGTCTCTCTGAGTATAGAGATTTAGCCCTCTTCAGCTCTCTGTTAAACCGGTATTTAACCTCCCTGTAGCAGTCCCTGTCTCCACTTTTCAGCGCTGCTTCCTTCTCCTTCCTGATCTGTCTGAGCTTAGCTGTGAACCAGGGTTTGTCATTAGAGTAACTCACCCTGGTGCGTGATGGAAGAATGTTCTCTTCACAAAAGTGGATATATGAGTTCACAGTGTCCGTGTACTCATCCAGATCATGCGTGGCTCCTTTAAGCATGCCCCAGTCAGATATTTCCATGCACGTTTCCAGCTTCTCCTCAGCATCACTGGTCCGTATCTTCGTAGTGCTCACAACAGGTTTAGTGAGCTTCAATCTCTGTCTGTATGTGGGAATGAGGTGAACCATCACGTGATCAGATAATCCCAGCGCAGCTCGAGGGACAGCGCGATATGCGTCTTTCACTGTGGTGTAACAGTGATCCAGTGTGTTTAATCCTCTGGTGGGGCATTTAATAAACTGTTTGTAGCGGGGGAGATCGTGGCTCAGATTGCACTGATTAAAGTCGCCAGCCACAATAATCAGCGAGTCTGGAAAACTCCGCTCTGTGTGTTGAATGTGATCCGCGAGCACGAGCTGAGCTTCGCGCGTGTCCGCGTCGGGAGGGGCGTACACAGCGATCATTATGAAAGAAGCAAACTCCCGCGGGGAATAGAAGGGCTTGCAATTGATAACAAGAAATTCCAAGGCAGGAGAACAGTGTTTGGAAATTACCGTTACATCAGAGCACCAGCTGCAGTTGATGTAGAAGCAGACACCGCCTCCTGTGGTCTTGCCGGAAAGCTCTGTGTCACGATCAGCACGGAAGAGCTGAAAGCCGTCGAGGCGCAGCGCACTGTCCGGTATATTTTCCCGGAGCCAGGTCTCAGTAAAGCAGAGGACAGCTGAGGAGGTGAGGTCCTTAAAACGCATCAGCAGTCTCAGTTCATCTACCTTGTTAGAGAGAGAGTTGGTATTGGACAGAAATATGCCAGGCAGCGCCGTTCGCGAGCCTCTCCTGCGAAGTCGTACGAGAGCGCCCGCTCGTCTTCCTCTCTTCCGCCGTCTCACTTTCCGGAGTGACTTTCAGGATTATGAGAAGACACTACCAGATTTTCTGTTTCTATGCTATATGTTAGAGCAAGGTCCAATGTATGGTGGAGATAATGGATAGAATTTTCTACTTTCTGAGAAAACCCCATTGAGTCTAATATTGAATTAAATGCCTTATTAAGACAGTCACTATCTACATCTACATGTATATTAAAATCTGATTTCAGCACTAAATCAGCTAAGAATTTGGCAAATTCGGATAAAAACTCTGAGTAGGCTGAGGGAGGATGATAAACTAGGCAAAGAAAATTGGGTTTAACCTAAAATTGTTAACATGCCCAATACTGAGGACCAGGCCCTCAAAGGAATTAAAACATGTTTTTTGCTTTACATTAACTAGTAATTTAGAATGGTAAATTGTCGCTACTCCTCCTCCACGACCAGAACTTCTGGGATTTTGACAGTTTAAATAACCTGAGGGAATTGATCCATTTAAACCAACATAATCCTCTTGGCCTAACCAAGTCTTTGTAATGGATATTAAATCAATCTGATGATCAATTAACAGATCATGGAGTAGCAGAAACTTGGGAGTTAGAGACCTAATATTTAACAAACCACATTTAATTTTTAAATTATGAGGAGGAAGAGATGCCAAACCATTAAATTTAGAGACTTGATGTTTAATTTGAGTTTTACAAGCTGTTTGTTTAATAATTTTGGGATGCTTATACATTATATTTTTATTAACTTTGCAGGGAGCAGACAATGATTCTCTTACGGGGAAGACAGGGGCTAAGTTGAGGGGTGGCGGATGAAGAGGAGCTGCATAGAGGCGTGTATTTATCAAGTTATGTTGTATTTGTCTTGGATTATAATGTTTTGGGTAACGGGAGAAAGACACAATCTCTATGGGGATATGAACTGCAGACTGATCTAAACAGTTCATGTTCAGGTTCAGGTTCCTTTATTTGTACCCGTAGGTAGATTTGTTTTGCAGTCAGGTGACATCCATATTTACAAACCACAATCACATTCAACATGAACACAAACACAGGCACACATGAAGCTGACTATAAACATGATAAAAATACTCAAGGCTCCATTAATCAGGACATAAGACAAAGAGATAAGAGAAAAAACAAAGAGAGAAGAGAGAAGGGTCATATTAAAAAGTTAAAGACTAGTCAAAGAGGTTAAAACCTCAAAAGTCTAAAACCCAATAAAAGATTTAGGACCCAAATAAAAAACCTACAAAAATAAATAAATATAAAATGAAATTAATAAATAGGTAACTAAATTATGTGCAATATATTGTTACAACTTGTTCAACTCTTTGACAGCAGCAGGAACAAAGCTGTTTTTGTAGTGCTGGGTTTTACTTTTTGGGACAGCATATCTCCGTCTGGAGGGAAGAAGCTGAAAGTGGCAGTGCAAAGGGTGGGAGTCATCATTTAAAATGGAGGTAGCCATCCTCTGCACCTGTCTGGTGTACAGGGATGTCAGGCTCAGCTGTGACTCACCAAGCAAACGACTGGACCATCTAACTACCTGATCCAAGGATTTCCTCTGTTTCAATTTTATCTGACCAAACCATGACACTCAAGAAAAGGATAAAACAGATTCAGTAAAAGCCCGATAAAACATTGTCATTATGGTTCGGTCAATTTGGAAGCGTGCAAGTTTCCTTAAACAATGCAAATGTTGCTGACCCTTTTTGCACACCCTTTCACAGTTCTCTTCAAAGTTTAAATTACTATCAATAATCGCCCCAAGATATTTGTAGGATTGTACACATTCAGTGGTCTGGCCTTTTAGTACAGTGACTTCGTGCCTGGGAGTTTTCCTCCTAAAGTCAATAATCATATCTTTAGTTTTTGTCGTATTCAGCTGCAGGTAGGAATCCTCACACCAGTTAACAAAATCATCAACTACTGGGCCATGACCACTCTCACCATCCTGGAGGAGACTGACAACAACTGAATCATCAGCATACTTTATAATGTGTCTGTTGTCATGTCTGCACCGACACATGTTTGTGTACAGGATGAAGAGTAGTGGTGACAACACCCCCCCCTGAGGAGAGCCAGTAGAAGAGCACTTTAGGTCAGACAATGTACCACTGACCCTTACTCTCTGTGTCCTGTTGGTTAAAAAATCCAGAATCCAACCCACCAGATTATTGCTCAAATCAAATTGTTGCAGGAGCCTTTCAACTAAAATATGAGGTTGGATTGCATTAAAGGTGGAAGAAAAGTCCACAAATAAAAGCCTGGCATGTGTCCCATTAAAATCCAGATGTTTAAAAAGCATGTTAAACAGGGTGACAGTGGCATCCTCCACTCCTATGTGAGGCCTATAGGCAAACTGCAGAGGATCCAATGCATGCTCAGTCTGCTTTAGGACCTCAAATCTGACCAGTTTTTCAAAAATTTTCATTAAAATTGAAGTCAAAGCAACCGGTCTAAAGTCGTTTACCATTTTAGGACAGCTGGATTTTGGAATGGGGACAATCACGGCATCTTTCCAGATCTTAGGCACATGTTGTGTCTGTAAGGACTTATTGAAAATGTAGTGAAATACAGGACTCAATTCATGTGCACAGGACTTTACCAAGCGCCCACATATATTATCAGGGCCCTGACTTTTGTTCACTTTTACAGCACAGAACACCCTTTTAATATCCTGCACCTCAATATTAAAGTGCTAAATGTCTTTGAGTTTTTGTTTCAAATCTTAGGTTTCTGTGCTAAAATCAAAGGAATCAAAACGACCATAAAAACAATTACGAGCATTAGCCAGCTCTGTGTCTGAATTAAAACGATCTAAAAACACACAATTACTGCGCTCTGTGCTCTGAAGGCCTGCAATAGTTTTCATACTGGCCCAGGCTGAACCAAGTTTCTTTGTTGCCATCTTGCTTTCCAACTCTGATTTATAATTCTGTTTTTCTCTTAAAATTTCGGCCTTCAGCTCTTTTGTGGCAACCTGCAACTCAGAAACAACCCCCTGCTTAAAGGCAAGTGCTTTCCTCTGTAAGCAGGATTTAACTGATTTTGTAACTCATGGCTTGTTGTTGGGATATATTTTGACACGTTTACGTGAAACAATCATATCTCTGCAGAAAGCCATGTATGAGCATGTGACATCCACCAAAGAGTCCAAATCATCCCCTCGGGACAGTGTGAATACATCCCAGTCCGTACAGTTAAAGCATTCCTGGAGGCAGTGCACTGAATCCTCTGTCCACATGTCTATGTCTCTGGTCTTCGCCTTGCCTCTTCTGAGAGCAGTTTTATATGTGGGCAGTAAATGTACACAGTTGTGATCTGAGGATCCTAAAGGAGGAAGGGGAAGTGATTTATAGGCCCTCTCTATGGAGCCATAGCACAGGTCCAATGTCTTTTTTCGCCTGGTTGGCTTCTTTAAAGAAACATGGTTAAAATCCCCAAGAATAAAATTTGGAGCCTCTGGGGAAATCGACTGCAACCACTGTACCACATCAAAGACGGTGCTGGAGGCGGAGTCAGCATCCGCTCTCGGGTGAATGTATACAGTTGTTATGAAAAGTTGGGGGAACTCACGGGGCAGATAAAAGGGGCGTAGCAATAGGGACAGAAGCTCGACATTGGGTGTACAGATGCGCTCTCTGACTGTGACAGATGTACAGTACTGTTTATTAATATATAAACATACGTCGCCCCCCTGACATTTCCCCGTTACCTCTTCCTGCCGATCCGAGCGAAGTGGGGCTCCAAAGCCATCAATCCACAGGTCCGCATCCCGGTCATGCACCGTAAGCCACGTCTCCGTGTAAGCCATGACACAGCAGTTCTTGAAGTCCTTCTGATATCGTACATTCCCTTGAATTTCATCCACTTTATTTCTCAGGGATTGTATGTTCCCCATAATAATGGAAGGAAGAGGAATGCGGTTAAGCTGACGCCTCTTCAGGCTTAATCTTGCACCTCCACGCTTTCCGCGTTTCCTCCTCTTTTGTCTCTTTTCATGGCTGTGTCCATGAAAATCTCTTAAAATAAAGTCCGGCAGTTGCGGCACAGACTCAAACACAGATGCTGCATTATCCATGTTTAAATGCAGTTACATTTCTCTGGAATACTGTATTCTTCCCGGCATGATTGCGATTGCGCTTACCACCAAGACAAAGAGCTGGTAGGAAAGAAACGACAGTGCAAACACAAGAAGGAAATCCATACTGATGGAACCAGGGAGCTCTTTGTTACATAGTCCACAAACATTCAAGGACAAAAACGACACAGAGAATTTCGTTAAAACACATTAAAGTGCATAAAAACAGAGACACAGACGTCAAACTTTTATCACCCGCTGCCGGTCGCTGCGTGCGCATGCGCCCAACCGTGAGAAATGCTAAACAGTGAGAATTATTTGGATTAATAGGATTAATATGAGAAGTGGAAGCAAAAAAGGGCTGGTTTGCAGACCCAGGTACTTCGGGGAGCGTTAACATACCAGCTTTCAGTCACTGTACTAAAAATGCTGAATGGAATAAAACAGATTGTCCCTTAGAACACGTGCACCAAGTCTATTTGGATGGATGCCATCTGGCCTCATAAATGATGGGCTGTTCCAAAACAGGTTGAAATTGTCTATAAAACCAATGTTAAAAGTAGGACATGTCGAACACAACCAGGTATTAAGGCTGAGAGTTCTGCTAAAATAATTGCAACCTCTTCTAAAAGGTGCAAGTGGCCCACAAATAGACACACGTCTGCCACAGTTCATAAGAGTGGACAGAAGGCTCCTGAAGTCACTCTTTAAGATCTCCGACGTTTCATCTGAGATGTTGTTGCATCCAACGTGCACAATAACAGTTTTAGCGTGGGGGTATTCATTTAATAGGTCAGGGGTAAGAGCCTCAATGTCTGACACTTTAGCCCCAGGAAAAAAAATTTGTAACACAGTACCTGCTTCTGACGTTCCTCATTATTGAATCACCAATTACCAGTGTCGTCTGGGGGGTGGGGGGGGGGGGGGCTTTGTCGGTGGGTTCTGAAATGGTGGATAATTTTGCCATAGTTGCTACGGTGGCGGCGGGGTGCCGATGCAGGGGTGATGCGGGGGGATGCACTCTCTTCTTTTTGGAGCTGGTGTATAGTTTGGTACACCTAAGGTAGTTTTGATCCGGGGCTTGCGGGTCTGGGCCACTGCTGAAGTGGTAGGGGCGGCCATGGGAGGATGATCGACGTCCAGGTGGGGGAAATCTTCCAGGGAAAGGATGTTGAATCTAGCTCAAGTAGGTTCATTTTGTCTTCTTTTAATTATTTATCTTTTGTTCTTATTAAAGACAAAAATAGAATAGAAAGGAGCTGTCTTTACCTTCTTAACATGTTTTGACAGTACACTGCAGCCTTCGTCAGAAGAGTCAGCTGATTGCTGCCAGGTGACATTTATCAGCTGACTTTTGAAGGCGGGGCCAGCTCAGCAGATCTGTCAGATCCACGGAGCCGGCCCCGCCTTCCGCTGTCAGATGGTCTCTGGAGAATGTGATCCCAGGTGTGGGAAAGCATAAAGGCCCCCTCATCTCGGTTCATGGTGTCTTTTCCCCGCTTCCTGATTTCTATGGCCTCCTTGATCCAGCGTTTGTGTCTGTTGCGCTCTGATCCAATAATTTTTGTGTTGTCCCAGTCCATGATGTGATTATTTCTTTTGCAGTGATCTGATATTGCTGATTTTAATGTTTCTTGTTCTGCCTTTTCTTTTTGTGATCTTGTGAGTCGTCCTTGTGTTTCCTTCTCACATTCCTTCTGGTGTTCTTTTTTTCTTGTGGTGAATGATCTTCCAGTTTCTCCAATGTAGGTTTTGTTGCATTGTCTGCATGATATTTCATATATTACATTGCATTTTTTGTCTTGTTCTATTCTGTCCTTGGGGTGTACTAATAACTGTCTTAATTTTTTGTGTGGTTTTACTGCTGTGTTTATTTTGTATTTTTTCATGATCCTTTGAATTGGTTCCGTGATCCCTCGTATGCATGGTATAGTTATGGTGTTCTTGTATTTGATTTCGGCTTTTTCAGCCACAAAAATTATTGGATCAGAGAGCAACAGACACAAACGCTGGATAAAGGAGGCCATAGAAACCAGGAAGCGGGGAAAAGACACCATGAACCGAGATCAGGGGGCCTTTATGTTTCCCACACCTGGGATCACATTCTCCAGAGACCATCTGACGGCGGAAGGCGGGGCCGGCTCCGTGGATCTGACAGATCTGCTGAGCTGGCACCGCCTACGAAAGTCAGCTGATAAATGTCACCTGGCAACAATCAGCTGACTCTTCTGACGAAGGCTGCAGTGTACAGTCGAAACATGTTAAGAAGGTAAAGACATCTCCTTTCTATTCTATTTTTGTCTTTAATAAGAACAAAAGATAAATGGATGTCGAATCTGTTTTCCAGCAAAAGGGGAAGGGTGGAGGCGCGGCCATCTCTGGTCAATCCCCGATGTTTGCTATATGGCCCAACCATGGTCCAGGGCGCACATTGAGGCTGTGATGAACCACCTGGGGCTTTGGGTTTAGCTTCGAGCTGAAGCCAGTGTTTGATGCTGGAGTTCTGGACAGCTGAGGTGACCGGAGCAGGAGTGGAAGTGGATGGCAATGTGCTAATTTCACCCAGGTAAGTAGCTGTCAACGTTAGCTGCGAGTCTGTCGCTGGGGCCGATGTCCGTCCAAAAATAATAGTGTCCAGGTGGTTTTCAGCCTCCCAAATCTTATAAAGGTTAGAGAGTCTCAATTCCAACTCAGAAACCTTCTTAGAGAGGGAGACACAGCTGACACAAGTAGGGGATGGAGCCATGGCTTTCCAGGCCAGAAGTGGCTAGCTAGCTAGTAAAACAGGTTAGCCTAACCTGGTGAACAGCCCTGCCCAGGGTCTGATTCACCTGTGTGCCTGATCGGGCTTTCGTATTTACTAAGCTAACACTAAGTAAAAAGTTAATAATAGTAAAAGAGATAAAGAGATAAAAATTTAAAATGGAGCTAGTGCGACAAACAAAAACAGACAAGATAATGTTTTGACAGCGTCATGACAGTTTACAAACAGACGCCGACACATGCCCACTACCCACTGTCACATGTCATAATTCCTCTCAGCTGTTGTGAGCCGCCGAGAGAAAAACGCGCCCGGGTGGAGCTTCTGGTCGTGGGATGAGCATTGTGAAAGGACGGCACCCACCTCCGAGTCGGAAGCATCCACCTCAAGGATAAATTGGAGCTGAGGGTCGACCTGTGCCAAGATGGGTGTTGAAGAGAACAGGCCTTTTAATTTGATAAAGGCCTGCTCAGCTGCCTCGGACCAACCAAATGGTTCCTTAACAGAGGTCAGCTGTGTAAGAGGCTGTGCTACCCCACTGTAGTTCCGAATGAACCTGCGATAAAAATTTGCAAACCCTAGGAAGCGCTGAAGCTCCCTACGGGAGTGGGGTGTTGGCCGATCAAGCACAACCTTCACCTTGGCAGGGTCAGCAATCAGCTCTCCTTCAGCCACTATGAAGCCCAAGATGGAGGTGGTGTTCGTGGAGAACTCACACTTCTCAGCTTTAACGTAGAGCTGGTTCTCCAAAAGCCATTGTAAGATGGCCTTAACATTGACCTCATGTTCCTCTTGTAAGCGGGAAAAGATTAATATGTCATGTAGATAAACAAAAACAAACCGGTTAACCAAATCACGAAGGACATTGTTAATGAGCTATAGAGTTTTTGCGTAGGCTCGTAAAATTCACATGACTCGCGGGGGTAAACATAAACACGCCGTAGGTGCCGCCATCTTGGATGGCAAGAGCAGCAGTTGCACTGTGACAACCCAGGCGTAACTTGTACTGTAGCGATCAGAATGAGTGAGGAGAACACACAGTCACAGTCTGACATAATAACATCCCTATCATCCTCTTCAACAACTGACACTATGGCCTCTGACACTGTGTCTGCGATGTCTGTGTCACATTCAGTGGAGTCATTGTCAGCAGTCATAACAGTAGACAAGTGTTTTTAATCTTGCTCCCGTGCGCTCCTCTGGTGTGCCGAAATGCCTCAGTTGAACGGAGGTGGCGGGTGTGGGGTAACAGCTGGAGCAATTAGCAGAACAATGACTGCCAGTAATCTGCTCAGCAGGGATGATTTGGGGGCAAACGATGAGATGATATCTTTCAAAGATGAAGGGGAGCAGGAGGAAAAGATATTGGAAAACGTGTCAGCGTAAAGGGATCTGGATGATGTGAAGTCTTTGCTGGTGAACGAGTTGGAAAACAACAGCAGCTCCTCGGACTCAGAGGTGAGTGAAGCGCGCTGCGTGTTTTTTTGTTTTTTTTAAAGGCTCTCCACGGCGCGCCGCGTTAAAACGTACCTGATTTTATGCACATTTACAATATTTTTCTCCCCTTTCATGTGTGCATTGTCCTTTGTAGCAAGCAGAGAGGCGCCCCCAAACCAGACCCGACTCAAAGTTTTTTGGGTTTTTTTTTGTTACTTATTTGTACCTGTAGGTAGATTTGGTTTGCAGTCTGGTGACAAGCCACCGGCCGCTGCGTGCGCGAGCGCCCTAAACCTACATGTTTTTGGTGTGCGGGAGGAAACCGGAGAAATCCCGGAGTAAACCCACGCAACACGGGGAGAACATGCAAACTCCACACAGCTCACTGTTGGTCGGGGGCTGGGATCGAGCCCACGGTCTCATGATCCCCGCGATCCCCCGGCCGAGGGTAAACTGTGCTGCCACAGTGCTAAACCACTGCTCCACCGTGCAGCCCGTTATGAGAAAGCGAGAGATTACGTCAGTGAAGGTAATTATTCAAAAATCCAACTTTGTTTTTTTTTTTTTGCATTTCACACCGGCCATTTAATTCCCCGCTTATCCCCTTATCAGGGGGAACAACAGGAGTACACCATTTTGCCGAGTTTGTAGGTACACGTGAGCTATGTGGTTTGTTTCACCCTGCTGCTGCTGTTTCTTGCCATCCAATATGGCGGCACACTCTAACGGGCCAGTGCGGCACGCCCCCTGACATCATATGCAAAAACTCAATTGGAAGACGGCAGGGGCATTAGTGAGCCCAAACGGCATGACCAAATATTCAAATTCTCCCAAGTGAGTCTTAAATGCCATCTTCCACTCATCTTTTTCACGTATACGGATTAAACAGTAAGCGTTGAGGAGATCTAATTTGGTGAGCACCCACGCACGCTGAAGGAGCTCAAATGTGGAGTTGATCAAAGGCAGAGGATATTTATTTTTAACTGTAATCGCATATAACCCGTCCTTCTTTCCAACAAAAAGGAAACCTGCTCCGAACAGAGTCGAAGATGGCCGAATAAGGCCGATGTTCAGAGAGTCTTTAATGTCTCTCTCCATTGCCTCTCTCTCGGGCCAGAAATGCTATATAACCGGCTAGACGGCAACCGCGCCCCCGGCAGGAGTTCCACAGCACAGTCATAAGAGCGATAAAGCGGAAGCGACAGTGCTCTAGACTTGCTGAAGACCTCCCCCAGATTGTGATAGACCTTGGGGACGAGGCTGAGGCCTGGTGGCTCAGGCAGAGGAGAGGAGAATGGGAGAGACGGCGAACACTCGGCCGAACTCAAACAGGAAGCCAAACAGTATGGGCTTCAGAAGGAGATGGAGTTTTGTGCCTAATTGATTATGGGGTTATGCCTCCGAAGCCACGGGTAGCCAAGGACCATCGAGGAGGATGAATTGGGAAACACAAAGAACAAAAGTTCCTCCCGATGGTTCCGGGAAAGAAGGACCGCGATGGGTGTTGTGCATTCAGAGACTACTGTGATCCTTTGGCCAGATACAGTGGGATAAAAAAGTATTTAGTCAGCCACCACTTGTGCAAGTTCTCCCACTTAAAAGATGAGAGAGATCTCCAATTTTCATCATAGGTATACCTCAACTATGAGAGACAAAATGAGAAAAAAAAATCCAGAAAATCACATTGTCTGATTTTTAAATAATTTATTTGCAAATTATGGTGGACAATAAGTATTTGGTCAATAACAAAAGTTCATCTCAACACTTTGTTATATACCCTTTGTTGGCAATGACAGAGGTCAAACGTTTTCTGTAAGTCTTCACAAGGTTTTCACACAATGTTGCTGGTATTTTGGCCCATTCCTCCATGCAGATCTCCTCTAGAGCAGTGATGTTTTGGGGCTGTCGCTGGGCAACATGGACTTTCAACTCCCTCCAAAGATTTTCTATGGGGTTGAGATCTGGAGACTGGCTAGGCCACTCCAGGACCTTGAAATGCTTCTTACGAAGCCACTCCTTCGTTGCCCGGGCGGTGTGTTTGGGATCATTGTCATGCTGAAAGACCCAGCCACATTTCATCTTCAATGCCCTTGCTGATGGAAGGAGGTTTTCACTCAAAATCTCACGATACATGGCCCCATTCATTCTTTCCTTTACACGGATCAGTCGTCCTGGTCCCTTTGCAGAAAAACAGCCCCAAAGCATGATGTTTCTACCCCCATCCTTCACAGTAGGCATGGTGTTCTTTCTCCTCCAAACACGACAAGTTGAGTTTTTACAATAAAGTTCTATTTTGGTTTCATCTGACCATATGACATTCTCCCAGTCCTCTTCTGGATCATCCAAATGCTCTCTAGCAAACTTCAGACGGGCCTGGACATGTACTGGCTTAAGCAGGGGGACACGTCTGGCACTGCAGGATTTGAGTCCCTAACGGCGTAGTGTGTTACTGATAGTAGCCTTTGTTACTTTGTCCCAGCTCTCTGCAGATCATTCACTAGGTCCCCCCGTGTGGTTCTGGGAATTTTGCTCACCATTCTCGTGATCATTTTGACCCCATGGGGTGAGATCTTGCGTGGAGCCCCAGATCGAGGGAGATTATCAGTGGTCTTGTATGTCTTCCATTTTCTAATAATTGCTCCCACAGTTGATTTCTTCACACCAAGCTGCTTACCTATTGCAGATTCAGTCTTCCCAGCCTGGTGCAGGTCTACAATTTTGTTTCTGGTGTCCTTTGACAGCTCTTTGGTCTTGGCCATAGTGGAGTGACTGTTTGAGGTTGTGGACAGGTGTCTTTTATACTGATAACGAGTTCAAACAGGTGCCATTAATACAGGTAACGAGTGGAGGACAGAGGAGCCTCTTAAAGAAGAAGTTACAGGTCTGTGAGAGCCAGAAATCTTGCTTGTTTGTAGGTGACCAAATGCTTATTTTCCACCATAATTTGCAAATAAATTCTTTAAAAATCCTTCAATGTGATTTTCTGGATTTTTTTTTTCTCATTTTGTCTCTCATAATTGAAGTATACCTATGATGAAAATTGGAGACCTCTCTCATCTTTTAAGTGGGAGAACTTGCACAATTGGTGGCTGACTAAATACTTTTTTGCCCCACTGTATAGTGGTGACATTATGAGATGTGGGCAATTTATGAGTGGGAATACCCATGTCCCACACGAGCTGGGAGGAGATGAAATTCTCCTCTGCCCCTGAATCCATTAACACCATAGCCTTCCTCTTGACCCCCAGTAATTGGACGAGGGCCGAAATAGAGAAATTACCGGGGGGATTGGATTTGGTCCCACCCACCAGACCCCCCGCGGCTACTGACGGGCCGCGTCTTTTGGCGCTAGGGGGCAGTCGTCCCGTCTGTGCTTCATAGAACCACAGTACAAGCACACGCCGGTCCTTCATCTCCACTGACGCTCTTCGTTGGTTAGCTGAAACCAACTGAGCTCAATCGGCTCGGAAGAAACATCAGCGCCCCCTTTGTCAAGAGCCGTGGTGGGCACCCGCACGGCGCACGGGTGAAAGGAGGACCGTTGCTCCTTCTAGCGCTCATGGTAGCGGTTATCTAACCCAATAGCCTGATCAGTAAGACCGTCCAGAGAGTCGGGGACCACATAAATCGCCAGGTCGTCATGGAGGTGACAGTTTCAACCGTGGAGGAACGCGCTGTGTAATGCAACCTCGTTCCACCTCAAGTCTGCCGCTTCAACCTGAAGCACCACTGAGAACTCGGCCACAGACTGAGTTCCCTGGCGGAGAGACAAGAGACGGCTCATGATGTTCCCCTGACTCTCTGTATGATCAAAAGCACGGGTGAACTCAACCACAAATCGCTCAAACGTGTAAGCAGCCCCTTCCGGGCTGTTGAGAATGGACTGTGCCCAGCTAAGGGCCCAGTCCTGAAGTAAGGGAGTCATGAAATGGATTTTAGCAGAATTACTTGGGACACCCCACACACACACACACCTTCTCCAGATATAGCCGTACCTGACACCAAAACTCCTTACATTTCCCCACCTCCCCCGTGTATGGGGAAGGTGTGGGAATAGAAGTAGTACGGCGGATAGTGGTTTGAACAGTCCTCCAGATTATCTGCAGTTTTTTGTTTTCAAAACATTTGAGCTGCAACGTCTCCACGGACAGCAAGCAGCTGCATGGCCCAAGGACAATGCCAGCAGCTAAGACAAAACATCTCCTGCCAAAGAGACTTTGTTGTTCTTAACTGATACAAACACCTACACTCAACACTACACCCACACTGACTCAAAAACTGATGAAAAAGATTATTCACTCACTGCTCTCTTTGTGTCCTTGTGTACTTTTTTGTCTGCTAACTGTGCATTGAGGGCTTTTTTTCTTGTAATCATAATATTGATCATATATGACCAGTATTCTGACAATCAATGGTTTTTTGCTCCTTCCTATTGTATCATCCTTTTCTTCCCTATGCTTCCTGTACCCATCTGATGACAGGCGCGTTCACAGATGCTGCCGTGTCACCGGAAATGCAGGTCGTTTTCTGTGTCAAGTCAAATCCCTCATATGTTATCAGTTTTCATATCTGTTAATGTACTTGGCAATAAATCCTTTCTGAGTTCTGAGTTCTGAACAACAGGAGCAGGAGGAACGAGAGGACCTGGAGGAGCCAAGTTAGCCAAACGTTCGGCAACCATGCCCCACTGCTGCATAAAAGTCTGCATCTGCTGAGTGAGCACAGCCACCTGCCTTTCGGTCGCGTCTAAGCGATCCAGAGCGGAATGTTCCGATGTTGCTGCACTCGCTGTGCTGAGGTTCTGGCTGGCTCGTTCTGTCATGATTAATAAGCTGACAGCTCACATGCAGAATGCAAGAACAAAGAAACACCTCAAAACATGTTTGAGAGTATTGATTTAATTTCAAAGGGCATGGGAAACAACTACAGAAAATGTCACTCGCCAGAGGAAATGGCCTAAGGAGAGAGAAACGAGAGCTGTGAGAGGAGGAACAGAGAACGGGGAGATGGCTAGCAAAAATACCACTTACATGAACTGAACAAGAGAACCGGCAGGGACCCCAGTGGGATGAAAAGAACCAGCAGGATGGAGCAGGTCGTGAGAGGGAATGGAATGGAGCCAGTGGTGCCTGACCGGGTAGAGAAATGTTGCTGTTGAGTGTGGATGGAGGGGCAGGTGAGCGCATGCAGTCCCCGAAGATGCACCCGCACTGATGGCAGCAACCTGAGAACAAGGATACACAAGAAAAAACAGGTGAGTGCATAGACTTCACCGAAAACTCAAACAATACTTGCTGTTATTAGTGAAAGGCAGTATACCCAAACGAGCCAGTGCTGAGGCACCGAAGAGATGATCCTAATAAGCACTGGCAGAGCAGAGGCAGCAGGTGCGTCCAGTCTCCCAGGTGCGTTGATTACCTGAAGAGGAGAGAAACGGGAAGGAGGGGGTGTGCGCTCACCAGACCATGATAGCAATTAGCCAAAAGTTTACGCTAATGGGCAGATCCAGCCCTGATCTTTGAATGTAGTTGGGCAAAACTCTTTTTTTTGTTCATTAGTGGGAGTGTTGCAGCCCAGCCAGCAGGGAGTGACTCTTGGAAGGACGAGATTTTCTACTATTTCCTTTTTTCCCTCCTCTTTCTAAGTAGGCCCAGAATCCATGCTCTGTGTAAATTCTTTTTCTTTTCTTTAAGATTCACTTTTTCCTATTTTACTCATTTTTCTTAAATTACCGCATTATCAAGATTTTGTTTGATTTTTACTAAGCTTAAATCATCTCTGATCTGACCACAACACATTGGAAAAAACTAATTTGTGTTTTTTTTTTCTAATTTGATTTTCTGCTTGGACTTTAACGATAAACAAATATTATCTGGAATTTGACCACCTGGCCATATTCCTTTTGCTATACATTAAAACAAACAAACAAAAAAAAACATCGGCCATTTTCTACATTTGTGATCTCTGGAGTAGGCCAAGCCGTGGGACAGAACCTGTCAGCCAGTCCTCTCAACAGAATCCACGCCCGTCCAGATGGAACAAGATCCAGTGGACCGCTTGCTATCACATGGGACACAATCTGGCTCTGCTGTGCTGAAGGTCTGTTGTCCAATTTAAACTTAATTCTTCAGAATATTCCTGGTATAGGTTCTATAAACTTAAGATCTTCAAACTCCTTTCAGAACTTCAAATGCATTTGTCTTTTCATTAATCTCCATTCCTTTTCAGAGTAACACCAATTTTCCTTTTTATGAAATAGTTTAATCATCATTTTTTTTCATAAAATTGCATCCACTTTTCTTAACCAATGCTATTTTATGCTTTTTCATTTTCCATTACATTGCCGAGTTAAACTATGGTTTCTTTGGCTCCACAAATGTTTGATACACATGTTATCCTCAATTATTCAATAACAGTCTATGGTGCTTATGATACATGTTGAATTCCCTGTCTTAAAGTCATCTGAATGTGTTAATCTATTCTGACATTTCTTATTAAACTATTGAAATGACATATGGGAGTTATTGTTTGATTTCATGTCCATCTTCTTGATTAAAAGCAAGCAAGAACTCAGGTTTTTTTTAGACTGATTCATTATTGGTACAAATACAGAATTATTAATAAAATTGTCCATTCTTTTGGACTGGTGCCCCACAAGCTTATGTGTGCTGGTAATGAAAAGAATTCTTCATTCCTACTCACATTCATATTTACATAAATACTTGTACCAACAACAAAGCACCTATAAAACCCTCTACAGCACTCTCTGCATGCCCATTACTTTGAGAGTAGTGTGGACTGGACGTCACATGAATAAAGTCATACTCTCGGCTAAACTTTTCCATTTCCTCTGAAGCTAGCTGAGGTCCGTTGTCACTCACTAACACCTTGGGGATGCCATAGCATGCAAAGGTAGCTTTAAGACTAGTCACTATATGACTGCTAGTAGTAGCTGGCAGATTTAGAATCTCCAAATACCTGTAATAATAGTCCAACAGTACCAAGTAGTTCTGCTTTTTGAACTCATAAGTCTACGGCGATTTTCTGCCATGGCCTAGATGGAAGCTCACTTGTTATCAGCAGCTCTTCTCTGTGTGTTTCTGTTTTCCCTGCAGAACTCACACTGCTGCACTTTAGTCATAATCTCTTCTGACATTTTGGGCCACCAAATACACAGTGTTCCAAATTATTATGCAAATGACATTTGTCTCTGATTTTCCTAAATAGTCAATGCAAATGACACTCAGGATAATTTTCAAGTAATCAACCATTAGAGCATAATTCAAATTTTACTGAACAAACCTCCCAATGATATTTATTGCAAAAAAAAAAAAAAAAAAAAAAAAAAAAAAACTCAAAATGCACTGTTCCAAATTATTATGCACAACAGAGTTTCAAAATATTTTATTGGTTGTAAAGAACTGAAAATGGTCATTTGTTGAATTTGCAACATTAGGTCATATTTACTGAAATCAAAGCTATTTCAATCAAAAACATCTTAACAGGCAAAGTTACATGTTAACATAGGACCCCTTCTTTGATATAACTTTACTGCTTCTTTGATATTACTTTACTGCTTGTTCAAAGAGTTGAACAAGCTGTAACAATATATTGCACATAATTTAGGTACCTATTTATTAACTCCATTTTATACTTACTTATTTTTGTAGGATGTCACTTGGGTTCTAAATATTTTATTGGGTTTTAGACCTTTGAGTTTTTAACCTCTTTGACCAGTTTTTAACTTTTGATATGACCCTTCTCTCTTACCTCTGGTTTTTCTCTCATCTCTTTGTCTTTTTATACCCTGATTGATGGAGCCTTGAGTATTCTTATCATGTTTATAGTCAGCTTCATGTGTGCCTGTGTTTGTGTTTATGTTGAATGTAATTGTGGCTTGTAAATATGGATGTCACCAGACTGCAAAACAAATCTACCTACAGGTACAAATAAAGTAACCTGAACCTGCTCATTTCAGCTTTCTAAAGTCCATGCAGCAGCAAACTTCAGTCTTATTGGGCTTAAGCACTGGTACCATAGCTGCACACCATGCAGTAGGCTCAGCCACTTTTACAATAATGTCCTCATTTTCCATGCGTTGCAGCTGCTTTTTTTTTTTTTTCCAGCGGAACCAGTGGCAGGGGTACCCGCCTTGCTTTATGAACTGCGTATGACTGAGCATTTTCTTGTAATATTATTTCCACTGGCTCTGTTTTCAGCAGTCCCGCTGACCCAGAGACACCGCTGACCTCGTCTGTCCTCTTCACCAGGCCCATCTCTATGGTATCAGGTCAACCTAACAGGCAGTTGCCTTCCCCGTCTATGACATACACTGGGAAAACCCTGTGATTGTGGTTGTTCGGTACATGCCCATGCATTTAAGATTGCCACCTGGGCTCACTAGCTTGGTGTCTGGAAGATTCAGTTTAATTATAGGCCGGATCATTTTAAATGTCTCTTTAGTGATAACTGTTGTATCTGCTCCAGTATCTATTTTAAAGGTTACTGAAGTGTTGGCTATGGTTAATTTTACAGTCCTGTCATCTTTATTGTCTTTTGTGCCCTCTTCTCCAAGAAAGTATAGCTGCTTCTGTGACTTCTCTTACAGATTGTGAGTGACACATGTGCTGCCAATGTCCATTTTTTCTGGCATTTGTTGCACTTACTTTTTAATGCTGGACACCTCCTCTCATCGGAGTGCTGAGGCTTGCCACACCTCCCCTACTCTTTCCGTTTTTGTGGTGCTGGGCTGTTGTCTCCATGTTGCTGCTTGCCTTTTCCTCTCTGTGAGCAACCATGTTGCCTCACTGCATTAACATTAGACGGCTGGGGCTCAGGGTGGCTTGTCTGGAGATTAACCTCGTTATCTCCTCCACCTGGTGCACTTGCTCCACTGCTTGTGGCAGCATTAAGTCCACCATTAGCTGAAAACGTTGGGACAGCTCTTTGTCTTTTATTCCGACAGCCAGGCGACCCCTAATATGGTCATCCCTCTTCTCCGCAAAGTCAGTGTTTGGCCAATTCATACAAAGTCCTTATGTACATTTCTGCCGTTTCTCCTGGCTGCTGATTTCTGTGATAGAAATACGCCCACTCATGTATAATGTTCCGCTGTGCAACAAAATAGTCCTCAGACTTAAGCATGACATCATATTTCTTTTTCTCCTCAGAGCTCAATATAAGAATTGAAAATCTTTTCAGCCTCACTTTCCATTGCATATATCAGCGAACTCACTTATATTCCCTCATTATCTTTGTTCAGTTTTGTAGCCAGCATGAAGCGGGAAAATCTCTGCTGCCACTCCGGCCGCTCTGTAGGGCAGTTGAGTCTGAACGCACTCTGAGGATTAAACTTTGCCATGGTGCTGCTTTACCGGCTTCCAGATGACTCTGACACCATGTAATGTCTGTAGATACTTATCCGACAGGACATAAAAGAATAAATAGAGACTCAAAATCCTGGAGATGTGATTTCTTCTGTAGCCTTCACTCGTGTTTATTTCCAGCACCAGGAGAACATTCATGAACTGCCATCAGCAACAACTCGAGCCTGCATTGTCATGTTCTGCCCTCTGGGCAGACGAGGGTTTGTAAAGAGGACTCATTTGCAGGAAGGCTCAGAGGTGCAACTTGGCAGAAACATAGCAGGGTAAATGATGCAATGACCTCTCAACAAACACAGAATAGAGACTGACATATGAAGGGAAACCAATAATGAACTTGATGAGAGACAGCTGAGACAAATCAGGGCATTAGGTGAAACACACAGGACGGGTGGAGCTGCACACACACTCATAGACAGGGAGACACAGACATGACAGAGGATCAGGGAGAGACAAGACCAAAAGAACACAATACAAACAATGACTGACCTTTCTTTTTTTTTTTTGTTACTTATTTGTACCCGCAGGTAGACTTGGTTTGCAGTCTGGTGACAAGCCACCGGCTGCTGGTCGCTGCGTGCGCGAGCGCCCTAAACCTACATGTTTTTGGTATGCGGGAGGAAACCGGAGAAATCCCACAGTAAACCCGCGCAACACGGGGAGAACATGCAAACTCCACACAGCTCACTGTTGGTCGGGGGCTGGGATCGAACCCACGATCTCATGATCCCCGCGATCCCCCGGCCAAGGGTAAAACTGTGCTGCCACAGTGCTAAGCCACTGCGCCACCGTGCAGCCCGTGACCTTGGATCATAATAGAACTCATAAAGACAATACTGTAGAGAGAGGAATTAGCAGGCGAGGCAGTGAGCTGGAGAAGAGCAGACTTTATTACTCTCTCTATCATCAGTCAACAAGAACAACTAACCCAGGTCGCTGGCATCTCTCTTTTATACCATACAAACTCGCCTTGCAACCTGGGGGGGTTCACATCACAATACATACATTCACAATAACAATTCCCTTTCTCACCCAGCCTGTCGGCGCATTATTGTGCAGCCCGGAGGAGAATGCATATTATCATGCAGTCTTATGGAGAAACCAACAGTCTGTCCTGCATATCCGCTTCACAGCTTTTAAGCATCTCCTCCTGTGCCATTCAGTCTGAGTAGAGAACGTATTGTCTGGGTCCCCCCCCCCCCCGAAATCTCAGACTGGGCCTTAACCCTCATGTTCTGCGGGCTTCAGCCATTGTCCGTAGCTGCTGTAGCTGCTGTAATGGTGTTTGTTTCAAAATTGAAGATGGGAGCTGTTCAAATGCGGATCCAAGCGAGCTCCTTCACCAATTCGACTAGTTGGGAAGGCACGAGGCGGCATGGCGAACTGAATGGAGATTCAGATGGTGGAATACATCTTGAAGTCGCTAGTGCTCTTCAGAGTATGTTAATGTTTAAGCCTGCACATGGAAATTCTGAAGCACAGAATTGCTCGGGTGAGGAATTCTATTCTCTGAGTGCTGTGCAGATTTGACCTTCTTTGGTGCCCGGTATTTACATTCCTCCTGCAAGATAAGTGATAGGAGCGGCTCTTAACCCAAGCATTCGACAGACAGCTGCTGTTTTCAGCGGATGAACTTCTCAGGGACAGTCCATGTGCCTTTATCTGCAAGCGAAGAGACAGACTCCGGACTTGTTTATAAGTCACATGACTTTAACATCTATCTACTGCCTGGAGGCGCCCTCTGCTGTTCACTAGCAACTGTCACACCTACACTACACAAATGCACACAACATTACACGAACTGACACACATATACTGACTCATATATACACTGCCTCTCTCAACTCTTGTTTGTGTGATCTATTGTCTGCCTGTTAATTGTGCATGAGGGTTTTTTTCTGTGTAGTCAAAATTTGGCTCATATACGAGCGTTTATTCTGATTACTATGTTTTTTCTCTCTCCTATTGTGTTTTCCTCCCCCTCCCCTCCCCTCTTTACCTCCACTGTTGACAGGCGCCTTGTATGGCGACGCGTCATTGGATGCGCCTAACGTGCGCGTCCAATGTCAAGTCAAATTCCTCGTGTGTTTACTTGTAAATATACTTGGCAATAAAGCTGATTCTGATTCTGATTCTGATTCTGGTCGCCGGCTCCGAGGCACTGCTGTGCCGGTGGGGCGCTCCTGGAGGCAGGTTCATCTGTGGGGGGACATTGGGGGGGGGAACACATCTTCACCATGCCATTGTGACTGAGCTGACAAGTCATTTACCTGGGGAGTTCTCAGTGTGGGTCGTCTGCGGCGAGGAGCTCAGGCCAACACCACCTGCTCGTCTGCTAATATGAAGGCGGGCTTAAGCCTCTCTATACAGATTGTTTCTCTGCATCCCCCCAAGTCTAACACAAAATGTTTATCCCCAAGTTCCAACACTCTGAACGGGCCGTCATAGGACAGGCGCAATGGGGTCCGGTGGACATCGTGCCTGACAAACACGAACGATGCATCCTTCAAGGTCCTTGGCACGAAAGCGCAGGGAAAACAGTGGTGGGCCGGGCCGGGTACAATCCCTGCCTCTGCACTCTGTCGTGAAGGCGGGGATGGATTGGTGTTTGGCGCGGGGTGGTCAGGCAAAAATTCTCCGGGGAGCCGCAGCGGCTTGGAAAAAAACAAGCTCTGCTGGGGAGGCAGCCAAATCCTCCTTCGGTGCTGAACGCAACTCTAATAGAACCCACGGCAACCGGTCCACCCAATTTGCATCCGTAAGCGAAGCCCTGAGCACTGCTTTCAGCGACCTACGGAAACGCTCACATAAGCCATTGGCCTGGGGGTTGTACGCAGTTGTGCGATGAATTGTGATGCCCAGGCTCTGGGCCATCGTGGACCAGAGGTCGTAAACAAACTGCGGGTCCCAGTCGGATGTGATATCCGAAGGGGCGCCGAAACGTGTCACCCATGTTGTCAAAAAAGTGTGTGCAACTTCTGCGGACGCAGTGGAAGCTAGCGGCACCGCCTCGAGCCAGCGTTTGGTGCAGTCCACCACAGTCAGGAGGTGTGTGAACCCCTGCGATGGCGGGAGGGGGCCCACGAGGTCCACGTGAACGTGGTCGAACCTCTTAGCCGGGACGTGGAACAGCTCAAGGGGGGCCTTTGTGTGCCTGTGCACCTTGACTCGTTGACACGCTGCGCAGGCTGCAGCCCACTCTTTCATCTGTTTGCGCAGGCTCGGCCAGATGAACATTGCTCCCACCATTTTGACTGACGTGCGCACTCCTGGGTGCACCAGGGATTGAACCGACTCGAAAACGCGGTGGCGCCAAGCACGTGGGAACACCGGGCGCAGGTGGCCTGTGGAGACGTCACCGATAAGGGGGGGGGGGCTGTCTTGCAGTACTCTGCTCTCCAGCCTTAACCCTGTTGGTCCAGACTGGAGCTTGCAAACGTCCGCATCGCCGATCTGCTCGGCGGCCATGGCTGTGTAATCTATCCCTATGTAGACTGGGGCCACTAATGTGCATGAGAGGAAGTCTGCCACCCCGTTCAGTTTACCGGCCACATGCTGAATGTCGGTCGTAAACTCCGAGATCGCAGCCAGCTGTCTCTGCTGCCGGGCCGACCATCGTTCCGAAACCTTGGCCATCGCGTACGTTGGCAGCTTGTGGTCCACAAATGCAGTGAAGGTGCACCCTTCCAGCCAGAACTGGAAGTGGCGTATGGCCTGGTGGAGAGCCAGTAATTCCCTGTCGAACATGCTGTATTTACGCTCATTGTCACACAAAGACCTGCTAAAAAAGGCGAGCAGCTGCCAAGAACCAGCGACGTGCTGCTCCACGATGGCCCCTATGGCCACATCCGATGCATCGGTAGTGAACGCTATCCGAGCCGCTGGATCCGGGTGCGCCAGTAGTGCGGTGTTCGCTAGAGCTGTTTTGGTGTTTTGGCCTCGGAAAATGTCCGCTCTCGCTCATGAGTCCAGTCGACTCTGTCCGCCGGTTTCCATTTCTTAAGCGCGGCGTACAATGGCTGCATGAGCTGGGCTACGCGTGGGAGGAAACGGTTGTAAAAGTTAACCATCCCCAAAAACTCCTGCAGCGCCCTGACTGTCTGAGGCCGGGGAAAATCTGTCACTGCGCGCATTTTGTCCGGTAATGGTATCGCACCCTCCGGTGAGATGCGGTGGCCCAAAAAATCAATTACTGTAACCCCTAACTGGCACTTTGCTGGGTTGATTATTAACCCGTGCTCTTCCAACCTCTGGAAAACCGTCCTGAGGTGGGCTATGTGTTCGTCCTCAGACACGCTGGCCACCAGGATGTCGTCCAGGTAGACGAACAGAAACGGCAGATCATGCAGCACCGCACCCATCATGCGTTGGAATGTCTGCGCCATGCCTTTTAACCCAAAAGGCATGCGTAAGAACTCAAAAAGACCAAACGGGGTTATTACTGCCATTTTGGGTATTTCTTCCGTGCACACCGGGATCTGGTGGTGACCGCGGACCAGGTCCATCTTAGAAAAAATGCGTGCCCCGGTGAGGTGGACGGAAAAATCCTGAATATGAGGGATTGGGTAAGGATCGTGCGCTGTGGCGTTGTTTAATCTGCGGAAATCTCCGCATGGTCGCCACGATCCCTCAGCTTTAGGTACCATATGTAGTGGGGATGCCCATGGGCTGTTTGAGCGCCTGATGATGCCCAGCCTTTCCAAGTTGGAGAACTCCTCGCGCACACTGGCCAGTTTAGCTGTGTCCAGACGCCGAGGTCATGCAAAAACGGGCAGCCCCGTGGTGGTAATGAAGTGCTCCACCCCGTGTTTAGTGACGGCTGCCAAAAACGTCGGAACCGTGAGTGCTGGGAACTGGATGAGTAGTGTGTGTAACTTACCCCCTGGAGCTGTGACGTTGGCTAGTGTTGTGGACCTGGCTCCTCTAGCTGTACAGGGCAGAGAATCAAAAGACATTGCGTTTATCAGGCGTCTGTTAGCCACATCGACTAATAGTCCATGTGCACACAAAACGTCTGTGTTCAAAATGGGAAAGTTACAGTACATATGTACATATGTATACTCGCAGCTTTTGTTTTTCTCTTGCCTTCTGATTGTTGCTCTGAGTGTTGCTATCCCTGTGCTGTTGCAATCCTGGAATTTCCCCATTGTGGGACTAATAAAGGCTTATCTTATCTTATCTTATCTTACATGCCACTATGACGAATGTCCATTAGTATGTATGGCCGTGCAAGGATGTAGTCAGTGTCCTCTCACCAAAAGTCTTGATGTCTGAGCCGTTTGCGGCCACCAGCTCGGGGCCACTACTTCCCGCCAGCCGGTCTGTATAAGACGGTAGGATGAGGCTCTTTTGGGAACCGGAGTCCACAAGGAACCGTCTCCCCAAGCGTGAGTCTGTCACATAGAGCAGCTTATTTGTGTCACCGGCAGTTGCAGCTACTACCGACTGCTGGCCCTGGCGTTTCCCGTGCATTTGAACTGGCATGGTGGCATGCATCTGTGTGCGTCTTCTCCGTAACGGCGGTGATAGAAGCAGAGCATGTCCCTCCGGTGCTTCTTGGCCTCCGCTGCAGCCACCGTCGCTGGCTCCTCACCCCCGCTGGCCATCTCGCTGGGTTCAGACGCCGCTGCGTTCACAGTGAAGGTTCTGGTTGCCAGGATAATCCGATCTACCGCTTGTGCTAATGCATGGTAGTTGTGCATGGCCAGCAGTGGCGACTTAGCAAGGACCGCTTTGGCCACTGTTGGGAGGTTCCGGAGGAAAAGGTGGGCAAAGAGGAAATGCCCGTCATCTGTGCCCATCAATGCCAACATCTTCTCCATTAATTCGACTGCCGACCCATCTCCCAACTCGGAGCGCGTCAGGAGCCTCTCTGCTCTCTTGCAGTCTGAGAGCATGTAGCGCCGGGTCAGCACAGTCTTGAGAGCGTCATATTTGTCGTGGGCTGGGGTCTGTTGGAGCAGGCTCGCCACCTGCTGTGGTGTGCACGCGCCCAGCACTGCAACCACGTAGTAGTATTTGGTGTCATCCGCTGTCACTCCATGGAGCGCGAACTGGGCCTCGGTGTGGAAGAACCAAGACTTCAGGTCATGTAGCCAAAAGTCTGGGAGTTTGACCAAAACGGCGCATGCGGAGCTGGCGCCTCCAGTCCGGGTCGTCTCTGGGGTGTTTGCGTCGAGTTCCATTATGCGTCAAGGGTCACCAGTGTAGAGAGAGGAATTAACAGGTGAGGCAGTGAGCTGGAGAAGAGCAGACTTTATTACTCTCTCTAGCTATCAGTCAACAAGAAGAACTAACCCAGGTCGCTGGCATCTCTCTTTTATACCAAACAAACTCGCCTCACAACCTGGGGGGTTCACATCACAATACATAGATTCACAATAACAATTCCCTTTGTCACCCAGCCTCTCGGCACATTATTGTGCAGCCCGGAGGAGAATGCATATTATCATGCAGTCTTATGGAGAAAACCACAGTCTGTCCTGCATATCAGCTTCACAGCTTTTGAGCGTCTCCTCCTGTGCCATTCAGTCTGAGTAGAGAACGTATTGTCTGGGTCCCCCACAATACTACTAATAATAATAAAGATCACAAGACTTGAACCAAAAACAGAAGACAACTTAAGACACAGACAACAGAGAATGGCATGACATGACAGAGAAGGATCAGGAACATGGGCACTTAATAATAATCAGAATAATCAAAATAATAATAATACAGTGGAAATTAAAACTAAATGAACATAAAGCATAGGCATGGTTCTAGCCGTGCCCTTGATCATGACATGCATATGTCATATGTATTTATGTGTACGCTCCCCTGTAGGGATACATCATATTCTGGTAGACTCCATACATTACAATATACTGTATATACGTACACATTATCGTGTAAAATGTAGTCAGAATCCTGTCAGAAGTCCACAGGAAGAAAAAACGGGGTTGCCGCTGTTGGAAAATTAATCAGCCAATCAGAAATTAGTTTGCTTTTGTTGCTATGTAAAACGTCAGGCGATGAGCATACTTTTTGAAATTATTTAACCATACAGAAATCAGTTTATATGCGTTGCGATGGAAAATTAACTATATCCTTGCATTGGGAAAAAAAACCCCAAGGAAGTAGCAAGGCTTAACCAATGACAATCCGTCTTTTGACAATGTTACCATATCAATGCATTTTACCACACTGATTGCTATCACAGCGCACGGACAGGATATCCTGCAGTACTTGCTAACATGTTTAGGAAACTACAATTTGAACATGAGCTTTGGATAAAAAAAACAACAGTCCAAGGCCTTCCCCTAAAGTGGCCATTATAAAGAAGTCAGGATGCTGTGATGATCAGGAGAGCAGGCTCCCCCTCCCCTCCTGTTCCTGTTTCCCGCTCCGGAAGATTGGACACACCTGCGTGATTACACACCTGCTGCATCTGATGAGCCACTGTACTTAAGATCCAGCGTGTGGAGAGCTCATCGCTGAATTGTCTGGGTTTGCAGCCACAATTTAAGCTCTGTCTCATTATTAAAGATATCTGTGTACTTACCTTTTGTGTCCGGCTCCTCAGGTTGCTGCCTCCTGCAGGTGTGTCTCCGGAGCTGACCATGCTCGCCTGACCAGGAAGATCACGACATTCACCCAGGTCTCTGCCTTCCCCCCATCCCCTGGTCCTTGCTGGATTTCCCCACCGGACTCCGCTGCTCAAGTTGTAAGTGTGCTTTCCTGCATTATTCTCCCTTTGGAGAATCTGTCTCTAATAACTTCTGTCTGCTCTCTCCCATAGGCTACATGTGCTCCAGGGGGCACCTGTCTTGTGGAAATTTAAGTTGGCGCTTTTGTGTTTCATTTTTCTTGAACTTTGCATTTTTATCTTCTGTGAGTTTTCAATAAATTTGTGAAACTATTCATTGGAGTCTGAGTGACTGTTCTGGCAGCTCTGCGTTTGAGTCTGACCCTGATCTGAATCATGACAGAATGATCCAGCCAGAATCAAGGGTCAGCGAGTGCTCAGCCAGGTGAACAGTCAGCACTTGAGCGTTTGAATGCCACGGAACTCCAGGTCACATTTCTTTCTGAGCAGCTTCAAACTATCACTCAGCAATTGGCGACTGTTACCAAACACCTGTGTCGGCTTCCTGGTGCGGTGCCTCCTCCTGCACCTGCTGCCCAGGAAGCTGTTGCCATCCGCAGGAACATCTCTGTTCCCACACCTGCCCCCTACGGGGGGTTGCAGGGGGTTCCTGCTCCACTGCTGGTTGTATTTCCAGCAGGTGGAGGGGGAGTATAGGGATGATGTGTCCAAAATACATTTCATGTCCTTGTTGTGGGGCCGGGCATTCAAGTGGGCACAGTCCAGTAGCCCGGAAGGACCCCTTAATTCGTTTGGGCGATTTGTGCGAGAGTTCTCAGTGGCTTTCGACCATTCATAGAGTGTGGGGAATATTGTTAGCCTGCTCACGGGGCTTCAGCAGGGGGATTAGTCTTTGACTGATTTCTCAACTGAGTTCTGGGTCATTGCTGGAATGACGTTGCCCTGTGCAGCGTGTTCCTCTCGGGTCCGAATTTGCATCTCCGTGATGAGCTGGCTATCCATGCGTCTCCCTCCTCCCTGGATGAGCTCATTGTGCAGGCCATGGCCTTCGGCAACTGATTTAGGGAATGAGCGAAGGAGCAGAAGGCAACTGTCTCTCTGATCATTTCCCAGCCGGCCGCCCCTCCCCTTGGTGCTGCTCCACCGGTCCCCTCCGATCCGATGGAACTTCGTAGGTCCCATCTGACTCAGGAGGAGCGTCGGCATCAAGAAAAGGAAGGGGCATGTTTCTATTGTGGGATCCCAGGTCACACTGTTTCAAAATGTCCAGTGAGGCCAAAAGGCCCGGCCTGTCAGTTACCGTGGGGGGTCTGGCGGGAGGGTCCTTGCAAAATCCTCCCAATCATTTTGAACTTTCGGCCCTCACTCAGTTACAGGGGGCCGAGTTCAAAACCTCCGCCCTGGTTGATTTGAGGGTGGAGCAAAATTTTATCCAACAGGCCATGGTGCGGAAATTGCAGATACCCACCAGGAATGTTCCGACACCTTTGTCGGTCTCGGCAGTTTCGGGCAGTACCATTGTGGCAATTACTGAGCAGACTGAGCCCATTTCAATCATTCTGTCCGGTAATCACCACGAGGTTATTCAGTTTAATGTCCTGCCCCAATCTAACACCACCGTGATCCTGGGGTGTCCGTGGCTCTGCACCAATAACCCCAATATTAACTGAAGTCAGGGCTCCATTTCGTCTTGGAGCAATCCAAGCCTTCAACTTGTCTTTTAGACCCTATTCCTAAGAGGTTATTTAAAGAAGTCTTCCCTTTTATTGGTAGCTCCATTCTTTAAATAATCAATTCTTCATTAACATTAGGCCATGTACCGCAAGCTTTTAAAACTGCTGTAATTAAACCCTTACTCAAAAAGCCAACACTGGATCCAGGAGTTTTAGCTAACTACAGACCAATCTCTAATCTGCCTTTCATTTCAAAAAATCTTAAAAAACAGTTGTTGCTACGCAATTATTTGACCACTTGCAGAGAAATGGTTTATTTGAAGCGTTTTAATCTGGGTTTAGAATCCATCATAATACTGAGACAGCTTTAGTGAAGGTCACTAATGACCTCCTTATTGCATCTGATAATGGACTTGTTTCTTTACTTGTCCTTTAAGACCTTAGTGAAGCTTTTGATACTATCGATCATAATATTTTACTTGATAGATTAGAACACCATGTCGGACTTAATGGAACTTCGTTGCAGTGGTTTAGATCTTATTTATCTGATAGGTTCCAGTTTGGTCATGTCAATAATGAGTTTTCTTCCAACTCAAAGCTCAGTCATGGAGTTCCACATGGATCTGTGCTGGGCCCTATTCTTTTTAGTTTATATATGCTTCCATTAGGCAACATTATTAGAAAACACTGTATACATTTTCATTGTTATGCAGATGACACAGTTATACCTGTCAAAGACCCCAGATGATAGTAATCAATTAGCCAAGTTAGAGCCCTGTCTTAAGGAAATCAAAGCTTGGATGACTTGTAATTTCCTGCTATTAAAATAATTTGATCTTCCCTGCATAAACTTAGTTGTTTTTTTTTTTCAAAACCTTTGCATGAATCTCATAGAACTAAATAAGAGTGAAGGTAAAAAATGTTTAGAAATTATTTACACACTTATTGAATATACAAAGGCTTTACCCTACACTAATTTAAATATTGAGGTGCTGATTCTCATCCCAGCCGCTGGGATGAGAATCAGCACCTCAAAGTCCGAGTCCATGGTCCTCAGCCGGAAAAAGGTGGATTGTCCTCTCCGGGTTGGGGACAGGCTCCTGCCCCAAGTGGAGGAGTTTAAGTATCTTGGGGTCTTGTTCACGAGTGAGGGGAAAATGGAGCAAGAGATCGACAGACGGATTGGAGCAGCATCTGCAGTGATGCGGACGTTGTACTGGTCTGTTGTGGTGAAGAGGGAGCTTAGTTTTAAGGCAAAGCTGTCAATTTACCAGTCAATCTACATTCCTACTCTCACCTATGGTCACGAGCTTTGGGTAATGACCAAAAGAACGAGATCGCGGATACAAGCGGCTGAAATGAGCTTTCTCCGTAGGATTGCTGGACTCACCCTCAGAGATAGGGTGAGGAGCTCAGTCATCCGGGAGAGGCTCAGAGTAGAACCGCTGCTCCTCCACATTGAAAGGAGTCAGTTGAGGTGGTATGGGCATCTGATTAGGATGCCTCCTGGACACCTCCCACTTGAGGTGTTTCAGGCATGTCCCACTGGGAGGACACCCCGGGGCAGACCCAGGACTCGGTGGAGAGACTATGTCTCCCAGCTGGTCTGGGAACGGCTTGGTATCCCTTCTGAAGAGCTGGAGCAGGTGGCTGGGGAGAGGGAAGTCTGGGCTTCTCTGCTTGAACTGCTGCCTCCGTGACCCGGACCTCCGGAAAAGCAGTAGAAGATGGATGGATGGATGGATAATTGAAATATTGCTACTTATTTATATTGTTTATATTGTTTTAACTAAAACAATATCAATGATTTAAAATAGCTGAAATGATTTACTTAGATAATGGAAATGGAATACACTTTGTATTCCAAGGTTCCAAGGTTGTCATAGCCAGGAGCGGCACTGGGGTTAAGCTCCCAGCGCTCATAAAATGCTCCTTATGGCGTGCATCTCGAAAAGCCTCTGACAACTAAGTCCAACTCCTAGCCTGCCCGTGTGGTTTAGCCTCTAAGCCCGGCGGCTTTTACTAATAGGAGAAGGGGCGAGGGCGGATCTCTGGCGCCTTAAAACCAGATGCTTCGGGTAGATGGTGGCTCGTCAACCTGGGAAGGTAGCCCATCTAGGGGAAGGTAAACCCTGATTTCAAACCTCCGCTGCCTTGCGGCACACCCGGTCACGGGAAAGGCTTCGGGAGTCAACCCTGAGGAAAAATCCGGAGTCGGAGCCCCTAAGGCAGTTCTCTGTTGTGCTCAACATCGTTCTGGCAGCTCCTGCGACGGCGCTGGTGCCAAACTATAGCAGCCCTGCTGTTCCTTTGGATTCATCAGTGACGTGGAGAGGGGGGACATGCTGCATGGGTAACATCTTGTCCTCCATATCTTCCTGCCCAGGCTTGAATCCTACCAACGCCCAACGCTGGAAGGTAGAACACCGGTGCGCATCGGCCTGTTCCAGCAGAGTAGACATTTAGGATTCTCTTCCATGGTCATCATAGACTGACGGAGGCCACCCCCACCGCCGACACTTTGTAAATCAAATCATGTCACATTTAAATGCAGTTCCTAAATTATTAGTACCAAACACTTACCTAGGAGACCACTTAGCTTACCATCAACAATTTACAAGATTAGTATAATATTCAAATAAGAAAATAGGGAGATTGTGAATGACAAACCCTATTATTGAAGCCATTTAACTTAGGTGATGAGGAAGGGTTTCTGGGTGATTATATGCAAAGAATGACAACTGACAGCGATGTCATCCATACTGTCCTTCCCAGGAGGGACCATGTGACAAAGCAACCTTAGGAGGTGCACCCATCTCTTGAGCAAACCAGGGCATCTGGTCATCAAAGGAAACTGGACCAAAACTCCCTGGCAAGGAGAGCACAAAGGTTATCAAGCTGACCTAAACAGCCACGGAAAGCAAAGGACGTGACACTTGGGTGCATTTAACGTTTTACCCTACCTGAAACCCTCAGCAAGAGACTGTTTAATATATATATATATATATATTGTACACTTATTTTTTTTTAAAAAAAAAAGGGAAAACAACAAATGATTGTTTCTCTATGTAAGTGTCAGCTGATGACTTGGTGTCCAGGAACGACCTCTGCTAATAGAGAAGCAGGCTGTTTGTTTATCATGACAGGAAAAAAAAAATACAAGGGAAGGAAAGGTGTGGTTAGTGTTGTTATCTTATCATCCTCATCATCCTCTAGTAATACTTAATATTGGTTATTAAGTTTTTCCAATGCTTATACCCTGTAGAGAATTGTTATGTTTGCTCCTTAATGAGTTGCTTTCTGATTGACCATTTCATGAAACTGCTTGCAAAGTATTTGAGTACTGCTAGCTTTTGTTGGACTAGCAGCACATTCTTGGCAGATAAAGGTAATATCAGTGGCAAGGACAAGCCAAGACAAACTGACTCCAGTATCTGTTGCAGTGACTGACCAGATGATAGGTTTGTTTATCTCTGCTCTTTGTGTAGTGCATGTCACAATGCATTGACTGGCACAGTCCACCACAGACCTTGTGACAGATGTGTTTATCTGCCAGGATGTCCAGTCTCACCCTGTGTAACTGGGAGTGGTCCACCACAGACCTGTGGCAAATATTGTTTTTAGTTCTGCCAGGATGCCCTGTTTCACCCTCCACGCCCTCGGAAGGGTGGGGATGCCGGTTGAGTCACCGACGGCCCAACCCATGAGATAACATTAACAGTTAGGCAAAATATATTTATTGCTAAAATAATGCAGCTACTACAGGCTGTTTGGTTTTTTTTTCGTTGTTTTGTTTGTTTGTTTGTTTTTAAGAGAGGCTATATACAGAAATAACATAGCAAACTTCATTTTGAATCACACCTGACACAACACATCACTCCACTGATTAGAAACATGATGACACTCCTTACTCTGCAAATGCAAGGTTAATTTCATCAAGGAACTCCTCTTTTTGAAGTGGGGATGTCCCCTTTTCAAACGTTTAACACTCTCTGAGTATGCAGCGTCTTACAGTGCATCTCTCCCCTGTACTGCTACCCTGCTTGACCAACGAAGCGAGCAAATGTTATACCAAGGATCTACATTGTCAAAGGTCATTGAGTCATTGGGCTTATTCACATCTGGTTGGACACTGGGCAGATCTGTGTACCCTGTTTTGGCAACTGACCGTACCCTCGTCATGTCAGCAGGGCAGGTCGGCAGGGTGAAGAGAGATGCTTTTCTACCACATGATGCCATTCATGAAGCATGAATGCAATTTCAGATGGAAAGTACAGGAGGGAGGTTTTGTTCATTGTTTCTTTGAGTGAGAGTAGAAACAAAATAGCTTAGGGATTAAAACACTTAATTGTAGACTACAATTATTTACAAAGTTATGACAAAGGATAGAATGGTCCTTGACTGACTAATTACCACCCGTAGGGGTGTAGGCCCTATTATAGGATATTATTATATTACTTCTATCCATGAAAATGATGCAAATGGTCATATTAATACTTCAGATACTCATAGAAGTTAGTGTTTCTCTTAATGGAGAAGTCTCATCATAAACTTGGTAATGATTTTTATAACCTCAGATTTTTTCTTGTGTGAGTCCTTAATATGATGATGAGGATGGTGAGAGGGGCAAGGATGTTTTTGAAGGTCGCAATATAATTTAAGGCTGTTTTTAAGGCTGTTTCATATTATTTTCTATGTTCTTATTTGACACTGTCTGAGATTACTTTTGGTCACATCACACATATTCACTTTTGATATATTCTATACATGTTTTTAACTTGCAAAGACATATAACAGCATTGTAGCATCCAGTCAATGTTGAGAAGGCCAGAACTGATGGTTAAATGACTTTATTTCCTTCCGTGTCATCAACCAGCGTAAGAGCTATGGCAAGAACAAAATAGACAATAATTACCATATAACTGTTTCAACCGTTACATAGCTCATACATTAGTAACCTATTCTGTTAGCATAACTAATTTACAACTTTACAATAAATATTTTCTGTACAATCACTAACCTTGTTCCCTTATCGACTGAAGCTAAAATGTTTGCCGTTTTTATCCTTTTCTGTAGTCTTTTCTTCATTTTTCCCTAAACCTTTTATTGCTTTTCTTTGCGTCTTTCTTTTGTACGTCAAGTTGATTTCCGTTACCTGACTTCCGCTCACAAGGAAGTTACCAAAATAAAAGCATATCCTTGCATCGTGATTACTATACATGTAAATAGAGCTAACCTTACTTTGTCTACCTTTACAAGCATGTAAATTCTTCACACATATCCTTATATTAATTCATTCACTTTATTATTTTTCTTTTAATCCTGATGCTTTATTAAGCATCAAGGGGGGATATGATAGAAAAATTCCATATTATCTATACTATTGATATTAATAATGTATTATTATATTTGAAAAGTATCATACCTTTCATATGCCATGTTTAATGTTTATATGTGCATTCTGCATAGGATAAGTTTATATATCCTTGGCCTGTTTCTGTGAGCAATTTCAGCGAGTTCAGACTGAGGATCAGTACATGCGTAAGGAATGATCTAAGCCATTTATTATAATCTCTTTGACATGTCCTGTTTCGGGTCACAGAAGTACACAGGAACTCCTCATCTTATAGATTAGTGTTTCATGGACATTCTGTTAGTTTTATGGATCTCATGTCTTCATGACCCATGTCTCCAGAGTATCTGACGTCCGCCTGGATAAGGTCAGTTATCAGGACTGTCCCGTTCTGTCCCTTCACTTATCCTCATCCTCCCTCTCCTTTCTCCTACCTATATATATCAGACTTAGAAGAATGGATCCTTTAGAGATTCTAGGTGTGTCTGAATGTCATGCCTTGTAACCTTTCCGCCATGGTGGCCAATGGGGTGATTTTGTAATAAATGTACATAAATTCAACTTTCTGCCTGATTATTTGACTTTGAATAATTTAAGCTCAAAATTATTCTAACATTCAGATAAGACTGAAGTCATTCTAGTTGGTCCAAAAAACCTTAGAAATACCTTTCCAAATCAAACTCTTAGTTTGGATGTGATTACTCTTTCTCTTAATAGTTCTGTGAGGAACCTCGCAGTTATTTTTGATCAAGATCTGTTTTTTAATTCACAAATTCAACTTTTTCCTAAGACTGCCTTCTATCATTTGTGTAACATTGCCAAGATTAGGAGCATCTTGTCTCAGTGTGATGCTGAGAAACTAATCCACGCTTTTGTTAGCTCTAGATTTGATTATTGTAACTCTTTATTATCAGGTTGTCCTAAAACATCTTCAAAACGTCTTCAGCTGATCCAAAATGCTGCTACAAGAGTTTTAACAGGTACTAGAAAGAGAGGTCATATCTCTCCGGTTCTGGCCTCCCTTCATTGGCTTCCCATGGAGTTTAGAATTAAGTTTAAAATCCTTCTTCTCACAAAGCTCTAAATAATCAGGCCCCTTTATATTTAAAAGATCTGATACTACCCTATTATCCTAACACAGCACTACGCTCCCAAAATGCAGGATTACTTGTAATACCTAGAATCTCCAAAAGTACAATGGGAGGCAGAGCCTTCAGTTATCAAGCTCCTCTCCTGTGGAACCAGCTGCCAATTTGGATTCGGGAGTCAGACTTGATCTCTGTTTTTGTTATGTTTGGCCCCTTCATGACATGAATGAAGCACCACTTGCCTGCAGTGGGTTCGGTGATTTAATGAGAAATAGTAGTAAATACAAACACTCGCCTCAAGGGGCGGATATACAAAAACTAAGGATGAAACCCAGTGGAGTGATAACAAGTACATAAGAGCACAGAGTCAATATAACACTTACATATACTGGCGAGGACAAAATCTTCTGCTGAAAAATGGACTGGAGTCAGGGTAGGGGACTCCAGCCTGAGGGAAGCGAGGACACAGCGAGGAATAAGCCTCGCCGGCCAGCTTAAATAATACTACTAACATAAAGGACAAACAGGCGTTGAATGAAAGCAATCAGTAAACCATTGACAGCTGTGACCGGCCGCGAACAGACTGACAGGCGGAAGTCCTGCCATAACACTGTCAAAATAAAAGCACAACCCAAACAGAGGAACAAAACTAAATATATACACAGAAAAAGGAATAACAACAAAAACCCGAGTGTGGAACAGATCCGTGCTCGGCATCATTACAGTTTTTAAGAATAGGGTTAAAACCTTCCTTTTTGATATAGCCTGTAATTAGGGAGGGATCATGTGCCTCTGACCCCTCCCTTAGTTATGCTGCTAGTAGGTTTAGACAGCCAGGGGACCTCCAATAATGCACTGGGCTTCACTCCTTTCTTCACTCTCAATGAAATATTTTTGCTGGTCATTAACAAGGGCGGCGCGGTGGCGGAGTGGTTAGCGCTGCGGCAGCACAGCAACTCACCCTTGGCCTGGGGATACTGGGTTCGATCCCAGCCTCCAACCAACAGTGATCTGTGTGGAGTTTGCATGTTCTCCTGTGTCTGCATGGGTTTACTCCGGGATTTCTCCGGTTTCCTCCCACATGCCAAAAACATGCAAGTTAAGTTAATTAGCATCAAAACTGGGGATTCTAAATTGTCCTTAGGTATGACTGTGAGAATGAATGGTTGTCTGTCTCTCTGTGTTGGCCCTGCGATGGACTGGCGATCTGTCCAGGGTGTACCCTGCCTCTCGCCCAAAGATGCTGGGATAGGCTCCAGCCCCCCCGCGACCCGAAAAGGATTAAGCGGAAGAAGATGAATGAATGAATGAATGAATGTTCTCTCTCATAGATTGAGCCCCCGTCATGCTGTTTGCTCTCTACATGTCTGTTCTATTCATCTTCTCTATCCCCTCACCCCCTAACCAGTCACAGCAGATGACTACCCCTCCCTGAGCCTTGTTCTGCTGGAGGTTTCTTCCTGCTATAAGAGAGTTTTTCCTCTCCACTGTCACCAAGTGCTTGGTCACAGGGGATTGCCTGATTGCTGGGGTCTTTCTGCAATTGGGGGGGGGGGGGGTTCCCCTACAGTTGAAAGTGCTATGAGATGACTGTTGTTGTGAAATGCCATCCATCCATCCATCCATCTTCTACCGCTTTTCCGGAGGTCCGGGTCGCGGAGGCAACAGTTCAAGCAGAGAAGCCCAGACTTCCCTCTCCCCAGCCACCTGCTCCAGCTCTTCAGAGAGGATACCAAGGCGTTCCAAGACCAGCTGGGAGACATAGGCTTTCCACTGAGTCCTAGGTCTGCCCCGGGGTCTCCTCCCAGTGGGACGTGTCCGAAACACCTCAGTCACCTTGGCGGACTGATCCCAAGCTTTCTAAACTGTTGTGAAATGGCGCTATATAAATAAAGTTGAATTGAATTGGAGTTGTTTCTGCCTTTCATCATGTCTCCATTCGGCCGCATGCTCGCCTTCGCTCCCGATCTCCTCCCCTCTGGCTGAGCTGGTGAATCTCAGCTCTGTGCCTGAGGTTTATCATGACTTTGGGGAGGTCTTTATCAAGTCTAGGACCCTATCTTTACCACCTCACTGGGGTTACAACTGTGCTATTGATCTCCCGGGGGCACAGCTGCCATCCAGCTGGCTCTACAGTTTATCTGGGCCGGAGAGGGAGGCGATGGAGATCTACATGAAAGACTCCCTGAGCGCCGGCATAATTTGGCCGTCATCCACTCCACTCAGCACGGGGTTCTTTTTTTGTGAGGAAGAAGGATGGGTCTCTGCGGCTGTGTATTGATTACCGCGTGCTTAACGCGATTACCCGGAAGGATAAGTATCCACTGCCTCTCATTAATTCAGTGTTTGAGTTACTTCAATGGGTGCGTTTTTTCACCAAGCTCAACCTCTGCAATGCGTATCATTTAGTCTGCATTCGAAAGGGGGATGAGTGGAATACAGCGTTAAAAATACCTTTTGGCCATTTTTAATATTTGGTCATGCCATTTGGGCTGACCAACGCCCCTGCCATCTTCCAGTGGTTAATTAATGACATCCTAGGAGACTGTGATATTTTGATTTTTTTTCTCGCACCCTGGAGGAGCACTTAGTCCACTTTCGGTCCGTCCTGCAGTGGTTGCTGAAGAACCAGCTTTTAGTGAAAGCTGAAAAGTGCGAATTTTCCACTTGCTCTACTTCATTTTTGGGGTTCATCATCGCTGAAGGTACGGTAAAGGCCAATCCGGTAAAAATTAAGGAGGTAGTAGACTGGCCGATCCCCCCCAGTCCAGGAAGGATCTCCAAAGCTTCCTGGGCTTCGCCAACTTCTATGGTCGATTCATCCAAGACTATAGTAGGGTGGTGCAACCGCTTATGCAGTTGATGTCATCCTAAAGCCTATTTAAGTTGTCCGAGGTCGCTGAATGAGCTTTTGTCACCCTAAAAGGCCTATTCACCAATGCGCGCGTTCTGGCACAGGTTGATCCTGCAGCGCAGTTTGTGGTCAAGGTAGATGCTTCTGATTCGGGGGTGGGTGCTGTCCTCTCCCAGCGTTTCTCCTCCAATCAGAAGCTCCATCTGTGCACGTATTTCTCCCGGCACTTAACACCAGCCGAGAGGAATTATGCTGTTGGGGACTGCGAGCTTTTGGCCATTAAGCTGGTTTTGGAGGAATGGAGACACTGGTTGGAGGGAGCTAGCCAACCAGTCGTTGTCTGGACCAACCATAAAAATTTGGAATGCCTTTGGTTGGCCAGACAGTTAAATTCTCGGCAGGCTTGGTGGGCCCTGTTCTTTAATAGGTTTAATTTGACCATCTCGTACAGACCAGGGTCCCGTAATGCCAAGGCTGTTGCTCTCTCATGCCAATTTTCTCCCGACTCCTCTTCCTCCACCTCCTCCTCCGCAGCTGCTGCGTCTCCCTGGAGACTATTTTTCCCCCCCTCTTGCCTTCTTGGGACACTCCAGTGGTAAATTGAGAAGAGGGTCCGGCAGGCACAGTCATCGGAACCCGTCCCAGAGGGAGGCCCACTGGACTAGCTATATGTCCCCACGGCGCTACATGGAGAGGTGATTCAGTGGGGGCATACCAGCTTTTTCACCTGTCATCCCGGCATTTCCAGAACTACTGACTTGCTGTGAAGGGTTTTTTGGTGGCCCACACCAATGTCAAGGCCTGTCACACCTGCTCTGCTAATAAAACTGACTCCACTCCTGCGGGTCTCCTCCATTCCCTAAACATTTGATGACCCAATTTTCACATACACCGCGTTGCAGTTTCATTGGTTAACCACAAGGGTATGCCTCTAGCTCATCATTGGACAGCCCATCAAACCCTCCCTCCCCGCTCATTGGCTAAGGCGGGAACAAAATGTTTACAAACCTCAATTACCATTCATCAGTTTTAATGAATGAATAATTTATTTGAACATGTTGCATCAGTACAAGAATCAATTTAAATAGATAAATAAATAAAATGCTATTCATAATGATAATACATAAAAACACAGTCATTATACACATAGGAATGGAGGGGTGGGGTGGGTGAGCGAGGGGGAGTGGGGGGAGGGAAGGGAGGGGGGATGAGGGGAGGGGGAGGGGCATGGAAAGGGGACGGGTGTGAGTGGGGAAATGGGCGGGATTTGGGTGGGGAAAGGGGTCATAAACCTGTCAAAAGCAGTTTGATGGAAGCTGTCCTATATTGTCTTCTTACAGCTAATATAATTCCATAACTATATTTTGGCAGCTGATCACTTTTTGGCATGACACCACCACAGGCTGGAGTGCTGCTGGAGTAGGTACATCCCATGATGTCTCAACAGTCTCTCCATGATTTTCACACAGATCAGAGCCCTTTGTTGCACAGGAAGCTAAACATTTCTTCAGACATTCTGAAGCTCTGCAACCACTGCGCTTTTGTGAAGCTGGGGTGACACCCAACCACTGGGAGGCATGGTTGAAAGTCCATACCGACGGTTTGAAGTGATAATTTTGCCACAAGAGAGCCATCTGAAACATATACACAGCATACATATTTTAATACCTAATAGTGATAACTTGCCGTGCTTACAATGTAGTTTGGGGGACTTATTAATTACTGTAGCAAACTAGCATTTGCAATCATTAGCTTACCCTCACATGTGATCTAGTTTGTATCCTCACGCCTTCGGCTTTATACTGTGATAATCAGGTGAACGTGCTCCCCCTCCCTTCCTGTGTTTTTTTCCCTCTGTTTCCCAGCTCCGGAGCTGATTACGCTTACCTGCATGATTGGGCACACTTGATACTACCTCGTCTGCCAGCATTAAAAGAGCCAGTCTGTGAATGCTTCCTCACTGGACCATTGGGTATTGCTGCCTTAACTAAAGGCTAAATTGCTCTGTACTTGAGATTACCTGTTTGCTCACTGTGTTTCTCCTCTCTTTCTCAGGTTGCTGCCATCACAGCGGTGTGTCTCTCCAGGGCTGTGCATGCTCACCTGCCCTTCCACCATCCCATCTGGTCTACTCCTGCTCCGCCCGGTCAGCCTACAGTTCCGTTCCTTCCCTCCCCATTCCCCATCCTTGCTGGCTTCTCTGGTCCTATCCTTGGCAGCTTCTCCTCCTCCGCATGCTGGGTCACAGCCGGGCCCTCTGCTCAGGTTTTGTAAGACTCCTCTCTTCTCTGTTAGTCATTACATCTCCTCATTATCGCTGATTAACGCTTTCTCTTCTGTCTCTTGCTCTCTCATTTACAGGCTGTGTGCCCCTCCAGTGTACATTTTGGTTTTTGTTCCTTAATATATTTGTGTTGTCAATTATTAGTTGTGTTAACTTTTCACCTGAGTCTGTTCTTCCAGTATTTTTCGCCCTGCATTTGAGTCTCTGGCTATTCAATCATGACAGAACGGTCCAGCCAGGATCAAGGCTCAGCGGGCACTTCACAGGGGGAACACTCAGCTCTTTCCTGGTTAGATGCTATGGAGCGCAGGGTCGCTGTTCTTACCGACTAGCTGCAAACAATCACCAAATAACTGGCTACCTTAAGGGACCATTTGTGTCATCTGTCTCGTTCACCTCCTTCTCCTTCTCCTGCTGTGCCGGCAGTCTCTACCATCTGCCGGACCATTTCCATCCTGTCTCCTGCCCCATACGTAGGTGGTGGGGGAATGTAAAGGGTTCCTGCTTCACTGCCAGCTATATTTTAAGAAGGTGGTGGAGGAGTATCCAGACGATACCTCTAAAATACATTTTATGACCCTGCTGCTCAGAGACCAGGTGCTCAGTTGGGCCCAGTCTATACTGAGCAATCCAGAAGGGCCCCATTACACTTTCAACTGTTTTGTTCAGGAGTTTTCTCGGGCTTTTGACCATATAGAGAGTGAGCGGAATGTTGCTAGCCAACTAATGGTGCTTCGGCAAGGAAATGGTCGGTCACCAATTTCTCTGTCAAGTTCTGGGTCATCGCGGCAGAATCCGGATGGAATAACGTTGCTCTACGCAATGCATTCCTCCGGAGCCTCAACTCCAACCTCCGCGACGACCTGGCAATCCGAGCCAGCCCCTCTTCTCTGGATGAGTTGATTGAGCAGGCTGTCGGCCTGGATAATTGGTACTGCTAGTGTGCTAGGGAACAGAAGGCCTCTGCCTCATCCTCCATGTCGTGGTCACCCCGCCTTCTTCCTGTTCCGAGAAATCGGCTTCCCCTCTGGAGCCAATGGTCCTGGGCCGAGCTTGTTTGTCTCCGGAGGAATGCCAACGCCGAAGAAAGGCGGGGGTCTGTACTTACTGTGGTTCCACAGAACACATGCTGTTTAATTGTCCCATCCGGCCTAAAGATTCAGCCCGTCAGTAGCCGTGGGGGGTCTAGCGGGCAGATCATCTGCAAATCCCCCCGGTAATTTTTCGCTGCAGGTCCTCATTCAATTACCGGGGACTGAGCTTTAAAATCTCAGCTCTAATTGTTTTGGGAACTGAGCAAAATTTCATTTCTCAGGGATTAGTTCAAAAACTAAAGATTCCCACTAGGGCCCTTCCGTCTCCATTAAATGTCTCAGCCCTTTCTAGCTGAAGGCTAGCCGCAATCACACACCGAACCGAGCCTGTGTCCGTCCTGCTATCTGGTAACCATCATGAGCTCCTCTCTTTTTTTGTTTTGCCCAGTTCATCCACCCTCGTGGTCCTGGGTTATCCATGGCTCCATCAACACAATCCAATAATTAATTAGGCCCAAAATTCCATTTCTTCTTGGAGCCCATTTTGCCTTTCATCTTGTCTCCACCTGACTGCGTGTTGGCCTAATCTCCTCTCCTCCGGCCGAGCCGCCCGACCTCAGTCTCGTGCCCGAGGTTTATCATGACCTGGAGGAGGTCTTTAGCAAGTCTAGGGCCCTCTCTTTGCCACCTAATCGGTCTTACGACTGTGCTATTGATGTCCTTTTGGGTGCACGACTGCCGTCCCATTGGGTCTACAGTCTGGGCTGGAGAGGGAGGCCATGGAGAGCTATATTAAAAACTCTCTGAACACTGGCCTCATTCGTCACTACACCACTCCTCTCGGTGTCGGATTTTTCTTTGTGCGGAAAAAAGATGGGTCCTTGCAGCCGTGCATTGACTACCGCAAATTGAACGCCATCACCATTAAAGATAAGTATTCACTCCTGCTCATTAACTCAGCCTTCGAGCTTCTGCAATGTGTGTGTGTGTGTTTACCAAACTCGACCTCTGGAATGCATACCATCTGGTCCGTATATGCAAGGGTGACGAATGGAAGACGGTGTTTAAAACACACTTGGGGCAATTCGAGTACATTGTGATCCTCTTTGGGTTGACCAATGCCCCCGCCGTCTTCCAGCGCGTGATTAATCATGTTCTTTGGGATATGGTGAATCAGTTGTTTTTGTCTATCTTGACAACATCCTTATTTTTTCCCCGCACTCTGGAGGAGCACACAGTCCATGTCCGGGCAGTGTTACAACGGTTGCTCGAGAATCAACTTTATGTGAAGGCCGAAAAGTGTGAGTTTTCCTCTCGTTCCACTTCCTTCCTGGGGTTCATTGTAGCCAAGGGTGAGTTAAGGGCCGACCCAGCGAAGGTATGGCGGAGACCGTGAGCTGCTGGCCATCAAACTGGTTCTGGAGGAATGGAGGCACTGGCAAGAGGGACCCACCCAACCCATCATTGTCTGGATGGATCATAAAAACTTAAGAGTATTTAAGATCTGCCAGAAGGCTAAATTCCAGACAGGCCCGTTGGGCTCTGTTTTTCTTTAGATTCAATCTATCCATTACTTACTGCCCTGGCTCCTGCAATATTAAACCTGATGCTCTCTCTCGTCAGTTCTCCGACCATTCTCCTTCCTCTATTTCTCTCACGACTACTCCTTCTCCTGAACCTATCCTGCCTTCATCCTGCATTGTTGGAACCCTTTCTTGGGAAATCAAGCAGAGGGTTCTGCAGGCCCAGTCCTCCGAATCCATCCCTGAGGGAGGCCCGACTAACTGGTTGTTTGTCCCCTCTGGTCTCTGCAGTGACGTCTGTGTTTCTGACCAGGGTTCGCATTTTACATTCCAGGTGTGGAAGGCCTTTTTTTGTTCCCTCGGCACAACTGTCAGTCTCACCTCTGGATACCATCCTCAGAGTAATGGTCAGGTCGACCGTGCCAACCAGTCCCTTGAGGCCACCCTGCGATGCGTTGCTTCTTGTAACCCCACTACCTGGAGCTCTCATCTGACTTGGGTGGCGTACGCATTCAACTCTGCCATCTCATCTGCCACTGGACTGACGCCCTTTGAGGCCTCTGTGGGGTACACCTCACCTCTTCTCCCTATGGCGGAGAGCGAGGTAATCTGTGCCGTCTGTGGAGGCCCATGCTCGCCGCTGTCGCTGGCTATGGCGTTCAACCCAGGATGCCCTTCTGCACTCAGCCGAGTGGAACGGTCTGTATGCCAATCGCAGAAGTGCACCAGCGCCCAAATACACTGTTGGCCAGAGGGTGTGGTTGTCAGCGGAACAAGTGCCTCTGAAGACGGAATCTAGTAAACTATTGCCACGTTTTCTGGGTCCATTCCCCATCTCGAAGGTCATCAATGGCATCACCATTCAGCTCAAGCTTCCTCCATTACTCCACATTCACCCCACCTTTCATGTTTCCCGGATAAAGCCCCTCTCCGTCAGCCCACTCTGCTCTCCCCTGAAGCCTCCTCCTCCTCTCTGGGTCCTCGATGGCCATACCACCTAAACCGTCCAGAGGATTCTGGACGTCCGCCATTGGGGCCGGGGCCTGGAATATCTGGTACATTGGAAGGGTTATGGACTGGAGGAAAGGTCATGGATCCCTAGTTCATTCTTCCATGACAAGGGTATGATTTGGGCTTTCCACTGGGCGCATCCCAACAAGCCCGGAAGGATGCAAGGAGGCGCCTCTTGGGGGGGGGGGGGGCACTGTGATGATGTGATGAGCGTGCTCCTGCTCCCCTCCTATGTTTTTTCCCTCTGTCTGTCTCCCAGCTCCAGAGTTGATTACGCTCACCTGCGTGACTGGGCACACCTGCTGCTACCTTGTCTGCCAGCATTAAAAGAGCCAGTCTGTGAATGCTTCCACGCTGGACTGTTGGGTATTGCTGCCTCAACTAAAGGCTAAATTGCTCTGTGCTTGAGATTATCTGTTTGCTCACCGTGTTTCTCCTCTCTTTCCCAGGTTGCTGCCATTGCAGCGGTGTATCTCTCCGGGGCTGCACATGCTCATCTGCCCTTCCACCATCCCGTCTGGTCTATTCCTGCTCCACCTGGTGAGCCTACAGTTCCATTACTTCCCTCGCCATTCCCCATCCCTGCTGGCTTCTCTGGTCCTATCCTCACCAGCTCCCACTCCTCCACATGCTGGGTCACAGCCGGGCCCTCTGCTCAGTTTTTGTAAGACTCCTCTCTTCTCTGTTAGTCATTACATCTCCTCATCATTAACCGCTTGCACTCTGGTCAATTTCCCTAAAAACGCCTAAAAATAACGTACCCAAAGTAAATCAAAAGCTGTTCTTCAACCCTTTGCAGCATCTTCATGGGGTTGGTCTCATTTAAAAGAAAACACTTCGAATTTTTTGGCAAAACAGTCATAATCTCTCTAAGTGCTCCTGCCACTGAGTAACAGTCATCTAAACATACTGAACTTGAAGAAAATAAATTTCGCCTGGGTGTTTTTTTGGATACAAATGCTTGCAAATAACACACAGCTGTCAGATCCGGGCTGGAAAATGCAACAGAAATGTAGAACCAAGTGTTATCCAGCTGAGGTCAAAATTTTGTAACAATACCACAAAAATTGAATATATTACACAGCTTTTTTCTCAGGTTGTTCCCAGGCGTTTTTGAACTGTGCCAAATTGTGCCAAATGGCGCAGTTTGGAAAAATGTCTGTAACTTTTGAATGATTCAATATAGAAGCTTGATCTTGGGCTCTAATGAAAGGTGACACTCAGGGCTGTGTGTGTGTGTGGGGGGGGGGTTGTTTATTCATTCATGAATGAATGAATGAACAAACAAGCCCCCACACACAAAGAAGCATGCCACGTAAAAAATGTGTGGCTTTTTTTTTACAAGAAAAAATAACCTACAGTGCACTAAAAATTATACTAAAATATCTGTAATGTAGAAGATAACAACTCCCCCCCCCCACTACAGAGGACGGACATCGCCCATCGCTACATGACGGACCGTGGTGACGGTGTGCCGCGGTCTACTACGCACAGTTGTACTAAAATATCTGCAATATATCTGCAATCCGCTACAGAAGAGTAGCCGGTGGGGAAGGGGGGGGGGGGCGTTCATGGTCCGGGTCCGTCATGTGGCGATGATGCACAGTTGTAATTTACCGATCGGTCAAAAGTCATTTTGATTACAATTTTCAGGGATAAAGAATAATTTAGCTTATAACACCTACCTGTCCACAACAGCAGTGTTGCTGGCGAGCTTCTCTTCCTCATTGTCAGACGAACATGACGCTGGTCCGCTTGTTTCAACTCGTGGTTCTGGTCACGCAACCCAGTCAAACCATGATTCCATTATTGCGGTTTTGCACTTCCATGATTGCGGTTTTGGCAAACGATTTTTCAAAACAAATAAGAACAGTAGTAAGAAAAAAAGACTGGCGAATGCGTGTGTGTCACCCAGCGGCTTACACAAAACAGATTTTACGCACGGGACGTACGCTTTCAATTGTCGAACTTCTCTGCTTCAATTGGCTCTCTGTATTCGCAGCCGTTGGTAGGCGGGTCCTTCTTGCTACGTTTTCAGTCATTGGTTCTTCAAGGTTTCAGAAACCCAATTCAAGGCTCTTATTAGTCAAATGAGAGGTCAATCAAATCTAAACCAATCAAAGCACTCCTTTGGCTTTCTGTTCGCGGCTGTGTCTGTAGTGGAAGAACAGAAATGCAGCTTTTTTTTTCAGTGCGCCCTAGGACGCAGAGACGTGACCACCTGCGGTATCCCGGAGTGCAAGAGGTTAACTATTTCTCTTGTCTTTCTCTCAATCACAGGCTGTGTGCCCCTCCAGTGTACACTTTGGTTTTTTGTTCCTTAATACTGTATATTCGTGTTGTCAATTATTAGTTTTTGTTGTAATAAATTGTGTTAATTTTTCACCTGAGTCTGAGTGTTCTTCCGGTGCTGTTCGACCTGTGATTGAGTCTCTGGCCATTCAATCATGACATATACTACTCCATGGCTTCCTAAACTCTCCAGTACTTTTCCAGAGTGTTTCTTCTTGTCACCTGTAGCCTTCTCTGGCTCTCCTTTTTTGCCTTTACTCTGACAAGAAGCCAGCGAGCAGAGGCTCGCCTCAGTATCCATCTTGTGTTTTGCTTGTCACATACAAATGATGTCATGGGAGTGTCCGGCCGCCTTGGTGTAAAGGTCTCACCCACTTGAGGTGGTACTCACTTGTAATGGAAAACAAACAACACTGTTTTGAATCAAGGTGAGATGGGCTAAGTAGGTGCTAATGGAATTATTATTCTTCTCAACACAGGGCCCACACTATATGCTGTCCCAGAAGCCGTTCAATATGGCAGACAACCAATGTAGCATGTGACCAATGATGTCATGTGCAACCCCTCTATAGCTATAGTCAAGTTGCTGCTATTAAAATAAGTCTGTTGATTTCTGATAGTTTAAATAGGGCACATCCACTGCCAATCTATGATTTTTTTAAATGACAAAAGGTTTCAAATCTTTTTGGGTCTGTGTGCATATTTGTTTACCTATTGTTCCAGCCCCTTATGTTTCTCATATTTGTAACCACTGCCCTTTCTGTGTTATTCCTGCATTTTGCTCTACATTTTTTCAGTGTCACGTTTCATGTGCATTCCCTGTTGGTGTCTGTGTGTACAGCCCCACCCATCCTGTGTTCCCCACCTGCAGTCACTTCCCTGTTGCCCTTGAGTGTGTCCATTTGTTTTGTGCTGTGTTGATTAGCCCCTGTCTATATATTCTATGCATTCTCTGTGTCTGTGGTGGCGTCATTAATGTTGTGTGTTTTTCCCTGCCGGAACCCCTGAATCCTGTGAGGTGTACAAACACCTGGTACACAGACAGCCTCCTGTTACCCACACAGTGAAGATATGATCTGAGGAGGCAGAGGAAGCTCTGAAGGACTGTTTTGAATCCACTGTGTGGGAGCAGCTCTGTGATCCACATGGAGAGGACATCAACTGCCTTATACACACCATCACAGACTACATCAACTTCAGTGTAGAGAACACCATACCCACTAAGACTATACAATGTTTCTCAAACAACAAACCCTGGATCAACCCTGAGATAAAGTCACTGCTGAAGGAGAAGAAAAGGATCTTGAGGACGGGAAACAAGCAGGAGCTAAAGCCCGTAAAGAGGGAGCTAAGGAGGAAGATCAGAGAAGGAAAGGACAGCTACAGGAAGAAGATGGAGGACAAGCTGCAGCAGAGTGACACCAGCGGTTTCTGGAGAGGCCTCAAAACTATCTCTGGGTACCAGAATAGCTCCTCCCAGGCTGTGGTGGGTAGGAAGTGGGTGAACATCCTGAACCTGTTCTTCAACAGGATTGACCACCTGCCCTCTTCTCCACCTGCCCACTAATCACTGCTGCCTCCACCTTCATCTAGTCCCCCTGTCCACTAGCATCCCTCCACTTCCCTTCTTATATCACCCAGGTCTCAGTGCACATCCCCTGCTGTTTTTCCTCTCACAGATCAAACACCCCTCCCTCCCTCCCAGCACACATCCCCCCTCCTCTAGTCTGTCCCTTACTAAGACCCAAATGAGAGCTGAGCTGAAGAAGATCAAAGCAAGGAAGGCTGCAGGTTCGGATGGTGTCAGCTCGAGGCTTGTCAAGTCCTGTGAGACCAGTTGTGCGGGATTGTGGAGCACATCTTCAATCTGAGCCTGAAGCTCTGGAGGGTACCACAGCTGTGGAAAAAATCCTACATGGTCTACGTGCTGAAGACTCTGCACCCCAAGAACCTGAACACCTACAGACCAGTGGCCCTCACATCACACCTAATGAAGATCCTGGAGAGGCTGCTCTTCACCCACCTCTGCCCCCATTGTTGGACCAGCAATGGACCCACTTCAGTTTGCCTACCAGCATCGCATTGGGGTGGAGGATGGAGTGATCTTCCTCTTACATTGTTCCCTGTCCCACCTGGAGAAGCCTGGGAGCACTCTGAGGATCATGTTCTTTGATTTTTCCAGTGCTTTCAACAACATACAACCAGTGATCCTGAGGGACAAGCTGCAGTGTGCAGGGGTGGACCAGCACCTGTCACTGTGGATCCTGGACTTCCTCACAAACCGACCACAGTTTGAGAGCACCCAGGACTGTGTGTCTGACACCATCATCTGCAGTACGGAGGTCCCCCAGGGAACAGTTCTGGCTCCCTTCCTGTTCACTATCTACACTGCTGACTTTACACACTACACACCACACTGCCATCTACGGGAGATCTGACTCTGCGATTGTCGGCCTCATCTCTGATGGGGATGATACAGAGGACAGAGGACTTATCCAGGACTTCGTGGACTGGTACCTGCGGAACTGTGTCCAGATCAATGTGAGGAAAACCAAGGAACTGGTGGTGAACTGTTGCAGGCATGGACAGTCCTCCACAGCACCGGTAAACATCCAGGGAACAGATGTTGAGATGGTGACATCTTACAAGTACCTTGGTGTTCACCTGAACAATAAACTGGACTGGTCACACAACACCAACACGCTCTACAAGAAGGGGAAGCGCAGGCTGTTCCTCCTGAGGAGACTCCGGTCTTTTGGAGCGCAAGGGGCATGCCTCAAAACCTTCTATAATTCTTTGGTGGCATCAGCCTTTACGTTTGGAGTGGTCTACTAGGGCAACGGCATCACAGCAGCTGAGAGGAACAGGCTGATCAAAAAAGTCAGCTCTGTTCTGGTGCCACACCTCGACCCGGTGGATGAGATAGGAGAGAGGAAGCGGGTAGCTAAGCTGTCATCTCTTCTGGAGTCTGAGTCTCACCCCATGCTGGACACGTTAAATGCACTGAGGAGCTCATTAGTGGTAGGCTGTGCCATCCTACATGCTCGAGGAAGAGGTTCTGCAGGTCCTTCCTACCTACGGCAGTCAGACTTTATAATCTAACCAGTGGTGCTCATAGAGGCCGCATTAAACGTCACAACTCTGCACAATAGAGATCGTCACCTCCAAAACACAACTAAGGCAGCTACAGTTATTACTGAGGGTGGCAACAACACTGTTCATTCAGTGTGAAATATATTGTACTGTCTGGGTACATATTTATATTTTGCTGGGTAATCTAACTATTGTATCTAATCTAACCATTATACTGTTGATACCATCTAACTGCAACATTCCTGCACTGTGTATATAACTGTGTACATATTTATGTACTGCTTGGGCTAACCTATTGTTTTCTTATCTTATTTACTATTGCTCTGAGTGCTGCTATCCCTTTGCTGCTGCAATCCTGAAATTTCCCCATTGTGGGACTAATAAAGGCTTATCTTATCTTATCTTATCTTATCTTATCTTTAAATCTGCTCTGCACTTATGTAACACTTTTATACTTGGGCATGCCATCAACAAACAAAGGCACTTCTGTTGTACTTGAGCCTGGACATGTACACAGCCACCCCACCCCCCACCCCCCTTCATTACTACGTCATCCAAAAACACAAACACACAAATTGCAATCTGTGTTAGATAACTTCATTACCGTTTTTCCAAGTCATTGCTTAGTTTTTTTGTAATTAAAATTCCATTTATGAGATGAGTGTTGAGAGAAAAAATTGCTGTTTCAGCGCTCTGGGTCACATAATAAATGCATTATGAATCAAAAAAAAAAAGGCAGTGTAAAAACAATAGGGACAGAGATGGCAGTCATTGTGAAATTTAAACAAGGGCTGGCTTTTTCACAGCAGAGGTGCTTTCAGAGGTGGGCGTTGGGAACAAATTAAAAACCCACATTTCAGAGAAAGACAAAGATCTCACATCAACACGTTGCAGCCAGATCAAAAAGAGGCTTGCACAAAATCTTCAGTCACAAGATTAATGTCCAAGGAATAGATTTTTTTATTCATTTTTTTATTCTTTCCAATGCTTGGCTAGCTTCTGTGCCTGGTTTATAAGGCTCAGGGGGAGTTGAGCCCATTCACAAAACTATAAACACTTGCAGCAGGGAATGAATGTCTCATTTATGTGTTGGCCTTCATTGTTAGCCAGCATGTTCTTGCATGACTAGGTTTACCATTGTCATTTCTTGCTGTCTGCAGCCTCACTCTGTGCTCTTTCATGCCTCAGCCACTGTATGTTGGGCCTCATGTATTTCCAGTTAAATACAGGCACAGATGCTGCCTGTCTGGATTCACAGCTGTGCTGTAGGTTAACAATTAGTCTGAAGTTATAAAAAAAAGTAAAGTGCAGCCAGAATCAGCCAGACATAGTCATAAAGATGTGGGTTGTATTTTAATATATTAAAAATATATATTAAAACACAACATACGCTAGGGATGGTACTTCAAGCAAACATCAATTTCAGTCTTCACTATTTAAAGGTATTGTTCATTACAAAATTGTGTGTGAGTTTTATCCTTCTAAAATGCACCCTTGGGTTGGAATATTACTGTAATAATGTTAAAACCACACTGAAAAAATGGAAGATGGAGGGTTGTTCAATTTACAAATATGCAACTCATATATATTACATAATTGATTTAGGTTTCTCTTTGAAACATGATTAAATCTTATAAAAGTATTTCAGTCTTGAGGGATTTAAAATGTGCATGTCTCAATCATGTTATGAAGAAAGAAGGTGATTGTGTTTTATCAGCTAGAAACCCCACTCTGGATGGTGCTTTAGGAGGGAGAATGAAATTTGCAGTCGGCCATCTTTTCTCTCGCTTCGAAAGAATTTCTGCAACTTCAGACGGCTCTCAACAAGGTAAGGATAAATTAAATTTTATAAAACGTCGGTCACAATTACAGGTAGTGATTTTATGCAGTGTTTTCACCGAGCTAATGTGTTATGATATGCTATCAGCACCGAGCAACATGAATAAGTCAATGTCAATACCACTGGCTTCTGTTAGCTACGCGACTGTTGGCGAGTTTTATTCACAGCTGTTACAGTCAAAATCAGTAATGCAATCCTGTGTGAAGCTGCCTCACTGCTGCACTTAGTGTGAATTCAGCTGAAGTTTACATCTGTCTGCTGTGTCCATTAACTAGACACACTCAGATCCGTTGAATCTGTGTATTATTCTTTCAGTTGTTATTCAGTTGAGAATCAAAAAACTATACATTAAAAAGTAGGTCGTTTTTCATTTCATTGTTTTTACAATGAAAACAAATAAATCAACATTCATTTGTTTTTCAATATCCCGTTTGTTAATGGGCATTGGAGAGATAATTGCTGGATATGCACCGCAGCTGATCGATCAGCGCAGCGTTGGTTCCTGTTTTGGTTACTGTTATAAATTAAGACAAAAATAGTTATCTGCAGTTATTTTGTATACAAGTATAAATTGCTGTTGTGCTGTGATGAAAACACAGACGATAGAACTTCCGGGTCACGTAGCTTGGACAAATTAAATATTAAAATCAAAATCTGTCCGTGGCCAGTATTTAAACTTTACTTTATTTGATCTGAATTAAAAAGACGGGATATTGAAAAGCAAAAGAATTTTGATTTATTTGCTTTCATTTTAAAAATGATAAAACAAAAAACGACCATTTTTTAAAAATATTTATTGTTTTTTGGATTGTTAATTGAATAACAATTGAATGAATGATACATGGATTCTGTTTTTTGTGTTCTTATTCGGTTTTTCATTTCAAGCAGACAATGTACAGACTAATGTCGTTTTTTACTATTCAGTTTATACAGAAAAACAAAAAAAAAAACTTTCATTTTTTCAAGCAAAATTGAATATCTGAAGGAACAGGATATGATGAAGTAATTTTAAAAATATATTTTTTATTTTTTTTTTTATATAGGTATGTGGTGTTCTGACCCAGTGACCTCCACCCACTTGCTTTGAGCAAAATTTCACAGGCTCTATAGTAAATGGTGAGTATTATTGAAATGATTTTGATGATTTACTTGATGTGTTTTACTTGGTCTGACAATGCTGCTTTTAATTTCTTAAAAAAAAAATAAACATTTTGTATACAATGTGCTATAACTGCAATACAATTTACTGGAGCCACATTCCTAGGTAAAACTAATGCTGTCTAATACAACAGTCCTGTAATGATTCCTACCATAATGAAGGTCATAGTATTCATTCAGTGTATGTGATGTATATTTTTTCCTAAATAGGCATTTGGTGTTCTTCTAGTTCGGACTAGTGAACACTTTGCATGGAGCACCTTTCCAAAGGCTCTGTAGTAAATGGTGAGTATAATTCAAATTATTCTGTTTGATTTGTTTACACAGACTTTCAAAATACATGTATATGACAATGTTGCTATCAGTTTCTGAAATAATTACTTAAAGTTTTTGTATACGGTGTGCTAAAATGTTAAGAATATACACATTGTCCAATTTACTGACTCCACATTTTTAGCTAAACAATATACAGTACAATACAATACAATATAGTCTAATACAACAGGCCTGCAATAATTACTACCATCATAAAGGCTTTTGTGCCATGTTTGTAACAACAGTTTCAAAGAATGTCTGATAATAAGAGTAACCGGGCTGTTCTAAATGGGGTGTGCTTAATGAAATATTTACCTCTTACAAAACAAGTCAATTGCGCCACAAACTACAGCCTCCAAAATGACCTGTTGAATTAACATATCCTTGAATCTGTTTCAGCAAACATTGTATATTATAACTTTCATGATAGTAGGATTTTTTTTGCAATACTGTTGTTTGACTGCAGTAGTTTTTACTTGATAAGTGAGTATGCATTTGAGTAACACAACAAATTAACCAAGCAGAAGTGTGCATCTGTTTAGTGAGGAAGCTCTGTTGGGTGTGTTGTAGGTTGACTTGCCTTTAACCCCCCCACCCCCACCCCCCCAGAGTGAATGTAGCAGTGTAAGGGGTGTTCAGTAGTCGTTTCAAGTAGGTTACAACTACTTAACCATTACAAACTCAAACATCCACATTTTGGATGTACCACTCACTACCCATGTACATGTTCAAAATGTCCATGCACATTTAAGACATGGAATGCTTTAATCGTACATCAAAGTAGAGAGCATTCCACACAGTTTAGTCAGTTTCAAAAAGAATTGACTACTTTCAGCTGTCACTTATGTGCATGCAAGAATTTAGCTAATGAAAGGGAGTACTTTGTTCATATCAACACACATTTGAGGAGAAATGAAAATGTTTGTTGCATATTTGTTGGCTGTAGTTTTCAAACCAATGTTTATGGCAGGGATGTCAATTTTCCGCCGATCCGCGGATTTCCACCGATTTATTTTCAAATTGATCATTTCTGTGAATCGTCTAAATCCGTTGAGAAAATTTTAGGGGGGGGTAAGGTACCTTATTGTTACCGATTTTAGCGAAAATCAACACGATTACATAGGCGGTCGGCACTTCCCCGGGTCGAGTCTCCTGCGATAACCCGGATGTTATGTACTCAAGCTACTGCTGTATTGTAAACAGCCCTGCAATTGGATAGTTGCAAACGATTGGACCAATCAAATGGCTCGTTGTATGCTTTGTCAAAAATTCAAGGCAGCGTGTTCTCAGGGATGTGATTTTTCCGCTAATTCTCCAAATTCCGCTTTATTTTATCTTCCAGGAAGATAAAGTACGTTAAGTATGTTAGCGGCTTGTGGTCCACGAACGCAGTGAAGGTGCACCCTTTCAGGCAGAACTGGAAGTGGCGTATGGCCAGGTGGAGAGCCATTAACTCTCTGTCGAACACGCTGTATTTACGCTCACTGTCGTGCAAAGACCTGCTAAAAAAAAGGTGAGCGGCTGCCAAGAACCGGCAACACATTGCTCCACGACGGCCGCTATGCCAATGTCTGAGGTGTCGGTAGTGAGCGCTATCTGAGCCGCCGGGTCTGGGTGCGCCAGTAGTGCAGTGTTCGCCAGGGCTGTTTTAAGCTCAGAACGCCTGCTCCCGCTCAGGAGTCCAGTCGACTCTGTCCGCCGGTTTCCGTTTCTTGACTGTGGCGTACAACGGCTGTATGAGCTGGGCTGCGCGGGGGAGGAAATGGTTATAAAAGTTAACCATCCCCAAAAACTCCTGTAGCGCCCTGACATTGATGTTGAAGAGAAAAAATAGCAAACCAATTTAGTTAGATTACTTTTATGATTCCAAACAGTTTGAAATTGACAGTGCACAGTGGACATTGACTCATAACTTTTGAATATTTCTAAGACTTGGCTACATCAGTGATTGTGCAAAATGAACTGCTCAAGTCTCAATGGAGATTGAAACTGGTGATCTGAAATGAATGCTGAAATTATAAAAAGTAATGGTATGTTGGAATTTTATTTCTATTATGGAATAGATAAAATTAACTGATTTTGATTTGATCAAGTGTTAAAGCATGTGATGGATAATGCTTGTTGGAATATTTTAGGAATGCTATCTTCTTGGAACATAAGTCAATATTATACAGTAATAAGTGGCATTCAGCTGTTTGTTTTATGTCATTTAAGCACAGTTCTGGTACTTAAAAATCATAAAAACCCAGGAGCTTCGGGGGGCTTTGCCCCCCTTGCCCCACCACCGGGCCTCTGCCCCGGACTCCACTGGGGGACTACATCCCCCAGACCCCCTGCTAAATTTTCAGATAATTTCCCCAATCCCAAATCACATCCTTGGTTCGTGTTGGAATTCTGAGCTTTCGGTATCGTTTTCAGTGGAATTATGAGATTTTTATCGAAGGATCAGGAGTCATCAGTGCTAGAAATAGACAAAAGTGTCAAAAATAAGTTCCGATGGAATTGGCTTGAGAGAAAAGTGACGGTAAAGGTGAAAATTGGCTCAAAGTTCGACGAGGTAACAGAAACACTCAGACAGTTTCTGAAGAAACCAGAAAAGGAGATGAAGTTCAAAGTTCAGAGACTGACACAGCTTGCTCCCAAAAGGAAGAAAGTTTCACATTAGAAGTGACTTGGTGACCAGTGTAAATAGTGTAATAAACTCTTATAGAACTGTTAAATATGTTGGACTAAAGACAGTGAGACAACATTGAAGAAAAAGTAAGTTAACTTTTCATTAAATTTAATGATTTATCTAAGTCTAGCATTTCTTTTTTTTATCATTTTTTTCGGTCTAAATTACTTCTGTTTTACTGAAAACCTCCCAGCTTCAGGGGGGCTGCGCCCCCCCATAAGTCAATCACCCAAATTAGATTTCAGCTGAAATCAGAATTTCCTGTTGCCATCCCTGTTATGGAACGTTTAAGTCTCATAAGAGTCACAGACATACACCTCACGCCCTAACTGATTTTATACCAGGTATTGTGAAAACAACAAAATTAGCATCACCATCATTGCATGATTCATTTTCTGATTGCCAGGACGAGGAGTGTGTGGAAGAGGAAGTTTCTGATACATCACTAGATTTGAAAGTCCAACATGAGACACTCCCAGGTGCAATTCAGCAGCAGCTTGCTGCAGCGTTGTTAAAGTTGGAATATTTAGTGCATGTTCCAGGTACAGCTATTGATGAATTCTTACAAGAACTTAGTTACTTGATAAACTCTGCATCAGTTCCATTCTCTAGAAGTTTAGTAAGTGATATTCTTGAGCGTCACAATCTCCAGCTTGATGACTGTGTAGTTACAGAAATTACCACAGCAGTTTGCGCAGCTAACCCAGTTCAAAGAGCAATTGAAAAAGGTGGCCCTCTTAGTACTTCATATCAGCGTAAACAATATTACAAGGAAAAATTCAGGGTTGTGGAACCAGTTACCTACAGACTTGATCATAAAAAGAAACACACTTTTCAATATGTCCCATTGCTTAAATCCTTGCAGCAAATATTGAATTGCAGATGCCTTCTTGATAAGATTGTTGCAAATCATAGAGGACACCAAGATATTAAACTTGACCCTTCTTATGAATTAAGGTCCCCTGAAGATGGTTTGCATTTTAAAGAAAACAGCTTTTTGAATGCTGAGGAATTACGAATATCACTGCGTCTGTACATGGATGATTTTGAGATCTGCAATCCCTTAGGTACCTCCTGTAAGAAACACAAGCTTTGTGGTGTTTACTGGGTACTGGGTAACCTTCCACCTGGCTCTCACTCATCTTTATCATCTATTTATCTTGCAGTACTTTGCAAAAGTGTTGATGTGAAAATATATGGTTTTGACAGAGTGTTGGAACCTCTTCTGCAAGATCTTAAAACTCTAGAGGACCATGGGGTGTATGTCCCTTTATTAGGTGTGTCTCTTAAAGGTACTCTTCAGAGTGTTGTGGCTGAAAACTTGGGAGCACACAGTATTGCGGGCTTCACTGAAAGTTTTTCAGGTGATTTCTTCTGCCGGTTTTGCACAGCCAAACATTGTGACATTGGATCTGACTGTGTTGCTTCTGGTGTTTTCAGTCTGAGAACTAAAGAGGTGCATGCAGGTCATGTAAAAGCAGCACTCAAGAATAACGCTCATTGTGTTGGTGTTAAACAGGACTGTGTTTTAACCAGTACTCTGTCTCATTTTTATGTTGTCTCTGGTTTTCCTCCCGACATTGCTCATGATGTATTGGAAGGTATTGTGCCAGTCGAGCTGGCTTACTGTTTGGTGTTATTGGTATCAAAGAAGTTATTTACATTAGAGGACTTGAACAGAGCTATTTTGGCTTTCCTCTTTAAATGGTCAGACAAAACAAATAAGCCACATGTTGTACCACAAAATCTTTTTGGTCGGAAAACTATAGGAGGCAATGCCCATGAAAATTGGAGTTTACTGAGGTTTCTCCCATTTTTGATTGGACCTCTAGTTCCAGAGGATGAGCCTGCATGGCTTGTCTTAATGGATTTAAAAGATATTGCTGAGTTGGTTGTTGCTCCTGTGCATACAGATGAATCCATCGCGTATCTTGAAAGCAAAATAGTTGAGCACAGACAGAGGTACCGAGAGCTGTTTCCTGAGAAAAGACTTCTACCTAAGCCTCACTATCTTGAGCACTATCCTCAGATGATAAAATGTTTTGGCCCACTTGTCGCACTCTGGACAATGCGATTTGAAGCCAAACATAGCTTTTTTTTAAGCAGATCGTGAGGCACACAAGTTGCTTTAAGAATGTACCCCTGACTTTGGCTTCAAAACATCAGCTGATGATTGCATTTCACATAAACTCACCAGCATATGGTCAATCTAGCCTCCATCTACCAAATGTGTCCACAGTTCCACTTGATGTACTGAAAGAGGAGGTGGTTCAGGCTATTAGGTCAAAATATCCCAACCTAACTGAGGTGTATCTTGCCAAGAGTGCATCAAGTAGTGGTGTAGCCTACAGCAAAGGTATGATAGTTACCCATGGATCAGCAAGTGGATTAACAGAGTTTGCTGAAATCATTCAGATGTGTGTTTTAAATGAGGAGTTGTTCCTCATTGTTGAAGCACTGTGTGGGTGGTACAGTGAACACTACAGAGCCTTTGAACTAAGCCTGTCACCTTCAAGAGAAACAAAGCTTGTGGCACTCAGTCAACTCAATGACACCTGTCCACTGGCAGATTATTTGGTTGGATCAAGGCGTATGGTGACCTTAAAAAGGCATATCTGCATAAAAGGTTGGTTAACTGTCAGATTGGTAATTAACAGTTGAAGGCACACTATTCAGATTTGTCAGTTGCTATTTGTTGCATTAATTGATTCTGGAGAAAGATAGGACGTTCCTGACACAGCACAGTAAGATGATAAATGCAGGCAGGGTCTCTGTGGATAGTTTTTCTTTATTTATTGACGTTTTCTTTTCATTAGGAAGCTGTTTTAAGTACAGAAAGTAATGCATCAGTTCATAGCAGTTACAGATGTTCTTGCAAATGCTACTTTCAAGCAAGAGTAATGTGGGAATGTACACAGATATACACAGTCTCACATAGAATTGTTTACAGATGTTTACTACTCAAACATGGTCAAAAGTGTTTAACTTCTTGCACTCCGGGATACCGCGGGCGGTCACGTCTCTGCGTCCTAGTGTGTCCTCGTACGTCCTAGTGCACCCTGTGCATCTCAGTGCGCACTGAAAAAAAAAAGCTGCATTTCTGTTCTTCCACTACAGACACAGCCGCGAACAGAAAGCCAAAGGAGTGCTTTGATTGGTTTAGATTTGATTGACCTCTCATTTGACTAATAAGAGCCTTGAATTGGGTTTCTGAAAACTTGAAGAACCAATGACTGAAAACCTAGCAAGGAGGACCCGCCTACCAATGAGTGCAAATACAACGAGCCAATTGAAGCAGAGAAGTTCGACGATTGAAAGCATGCGTCCCGTGCGTAAAATCTGTTTTGTGTAAGCTGCTGTGTGTAACGGTAGCGTTTGCCAGTCTTTTTTTTATTACTACTGTTCTTATTTGTTTTGAAAAATCGTTCGCCAAAATCGCAATCATGGAAGCGCAAAACCGCAATCATGGAATCATGGTTTGACCGGGTCGCGTGACCAGAACCACAAGTCGTAACAAGTGGACCAGCTTCATGTTCGTCTGACAATGAGGAACAGATGTTCGCCAGCGACACTGCTGTTGTGGACAGGTAAGTGTTATAAGCTAAATTATTCTTTATCACTGAAAATAGTAATCAAAATGACTTTTGACCGATCCGTAAATTACAACTGTGCGTCATCGGGGGGGAGTTGTTATTCTCTACATTGCAGATATTTTAGTATAATTTTTATTGCACTGTAGGTTATTTTTTTCTTGTAAAAAAAAAAAAAGCCACACATTTTTTACGTGGCATGCTTCTTTGTGTGTGGGGGACTTGTTTGTTCATTCATTCATGCATGAATGAATAAACAACCCCCCCCCCACACACACACACAGCCCTGAGTGTCACCTTTCATTAGAGCCCAAGATCAAGCTTCTATATTGAATCATTCAAAAGTTATAGACGTTTTTCCAAACTGTGCCATTTGGCACAATTTGGCACAGTTCAAAAACGCCTGGGAACAACCTGAGAAAAAAAGTTGTGTAATATATTCATTTTTTGTGGTATTGTTACAAAATTTTGACCTCAGCTGGATAACACTTGGTTCTACATTTCTGTTGCATTTTCCAGCCCGTATCTGACAGCTGTGTGTTATTTGCAAGCATTTGTATCTAAAAAAAACACCCAGGCGAACTTTATTTTCTTCAAGTTCAGTATGTTTAGATGACTGTTACTCAGCGGCAGGAGCACTTAGAGAGATTATGACTGTTTTGCCAAAAAATTCAAAGTGTTTTCTTTTAAATGAGACCAACCCCATGAAGATACTGCAAAGGGTTGAAGAACAGCTTTTGATTTACTTTGGGTACGTTATTTTTAGGCGTTTTTATGGAAATTGACCAGAGTGCAAGGGGTTAACTGGTAAACGAAAAGGGCACTTTGCCCTAACACGTGAATTGTGTTTATTATTATATTGCATGCATGTTTGTACTCGTGTACGTACCTACATACCACTGACAAGTGGATTTTGGCTCTGATTGTATTTTCTAGTTTGAAAGAGCCAAAAAGTGGATTTGTACTTGAATGTTAAAATTGTTTTATCAACCAAATACAGTTTCTCTTCTTGCTGTAAAAGAAATGTTTTTCTCCTGGCCTCATTTGTTTTGAAAATTTCATGTTAGATATTTTGGTAGTTGGTTAGGCTGCATTAATTTATTTGAATAAATTCATGTACAAAAATAGTTTAATTTTATGTAGGATACACAAAGTATGCAGAAGCTTTATGACTTAATAGTGTGAGTCCTATACCTAACTAACTAACTAACTAACCTGCACTTATATAGCGCTTTTCTAGTCACAAAGACCACTCAAAGCGCTTTCATTAATACTAACCCTCTATTCTACCTAAACAAATTAAGTTGTAACAAAACACTGCAAAGACTTTATATAAAAAAAACTTGCATTGCTTTAACAGATGGTAATTGAGTACACTAAAAATTATGTTGGTTTAGCATAGGTTAGTTTTGTGAACATGACATAAAAGAAAAACTTTAAATTTTTATAAGAAAAGTTGTGTTATTTGAACAAATAAGAATTGCATATACTTAACACAAATACATTTTTTTTGGTAAACAACTTTATTATGTGCAACCGATGTACATATTTTTTTCATGTAAATTGAACAGATTTTTTTTTTCAGTGCAGAGGAGCTAGTATAGATAATTATAGATAATAGATAATTCCATTTTTGTTCAGTACAGTGCTAAAAGAAATCCCTGTCATCACTTATCCCCATCACCCAGCTATTGACTATGATCAATGCAACCTATGCCCATGATCCCACCTTCGCAAAGGATCTCAGTGGACAATTAACATCATAGCTAACAATATCACTAGCTGGGGGAAAAAACAAACAAAAAAACCCCAACATGAACATTTAGAGAATTGTTCCTGATCAACCTTTGTGGACTTACATGGTGGTCCTGGACACAGCAGATTAGCAATTGTTAGTGGACAAACACTGAAGATTTTTCCATTCCCATTGCCTGGGTGCTCAACAAACATACAGTGATCCTCAGATTGGTCTAACCTCTTGCAACCATCTTTTGTGTTTTGGAGTATGGGGTTGGAAAGATAAGATCACGTGAGAATTATATGAACTAATTCAAGAGCTCAAGGAGACAAAGGAGGACTGGTCGACAATGGAATAACAACAAGAAAGGGTAGGCTCGCCATCTGGATTTGTTTGCTCTAATAATGCGCAAGTTCAGTGTTAATTCTGTGAAGTGTTTGAATGTCATGCCAAAGTACAGTGGTAGGGAGTAGAGTTTAGAAAATGATGTGCGATCCTTAAAGAGTTTTTAATTAACGAAGAGTTATCATATACAATAGATATCATGGCATTTAATTGCAGACTGGACTTGGATTCATTAAAAATAGACTTGTGTATTTTTACACTGCAAAAAATTAAATCTTAGTAAGAACAAATATCTGAAATATCTTTATTATATTTTTAATATTTTCAATATATTATATGAAATATTTTTAATAAGAAACAAGTACCTATGAATTTTTGTTTAATTATCTCCAAAAAATGTAAAACAACAACAACAACAACAAAACTCTTAAGTACACACGTGTACAAACAATGCTCAAATGATTGAGGTTATTTCCTCCTTAGTTTTGCAGGGCCAACCTCACATAGGTGTGGTGTGAATCTGGTGTCTGAAGTATGCAGCACATGTTTGGTTCTGTTGTTTACAGACTGATATCATTCATCAGTGTGGATATTCACATGTTTGGCCCTATAGTAGTTAATTAATATCATTCTCTTTATCATCATTTGTGTAGATGGGCCTTTAAAGGAAGAAACCCAGTCAAGACTAAGATGTGTATGTACACTACTCACAAAAAGTCAGGGATAGGTGAGATGACTGAGGGATCACTAAGAGTTTCTTGGGTGACCAAAGAGGTACACACACAAACACACACACACACACACACACACACACACACCCACACACACACACATATTACTCACAAAATGTTAGGGACATTCAGCTTCCGGGTGAAATTTCAGGATGAACCTAAAATGCACTATTGTGGAGGTAATAGAACAGGCGAGAGGCAATGAACTGGATGGACACAAGGTTTTATTCCTCCAACCTACTGGAACATGCTTCATAGCTCGTGTGAGCTACTGCACTGCTGAGGCATGTGTAACAAGCTCTTTTATACATGTTATACAGACAGAGAGAATGCATGGCACATTAGCATACTGATTGTCAGTCAAAACACATCATTGGCAGGACATCAGCTGGTGCCGCTTTGGTCGCTGCTTCTGGTCTCTGTCCTCGGGGCGCGAATAATTAACAGTCCAGTCTGATTGCCACCCCGGGGCTCTTTGTTTGTATGCCAATTGTCCTACCCTTCCTTCAGCCCTGATGGGTGTGAGATAATGTCCTTCCGCAGTGTGCTGGGTCACCACACAGCACCCCCCCCCCCCCACCGAACACTCAGAAGGGGCTGTGATCCCCCAGTCGTTTGGGCTCCAGTTGGTGCCCGTGGAGGCTGCAGCGGGGGTTGCCGCTCTGGTAGAACTGTCCTGCTGTAGATGAGTGTCGGAGGGCAAGTCAGTCCGTGGGGGGAACAGGGGAGGAGTGAAAAACACAGTCTTCTCCGCTCCGAATTGCAACACTTTGAACGGCCGTGGATCGTGGGTGCATGGGGCTGGTGTGCAACGCGTTGAAGGAACGAAGCTGGCGATTGGCAGGCTTTTGGGACGGAGGTGCAGGAAGAACGATGTGGAGAGCAAGGGGGAAGTGGGGAAAGTAATGGAGTGCCAGCCCGGGATGTCAAAAGTGTCTGGGCCGCACAAAAATTGCGTGCGGATCAGCCAAGGGCGAGGGACTTTCCCAGAAACCTTACGGTGATCCACAGCAGCTATGAAAAAAAAAAAATTGCAGTCTCTGACTCTTCCTTGTGCGGGTCCGGCCCAGCGAGGATCTGGGGAAGGCGATCAGCCCAATTCCTCGAGGATTCGTAACAGCTGTGAAGAAACCAATCTAAGTCCCATGGGTGAGCTGCTGCCTCCTTTAGGTGCGAGGGCAGCCCTAAAGGCTCCAAAGATGGCGATCGGCCATGTTCCCTGGAATGTGCTGCGGCCAAGGACCTGTATCAGTTCTTAGAGCCGTGCTTGTCTCTGGTACATGGCGCGCGCTCTGGCGCAGGGGCCATGTAGTTGTAAGGTGTGCTCCATGTAATCCTGCGGTGTGTGCACGGGTCGTCTATGTGTCGAAACCCCACTGTCGGGAGGTGAAGCCAGGGTCGGGGAGTTGTAAAGAACCCGTGCAGACGGCGCAGATCTTCTCTTTCCAGGCTGTTTCCCTCGGTTCTCTCGTTTCGCCGATCATGGTGTGTCTCAGTCCCAGCGCTGCTGGCTCCGGCGAGTGTGCCCCGGTGTGGATGAACAGGGAGTCAACGTGAGTTGACAGGGAGATAGTCAGGGAGTCAGCGTGGCAACGGGGGAGATAGTCCATTTCTCGTCAGGTCACCAACCTGGAGAAAATGGAATGGTCGAGACGCTCCATGCCACATCCAGGGTCACCAATGTGGAAGTAATAGAACAGGCGAGAGTCAATGAGCTGGAAGGACACAAGGTTTTATTCCTTCAACCTACTGAAACACACTTCATAGCTTGTGTGAGCTACTGTGCTGCTGAGGCATGTGTAACAAGCTCTTTTATACATTTTATACAGACAGAGAGAATGCATGGCACATTAGCATACTGATTGTCAGTCAGTACACATCATTAGCATGACATCAGCTGGCACCGCTTTGGCCGCTGCTTCTGGTCTCTGTCCTCGGGGGGGGGGGGGCATAATTAACAGTCCAGTCTGATTTCCCCCTGGGGCTCTTTGTCTGTATGTCAATTGCCCTATCCTTCCCCCAGCCCTGATGGGTGTGAGATAATGTCCGTCCGCAGTGTGCTGGGTCACCACACTATAACCTTTACAGGTGAACTTAACTTGACCTTCTCTAACCTTTTGAATGCACATGTCCAACTGTTCAGTGTTTCAGTACTTTCTGCCTAACTTGCTGTTCTCTAGCAAGGTGCTTAACGGCAAAATTTACAACAGCTGTTTGATCCATGAATTGACCAATAAGTCTTCTGGTTCAGTTAAAACTGTTATTTAAACAGTCCTCTTCATCATGCTGTTCACATTTTGACATCATGAGACCAAGACAACACTTCACAACTGATCAACAGTACAGTACCTCATCATTGCGGGGCTTCAAACAGGATATTCTCAGAGGGAAGTGGCCACTGAGCTTAGTGTCACAGAGTATCATCAGCAGTTTCACTGCTTGTCCACTCCAGCTCCCCCCCCCCCTTGGAAGGCTGTGCAAAAGGACAACTAAAACATAGTAAATTCATACATACAACATACCTTAACATACCTGGCAATCACAAGAAACATAACAAAAACCACGGTTTCATTGCTTGCCCACTCCAGCGACTATACAACAATTAAGGTACAGAAAAACAACAACAACAACAACAACAACAACAACAACAACAACAACAACAAACAGGAATTAGCCTGAGTTCTCTAACTTTTACGGCCAGTGAAAAACCACACAAAAAACACTATTAACAACAGAAATATATTACAATTTTCACACTAATGGTGACAAGGGTATATAAACTGAATGAAACAAAAAACAGATATGCGTATATACAATAAGATATAGCAGGATGCATAGAGATTAAAAAAGACACCCACCTTTCCCTTTGGAAGGCTTTGCAAAAGGGCTGAGGTGAAGGGCACGCACAGCTTTTATTAGTGGGGTGTACCAGTAAAGAAGACATGAAGGAGGGGCTCCAAGCTTATACTGACAGTGTTTTTTTTAAAAACAAAACAAAACAAAACAAAACAAAAAAACTTAAAGCCAGGTTTGAGAAAACTAACAATTACATACAATTTTGTGTAATTATAATAAGAGGATAAATATGACCCTGTTACATATGTACATCTTGTTGATGACTTGGTCTTTACTCAGGGTGTGTCCCAATTCACCCCTTCATCCTACCCTTCCGTTTTGTGCATTCTCCGTGAATGCACATCTCTATGCCCTAAGTCTTGACCAGTTAGGGCCAGATTTACTAACACACTGCACCAGCGCAAAACCCTCATTTAGAGTTAAAAAAAAAACAAAAACAAAAAAGTATTGTCGAGATTTACAAAAGGGCATGGTGCAAAGATAACACTGGAAAGAACCATTGTTTTATTGCATGGTCCATTGGTTTCAATGTTGTTTGTTGTTTGTTCAATAAAATTCATGACAAGTATAAAAAGCATTTGCAAAAACAAATGATTTATGATTATTTATTCAGATAACTAACTGACTATCATATGGTTTTCTTGAATTGTAGAAGCAACAAAAGGCCCTTTTCCACTAGCACGCTTTAGCGCGACACGGGACGGCTCAGCACGCTTTGTACGCTTTTCCACAAGCCCCAACACGGTTTAACAGCCGCGATTCTCAGCCCCACTCCAGGGCAGGGTACAGCAGTGCTGAGCTGTGCCGTGTTGTGACGTTAACAGACTGGTCGCCGCTGATTGGTCAGGTCGTAACCGGCGCTGATTGGTCAGGTTGTAACCGCCCCTCTCCTCCTCCTCTTCTACCGAATCTTCACGACCTTCTCAATAAAGTTTTTGAAAAAAAAAAAAAAAAGAATCTTCACGACCGCCATTACTCAGCACGCAACCACTGTTGGCGGTTTATTTTCAGTGTATTGCTGTGCTATTTTCATTTATTCTCTATCAAAAATGGCTTCGCGTAATAAGGGTGTTCCATGGACCAATAAGGAGGTGCAGTGTCTGCTCACTGCATTGTCAGACGAACGTATCCAGCGCGAGTTAGACGGAGCCGCCCAGAATGAAAAAATATGCCGGGAGGTCTCGACATCGGAGTCCTTTAACGGTGAGTTTTAATTTTTTTTTTATTGTGCGTTTTTTCGTAAATATATTCGGTAACACGCTCAGTTTATTTATGCAATAAAAAAGCTGTTCATTTGTGGATGATGATCGCTGCTTTATTGCAGCACACTGCGGACTAAAGCTTTTATTTTAATTATTCATGTGAACAATACGCTGAAATAAGCTTATGTAATCTTGTTAAAAACTATTGTCTTTTCTGTATATCTTGCACTTTCGTGCTGTATTTTATTGTGTGCATTTTCCTTGTAGAATCATCCCACGCGTCCGCCGTGCCAGCCCGCACGGATTCATTCAACCGAGCCTTCCTGACCCAGTTTGGGAAGCTGGTGTAGAGGCACTCAGTGGTCGGCGTGTATAAAATGTCGATTAACCTTCATGTTGTGTTGCAAAGTTTTTTTTTATTTTAATATTTTGTATATAATAAAATGGAATTGTTTTGGAAAGTGTGGTTTGTCTGTTATAACACTGAATTATAAAACAGTATAATTACATAGAAATTCCATTGCCTAGTCTGATGAAAATGATGCTGATCATCCTGTCGGGTCAACCATTGTAAAGGTAATGTAATTTTTAACTAGACCAAAAAACAAATGTTTTTGTAAGCTTTCTGTTCTTTTTATTGAAATATCATAAAAAAGCTTACAAGTCAAAGTAGGTACAAGTATATGTAAATTGAATGTTCTATCGGCATTCCAAATTCAGAGAATTACAATACTTTAGAAGGAGTGTAGCATCATCTAAATGGAAAATAATAATACTGTTGTTCCAAACGTTGACCTGAAGGTGAAAAACATGAATTTTTTTTATTCAGTACATCCAAAATGCCCTAGGATGTAAAAAATAATACAATTTGGTGTTGGCCAGTGTGCCACTGTCTCATTATTTAATACGAATAAAAACAAGTTTCAGCTCATTATTTCTAGGTCATTTGGCAGTTAATTCAAAACAAAAGTGACTTGTGTTGTTGCAGCTTAATTATGAGATAAAATTAATTGTGAGATAAAACCACAGAGCGAGCAAGGCAATAATCCTTGGATCCTCCATTTTTTGTCTCGTGTAAATAAGGACTCAGTCGGGTGCGTAACGTCACGGGAGTGTGGCCCCGCCTCGCTCGGAATCTGGCGCCGCCTCGCTTCTAAAACCTCCTAACACAAACCATCACAGCACAAGCACAACACCGTGCTAATGGAGACAGAAGCATTCCGAGCCGTACTGAAGTGAATCGAGCCGTACCGAGGTGTGCTGGGCTAGTGGAAAACAGGCTTTAAAGTTGAGTCAGTAAGACTGGGAGCAGTCTGCTCCAGCGCAATAAAAGTTGAAAGCCACAAAACAAAAGATGGAAAACAAGTCAAAGTGCCATCTGTTGGATGAATTGGGTACTGTAGCTAACTACCACACTTATAGATCCTCCAAATTTCTGGGAGAGGGGTTTGCCTTTCAAGGTTTCCATACATTTGTGCTTTACACGGCTGCAATAGTTGGTGCCAGGAGGACACACTGCCAAGAACAGAGGGCACTTGGCAGAAAAGAGAGAATCTTCTCTGTGTGTGACCTTATTTGGCCTGATGGAAGAGGCTATACAAACATATAAACCTAACTGGTCTCACAGAGGTTTGGTGTGGTGCTGAACTGGACAGCAGCTGGTGGAGGTTGAGCATCTCGTGGTTGTGCTGTTTAACTGAATGGTTATCTGGGATATCTGATCTAGGACAACAAAATAAGATGCCACACAGAAAATAACTATTCTTTAAATTCTATGTTATGTCAGAACTGCTTTCCTAAACACTAATTTTGGGGATCAGAATATCCTCAGCAATGCAGAGTGAAAATGCAGATATTCTGTACAGTCTTTCTTCTCTCTCAGTGGACTGCATCATCATCAGTCTTATTTCATCATAAATTTTGATATTTTTGTCATCAAAATTTATGACATTTTTAATCATTTTTAAATCTGCAGCTTTTCTTGTTAATATGGGAACTTTTTCCTTCCATAAAATTGCATTTTTTTCCCCTATAACTGTTCACTTTTTTGGAATTAAGATCAGCTATCCTTAAGTTATGAAATTATGTGACTATTGATTTTTTTTGTTTTACTCCATGGCAATATAAAACAGGTTCAAATTACCCACTTCTGAACTTTTACATGGAGCAGCGCTTTAATGTGATACAGACAGAACTGTGATAGGCTGAGGGAGGCACAGTTCAAATTCAGGTCAGTGCTGACACAAACACATGAGAACAAGCTTGCATGTCAATCTTCTTTTTGTAGCTGCTAGTGTGAAAACAACTAAATATTTCATTCTATTTCCATCTGGGCTTTTAGATGCCCCCCACTGGGAAAGAAAGAGGGTGAAAAAGAAAGAGCGGAAGATAAAGAGAGACTCAGCAGCCTAAAAGAGTCATGCACTTTCACACCCTGCAGGATGAGTCTCTCCTTCCATCCTGAGTCTTGCCCAGCGATGTTAAAACAGTCACCCTCATTATCCAGCAGCACACTTTTACACTTATAGACAGACAAAGGCAGCTTCACTGCAAAGACCACTGGCAAAATTATGACTGCTACATTGTGTTTCCTGCTTTCAAATCCCAACGTCGCTTTTTAGGCAAGTGGTGCATCATAGAGCATTTTCTCCACTTTTCTGGGCGTCTCAATATGACCCCACATTCAACCTGTGTCAGACAGGTTGAATGTGGGGTCAGTATGTCAGGGGAATTTTTTTCTCTCCACTGCTTTCTCAAAATTCCAAATCAGTGTTTGAGCCTATTTCAAAAGCTAGTGTAGATGGTTTTGTTGTTTATTTGCTTTTTTTCATGGCTACAGTGGGCCAATAGTGACAGCCGCCTTCCTTGGAGAGCCTAAGGGCGTCAGTCGGGTCGTCTGTTTGTGAAGGGTATTTATCAAAGCATGAGCCCTTCATGTGTTCATCATCCATCCCGCTCTAGCTTCAACAGCACTCCCATTTAAATTATCTCTTGCAAGAGCAGCGTGGCTGTGGAGTCAGCTCATTACATGTGCCAGCAGGGAGGAGCTGTAGCCTGCAATTGCCCCTGCCATCTCCTTCTCGTTTGTCACTGCTCTTCACTCACTCTGAACTCCATCTTTATCACATGAGTTCAGCACTGTCTGCCTTAGCAAAATATCTTCTCTGCCTTCTTAAGAATTTTGTAGTCTCCCTATCTTCAAACCATCTTCCTCTTCATAGTTTGGTGTGGCTCAAACGCCCAACAGAAGACAGACTATATTATGGTATGATGATGTCTGTTTCCCTGTGGATCTAGTAGAGCATATGAATGGGTGCCAATGGAGTAGATGTTGTACTGCATGATGAAGACAGTGAAATGGTGGTGAGGTGTGCTGTACAGTGCATCTGGAAAGTATTTACAGCGCTTCACTTTTTCCACATTTTATGTTACAGCCATATTTCAAAATGGAATAAATTCATTTTTCCTCAAAATTCTACACTCAATACCCCATAATGACAATGTGAAAAAAAGTTTTTTTTTAGATTTTTGAAATCTAACACAGCAAGAAGAGCTGTGTCCCGCTGGATAGAGCCGAGAAGAGCCAAGTCCCATCCTGAAGAACTGCACATCATGTGGCCAATCACATGCAAGGACACACTCGGATCATACCATTAGCCTATGTGAAAGAAGGAAGGGGGGATGGATGCTCTCCTCCAATAGCAGCCTCACCATAGAGGCCTCACTAACATAAAAAGAAGCAAGGCAACGCAAGTTTATTTGTATAGCACATTTCATCCATCCATCCATCCATCCATCCATCTTCTTCCGCTTAATCCTTTTCGGGTCACGGTGGGGCTGGAGCCTATCCCAGCATCTTTGGGCAAGAGGCAGACAAAATGCTTTAAATTAAAACATTAAAGCATTATAGCAACTTGTAAAAGGAATACATATGAATTTAAAAGCAAACTAAAAAGTAAATTAAAGAGAAACAAAAACAAGCTAAAATAGAATACGACAGAAATAAAATTTACAGTGCATTCTAGGAGATAAACAATTGTTCTACTGAAAGGCTATGGCAAATAGGAAACTTTTTAACCTGGATTTAAAGCAGCTTAGAGTTTTAGTAGCCCTGATGCTTTCTGGGTGTTTGTTCCATATGTGAAAGGCATAAAAACTAAACACTGCCTAACCGTGTTTGGTTCTAACTCTGGGCACAGATAGTAGGCCTGACCCTGATGATCTGAGGGCTGTGGGTGGTTCATAATGGACTAGCAGATCTGAAATTATTTTGGCCCTAAACCATTCAGAGCTTTATAAATGAATGTTTACGTATGCAAACACAGTTTTTTGAATGAAAGTGAACCTGTAACTATGTGATTATGATCCTCGGGTCAGGACATTATACCAAATTAATCACACCTGTGGATGCACACCTTATATACAGTATATCCCCTGCATCCACTCATTCTTCCTCTTTCTAATGGCTGGGAGGAGCCGGCCTCCACCGATGAAGGACAATGAATGGTTACAGGTTCACTTTCATTCATAAAACCCTGTTTACATATGTAAACATTCATTTTATTTCATTTCAGTGAACCTGTAACCACATGACAACAGTATACCAAATGAGTCCTGAGGAGAATGGAGGTGGCATCACCCACAGGCCGAGGGAGCACAATGCCCCAAACATGCCATGAAGCACAGAACACAACCAAATGAGTTTGACTCCTTCATTGTACTTAACTGAGTGCGTACAAGTTAAGCCTTTTCCTCCAGGTAACCAGAGCTGAAACAAATACATTTTCGAGCACAAGGCACACATGCTGGCTTAAATGAGGGAAAAACTAAGATGCAACTTAAGAATCTGCTGCCACCTCCAGAACAGATGAGGGGATGACTGATGAGGCCAGGTTGAGCCTATAGAAGTGGGTAAGTGTTGAGGTAGAAGCCCAGCCAGTGGCTCCACATACAACCTCCAGGGGTGCACCCCTAAACGGTGCCCATGTAGTGGCCATTTCCTGTGTCGAGTAAGCCACCAGCCTAGCTGGTGGTTCCACTCCAGCCTGAACATATACAAAGGCAATCAGGTCAACTATCCAATGGGACAGGCGCTGCTTAGAGATCAGCCTGCCCATTGTGGACTCCACATAGAACACAAAAATCTTGTCTGAAGAGTGGACAGACCTCGTACCATCAACATAAACCTTAAGGGCCCTTACCGGCACAAACTATGGAGCCTCTCAGCCTCTGAAGAAGTGTGTGGGGGAGGGTAGAAGGCTTGAAGCACGAGAGGGGAGGAAAACAACCCACTAGTCAGCACTTTTGGTTGAAAAGCTGGGTTGGGCTGCTGGTGGGCCAACCGATCACCATCAAACCTAAGACATGCTGCATCCACATAAAGCGCATTCAGTTCACTGACCCTCTCGGCTGAGACAATTGCCAAGAGAAAAGCAGTCTTCCCAGAGATCAGATGAAGGTCAGCAATGGAGAGAGGCTCAAAAGGGGGCAAGCATAGAGCCCTTAGAACTGTCTGGAGATCCCAAGTGGGCAGCAAAGGATGCTGAGATAGGCGACTCTGTCTCACACCTGTCAAAAATTGCTTAGCCAAAGGATGTGCCCCAGGCGACAAGCCATCACATTTTTCATGGACAGTTGACACTGCTGCCAGGTAGCCTGCTGATAGTCAACTCTATCCAACCTTGGGTGAAGAGGTATTGGAGGAAAAAACAAGATGACAGAGATGTGGCATGTCAAGGGATTCTCACCCTTAGTCTGACACCAGTTCAAAAACATTCTCCACTTCACACTGTTTTGCAGCTGGGTAGATTGGGTCCGTGAAGCCTGCACAGTGTCTATAACCTTCTCTAAGCCAAGCTTACACAGTTGCTTCCATTCCAGGGCCATACATGAAGCCTCTGGAGCTGGGAAATCAGATGCCAAATCATGCCCTGTGCCTGTGAGAGCATATCCCATCTGATTTGGAGAGGCTAAGGATGGCTCCCCAACATCTCATGGATCTCCGCCATCCATAATCTTTCTGGCCAATTTGGGGCTATCAAAATTACTTGAACAGACAGTGGTCTCACCTTCGCGAGGAAAGCTGGCAGAAGAGGCAGTAGTGAAAATGTAAACAGGCCAGGCAATGCTCAGAGCATCTGTATCTAGTGGACATGGAAAGCTTGAGCTCACAAGAGCAGATGGCGCACTCACGCATGGAGAGAGGGAGACCTCAGTTCATCCTGCTGGATGATGTATGACACCACAGCCATGCTGTCCGTCCATACCAGAATTTTCCTGCCCTGAATGGCTGGAAGAAAAAGCCCCAGAGCCAAATGCATCGCTTCCATCTTGGGATGGTTTATATGCCAAGACTGCTGTGCCAGACCCCAGTGGCCCCGAACACACCTGCCATCCCAGACTGAAGCCTAGCCTGCTTGGGAGATGTCGGTTGTAATGATCACCCTACAGCTCTCTTGGCCCAGGAGAACACCATCTTAGACTGCTGATGAGTGTCTCCACCACCTGAGGCTCATGAGGCTCCTGTCAGAAAGAATGAGCCTCCTCCTCTTGTCTCTGTGCAAAACCACCTTCTGAAGTGCAAACTACCACTGAAGGGGACAAGTGTGTAAAAGACCCAGTGGCACCACCTGGGCAGCTGCGGCAGAGACCTAAGAACCTCCAGCACTCCTGCACTGATACAGTCATCTGTGAAATGCAGCTCTTGATGCATTCCTGATAGCATAGCAACTGAATCCAGGATGAGCCCCAAGTACTTGACAACCTTGGTTGGAACAAGGCAGCTTCCTCGGCATTTAATGCAACCCAAGTACAGCCTGGTGAGCCAATATGGTCTCCATGCGGCTCCTTGCCACGGCCTCTGATGGAGCACAACCCAGCCCATAGTCCAGGTAACTGAAAACTCAAATGCCCTTCTGCCGCAGTGGAGTGAATGCATCGCCCATACACTTTTGTGAACATCCGAGGTGACAGGACAGACTAAAAGGTAGGACGTTGTATTTGAAGGCCTTGCCCGGAAAGAAAAATCTGAGGAACTCCCTGTGGGCCGGGTTTATGGGAATATGAAAATAAGCATCATGAAGGTCCACTGTTGTGAACCAGTCGCCTGGCCTTATGGCCTGAAATAATGTCCTCAACCTGAGCAGTGGAAAGAGAGCACCTTGAGATCCCTGTTCAACTGCCTCAGGTCCCAAACCGGATGGAGACCCCCGGTTCACTTAGTTAGTTAGTTAATTCCCTCTCACAGCATGTGGGACACCATATGGTGTATAGGGGCAGTCTCCAACTCCGTTTCTCTGACCATAGGCCACACAGCTAATGTAAGTAATGAAAACTACAGTGGGGCATCAGTCCTCTGGTAGCTCTGTGCGTTATGCACCAGTTCGCTTGGAGACAAGAAAATAGGCAGAGTAAAAGCCTCGCCTCTCTGCTCCTGGAGACAGAGACTGTATTGCATTCTTTCCCAGCAGGGCAGAGACCTTGCTGCCCAGAACCGCGGAAACAGAGTCCTCCTTTACTTTTGTTTCCAAAACCCCTTGAAGTTGGGGGGGGGGGAATCTGAATTGTAGGCAGTATCCAAATTCCAGTGTATTGATCACCCATGGACATGTGGTGTACTGAAGCCAACTCATGAGGTGCACTGTGGAGAAGGTTGACGTCAGGGGAAGAGCACTGTCAGGAACGCTGGCAGGGCTTAGCAGGACAATGATCTCCGCGCTCCTTAGAGTCCGGACGTGAGTGCTCTTGAACTTGCACCTGCTGCCAAGAGGCCCTGTTCCTCGGGTGACCTGAACTCTGAGAGGAACTTGGCTCTGTGAACAAAGCCATTATGGATTCTCACACCCCCAGGAGGTCTCCGGACACTTGGCCTGGATGGTCCTGGCCGATGAAAGGACTGTGTGTGCAGTCTCACCTTATGCACCTCATCTAACACCGCCTCTGCTGCAACCTCAAGACTTCACCAGGCGCTACTGCAGCCTCCAAAACAGCAGCCTTGTCTTTATCTGACAATCCATAGTGGCTCAGCCACACATGCTGCCCAACCATGGTCAGCTGGGTCAAGGAATTCCCAATTACTGTAGCCTGAGAGCTAGCTCCTTGAATTACAGTGTTCACAACCCTCACCAACTCTGGTAGAAGGTCAGCTCCACTTTTGACTCTAGGTCCCTTATCATGGTCCCTTAAATGACCAAGATGGCGGCGTGTGCACAACGCGAGGCTCAGCGTCTTCTCAGATTTTGTGGATTAGCAGTGTTATTTCTGCTCATTTCGGGTATGTTCGTTCAGAACAGGTTCGCTTTCACATCTTACACCCGAAATGAGCGTTTGGACATTGGATTACAAAATAACGATAACGATCTTTTTATCAGCAACCTACGTCTCATCCCTGAGCTCCGGAGAACACCCGACGCTCGGCAGGCTTCCCGGCCGACTGGAAGTGCTCCCAGGCGGCGTAGAGACCGTAAACAAAGGTGGGGGAAGCGCGGTGGGCTAAGAGCTAAGCTAAAGCTAACACCGTACCGGCTTTCTCTACCCAGTATTTTCCTCGCTAATGTACGGTCACTAGCGCGGTTCTGGTCTTGAATGTGCATCGTGGGCTTTTTTTTGTCTTTGTAATCATAATATTGATTACTTATGGTCAATATTCTGAATTCAATGATTTTTTTGCTCCTTCCTATTGTATGATTTCTTATCTGTACCATCCTATTGGCAGGCGCGTCCCCGATGCAGCCGTGTCACTGGAAATGCAGGTTCATTTTCTGTGTCAAGTCAAATTCTCTTGTATGTTATCAGTGATCTGTTAATGTACTTGGCAATAAATCTTTTTCTGATTCTGATTCTGATTCTGAACAAAATGAATGAACTACGGCTTCGGATCACCAACAATAAGAGACTTATGAACTGCAATATCATGATTTTCACGGAAACATGGCTACACAGTGGAATACCCGACAATGCTATTGAGCTAGCCGGCCTACACACGCTCCGGGCAGACAGAGCAGCAGATGACTCCGGTAAGACTAGAGGTGGGGGAGTGTGCATTTATATTAACAAGGCTTGGTGCACGAACTCTGTCACTGTTGAGAGACACTGCTCAGCTAACTTGGAGTTTCTCATGGTTAAATGTAGACCTTTCTATCTGCCACGCGAGTTCACTTGTACCATCATAACAGCCGCTTACATTTCTCTGGATGCTAATGCTAAGCTTGCTATGAAAGAACTGCATGCAGCTATTAGCAAACAACAAACTGCACACCCAGAGGCAACATTTATTGTGGCGGATGATTTTAAGCACTCTAACCTCAAGACAGTGCTTCCTAAATTCTACCAGCATGTCTCCTGTCACATAAGAGGGGACAAAACATTGGACCATGTTTACACCAATATTGTGGGAGCCTACACAGCAACTCCCCTCCCCCACCTAGGTCAGTCTGATCACTTATCCTTGTTCCTTACCCCCAAGTATGTACCGCTCATCAACCGGGTGAAGCCATCAGTGAGGACCATCAAAGTGTGGCCAGAGGGGGTTGACTCTGTACTCCAGGAGAAGTTTAGGAACACAGACTGGAGTATGTTCACCTCTCAGGCTACCTGTGGCTCCCACATAAAGATCGACTCTTACACCCACTCAGTCCTGGACCATATCAACACCACTATTGACAGTGTCACCACGGAAAGACAGATCACCACGTACCCAAATCAGAAGCCGTGGATGAACAGAGAAGTGCGGCTTCTGCTAAAGGCACGTAACAATGCCTTTAGATCTGGTGATGCACAGGCCTACAGTTCATCCAGGGCAGATCTGAAGAGGGGCATCAAGAAGGCCAAGCACAGCTACAAGCTGAAGGTGGAGGAACATTTTGGGGACTCTGACCCCCGATGCATGTGGCAGGGCATTCAAGCTATCTCTGATTATAAGCCCAGCAACTCCATACCTATAGCCATGACTGTGCCCTTTCTCAATGAGCTAAATGACTTCTATGCTCGTTTTGACAAGGACAATAATGAAAAGAACATCAATTTCCCACCCTCTGACGACCTCCACCACCTCACACTCACCCACACCGACGTCCTTAATGCACTGAGTCATGTCAACGTACGTAAGGCTGCTGGCCCTGACGGCATTCCTGGGCGTGTGCTGAGGGCATGCGCTGAGCAGCTGGCAGGGGTCTTCACAGACATCTTCAACCTGTCCCTGGCCCAGGCCGTGGTACCAGTGTGCTTCAAGACCACTTCAATAGTACCAGTGCCGAAACATTCAACACCATCGTGCCTAAGTGACTATCGCCCTGTGGCACTGACGCCCATAGTCATGAAGTGCTTTGAGTGACTGGTCTTGGCACAGCTCAAAAAATGCCTGCCCCCTACACTGGACCCTCACCAGTTTGCCTACCGGAGCAACAGGAGTACAGAGGATGCGGTTTCTACAGCGCTGCACTATGTACTCTCACACCTGGATGACAAGAACACCTACGCAAGAATGCTGTTTGTTGACTTCAGCTCAGCATTCAACACAGTTATCCCCTCCAAGTTGATCATTAAACTTGGGGACCTGGGAATCAGTACCTCCACCTGCAACTGGATCATGGATTTTCTGACCAACAGACCCCAGCATGTTAGGTCAGGCCCCAACCGTTCTTCCGTCATCACACTCAACACTGGTGTACCACAGGGCTGTGTGCTCAGCCCATTCCTCTACTCCCTCTTCACCCATGACTGCAGGCCTATGTATGGATCCAATTCCATCATAAAGTTCGCAGATGACACCACGGTGATTGGACCCATCAGGGACAACGATGAGTCAGATTACAGGGCAGAGGTTGAGCACTTGGCTACTTGGTGCGCTGACAATAACCTGCTCCTTAACACCAGCAAAACCAAGGAGCTCATAGTGGACTACAGGAAGGAGAGGGAAGAGACACATGACCCCATCCATATCAATGGCATAGCTGTTGAACGTGTCCCCAGCTTCAAATTCCTGGGGACCCACATCTCGGAGGACCTGTCCTGGTCAGTTAACACCACCAGCCTGATCAAGAAGGCCCATCAGCGCCTCTTCTTCTTGAGGACACTGAAGAAGAACCATCTGTCAACTGACATCCTGGGCAACTTCTACCACTGCGTGATAGAGAGTACCCTGACCAACTGTGTCACAGCCTGGTATAGGAGCTGCTCTGTCGCTGACCGTAAGGCGCTGCAGCGGGTGGTGAAAACCGCCCAACGCATCACAGGGACTCCACTTCCAGTTATAGAGGACGTCTACAGGAAAAGATGTCTGCGCCGGGCACGCAGCATTCTTAGGGACTCCAACCATCCTGCTCATGGACTGTTCCAGCTTCTCCCCTCCAGAAGGTGTTTCAGAAGCCTTCGGACTAGAACCAGCAGGTTTAGGAACAGTTTCTTTCCAACAGCTGTCACGTTATTGAACTTAGTTCCCCGCTGACTCTCTTACCATCATCTCTTACCATCCTCACCTGTACATAACTGCCCATCTAACTTATTGTACATTATTTGCACATAACAGTACTCTTAACTTTCTGCGCTGCTGCATATATTTGCATATATTTGCTTAAATTGCACATACTGTTAATTACCGTATATACTGCACTGCTGTCCTGTGCACTTCTGATTGGATGCTAAACTGTGTTTCGTTACCTTGTATTCATACATGTGTAATGACAATAAAGTTGAATCTAATCTAATCTAATCTAATCAGACCTTCTAAGTACGCTAAAAGAAGTGTATTAGTATTTGCCAGCCTAGAGACCATAGTCACAGACTGGTAGGCTTTAGCCACTAAACCATCGGTGGCATGACACTTCTTGTTAGGGTGGTGGGTAGACTTGCTGCCTGTGGGGGGAGCCTCAGCCAGCAATGCAAAGGTAGGGCCCCCCTTTGACACCCCATAAGCCCTGCTCTGTAGTGCCACTCAAAATACTGAGAGTAAAACGAGGAGCAGCAGCCTCCTTTTGACGAGCCCAAGACTTGTGCAGACTTTCCACAAAGTCAGGATAAACTGGCAAGGGAACCTGCCTCTGGTTGCATGACTTCTGTTCAAAGCTGAATCCCTAGGTGGAGAAGATGGGGGAGGAAGCCCCACAGCTGGTGCTGCTATAGAGAGCAGTGCCCTGACAGATATCATTGGGCTCCGGAAGGTCCTTCTCAACCGGAGAGTCACTGTCGACCTCATCATCATCTTAAAAGACATTCACTCGCTCAATGAAGCCACAGCCAGAGCTGCTGGTCTTACCCAATTTGTCAAAGGTCATGAGAGACCCTACATCAGGATGCATCCCAGGGAAACATAAGGGAGCCTGGTGTGGCATATTCAAAGGCAATGTTGATTTGCAGCCATAGCGCGGTGGCCGAGTGGTTAGCACTGCTGCAGCACAGCAACTCACCCTTGGCCGGGGGATCCTAGGTTCGATCCCAGCCCCCGACCAACAGTGATCTGTGTGGAGTTTGCATGTTCTTCCCGTGTTTGCGTGGGTTTACTCCGGGATTTCTCCGGTTTCCTCCCACATGCCAAAAACATGCAAGTTAGGTTAATTGGCATGAAACTGGGGATTCTAAATTGTCCTTAGGTATGAATATGAAAGTGAAAGGTTGTCTGTCTCTCTGTGGTGGCCCTGCGATGGACTGGTGATCTGTCCAGGGTGTACCCTTCCTCTTGCCCAGAGATGCTGGGATAGGCTTCATCCCCCCCGTAACCCCAAAAAAGGATTAAGTGGAAGAAGATGGATAGATGGATGTTCAATGGTCTTTCGCATTTCCTCCAGTTGGTTCTGCATGAAATCCACCATCTGGATCACGTAGCTGGCTTCCTTCAATCTGCTTCTGCTTCCTGCTGGCCTTCCCAGTTCTAGCTGGAGCACTTAAACATGGAGGGATGGAGCCCTGGGCTGGTGACATACCAGTGTCTGGGCAATTTTCCCCTCCTTCACTCCTCACAGAAGCCATTATTCCTCCAAGAGAACAATAGGAGAGAAAACAAGACAGTTATTATTATTATTATTATTATTATTATTGTTATTATCAGGCCAAAGGGCTGTTCCAGGAGGTACAAGCACACTAGTCAGAAAACAGCATAGCAATATCAGATTTCAGTTCCCAACTGTATGCAGCACCACTCTCCCACAACAGGTGGTGAGAGTGCACTAAGCACAGAAGCACCTAGTACCCAGACAACGACGTCATCTCTTTTTTTTTTTATGATGACAACTATCAGTCAAAAAAAGAGAAAACAAAACAGAATTAACGCAAATTGTAACGTGCTTTTAAATTGTTGAACAATTCCTGCTTGAAGAAGGCAAAATATATCACATACCCCAAGCAAAACAGCACAGAAAACATAATGTTAAACAGACTGGTATAAGCTCTTATGGACCAGGAGGATAGAAAGACGAAGAATGGGTGGATGCAAGGAATATATATAAGGTGCGCATCCACAGGTGTGATTAATTTGGTATAATGCTTCTGACCTGAGGATCATAGTCACGGGGTTACAGGTTCACTGAAATGAAATAAAACCAACAGCAGTATTTTGAAATCTATTCTTTGACAGATAGGAAGCCAGTGTAAAGATCTGTGGACCGGAGTTATATGATCCACTTTCTTGGTCTTAGTAAGGACTCGAGCTGCAGCATTCTGAACCAACTGCAGCTGTCTGATAGACTTTTTAGGGAGACCTGTGAGGACAGCATTACAGTAGTCCAGTTTACTGAAAATAAATGCATGGACAAGTTTTTCTAGATCCTGCAGAGACATCAGACCTGTAATCCTCGCTATGTTCTTTAAGTGATAATAGGCTGATTTCACTACTGTCTTAATGTGGCTGTTAACTCCTTAACCCTTAAGCTGTTTCCGTGCGCCCCTAATGGCAGAGTGCGGCACTGTGCCTGTCAACTGATATAACATGCCAAACACTCCCCAGGTGGACTGAGGATTTGTACTGATCATGCCAGTTCACAAGGTGGCAGGCACGCGTTGGAGGACTCATGGATGACATGTAATACACCAAAGAGGAAGAAATCCTTCTTCGTTTTTGAGATTACAAAACAAAATGGATGGTACCCATCGTTGTGGACATACGCGATCACAGACAGAGGAGCAAATTCGGAGGATTTGGTCCTGAATTTGTCAAGCATTATTCTAAAAAGAGATTATTTAGCTTATGAGGGTAGATGTTTTCATGTTCTTATAACACAGGGAGCGCGAAGCTCCTTGATTTCACCTGCTGGAGCCCGGAGCACCATGTGACTGTAGAGCAATCACCAGTTGCATGTCATCATATAATATAAATTGCCATGGAATAAAAGCGAAATTAAGATGGAATAATCAATAACAGTTTCTGGATGTAGGAGAGAATGCTAAAATGACCAGGAAAGGACAAAATAATGGCCAGAATGCAGCAAAAGGACGTCGCCTTGCCAGCGGTAAGTGATGAATGTCTTTCTTTGTTTGTATGCAAATGAGATGGGTAAATTTACTCGTATCTGAAACTTTGGGTCATATTATACATCTTTCTAATTGACAGTAAGCCATTATCTCTTACCACTTTCAAGTTATAGCCTTGGAAAGTTGTGACATCTAATCTGAATATTTTCTTGAAAAAAATCTTTATCACTGTTGACCACTAAGGGTTATGTCGCAGTTTGGTGACAAACACAGTTAGGAGGTTAAGGATTACATTTGATTACATGATCTGCCTCTCCTGTGGTTGGTGTCACAGATCTGTGCCTGTCACATGATTGGTCAAAAAGTCTGGAAAAAAAAATAAAACCAGATGTACCAAGCATTTTACATCACTAGATGGCAGACACATGTAGCTTACTGGTCTGCACTAGAGGACTGAGATCAGTAAAACCAGAACTGCGTCAAATTTGATATCAGTTCCAGGGCGCAGAAGAAGAGGTGTATAAACAATTGTGCAACATATATTCCACAGGAAGGAAGCATTTGCTCTAAATTTTGCCAACTATGATTCTAAAAGGGATTATTTAGCTTCTGAAAGGAAATATTCACCTTCTGGACAGCACAAGAAGGACCAGAGTGGAACACTTTTCGTCCTCCATTGACGAAGCTGCACATGACGGAGAGGATAATACTGCCAGTTCCACGGGGTAAACTAACCTAAATTTAGGTGGAAAAAATCAGAAGATAAATGTGATTGTTTGTGGATGTGAGAGAGAAAGAGAAAATGACAGAAGACAAAATAAAGATTGGGGTGAGCAAACGGACGAGCATGCGGATGCATGGCGACACATGACGAGTGGTTGGACTGATGTTTTTTATCAGTTTGTTTACATTCTACTGATTTTCTGGTTCATATATTTTGAAGATAAGGTAACAAAAACAAAAACAAAGGCAAGAAAACAAAACCATCCTTTGTGTAAATATGTCCAAAGTCCACTTTGACCGAAAGTTATGTAATCTGATGTGGCTGCCTTCACATTATGCAAATTAGATGCATAAATTTACTCCTATCATAAACTTGGGATCATATTCTACATCTTTCTCATTGACAGTAAACCACTATCTCTTACCATTTTCAAGTTACAGCCTTTGGAATTTGTGATATCTAAACTGAATATTTTCTTGAAAACAATTTTCACCAAAGGAGGGTGCATGCAGATGGCATAGATCTGCAACCTAAATCCTCAAGTAGTCAAAATTCAGTTGTGAGTCCAGAACCACACCCAGATATCTGGCTTGGCTGTTGGTTTTTAGCATCATTGATTGAAGCTGAGTGCTACTGAGTCTTCTTCTGGCGCCACACGAGTAGGCTGCCTTTTTGCAACAGCGGATCAATTTCTTCCTATTTCTATTTACTATCTGGCTCTCTTGCTAATCTTTCTGTTTCGGCAACACCTTGATCCATCACAGACACGTAGATCGCCCAAATGTCTCCTGAGTCAGCGGACGGATCCATTGTTTCTTGCAGGAGGCAGTACAATAGGGACCAGCTGTTTGCACTTAACCGGCCCACGATGCTAACGCAAAAACTCGACATACCGGGAGAAATAAGATGGAAACGGCGTGGATGTCATGCTGGAATAAGACGGCGGGCGAGGAATATAAGGTACAGACCTGCCCTCCCATCCGTTATTATGGGGAATGTACGATCGCTACTCAGAAAAACAGATGAGCTAGCAGCTATCTCCCGCTACGAGAGCATATACAGAGAGTGTAGCCTGATGCTATTCACGGAGACGTGGCTAACAGAACTAGCAACAGATGCTAACATTGAACTGGAGGGTTTCCACGCAATATGGGCAGACCGAACACCAGACAGGGGGAAGGCAAGGGGCGGAGGGGGATGATGTATGTCAATAACAACTGGTGCAGACCGGGACATATCACGGTTAAACAACAACACTGCAACAAAGCCATGGAGTTGCTAGCTGTTAGCATGCGGCCTACATATCTCCCGAGGGAATACTCACACGTGATCTGCATTGTTATTTGTGCAAATCCGACGGCAAACACTGGGACAGCGCGTGACGTCATCCACTCAGTAACTGGCAGGCTGCAGACAGAACACCCAGATGCTCTTCTCCTCATCTCAGGCGATTTCAACCATATTTCACTGTCTCCCATTCTACCCACGTTCACCCAGTACAGTATGTCACATGCCACACTAGAGACAATAAAACACTGGACTTATTCTACGCAAACACTAAGGAGGCGTACACCTCATCACCACTCCCCCCACTAGGGAGATCGGATCACAACTTGGTTCATCTCCTGCCAGTGTACAAACCCCAAGTGCACAGACAACCTCCGGTCATGCGCACAGTGAAGTTATGGTCGGAGAAGGCAATGGACGCTCTAAAGGAATGTCTTGAAACCAATGCCTGAGAGCAGCTCTGCAATCCACATGGTGAGGACATCGATGGCCTCACTCACAGCATCAGGGACTACATCAGCTTCTGTGTGGACAACACCGTACCCACCAAGACCATACGGTGTTGCTCAAACAACAAACCCTGGATCAACCCTGAGATAAAAACACTTCTGAGAGAGAAGAAGAGGATCTTCAGGTCGGGGAACAGGGAGATGCTGAAGTCCGTACAGAGGGAGCTGAGGAGAAAGATCAGAGAAGGCAAGGACAGCTTCAGGAAGAAGATGGAGGACAAGCTGCAACAGAGCGACATCAGCGGGGTCTGGAGAAACCTCAAAACCATCTCGGGGCTCCAGAATACCTCCCCCCAGGCCACGGGGGGGAGGGAGTGGGCGAACAACCTGAATCTGTTTTTCAATAGATTTGACCAACCGCCCTCCTCCCTGTCTGCACAACAACCACTGCTGCCTCTAAGAAATCAAGTCCTGCTGCCCACTCCCCACTCCACCGACACCCCCCCCCCCCACTCCCAACACACAGCCCCCCATCCTGACCCTGACCAAGACCCAGGTGAGGACGGAGCTGAGGAAGATCAAGGCGAGGAAGGCGTCGGGACCGGACGGCATCAGCGCAAAGCTCCTCAAGTCCTGTGCAGACCAGCTGTGTGGGATTGTGACGTATATCTTCAACATGAGCCTGAAACTGGGGAGGGTACCACAGCTGTGGAAAACATCTTGTGTGGTACCTGTACCAAAAACTTCCCACCCCAAAGACCTGAACAGCTACAGACCGGTGGCCTTGACGTCCCACTTGATGAAGACCCTGGAGAGACTGCTCCTTGCTCATCTCCGCCCCCTGGTGGAACCAGCGATGGATCCACTCCAGTTCGCCTACCAGCATGGCATTGGGGTGGAGGATGCGGTGATCTTCCTCCTTCACCGTTCTCTGTCCCACCTGGAGAAGCCCGGGAATATGGTGAGGATCATGTTCTTTGACTTCTCCAGTGCTTTCAACACCATCCAACCGATGATCCTGAAGGACAAGCTGCTGCGCGCAGGGGTGGACCAGCACCTGTCATCATGGATCCTGGACTACCTCACGAACCGGCCTCAGTTTGTGAGAACCCGGGACTGTGTTTCCGACACGATCATCAGTAGCACGGGGGCCCCCCAGGGAACGGTGCTGGCTCCCTTCCTGTTCACTCTTTATACTGCGGACTTCTCACACAACACAACACATTGCCATCTACAGAAGTTCTCTGATGACTCTGCGATCGTTGGTCTCATCTCCAACGGAGATGAAGCTGAGTACAGAGGGCTTATCCAGGACTTTGTGGACTGGTGCCATCGGAACTGCCTCCGGATCAACGCGAGGAAAACTAAGGAGCTGGTGGTGGACTGCCGCAGGCATGGGCAGCCCCTCACAACACCAGTAAATATACAGGGAACAGACATCGAGATGGTGACATCCTATAAGTACCTGGGTATTCATCTGAACAATAAACTAGACTGGTCACACAATACTGACGCACTCTACAAGAAGGGACAGCGCAGGCTGTTCCTGCTGAGGAGACTCAGGTCTTTTGGTGTACAAGGGGCGCTGCTGAAGTCATTCTATGACACGGTGGTGGCATCAGCCATCACTTTTGGAGTGGTCTGCTGGGGCAGTGGCATTACTGCAGCCGATAGGAAGAGACTGAACAAACTGATTAAGAAAGCTAGCTCTGTCCTGGGGCAGCGCCTTGATCCGATGGAGGAGATAGGAGAGAGAAGGACGGTGGCTAAACTGTCATCTCTGCTGGAGTCCGAGTTCCACCCTATGCAGGACATACTGGATGCACTGAGGAGCTCATTTAGCAGCAGACTACATCATCCCAGGTGCACAACCGAGAGGTTTCGTAGGTCCTTCCTACCAACGGCTGTCAGACTGTACAACCTAAGCAGGGCTGCTCGCAGAGATAGCAAAAAGACGTAACAAACTAATAGTTTTTTTGAATGCAAAAGATGCAATAGACTTACACAATGGTCCTCTCCGGCATACAACTAGGAACATACCGGTCGCTATGGAGGGTGAGAATATGTATGGGCACATAATCATACCATGTAGGATAACTAAATAGACGGTTATGCTGTTTCATCCCACCTAGCAACAATGCTCTGCACTGTGTGTGTTTATATATTTACATATTTATTCCATCTAGCTACAATGCTCAGCACTGGGTGTGTTTATATTTATATATCTATATATTTATTCCATCTAGCTACAATGCTCCGCACTGTGTTTTTATATATCTACATATTATTCCATCTAGCTACATTGCTCCGCACTGTGTGTGTTTATATACTTGCATATTTATTCCACCTAGCTGCAATGCTCCGTACTGTGGGTGTTTATATATTTACATATTTATTCCATCTAGCTACAATGCTCTGCACTGTGTGTTCATATATTCATATATTTATTCCATCCAGCTACAATGCTCTGCACTGTGTGTCTGTGTATGTGTATATATATATTTTATAGTAATATGTACATATGTATATTAGCTGCTCTTGCTTGCTTGTTTTTTTTTTTGTTTTTTTTTTCTTGCCTTCTGATTGTTGCTCTGAGTGTTGCTATCCCTGTGCTGTTGCAATCCTGGAATTTCCCCGTTGTGGGACTAATAAAGGCTTATCTTATCTCTTATCTTATCTTATACTTCCAAAGGCTGGGACACATCTGCATCACCCCGACAGCTATGTCCAGAAAATAAAAATTTATTTCCAGAGAGTGGGTGGCATGAGCCCAGGAAGCGAAGTTCGCCACTCGCTCGGCCACAGCACACTCCTCCGGGTTAAGTCCAAAAAGTGAAAAGTCCATGATGAACTGAATGAGAAAAAACATAAGATGAAAAAACACACACACACACAGCGCCACCACTGGGTTTTTAACTGGCCGGATTATTGTGTTTTGATTCTCTGCCGTTTTAAGACAGAAAAGATGAAAACCCACACGCAGGAGGATGTTGTGTGCAATTTACTGAACAAAAAGAGAGACAAACAGTCCAGCAAAACAAAGAACTCAGAATGGCGAGGAGCTTCTGGGAAGCTCACGAGACGCTCCTCAGTTCAGAATCAGAATCAGGTTTATTGCCATTGTTCATGTAGTACACAAACTAGGAATTTGTCTCGGTACAATGCTGCAACATTAAACATGATAAGATAAGAGAAATAAACTATACATGTAATAAAGTGTAGGATAAGATTAAGTGATACTGGTCAACAGTTAAAATATATATTAGCCAGCAGCAGATACTGTGGAGAACTATATAGTGCAGTCGGTAATGCAGGAAGAAAACAGTGATGATTGACATGAGTCTGGTTGAGCTGCTGTACATGGTGCACGAGAGTCAATAAGTCACTTAGTGTTCAGCAGTCTAATGGCAGAGGGGAAGAAGCTGTTCATGTGACGGGAGGTTTTAGTCTGGATGGACCGAAGTCTTCTACCAGAGGGGAGGGGGGCAAACAGTACGTGACCAGGGTGTGAGGGATCGGCTATGATCCGGCCAGCACGCCTCCGGGTCCTGGAGATGTACAGATCCTGGAGAGATGGGAGCTTGCAGCCGATCACCTTCTCAGCAGTGCGCACGACGCGCTGCAGCCTTAGTCTGTCCCTGGCAGTGGCTCCTGCGTACCACACGGTTATGGAGGTGGTGAGGATGGACTCGATGATGGCTGTGTAGAACTGCACTAACATCTTGGTGGGTAGCTTGAGCTTCCTCAGCTGCCGCAGGAAGCTGAGGAATATATAGGAATATATATGTCTGTATATTCACCTGAATATACAGACATATTTATGATCTGTAGTAGATCTGAGGCCATTCAATATGAATTTTTTTTTTAAACTCTGTTGGGAGAGTATCAAGGAAGCAAGTAGTGGCTTTCAGGTGGCATATGATGTCATCCAAGATTTTATGATTCATTGAAAAAAATTTTGCCATGGCATTTATGTCTTCTCTCCGTGGACATGTGTTATGATTCTCTACTGTTTTAAGTCAGAAAAGATGAAACCCACACGCAGGAGGACGTTGTGTGCAATTTACTGAACAAAAAGAGAGACAAACAGTCCAGCAAAACAACCAAAGAACTCAGAATGGCGAGGAGCTTCTGGGAAGCTCACGAGACGCTCCTCAGCTCACCAGTTAGTAAGTCCAGGGTGGACCCAAGGCACTGCAGAACAGCTGAACAGCGGGGGAGGCAGCCTTGACACCCGAGCACTTCCTAGACGGGACTGGAAGCGTCGGGTATCTGAATACTCACTGGGCCGGGAACAGAGACGTCCGTGGAAGGAATCCCAAAGCCAACCTGCGTAAAGAGAAGAGGAAAACACAACTGACATGCAGAGGGATGCAGTGTGAAAAAGACAAGCAGGGCATCTAGTCATGCATGCAGCAGGGCAGTACAAGCACTTTGAGATGCAAACAAGTCAAACAATAATCCGGCAAATCACTAGGGCAGACACAGGGCTTAAATAACGGCATACATAACGAGGAGAGTGATTGCCGATGTGCATATAAATGTCTGTGCACATGTAAGTGGGAATGAATGGGTGTGTGTGCGTATGTGTGCGAGAGTGTGCATGAGTGCAAGTATGAGGGCATGCATGTATGTGTGTGTGTGCATGCGTGATAAAACAGAAGACAAAACACAAATGATAATGACAATGAGCTGGCATAAGCTGGCAGTAGAGGGAGGCATGGCTGCGAGCTGTCAGAGAGCAGAGCAGACCTCAGAGGCTCCCAGAGAGGCGCCTGGCGGAAAATAAGGAACCAAAGTACATTTGAAGGCAAAGCAGCCACCGTGCCATGGAACTGGGCTGGAAATCCACCTCAGTCCATGACAGACACAAAGGAGGCATATGTTCAGCCCCTGGCATAGGGAACTGACTGACTGTCTAATCTTCTGAATTTTGTCAGTAAAGAATAAGGCAAAGTTATTGCAGGCATGGTTGGATCAACGCTCAGGAGCTACTAACACAGGGGGATTTGTTAGCCTGTCAACAGCAGTGAACAAGGTGCGTGTACTATTGTTGTTTTTAGCAATGATGTTAGAAAAATATGCTTGCCTTGAATTTCTCAGCTCCAAATTATAAATGCTCAGTCTCTCATTGTAGATTTCATAATGAACATGTAATTTAGTTTTTTGTCACCTGCCTTTAGCTTTTCGACACTCTCTTTTTTTCAGCTTTTGCTTGTTTGGCATTTCTCCATGGAGGATTCTTTTTAATAGTGACCACCTTCACCTTAATGGGAGCAATGGCATTGACAATATTTGTAATTTTACCATTGAAATTTTCTGCAAACTCATAAACTGAAGGTAAAGAGAGGGGGGTGAGGAAGACAAAGCTTGGATGAATGTTTCACTGGCATTATCATTGATGTACTGTTTTTTGATGACCTCTGTATGGATATTTCTGTTGACATTAATAGCACTCTCAAAGAAAATACAAGAATGGTCGGACAGAGTAACACCAATCACCATAACCTTAGATATGTTCAGACCTTTGGAGGTGACCAAGTCCAGACTGTGTCCTCTGTTGTGTGTTTTTTTCTGTTACATACTGAGTCCGTCCAAAGTTATCAAGGACGCAACACAACTGTTTGGTCCCTCTGTCATGAGGGTTGTCAATATGGATGTTAAAATCACCAACAATAACTACACAGTAAAAGTCAACACAGATAACAGACAGCAGCTTTGTAAAATCGGAAAAGGTTGCATGGTATCTTGGTGGTCTGTAAACATTAAGAAACAGCACATGGGAGGAGGAATTGAGCTGAAGAGCCACATATTCAAAGTAAACATAAGACATCTGCTTGCATCGGAGGGAGTCATTAAACAAAACAGCTACTCTGCCTCCTTTCTTATACAGCCTGGGTTCATTTATAAAGCTGTAGTTGGGATGTGCAGCTTTGATAAGAAGAGATCCACTATTATCATGTAACCAGGTCTCTGTTAAAAACATAAAATACAGTTTGTGTTTTATATAATGAGATCATTAATTAAAAATGTTTTTCCTGCCAAAGTCCTAATATTTACTAAAGCTAGTTTCAGTGTGTTGAGAACATCATCTGACAATTTTTTATTTTGTTGAAGCTTTGACGTGAGAAATAAACACTAGATTTGATAAATGTACAGGATGTGTAGGAGGGATTTTGGTTCTCTGTAAATATACAAACCTTTTTCTGCTACTTACAGTGGTGTGAAAAAGTGTTTGCCCCTTTCCTGATTTCTCATTTTTTGTATATTTGTCACATGTCTGCTGGGGCAGTGGCATTACAGCAGCCGATAGGAAGAGACTGAACAAACTGATCAAGAAAGCTAGCTCTGTCCTGGGGAAGCGCCTTGACCCACTGGAGGAGATAGGAGAGAGAAGGAGTGTGACTAAACTGTCATCTCTGCTGGAGTCCGAGTTCCACCCTGTGCAGGACATACTGAATGCACTGAGAAGCTCATTTAGCAGCAGACTACATCATCCTAGGTGCACAACCGAGAGGTTTCGCAGGTCCTTCCTACCTATGGCTGTCAGACTGTACAACCTAAGCAGGGCTGCTAGCAGAGATAGCAAAAAGACGTGACAACCTAATAGTTTTGAATGCAAAAGACGCAATAGACTTACACAATGGTCCCCTCTGGTATACAACTAGGAAAATACCAGTCGCTATGGAGGGTGAGAATATGTATGGGTACATAATCATACCATGTAGGATAACTAAGTAGACGGTTGTGCTGTTTCATTCCATCTAGCTACAATGCTCCGCACTGTGTGTGTTTATATATTTACATATTTATTCCATCTAGGTACAATGCTCCGCACTGTGTTTATATATTCATATATCTATTCCATTTAGCTACAATGCTCTGCACTGTGTGTTTATATATCTACATATTATTCCATCTAGCTACAATGCTCCGCACTGTGTGTTTATATATTCACATATTCATTCCATCTAGCTACAATACTCCGCACTGTGTTTATATACTCATATATTTATTCCATCTAGCTACAATGCTCCGCACTGTGTGTCTATATATATATATATTTATATTTATATGTACATATGTATACTTGCTGCTCTTGTTTTTTTCTCTTGCCTTCTGATTGTTGCTCTGAGTGTTGCTATCCCTGTGCTGTTGCAATCCTGGAATTTCCCCATTGTGGGACTAATAAAGGCTTATCTTATGAATGAATGAATGAATGAATGAATGAATGAATCTTGAATGAATGAATCTTGAATGAATGAATCTTTATTTCGGAAAGTACAGGTTAAAAGAAACTGAATAATATAACAAAGGGGGAAAGAAAATCCAACAAGGTCAAATTAGACAATAACTCCTCTGATTATACAATTCAACATAAGTTATCCGAAATGGGTGATGGCTGAAGCCGCAGCTTATATTGCCTACAAATATTCCATCCAAGCATTCAAAAGAAAAAAACAAGACAAGAGCGTTTACAATTCAGAACGAAGCTAAGACAAAATGTGACAAAAAAAACCCAACAAAAAACTAAGCTACAACACAACACAGGCTGGATATGACAATCCTTATGTGATTTTACTTGTCATCTTGTATATATGTTTGGAGTATTTCTTCCTTTAGTTTTTGTTTAAATTGTCCAAGCGTTGTACATGATTTTAATTCAGGTCCAAAATCGTTCCACAGTCTGACTTCTTGCACTGAAACACAGTGTTGCTTGGTGGTAGTTCTCACTGAAGGTTTTTGAAATATACATGTTCCTCTGAAATGATATTGTTTCTCCCTTATTTGGAACAACTTTTGGATATTTGCGGGCAGTGATAGATTCTTCACTTTAAACATTATTATTGCAGTTTTAAAGTCAACCAGATCTTTCAACTTGAGAGCTTTTAATTTAAGAAAAAGTGGGTTTGTTGGTTCCCTGTAAGCTGCTTTGTTTATTATTCTAATAGCTCTCTTCTGAAGCATAAAGAGTGGATATATGTTTGTTTTATATATATTTCCCCATACTTCATTACAATATGTCATGTATGGAAGTATTAATGAATGATACAAGGTATATAGTGTGGGTTGATTCGGCAAATATTTCACTCTGTGTAGTATTGCAATTGATTTGGATATTTTACCTTTAATATAATTAATATGTGGCTTCCAACACAGTTTATTATCAATTATTACTCCAAGAAATTTAGTTTCAGATACCCTTTCAATCTCTACACCATTTACACTGAGTTTAGATACTGAGTTGTTGTGATGGTTGTTAAAGACTATAAATTTTGTCTTACTTAAATTGAGCGTTAATTTGTTTGAATCAAACCACAGTTTAAGCTTTCCTAATTCCTTTCAGAGTGTATCCAGAAGTTGTTCCAAATTGCTTCCACTGCATAATAGATTAGTGTCATCGGCAAACAATATTAAGTCCATTTTTTCTGAAACTTTACATATATCATTGATATACATATTGAATAACAATGGCCCCAAAACTGAACCCTGTGGGACTCCACAAGTAACCTTCAGTAACTGTGAGTTTTTGTTACCAACACATACATACTGATATCTATTCTTTAAGTAACTACTTAACCAGGACAGTGCTACCCCTCTAATACCGCAATTTTGTAGTTTCTTTAATAATAAATTATGATCCACTGTATCAAATGCTTTTTTAAGATCCAGGAATACCCCAACTGAATACTCTTTATTTTCAATGGCAGATGATATTTTTTCTATAAATTCCATTAGAGCAAATGCAGTTGTCCTCTTGTGTCTGAACCCATATTGCTACTCACACAATAAATTATTCTTCAGTATGAAGTTGTCAATTCTCTCATAGAATATTTTTTCAAGTATCTTGGAAAATTGTGGCAATAGTGAAATTGGTCTATAGTTTGAAAGTTCCCCTCTGTCACCCGTCTTGTATATCGGAATTACTTTAGCTATTTTCATTGCATTGGGAAATATACCTGTTTGGAGAGACAGGTTACAGATATACGTCAGTGGTTTCACTAAGCATTCAATAATAGTTTTGACTAAGAGCATGTCAATACCATCACAGTCCGTAGATGTTTTACTTTTAAACGATTTAACAATTTCAATGACCTCTCTCTCGTCTGTGTTCTTTATGAAAATGGAGTCTTTTATAGCAGTGTTATTGCTTATTGGCTGCACGGTGGCGCAGTGGTTAGCACTGCGGCAGCACAGTTTACCCTTGGCCGGGGGATTGTGGGGATCGTGGGATCGTGGGTTCGATCCCAGCCCCCGACCAACAGTGATCTGTGTGGAGTTTGCATGTTCTCCCCGTGTTGCGTGGGTTTACTCCGGGATTTCTCCGGTTTCCTCCCACATGCCAAAAAACATGCATGTTAGGTTAATTGGCTGTTCTAAAATTGTCCCTAGATATTTGTTTCCTATAGGCCCTTAGAATAGAGGGTTAGTATTAATGAAAGCGCTTTGAGTGGTCTTTGTGACTAGAAAAGCGCTATATAAGTGCAGGTTAGTTAGTTAGTTAGTAGTTATTGTATCACCTGTAGGCGCCGTAATGGGTATTTCTCGAGCCAAATTAGGACCAATGTTAACAAAAAAGTTATTAAATTCATCTGCAGGTGAAGCTGCATTCACACTCTGAATCGTTTTATTATTTTTTGAAAAATCGGTTGGGGAGATTGGCATCAGGTGTGCTGGCAATGGAGTAGGTGTGTGCATTGCTGGCTCCTGCTATATTTTTTTTTTTCAGTCTTACTTTTTAAACCCTACTTTGCTGTAAGCTGTCGACATTTTGGACATTTAATACTTGCGGAATCTGTTTTGAGTTGAGAAATATGTCCAAAACAAGAAAGCAGACTGAAAAGGAGGCAGCAGTGAACAATACTAACACCAGCTTAGCTGAGGATGCTAATAAAAGCCTTAACCCTGCACTTGTTGCCTTGCTTGAGCAACACAGAATGTCCATAGCTGCTGACTTTAAAGCTTCGTTTGAACTTATTAATGGTAAACTGGACAAGATTCAAGCAGATGTGGCGAACCAGAAGCAATGCATTGGCGACCTTGAAAGCAACACGGAGGACGTCAGCCAGTGCCTAGCGGTGCTTGAAGCTACGTGTGAGTCAATGCAGGAGGAGAACAAGTTTTTGAAAAACAAACTTTCTGACCTCGAGGGAAGAAGCAGGAGGCTGAATATTCGTCTGGTGGGTCTGCCGGAGTCCTTTGATGTGGGTCCACGGCCGTCTGAATTTTTTTCTCGGCTGTTGGTGGACGTCTTTGGCACACAAACTTTGCCATCTCCCCCAGAGCTGGATAGAGCCCACCACAGCCTCACGCTCAGGCCGGGTCTGAATGGGAAGCCGCGCGCTGTCATTATTTGTTTCCACCGGTTTCGGACCAAAGACTTGGTGATGAGAGAAGCGCGGAGACGCCGTGGGACTTTGGAGTATCGTGGACATAAACTTCAGTTCTACGAGGATTATAACGTCGACGTTCAGAAGCAACGAGCCGAATATAAGGAGGTTATGTCTGAGTTGTACAAGAGAAGTTTTCGTCCTTCTCTTCTCTTCCCCACCAGGCTCCGGATAACTCTTCCAGATGGCAAAAACCAGTGGCTGGCGTCCGTTCTGGAGGCCACCCGCTTCATGCAAACCATGGAGAAAAATCAGCGATTTTCACCCTGAACTGGACATTCCTGGGTTGACCAACTACCACACTGGACTACTTGATTGCTACTTCATTAAAGCTGCACTGACTGGACATTGATGCATTTTTAGATGTTCAAAAACAAGGTAAAATTGGCTCCCTATACGTTGTTGTTTACTTAATTTTTTTTTTTTTTTTTTAGGGTAAAAGCTTCATACTATGCAGGATTGAAGCTAGTTGTATGGGAGTATTTTGTTAGGATGAGAATAGAGCAGGAGATGGAGCGGTTGCTGTTTTTTGCAACCGGCTGGAGTGTTGTTATAGGTTTGGTTGTTGATTTTTTTTTTTTTGTTATGGATTTATTTACACCCCCCTTACTCCCTCCCCCCCCTTTTTTTTTTTACCCGTACCTCACCCTATTCTTTTTTGGGCTACACAACACAATATGTAAATTTTATTCTTTGAATGAATATTAATCTTACTTTGGTAAGCTGGAATGTGAAGGGGTTGAACCACCCAATTAAACGAAAGAGAGTCATGTCACATCTAAAGCAATTTAAGCCTGGGGTACTGTTTTTGCAGGAAACCCATTTGCAGGATTCCAACCACTTGCACTTGTCAAAATGTTGGTCAGGACAATTTTTTCATTCAAATTTTAAAGCTAAGGCCAGGGGCGCTGCTATTCTTATTGATCGAAATATCCCATTTATTCCCTCTAATATTGTATTAGATAAAAATGGACGATTTGTAATAGTATCAGGTAAACTTGGCGATAAACATGTCACCTTGGCTAATCTGTATGCGCTGAATTTTGATGATGTACACTTTTTTTGCAACCTTTTTTCGCAACTTCTAGATTTAAATACTCATTCTCTAATTCTTGGGGGTGACTTTAATTTGTATATGGATCTGATCTTAGACCGCTCATCCTCAAAACCTGCTAGTCTTAATAAATCTGCAACTTATGTTAAGTCTTTTCTTGAGGAATATAGCCTTACAGACCCTTGATGTTTTTTACATCCTAACGGCAGGGACTATTCTTTTTTCTCTCACGTACACCATACTTATACCAGAATAGATTATTTTTTTGTTGACAATTTATTAATTAATAACCTTTGCTCTTGCAGTTATGATAGCATCTCGGTTTCTGATCATGCCCCTCTTGTACTTAAAATGATCCTCCATGGATGTGACTCCATGAGAAAGCATTGGAGATTGGATCCATTATTACTTACAGATGAAAAATTGGTTGCGAATATTTCTTCTAAAATTAATTTTTTTTTTGAAAGAAAATAAAACTCCTGGTATGCCAAACAAAACGATATGGGAGGCCATGAAGGCATTTCTTAGGGGGGAATTTATCTCATTGGCAGCATTTAAAAGACGATCCATAATACAGGAACAGAAGGCTATTTTAGATCAAATCTTGGACAATGACAGACAATATGCTCAATCTCCATCACCCGCTTTGTACAAGGAACGTATGACATTACAAACTAAACTTAATTTACTTTCTACTCGACAAATTGAAGGTTGTTTAATAAGGAACAAGAGTGAATTTTATGAACATGGCGAAAAAACCAGTAAACTTCTAGCTAATCAACTGCGTGGTATTAGAGCTAAGCAAATTATTACTGGAGTTAGGACAGATAAAGGAGAGGTGACATCTGACCAACACGTGATTTATGATATTTTCAGGTCATTTTATTCCAAATTATATACCTCAGAATATACAACAAACTTAAAGGATTTGAAATTTTTTTTTGATTCTATTGATATCCCTACGATTTCCTCAGAATCTCGGCAAATTCTAGAAGCTCCCATCACAAAAGAAGAAATTCAGCTGGCAATATCATCCATGCAATCAGGAAAATCTCCAGGACCTGATGGGTTTTCCGCTGATTTTTTCAAAAAATTCTCTGATGACCTTGCTCCTTTCCTTTGTCAAGTTTTTACAGAGTTGCTTGACTCCAGTACACTTCCTCCTTCATGTAACAGGCCTGTATCACTGTGTTGCTTAAAAAAGATAAGGATCCTGTTGATTGTGCTTCTTACAGGCCCATTTCCTTGTTAACCCCTTGCACTCCAGGCAATTTTCCTAAAAATGCCAAAAAATAACGTGCCCAAAGTAAATCGAAAGCTGTTATTCAACCCTTTGCAGCATCTTCATGGGGTTGGTCTCATTTAAAAGAAGACACTTTGAAATTTTTGCCAAAAAAAACATGATCTCTCTACGTGCTCCGGCCACTGAGTTACAGTCATCTAAGCATACTGAACTTGAAGAAAATAAATTTGGACACAGTGTTTTTTTGGATACAAATGCTTGCAAATAACACACAGCTGTCCGATCTGCTGGAAAATGCAACAGAAATGTAGAACCAAGTGTTATCCAGCTGAGATCCAAATTTGGTAACAATACCACAAAAAATGAATATTTTACACAGCTTTGTTCTCAGGCTGTTCCCAGGCATTTTGGAACTGTGCCAAATTGTGCCAAATGGCACAGTTTGGAAAAACGTCTGTAACTTTTGAATAATTCAATGTAGAATCTTCATTTTAGGCTCTAATGAAAGGTCACACTCAGGGCTGTGTCTGTGTGTGTGTGGGGGGGGGGGGGCGTCCCCCCCCGCTGCCAAGGACGGAGTTCGGCCCTCGCTACATGACGGATTACACTCGTTGCATGTTTCCACAGCAACGCTGTCACAGCGGCTTCCCCCCCCTCGCTACTGTGTGTGTGTGGGGGGGGGGGTTGTCCCCCCCCGCTACAGAGGACGGCCATCGCTACATGAAGGAATAGACTCATATGTCTATGTGATGACCGCTGCGCAGTCAGCGTGGCTTCCCCCCGCGGACCGGGGGCGTTCGGACTGTGAACGCCCCCCCCGCTCCTCTTCTGCAGCGGGGGGGGGGGGGCGTTCACGGTCCGAACATGGCAAATGAACCATTCATCGCGGCGCACGAAGTACGAAGTGCGTGCGCCGTACAGTTGTAATTTACCGATCAGTCAAAAGTCATTTTTGGATTACAGTTTTCAGGGAGAAATAATAATTTAGCTTATAACACCTTACCTCTTCACAGCAGCAGAGTCCTGGCGAACTTCTCTTCCCCATTGTCAGACGAACGCGACGCTGCTCCGCTCGTGGATCCCGATAAGATAAGATAAGATAAGATAAGCCTTTATTAGTCCCACAACGGGGAAATTCCAGGATTGCAACAGCACAGGGATAGCAACACTCAGAGCAACAATCAGAAGGCAAGAAGAAAAAAGCAAGCAAGCAAGAGCAGCTAATATACATATGTACATATTACTATAAAATATATATATACACACAGAGACACACAGTGCAGAGCATTGTAGCTGGATGGAATAAATATATGAATATATAAACACAGAGTGCGGAGCATTGTAGCTAGATGGAATAAATATGTAGATATATAAACACCCACAGTACGGAGCATTGCAGCTAGGTGGAATAAATATGTAAATATATAAACACGCACAGTGCGGAGCAATGTAGCTAGATGGAATAATATGTAGATATATAAACACAGTGCGGAGCATTGTAGCTAGATGGAATAAATATATAGATATATAAATATAAACACACCCAGTGCGGAGTACTATTATCAAAACATAATTCCATTATTGCGGTTTTGGTGAATGATTTACGACCTTCGTCGTCGGTCAATGATGACGGAAGAGAATCCTAAACACTTTGCTGGAATTAAATAAAATAAATAAATAAACCACTGCCCGTGGCTGCTGAAAGTCTCTCTTCACCCAGCTTTAGACAACAGCTCAGCGAACTTCTGTGCTTCAATTGGCTCGCAGCCGTTGGGAGGCGGGTCCTTCTGGCTAGATTTTCATTCATTGGCTCTTCATGGTTTCAGAAACCTAATTCAAGGCTCTTATTAGTCAAATGACAGGTCAATCAGATGAACTAATCTGTTCTGTGTCTGCAGCTTTTTTTTCCCAGTGGCGCTTGGAGGCCAGCACCATCTCCATCTGCACCATCATCAGTATATCATGCGTCATGCGTCCGAGCGCGCACGAGTGCGCTCTTGTGCGCCCTCGTGCGTCCTAGGACGCAGAGACTTGCCCGCCCGCGGAACAACGGAGCGCAAGAGGTTAAATACCGATGTTAAAATTTTGTCAAAGTTGTTAGCTTCAAGGTTGGAAAAGATTCTTCCTTTTATAATTTCACAGGACCAAACTGGTTTCATTAAAAATCGCCATTCTTTTTTTAACTTGCGGCGGTTGTTTAATATTATTTATACTCCTCACCACAACATACCTGAATGTCTTATTAGTTTGGACGCTGAAAAGGCATTCGATAGGGTTGAGTGGGAGTATTTGTTTTTTACTTTGGAGAGGTTCGGTTTTGGTCCTTTCTTCTGTTCCTGGATTAAACTTCTCTATGCTAGTCCTTTAGCTTCAGTGTTAACTAATTGTTGCTATTCTGACTATTTTAGACTTTACCGTGGTACGAGGCAAGGCTGTCCTTTGAGCCCGTTGCTCTTTGCCTTGGCAATTGAGCCATTAGCTATTGCAATCCGTGGGAGCCGGGACTTTCTAGGCATTCGTAGGGGTGGCATCGAGCATAGGGTTTCACTCTATGCCGATGATCTTTTACTATTTCTCTCCAACCCACTTACTTCACTACCCGCTATACTCAACATTTTGGATAGTTTTAGTAGGTTTTCTGGTTATAAAATTAATCTTAATAAGAGTGAATTGTTTCCGATTAATGAAAAGATTCGAGTTCAGGATCTTGAAAATTTTCCTTTCAAGTTTGTTATTGATCATTTTAATTATCTTGGGATATGTGTCACTAAACAACTTAATTACTTGTTTAAAAGTAATTTTCTCCCCTTATTTGACCAGTGCAAGCTAATACTTTCCAAATGGTCCCCATTATCCTTGTCCTTGATTGGCAGAATCAATTCTGTAAAAATGATGTTACTTCCAAAGTTTTTATATTTGTTTCAATGTCTCCCCATTTTTATTCCTAAATCCTTTTTTAAGCCTTTGGACTCTCTGATTACCTCATTTATTTGGAATGGTAAACATCCGAGATTGAGGAAAGTTTTTCTTCAAAGACCCAAATCAGTGGGTGGCATGGCTCTGCCTAACTTTCAATATTACTACTGGGCAGCAAATATCAGGTGCATGTTATATTGGAAACATTTCTATCTGGAACCCAAATCACCCATTTGGATCCTTATGGAGTCACATGTGGACAATCAAACCTCCCTACCAGCAATTTTAGGTCCACCACTTCCCCTTGCTTTGTCTACACTGGGTAATAATAAAGTAGTTCATCAGTCTCTTAGAATTTGGTCTCAATTCAGGAAAAATTTCGGTCTTCAGTTTTTCTCCATTAGAAGTCCAATTGCCGCAAATCATTTATTTACCCCATCAACTATTGATAGTGCATTTCATATATGGCACAGAAAAGGTTTAAAATCTTTTGCGGATTTATATTTTGATGGTCAATTTGCAAGTTTTTCTCAACTTTCCACTAAATTCGACATCACTTCTACGCATTTTTTCCGCTTCCTCCAGGTCAGACATTATGTGCAAACCATGACAAAACAATTCCCTCAAAAACCTTCTGATAATCCTCTAGATGATTTTTTATTAGTTAAACCAACTTCTAAGGGGGTAATATCAGTTTTATATAATTTAATTTCAAATTTACAATCTTCTTCTCTGGCCGCTATTAAATTGGATTGGGAACAAGATTTTAATTTTACTTTTACTGATGAACTGTGGGACTCTATTCTTGGCCAGGTTCATACTGCATCAATGTGTGCTCGTCACGCTCTTATTCAATTTAAGATTGTACACCGGGTGCACCTGTCCAAGGTTAAGTTAGCACGTATTTACTTGGATATAGACCCAACTTGTGAAAAGTGTGGTAGTGCTCCTGGCACTTTGCTTCACATGTATTGGTCCTGCCCTTCATTGATGAATTTTTGGCATTCTGTTTTTATTACTATGTCTGAAGTCCTGCAATATCAAATTAAACCTGATCCATTATGCGCCATTTTTGGTGTGGCTCCAGAACTTGTCTTGCCAAATTCCAAATTAAAAGTATTCAAATTTTCATTATTATTGGCTAGACGTGCTGTATTACTGAAGTGGAAAGACTCTTTGCCCCCTTCACATTTACAGTGGATAAAAGATATAATGTCCTGTTTGGATTTAGAAAAAATCAGATACACAGTTCGTGGCTCTGAAAACAAATTCTATAAATTATGGCGCCCGTTTCTTGATTTCTTTGAAAGACCCACGATTATAGTTTCTGAGTAGCTCATATCCCCTTTACCCCACCCCCACCTCACACACACAATTTTTTTTTGTATTTTTTTATTATTGTTTATTTAAAGGTTTTTGTGTTTTGAAGCATCCACATTTGTTAGTTTTAAATTCTAGTTTTGCACTGTTTGGTTAAAACAAAAATGAAAATTTCTAATACTTTGTATTGTATTGATACTTCAATTAATAATAATAAAAAGACCTTTGAAAGAAAGAAAAATCAGTTGGGTAGCTTGTATTTCTGCTTTTATTTCCAAGAATACTGTTAAGTATTGTCCAGGTATTTTTAATATTGTCTCTGTTTTTCTCCATTTCTTTACTGTAATAGTCTCTCTTACTACATCTTATTATATATGTTAACTTATTTTTGTATGTTTTATACCGCTGCTCTGCTTCTTTTGTCCTTTTTTTTTAGGAAAGCTTTATACAATAAATTTTTCTTTTTACACGCCTTTTGTAATCCTTTGGCTAACCATGGCTTATCGGCAAATTTATGTTTAAGCTTTTTTTTACTAATGGACAATTTTTTTCATAAAGAGTGGTTACAATATTTATAAATGTGTCATAGGCTTCATTTACATCTGATACATAGACTTCTGTCCAGTCTTGCTTCAGCAAGTCCTCTTTAAAAGAACTGATTGCATTTGGTGATTTGTATCTGAACGATTTTAAAAATGTTTCTGTATTGGCCCCCGTGTGGCCATGGATAAGTGCAAAGGTTGGCAAGTGGTCACTTATATCGTTTATCAATAATCCACTTTCTATTTTCTTATCAGTAATATTAACAAACAAGTTGTCAAGAAGTGTAGCAGTGTGAACTGTGATTCTACTGGGATGTGTTATTGTGGGATATAGACTCATGCTGTACATAGAGCTTTATCTTATCTTATCTTATCTTATCTTATGTGAATGTTTCAGATCATCAAACAAATTTACATATTAGACAAAGATAACACAAGTAAACAGAAAATACAATTTTTAAATTAAGGTGTTTATTATTGAGGTTAAAAAAAATCCAAACCTAAATGGCCCTGTGTGAAAAAGTGACCCCCCCCCCCCCCCGTTAAAACATAAATTAACTGTGATTTATAACATCTTTGGAAAGCTGAGTTCAATTTCTCTAGCCACACCCAGGCCTGATTACTGCCACACCTGTTCTCAATCAAGAAATAACTTTAATAGGAACTGCCTGAAAAAGTGAAGTAGACCAAAAGATCCTCAAAAGCTAGACATCATGCTTTGATCTAAACAAATTCAGGAACAAATGAGAAACAAAGTAATTGAAATCTATCAGTCTGGAAAAGGTTATAGAGCCATTTCTAAAGCTTTGGGACTCCACAACCAGAGTGAGAGCCATTATCCACAACTGGCAAAAAACATGGAACAGTGGTGAACCTTCCCAGGAGTGGCCGGCTGACCAAAATTACCACAAGAGCACAGCAATGACTCATCCAACAGGTCATAAAAGACCCCACAACAACATCCAAAGAACATCAGGCCTCACTTGCCTCAGTTAAAGTCAGTGCTCATGACTCCACCATCAGAAAGAGACTGGGCAAAAATGACCTGCATGGCAGAGTTCCAAGACAAAAACTACTGCTGAGCAAAAAGAACATAAAGTCTTAACTCAGTTTTGCCAGAAAACATCTTGATGATCCCCAAGACTTTTGGGAAAATACTCTGTGGACTGACGAGACAAAGGTTGAACTTCTTGGAAGGTGTGTGTCCCATTACATCTGGCGTGAAAGTAACACAGCATTTCAGAAAAGGAACACCATATCAACAGTAAAATATGGTGGTGGTAATGTAATGGTCTGGGGCTGTTTTGCTACCTCAGGACCTGGAGGACTTGCTGTGGTAAATGGAACCATGAATTCTGCTGTCCACCAAAAAATCCTGAAGGAGAATGTCCGGCTATCTGTCGTGACCACAAACTGAAGCGCACTTGGGTTCTGCAGTAGGACAATGATCCAAAACAAACCAGCAAGTCCACCTCTGAATAGCTTAAGAAAAACAAAATGAAGACTTTGGAGTGGCCTAGTCAAAGTCCTGACCTGAATCCAATTGAAATGCTGTGGCATGATCTTAAAAAGGTGGTTCATGCTCAAAAACCCTCCAGTGTGGCTGAATTACAACAATTCTGCAAAGATGAGAGAGCAAAAATTCCTCCACAGTGCTGTAAAAGAGTCATTGCCACTTTTTGCAAACGCTTGGTTGCAGTTGTTGATGCTAAGGGTGGCCCAACCAGTTATTAGGTTTAGGGGGCAATAACTTTTTCCCACAGGGCCATATAGTTTTGGATTTTTTTTCCCCTTAATAATAAACACCATTTAAAAACTGCATTTTGTGTTTACTTGTTATCTTTGTCTAATATTTAAAATTGTTTGATTATCTGAAACATTTAAGTGTGACAAACATACAAAAAATGATAAACCACGAAGAGGGCAAACACTTTTTCACACTACTGTATCAAAACAGGAATTAAGGAAACTACTTCCATACCAGGCCCCAGCTTGTCTTGGAAAGAGCCATGAGTACCAGTGGTATCAGAGCCCGCACCCAGTACATCAAACCCAGCTTGTGCTGTTATCAGACCGTGGATTGCGGTTCAACTGTGAAGGTGGGGGTGGTGGTGGATGGTGGGGCTTTGGCTGTGGGGGTGGTGGTGTGTGCCGGAGCTTTGGGAGTTGTATCAGACCTCGCTGGGGAATAGCTGGAGAGGGGAGATGGGGGAACTCACCCTTGGCCTGGGGATCCTGGGTTCGATCCCAGCCCCGACCAACAGTGATCTGTGTGGAGTTTGTATGTTCTCCCCATGTCTGCGTGGGTTTACACCGGGATTTCTCCAGTTTCCTCCCACATACCAAAAACATGGAGGTTAGGTTAATTGGCATCAAACTGGGGATTCTAAATTGTCCTTAGTTATGACTGTGAGAGTGAATGGTTGTCTGTCTCTCTGTGCTGGCCCTGCAATGGACTGGCGATGTGTCCAAGGTGTACCCTGCCTCTCACCCAAAGATGCTTGGATAGGCTCCAGCCACCCCCACCCCCACGACCAGAAAAGGATGAAGCGGAAAAAAATGGATGGATGGATGGATGGATGGATGGATGGATGGGAAATGGGGGGGGTGAAGTGGGAGGTTTCGGGGTGAGACAATTGGGCTAGGGCATGGGGTCAGTTTTGTCATCAGTGTGACCAGCTCCTTCATCTGGTCAGTGAAGTTGAGGAGTGGGAAGGATGAGGAAGATGAAGCTGAAGAGAAGGGGTTGGTCCTCACACCTGACTTTTGGTGAAGGAGGGGTCTGCACGGGGGGGGGGGGGCTGAGGTGGCTTTAATTCACAGTTTCTGCTGGGTTGTATCTTATCCTGTTGTTTTTGTTCCTCTTGTCTCTTGTCCTTGTCCTGGGGAACTAAATGGCAATACAGAAAATACAACAGATTGGACGTAAACAGACTCATGCGTGACCTGCTGAGGCTGAGTCCATCTCCCTTAAAAAAGTGTCTGTGGTCCCAGAAAAGTTGAAATTGTAAATAAAATGAAGTGAGTTGTTTGTACAAGCTTCTGATTGTGGTGACAGACCAGGAAGTCAAACTATCTCCTAGTGACTTTGAGAATAGGGAGAAAGGGCAATAATTGGAAGTGTGTGCACCTCAGGTGGAAGAGGCAAATATAGGTGCTGTGGCACCCAGGGGGGAGAGTTGAAAGGAGGAGATGCAGAGGTCGGCCCCAGAGCACCAGGGGGGAGAAAAGATGTTAAGAATGTGCCTTCACACCTGGGACTGCAGGTGTGAATGTATTATGATGTTATGTACGCTATTGTGATGATATGTACTCTTGGTGCCAAAGAAGAGAAGTGTAAGATGTATAAAAGGTTCACTTTGGCACCCAGAAGTCAGTCATGTTTTGAGGATGGAGGAATAAAGTCTGAATCTGCAAGGCTCGTGTTTCGTCTCATCAATCCTTCACATGATAACCATCTGTTTAAATTGAACAGACAGATGAATCTCTCAACTCCTCCTCTGACCGGTGATAGTGGGCCACTAATAAACACTTCAGCATTCAGACTGCTGACTAGGTCTAGGAGTTCTTTGAAGTCCTGTTTCAGTATCTCAGACTGCCATTTCACAACATCATTTGGGCCTACATGTAATATGAAAGTTTTCACTGTGGGATGATCAACCAGAATTTGCAAGATTTTGTCTCTCACATCAGTCACTATATCCCTGGGAAACCACATTATTTCTGTGTTTACCGCATACATTTCTTACATCTTTCACGGCAGAGTCACCAACACTCAGAGTTTCAGGCCCAGCTGTTAGCTTTACCTGTAGCCTTTTACCTAGTTGTTCTGGTTTACCTTGCTGTGTGTGTGGCAGATTTTATCCAGGTCATCAGATGGCAATCCAGGATCCTGCAGTAGTGGCACAAAACTGTACTGAAGTGGCATGTTTGGCTGTTGTGGAGGAGGATTGTTTTTAGGCTTTCCTTTGACAGCTATCCACGGCTGTGTCTTGCTGACAGTCAGGGTTGAAGAGGCTCTTGGTCTGGCCAATAATGTGGGCCAGCCATTCATATCACAAATTTCACCAAGATGGGCTGTTTCTTGTCCTTCCCTCACCCTGTGTGATGATTTATTCTTGGGCTTCACACCAAGGGCATTCCAGGGAGGACTATCACTTGAGGATTTATTTCTCTGTACACAATCCTCCCGTTTCCTCTTAGCCATGTTAGCATTGGATAGCCGTGAGTTAGCGGGGTCTTGTCCACTGTATTTAGTCACTGGCAGGATTGTATCATTTTCACAGAGTCCATTTACTTCAAAATTAACTTCTAGCTGCTGGATTTTAGTTCCCAGCATGGCAATCTTCTGTAGAAGTTTGTGGTAGTCATCTGTTGTCAGGAATCTGAAACTTAAACTCAGACAAAAGAACTCTGCTTAGTTCATTACCTCAAATAAGATTCGAGACACGAAGTTTCAAAATATAAAAGCTTTACTCATGAGGAGTGCTTACCCTGGTTACAGAAAGAAACAGCACTGGAGCTTATCTTCAGGGCTGGGGTTTTTGTACACAAGCATGAGTTATAGGAACAAACAGGTCTAAACAGGTTTTTCTAATATTTCAGGAACTAAGGGAGGGTTTGACATTAAGAACAGGAACAATCATAGGAACAAACAGGTCTAAAGAGGTTTTTCTAATATTTCAGGAACCAAGGGAGGGTTCAATATTAAGAACAGGAACAACAACTTCATCAGAACGTCTTGCGTTTAAAAACAGTCACGGAGGTATGAACACTTCTTTGTTTTAGCAGGAGTGCAGCAGTTTCACGCTTGTGCAACTGTCTCAGTCAAGAGGTTTGCACAATTGAGCACAAAGGTTTCATCAGACAGCTTAATACAGAGCAGTAAGAAACATTCAATAGGTTGGATAATATAAATGATAATATGTATGTACAACATTTTTCTAACAATTCCCTCCTGTTTATCATTTATACTTTAATCACATGCAAACATCAGTACAATGTATCTTCTTAGAATTTTCTACACTGACATCATAGAGCATCATTTCCAGATACAGGAGAGTAGTTTAAACAGAAGCATGGTCATCATAGGTATCAGGTTTGGGATTGTAATCATCATCAGCTTTCTGGGAAAACGGGGTGTACTGACTCAAAAAGGAGTGTTGTAACATGAAAGTGTGTTGGGTAAGAGCTCGTGAAATCATTGATCTAATACAGGGAACAACGCACATAAAAAGTACACAGAATAAGACTAATATCACAATCAGTGGGGGTTAACCATTTTAAAAGAATTTGCCACCATTGACCAGAAAGGAACCAAGAAGACAGGTCCCAGTTTTGAGGTACATCTTTTAAACTATTCAAGTGTTGGTGTAATCTTCTCAACCTACCAATTATTGCTGTGATATTATTGGAGGATTCAGGGATAAAAGTACAACAATATTCTCCAACAATAGCGCATACACCTCCTCTCTCTGCAAGCAATAAGTCAAGAGCAAGGTGATGCTGGGTTATCATAGCCTTCATGGCTGCCTTTTCTGGGTCATTTTTAATGAGCAGAGCAATATCGGTAACTACCTCAGTGAGATCTTCCAATGCCCAAAACACATCATTCATTCTGTGACTTAAATAGGCCACTCCATACGAAGGGAATGTAGTCATAAAAATACCACGAAGGTCACTTATCAAAGGGGGTGATTTAGTTGACTCAGCAGATCTTTTAGGTCGAGAATGTGATGTAGTGTCGGAATTACCAATGTTTGTGGTGAAAATGTATGATGCCGGAGTCATTTTGGCTAAGTAACATGTACCACACCAATGGTCAGGAAGCCACAAGTACACATTATGTCCACACACCCAAACATAATCACGGGGACACGGATATCCAGTTTCGCTTGGGAATCCAACCATAACGGAAGGTGTATTGAATATCCAGTTTTTCAATTCCTTATCGACAGCCCTGAAGTCAATTTCAACAAAGACTTTTCCTACGACTCGACATATCTTGGTAGTCATATTACAATACTTATGTGTGAGGTTTGTGCGTCCTGGGTACGGGACAGGAAAAGTATCCTGACAATAAGTAGTACCTAAGTGATAAGAAGCATTTACACAAGACCTCTTAACACAGAAAGGGACTGTTTCAGGTTCTCTGGCTAAAGAGAAACCTCACAAATTAGTTGTATTTGCTTTTCTAGTAAAATTTCCTGGTAATCTCCATTCAGTGGAGGGGTGGTAATACGAACAGTTTGGCAGTATAGCACGAAAATATGTTCGGCTCCACACATGTTAGTAGGTAAAGGCTATGAGAGTACAGAGAGTGGATGTCATATTTACTGGGTCTGCTGTAACTATGGGAGTGTGGTCGGCATGATGTGGAACAATAGAACATACAAAACAATTGGAAACATTATATGCAGTTGCAGTTATTTTAGCCATCCTATACCACTCATTATCCATGTGTGTGCTGTGGTTGATGAGTCCTCGTCTCCTTCTCCCTCGTAGGTTGTCATCTCCCTCTTGGTTGTTGATGTCGGGGGAAGTGATCCATATTATTCCTGTAAACACAACTGTCACGCCAACGACAAGTAGCAGTGCCTTCATTTTTACTTCCACCTGAGAGAATACGCCTCCGGGCCTCTGTCTTCACCAGGTTTGAGACGGCCTTGTCCTTAAAAGGACACACCCCCTTTGTAACTGGACTTACTCAGGGAAGCAAGTTAGTTCACTTACAGGCACCCTTAGTCTCTTCACTTGTGAAAGGTGAATCCAAGATGGTCGTTCAGCAATTCTTACTGCAGTGGGGGTCGTCAGTAGTACTTCATAAGGTCCCAGCCACCTCCCTGAGTTCCAGTGCTGCCGGTGATGATTTTTGATGAAGATGAAGTCACCAGGCTGCAGTGGGTTGGTCACTTCCTCCTGAGGAGCAGAGAGAGCTCTGACAGAATCAACATATTCCTTGGTATTCAAACATTCCTTAAGGTGTTCACTAAGAGCCTTATGTTTGTCAGGTATTAGCAGTGACAGATCAGGCAACACATAAGGGCGGTGAAAAGCACATTCAAATGGGGATAACCCTGTTTTCTTATCTGGGATGGCATTTATTGTTAGTTTTACTAAGCATAGGGCCTCAGGCCATGTAATGCCTTTACCATGTGTGGTTTTTGCCAACATTTGTTTGATTGTTCCATTTTTCCTTTCCACTAGCCCAGCACTCTGTGGATGATAGGCTGTGTGAAATTTCATTTTGGTCCCTACAGCTTTGGTTGGAACCTTAACAATTTGAGCTGTGAAATGTGTTCCATTGTCTGCGTAAATAATTTCTGGTATTCCAAAAGTTGGGAATATATTATTTTGCAAAACCTTACAAACTTCGCGTCTGCCTTAGCGGTGGGATGTATTTCTGTCCACTTTGTAAATGTGTCAATGAGAACGAGGCAGTATTGGAGTTGACCTACTTTTGACAGTTCTATGAAATCCATACACCATTGAGAAAAAGGTGTTTTTGGCGGTGGAAAACTCCTCTGTCTGGTTCTCATTGCTCCTTGGGTATTATTTTGTATGCAAACCGTGCACTGACTGCAAACTTTTTCCATTTCTTTTAGGATTCCTGGACAAAAGAAGTGTTTCTCCCATATAGACACTGTCCGGAAAAAGGCCCAGCAGAGGTTGTTTTTTCTGCGTCAGCTCAAGAAGTTTGATTTGCCTCAGGAGCTGCTGGTTGTCTTCTACACCGCCATCATCCAATCTGTCCTCTGCTTTTCCATCACTGTCTGGTTTGAATCTGCCACTAAACAGGACAAGACCAGACTGCAGCGGATCATTAAGTCTGCGGAGAGGATCATTGGTACCAACCTACCCTCCATTGAGAACTTATATCGGTCCATAACCAGGAAACGGGCGGGAAACATCTGTGCTGACCCGTCACACTCTGGCCACAAACTTTGAACTTCTATCGTCTGGTCGTCGTTACAGATCACTGAAGGTCAAAACCACCCGTCACAGGAACAGTTTCTTTCCTCAAGCCATCACTCTGATGAACTCCTAACATTCACCTAGTCCTACCTGTTGCTGTACTCATGACTTTTCATCCATTCTTACATTGCACATAACTCTCACACTGCTTTTTACTTCATTCACATTATATCACTGAATCTGAGTTCACATTGAAATACTGTGTGACTGTATATTTTTTCATATATTTCTGCAAAGTGTGGATAGTCTGAGTAAATAACTGCATATATTAATGTATATATTTGCATCCTTTTATAGAAACGTAGACAGACTGTAATTTACTGTACATACTCTGTTGTCATTGAATCCTTATTTAAATCTTATTTAAATCCTCCACCTGAACAACGAGAGCAAGTTTTTAGCCAAAGTCAAATTCCTTGTATGTGTTGTGCATACTTGGCCAATAAAGCTGATTCTGATTCTGATTCTGATTTTCAGCCATCTTAATCATCCCTCCTGTTGACACATGGCATGAGCCATGGGTCACCAGCACCGTCCAGCAGTACAAAGAGGGAGGGAGGATGATTTTGTCATCGGCAGTGCAGTATAGTTTTTGTGCATTTAAGTGTGTGTTGTGTGGCAATGTTATGTTATTATGTTCATCCTGTATTACAGAAAGGTCAACATTACAGTGTTGATTGTAAAATGTTGTGGCAGGGTGTAGTTCAGCTGCACAATGAGCTGCATAATCAGCAAGAGCATTTCCTTTGGTTAGCAAGTCCGTACCTTTAGTGTGGGCAGGACAATGGACAATGGATACAGAATGTGGGAGTGTCAGCACTTGAGCTAATTCCTTTAACAAGTCACTGTGCTGTGTGGGTTTCCCCGAGGATGTAGTAAACCCTCTGATGTTCCAGACAGCACAGTGTGTGTGAGCTGCATTGAACGCGTATTTACTATCCGTGCAGATGGCGACATCAATGTCCCTTGACCATTTTAAAGCAGCAATGAGTGCCAACAGTTCCGCTTTCTGAGCGGAAGCGGGCTGAGGTACGTTTTCCACAATCAACACTTCAGTCAATGTGGTTACTGCGTAGGCTGTTGAGGTTGTTCCATCTGGCAACTTCAGTGATGAACCATCAGTAAAAAGCCAGAGGGAGTCAGTTCGCACCGTCTGTGAAAGATCAGGGCGGGGAAGAAATTCCTTCAAGGATTGTTGGACACAGTCATGGTCAAGTATTTCAGTGTTGTCGCCACCAGAGGGAAGCAAAGTTGCAGGGTTAAGAGATGTGCACTTTACAAAAGTAAGATGAGGTTGGGATAATAGAGTGATAGTGTACCTCAAACAATGTGCATTAGACAACATTTTATGGCCGTTTTCAGATAACAAAACACCAACAGCGTGTGGAACATGTACAGTCAAATTATGGTATAAAACAATGTCCAACACTGTGGTGACAGCGTCGGCAGTCGCTGCAACTGATTGCATGCACGGGGGAAGATCTGCAGCCACAAGAGCCAGTTTTTTAGAATAATAAGACAAAGGTTTATATTGTCCAGCATGAATTTGGGTTAGTACTGCAGACATGTGACCATTAACAGCATCACAAAAAAGATGAAATGGTTCTTCATAGTTAGGAATGTGTAGTGCACAAACAGTTGTAAGCATCGTTTTAAGGGTGGATATTGTTTTGACATGCATAATTTCAAGTTTAATTTTAGCATGCAAATTACCTTGTGGAACCTGAAGTAGTACATACAATGGAGCCGTGTGTTGAGAGAAGTTTGGCAGCCATTGTCGGCAGTAATTCAGGGTACTCAGCAGTGACATCAATTCCTTTTTTGTCTGTGGCAGCGGTAAGTTTTGAATGGTCTTTATCCTATTTGGTTCCAATGTTTTTCCGTCAGTGGTGAGCATGTGGCCAAGAAATTTAACCTCAGGTTGGCAAAACTGTAACTTTTTCTTACTGCATTTTAATCCGTTTTCACACAGGGAATGTAACAGAGCCAAAGTGTCCTCATGACATTGTTCCCCAGTGGAGGAGGCAACCAAAATGTCATCCACATACAGCAGGATTTTTGAACCTGCTGGGGGGTTAAACTTAGCCATCAAGGCAGTCATTTCCTGTGAGAAAATGGTTGGACTTTCACAGTAACCCTGAGGCAACCTGGTGTATGTGTATCTTTTTCCGTCAAAGGTAAATGCAAACCAAAACTGACTATCTTCATGTACTGGGATACTAAAAAATGCATTACTCAAATCTATCACAGAAAAAATAGATGAATCATGGCCCATTGAATTTAGAAGGGTATGTGGGTCGGGGACACATGGAGCACGTGGGATTATTGCAGCATTTACAGCCTGTAAGTCTTACTCTAACCTCCAGCCAACATTAGGTGGGGCCTTCTTTACAGGAAACAAAGGAGTGTTCACTGGAGAGTCAGGACAAGGGATTATTACCCCACTTTTTAACAAAGCTGCACTGATTGGTTTTATGCCCTCAAGTGCTTCTGGTTTTAAAGGATATTGTTTCTTCTAAGGAAATCCTCTCCCGTTTGATCTAATAATCACAGGAGTAGCATTTTTTAATTTTCCCACATCCGCGTCACCTGTGGCCCATAGTTGCGAAGGCAAAGCATCCAGATCTCATTTAGAAAGTGCATACAATGGCGGACGTGTTACCCCAAGAGCATCAGGTGAGCACTCAGTTCCACAGACATAATGAATGTCAAAATGTAGGGTCATGACCACTTGCAAAGGCGCCACAAATAATTCTGTGGAAGGTGAGTACTGCACATTTTGCCTAGGAGTTTTTACCCAATCTGTTGCATGATTTGCCTTCTCAACCATTTTCCCACAGTCAGCCCAAAAGTAGTTGTCTGGTCCCCACAGGGACATGTGAGGCGGAGTGTCGACACTATGCAAGGGCGCAACATTTTTGGGTAGATTAACCGACAGTGCAGCCACTCCTTACTTATCAAAAATTAAGTTGTCTGCACTGTAATGATGTTACTTTCATACAATTTGTCAGCCAAGGCACAATCAAAAGGTTCAAAACATCTGATATATTTCATGGAATTGTGCAATGGTTGTGGACTTTGTAGTCCTTCAAGAATATGACCTGATAGTACTGCAGCCATGAGTGTGGTACTTTTTGTACACAGTGTCGTGACTGCTGCACTATCCTCTTTCAAATCATAGCTGAACAATGTGCCGCACCCTTGATCATCAGGTTCGTCATTGTCCACCAAAAAGGTCTGTTCTTTTCTCAAAACAGTGTAGTCATCTTTTAGAGGATCAGGGCCTAATGTAATATCAAGTTTAAATAGCACATCCCATCCCAGCAGATTCACTGGGCAGGAGGGCGCCACAACAACTTCAGAAACACATGTCATACCTGTAGAGGGGTCTGTTAAGGTAATTGGGCCATAAAGGCTCTCTGTTGTGGTGCCCCCTCCTGCATTTTGGACTCTGATTGTTCCTCCAGTGAACCTTGCTCCCGCAGGTACTTTACGGATGGTCGTGCGTGTGGCCCCTGTGTCACATAGAAATTCAACTTCTTTTCCGTTCACTAACAATGTTATTGTCGGGGCAGACAATGCACTACTGTACATAGACAAGTCTAGAACATTTGTAGGTCTTGGTAGCATGTCAGTCAACCTTTTTTGTTGATCTAAAATAGTCTGTCAGTCCTCTGGGGAGAACTCGTCACAGTCGGTTAGTCATGCTCTCCACCCTTCTTGTCCTTGACCCCCTGAGGGTCCTGGTCTTGGTGGACCTTGAAAGCGTCCCCTGCCTCTCCCTCTGTGATCATTGTGAAATCTTTTTCGGCCTCTACCTCTTCCTCCCTGTCCAACATTCTGACTCTGACCTGCAATACATTCACGCCACCAGTGTCCTGATTGGCCACAGTTAAAGCAAACATTCCGGTTTCCATTATTCACTTGCTTTTGTTCTCTCATTCTTGGTCGTGGTCCACCCTGTGTCATTCTCGCAACAAACACTTCCTCTTCTTCTTCCTGACTATTGAGAAATATAGGTATTGTTCTTTGTTTTAGCTTTTTCCTTTGTTTTATCGACTCTTCAGCATGGAGGACATGGTTCTTAAATTCCTCCAATGAGCATCCTTTAAGATTAATGCAGGTTGACCGTACCATACTGGAGATATCACTAGGAAGTGCATCTAGAAAGCTATATTTAAATAGGATCAGGTAAGGTTGATCTACATCTGACAGATTACCATCTCTTAGTCCACCCATGGTTTTCTTGAAATGAGTCATGTATCTTGTCCAAAATTCAAATATGTCCTCATCCTTTTTCATCTTGGCATTAGTTAAATCACCCAAAGACGATGGAGGGCTATAATGTTTCTCTATTTCTTCAATAACCTTAAGTATTCTAGTTTTATATTCCTTCCATGTGTCTTTCAGAAGAGTCTTTCCCTGGATTTTGTCTTCATAGTCGTCACCAAAGTGTTTGGTAATGAAATCATTTACTTTGCTGCCACACACGAGTCTCATTACTTTAAACATTTCAGTAGGGCTCAGATTAAAAACAGTCAACAGGTCCTTAATTCCCGGACACACCCAACAAGGTCGTCTTCTGGTTTGGGTATGGCTTTTGCTGCCTGCAGTAATTCCTGTGGGGTCCATGGTTTAACCTGCATAGCGTCCTGACTTTCTCCACTTACACCCTTGATTATTTTACATACTACAGGGAAGGCTTCCACTGTATTATTTTTAGGATGATATTTTTCCTCTATTTCCTTGGCTTCTTGTAGTAATTCTGAGTACGGACCCCCCTTAGGATCAGTTGTGGGGTAAGGCGGGGGCGGTTGTGAACCATTTGTTTCTGGTTTTAATAGTGGTTCTGTGCTGCTCTGATTTTCATATTTTCTGTTTTTATTTTGTTTGTTTTTCTCCCTGCCTTCATCGGCTTTTGTTTTGGCGTCTGCCATTGCCCAGAGATTAGCACATTGAAGTTCAGGGTGGGGCCCCTTTTTGTCTTTACCTTTAGTGGTCATTTTTATCGTTGCTGCCAGCACCTGGCATTCATCCATGTTATGCATGGGTTTGAAGGAAAAATCTTTTTCCCATTTGTTTAGATATTTGTTAGGATCCTTCACTTGATCTTTTTCTTTTAGTTTGTCATTATAATTTTTTACCGTTCGGCGCGCAGTTTCCTCTTTTTTCTTTTGCTTATTTTTTTTTACTTTATTTGTTTTTCCTGTACAGTTACCCATTTTTCTTTATTAGTCAGGGACGTTGTAGTACACCCACCACAACACTATTACGCCTTTAAAATGCGCTCACCTGTTGATGGAACTAGATGCTCACACAACCTTTGTTAGGACTCCTGTAATTTCTTACAGGATCATTACCTGGTATGATCAGATAGGAAAAATATAGGACGCCGCCCTATATTACCATTGCTAGCTAAAGCTTGACCTATCAGTCGATATGCAGCACCTTTACTTTTTGAAACCTGACTCTTCGGCTGGAAAACAACACAATCCTTATTTCTTTGTTACTTCAGAAAATATTTCACTTACTTTTATGACTCTACTAGCGAGGATGACCGTCACTAGACAGAGCCAGGATGTCAGCTTCCTCCCCGGCGTTCCCTGAAGGCGGGTTTCCAAAACTGACCGTTGGTCAGACCATGCATGGATTTTCAACCCGGGGAAGATAAGATAAGACCAGCCTTTATTAGTCCCACAATGGGGAAATTCCAGGATTGCTCTCCTGGCCCGTCTAGGTGTTGGTCATCCGGGTCATGGCACCACGTATGTCAGGAATCTGAAACTTAAACTCAGACAAAAGTACTCTGCTTAGTTCGTTACCTCAAATAAGATTTGAGACATGAAGTTTCAAAATATAAAAGCTTTACTCATGAGGAGTGCTTACCCTGGTTACAGGAAGAAACAGCACTGGAGCTTATCTTCAGGGCTGGGGGTTTTGTACACAAGCATGAGTTATAGGAACAAACAGGTCTAAACAGGTTTTTCTAATATTTCAGGAACTAAGGGAGGGTTCGACATTAAGAACAGGAACAATCATAGGAACAAACAGGCCTAAAGAGGTTTTTCTAATATTTCAGGAACCAAGGGAGGGTTCGATATTAAAAACAGGAACAACAACTTCATCAGAACGTCTTGCGTTTAAAAACAGTCACGGAGGTATGAACACTTCTTTGTTTTAGCAGGAATGCAGCAGTTTCACGCTTGTGCAACTGTCTCAGTCAAGAGGTTTGCACAATTGAGCACAAAGGTTTCATCAGACAGCTTAATACAGAGCAGTAAGAAACATTCAATAGGTTGGATAATATAAATGATAATATGTATGTACAACATTTTTCTAACATCTGTAGAAAGGGGAGGCATCTTGTTATACTTAACTTTAGCTTGTCAGTCACTGTAGTTCAGGCTTCAGCTGCTTGTAGGCCACACTCACGTAGCACTGATAAGATCCAAAAGAGTGTTAGATGGTAATGATAATATTGGGCTCTATCATAAGTGAAATATAGTCCCAGTGATTTATGAATATCCGGTAGGTGCTGCCCATAAATGTCTTGCAGGGGAAAAAAAATATTGACAGAAAAGTGCAAGAAGAGGGAAGAGCAAAGCATTCTTCCACCAGCAAGGTCAAAAGAGAGGAAAAGATGGATAGCCATAATTTTTTTCCGAAGCCAGCAGCAGAAGCCTAAAAACACTTCAGTATCAGGACCAGGAACAGTGGCAGTAGCAGAAGAAAACACTGATATTTCACATTTGTGAACTGTGAACCTCCAGATTTGTAATAAACTACTCACTGAGTTAGTGAGGTGACAGGTGACAGGCATGATTGGCTAACTGGTGTTATTCACTGGTGTTTCCCATTAATTAACTAATTTGTGCCTCCAAAGTTAAATGACACCAAAATGTTTCTACACTTTTCATAAAAGAAATTATAAATATATTATACATTGTATATATTTTTAATATAAAAATATAAAACAGTATATATCACATGTGTTCTGCCCCATTTATTCAGCATCATTCTGTCTCAATCACCTCTATTTTACTGTTACAGTAATCTATACTGTATGTGCTTTTAGTGCTGTAGATCTCTAAGCTAATGGTAATTTTAACTATTTAATATATTGTTAGGTAGGCTAAACTACAATAATAAGTAAGAATGACTCACCCTCAAGTCAAAGAAACAATCCTTCAGTTTATTACAAACATTTAAAATCAACACATTTGAAGATGCATGGTTTTCACTGGACACAAGAGTATGAAAAATTGTAATCTGACAAATAACTAAAGTTGTTAAATATGTCATTGTAGTATCATAAAAAGTAAAACATTTCCCTCTTAAATGTAGTGGAGTAGATGTATAAAATAACGTCAAATGGAAATAGTCAAGTATTTCAAATGTCTGCCTAAGTAACACTTGCGTAAACGACAGATGATAGATAAATGAATACTTTATTAATCCCAAGGGGAAATTAAATGTACTTGACTACCACTGATGTTAATGTGATAGTAAACATACAGAAGCCATGTCTGTTGTCATTCAGTCCATACATCCAATCCTGTACAGTAGAATGAAGTTACATTTCTTCTATCTACAATGCTAATCACATGTAGAATCAGAGGGGTTGCTGACATGCAAGGTGCTGCCACAAACAACTTCTCCTTCCCTCATTCTATTACGCTGAGCACCAAGGTAGAAGGTGGGGAAGTACCATTTTTATATGGTTTTTGGTATGGCGCAGCCGGGATTTGAACCCATGACCTCCCAGTTGTGGGGCAAATGCTCTACCAACTAGGCCACCACTCTGGTGTTGTACATGTGACTTAATGCCCCCCCACAAAAAAAAAATATACTATAAGTTAGTGTTTGCTCAGTGTATATATATTTTTATACAGGCCAGCAGCCATCCTGCAGCACAGAAAAAGCAGATGCTGTTTCCGGTTTGTGAATCTGCAGGTGTCACTTTTCTTTGCTTTTATGCGTATCATTCTAGTCCTGCTCTATGAAGGCATGAGAAAACATTTGTTAATTTGACTTATATGAATTAAATTAGATTGACTTGACTTAGTGGTGAGTTAATGACGGGAGGTTTAGCTAATTTCATTTGATTTCACTGTGATGTCAGAACTTTATTTTGCTCGACTGAATTTTCTTCTTTTAGTGGAGTGAGGTGGATCAAGACATCATTTCCTGGATCATCGGGACTAATTTTTTTCATTTTTATTTATTTAACAAAACCTGGCAAGTTGTTGAAGTTTCTTATTTACTTATTTTAATGACATGTGCATAATTAAAATGTCAGAATTTATAAGTGTTCTCCAGTGTCTTTTGTCCACTTCAAATTGGTGATAAGTTACACTGAAAAAAAAATATTATTTTGGTTATTTTCAGCTTGCACACTTGTCCTCTGAGCTAAGCCCCAGATCTCTGAAAATCCTAGATCCACTTTGGCACACCTATCTTTAGGCAGTTTGGCCCATTCCTCTTTGCAGTACCTCTCAAGCTCTATCAGGTTGGATGGGACACATTGGTGGACCAGTGGCGTATCCAGAAAATCTTTACTGGGGTGGCCATGGTCAGACTCAGAGTTTATATGTGGTGGACAAGTCAGGAAGAGGTTTAATAGTTTATTGCCACGTGACTATGTTTAAATATCGCACTGCTTTTCTTCAACATATTTATAGCTATTAATTTAACTCATAAACTCATGTTTACATTCAGCAAATGTTTTTTATTGAATTCTTGATGTTTGTCTTGTCACTTTTAAAACTCATCAAACATTCCATGCAATGAACAATCTTACTTTATTCTTGCACAATCCAGATTACTTCTCCTGTCAAAGTGCTGTCACAAACTATACTACAAGCAGACTCTGTGTTAACCCACCTAAAAGAGACTAATTCTGTTTTGGCGAGGGCTTGCAAAAGCTTTTATGAACCTATCCATGTCAAGTCATTTAGGTCTTCTGGCCTCAATGCTAAGGACACCCAGGTTGCTCAGTCTGTTGTCTGACATACACTACCGTTCAAAAGTTTGGGGTCACCCAGACAATTATTTTGTGTTTTCCATGAAAAGTCACACTTATTTACCACCATGAGTTGTAAAATGAATAGAAAATATAGTCAAGACATTGACAAGGTTAGAAATAATGATTTGTATTTGAAATAATTTTTTCCTTCAAACTTTGCTTTCGTCAAAGGATCCTCCATTTGCAGCAATTACAGCATTGCAGACCTAACATGATTGCACAAGGGTTTTCTAATCATCCATTAGCCTTCTGACACAATGAGCAAACACATTGTACCATTAGAACACTGGAGTGATAGTTGCTGGAGATGGGCCTCTATACACCTATGTAGATATTGCACCAAAAACCAGACATTTGCAGCTAGAATAGTCATTTACCACATTAGCAATGTATAGAGTGTATTTCTGATTAGTTTAAAGTTATCTTCATTGAAAAAAAGTGGTTTTCTTTCAAAAATAAGGAAATTTCTAAGTGACCCCAAACTTTGAACGGTAGTGTAGTTGTGCGTAAATTAAATTAAATTAAATTACCCTTATTGTCATTCAACCACACAACCAATCATGTACAGTAGAACGAGATTGTGCTTTACCTATCTACAGTGTCAATCACACACAACCCAAGTGCAGAATCAGAGGGCCGCTGCCATGCAAGGTGCCGCCACAGATTTCCCTCCTCCATTCCATTATTGCTGAGCACCAAGCTGGACGGCAGGAAGTTCCACTTTTATATGGTCTTCGGCATGACCCGGCCAGGATTTGAACCCCTGCCTCCCGGGTGTGGGGCGGATGCTCTACCAACTGAGCCACCACTCCGGTGTGGGGAGTGATTTCCCATTTATGGGCAAATGAGTTTTGATTGTAGCTCATGTATTTTTACCTACATATGTATAAGCACAATGGGATGCTTGAGATTGCATGTGTGGATTGACCTCACGTCTTGGATGGGACAATATGTCTGGACCGCCTGTGGATAACAGCAAGAAGACGGAGGTACGGCGATAAGGAGCTGAAAGGACTTCCTGACCTCCTGGGGGCCAGGCGGAGGACTGAAGGACTCGGGGGGAGAGTTATTGTCAATAGGGGGTTTTGACGGTGATATGTGATTCTTCCTTTGATCTTGTATGTATAAATAAGAAGGTTTTGACTCAGCTCATCCTCTTCTGTTCTTGAGAGATAGCTGGGGATGTGAATGCAACATTAAACCCTGAATTAAGAAATAATTCAGCCTCGTTATTTCACGCTCCCCACATTGGTGACCAGAGACGTGAGAATGCATAGAAGGGATTCTCCTGATGCAGACTCGTCGGTGTCTGCCCGAGCGAGCGCCGTCTCCATCAAACTGCCAGAATTCTGGCAGGACAACCCAGACTCGTGGTTCCTCCAGGCTGAGGCACAGTTCACGCTCGCGGGAATAACGGCGGATGGCACCAAGTTTTACCACGTCATCGCAAGGCTCGACAACCGCACAGCTCGATACGTGCGGAGCCTGGTACAGCAGCCACCCGCTGACAACAAATACGGCGAGTTGAAGGCTGCCCTCACTGAGTGTTTCATGCCCTCAGTCGAAGAGAGGGCTACGAGACTCCTGGCTATGCACGGCCAAGGAGGGCGCAGGCCAGTCGCCCTGATGGAAGACATGCTGCAGCTGAGGGAATCGGACAACGATGATTTCCTGTTTAAGCACATCTTCCTAAGTAACCTCCCGATGGACATGAGAGGGACCCTGTCCGGCATGCGTTGTGTGACCCAGCGGGACTTCCGTGCGCTGGCCCGAGAGGCACAGCGGCTCCTCGACTCCTGCGGTGAGCAGATGGCCACAGCAGCAGCGGCAGACCTAGGTGCGGCGACCCGAGGCAACGAAGAGCCAGAGACAGCGGAGCCAATCCCACCAACAATGGCAGCGGCGCGGCCCCGACGCAGCGGAGGAGATGGCCTCTGTTTTTATCACCGGCGTTTCGCAGAGAAGGCACACAGGTGTGTGCCGCCATGCAGCTTCAAGAGCTCGGGAAACTCCAGGACCGGGAATCGTTCGCAGCTTCGGCTCTCGGCGAAAGAAATAAGCTGCTCTACATCACGGATACGAGCTCCGGGCGGCACTTCCTCGTAGACACCGGAGCCCAAGTGAGTTTCATCACCCCAACCTATCCTGACCGATTGGCTGGCCCCCGTGGTGATGGGGCAATGGCGGCAAACGGCTCGAGCGTCAGGATTCTGTTTGTGGACTTCAGCTCTGCATTCAACACCATCCGCCCCGCTCTGCTCCAGGACAAGCTGTCCCTGCTCGATGTGCCTGACTCCCTCTGCAGGTGGATCACCGACTTCCTGACGGACCGGAGGCAGCATGTGCGGCTGGGGAAGTCTGTCTCGGACTCTGTTAGCATCAGCATCGGATCACCCCAGGGCTGTGTACTTTCCCCCCTACTCTTCTCCCTTTATACCAACTCCTGCACCTCCTCCCACCAGTCTGTTAAGCTGATTAAGTTTGTGGACGACACCACCCTCATCGGGCTCATCTCCAACGGCGACGAGTCCGTCTACAGGAAAGAGGTGGCCCAGCTGGTGTCCTGGTGCAGCCACAACAACCTGCAGCTGAACGCTCTGAAGACAGCGGAGATGATTGTGGACTTCAGGAAAGTCACAACCCCCCTGCCCCCCTCACCATCACAGGCTCTCCCATCACCATTGCAGATTCCTTCCGCTTCTTGGGCACCACCATCACCCGGGACCTCAAATGGGAGCCAACCATCAGCTCCCTCATCAAAAAGGCCCAGCAGAGGATGTTCTTTCTGCGGCGGCTGAGGAAGCTCAAGCTACCCACCAAGATGTTAGTGCAGTTCTACACGGCCATCATCGAGTCCATCATCACCTCCTCCATAACTGTGTGGTGTGCAGGAGCCACTGCCAGGGACAGACTAAGGCTGCAGCGCGTCGTGTGCACTGCTGAGAAGGTGATCGGCTGCAAGCTCCCATCTCTCCAGGATCTGTACATCTCCAGGACCCGGAGGCGTGCTGGCCGGATCATAGCCGATCCTTCACACCCTGGTCACGTACTGTTTGCCCCCCTCCCCTCAGGTAGAAGACTTCGGTCCATTCAGACTAAAACCTCCCGGCACATGAATAGCTTTTTCCCCTCTGCCATCAGACTGCTGAACATTAAGTGACTTATTGACTCTCGTGCACTATGTACAGCAGCTCAACCAGACTCATGACATTCATCACTGTTTTTCTGTTGCATTATCAACTGCACTGTGGTACCCCATATTATCTGCTACTTGCTAATTTATTTAAAACTGCCTTGACTAGTATTACTCATTATTACCTCCGCCAGGCCGAAAGGCCAGGAGGAGGTAATGTTTTTGCCGGGGTTTGTCTGTGTGTTTGTCTGTGTGTTTGTCTGTCTGTCTGTCTGTTTGTCTGTTGGTTAGCAAGATAACTCAAAAACTTTTGGACGGATTTCAATGAAACTTTCAGGCGTTGTTGGAAATGGTACAAGGAAGAACTGATTAAATTTTGGGGATGATCCGCATCACCGTCTGCATACAGGAATTTTTTAAAGCATTTTTCCACACTGTGACATACGGCCATTTTCAACATGTGCGCAGGCGCAATGGAGGGCGCTGGGCGTCGTGTCTGACCAACACAAACTCCGCCTTCTTCAACGTTTTAGCCACAAAAGCATGCGGAAAACACTGGTGGCCTGGGCCCCCCAGCGTGCCTGTGCCAGCCATAGGCGCTGCGCACATTGCGCTGGCTGTCGTGTCTGACCAACACAAACTCCGCGTTCTTCAACGTTTTAGGCACAAAAGCACACGAAAAACACTGCTGGCCTGGGCCCGCCACCGTGCCTGTTTTTGCGCCACGCTGCAAAACCTGACACGGCCACCTGTCCGCCGCCCGATTATTTGCCACAAATTCCCCGCCCAGCTATAGGCGCTGCGTAAAAACGACCTCTCTGCCAGGGAAGATTCTAAATTCTGTTTTGCCGCGGAGCGCAACCCCAATATAATATAAAACCCACGGCAACCTGTCTAACCAATCTGCATCCGTCAGTGGAGGAGATGGACACACCAACACTTCAGTTTATTACCTCCGCCAAGGAGGCAATGCTTTTACAACCGTAAAACGGGGCTATAAGGGACGGCGGGGTAATATGGGACACATTTTCTAAATGTAATTCTGCTTTTTTAATTTTGCTTCCGCCTAGATTTGATGAAGGATTCATGGATATTTGACAATAACAACACAACTCAGCGTCCTGCTCAAAACAAAAAAAGCAGAATTACATTTAAAACATTTCCCAGAAAAGTGTCCCTTATTAACCCGCCGTCCCTTATAGCCCCGTTTTACACTACTGAACCACTAATCCTATCACTATCACATTGATTGTCATTCATTAATTGTTTGTTTATTGCACTGTCCATGTCAAATAAACAAATAATCATTGTGAATCCAATTGCTACTCATATCTTTTCATGCTCAGGGAATCTGAAAACGTACACACAAACACTGTATGGGGGAAACTGTGCCGCTTGGCGGAGGTCTGCGCTCTCCGAGTGCTTTTCTAGTTACTATTATTATTATTATTATTATTATTATTACTTATTTTTCTACACTTATTGCACGTTTTTAGTCCTTTAGTTTTTTTAGTTTATCTCTTTATCTCATCATGTTTTTAATGTTGCAGCATGGCACAGAGACAAATTCCTAGTTTGTGTACTACATGAACAGTGGCAATAAATCTGATTCTGATTCTGATTCTGATTCTGATTCTGAGCATCAACACCTACGGAGAAAGGACTTTGTTTCTGTCCTTACACGGCCGCACTTATGAATGGACTTTTATCATAGCGGCGGTGAGTTTCAACATGTTAGGTGCCGATTTTCTGTGCTCACATGGTTTGTTAGTTGATCTTGCCAACAGGCGCTTGGTTAATGCGCTATCTTTTTATTCTGTTCCTTGTGCAGCTCGAGTGTCCCCACCACCAGTGCAGACCAACGTCGCCACAGCAGGCGGTAAGTTTAACACACTCCTCACCCAGTTTCCAGCGCTCACGGTTCCCACTTTTTCGGCAACAGTTGCGAAACACGGGGTGGAGCATTTTATCACTACAGCGGGCCCCCCCGTCTTCGTGAAAGCTTGGCGTTTGGATGCTGCTAAGCTCTCCATAGCACGCAAGGAGTTCGCCAGCCTGGAAAGACTGGGCATTATTCGCCGTTCGAAGAGCCCATGGGCTTCGTCGCTGCATATGGTCCCTAAAGCTGACGGCTCCTGGAGACCTTGCGGCGATTACCGCAGACTAAACAACGTCACAGCACATGACCGCTACCCAATCCCACACATTCAGGATTTTTCGGTGCATCTAGCGGGGGCGCACATTTTTTCTAAAATAGACCTGGTTCGCGGCTACCATCAGGTTCCAGTCCGGCCTGAGGACATTCCTAAAACAGCGGTAATAACCCCTTTTGGACTTTTTGAGTTTTTGCGCATGCCATTTGGTATTAAAGGCACTGCACAAACATTCCAATGTATGATGGATGCCTTACGCGATCTCCCTTTTGTGTTCGTCTACCTCGACGACATTTTAGTCGTCAGTACTTCAGAAGAGGAACACGAAAAACACCTCACTCCGGTTTTTCGGAGGTTGGGAGAGCACGGGTTAATAATTAATCCAGCCAAGTGCCAGTTCGGCGTGGCGCAGATCGATTTTCTGGGGCACCGCGTTTCCCCAGAAGGGGCAGGCCCGCTACCGGATAAGGTGCGCGCAGTGGCAGATTTTCCCCGACCACAAACGGTCAAATCATTGCAGGAGTTTTTAGGAATGGTAAATTTTTATAACCGTTTCCTACCCCACGCAGCGCAGCTCATGCAACCATTATACGCCGCGCTCAAAAAACAAAAACCCTCCAATACTATCGAGTGGTCCCCGGAGCGGGAGCACGCATTCGCAGAGGTAAAAAAAGCCCTGGCTGACGCCACGCTTCTAGCTCATCCAGATCCATCGGCCCGCATAGCGCTCACCACTGACGCATCAGATTTGGCCATAGGGGCGGTCGTGGAACAGCACGTTGCCGGGGTTTGGCAGCCGCTGGCATTTTTCAGCAGATCCTTGAACGAAGCCGAGCAGAAATACAGCACGTTTGACAGGGAGCTGTTAGCGCTCCATTTGGCCATTCGCCATTTCCAGTTTGGGCTGGAAGGTCGGCGTTTCACCGCTTCTGTCGACCATAAGCCGCTCACTTTTGCAATGTCCAAAATTTCAGAACCTTGGTCGGGCCGGCAGCAGAGGCAGCTGGCCGCAATTTCGGAGTTTACCACTGATATTCAGCACGTAGCGGGTAAACTCAACGTAGTGGCAGACTGCCTCTCTCGCGCGGTCACAGCACCGGTGCGCGCGGAGGCAGATTATACTACCGCAGCCGCAGGGCAAAATAACAGCGCGGAAGTGCACGCGGCCCCAGTTCACATGGGGATAGATTACGCAGCCATGGCAGCGGAACAGGGTAGAGATGCGGACGTGCGCGCGCTCCAGACTGGACCAACAGGGTTAAGGCTGGATAGCAGGTGTTTGCAAACCGGTATGCCCCCCCTAATCTGCGATGTATCGACTGGGCGACCGTGCCCGGTAGTCCCGGCCGCGTGGTGCCGCCGCATTTTTGACTCGGTTCACTCCCTGGCGCACCCAGGAGTGCGCGCTTCTGTGAAAATGGTAGCGGAGAAGTTTGTTTGGCCGAGCCTGCACAAGCACGTGAAAGAGTGGGCAAGAACCTGCATGGCTTGCCAGTGGGCCAAAATTCACAAGCACACAAAAGCTCCCTTAGAACCGTTCCACATTCCAGCCAAGAGATTCGATCACGTGCATGTCGACCTCGTGGGCCCCCTACCGTCGTCGCAGGGGTTCACACGTCTTTTGACAATGGTGGACTGAACCACACGTTGGCCGGAAGTGGTCCCACTGGCATCGACCACGGCTGCAGAGGTGGCTCGCATTTTTTTGACGGCCTGGGTAGCGCGTTTCGGGGTTCCGTCAGATATTACGTCCGACAGAGGGCCTCAATTTGTCTCTGAGCTTTGGTCAGCGATGGCCAGCAGCTTAGGAGCGAAAATTCATTGCACTACCGCTTATCACCCCCAGGCTAATGGTTTATGCGAGTGTTTTCATAGGTCTTTGAAGGCAGCCCTCAGAGTGTTTACTTACGGATGCAGATTGGGTAAACAAACTACCATGGGTTTTATTGGGGTTGCGTTCTGCGCCCAAAGAGGATTTAAATGCCTCCCCAGCGGAGTTAGTTTTTGCACAACCTTTCAGGCTCCCCGGTGAGTTCCTACCAGAGCATCCAGAGCCGGGGCCACTGATTGGCACGGGAGCGGACATGTTCCCGGGCCCCGTTCATCACACTTTTCCGTGCGTTTTTGTTCCCAAAGCTTTAAAAAATGCCGAGTTCGTTTTTGTCAGGCACGAGGCTCTAAGACCAACCCTCCGACCGCCATATGATGGTCCATATAGGGTGCTGGAAACAGGTGATAAGCATTTTGTGCTAGATTTGGGAGACAGAAAAGAGACAGTTAGTATTGACAGACTAACGCCTGCTTTTGTGATGAACGACAAGTCTGTACAGGTGGCGAGGGCACCTCGACGTGGCAGACCCCCCAGGGAACACGTCCCAGAGTCCCCGCAGGGATCAAATAACCACTCTCTTCCTCAGTCAGCAGATTCTTTACAGGACGGCGCCGCAGGGACAGCGAGACCTGCTTACAGCAGATTCGGAAGACATTTGAAGCCCAGACGGCGTACTGACTGATTTTTGATGTGATCATGTTGTATAGACTATGCTATTGATGTTATCACTGATTTTTGATGTGATCATGTTGTATAGACTATGCTATTGAGGTTATCATGTTTTGTGAACTCTGATATATTGTCCATTCTTCGACGTTTGGGGGGGGGGGGGGGTTATGTAGCTCATGTATTTTTACCTACATATATATAAGCACAATGGGATGCTTGAGATTGCATATGTGGATTGACCTCACGTCTTGGATGGGACAATATGTCTGGACCGCCTGTGGATAACAGCAAGAAGACGGAGGTACCGCGAAAAGGAGCTGAAAGGACTTCCTGACCTCCTGGGGGCCAGGCGGAGGACTGAAGGACTCGGGGGGAGAGTTATTGTCAATAGGGGGTTTTGACGGTGATATGTCATTCTTCCTTTGATCTTGTATGTATAAATAAGAAGGTTTTGACTCAGCTCATCCTCTTCTGTTCTTGAGAGATAGCTGGGGATGTGAATGCAACATTAAACCCTAAATTAAGAAATAATTCAGCCTTGTTATTTCACGGTCCCCACATTGATCAGTTTAAGAGTAGAGAAACTTCGCTCACATGCTGCAGTATTTACTGGTAGGGCTATAGTTATCTCGCACAGATGAAAAATGTTCAAACTTGCAACTGTTTGCAATAAACAAATCAAACAAGAACAATTTAGATAGCTCAACACAATATTACAAATGGTTTCTCTAAAATCAACAGAAAATTCAACCTTTAATGACTACTGCAGTCTCAAAATTATTCAACCCCTTCATGACAAGCACCTTTAGTGCTTAGTAGATCAGCCTTTTGCTGTTATGACATGCTGCAACAATGATTCATAGCCAGACACCAGCTTCTGGCAGCGTTGTGAGGAATCTTAGCCCATTTCTCATGGGCAACTTGTCAATGGGAAACTTCTCTCTGTAACTGAGTGCTGGACTTTCTGAAAGGGAGGACACAGAACATGCAGGTTGGCAGCAACACCTCCCATACCATCACACTGAGCACAGGGGCCCCACAAGGGTGCGTGCTCAGCCAGCTGATCTTCACCCTGCTGAGCCATGACTGTGTACCAGCCTACAACACCAACCACATCATCAACTTTGCGGATGACATGACTGCGGTGGGCCTCATCACCAACAACGAGGAGGCCAACTACAGAAATGAGGTGACCCAACTGGTCCAGTGGTGTAAAGACAATAATCTCTTACTGAATGTGGGAAAAACAAAGGAGATTGTGGTCGACTTCAGGAGGGAACACACACAGCACCCCCCTCTGATCATCAATGGTGCAGCTGTGGAGAGGGTGAGCAGCACCAAGTCCTTGGGGGTGCACGTCTCTGAGGACTTCTCATGGTTCAACAACACCACATCACTGGCCAAGAAGGCTCAAACTCGCCTCCATTTCCTCTGCAAACTGAAGAGAGCACGAGTCCCCCCCCCTCCATCATGTGCCAATTTTACTGGGGTCCCATTGAGAGCATCCTCACCAGCTGCATCATGGTGTGGTATGGAAGCTGCACCGCCTCCTGCCGAAAGACACTACAATGCACAGTCAAAGCAGCCAGCAAGATCATCAGTGCCTGTTGGAAAAATTCCTTATCAAAAATCAGGCAAGATCAAAGTGTAAGCAAATTTATTATGCACTGATCAGCGGAAGAGAATACAGAGTACAGCTTTCACAGCCTGCTGCAGTGCATTGGCTTAACTCTGGCCAATATACAGACATGGACAAAATTGTTGGTACCCCTCTGTTAATGAAAGAAAAACCCACAATGGTCACAGAAATAACTTGAATCTGACAAAAGTGGTAATAAATAAAAATTCTATGAAAATTAACCAATGAAAATCAAACAATGCTTTACAATTGTGGTTCAACAGAATTATTTTAAAAAATAAACTCATGAAACAGCCCTGGACAAAAATGATGGTACCCCTAGAAAAGATTGAAAATAATGTTACAATAGGGACATGTTCAACCAAGATGTGTCCTCTAATTAACATCACAGGTGTCTACAAACTTGCAATCAGTCAGTCGGCCTATTTAAAGGGTGACAAGTAGTCACTGTGCTGTTTGGTGACATGCTGTGTACCACACTAAACATGGACCAGAGGAAGCAAAGGAGAGAGTTGTCTCAGGAGATTAGAAAGAAAATTATAGACAAGCATGTTAAAGGTAAAGGCTATAAGACCATCTCCAAGCAGCTTGATGTTCCTGTGACTACAGTTGCACATATTATTCAGAAATTTAAGATCCACAGGACTGTAGCCAACCTCCCTGGACATGGCCGCAGGAGGAGATAGATAATACAAATGGTAACAAAAGAGCCCAGAACAACCTCTAAACACATTCATGGTGAACTCCAAGGTCAAGGTACATCAGTGTCAGATCGCACCATCTGTCGTTGTTTGAGCCAAAGTAGACTTCATGGGAGACGACCAAGGAGGACACCACTGTTGAAAACAAATCATAAAAAAGCCAGACTGGAATTTGCCAAAATGCATCTTGACAAGACACAAAGCGTCTGGGAGAATGTCCTATGGACAGACGAGACAAAACTGGAACTTTTTGGCAAGGCACATCAGCTCTATGTTCACAGACGCAAAAATGAAGCATACCAAGAAAAGAACACTGTCCCTACTGTGAAACATGGAGGAGGTTCTGTTATGTTCTGGGTCTGCTTTGCTGCATCTGGCACAGGGTGTCTTGACTCTGTGCAGGGTACAATGAAATCTCAAGACTATCAAGGTATTCTAGAGAGAAATGTGCTGCCCAGTGTCAGACAGCTTGGTCTCAGTCGCAGGTCATGGGTCTTGCAACAGGATAATGACCAAAAACACACAGCTAAAAACACCAAAGAATGGCTAAGAGTGAAACATTGGACTATTCTAAAGTGGCCTTCTATGAGCCCTGATCTATATCCTATTGAACATCTGTGGAAGGAGCTGAAACATGCCGTCTGGAGAAGGCACCCTTCAAACCTGAGACAACTGGAGCAGTTTGCTCATGAGGAGTGGGCCAAAATACCTGCTGAGAGATGCAGAAGTCTCATTGACAGTTACAGAAATCGTTTGATTGCAGTGATTGCCTCAAAAGGTTGTGCAACAAAATATTAAGTTAAGGGTCCCATCATTTTTGTCCAGGCCTGTTTCATGAGTTTGTTTTTTAAAATAATTCTGCTGAGCCACAATTCAAAAGCATTGTCTGATTTTCATTGGTTAATTTTCATAGAATTTTTATTTAGTTTCAGCCTCCTCAACCTTATCCGTGGCTGACTGCCTGAGAAACTGGGGACCGAGCAACCAGCTGGAAGATGAAAGTTGAGCTGCTGAAAGTGGTCTGGTTCCCTGGTCTGCAGGGTTCTGGTCTGTCAAGATGTACTGCCACTGTTCTGGTTCAGTAGATCCACGAATGCGAGCTACTCGGTTAGCTACGTAGGTGTAGAACCTTCGTGAACTGTTGTGAATGTAGCCCAGCACAATGCGGCTGTCAGTGAAGAACATGACTGCCTGTAGCTCTATGTCTATCTCAGACTGGATCACTTCTGCCAGCTCAACGGCCAAGACAGCTGCACACAACTCCAGGCGTGGAATGGTGTGCATGGGGTAAGGTGCAAGTTTTGATTTACCCATAACAAATCCTACGTGCCATCTTCCTTCAGAATCTAAGGCACGCAGGTAAGCTACGGCAGCTATCGCTAGAGTTGAAGCATCTGCGAAAACACAGAGTTCTATCCTGTTACAGCATGACAAGGAGGTAGGTAGGTATGATCTGCTAATGCAAAGCTGCTCCAGGTCTGTTAAGGAGTTGATCCATGTTCTCCAGTGTGCCTCTTTCTCTGGTGGGAGAGGCGTGTCCCACTCATACTGTTCAGAGGAGATGTCTCTCACCAATGCCTTTCCCTGGACAGTGATGGGAGAAGTGAATCCAAGGGGATCGTAAAGACTGTTTATGGTGGACAGCATGCCTCTCCGACTAAATGGCTTAATGTCTCTTGAGACTCGGAATGTGAAGCTGTCAGTCTGGAGCACCCAGTTCAGGCCTAAGCTCCTTTGAAGGGGCAATGGGTCTGCTCCCAGATCGAGATCTTTCAGGTCACTTGCTCGTTCCTCCACTGGGAAAGCCTCCATGACCCTCGGACTGTTTGAGGCGATCTTGTGGAGTTTTAAGTTGCTCTCAGCTAGCAGAGCCTTGGTTCGCTGCAGGAGATCGATCACCTCATGCTCCTTGGCCAATGACGTGAGCCCATCGTCGACGTAAAAGTTCCTGAAGATGAACTCCTTTGCATCACTACCATGCTCAGCTTCTCCTTGCTCTGCAGCTCTCCTCAGCCCATAAGTCGCTACTGCTGGAGACGGGCTGTTGCCGAATACATGCACAGTCATCCAGTAGTCAATGATGTCCTTGTCTGGATCATTGTCTTTGTGCCAGAGAAACCTGAGAAAGTGGCGGTGGTCCTCTCTGACCTTGAACCCATAGAACATTTGCTCTATGTCGGCGGTAGCAGCAATTTGTTCTCTTCTGAACCGTAATAGGACTCCTATTAGTGTGTTGTTCAGGTTGGGTCCACTGAGAAGCACATCATTCAATGATGTCCCCTTGTACTCCGCGCTGGAGTCAAATACAACTCTTATTTTCCCCGGCTTCTGGGGGTGGTATACGCCAAATGTCGGCAGATACCAGCACTCCTGCCCGAGCTGTAGTGGAGGAGCTGGCTCGGCCTGTTGGTTGTCAATGACCTTTTGCATAAAATCAAAGAAGTGCTGTTTCATGTCAGGTTTCTTCCTGAATGAGCGTTGGAGGGATTGGAGTCTTTGAGCAGCCTGCTCTCTGTTGCACGGAAGACGCTTACGAGGAGTATGAAAGGGTAGTGGCGCCACCCAGTGGTTTTCATTGTCCATATACACCTCGTCTTCCATTATTCTCAGAAACTCACTGTCATCTACTGACATGGCTGGTTTGCTGTCGGCTGGTGTTGTCTGGAACACACTTTCACCAAGACCATCCCTACATGTCTCTGGAATGGCTTCCTCACTGCGAGTTGGGAACTGAAGGCTGCACTGAATCGGTTCACTGGGTCTCTCCTTGATGTGAATGCTGTTAGTGCAGGGCTTAAAGAAGGAAGGGCGTCCATTTTGGAGGACATGGGTCTTATAAGCATTGACTTCCTGAGTCTTGTGAGCGCCACCCAGACACAGCTCTCCCACTATGACCCAGCCGAGATCAAGGCGCTGAGCGTATGGCGAGTTGTGTGGTCCGTTACGCTGCTCTCGCACCTTGTGCAAGCTCAAAACATCTCGGCCTAGTAGCAGAAGAATGGGTGCACTGTTGTCAAGTGCAGGGATTTTGTCAGCCACTGGTCTGATGAGGGAAATATTGTGCGCACTCAGGGGTCGGGATCTCTGACCGGTCACCAGGTAAGTATTCACACTCCAGCAATGTGGGCAGTGTGACCTTGGTCTTCCCATCGAGAGATTCCACAATGATGTTGGTTGCTTTCCTTCCTGCAGTCTCCACTCTGCCTGAGCATGTTTTTAGCGTGTAGGGGGATGCCCTGCGGTTAATACCCAACAGACTGAAGAACTCAGATTTCACTAAAGACCTATTGCTTTGGTCATCGAGTACAGCATATACTCTGTGAGACTTGCTTGGATTATCAGCATGGGAAACCTTGACCAAGCAGATTTTAGAACAGGATCTAGGCTGGGGTGCATCACCACATATCTCTGTGCACTTAGAAGTGACAACAGGAGTTGCTGCAACTTCACTCTCCCCGCTTTGCTCCCCTCCTTGCTCCCCGCTCTGGTCATTCCCAGGTGAGTGCCCAGCCTGCCCATGAGGCGACCATGGTGCTGGACCAGGATGCATCGCTGAAGTGTGCTTGTCACTCTCACACTCTCTGCAGTGCGGTCTTACAGTCTTTGGCAATGTGCTTGGTGCTGGCACAACATCTAAAGCAGATCGAGTTCTCCTTTAAGTACGCTTTCCTCTCATCCAGGTGCTTTCCTCGGAACCCACGGCATTTTGTGAGCAGATGTGGTTTGTCGTGGATTGGACATTCTTTATCCGGTTCAGTTTTCTTCACAGATGTGCTGTCCTGAGATGCACCACCTGCGGCTGTGACATCAGTTTTCCTCACTGTTACAGCGGATTTGTAGATGCGTTTTTGGTCTTTCTCACCTTTTGACTGATTGGGAGTAGAGGAAAGGTTGAATGTGAAACTGGGGTCATTGCGAGTCTTAGCTTGAGAACATACAAATTCCACAAAGTAGCTGAATGGTGGGAAAGGCACATGATAAACTTCCTTGTACCTGGATCCCTGTGTCATCCAGCGTTCACGAAGTGAGAATGGAAGCTTCTCCACAATTGGATTTACCCCTCGAGCTGTATCAAGATACATGAGCCCAGGTAAGAATCCCTCTGACTTAGCAGCTTGTAGCTCTTTTAACAAGTCTCCTAACTCTCTGAGCTTGTGTGTCTCTTTGTTAGAGATGACTGGGAAGGCGTCCAATTTTTTCATTAGGGCACTTTCAATCACCTCTGGGCTTCCATAAGTTTCCTCCAAGCGCTCCCATACCATCCACACACCTAGTCTAGGATTGTTTACATGCACAGACCTGATCCTCATGGCTTGAGCTGACGACTTGGGCCCCAACCATTTGATCAGTAGGTTGAGCTCTTCTTGCTCCGAGAGGTTAAGCTCCTTTGTGGCTGCTAGGAAGGAGGCCTTCCACGCCCAGTAGTTTTCTGGGCAGTCGTCAAAGGTAAGGAGTCCTGAGCTCACCATCTCTTTTCTCATGAGATACTGGGCCAAGACATGGGTTTGTGTTGATGGAGGTGAGGATTTGTTTCCCTGGTTGGGATGAGAGGCTGGAGGGTTAGCTGCAGTGTCTTTCCTTTTAATGTCAGGGAGAACAGGTGAATGTTCCTGCTTTGGAACAAATGGCTTTGGGGCAGAATGAGGAACGTTGTGTCCAACCATCATGGGCTTGTGTTCATTTCTGTCCACGAAAGACTCATACAGTGAATCTTGTTCTTTAATGCTAGAGAGGTGTGAATTCACCGGTGCTTGATGATCAATTTGTTGCTGTGGAGTTGGGCCTGGTTGCAACTGTGGTGCATGTGCATCGAATGGCTGTGTTTCCACGTAGCGTTGTGTGCGTCTCACTGGATCATCAAGGGCTAGATTCTGTAGCTCACCAAGAGAGTCGCTGTGTCTTGGATCGAGCTCTGCTGCTGCAGCTTCTTCCAATATAGCTGCCTCTCTTGATGCTGCAGTTGCTTCTTTCTCTTGTTGTAGCACGTGAAGATTTGCGTCTATTGAAGCCCTTTCTTTAATCATGGCAGCCTCTGCTGAAGCCCTTTGTTCCATTATGGCAGCTTCTACTGAAGCCCTTTGTTTCATCATAGCTGCCTCCTTCTCTGCAAAGGATGCTTTGACTTTAGCTGCTTCAGCCTTAGCTCTGGCTCTTGCTGCAACGATGCTGGCAGATGACCGGGTTGATGCTCTGGAGGACTTGTGTGAATTTGAGGCTTGAGACCTTGTCTCCAACTGAGACGGACGGTCCTCCTCACCAGCGTGGCTCATCTTGGCTTGCTTCTGTGTGCTGTTCACCGTATTTCAGCTGCCTATCCCCGCTGCGTGGTCAACATTTTACTATTCTGTCCTGATAATACGGCTGGGTATTGTAGACAGATAGCGAACAATAAAGACAGCAGGCTGATTCCAGGTTGACTGATTTACTGAAATCAGTTTTTGTCTTGTTTGTTTTGTAAAACTGAAACACAATGAAATATACATAATACAGAATGTTACATAAGAAATAATAATACATTTTTATTTTACAGAGGACAGCTACACAGCTAAGTAAGCAGGTAAGCATAGCCAAATGAATAGCTAACTAGCTTTCACACGAAGCACCATTACAACACAATATAACTTGGGCTAACAAAGGGCTAAATGACTCAGCAGTTAGCTAAGTACCATTGCAAACGATTAGCCATTAACACCTTTTAATCGCGATCTTTTTATAGCTTAAATTTAGCGTTTTTAACATCATATTCCAAACTACGGTCATCTTAAACAAGTATTACAACAATTTTCAGCATTAACTTACTGTTGGTTCCACTCCTAGGTTAGTACAACCAAATTTCTGGCGAGCACATTTTCACATTGCTTTCATCATGGCAGATTGAACAAAGAAAGGGTTTATGCAGGAAACAGGAAGTAGCTACAATTAAAGGTGCAGTAACGCAAACCACCACTAGAGGGAACATAACCCCACCCAATATCTGACAGGTCAGCACATGGTGCGATCTGACACTGATGTACCTTGACCTTGGAGTTCACCATGAATGTGTTTAGAGGTTGTTCTGGGCTCTTTTGTTACCATTCGTATTATCCGTCTCTTCCATTTTTCATCAAGTTTCCTCCTGCGGCCATGTCCAGGGAGGTTGGCTACAGTCCTGTGGATCTTAAATTTCTGAATAATATGTGCAACTGTAGTCACAGGAACATCAGGCTGCTTGGAGATGGTCTTATAGCCTTTACCTTTAACATGCTTGTCTATAATTTTCTTTATAATCTCCTGAGACAACGCTCTCCTTTGCTTCCTCTGGTCCATGTTTAGTGTGGTACACAGCATGTCACCAAACAGCACAGTGACTACTTGTCACCCTTTAAATGGGCCGTCTGACTGATTACAAGTTTGTAGACACCTGTGATGTTAATTAGAGGACACATCTTGGTTGAGCATGTCCCTATGGTCACATTATTTTCAATCTTTTCTAGGGGTACCATTATTTTTGCCCAGGCCTGTTTCATGGTTCATTTGATGTCATGATTTCCAAGATGGTCGTGCCACCTGTGTTTCTGGCTGCTGGTCGTCTTCGCTTGTTTGTCCTGTTTTTGGTTGTGTTATTGTGTCTGGACTATGTGCAATAAGTCATTGTTTATGATCGCCAAGTGCTGCTGGATATTTGATCTTCCATGGTGGGGTTTGGCTGTCATAATCAGGAGGGAAGATTCTTCCATCGGTCTCTGCGTCTGCAACTTCCCGTTGGTACCTGGGATCCCCGCTGTGGTTATACCGGCAGAAAACGATCCAAACCTCGGGGAAGACGTGCAGGTGCCGCGGTGAAATCCAGAAGGCTTGCTCGGCTTCGCCGTCTCGCTCGCTCTGCCTCATCTTCTCCTAATTCTGCAGCTGGCCTCTTTCCTGGATCCTGGCCCTTGGGTGTGCCCGGAGTGAGGCTGACATAACGTTCGGCTCAGGAGACGCACACACACAGGTTCAGAGTAGTTCAAACTGTTTATTAACAGCAGGGGTGTATGGGTGTGTGTCAGCGGAATGTTAATGTATTGGTGGTGGCGTCTGCTTCGGGCACAGAGGCAGGAGACCGTTCAGCCGGCAACCCTATGGGAAAGAACAGACACAGGGTGACAGGCACACACCAATACAGGAGGAGAATAGGCGAGGGAGAGAAGCTTACTTGAGTTTGACAGATGGCAGGCACTACAAGGACGGAACCCCGGGAGACAGTCACCTGCAGGACTCGGTGCAGCAGCGAGGAAGGACGAGGGACGGAGTTGTCCGCCGCCGAGGAATCCACCTGTGCACAGGGGAGCAGACTGGGAGAGGTAAGGAAAGGAATCTTCTTACCACTAGCTTGACGCTGAAGAGTGAGTTGACGCTTCGCATAGAAGGCGATGAAGTCTAACGGCTTCAGGCCGAAGCTCAGGGCGAGGCGGCTTTTATCCCTCGCTGCTGACGAGTAGCAGGTGCGTGAGCAGGTGGCGCCGCTGATGAATGGCGCGGCGTGACAGAGGCCATCATTTCTCCGGCCTGTTTTTCTTGCTCTACCGTGTCAACCGGCCTTCTCCCTGCCCCGAGCCAGCAAATCCCCTGCAGGTAGCGGGTGCCTACGTCAACTTTCACCGGCCCCCATTCCTGGCAAGACTGCTGCTGTTACAGAGCCCATCCAGCTGGCGTTGCTTAACGCACGTTCCATCTCAAGTAAATCATTCTTTTTGAATGATTTATTCATTACTGCAGGGCTGGACTTTTTATTTCTTGTTGAGACTTGGCAGAGAAGTGAGGAATTTACCTCCTTAATTGAACTTTGTCCACTGGACTATACCTTCTCCTGTGCTCCGAGATTGACAGGCCGCGGTGGTGGTCTGGCCATCGTGAACCGGCGCCGCTTCATTACACGGATGGTGAGCCATGGAACTCTTTCATCGTTTGAACTGATGATTTTAAAAATTGGCTCCTCAAACCCATTTTATTGTGTTTTAATTTACCCCCCTCCAGGAGTTAATGCCTCCTTTTTATCTGAGTTTAGCAATTTTTTAACTTCTATTATTAAATTTGAGCGGATTTTATTACTTGGAGATTTTAATTTGCATATTAATGATCCCAATGACAGTTTTGCAGTGAATTTCTTGGGTATTATTGAATCATTTAATTTTGTTTTGTGTCTATCTGGCCCTACGCATATAAAAGGAAATACACTTGATATTGTTTTTACACTCGGTCTTAATGTGAATAATGTTCAGACTAAGGAGCTTCTTGTGTCAGACCATTTTTGTGTTCTTTTTAATTTATCAGTTAAATCAGTCTGTTACACTGGCAAGCGGGTAAAATGCTCTCGTGTCATTGACCAGTTTTCAGCTGTGAAATTTTCTGCTGCCTTTGATAGCAGTGTGGTTTTATCCTCTGATGACGACACTGAGAGCTTGGTCTGCTCTTTTAACTCACACTGTTCAAGCATCTTAGATGTAGTTGCTCCCTTTAAAACCAGGACTGTCCGTGCTGTTAATTCATCCCCCTGGTTAAAGATGATCTCTGTTGTTTTAGACGTAAATGTCGGAGGGTGGAAAGACTGTGGAAGTCCACTAAACTTGAGGTGCATCGATTGTACCTTAAGGAGCTGTTAATTGAATTTAACAATATGATAAAAATGGCAAGAACTTCTTATTTTTCCAACATCATCTCCTCCAATAGTAACAATCCAAAGATCCTCTTCAGTACAATAGACAGTCTAGTTAATCCTGTCAGTTCTGCTCCCCCTGTTTATTCATTTAATGACTGTAGCAAGTTTCTTTCCTTTTTTGTTGACAAGGTCACTGCTGTTAGGGCTGGTTTTACTCATTCCTTTCCCCTAATCCCTGATTGTCCTAACAGACAGGCCTTTTTAAGTGATTTTACCCCAATTTCTTTTGAGGATTTGTTAGTGTTGGTGAGTTCCATGAAATCCTCCTCCTGCGTTTTAGATATTTTGCCTTCCTCAATGTTAAAAGAGGTAATTGGCTCAGTGGGTACGTCTTTGGTTTATATCATTAACAGTCCACTTGAATCTGACATAACGTTCGGCTCAGGAGACGCACACACACAGGCTCAGAGTAGTTCAAATAGTTTATTAACAACAGGGGTGTATGGGTGTGTGTCTGCGGAATGTTAATGTGTTGGTGGCGGCGTCTGCTTCAGGCACAGAGGCAGGAGACCGTACAGCCGGCAACCCTATGGGAGAGAACAGAGACACAGGGTGATGGGCACACACCAACACAGGAGGAGAGTAGGCGAGGGAGAAGCTTACTTGCTTGGGACAGATGACTGGCACAACAAGGACGGGACCCGGGAGACAGCCACCTGCGGGACTCAGTGCAGCAGCGAGGATGGACGAGGGAACGGAGTTGTCCGCCGCCGAGGAATCCACCTGTGCACAGGGGAGCAGACTGGAGAAGATGAGGTGAGCGTTTCTTACCACTCAGCGTCGTGCTGAAGAATAGGTTGCTTCACTTTCACGAGGAGAGAAGTCTGACGGCTTCAGGCCGAAGCTCAGGGCGAGGCGGCTTATATCCCTCGCCGCTGACGATGAACAGGTGTGCGAGCAGGTGGCGCCGCTGATGAGCGGCGCGGCGTGACAGTACTCCCCCCTCTAGCAGCGCCTCCTGGCGATGGCTTCTCTGGGTGCGCTCGGTGGAAGTCCGCGATGAGCGATGGGTCCAACACGAACGACGAGGGTACCCACTGTCGATGCTCGGGCCCATAGCCCTCCCAGTCCACCAAGTACTGCAACCCACGACCCCGGCGCCGGGAGTCCAGGATGGAGGCGACGGGCCAGGCCGGATGGCCACCAATCATCCGGGGCGCGGGTTGCGCAGCAGGAGGAGGGCAAAGGGGGTCGGTGACTGCCAGCTTCACCTTTGACACGTGGAAGGTGGGATGGATGCGGAGGGAGGGGGGAATAGCCACGCGCACAGCCACCGGGTTGACGATCCGGGTGATGGGGTAGGGACCCATGAATCGCTGTGCCAGCTTCCTCCTCTCGCCTTTTAGAGTAACGTCCTGGGTAGACACGTAGACAAGTTGCCCAACTCTGTACACCAGGGCAGGTCTTCTATGCCGGTCCGCCACAGTCCTGTTGCGCTCCACTGTGCGTAAAAGCGCATTGCGCGCGGCAGCCCAGATGAAGCGGAACTGCCTGAGATGTGCCCTAATCGAGGGAACAGTTACCTCACTCTCCTGCACCGGGAACAGCGGGGGTTCATAACCCAGGGACGCCTTGAAGGGGGACATCCCTGTAGCAGAAGAGCGAGCGGTATTGTGGGCGTATTCAACCCAGGCAAGATGGTTGCTCCAGGACGCGGGTTTGGATGAGGTCACACAGCGGAGCGCAGCCTCCAGCTCCTGGTTGGTCCGTTCACACTGCCCGTTGGATTGGGGGTGATGGCCGGAGGAGAGGCTCACCTTGGCTCCGATGGCGTTACAAAACGACCTCCAAACCTCAGATGAAAATTGGGGGCCCCGGTCCGAGACCACGTCCACCGGAATCCCGTGCAGCCTGACCACGTGTTGGACGAGGAGATCCGCCGTCTCCAGGGCAGTAGGGAGACCTCGCAGGGGGACGAAGTGCACAGCCTTGGAGAAACGGTCCACAATGGTCAGGATGGTGTCATAGGAGTTGGAGACGGGGAGTCCAGTGACGAAATCCAACGCGATGTGCGACCAGGGCCTGCCAGGGACGGGCAGGGGCTGGAGCAGACCCGCTGGAGGGGCATTTCCCGACTTGCAGGTGGCACAGATTGGGCAGGCCCGGGCGTAGCAGGCTGCGTCCCTCCGCAGGCCTGGCCACCAAAAGGACCGTTGGAGGAGGTCTATCATCCGGGAGGTGCCAGGGTGACAGGTGAGCTTGGAGGTGTGCAGCCAGTGGATGACCTCTCCTCGGACCACGGATGGCACGAACAGCCGCCCCTCTGGTCTGCCGCCAGGGTCAGGTTCCACTTCCTGCGCCTTCCGGATCTTGCTCTCAATGTCCCACGAGATGGCTCCCACGACGCACGACCTGGGCAGGATGGTGTGGGGCGTTTCCTCCGACTCCACGGGGGTGAATTGCCTAGAGAGGGCGTCAGGCAGGCCGTTCTTAGAGCCAGGCCTGAAGGTGATGGAGAACTGGAACCTGGCGAAGAACAAGGACCAGCGCGCCTGGCGGGCATTCAGGCGCTTGGCAGATCGTAGGTATTCCAAGTTCTTGTGGTCCGTCAGGACCACAAATGGCAGGTTCGCCCCCTCTAGCCAGTGGCGCCACTCCTGCAGGGCGAGTTTGATGGCCAAGAGCTCTCTGTCCCCCACATCGTAGTTCCTCTCCGCCGGGGACAAGTGCCGGGAGAAGAAGGCGCAGGGCCGTTTGGCGCCATCGTCCGGCGACCGCTGGGATAGCACTGCTCCCACTCCTGTGTCCGAGGCGTCTACCTCCACGATGCACTGCAGCGCGGGGTCGACCTGGCGAAGGACCTGGGAGGAGGAGAACTCCGCCTTCAGCGCCTGAAAGGCAGCAGCGACCTCTTCGGTCCACCGGAACGGGACCTTAGGGGACGTGAGGCGGGTCAGTGGTCCGACGATGGAGCTGAAGTTGGGGACAAAGCGGCGGTAGAAATTGGCGAAGCCAACGAACTGTTGCACCTGCTTCCGGGATGCAGGTGTAGGCCATTCCACCACCGCCTTCACCTTCTCTGGGTCTGGGAGCACCTTGTCGTGGGCGATGATGAACCCCAGGAAGGATGTAGTCCTGGCGTAAAATTCACATTTTTCAGCCTTCACGTATAGTCGATTCTCCAGCAGTCTTTGGAGGACCTGCCTCACATGGACCTGGTGCTCGTCCCTGGACTTGGAGAAGATGAGAATATTGTCCAGGTAGACGAACACGAAAAGGCCGATGAAGTCCCGGAGGACGTCATTAATGAGGCGTTGAAAGACGGCAGGAGCGTTGGTCAACCCGAACGGCATTACCAGGTATTCAAAGTGGCCGTTCGGGGTACGGAAGGCTGTCTTCCACTCATCTCCCTCCCGGATCCGGACGAGGTGGTATGCGCTGCGTAGATCCAGCTTGGTGAACCAGGTCGCCCCCTGGAGGGAGTGAAAAGCAGTGTCCATGAGAGGCAGGGTGTAACGGTCCTTCTCGGTGATGTCGTTGAGAGCCCAGTAGTCTATGCAAGGGCGGAGGGACCCATCCTTTTTCCCAACGAAGAAGAACCCTGCCCCCACGGGTGACGATGATGGGCGGATTATCCCAGCATTCAATGATTCTTTCAGGTAGGCGTTCATTGTCTCCTTCTCCGGCGCTGACAGGCTATAGAGCCGACCAGAAGGTAAGGGGGCCCCCTGGCGGAGGTTGATGGCACAGTCATAGTGCCGATGAGGGGGGAGAGACATAGCTTTGGTCTTACTGAACACCATACCCAGGTCGTGAAATTCCGGGGGCACCAGAGACAGGTCCGGGGGTGCAGCGTCCGTCGCAGGGGGAGAAGCGGACGGAGAGCAGGCAGCGGACTGAAGGCAGGTGCCCATGCAGAACGTGCTCCATGCCGATACCCCAGCTGACTTCCAATCCAGGACAGGGTTGTGAAGGCGTAGCCAGGGATACCCCAGGATGACGGGCGACACAGAGTTGGGTAGGACATAAAAGGTCATCTCCTCCCGGTGGTTTCCCGAGATGATGACCAGGACGGGGATGGTCTGGTGTGATACTCTCCCAAGGGAGGCACGGGAGAGGTTGACAAGGGAGATGGGATTCTTCAGTGCCTGACAGCGGATGCCCAAACGGGTTGCCAGGCTCTGTGAAATGAAGCTGCCTTCTGCGCCCGAATCCACCAGTGCGTGGGTGAGATGCCCAGTGGGGTTGTGGCAGAAACGGATGGGCAGCTTCAATTGAGTGAGTGGATTTAACCGGTTGACATCCGCGAGGCCCCCTACAGTGACTCGCGGACCCCGCCGACTGGCTTTCCGTGGACAAAGCTTCACCGTGTGTTGGTCATCTCCGCAATACATGCAGAGATCCAACTCACGGCGGCGTTGTCTCTCCGCAGGGGAAAGCTTTGTCCAGCCCGTCACCATCGGCTCCGACTCCTCGGGGCACGATGGTGGCGGCGCCGCCAGGGGGCGAGCTTGGAACAGGCGCAGCGAGGCTTCGCGAGGGCGAGAAGAAGACGACTTCCGCCCCGAGGAGCGCTCGCGCAGCCTGTTATCCAAACTGATCGCTAGAGATGTTAGCTCCGCTAGCGTCTCAGGGATATCCCGCCCAGCTAGTTCATCCCTCAGATCATCATTGAGACTGCGGAAGAAAAGGCCGCAGAGGGAGCGTTCCTCCCAGCCTAACTCCTCCGCCGCTACCCGGAAGTCGACCGCGTAGTCCGCTGCCAACCGGCTTCCCTGCTGGAGGGCGAGAAGCCGATCGACCTGGACCGTCTCGGTAAGAGTATGGTCAAAGACCTTCAGGAAGCATCTCACGAACTGGTCATACGTGAGGGTGGCATAACTGGGCCTCGCCATTACGGCGTAGGTCCATGTTAATGCTCGCCCCTCCAGGAGATTCCCGATATAACCAATTCGGCTATGATCTGAGGGAAAGTCCCCAGGCACCCGGTGGAAAACGGACTCACACTGCATAATAAACCCCCGCGCTCCGCCGAGCTTACCGCTAAAGCGGGCGGGGGTTGGAATGGGCGTGAGCCGAACCGGAGCACCCGGAGCCTGCTGGACGGCCGCTGGAGCAGCAGGAGCTGCGCCACCCTGACGAGCTGGGGGGAACGGCTGTTGGGGGTCCAAGCGGTCCAACCGGTTAGTGATAGTAATCAATTGATTAAAAATCACCTGTTGCTGATAAACAATCTGATCCACTCGAGCCTCGAGAGTGGAAAACCGGTGTGCGAGCCCGCCGTCTGCCGAGCCGCTCTGCTGAAGCCGTACTGACATAACGTTCGGCTTAGGAGACGCACACACACAGGCTCAGAGTAGTTCAAATAGTTTATTAACAACAGGGGTGTATGGGTGTGTGTCTGCGGAATGTTAATGTGTTGGTGGCGGCGTCTGCTTCAGGCACAGAGGCAGGAGACCTTACAGCCGGCAACCCTATGGGAGAGAACAGAGACACAGGGTGATGGGCACACACCAACACAGGAGGAGAATAGGCGAGGGAGAAGCTTACTTGCTTGGAACAGATGACTGGCACAACAAGGACGGGACCCGGGAGACAGCCACCTGCGGGACTCAGTGCAGCAGCGAGGATGGACGAGGGAACGGAGTTGTCCGCCGCTGAGGAATCCACCTGTGCACAGGGGAGCAGACTGGAGAAGATGAGGTGAGCGTTTCTTACCACTCAGCGTCGTGCTGAAGAATAGGTTGCTTCACTTTCACGGGGAGAGAAGTCTGACGGCTTCAGGCCGAAGCTCAGGGCGAGGCGGCTTATATCCCTCGCCGCTGACGATGAACAGGTGTGCGAGCAGGTGGCGCCGCTGATGAGCGGCGCGGCGTGACAAAATCTGGTTGTGTACCCCCGTATTTTAAACATGCAGTTGTGCAGCCACTTATAAAAAAAACCTAACCTTGATCCATCTGTTTTTAAAAACTTCAGGCCAATTTCTAAGCTTCCTTTTATTTCTAAGCTTTTAGAAAAAGTTGTTGCCAAGCAGCTCACTGACTTTCTGATTGAACACAATATTTTCGACAAATTTCAGTCAGGCTTTCGTCAGAAACACTCGACAGAGACTGCTCTTCTCAGGGTGTCAAATGATATTTTAATGTCATCAAACTCTGGAAAATGCTCTGTTTTAGTGTTATTAGATCTTACTGCAGCATTTGATACTATTGATCATTTTATTTTGTTACAAAGGCTTAGAGATTGGGTAGGTATTTCTGGAAAAGCTCTGGATTGCTTTTTTTCCTACCTTTCTGGTAGGAGCTTTTCCGTGGCTGTTGGCTCTTATACATCTGACTCTGCTCCTTTAACCTGTGGGGTGCCTCAGGGTTCTATTCTGGGTCCACTTTTATTTGCCCTATACAGTGATCCCTCACTTATCACAGTTAATGGGTTCCAGAACCGACCGCGAAAAGTGAAAAACCGCGAAGTAGCGTCACCCCAATGATGTCATCCATAAACAATACGTACGTTCATTCTCTCACTCTCATATGATACGTGTGTGTGTGTGTACGTGTACATACATACGTAGATGTAAACAAAGTGTACATAAATATGTTTTTAGAACTCTTTTATTCTTATAACAAGATACGTAACTCAAGATGAAAATGATTTACTGCACAGGTTAATGAGAGCTTTACTGCTCCTCAGGTGACGCCTCATCGTCAGGTGCTGGAGGCGCAGGATCATCGAGGGCAGCTTCCGATAGAGCTGAAGCTGCAGGAGGCGGCGTAGTGCCTCGACGGGAAGACTATTTCGCACAAAATGGCACAAGAGAACAGCAAAAAGTTCCACGCGGCGAGACTAAATAACACGAGCGATAAAAAGCAATGAATGCGGTCTTTCTTCCCTTCATGGGTGCTCGGCAGGAAGAGGAGGTGGGTGAGACGTCTCGGCCAATCAGCTTGCGGGGTGAAACGTCTCGGCCAATCAGCTTGCGAGATTTCCAAGCCCAGCCAACACGACAACAGCGAACAGAGAGTTGTGCTGCTCTCCGTGTTGACACGTGATGGTCTAATGTAGTCTCCCTGCCTTCTGCTAGCGCCCGCCCATTATTTCTCAATTTTGAATTTTTGATGAATATTTTTGAAAAATCCGCGATGCACTGAGGGCGCGAAAGGTGAAGCGCGAAGTAGCGAGGGATCACTGTATATGCTGCCACTTGGTGTTATTATCAGCAAATTTAAAGGTGTGTCTTATCACTGCTACGCTGATGATTTACAGCTACTTTTCTCTTTTAAGCCTGACCATGTTGACAATTTAAAAATTATTCATGATTGTCTGTCTGCAATTAAGGACTGGATGTCTAGTAACTTTTTGCAACTTAATGCTGATAAAACTGAAGTCCTTATTGTAGCACCTGATAATCTAATTCCTTAGTAGGTTAATAGCATTGGTTCATTAAGCTCTAACGTGCGGTCTAATCTAAAAAATCTTGGTGTCATTTTTGATCAATCGATAAGTTTTGATCAGCATGTCAAATCTCTGACCCGGAGTTGTTTTTTCCACCTTAGGAATATATCCAAAATTAGGTCATTGGTTTTAGTCAGGCAGATAGGTGAAACAATTGTTCACTTCTGGATAGAAGCATGAAATTTGGCATAAATGTAGTCCAATAAGTCCTCTTTCATATAAGATTAAGACCCACTTCGAATCTTGCTTGGTACTTGCATTATTCAAGATGGCGTCCAAATATGGCCACCAAAAAACACGTTTTTGTTTATAACTAGAAAATGTGAGCTTTTAGGGCATAATAATGTATTGTTGACTAATATAAATGTGTACATTCCGCACATTTTGAGCCCAAAATCAAGTCTGTATGACAAACGGTTCTTGAGATATAGCATTTTGAAAATTGCCACAAACTGTATAATCTTAATCATATCAAAAGTTACAGAGATACAAATGCTGAACAATAGTAATTGAACATTTATGGTATATGTTCATTCGAATCACATTCAAAGATCAATAATAGCATAATGAGAAACCCCAAGAAAGTTAAAAATACAAAACGCAGTCAGTGATATGCCAAATATTATGTAATCGAGTGTAACCTCATTACAACCCATGCATCAACAGAGTGAAGTGATCGAGAAGACCTCCGCTAACCTTCTGCCTGGTGACATGCACCACCACTCAGTTAGAAATCATTATGCATGCCTTTGTTTCTTCACGTTTGGACTACTGTAATGCTCTTTTTACATGTCTTAGCAAATCCTCTTTACACCGCCTACAGTTAGTCCAGAATGCTGCTGCAAGATTACTAACTAGGTCCAGTAGATTCTGTCATATCACTCCTGTTTTGGCCTCCTTACATTGGCTTCCTGTAAATTATAGAATTGATTTTAAAGGTCTTGTTCTTACTTACAAAGCCATTCATGAAGAGGCACCTTTTTATATTAGTGACCTGCTCTCTCTACACCAGCCCAGCAGGTCTCTCAGGTCTTCTCATCAGAATCTATTGGTAGTCCCTAGTACTAGGCTCAGAACCAAAGGCGATAGAGCCTTTGCTGCTGTTGCTCCCAGACTGTGGAACTCCTTGTCTTTTGAACTTAGATCTGCACCTTCCATTGGTGTTTTTAAGAAGCAACTAAAGACCCACCTTTTTAGCCTGGCTTTTTAACTATGTGCTGATTGTATTTTTATGTGCTTTTACTGTCTACTTTTTTTTTTTTTACTGTTTTATGTGCCTGTGTTTTTATTTTGTTTTTTACCATGTTAAGCACTTTGTGACTCTGTCTGTGAAAGGTGCTCTATAAATAAACTTATTATTATTATTATTATTATTATTATTATTATTATTATTATTATTATTATGAGTCTGTTTTTTTTAAAGTAATTCTTTTGAACCACAATTCAAAAGCACTGTCTGATTTTTATTGGTTAATTTTCATAGAATTTTTATTTATTACCACTTTTGTCAGATTCAAGTTATTTCTGTGACCATTGTGGGTTTTCCTTTCATTAACAGAGGGGTGCCAACAATTTTGTCCGTGTGTGTGTGTGTATATATATATATATATATATATATATATATATATATATATATAGAGAGAGAGAGAGAGAGAGAGAGAGATAGATAGATAGATAGATAGATAGATAGATAGATAGATAGATATGTATGTGTATCCCAAAGAATTTTTCAACATTAAGTGTCTTCTTTTATAACAATGTATTTAAACCAACCAAAATTTAATCAGTTTTGTCTCTAAATTAATAAGATTTGCCAAACTTATAATATTGTCTCAAAGTGAATATATAGGGAAAAATTTAAAAAAAAAATTGCAAACAAATAAGGAAACTGTTCATAAATCATATTCTAGATATTGTCCCTCCTCTTTTTTTTACGTCACCCCAAGGGCAGGTAGACAAACATAGACCAAATAAATAATTCAGGACAAAAGAAAAAGAAATCAAACAAAAGAAGAAAAAAGAACAGAAAAGGTAGAGGAAGGCAGATTACACAGGGTTACAAAAGTAATTTTTTGTAAGTTGTCTGTGTTTTTTCAACTGATTTAAGACAATTTTGCACCGCTGAATCCGAAAATGACATCTGTTTCTCTTGATCAGGTGCTAAGTCAATACCTGTACTTACTTAGTCCTGTGCATGTACTTAACTTTATATAAAGGTATATAAAAGTAAGTACATCATCATTGTTCAAAATTCAGAGAATTTCAAGACATAAAAAACAATTTTGCATCAATTAAAGTGAAAATACCCGTACATGTAAACAAAAATGTATAAAACATGTGGCCATAATTCAAAAAGTTGACCTGATTAAGCAAAACCAATGTGATTTTTGGATTCAGCACATCATAATTGTCCTAAATCAGCTAAAAACAACAACAACAACAACAACAACAAAAAAAACTTAGACAATAAATTTGGTGTTGACCAGTGTTATCAGTGTCATCTGAAGTCATTCTAAATGTAATAATCAGGTCATCTAAGTCCAGTCTCTAAATGTCAAGCTTCAAAATGTCAATAGTCAGTTTACTTTAGAATCAAACTATATTTCAGTCAGGTCTTGAAGCCTTCTCCCACTGACAGTGTGTCATCAGTGGTGCCTGCATTTTGATTAAGCATGGTGATAGAAAGAATCCTTCATCAATATTATCTTTTCTTAACCATGGTGTCAAAACATCTTTTGAAACGCTGAATATCACTGTCACTTAGGACATGAATTCTAATAAAGCTAAGGTCTCAGTGTCTCAAAAAGAAAAAAAGGAGAGAAAAACGTTATTATTGTATCCAAGTGTCATACTTGTTATTATGACATAATGTTATCTATCTTAAAGATTTGCAATACAGTCATTTAATAATTGTTTTCTTTTAAATTTTGTATGTGATCACATAGTTCAGATTAATCTTTGCTTTACAAACCAAATTATAATTTACTTATTTCATTTTATGTTCATGTAGTCAAAATACTCTAATTGCTTGTTAGACTTTATAGTTTCTATTTTGTTGAACAACTTTTTATGAAATCAATTAATCATACAGTTCATAGGACTCCCTCCTCTGGATGCCAGTTTTTCAAGATTTTCTCCATAATCCATGCTCAAGTTTGTCCTGTAATGAGAAAAAAAAAACAGCCATTTTTTTCTAAATGTATTTTGTAGTCACCCTTGAAGGCAGAAATCTGAGAAGGGTGTGAATAAGATTCTTAGCTTTCAGGCAATGGAAGAGCTCTTCAGTTTCTATTCTTGACATTTTGATCTCAAAATATATTTATTCCATGCATGGTTTAGATAAAATTTTTAATAATTATCATTTTGAAATTCAAATATGAGCATATACTTTTACATTTTAAAAGTATATTTAGATGTTTAACCCCTTGCACACTCCGGTCAATTTTCCTAAAAACGCCCAAAAATAATGTGCCCAAAGTAAATCGAAAGCTGTTCTTCAACCCTTTGCAGCATCTTCATGGGGTTGGTCTCATTTAAAAGAAAGCACTTTGAATTTTTTGGCAAAAAAACATGATCTCTCTAAGTGCTCCGGCCACTGAGTTACAGTCATCTAAACATAGTGAACTTGAAGAAAATAAAATTGGCCTGGGTGTTTTTTTGGATACAAATGCTTGCAAATAACACACAGCTTCAGATCCGGGCTGGAAAATGCAACAGAAATGTAGAACCAAGTGTTATCCAGCGGAGGTCCAAATTTTGTAACAATACCACAAAAAATGAATATATTACACAGCTTTTTCCTCAGGTAGTTCCCAGGCATTTTGGAACTGTGCCAAATTGTGCCAAATGGCACAGTTTGGAAAAACGTCTGTAACTTTTGAATGATTCAATATAGAAGCTTCATTTTGCACTCTAATGAAAGGTCACACTTAGGGCTGTCTGTGTGTGTGTGGGTGGGAGGTTGTCCCCCCCCCCCACTCGTTACAGAGGATGGACTTTGGCCATCACTACACAACGGATTAGCCTCATGTGGTGATGTGGGACAACAGCGCAATCACCGCGGCTTCCCCCCCTCCCTGCAGAAGAATAGCGGGGGGGGGGGGGGGCGTTCACAGCCTGTACGCAGCGAACAACCCCTTGTACAGCGGTGCACGAACTGCGCCGCAAAGCACAGTTGTAATTTACCGATCGGTCAAAAGTCATTTTGGATTACAATTTTCAGGGATAAAAAATAATTTGGCTTATAACACCTTACCTCTTCACAGCCACATTGTCCTGGCCAGCTTCTCTTCCTCATTGTCAGACGAACGTGACGCTGGTCTGCTCTGGTTCTGGTCTCGCGACCCGGTCAAAACATAATTCCATTATTGCGGTTTTGTGCTTCCATGATTGTGGTTTTTGGCGAATGATTTTTCAAAACAAATAACAGTAGTAATTAAAAAAAGACTGGCGAAGGTGTGTGTGTCACTCAGCCTTCGTCGTCAGCCTCCGTCGGTCTATGACCATGGAAGAAATCATAATGTCTCATAACGTCTAATCCTTTTTTGATCCACTCCAGCAGTCAGTCTTCACCCAGCCTTAAAAAAAACAGCTCGCGAACTTCTCTGCTTCAATTGGCTCACTGCATTCACAGCAAGCGGGTCCTTCTGGCTAGGTTTTCAGTCAATGGTCCTTCAAGGTTTCAGAAACCCAATTCAAGGCTCTTATTAGTCGAATGAGAGGTCAATCAGATGAACTAATCTGTTCGCGGCTGTGTCTGCAGCTTTTATTTTCAGTGCGCGCTTGGACGCCACTATATCACCATCACCACCTACATCACCATCTACACCATGCGTCCTAGAGCGCACGAGAGCACCCTCGTGCGCTCTTGTGCGCTCTAGGACGCAGAGACTTGCCCGTCCACGGTACAACAGAGCACAAGAGGTTAAAGGTTAACCATTATCTCAAACTCGTTGGCTGCCATTTTAAATAATGTTGCACATAACTTTTGATTAAAATTTATCAACATCGGTGGTTTAAACACCTTTCTCTCTCTGGTTTGCAGCTCATCAAGCATTTGTTCACTCATTCACACATTCACTCATCAGCCTACTTCAGTTCTGGTCTGTAATCTGTCTGGTGTGTAATCAATTAGGTGTGAGGGCATAATTATTATCATTATTATTCTTTTGTACTAGTAAAGGTGTGATTACTTAAGAAATACTTATTACCATGTGCTAGTGCATTTATATACTTATAACTGTAAACTATATTTCAAATGTGTATGTACTTTGTCTGACTCCTGTCCTACGTATAAAAATATTTTCATGTTGACAGGAAAAACAAACAACAAAACAAAAACAATGTCAGTGTAGGTACGTTTTACCACAGTTTTTTTTTCTTTTTTTATCCTATCTGTTGGGCTAGTAAACCATGGCAAACGGTGTCCATTCATCCCTCTCTTCAGCACCCAGAGAATGTCCATCTTATTGTTGTCTTTGTCCATTCTTTGGTTCTCAGCTGTTATCATATCTTCGGCACACACACATAGAGCAGAGAATGTTCGTGGCCCACTTACAGAGATGGGGTTATTTTACTCAGCAGTTTTTGGAGATGATTGCCACAAACAAAGTACACAGAGGTGGAGTTATGTTTGTCACTCAGCAGTTCTTGGCTACAGGCAATTGCCACAAGCAAAGTAATACTGGCCTGTTGTTTTCAGCCACCTGCCAGTGACTAGCAAGAGAGTTCTTAGTCCATTGTGCCAGACAGCTGCTCATTCAGGAAGTGTGCATGCTGGAGGTGTGCATGCTGTAGTGCTGGTTGATGGATGGATTTGGTGATGAAGTTGGTGTTGACACTGGGTGATGATGCTGGGGTGAGGGAGGCAATGAGACAATAAAGATAGCGCTGGTCTGCCACAGTTCATTTTGCCCCTAAAAAAAAAAATACCAAGGAGAGAAAGATTTCTGAGATGTATATTCTGTTCATATATCATCCACATGTAAATTAAAATTATGACTTAAATAAAATGCAACTGTTTCTCTGTTGTGGGTGTCAGACTGTGAGGTTACTGTCTTAATACAATTAAAATATGTGATTCCTTGAAAAAAAATGTGTAGAATCATAAGATTATTAAGTACAATGAAAAGGGTAAATTAGGTTATAATATATGCCTTGATAAATGATAGTATTATGTTTGTTTTATGAACCACAATGAACTAAACTGAACCTAAAATAAAACAAAATAAAACAAAATAAAATAAAATGAAATAAAATAAAGCATGTTTTCTGCTTAGATATGTAAGGCCATATGAATTTCAACATCCTTGGACTTTAAATAAAGTCAAAAGTTCAACAAAAAGTGGAAATAAAATGTAAAGTTTGAGCCACAGAATTATTACTAAAAATTCAAAACCGGCACAAAGGTATGTCAAGGAGAGAAAAATAAAAAAATCAAAAGAAGAAAACACATTCATTTAAAGAAAAAATCCATCCATAGGGCCCAAGTTTCAATTTGTTTGTTTGTTTGTTTTTAATTTCAAATCCTTCTGACTTTGCTCTAATGCTTGGGGTCATAAGAGCAAATAGCCCACACCTCTAATTGATTCAAATGAGCTACTGCTGGCAAAATAAATATCAACTAAATAGTTAGCAAATAGGCTTTTGTTTTCACTTTTATAACTTCTTCTGTACATGTTCTCACACATTTTCATACAAACACATTCTCACAATGTCTATGAAACTAATTTACTTTTCATGTACATAATGCTATAATTTATTTAGATGGAAGGAACTATTATTTATCATACATTGTTATTTTCTGCTTTTTCTCATCTAACTTTTCTTTCAGATAAGATAAGATAAGATAAGATAAGCCTTTATTAGTCCCACAATGGGGAAATTCCAGGATTGCAACAGCACAGGGATAGCAACACTCAGAGCAACAATCAGAAGGCAAGAAAAAACAAGAGCAGCTAGTATACATATGTAGATAATGTAATTGATGGAGACTAAATGATCCTCCATCTGGAAAACCCATTTCAGACCAGCTAGACACAAGCCAGACACTTTCATCACTATATTTTTTAGCTCATATTTTTACATATGAGAATTGGTTCAGGTTCAGGTTCAGGTTACTTTATTTGTAGGTAAATTTGTTTTGCAGTCTGGTGACATCCATATTTACAAGCCACAAATTACTTTCAACATAGACACAAACACAGGCACACATGAAGCTGACTATAAACATGATAAAAATACTCAAGGCTCCATCAATCAGGGTATAAAGACAAAGAGATGAGAGAAAAACCAGAGGTAAGAGACAAGGGTCATATTAAAAAGTTAAAAACTAATCAAAGAGGTTAAAAACTCAAAGGTCTAAAACCCAATAGAATATTTAGAACCCAAATAACATCCTACAAAAATAAGTAAATTTAAAATGGAGTTAATAAATAGGTACCTAAATTATGTGCAATATATTGTTACAACTTGTTCAACTCTTTGACAGCAGCAGGAACAAAGCTGTTTTTGTAGCGCTGGGTTTTACTTTTTGGGACAGCAAACCTCCGCCTTGAGGGAAGAAGCTGAAAGTTGCAGTGCAAAGGGTGGGAGTCATCATTAAAATGGAGGTAGTCATCCTCTGTACTTGTCTGGTGTACAAGGATGTCAGGCTCAGCTGTGACTCACCAAGCAAACGACTGGACCATCTAACTACCTGATCCAAGGATTTCCTCTGTTTCAGTTTTATCTGACCAAACCATGACACTAAAGAAAAGGATAAAACAGATTCAATAAAAGCCCGATAAAACATTGTCATTATGGTTCGGTCAATTTGGAAGCGTGTAAGTTTTCTCAAGCAATGCAAATGTTACTGACCCTTTTTGCACACCCATTCACAGTTCTCTTCAAAGTTTAAATTACTATCAATAATCGTCCCAAGATATTTGTAGGCTTGTACACATTCGGTGGTCTGGCCTTTTAGTACGGTGACTTTGTGCCTGGGAGTTTTCCTCCTAAAGTCCATAATCATGTCTTTAGTTTTTGTCGTATTCAGCTGCAGGTAGGAATCCTCACACCAGTGAACAAAATTATCAACTACTGGGCCGTGGCCACTCTCACCATCCTGGAGGAGACTGACAATAACTGAGTCATCAGGATACTTTATAATGTGTCTGTTGTCATGTCTGCTCCGACACATGTTTGTGTACAGGATGAAGAGTAGTGGTGACAACACACACCCCTGAGGAGAGCCAGTAGAAGAGTACTTTAGGTCAGACAATGTACCATTGACCCTTACTCTCTGCGTCCTGTTGGTTAAGAAATCCAGAATCCAACCCACCAGATTATTGCTCAAGTCAAATTGTTGCAGGAGCCTTTCAACTAAAATATGAGGTTGGATTGTATTAAAGGCGGAGGAAAAGTCCACAAATAAAAGCCTGGCGTGTGTCCCATTAAAATCCAGATGTTTAAAAAGCATGTTAAACAGAGTGACAGTGGCATCCTCCACTCCTCTATGAGGCCTATAGGCAAACTGCGGAGGATCCAATGCATGCTCAGTCTGCTTTAGGACCTCACATCTGACCAGTTTTTCAAAAATTTTCATTAAAATTGAAGTCAAAGCAACTGGTCTAAAGTCGTTTACCGTTTTAGGACAGCTGGATTTTGGAACGGGAACAACCACGGCTTCTTTCCAGATCTTAGGCACATGTTGTGTCTGTAAGGACTTACTGAAAATGTAATGAAATATAGGACTCAGTTCATGTGCACAGGACTTTACCAAGCGCCCACATATATTATCAGGGCCCTGACTTTTGTTCACTTTTACAGCACAGAATGCCCTTTTAGCATCCTGCACCTCAATATTAAAGTGCTGACTGTCTTTGAGTTTCTGTTTCAAATCTTGGGTTTCTGTGCTAAAATCAAAGGAGTCAAAACGACCATAAAAACAATTAAGAGCATTAGCCAGCTCTGTGTCTGAATTAAAACCATCTAAAAACACACGATTGCTGCGTTCTGTGCTCTGAAGGCCTGCAATAGTTTTCATACTGGCCCAGGCTAAACCAAGTTTCTTTGTTGCCATCTTGCTTTCCAATTCTGATTTATAATTCTGTTTTGCTCTTAAAATTTCGGCCTTCAGCTCTTTTGTGGCAACCTGTAGCTCAGAAACAGACCCCTGTTTAAAGGCAAGTGCTTTCCTCTGTAAGCAGGATTTAACTGATTTTGTAACCCATGGCTTGTTGTTGGCATATATTTTGACACGTTTACGTGGAACGATCGTATTTTTACAGAAAGCCATGTATGAGCATGTGACGTCCACCAAAGAGTCCAAATCATCCCCGCAGGACAGTGTGAACATCTCCCAGTCTGTACAGTTAAAGCATTCCTGGAGGCTGTGCACTGAATCCCCTGTCCACACATCTATGTCTCTGGTCTCCACCTTGCCTCTTCTGATATCAGTTTTATATGTGGGCAGAAAATGTACACAGTTGTGATCTGAGGATCCTAAAGGAGGAAGGGGGAGTGATTTATAGGCCCTCTCAATGGATCCATAGCACAGGTCCAATGTCTTTTCACCTGGTTGGGCAGGAGACATACCGATAAAAGTTTTTAAGTGTCTTCTTTAAAGAAACATAGTTAAAATCCCCAAGAATAAAGTTTGGCGAACTCTGGAGAAATTGACTGCAGCCGCTGCACCACATCAAAGACGGTGCTGGAGGCGGAGTCAGCGTCTGCCCTCGGGTGAATGTAAACAGTGGTGATGAAAAGTTGGGGGAACTCGCGAGGCAAATAAAAGGGGCGTAGCGATAGGGACAGCAGCTCCACATCGGGTGTACAGATGCACTCTCTAACCGTGACAGATGTGCAGTACTGCTTATTAATATATAAACATACGTCACTCCCCTGACGCTTCCCCGTTACCTCTTCCTGCCGATCAGAGCGGAGTGGGGCTCCAAAGCCGTCAATCCGCAGGTCTGCGTCCCGGTCATGCGCAGTAAGCCAAGACTCGGTATAAGCCATGACACAGCAGTTCTTAAAGTCCTTCTGGTAGCATACATTCCCTTGAATTTCATCCACCTTGTTCCTCAGAGTTTGTAAGTTCCCAAAAATCATAGAAGGAAGAGGAACGTTACCAAACTGACGTCTTCTCAGGCGCAATTTCACGCTTCCACACTTTCCGCGTTTCCTTCTCACGTCTCTCTTTTCACCGCTGTGTCCATGAACGTCTCTCAAAATAAAGCCGGACAAACCGGCTCCACAGACTCACACACCAGCCTCCGCAGCTGCACATGCCCCAGGAATACAGCCGAATGCCATCCTGGGAACCTTTAGGGCTGCTGCCGCTCCTAAAGCAGACGTGCAGCCTCGCATACAGGACATGTGTTTGTCTCTCAGCCGCTGTGCACACAGGAATTTAGCCGATTGCTTTCCCCGATGCCTTTAGAGCTGCTTCGGCACCTAAAGCAAAACTGCCAAGTCCCTCACACAGCTTCAGTTTTTTCACAACCACTACGCATCCTCTGGGAATTTGGCCGTTCGCCTTCCCCTCATCCTCGCAGGACTGTGCCCGCACGAGGAGTCAGAGACTAATTTTTTTTACAGCTGCTGTGGATCACCACCAGGTTTACCAGGAAAGTCCCTCACTATGGCGGATCCACACGCAATTTCTGCACTGCCCAGACACTTTTGACGTCCCGGGCCGGCACTCACTTATTCCTATCCACCTCTCCCTCCTCCTCCACATCGTTCTTCCCGCACCTCACTCCCTAAAGCCGGCCGATCGCTGGTTTGTTCCATTACGCACGACGCGCACCGGCCCTGTGTGCCCACGATCCACGGCCGTTCAACATGCTGGAACTTGGAGCAGAGCACACTGTCTTTTACACCCCTCCCCCGTCCCCCCCACGGACTGATATGCCCTCCGACACTCCTCTACAGCAGGACAGTTCTACCAGAGCTGGAGCCCAAATGACCGGGGGGGAGGGGTCACAGCCCCTTCTGAGTGTTCTGGGAAGAGCCTGTGTGGTGACCCAGCACACTGTGGACGGACACTATTGCACACTCATCAGGGCTGGAGAAAGTGGAGGACAATGGACATACGGACAGAGAGCCCCAGGGGACAATCATTTGGGACTGTTATATGTGCGTCCTCGGAGAGGATGTCCGGGCCGGGCGCCAGCTGATGTCATACTAATGATGGGTATTAAATGACAATCACTATGCTAATGTGCCATGCATTCTCTCTGTCTGTATAACGTATAAAAGAGCTTGTTACACATGCCTAAGCAAGGCAGTAGCTCACCGAGCTACAAAGCATGTTTCATTATGTTGGAGGAAATAAAACCTTGCACCCTTCCAGCTCGTTGCATCTCGCCTGTTCTATTACCTCCACTATATATACATATATACACACACACATATATATACACATATGAATATACATATAGATCAAAATTCACATAACTCAGTGTAGCATAGAAATTTTCCATCAGTGCCCCTTTGTGCCCCCTCTCGGACATCTACCTTACCCGCCTTACCCGCAGAGCCATCAGCATCGCAGGTGACACTTCCTACCCCTCACACTCCCTCTTCAGCCCCCTGCCCTTGGGGAAAAGGTACCAGAGCCTCCGGACCCACTCCACAAGACTGCTAAACAGCTTTGTTCATCAGGCCATCAGGACACTGGACTCTGTCCACTATCCTTTCCCCCCGGGACGGTAACGCACTCACCTACACAACAACTACCTCAGCTGTTGGTACAGAAAGACAGGCACACCAACAGTAATACATTTGCTGCTATATGCCTCTGCACTTTATTGCAACCATTTGCACAAATGCCATATCTGCTGCTGTCTGTCTGTCATTGCAATACTGATCATGTGCAATCCTATCTGTCACTGTCTGCACCTACACTACTGCATTGAACTCGCAACTAGGTGTTACATCTCTACTTTTCTGTATATAGGATTGCTCAGTTTCATCATCATTAATCGTTTATCTTTATTTGCACTGTGGAAGGTCTGGATCTATCTTTTGTTGCCATTTGCACTATGGGTTGCATTACTGTACATAGACTGCTGTTGTTTTTCCAGCCTTATTCCTTTTTTCTTTTTTTTATATTATGCACACCACTGAAGAGAGAGAGAAATGTCATTTCAATTCTCCTGTATGTCCTGTACATATAGTAGCATTGACAAATAAAATCTTTGAATCAAAGGCCTCCAGTTCACTAATATCCTTGGATTTGTGCTGCAACTGCCTTTTTCAAATCTCACCAGAGATTTTCAATGGGGTTCAAGTCAAGTGACTGTGATGGCCACTCTAGTATCTTTTCGAACTTCCAAACCTTGCTGGTCTTTGAGTGAAGCATGATGGTGGCTCAGTGATGCTCTGGGGCTGCTTCACTTCCTTTCGCACTGGAAATCTGCAGCATGTGGAAGGCAAGATGGATTCAATCAACTATCAGGAAATCCCTGAAGAACATGTCATGCTGTCTGTGAGGAAGCTGAAGCTTGGGCATCATTGGACCTTTCAACAGGACAATGATCCCAAGCATACCTCAAAGTCCACCAAGGGTTGGTTTCAGAAGAAGTCCTGGAAGATACTGGAGTGTCTGTCACAGCTGTCAAACTTAAACTCCATTGAAAATCTCTGGTGGGATTTAAGAAAGACAGTTGCAGCACAAACCCAAGAATATTAGTGAACTGTAGATTTTTGCCCATGAGGAATGGGCTAAGATTCCTTACAACACAGCCACAAGTTGAAGTTTGGCTATGCATCATGTTTGCAGAAGGTCATAACAGCAAAAGGGTGCTCTACTAAGTACTAAAGATGTTTATCATGACAAGACTGAACAAATATGAAACTGCAGTAGTAATTAAAAATTGAATTTTGTGTTTAATATTGAGAAACCACTTGTAATATTAGTTGTGTTGAGCTATTTAAATTCTTCATGTTTGATTTGTTTATTGCAAACAGGTGCTAGTTTGTACATTTTGCCAATAAACCTCATTTGCAGTGGGAGTTGAATGACTGACTGCAATTGCAACTGTATGTTGCAAGATGAAGTAGTAGTCTGTATTATACCATTAAACCTCATCATTTACATAGAAGGCACATCAAACACTGCCACATACCATCAGGACCAGGTGGGGCAGCATTTGTGTTTACAGCATGAATGTCTGCATCATCCTTCTCAGCATGACCTGTTGACATGGCCTTAGAATCAGTGTCTTCACTTGGTAAATTAGTCCCATTGTGGGACTAATAAAAGCTTATCTTATTTTAAAGTACATGAAGTAATAAAAAAATTTAATCATTTTCACTGTTGGCTCATGGACACACTGGCATTACAATACTCCTTTATCTTTCAGTTTTCTGTTTACATCTAAGTAACATGTGTAAACTAAGGTCTCGATTTGATTTACCACGATAAGCCAGTGGATTTCAGACACTGCTGGCTGGTCCAGTGAAGCTGATTCTTCTTCACCTAAATTTACAGAAAAACGTCATTAGAGGTTTTGTTTCAAACGCATTTTCAGAATGTGGCAACATGATGTTAATCACATCTCTCTCATGTGTGTCTGTTTAATACTATTACTCTGTCTTTAAAGTTACCTTCATTTTTTTTTCTTCAGTAATTGTTTAAGAAAAATGGACTTGTATAACTGGAGTAACAACTTGAAGGAAAAAGAACACGTCATATTCATGCACATTTACCCAGGACAGACAGGAACTATCTTAACATAACCTAGCATGTTATGTTAGGCCAAAAACATGCAGGTTAGGTTAATTGGAGACTCTAAAGTGGCCGTAGGTGTGAATGTGTGTGTGAATGGTAAAGGGATAGCGCCGTACCGTGGCTGCTTCATCCATCCAGGTGGATGCCCTCAATTTCCCCTCTGGGGCTCAATAAAGTATACAAAATCAAAAAAATTAAAAAAAAATGTGCAGACAGAGCTGACTGCTCTTCATCCCTTCTGCCTCTAGGCTGCTCACTTCATTCTGACTCCCTTCTTTTTTTGAAGAAGCTTTGAATGTCCCTGTGCCTTTTCAAGTCTATTTCTCTATTATACCTTGGAAAAAACAATACTAATCATTAACAATCAGCAATACATACAGTAGGATTAAATTAACTTTTTTTAGTGGTCAGTGTGTGAAATACAGGAATTCTTGGGTGCCTGGAAACCCTTAAACAGATTTAAGCCTGGTTTAATGATAATAATAAGATCATTTTTACACAGGTTTGTTTTGCATAAGTTTTAGTAGCTTCAATAACAGTATTGATTCTTTTTTAACATTGTATAATGAAAAGGGAAAAATATTAAAAATATTGCAGTCACACCATCTAGCATTCATTCATTCATCTTCTTCTGCTTAATCCTTTTCGGGTCGCGGGGGGGCTGGAGCCTATCCCAGCATCTTTGGGCTAGAGGCAGGGTACACCCTGGACAGATCGCCAGTCCATCGCAGGGCCAACACAGAGAGACAGACAACCATTCACTCTCACAGTCACACCTAAGGACAATTTAGAATCCCCAGTTTTGATGCCAATTAACCTAACTTGCATGTTTTTGGCATGTGGGAGGAAACCGGAGAAATCCCGGAGTAAACCCACGCAGACACAGGGAGAACATGCAAACTCCACACAGATCACTGTTGGTCAGGGGCTGGGATCGAACCCAGGATCTGTCATGCGGTGGCCCTTGCGAGCCACCATAAGACGCCAAAAGTCGCTGGTGAGGTTTGCATAGATGTTTTATTCACAAAGACACACAACACACAACGTAACAGAAAGTAATGAGCTAAATGGGCTAAAACACACAACACTAAACACAGGAGATCGTAAGGCTGACATGAAGCTCACTTACAATCCTGACCACGAACAGGGGATGAGCGTTGACGATCCGTTGCTGTGGAATTAGAGAGGAATAATGACAAGCATTATACCGCTCCCAGCGCCCGCTAAAGTACAGGGCTGCTGATGAGCCGCAAATGCAGCACAGCTGTTAGGCTTTGACAGCAGGAAGCCCCTCCGAGCGCTGTCACAATAAGAGCTCGGGGAGCCAGAAGGTAAACACTGCTGTCAAACCTGGCGGGGATGATGTATGGCCCGAGCGCGGACGGAATCGGCGCTCGGACCATGACAGTACCTCCCCCCCCAAGGGCAGACTCCGAACGCCCAATGACACCCAAGCCCCCCCCCACCCCCCCAGGGTGGGTGGATGGGGGAACAGGCCTGGAGGGAGAGGCTCAGCCACAGACCAAAACCCAAGACGATAACAGGAGCACACAGATAGCCAGAAAAAATATGATACTCTCAAATGCACAAATCATAATTAAGACAGAGGACAAATGAGACTATCACAGGACACGATAACAGACAATACAATATTCTCAAATGCGCAAATCACAACTAAGGCAGAACGCAAATGAGACAATCACAGGGCATAACAGAAAATACAGTACTCTCAAATGCACAAATCATAACTAAGGCAGAGCGCAAATGAAACAATCACAGGGCATAAATGAAGCAATTACAGAGCATGACTCACAGAAAATACCATACCCCATAATGCACATTACACACAGAACAAGACTATCACCCCGAATGACATTTAACCCAGACAGTTCAGGAAAATGACGACAGGCTGAGACCAAAAACCACGGGAATAGTTCCGGCGGTCTCCCTGTGTCCAATGGCCGACGGGTGGTCACGGGGAACAGTACATGATCAGGCAGCCTGCCCCAGTCCCAGGCCCGGAAAGTCCAACCCTCCGGCGGCCAAACTAGGTCGCCCAGCAGCAAACACAGTGTGTCGGGTGGCCGACCCGGGGCGCCAAACCGGCGAAACAGTTCCTCGGGTGGCTGACCCGCATCCCTCAGCCACCAGAACCATGGGAAGATGGCCCCCGGCAATGATGAGCTGGGCTGGTGACTCAGACGAGGGGAATGATGGTGATGACGAGCCCGCACCATGTCAGGCGGCGAAGGGTTTGCAGCTCCACCACCAACCTTGACCCATATTGATGCTGCAGTCGTGGCTGCACCCACGTCGGACCCCCACTGGGTCTCGGCGGACCCCGACTGGGTCTCGGCTGCACCTGTGTCAGACCCCGACTGGGTCTCGGCTGCACCCGCGTCAGACCCCGATTGGGTCTCGGCTGCACCCGCATCGGACCCCGACTGGGTCTCGGCTGCACCCGCGTTGGACCCCGACTGGGTCTCGGCTGCACCCACATTGGACCCCAATTGGGTCAGCACGGCACCGGTGACGACCTCCGACCCTGAACCTGGAACGTCCAGCACAGCGACCATGACTGGCTCCGTACCGGTGACTCTGCAAGAAGGCTCGGAAGAGAAGAAAGAACCGGGATCAGAATCATCGGTAGCGACAGAGCCCAGCGAGACGAGCTTGGGCGCAGCAGGCGGCTGCCCCTGACTCGCCTCCCTGAGAGGCAGGCAGAAATGCTCAAAGACAGATAGGAGAAACACAAGGTAGAGCACTTGCCTGCACTCGGGTTCTGTCACCATCCAGGACTTCGTTGATCCAGGCTCAGGGCGGAGAAGTTCATCCTCAGGCTCCCACTCGGCTACGGCGGGTTCCGCAGCCGGCATGATGGTCACCGCAGTCTGTGGATCCTCCGGCACAGACGTCGACGCCGATAGCCTGCACGGCGTGGTGGCAGGGGACCCTCGACCCGCTGGCTCGAACCGTTCCAGCGTGGAGACCCGGGGACGCTTTATCGCCAGTGCAGGCTCCAGGCTGCAGTCCGCTCCTCTCCTCTGCCCACGACGTGGCTGCGGGGCTGGAACCAGGCTCTCCAGAACCGCAGGCCCCCTCCTCGTCCGGCGACGTAGGCCTGGCGTCGTGGACCACTCAGCGGAGGGAGACACAGAGGCAGCAGGCTTAGTAATTAGAGCTACAGCAGGTGGTGGGAGCTCGGGGGACTGCGAACCCCGAACTCCGCCCCCAGGAGTCAGACAAGGCAGATCACAATTATGATGGTAAGAATGAACTTGCACTTGCTTGTCTCCCGGAGGGAGGATGGTGCCTGCTGTAGGGGATGTTGTTCCTCCCTTTCCCCGCTGGATGGTGACAGAGGGCCCCCTGGAAGGAAGAGGAGAAGCCACTCGCGATGGATCAAGGACGGGGCTCACTGAAGCAGGACTCTTGGCACACACAGCAGCCAGGGAAGACGTTGAGGAGGAGGGGGCAACGGCCGAGCCGAACCGGGCACGATGAGCTGACGGGACAGCAGGGAAAGATGACCCGGGGGGAGAGGCTGCGGGGGTTCCCTCCAGACGAGACGCAGGAGTGGCAGCTGTCTGAGAGGTGGAGTCCTTGCGACGACCCGGAACTGGATCCAGACAGGGTTCTCACTGAGTCTTGTTTGGAGCGTGGCGACGACGTTCACTGACCGATGGCGAGGCCAAGGTGAGGTCTGGGAATCGCCGCTCCTGTGTGGAAACAGAAGCGAGCAGATTGGCGTACTCAGGAAAGTCACTCAACTCCGGGTTCCTCTCCACCAGCCTGACTGCCGCCGTCACATGCTTAATTATCGCCGTGGGGTGAACAGCGGAACGAGCTGCCGCCACTCGGTCCCGGATGGAAGCAGCTGTTTGTTGTAGCTTCTCTGGGGGATTCCCGAATGACGACACACACCAACGGGGATCACCCCTGGGTGGTGCGAACTCCTGGACCGGAACAGAGACAGGAATGGGATCCGGACGTGAGGAGTGAGGATGCCTCCTCTTCGGCTTCCTGCCGTAGTCTTCCTCCAGCCCACAGAGTATCTCGCGCTGTGCGGTGATGTCGGCCCTTCTAGCGTCGACTTCAGGATGGTCGGCGTAGCGAGGGAAACGATTCAGGTCATCCTCAGCGCAGTCCACGTACCAGCGTAAACACTGCTGTCAAACCTGGCGGGGATGATGTATGGCCCGAGCGCGGACGGAATCGGCGCTCGGACCATGACAGGATCCCCCCGGCCAAGAGTGAGTTGCTGTGCTGCCGCAGTGCTAACCACTCTTCCACCGTGCCGTCCACCATCTAGCATTTAAATTAAAAAAAGTACAAAATAATTTTTTTATACAATCTTTTAAAATGCCATCTTGCCACTGCAGAACTAATTGGTATTACAAAGCAAAAACTAATCAACACAATTGCTGTTCTTTGTTGTAGCTATTTGAATCTACTGGCTAAAGTTCAGAAGTGGATATTAATTAGTTAGAGTTAATCAAGTACATAATACTCAACATTTGAGCAAAATTGCACTTTGATTAATTTCATTGTAGGATACTTTTTATTCCTGCTTGGTTACATTTATGAAGAAAAAACTGTACTTTTACTCAAGTACATTTAGTGATACTGTGAGTAACTTCATTTCACTGATTTGTAAATGGATTAGTCATGATCTTGCTTATACTGCAATATATTGTTCTTTCCAGAAATGACTCCATCCTTAGTAATGTTAGTGAATTTTAAATTTTAGTTCAGTAAAATCAGAAGTTAAATCCAGGATCAGCAAAAATTATTTTTTGTCTACTCTTTCTTTATCTAATTTGGTTTGATGTGGCACATGTGGATATGTTGCTCAATTTTCCCAAGACAAACACATGTATGAACTTTACAAATTGGTGAAGGGTAAAGTCACAAATATAACAAGTATACAAGAAAATGTAGCAAGGTTTACAAATAAATAGTAAATTTATGGCAGAAAAGTCATAAATTTTGGATTAAGAAGTAACAAATGATTAACAAATAAGTTAAAAGTTTCCAAGAAAAAATGTTTCAAATCAATGAGAAAATCTTACAAATTCAGTCAGAAAGGTAAAAGAAAAAGTTGCATTTTGTGGCAAAAATTTGCACATTTAGAACAAAACTTGCAGATTTATGAGTAAGAATTTGTAGTTAAAAGAAAAAGTTGAAAATTTATGAAGGCCACAAATTTAAGATAAGATAAGATAAGATAAGATAAGCCTTTATTAGTCCCACAACGGGGAAATTCCAGGATTGCAACAGCACAGGGATAGCAACACTCAGAGCAACAATCAGAAGGCAAGAAAAAAACAAGCAAGCAAGAGCGGCTAATATACATATGTACATATTACTATAAAATAAATATATACACACACACACACACAGACACACAGTGCAGAGCATTGTAGCTGGATGGAATAAATATATGAGTATATGAACACACAGTGCAGGGAAAAGCCAGTGTGAACACACAGTGCAGAGCATTGTAGCTAGATGGAATAAATATGTAAATATATAAACACCCACAGTACGGAGCATTGCAGCTAGGTAGAATAAATATGCAAGTATATAAACACACACAGTGCGGAGCAATGTAGCTAGATGGAATAATATGTAGATATATAAAAACACAGTGCGGAGCATTGTAGCTAGATGGAATAAATATGTAAATATATAAACACACACAATGCAGAGCATTGTTGCTAGATGGAATGAAACAGCATAACCGTCTACTTAGTTATCCTACATGGTATGATTATGTGCCCATACATATTCTCACCCTCCATAGCGACCGGTATGTTCCTAGTTGTATGCCGGAGGGGACCATTGTGTAAGTCTATTGCATCTTTTGCATTCAAAAAACTATTAGTTTGTTACGTCTTTTTGCTATCTCTGCGAGCAGCCCTGCTTAGGTTGTACAGTCTGACAGCCGTTGGTAGGAAGGACCTACGAAACCTCTCGGTTGTGCACCTGGGATGATGTAGTCTGCTGCTAAATGAGCTCCTCAGTGCATCCAGTATGTCCTGCATAGGGTGGAACTCGGACTCCAGCAGAGATGACAGTTTAGCCACCGTCCTTCTCTCTCCTATCTCCTCCATCGGATCAAGGCGCTGCCCCAGGACAGAGCTAGCTTTCTTAATCAGTTTGTTCAGTCTCTTCCTATCGGCTGCAGTAATGCCACTGCCCCAGCAGACCACTCCAAAAGTGATGGCTGATGCCACCACCGTGTCATAGAATGACTTCAGCAGCGCCCCTTGTACACCAAAAGACCTGAGTCTCCTCAGCAGGAACAGCCTGCGCTGTCCCTTCTTGTAGAGTGCGTCAGTATTGTGTGACCAGTCTAGTTTATTGTTCAGATGAACACCCAGGTACTTATAGGATGTCACCATCTCGATGTCTGTTCCCTGTATATTTACTGGTGCTGTGAGGGGCTGCCCATGCCTGCGGCAGTCCACCACCAGCTCCTTAGTTTTCCTCGCGTTGATCTGGAGGCAGTTCCGATGGCACCAGTCCACGAAGTCCTGGATAAGCCCTCTGTACTCAGCTTCATCTCCATTGGAGATGAGGCCAACGATCGCAGAGTCGTCAGAGAACTTCTATAGATGGCAGTGTGTTGTGTTGTGTGAGAAGTCTGCAGTATAAAGAGTGAACAGGAAGGGAGCCAGCACCGTTCCCTGGGGGGCCCCCGTGCTACTGATGATCGTGTCGGACACACAGTCCCGGGTTCTTACAAACTGAGGCCGGTTCGTGAGGTAGTCCAGGATCCATGATGACAGGTGCTGGTCCACCCCTGCTCGCAGCAGCTTGTCCTTCAGGATCATCGGTTGGATGGTGTTGAAAGCACTGGAGAAGTCAAAGAACATGATCCTCACCATATTCCCGGGCTTCTCCAGGTGGGACAGAGAACAGTGAAGGAGGAAGATCACCGCATCCTCCACCCCAATGCCATGCTGGTAGGCGAACTGGAGTGGATCCATCGCTGGTTCCACCAGGGGGCGGAGGTGAGCAAGGAGCAGTCTCTCCAGGGTCTTCATCAAGTGGGACGTCAAGGCCACCGGTCTGTAGCTGTTCAGGTCTTTGGGGTAGGAAGTTTTTGGTACAGGTACCACACAAGATGTTTTCCACAGCTGTGGTACCCTCCCCAGTTTCAGGCTCATGTTGAAGATATACGTCACAATCCCACACAGCTGGTCTGCACAGGACTTGAGGAGCTTTGCGCTGATGCCGTCCGGTCCCGGCGCCTTCCTCGCTTTGATCTTCCTCAGCTCCGTCCTCACCTGGGTCTCGGTCAGGGTCAGGATGGGGGGCTGTGTGTTGGGAGTGGGGGGGTGTTGGTGGAGTGGGGAGTGGGCAGCAGGACTTGATTTCTTTAGAGGCAGCAGTGGTTGTTGTGCAGACAGGGGGGAGGGCGGTTGGTCAAATCTATTGAAAAACAGATTCAGGTTGTTCGCCCACTCCCTGTCCCCCGTGGCCTGGGGGGAGGTATTCTGGAGCCTCGAGATGGTTTTGAGGTTTCTCCAGACCCCGCTGATGTCGCTCTGTTGCAGCTTGTCCTCCATCTTCTTCCTGAAGCTGTCCTTGCCTTCTCTGATCTTTCTCCTCAGCTCCCTCTGTACGGACTTCAGCATCTCCCTGTTCCCTGACCTGAAGATCCTCTTCTTCTCTCTCAGAAGTGTTTTTATCTCAGGGTTGATCCAGGGTTTGTTGTTTGAGTGACGCCGTATGGTCTTGGTGGGAACGGATTTGTCCACACAGAAGCTGAGATAGCCCGTGAAGGTGTGAATGAGGCCATCGATGTCCTCACCATGTGGATCGCAGAGCTGCTTCCAGGCGGTGGCTTCAAAACAGTCCTTTAGAGTGTCCATTGTCTCCTCAGACCATAACTCCACAGTGTGCATGGCCGGAGGTTGTCTGTGCACTAGGGGTTTGTACACCGGCCGGAGATGAACCAAGTTGTGATCCGATCTCCCGAGTGGGGGGAGTTGTGATGAGGTGTACGCCTCCTTAGTGTTTGCGTAGAATAAATCCAGTGTTTTATTGTCTCTAGTGTGGCATGTGACATACTGGGTGAACGTGGGTAGAATGGGAGATAGTGAAACATGGTTGAAATCGCCTGAGATGAGGAGAAGAGCATCTGGGTGTTCTGTCTGCAGCCTGCTGGTTACTGAATGGATGACGTCACGCGCTGTCCCAGCGTTCGCCGTTGGATTTGCATAAACAACAATGCAGATCACGTGTGAGTGTTCTCTCGGGAGATATGTAGGCCTCATGCTAACAGCTAGCAACTCAATGTCTTTGCTGCAGTGTCGTTGTTTAACAGTGATATGTCCCGGTCTGCACCAGTTGTTGTTAACATACATTATCACTCCACCGCCCCTAGTTTTGCCACTGTCTGGTGTTCGGTCAGCTCGTATCATGTGAAAACCCTCCAGCTCAATGTTAGCATCTGCTGCTAGTTCAGTTAGCCACGTCTCAGTAAACAAAAGGAGAGAGCACTCCCGGTATGTGCTATCATAACGGGAGATAGCCGCTAGCTCATCTAACTTTCCCAGTATCGACCGTACATTTCCCATGACAACAGATGGAAAGGAGGGTCTGTACCTTATATTTTTTGTCCTCCGCCTTACTCCAGCCCGGCAGCCGCGGTGTTTTCGCCTCAGTTCTCTCGGTATGTCGAGTTTTTCCAATGGGACCGGGTGGCGGTTGAATGCTAGCAGCTCTTCCCTGCTGTATTGTATCCTGCTATAAACAGTGGCTCCGTCCACCGGCTCAGGAGACATTTGGGACGATCTGTGTGTCCGTGTTATAAGTGGGGTGAAAAAAAAAGACGAATCAAAAGAGAGAGGAAGGGAAAAAGACTCGGAATCGAGCCGCTGTTGCAAAAGGCAGCCTACTGGTGTGGCGCCGAGAGAAAAAAAAAAAAAAAAAAAAAAACTATTAGAGCAAAAAACTATACAAATTTATGAGAAAATTGTCAAAAAAGGGGAAAAAATTACAAACTGGCAAATGTTACTACCTTTTACTTTTTTAGATTACAGTTTCGTCTCAAATGTTGATGACTGCTCTTACTTACAGTTGATAAAGAATATCACATTTTTCCTTTACTTGATTGCAGTTTCTGATTACTCTGCCCACCTCTTCTGCCTTGGCTCCACTTTAAATTCATACCCTGATTAGCCATAATGTTAGCCTTATTGAACAAATGCATCTGTATTCTATATATATTTTTTTATATACTTTGTCATTATTTCAGAAAATAAATGTTAATATTTCAAGGTAACATCTAATACAAGGTAATACTTCCAGTGCCACACAAGTCAGCAGCCCTTTTTGCAGCAGGGGCTCAATTCTGAGTTTCTTTCTCATTTTTTATTTACTATGCGTTTTTTTTCTTGCCACAACTTTCTGATCCTGTTATCCCGTATCCATCATGGACAGCAAGGACACATATATCACCGCATTGATGTTGATATTAGCCGTCTTTCTGCTCATATCGCCAATGACTTCTGACCCAGTGAGTGGAGGAGCTATTGTTTACACTAGGAGTCAGCTGTTAGCATTGGGCTACCCCACAGTGCTAAAACAAAGACCCGATATCCAACGAGAAATCAGGCGAAAACGATGGGGTTGTTGAGCTGGAGTGAAGTGACGCACGAGGAGAATAAGGTACAGCCCCGTCCTTCCATCTGTTATTATGGGAAATGTGAGATCGCTGCTTAACAAGAAGTATAAGCTGGCGGCTATGTCCCGGTATGAGAGTGTCTTCAGAGAGATTAGCATTATGTTGTCTACTGAAACGTGGCTAACAGAACTAGCAACAGATGCTAACATTGGGCTACAGTGTTTCCACTTAATAGGGGCAGATCGGACACCAGATAGCGGGAAGAACAGAGGCGGGGGGCTGATAATGTATGTGAATAACAGATGGTGTTATCCTGGGCACATCACGATTAAAGAACAACACTGCAGCAAGGACATTGAGCTGCTAGCTGTTAGCATGCAACCGGCATACCTACCCAGAGAGTTCTCACATGTTGTCGGGATTATTATTTATGGATCCCCCTCTCTAAGTGCTGAGGCAGCGTGTGGCGTAATCCACTCAGTCACTAGCAGGGTTCAGACACAGCACCCAAATGTGCTCCTGCTCATCTCTGGTGATTTTAACCATACTTCACTGGCCTCCATTCTGCCCACTTTCACCCAGTCACATGTCACATCAGAGACAATAAATCACTGGACTTATTTTATGCAAACACCAAGGAGGCTTACACCGCATCACCCCCCCCCCCCCCCACAAGATCGGACCACAGCTTGGTTCACCTCCTGCCTGTGTACAAACCCCTGATACACAGACAACCTCCTGTTACCAGCACAGTGAAAATATGGTCTGAGGAGGTGGAGCATGCTCTGACAGATTGTTTTGAATCCACTGTACGTGATCTACATGGTGAGAACATCAATAGCCTCAAACACACCATCACAGACTACATCAACTTCTGTGTAGAGAACACCATACCCACCAAGACCATACGGTGTTTCTCAAACAACAAACCCTGGATCAACCCTGAGATAAAGTCACTGCTGAAGGAGAAAAAAAGGATCTTCATGTTGGGAAACAAGGAGGAGCTGAAGTCCATACAGAGGGAGCAAAGGAGGAAGATCAGGGAGGGAAAGCACACCTACAGGAAGAAGATGGAGGACAAGCTGCAATAGAGTGACATCAGTGGTGTCTAGAGAAGCCTCAAAACAATCTCTGGGCACCAGAATACCTCCTCCATGGCCACAGGGGGTAGAGAGTGGGTGAACAACCTGAACCTGTTTTTTTTTAAAGGTTTGACCAAAAGCCATTTTCTCCGCCTGCCCACCAACCACTGCTGCCTCCACCTTCATCTAGTCCCACTGTCCATGCCCCCCCACCCCTCCACATACACCTCCCACTGTTTTTTTCCCCACAGACCCAACACCCCCCTCCCAGCACAGAGCCTCCCTGCCCCAACATGACCCAAGAACCAGGTGAGAGCTGAGCTGAGGAAGATCAAGGCGAGGAAGGCTGCAGGTCCAGACGGGATCAGCTCGAGGCTTCTCACGTCCTGCACAGACCAGCTGTGTGGGATTGTGGTGCACATCTTCAGCCTGAGCCTGAAGCTGGGGAGGGTACCACAGCTGTGGAAAACATCCTGTGTGGTACCCGTACCGAAGACCCCTCACCTAAGGACCTGAACAGTTACAGACCAGTGGCCCTCATATCACACCTAATGAAAACCCCGGAGAGGCTTCTCCTCACCCACCTCCGCTCCCTGAGGGGACCAGCAATGGATCCACTTCAGTTTGCCTACCAGCATGGCATTGGCGTGAAGGATGCAATGATCTTCCTCCTACATTGTTCCCTGTCCAATCTGGAAAAGCCTGGGATCACCGTGAGGACCATGTTCTTTGATTTCTCCAGTGCTTTCAACACTATACAACCAGTGATCCTGAGGGACAAGCTGCTGTGTGCAGGGGTGGACCAGCACCTGTGATAGTGGATCCTTGACTACCTCACAAACCGACCACAGTTGGTCAGAACCCAGGACTGTGTGTCTGACACCATCATCTGCAGTATGGGGGCCCCCCACGGAACAGTTCTGAAGCCCTTCCTTTTCACACTCTACACTGCTGACTTTTCACACAACACACCACACTGCCATCTACAGAAGTTCTTTGACGACTCTGCGATTGTCTGACTCATCTCTGATGGGGATGATGCAGAGTAGAGAGGACTTATCCAAGACTTTGTGGACTGGTGCCTACGGAACTGCCTCCAGATCAATGCGAGGAAAACCAAGAAACTGATGGTGGACTGCCACAGGTGAGGACAACCCCCCACAACACCAGTAAACATCCAGGAAACAGACATTGAGATGGTGATGTCTTACAAGTACCTGGGTGTTCATCTGAACAATAAACTGGACTGGTCACACAACACCAACGCGCTCTACAAGAAGGGGCAGTGCAGGCTGTTCCTCCTGAGGAGACTCAGGTCTTTTTGGAGTGCAAGGGGCACTCCTGAAGACCTTCTACGATTTGGTGGTGGCATCAGCCATCACATTTGGAGTGGTCTGCTGGGGCAACAGCATCACGGCAGCCGAGAGGAAGAGACTGAACAGACTGATCAAAAAGCTATCTCTGTTCTGGGGTGATGCCTCAACCCAGTGGAGGAGATTGGAGAGAGGAGGATGGTGGCTAAGCTGTCATCTCTGCTGGAGTACGAGTCCTACCCCATGCAGGACACGCTGAAGACACTGAGGAACTCATTTAGCGGTAGGCTGTGCCATCCTAGGTGCACGACGGAGAGGTTCTGCACGTCCTTCCTACCTACGGCTGTCAGACTTTATAACCTAACCAGGGCTGTTTGTAGAGGTCATAATAAATGTACTAAGCGTAACAACTTTGCACAATAGAAATCGTCCCCTCCAATACACAACTAGGACAATAACAATCATTACTGAATGTGGCAACAACACTGTGATTCAAATGCAAAATATACTGGCTGGGTAATTTAACCCTTTGAGTATGAGATTTAGAGTGCACCTAGTGGCAGAGCACGGCGCTGCGCCTGTCATCTCACTCTGACATCCCCGGCTGCACAGAGGGTTTGTACTGATCTGTCAGTTTCAGAAGGTGGCAGACACGCGTTGGAGGACTCAATGGATGACACATAATACACCAAAGAAGAGGAACTCCTCATTTCCTTTTCCTGTTTTCATCCTTTTAGCCCAGAAAGCTAATATGGCTGCTGTCCATCATCGTGCACCGTGAAATTTATGTGGGATAATCATAAGACTTTGTAGATAAGATAAGATAAGATAAGATAAGCCTTTATTAGTCCCACAATGGGGAAATTCCAGGATTGCAACAGCACAGGGATAGCAACACTCAGAGCAACAATCAGAAGGCAAGAAAAAAACAAGCAAGCAAGAGCAGCTAATATACATATGTACGTATTACTATAAAAATATATATATATACACACACACACAGACACACAGTGCAGAGCATTGTAGCTGGATGGAATAAATATATGAATATATGAACACAGTGCAGAGCATTGTAGCTAGATGGAATAAATATGTAAATATATAAACACCCACAGTACGGAGCATTGCAGCTAGGTGGAATAAATATGCAAGTATATAAACACACACAGTGCGGAGCAATGTAGCTAGATGGAATAATATGTAGATATATAAATATATAAACACACCCAGTGCTGAGCATTGTAGCTAGATGGAATAAATATGTAAATATATAAACACACACAGTGCAGAGCATTGTTGCTAGATGGAATGAAACAGCATAACCGTCTACTTAGTTATCCTACATGGTATGATTATGTGCCCATACATATTCTCACCCTCCATAGCGACCGGTATGTTCCTAGTTGTATGCCGGAGAGGACCATTGTGTAAGTCTATTGCATCTTTTGCATTCAAAAAACTATTAGTTTGTTACGTCTTTTTGCTATCTCTGCGAGCAGCCCTGCTTAGGTTGTACAGTCTGACAGCCGTTGGTAGGAAGGACCTACGAAACCTCTCGGTTGTGCACCTGGGATGATGTAGTCTGCTGCTAAATGAGCTCCTCAGTGCATTCAGTATGTCATGCATAGGGTGGAACTCGGACTCCAGCAGAGATGACAGTTTAGCCACCGTCCTTCTCTCTCCTATCTCCTCCATCGGATCAAGGCGCTGCCCCAGGACAGAGCTAGCTTTCTTAATCAGTTTGTTCAGTCTCTTCCTATCGGCTGCAGTAATGCCACTGCCCCAGCAGACCACTCCAAAAGTGATGGCTGATGCCACCACCGTGTCATAGAATGACTTCAGCAGCGCCCCTTGTACACCAAAAGACCTGAGTCTCCTCAGCAGGAACAGCCTGCGCTGTCCCTTCTTGTAGAGTGCATCAGTATTGTGTGACCAGTCTAGTTTATTGTTCAGATGAATACCCAGGTACTTATAGGATGTCACCATCTCGATGTCTGTTCCCTGTATATTTACTGGTACTGTGAGGGGCTGCCCATGCCTGCGGCAGTCCACCACCAGCTCCTTAGTTTTCCTCGCGTTGATCTGGAGGCAGTTCCGATGGCACCAGTCCACGAAGTCCTGGATAAGCCCTCTGTACTCAGCTTCATCTCCATTGGAGATGAGGCCAACGATCGCAGAGTCATCAGAGAACTTCTGTAGATGGCAGTGTGTTGTGTTGTGTGAGAAGTCCGCAGTATAAAGAGTGAACAGGAAGGGAGCCAGCACCGTTCCCTGGGGGGCCCCCGTGCTACTGATGATCGTGTCGGACACACAGTCCCGGGTTCTCACAAACTGAGGCCGGTTCGTGAGGTAGTCCAGGATCCATGATGACAGGTGCTGGTCCACCCCTGCGCGCAGCAGCTTGTCCTTCAGGATCATCGGTTGGATGGTGTTGAAAGCACTGGAGAAGTCAAAGAACATGATCCTCACCATATTCCCGGGCTTCTCCAGGTGGGACAGAGAACGGTGAAGGAGGAAGATCACCGCATCCTCCACCCCAATGCCATGCTGGTAGGCGAACTGGAGTGGATCCATCGCTGGTTCCACCAGGGGGCGGAGGTGAGCAAGGAGCAGTCTCTCCAGGGTCTTCATCAAGTGGGACGTCAAGGCCACCGGTCTGTAGCTGTTCAGGTCTTTGGGGTGGGAAGTTTTTGGTACAGGTACCACACAAGATGTTTTCCACAGCTGTGGTACCCTCCCCAGTTTCAGGCTCATGTTGAAGATATACGTCACAATCCCACAATCAATCCCACAATCATCCCAAAGATGTGGTAGAGAGCACAAATGACCGACAGAATGCAAAATAACGACCACGATGGATTAAAATGCAGCGACCACGGCAGCCAGCGAGTCCCCTTAGCCACCGGTAAGTGACAAATTTCTTTTTTTTTTTTTACATTGTACTGATTTCTTGTTCTTATACTTTGAAGAAAAAAATGTAACATACCCCTGTACAAAAAACGGTGTCAAAAGACTGAACCATTCTTTGTGTAAATATGTCCAAAATCCGCTTTTGACTGAGTTATGAAATTCATTATAGCTGCTGCAGCATTATGCAAATTAGATGCATAAAATCACTCCTATCTGAAACTTTGGATCATATTTTACATCTTTCTAATTGACAGTAAGCCATTATCTCTTACCACTTTCAAGTTATAACCTTGGAAATCTGAACTATTTTATTGACAAAAAATATTTACCACTCATGACCACTAGGGGTTATGTTGCAATTCAGTGACAGTCACACTCAAAGCGTAATGCAGTTTATTCCATTGAGCTGCAATGCTCCTGCACTGTGTATATACAGTGGGGTAAAAAAGTATTTAGTCAGCCACCAATTGTGCAAGTTCTCCCACTTAAAAGATGATAGAGGTCTCCAATTTTTATCATAGGTATACCTCAACTATGAGAGACAAAATAAGAAAAAAAAATCCAGAAATTCACATTGAAGGATTTTTAATGAATTAATTGGTAAATTCCTCGGTAAAATAAGTATTTGGTCAATAACAAAAGTTCATCTTAATACTTTGTTATATACCCTTTGTTGGGAATGACAGAGGTCAAACGTTTTCTGTAAGTTTTCACACACTGCTGCTGGTATTTTGGCCCATTCCTCCATGCAGATCTCCCCTAGAGCAGTGATGTTTTGGGGCTGTCGCTGGGCAACACAGACTTTCATCTCCCTCCAAAGATTTTCTATGGGGTTGAGATCTGAAGACTGGCTAGGCCACTCCAGGACCTTGAAATGCTTCTTACGAAGCCACTCCTTCGTTGCCTGGGTGGTGTGTTTGGGATCATTGTCATCCTGAAAGACCCAGCCACGTTTCATCTGCAATGCCCTTGCTGGTGGAAGGAGGTTTTCACTCAAAATCTCATGATACATGGCCCCATTCATTCTTTCCTTTACACGGATCAGTCGTCCTGGTCCCTTTGCCGAAAAACAGCCCCAAAGTATGATGTTTCCACTCCCATGCTTCACAGTAGGTATGGTGTTCTTTCTCCTCCAAACACGACAAGTTGAGTTTTTACCAAAAAGTTCTATTTTGGTTTCATCTGACCATATGACATTCTCCCAATCCTCTTCTGGATCATCCAAATGCTCTCTAGCAAACTTCAGAGGGGCCTGGACATGTACAGACTTAAACAGGGGGACACGTCTGGCACTGCAGGATTTGAGTCCTTGGCGGCGTAGTGTGTTTCTGATGTAGCCTTTGTTACTTTGGTCCCAGCTCTCTGCAGGTCATTCACTAGCCCCCCCCCCCCCCCGTGTGGTTCTGGGATTTTTGTTCACTGTTCTCATGATGATTTTGACCCCACGGGGTGAGATCTTGCGTGGAGCCCCAGATCGAGGGAGATTATCAGTGGTCTTGTATGTCTTCCATTTTCTAATAATTGCTCCCACCGTTGATTTCTTCACACCAAGCTGCTTACCTATTGCAGATTCAGTCTTCCCAGCCTGGTGCAGGTCTACAATTTTGTTTCTGGTGTCCTTTGGCAGCCCTTTGGTCTTGGCCGTAGTGGAGTTTGGAGTCTGACTGTTTGAGGTTGTGGACTGATGTCCTTTATACTGATAACAAGCTCAAACAGGTGCCATTAATACAGGTAACGAGTGGAGGACAGAGGAGCCTCTTAAAGAAGAAGTTACAGGTCTGTGAGAGCCAGAAATCTTGCTTGTTTGTAGGTGACCAAATACTTATTTTACTGAGGAATTTACCAATTAATTCATTAAAAATCCTTCAATGTGATTTTCTGGATTTTTTTTTCTCATTTTGTCTCTCATAGTTGAGGTATACCTATGATGAAAATTGGAGACCTCTCTCATCTTTTAAGTGGGAGAACTTGCACAATTGGTGGCTGACTAAATACTTTTTTGTCCCACTGTATCTGTGCACATATTCATCTACTGCTTTGGCTAACCACCACCACCATGCTTTACTGTAGGCATGGTATTGTTCTGATGATGAACAGTGTCTTGTTTCTTCCAAACATAACACCTGGCATTCACACCAAAGAGTTCAATCTTTGTCTCATCAGACCAGAGAATTTTGTTTTTCATAGTCTGAAAGTCCTTCAGATGCCTTTTGGCAAACTCCAGGCAGGCTTCCATGTGCCGCTTATAAAGGAGTGGCTTCCATCTGGCCATGCTACCATATAAACCTGATTGGTGGATTGCTGCAGAGATGGTTGTCCTTCTGGGAGGTTCTCCTCTCTCCACAGAGGAATGCTGGAGCTCTGACAGAGTGACCATTGGGTTCTTGGTCACCTCCCTGACTAAGGCCCTTCTTCCCGATTGTTCAGCTTAGACGGCCGGACAGCTCTAGGAAGAGTACTGGTGGTTCCAAACTTCTTCCATTTACGGATGATGGAGGCCACTGTGCTCATTGGGACCTTTAAAGCAGCAGAAATTGTTCTGTACCCTTCCCCAGATTTGTGCCTCGAGACAATCCTGTCTCAGAGATCTATAGATAATTCCTTTCACTTCATGCTTGGTTTTGTCATGAATCTGGGTTTGGTGATCCCAAATCCAGTTCTGACACCATGGCTATTTTGTCCCTTTTCACTATTTATTTTCCATCAGGCACTTCAGGGAGCCCTTTGGGTCCTCCGCTCCCTCACAGCTCGGGCACGCCCCCTCCTCCTGTTAGTATCACCAGCTGTTCCTTCTTATTGGTGTCTCACACACATACACACATGCCTCATTCATGTCCATTCACATGCTCTGACACTCACTCACACACACATGGTTTCAATTTGTCCAGCCACACTCTTCCACACTGGCAGTCTCTTCCCTCATTAGTATTATGATTACTTAAGCTCTTTTGGAGTGGGACGAGAGCACCGGAGCATTACGCTTCATTCACAGCAGCGTGTATCTCTGTGTTTGCTAGCCGTCATTCCCTACGTTACTCTTCAGCCTGACAATTTAGTCTTCTCTTATGCTACTCAACTGTTGAGATTAGTTAGTGTAAGCGGCTGTTCCTGCCTTGTCTTCGTCCTCCAGACAGCTCGGACTGCCTTGGATCACCTCAGCCCGTAAGTCGTGTTTGCCTTTCTCCTTGTGCCGACAGCTGCCCAGCGGCACTAGGCATTCCCTCTCCCCGGGCTGCTGAGCATCTGGGTGGCATCCCTGTTCGTCTGATGGCCTCAATTCTATCATTGCAACCTTCTGTTTATATTGTGACTGTTTTGCTGGACCTAGTTTGTGACATAATGCACAGCTCAGGAGACACACACGCAGGCTCAGAATAGGTTTAACAGTTTATTGAACAACAAGTGTGTGTGTGTGGTTGCGTGTCTGTGATATGTGGATGTATTGGTGGTGGCGTCTGCGTCAGGCACCGTTCAGCCGGACAACCCTATGGGAGAAGCAGAGGGAGAAGGGTAACAGGCACCACACCAATACAGGAGATTGTAGCAATAACAGCTGGCTTACTTGGTTTGGGCAGGTGGCTGGCGTAGCCCGGTAGACAGCGACCTGGAGCGCCTGATGCAGCAGCGAGGAGATGACGGCTGGAGAATGATGTCCACCGCCGGGGAATCCACCTGTGCACAGGGGAGGAGACTGAAAGAAGAAGGTAAGAGATGCTTACTTGCGATCTTGCTTGATGAAGGGGGTTCCTTGCAGCAAGAGTAGCCCATGAGAAAAGACGGCTTCAGGCCGAAGCCCAGGGCGAGGCGGCTTAAATCCCTCGCTGCTGACGAGGCGCAGGTGTACGTGCAGCTGGCGCCGCTGATGAGCGGCGAGATGTGACAGTACTCCCCCCTCTAGCAGCGCCTCCTGGCGATGGTTTCTCCGGGTGCGCTCGGTGGAACTCAGTGATGAGGGATGGATCCAACACAAACGACGAGGGCACCCATTGCCTATGTTCAGGACCATAGCCCTCCCAATCAACTAAGTACTGTAACCCGTGACCCCGGCGCCGGGAGTCCAGGATGGAAGAGACTGGCCAGGCCGGATGGCCATCAATCATCCGGGGTGCGGGCTGCGCAGCAGGGGGAGGGCAAAGGGGGTCGGAGACTGCCAGTTTCACCTTGGAGATGTGGAAGGTGGGATGGATGCGGAGGGAGGGGGGAATAGCCACACGCACAGCCACCGGGTTGATAATCCTGGTGATGGGGTATGGGCCCATAAAACGCTGTGCCAACTTTCTCCTCTCACCCTTTAAAACGACGTCCTGGGTAGACACGTAGACACGTTGGCCTACCTGGTAGACTGGGGCAGGTCTTCTGTGCTGGTCCGCCGTAGATTTGTTGTGCTCCGCCGTGCGTAAAAGTGCGCCGCGCGCTGACGCCCAGATGGAGCGGCACCGCCTGAGGTGCGCCCGAACTGAGGGGACAGTAACCTCACTCTCCTGCGTAGGGAACAGAGGGGGGTCGTAGCCAAGGGACGCCTTAAATGGGGACATCCCAGTGGCAGAAGAGCGGGCGGTATTATGGGCGTACTCCACCCAGGCGAGATGAGTGCTCCAGGACGCAGGCTTGGATGTAGTGACGCAGCGGAGCGCAGCCTCCAGCTCCTGATTGGTCCGCTCACACTGCCCGTTGGATTGGGGGTGATGGCCGGAGGAGAGGCTTATCTTGGCTCCCAGGGCGTTGCAGAAGGACCTCCAAACCTCTGAGGAAAACTGGGGGCCCCGGTCCGAGACCACGTCTACCGGTATCCCGTGCAGCCTGACCACGTGCTGGATAAGGAGGTCCGCTGTCTCCAAGGCAGATGGGAACCCTCGTAATGGGATGAAGTGAGCAGCCTTGGAGAAACGATCTACGATGGTCAGGACTGTGTCGAAGGTGTTGGAGACCGGGAGACCGGTGACGAAGTCCAGGGCGATATGCGACCAGGGCCTGCCAGGGACGGGCAGGGGCTGGAGCAGGCCCACTGGAGGGGCATTACCTGATTTACTGGTGGCGCAGACGGGGCAGGCCCGGGCGTAGCGGGCAGCATCCTTCCGCAGACCCGGCCACCAGAAGGATCGTTGGAGTAAGTCAATCATCCGGGAGGAACCAGGGTGGCAGGTGAGCTTAGATGTGTGCAGCCAGTGGATGACCTCCCCCCGGACCGTGGACGGCACAAAAAGCCTCCCCTCCGGTCCGCCGCCAGGGTCTGGTTCCGATTCCTGCGCCTTCCGGATCTTACTTTCGATGTCCCAAGTGACGGCTCCCACGATGCACGACCTGGGCAAGATGGTGTGGGCTGCGTCCTCAGATGCCTCAGGGGCAAATTGCCTAGAGAGGGCGTCAGGCAGGCCGTTCTTGGAGCCAGGCCTAAAGGTGATGATGAAGCAGAACCTGGCAAAGAACAAGGACCAGCGCGCCTGGTGGGCGTTCAGACGCTTGGCAGTTCTTAAATACTCCAAGTTCTTGTGGTCGGTGAGAACCACGAACAGCAGGGCCGCCCCCTCTAGCCAGTGACGCCACTCCTGCAGCGCGAGCTTGATGGCGAGAAGCTCTCTGTCCCCCACGTCGTAGTTTCGTTCCGCCGGGGACAAGCGCCGAGAGAAGAAGGCGCAGGGCCGTTTGATCCCGTCGTCAGGTGACCGCTGAGATAACACCGCCCCCACCCCCGTGTCCGAAGCGTCCACCTCCACGATGCATTGCAGCGAGGGATCGACTTGGCTGAGGACCCGGGAGGAGGAGAACTCCGCCTTCAGCGCCTGGAAAGCAGCTGCGGCCTCTTCAGTCGACCGGAACGGGACCTTAGGAGACGTGAGGCGGGTCAGAGGACCGACGATGGTACCAAAGTTCGGGACAAAGCGGCGGTAGAAGTTGGCAAACCCAATAAACTGTTGTACCTGTTTCCTTGACGTAGGAGTGGGCCATTCCACCACCGCTTTCACCTTCGCTGGGTCCGGAAGCACCTGGTCGTGAGAGATGACGAACCCGAGGAAGGACGTAGTCTTAGCGTAAAACTCACACTTTTCAGCCTTGACATATAACCGGTTCTCCAGCAGCCTTTGAAGGACCCGCCTCACATGGACCCGGTGCTCGTCCCTGGATCTGGAGAAGATGAGGATGTCATCCAGGTAGACGAACACAAACAGGCTGATGAAGTCCCGGAGGACGTCTTTTTATAAGGCGCTGAAAGACGGCTGGAGCGTTGGTCAACCCGAACGGCATAACCAGGTACTCGAAATGGCCGTTCGGGGTATGGAAGGCTGTCTTCCACTCGTCTCCCTCCCGGATCTGGACGAGGTGGTATGCGCTGCGAAGATCCAGCTTGGTGAACCAAGTCGCCCCCTGGAGGGAGTGGAAGGCGGTGTCCATTAGGGGCAAGGTTTAGCGGTCCTTCTCCGTGATGTCATTCAGGGCGCGATAGTCAATACAAGGACGAAGGGAGCCGTCCTTCTTGCCCACGAAGAAGAACCCAGCGCCTAATGGTGATGACGAGGGACGGATGATTCCAGCACTCAGCGATTCCTTGAGATAAGAATTCATAGCCTCCTTCTCCAACGCAGACAGGCTGTAGAGTCGCCCCGAGGGTAAGGGTGCCCCCTGGCGGATGTTTATAGCACAGTCATAGGGCCGGTGCGGGGGAAGAGACATCGCCTTGGATTTGCTGAAAACCATACCCAGGTCGTGAAACTCCGAGGGCACCAGGGTGAGATCCGAAGGCGCGGCATCCTTGGGAGTTGAAGGCGAGGACGGGGCGCAGGCAGCGGATTGGAGGCAGGTGCTCATGCAGAAGGAGCTCCAGGCGGACACTCTCCCAGACCTCCAGTCCAGGACAGGGCTGTGGAGGTGGAGCCATGGGTATCCGAGGATGACGGGAGATACTGAGTTAGGTAGGACGTAAAAGGTGATCTCCTCCCGATGATTTCCAGAAATAATAACAGGGACGGGGATGGTCTGGTGTGTTACTTTTCCCAGGGAAACACGGGAGAGGTTTACTAGGGCGAGAGGAGTCTTGAGGGTTTGGCAACGGATGCCCAATCGGGTTGCCAGGCTCTGTGAAATAAAGCTGCCCTCCGCGCCTGAATCCACCAGTGCATGAGTGAGGTGCCCAGTGGAGTTAAGACAGAAACGAATGGGCAGCATCAATTGAGTGAGGGGACTCGACCGGTTAGAATCTGCAAGGCCCCCTACAGTGATTCGCGGACCCCTAACCGGCTTCTCTGGACAATGCTCCACAGAGTGTTGACTGCCTCCGCAATACATGCAGAGGCCCAACTCCCGGCAGCGTTGTTTCTCCGCTAGATGGAGCTTTGACCGGACCACCGCCTTCGCCTCCGACTTCTCGGAGGGGTCTGGCGGTGGCGACGCCAGGGGGCGAGCTTGGGACAGGCGAGACGAGCCTCCCCACGAGCGAGAAGCAGACTTCCGCTCTGAAGACCGCTCACGAAGCCTGTTATCCAAGCTAATCGCTAGTGATATCAGCTCAGAAAGCCTCCCCGGAATATCGCGACCAGCCAGCTCATCCCTCAGACCAGAGTTCAGACTGCGGAGGAAGATGCCGCAGAGCGAGGGCTCATCCCAGCCAACCTCCTCCGCGATGACCCGGAAGTCGATCGAGTAGTCTGCAGCTGACCGACCTCCCTGCTGAAGACAGAGAAGGCGATCAACTAACACATTATCTCGACGACTATGATCAAACACGTCGAGGAACTGTTGCATGAATTGGCCGTAGGAGAGGTTGGCATAGCTGGGCTTCGCCATGACGGCGTAAGCCCAGGTGAGTGCCCGTCCCTCCAGGAGGTTTCCTATATAGCCAATTCGGCTGTGGTCTGAGGGAAAATCCCCAGGGACACGGGAGAACACCGACTCACACTGCATGATGAACCCCCGCGCTCCGCCGAGCTGCCCGCTAAAGCGGGCGGGAGTCGGAATGGGTGTGAGCTGGGTTGGCGACCTGGGATCAGTCTGACCGGCCACCGGAGAGGTAGTAGCTGCACCTCCCTGACGAGCCGGGGGGAACGGCTGCGGGAGGTCCAGGCGATCTAACCGGTGAGTGATCTTAACTAACTGATTCAGCATCACCTGTTGCTGATAAACTATCAAATCTACTTGAGCCTCAAGAGTGGTGAGATGGCGTGTGAGCCCGCTGTCTGCCGAGCCGCTCTGCTGAAGCCGTACTGACATAACGCACGGCTCACGAGACACACACGCAGGCTCAGAATAGGTTTAACAGTTTATTGAACAACAAGTGTGTGTGTGGTTGCGTGTCTGTGATATGTGGATGTATTGGTGGTGGCGTCTGCGTCAGGCATGGGGGCAGGAAGCCGTTCAGCCGGACAACCCTATGGGAGAAGCAGAGGGAGAAGGGTAACGGGCACCACACCAATACAGGAGAGTGTAACAATAACAGCTGGCTTACTTGGTTTGGGCAGGTGGCTGGCATAGCAAGGGCGTAGCCCGGTAGACAGCGACCTGGAGCGCCTGATGCAGCAGCGAGGAGATGACGGCTGGAGAATGATGTCCGCCGCCGGGGAATCCACCTGTGCACAGGGGAGGAGACTGGAAGAAGAAGGTAAGAGATGCTTACTTGCGATCTTGCTTGATGAAGGGGGTTCCTTGCAGCAAGAGTAGCCGATGAGAACAGACGGCTTCAGGCCGAAGCCCAGGGCGAGGCGGCTTAAATCCCTCGCCGCTGACGAGGTGCAGGTGTGCGTGCAGCTGGCGCCGCTGATGAGCGGCGAGATGTGACAGTTTGGGGCTTTGTTTAATAAAGTGCACAACTCTACTCCTGCTTGTGGGTTTTTCATTCCTCCCTCTGTGCGCTGCGTAATGGCGCACGAGGGGTCATAACAGGTTTGGATTATCAGTGGAAACAGGATGCACCTGAGCTCAATTTTGAGCTTCATGAAAAAGGGTGTGAATACTTATGTACATGTGATTTATTAATTTTTATTTTAATAAATTTGCAAAAATCTCAAAAATACTTTTTTCACATCGTCATTATGGGGTATTGTGTGTAGATGTTTGAGGGAAAAATTTAATCCATTTTGGAATAAAGCTGTAACATAACAAAACGTGGAAAAAGTGAAGCACTGTGAAAACTTTCCGGATATACTGTAGGAGTGACAGATGGATTCAAGGTGGGGCTTAGATCACATCAAGGATCACTTCTGAGCCCCGTCTTGTTTGCCATGGTGATGGACAGACTGACCGATGAGGTCAGGAAGGAGTCTCTGTGGACTCTGATGTTTGCAGACAACATTGTGATCTGTAGGGAGCAGGTGGAAGAGAACCAGAAGAGGTGGAGGTATGCACTGAAGAGAAGAGGAATGAAAGTCAGCAGAAGCAAGACTAAATAAATGAGTTTGCAAAGCATTCATTTTCATTCTTATATGTGTTTAAATGATGGGGTCCGCTCATGTACCAAAGAACACTTAAAGCGTTAAAAAAAAATGAGCATTTATGACAATGTGGAGAGAGGAATAACCAGACAGAGTGGTCCAGAACAAAGCAGACTTTATTAATTTCTCTCTCTCACATCAACCAGAATCACAAGCATCAGAAAAAGTCACAGGTTGCAGTCACCTGTGGTGCTGCAGTAACATGAAAGACTTTGCAATTCCCATTCTCTTTGTCACTGCTTGCATCAACACACCAACCCTCGCATCAACACATAAACCCCCCATGACCATTCCGTTTGAGTGAAAACATACTGAATGGCTTCCCACCCCCCCACCCCCCACCCCACCCCCAGAAACTCAGACTGAGCCTTAACCCTCATGTCCTTTGGCCTTCAGCCTACATCTGTAGCGGCTGTAATGAGGGGGCTGTGGCTCCGAGGCACTGCTGTGCCGGTGGGGGGATCCTGGGGGTGTGTTCGTCTGTGGGGGGACATTGGGAGGGGGGAAAACATTTTTAGAATGCCATTGTGACTGATCTGATGAGTCATGTGCCTGGGGAGTTCTCAGTGGGGGTCGTCCACACCGAGGAGCCCGGACCAACACCACCTGCTCGTCTGCTAAAACGAAAGTGGGCTTAAGCCTGTCTATACAGACTGTTTCCCTGCGTCCCCCCAAGTCTAACACAAAATGTTTCTCCCCGGGTTCCAGCACTCTGAACGGGCCATCGTAGGGCGGGCGCAAGGGGGTCCGTTGGGCATCGTGCCTGACAAATACGAACGCCGCGTCCTTCAAGGCCTTTGGCACAAAAGCGCATGGAAAACAGTGGTGGACCAGACCGGGTACCGTCCCTGCCACTGCGCTATGCGGTGAAAGCGGGGATGGATCGGTGTTCAGCGCGGGGCTGTCTGGCAAAAATTCCCCTTGGAGCTGCAGCGGCTGGGAAAAAAACAGCTCTGCTAGGGAGGCCGCCAAATCCTCCTTCAGTGCTGAATGCAACCCTAATAGAACCCACGGCAACTGGTCCACCCAATTTGCATCCGTAAGCGAAGCCCTGAGCGTTGCTTTAAGCGACCTATGGAAACGCTCACATAACCCATTGGCCTGGGGGTTGTACGCGGTCGTGCGATGAATTGTGACGCCTAGGCTCCGGGCCATGGTGGACCAGAGGTCGGAAACAAACTGCGGGCCCCGATCAAACGTGATATCCAAAAGAGTGCTGAAACGTGCCACCCATGTCATCAAAAAAGCGCGTGCAACTTCTGCGGATGCGGTGGAAGCTAGCGGGACTGCTTCAACCACTGCCGTTTTGGAGAGGACGCATGCCGATGTGTGCCACCGTGCCAATTCAAGCGCTCGGGAAACACCAGGGTTACCGGTGAAGCGAGCAAGCTGCTCTATGTGACAGACTCACGCTCGGGGAGACGGTTCCTTGTGGACTCTGGCTCCCAAAAGAGTCTCATCCTGCCATCCTACGGAGACCGGCTAGTGGGAAGTAGCGGTCCTGAGCTGGCGGCCACAAATGGCTCAGACATTAAGACTTTTGGTGAGAGGACACTGACTGTATCCTTGCACGGCTGTACATACGAATGGAAAGTCATCATAGCGGCATGCAGCTTCCCCATTTTGGGTGCTGATTTTTTTGTGTACACAAGGTCTACTAGTCGATGCGGCTAACAGACACCTGATTAACGCAATGTCTTTTGATTCTCTTCCCTGTACAGCTAGAGGAGCCGGGCCCACAACGCTAACCAACGTCACAGCTCCAGGGCGTAAATTGTACTCACGGTCCCGACTTTTTCGGCGACCGTCACTAAACACGGGGTGGAGCACTTCATTACCACCACGGGGCCACCCGTTTTTGCACGACCTCGGCATCTGGACGCAGCTAAACTGGCCATAGCGTGCAAGGAGTTTGCCAACTTGGAAAAGTTGGGCATCATCAGATGCTCAAACAGCCCATGGGCATCCCCGCTACAAATGGTTCCTAAAGCCGAGGGATCATCGCGACTGTGCGGCGATTTCCGCAGATTGAACAATGCCACAGCGCACGACCGCTACCCGATGCCCCATATTCAGGATTTTTCCATTCACCTCACCGGGGCATGCATTTTTTCCAAGATACACCTGGTCCGCGGTTACCACCAGGTCCCAGTGTGCGCTGAGGACATACCTAAGACCGCGGTAATAACCCCGTTTGGTCTTTTTGAGTTTTTACGCATGCCTTTCGGGTTAAAAGGCACAACGCAAACATTCCAACGCATGATGGATGCGGTGTTGCACGATCTGCCGTTTGTGTTCGTCTACCTGGACGACATCCTGGTGGCCAGTGCATCCGAGGACGAACACGTAGGGGTCACCAGTGTGGAGAGAGGAATAACCAGGCAGAGCGGTCCAGAACAAAGCAGGCTTTATTAATTTCTCTCTCTCACATCATCCAGAATCACAAGCATCAGAAAAAGTCACAGGTTGCAGGCACCTCTCCTTTTATAGCCTACAACCCGCTCAGTCACCTGTGGTGCTGCAGTAACATGAAAGACTTTGCAATTCCAATTCTCTTTGTCACTGTTTGCATCAACACACCAACCCACGCATCAACACACAAACCCCCCATGACCATTCCGTCTAAGTGAAAACATACTGAGTGGCTTCCCACAACACTACTGATAGCAGTGTGGTGTATGCAGTGATTAAATGAGATATCAAAAATCATTCTGTAATGACTTTTGTTCTTATGCTTGGCACATATTTAAACAGAGCATGTCAGAAATTATGCAAATTTATAAAGTTTGAAGTAATCACTTACTTACAGGAATTAATGTATTTTTCACACATTGTATAGTGTGTGTGTGTGTGTGTGTGTGTGTGTGTGTGTGTGTGTGTGTGTGCGTGCTCGTGTGTGCATTGTTTTTAGCATTGACCAATGTGTCATAATTCTATAAAAAACTTTTTGTTCACCTGAATTTCTTTTTATTCCTCTCCACAATATAACTGCAAACCATTTATCCGGTTTGGTTTCATAAAGTCACATTATACGTGAATATTTTATTTCTCTTTGTTTATGCAATTTTTTTTTTAGAAACAAGTTACACTATGTATGTAATTTCCCAGTTTGGGATCAATAAAGTACATCCATCTAATTGTACCACAATGATGCTAGTTCAGAAACTCCTCACACTTAAATACCAGGAATATTGATGTCAAGATAATAACTTAAGGAGATTTTAGTAATGAGACTCTTGTTGTACTGCTTTGTGTCATTTAAATCCCCCTTCCCTTTCACACACACACCCCGCTCTGCTCTCATCTTCTCCATTTCCATGTAAGAATCGCTTATTTTCTGGATTTGACAAGCGCAGGAGTCAAACTCCGGTCACCAGCTCCACAGCAGCAGGGGCCTGGGAGTGCTGCAAGAGCGAATCCAATCCGTTGCATTTTATTTCATCTCTCGACACATTCAGAGAAAATTCTGACACCAAGCATGAAAAAATAAAAAAATAAAAAACGTGCTTGTTGGAGGATGCCGGGAATGTGGGTTCATCGTGAGGCCACTGAGATAATGAGAGGAGAGAGAGCAATAGGAACTTGTTGATAATAAGCTCTCTCTACTTCTTTGTTTCTTTCTGATCCTCTTTAGCTCTGCAGTCTGGGTGAAGTCCAGTGGGGGTGAGCCAGAAGTAGCAATTACCGGGGAATGATTACTACCTGTTGATGTCAATGAGTCACCATAAAAAATACAATTTCTCAGGTTATTAAAAAGGCCTTGCAGTTTATTGTTAAACGTGCTGCAGCCAATCAATGCAGAGCCCTGCAGGCGTCACTCTTCATGATTTAATTACTCCACTGTCAATCAATGGAAAACACATTTCAGGAAAGCTAATCAATATGAAGAGGTGACTTACCTGATCGAAGGGATTATTACAAGACACGCTGAAAGACAAACACAAAAATATTCACATACAAATTAACATAGCATATACTATAGTACAGGGGTTCTCAAAGTTTTGATGGGTGAGGGCCAATTTGGGAATCCAAAGTTGAACCGAGGGCCACCAAAGGGACGGAGGCAAAAAAAAAAAAAAAGACTGAAAATTCAATTCCATTTGTAATCCTTTTAATTATCAGATTTAATTAGTTTGGGTAAAGTCATATTAACAGTAAGAAATTGGGACTGATGAAAATACAATTTTAGTTTGTCTGTGCTTTCATCCGTCCGTGCTTTTTTTTAATATCCGTGCTTTCATCCAGTGCGATGGAAAACGCTCCCTTTTCTAGCCCCTCCACACGTATCGCCAGTTGGTCCTTCAAATCATTTGCCAGATCTTCGATTCGTCTTGTGACTGTGTCATTCGACAAACTTACGTCACGGAACTTTGTTTTTTGGTCTGGGCATACACGCTCTGCCACTTTTAGCATACAGTCTCGAACAAATTCTCCGTCACTAAACGGCTTGCCCCGTTTAGCTATTTCATGAGCTACCACATAGCTAGCCTCTGTTACTGCTTCGCTGGTTTTTGAAAATTGCGTGAAGACTGACTGTTGTGCTGTGTAGCCCCTTTTAAGTTGTTCCATCTTTGTGGTGCGATCCTTGCCACTGAATTTTTCATAATTTTTGTGTTTTGTTTCGTAATGGCGCCTGATGTTAAAGTCTTTTCGCACTGCGATTACCTGTCTGCAGATGAGGCATACAACTTTATCTGACCCGTGAGGTTCAACAAAGTAGTCCAAAGTCCATTTTCCCTGAAACTGCCTTTTTTCCTCGCTGACAGTTCTCGGTTTCCTCGAGTGAGCGGTCTCCATCTCTGCCTCTTTCTCTCGCTGATCCATCTTTATTTCCACACTTCGACTTCCACAAGCACTAATATTTATTTCTTATTCTTCTTCTGACTCAAAATGGTGCTCCGAAACCGTTGCCAACCAACACTTCTGCACTGTGCGCTGAACGTTCCATCTCCCATAATACAATTGGACTAGCTGCTGCAATGAAGTGATCGCAAGGTCGACAACACATGTAATTACGGCTTGTGCCTACAGATGGTGCCAAAGACCACTAAACGTAGATGTGTATCGGAATTTTTCCAAAGCAATTAGTTCAGATCATATATTGGTTAAGACGTTAACAGATTGGCCGCGGGCCGCCAGAAATGTTTTCGCGGGCCGCCATTGGCACGGGGGCCGCACTTTGAGAAACACTGCTATAGTACATGACTGTAAAGAAACATTTTGTTTGTTTGTTTTAATCAAGAAGAAACCTCTAGAGCTGAAAAGTAGATCCTTTGTCTTCTTCTATCAGCTGCTCCCTTTTGGGGTCACCAGAGCGGCTCGTCTTCCTCCATCTCCTCCATCTATTGCATCTTCCTCTGTAACACCAACCCTCTTTATGTCGTCCTTCTCTCTGGTAATCCTCTTTCACTCCTCCTGCTTGGCAGCTCCATCTTCAACATCCTTTGTCCAGTATAGCCAGTCTCAGCATGTCTCCCAGTCTTCTGCAGGTGAGACAGGGAACAATGTAAGAGGAAGATCACTGCATCATCCACCCCGATACCATGCTGGTAGAAAAACTGAAGTGGGTCCATCGCTGGTCTCACCAGGAGGCGGAGATGGGTGAGGAGCAGCATCTCCAGGGTCTTCATCAGGTGTGATGTGAGGGCCACTGGTCTGTATAGCCCCTTTTCCACTAGCACCTACTCAGCCCAACTCGCCTCGACTCTACTCGGCTTGACACAGTGTGGTTGGTTTTCCATTACAACTGAGAACCATCTCAAGTGGGTGGGTTCATTACAGGAAGGTGGCCCGTTATCCCGTTATGTTGTTTACATGCTGACGTTTTCACTGATAAATAATGTAAAAGATGCTTAAAATCACAAAACGCTCACCATCTTCCCCGTGAGCAGCCATCAACTTAGAGACCTCCTGGTACACTTTTTCATTTCGTTTTTCAAACGTAGGGATCCAAGCGCTTCAACACTGATGGACGAACTGTGCACACAGTTTGGGAGACAGTTGGAAAAATAACATTTGGTCAAATTTGACCACTATATGAACTTTTCAGCCTATGAACTTTTCAGCCCAGTTTCCTGTGGAGCATTCCGAAATGAAGTACCAGGGGTCTCCGACCTGATGGCTGCTCACGGGGAAGATGGTTAGTGTTTTGTGATGGTGTTAATTTGTTTGTAGCCATTTATTTCGTTGATTATCACAGAAATAATAAAAACTCATTGCCGAATTTACAAATGGTGGTTTTGAATCTTGTGAAGATGTTACTCTCATCCACTGACGTTATGCCCTGGCCAGTCAGTGGCCTGTAATCTGTTGACGTTGTGGAGAATGTGGAAATGACGAGGCTGAGTTTATCTCACGAGTCAGGTTTATTTCATTCTCCAACATCATCAAAAACAGAAAAGAGAAAGAATTCCCCAACATCTGTCCCTTTTATACCCCAGGACATCAAAGCACACAGTCACATTGTCTTTTAATCCCAAGTCACAATGCGTCTTCTTCCAGGTCTTCTCACCTCCACCTAAAGTCACTGGTGGTCAGGAAATCCCTCAAGGTCATCTCTTTGCATACAAAAGGCCACATTTCACATCCTCCTGTTATCTCCTAGGAGGTTCAGTCCTTTTGTTCCTCTGAGACGTGAAGCATACAATAAGCATACAGTAATATACATGTAAAGCATATGAAACCCACATATGTGTCCCACATGACCCCCCCAAACGTCTAAGATGGAACAACGTAATAACAGTTTGCATGTCATAATAAAATCACTACACATCAGTCCACATGCTGCTTGGGCCGCAGTCTTCTCCCGTATCTGCTGTAAGCAGGTTTTACCACCTCCGCGGCGCCCTCTTGCTGGGGAGCTGCTGTCTGAGGATGAGAACTGTTAGTCAATCTCTGTGGGTGTTCTGGGGAATGCTCTCTAGGGGGTCTGCCGCGCCGAGGAGCCTTAGCCAACTGCACACCTTCGTCAGTCACCGCAAAAGCGGGTTTGAGCCTGTTTATGCCAATCATTTCTTTTCTGCCCCTCAAATCTAGCAAAAAATGCTTATCCCCTGTTTCCAGCACTCTATATGGTCCATCATAAGGTGGTCGTAATGGTGCGCGATGGGCATCGTGTCTGACAAAAACAAACTCCGCATTTTTTAAAGCCTTAGGCACAAAAACGCGCGGAAAACTGTGGTGAACGGGGCCAGGTAGCGTGCTCGAGTCCGTGCTACTCTGTAACCGCTGAGCTGGGGAGCACTCTGGCGCCGGATTATCTGGGAGAAATTCCCCGGGCAGCCGAAGTGGCTGTGCGAAAACTAGCTCAGCTGAGGAGGCTTCTAAATCCTCTTTAGGTGCAGAACGCAACCCCAATAAAACCCATGGTAGCCTGTCCACCCAATTTGCATCCGTAAGCGACGCTCTGAGGGCCACCTTCAATGACCTGTGAAAACGTTCGCATAACCCGTTAGCCTGCGGATTGTACGCGATCGTGCGGTGGATCGTTGCCCCCAGGCTGCGGGCCATCGCTGACCAAAGTTCGGAAACAAATTGAGGGCCTCTGTCCGACGGGACTCCAAAACGCGCTACCCATGCCGTTAAAAACGCGCGCGCCACCTCCTCGGTTGTGGTTGACAACAGTGGGACCACTTCCGGCCAGCGCGTGGTGCGGTCAACCATTGTCAGAAGATGTGTGCTCCCCTGTGAGGGCGGGAGGGGGCCTACGAGGTCCACGTGAACATGATCAAACCTCTTAGCCAGAATGTGAAATGGCTCCAAGGGAGCTCTCGTGTGTCTGTGTACCTTGGCTCGTTGACAAGCCATACAGGCTGCCGCCCACTCTCTAACTTGTTTGCGCAAGCTCGGCCATACAAATTTCTCTCCCACCATTTTGACCGACGCGCGCACTCCCGGGTGCGCCAGAGAATGGATCGAGTCAAAAACGCGGCGGTGCCACGCGGCCGGTACCACAGGACGCGGTCGCCCAGTGGAGACATCGCAGATTGGGGGGGCATACCGTCTTGCAGCACCCTGTTCCCCAGCCTTAACCCTGTTGGTCCGGACTGGAGCGCGCGCACGTCCGCATCGCTAACCTGATCCGCGGCCATGGCTGCATAATCTATCCCTACGCGGGCTGGGGCCGCGCGCACTTCTGCGTCGCTAACCCGATCTGCGGCCATGGCTGCAAAATCTACCCCTACGTGGGCTGGAGCCGCCACGGCGCGCGAGAGGCAGTCTGCCACTACATTAAGTTTACCCGTCACATGCTGGATATCGGTAGTAAACTCCGAGATCGCGGCCAGCTGTCTCTGCTGCCAGCCCGACCAAGGCTCTGAAATCTTGGCCATCGCGAAAGTCAGCGGCTTGTGGTCAACGAACGCGGTGAAATGGTGTCCCTCCAGCCAGAACTGGAAGTGGCAAATGGAAAGTGGAGAGCTAACAACTCCCTGTCGAATGCGCTGTATTTTCGTTCACTATCGCGCAAGGTCCTGCTGAAAAAGGCAAGCGGTTGCCAGGCTCCGGCGACACACTGTTCCACGACCGCCGCTATGGCCACATCTGACCTGTCAGTAGTGAGCGCCATGCGGGCCGTTGGGACTGGATGTGCTAACAACGCAGCGTTTGCTAGGGCTGTTTTGACTTCAGAGAATGCGCGCTCTCGCTCCGGAGACCATTCCATTTTATTTGTGGGTTTTTGTTTTTTTAGTGCAGCATACAATGGTTGCATGAGCTGCGCTGCGCGGGGGAGGAAACGGTTATAAAAATTCACCATTCCCAAAAACTCCTGTAACGCTTTGACCGTTTGTGACTGGGGAAAATTTGTTACTGCGCGCACTTTGTCAGGCAGAGGAACCGCTCCTTCTGGAGAGACGTGATGCCCCAAAAAATCAATCTGCGTCACCCCGAACTGACACTTCGCTGGGATGATTATCAACCCATGCTCTGCCAACCTCCGGAACACTGCCGTGAGGTGGTTTTCGTGTTTGTCTTCAGACGCGCTGGCTACCAATATGTCGTCCAGGTAGACGAACACGAAGGGGAGATCGCGCAACACCACGTCCATCATGCGTTGGAACGTCTGCGCCGTGCCTTTAAGCCCAAACGGCATGTGCAAAAACTCGAATAGCCCAAATGGAGTTATTACCGCTGTTTTGGGTATGTCCTCAGCGCGCACTGGGACCTGGTGGTAACCGCGTACCAAGTCTATCTTAGAAAAAATGCACGCCCCCGCCAAATGAACTGAAAAATCTTGGATGTGCGGGATCGGGTAGCGGTCGTGCGCTGTAGCGTTGTTCAACCTGCGGAAATCACCGCAAGGTCGCCACGAGCCATCAGCTTTCGGGACCATGTGAAGCAGTGAAGCCCATGGGCTTTTCGAACGCCTGATGATGCCCAACTTTTCCAGGTTGGCGAACTCCTCATGCGTTATGGTCAGTTTAGCTGAATCCAAGCGCTGAGCTTTTGCAAAAACGGGCGGTCCGGTGGTAGTAATAAAATGTTCCACCCCGTGTTTAGCCACGGTCGCCAAAAATGTTGGGACCGTGAGTGCTGGGAAATGAGTGAGGAGTGTGTGGAACTTACCACTTGCAGCTGTGACGTTGGCTTGTGCTGTTGGCGGGGCCACTCGAGCTGTACAGGGAATAGAATAAAAAGAGAGTGCATTCACCAGGCGTCTGTTAGCAAGATCAACCAACAAACCATGTGAGCACAAAAAATCAGCCCCTAACATGTTGAAATTGACTGCAGCTATGACGAAAGTCCACTCGAATATACCGCCGTGTAAAGACAGAAGCAGAGTCCTCTCACCGAAGGTCTTAATTGCCGAGCCGTTCGCTGCTGACACCCCGGGACCACTGGAAGGCACCAGCCGGTCAGCGGAGGAAGGTGTGATGAAACTCAGCTGGGAGCCTGTGTCCACGAGGAAATGCCTCCCCAAGCGCGCATCCCTCAAGTAGAGCAGCTTGTTCTCCTCTCCGAGGGCCGCAGCTGCTACCGACCCCTGGTCTTGGCATTTCCCGAGCGCTTGAAATGGCACGGTGGTATACATTTGCGTGCCCTCTCTGCGAAGCGGCGATGGTAGAAACAAAGGACGTTGTCTGCTCCGTGTTTCCTGGCCCCTGCCGCCGCCGTTGTCGGTGAGTCTGGTACTGCAGCCTCTGGCCCCCTGCCATCTCCGGACGTTGCGCCGAGTTCCGCTGTCGCGGCCGTGGCCGCGCGCTGTTTATTGGTGTTGACGAGTCGCTGCGCCTCCTGGCCCAGCTCGCGGTAGTCTTGTTGGGCCAACAGTGGTGAACTGGCCAGGGTCACTCTCACCGCTGACGGTAGGGTCCTGAGGAAAAGGTGGGTGAAGATGAAGTGATCATCGTCAGAGTCTTTCAACCTCAACAGCTTTTCCATCAGGTCAGCAGGCCTGTCGCTTTCAAATTCAGTCAGCGCCAGGAGCCCCTCTGCTCGCTCCTCCACCGAGGGGATGAAGTAACGGATGAGTGCAGCCTTCAACGCGCTGTACTTGTCGCTGTCCGGCGGCTGGTTGATCAGGCTCTCCACCCGCTGGGCTGTGTGGTTGTCCAGCTTTGCAACCACATGGTAGAACTTTGTGTCATCTACCGAAATCCTCCGGAGGTTGAACTGCGCCTCAACCGCGTTAAACCAGGAGCGCGGATTGCTCTGCCAGAAGTCTGGTAGCTGAACTGTGGCTGCATTCGTTTGGCTGGCTCCTGATGAGTCTGGCTCGGGAGAATTTCTTCCACTCATGATACGTCTTAGGGTCACCAGTGTGGAGAATGTGGAAATGACGAGGCTGAGTTTATCTCACGAGTCAGGTTTATTTCATTCTTCAACATCATCAAAAACAGAAAAGAGAAAGAATCCCCCAACATCTGTCCCTTTTATACCCCAGGACATCAAAGCACACAGTCACATTGTCTTTTAATCCCAAGTCACAATGCGTCTTCTTCCAGGTCTTCTCACCTCCACCTAAAGTCACTGGTGGTCAGGAAATCCCTCAAGGTCATCTCTTTGCATACAAAAGGCCACATTTAACATCCTCCTGCTATCTCCTAGGAGGTTCAGTCCTTTTGCTCCTCTGAGACGTGAAGCATACAATAAGCATACAGTAATATACATGTGAAGCATATGAAACCCACATATGTGTCCCACAACGTCACATTTTCAGCTCGACTCAGGATGGTTGGAACCTCACTGAAGTAGGTCCCAAAATAATACCTGGTACCTGGTACTAATGAAAAACCCTACAAACAGTAGAGTCGAGGCAAGTTGGGCTGAGTAGGTACTAGTGGAAAAGGGGCTTAAGTGAGGGTCAGACTGGTGCAGAGGGTCTGTGTACTGGGAGGAGTGGGTGTCGGGCATGTGAGGGGAAAAACAGCAAGGGGTGTGAACTGAGAGCTGGGGGGTGGAGGGGGCAGTGGACAGGGGGAGTAGATGAAGATGGAGGCAGCAGGGGTTGAAGAGCAGGAGGAGGAGAGGGTAGTTTATACCTATCTACCCTTTATACTGCGGACTTCTCACACAACACAACACACTGCCATCTACAGAAGTTCTCTGACGACTCTGCGATCGTCGGCCTCATCTCCAACGGAGATGAAGCTGAGTACAGATGACTTATCCAGGACTTCGTGGACTGGTGCCATCGGAACCGCCTCCAGATCAACGCGAGGAAAACTAAGGAGCTGGTGGTGGACTGCCGCAGGCAAGGACAACCCCTCACAGCACCAGTAAACATACAGGGAACAGACATTGAGATGGTGACATCCTACAAGTACCTGGGTGTTCATCTGAACAATGAACTAGACTGGTCACACAATACCGATGCACTCTACAAGAAGGGACAGCGCAGGCTGTTCCTGCTGAGGAGACTCAGGTCTTTTGGTGTACAAGGGGCGCTGCTTAAGACATTCTACGACACGGTGGTGGCATCAGCCATCACTTTTGGAGTGGTCTGCTGGGGCAGTGGCATTACAGCAGCCAATAGGAAGAGACTGAACAAACTGATCAAGAAAGCTAGCTCTGTCCTGGGGCAACGCCTTGACCCAGTGGAGAAGATAGGAGAGAGAAGGATGGTGGCTAAACTGTCATCTATGCTGGAGTCCGAGTCCCACCCTATGCAGGACATACTGAACGCACTGAGGAGAACATTTAGCAGCAGACTATATCTTCCTAGGTGCGCATCCGAGAGGTTTCGCAGGTCCTTCCTACCTACAACTGTCAGACTGTATAACCTAAGCAGGGCTGCTCGCAGAAATAGCAAAAAAACGTGACCACCTAATAGTATTGAATGCAAAAGATGCGATAGACTTACACAATGGTCCCCTCCAGTATACAACTAGGACAATATCAGTCGCTACGGAGGGTGACAATATGTATGGGTACATATTCATACTATGTAGGATAACTAAGTAGACGGTTATGCTGTTTATTCCATCTAGCTACAATGCTCCGCACTGTGTATATATATTTATATATTTATGTGTACATATGTATATTCGCTGCTCTTGTTTTTCTTGTATTCTTGATTGTTGCTCTGAGTGTTGCTGCCCCTGTGCTGTGGCAATCCTGGGATTTCCCCATTGTGGGACTAATAATGGCTTATCTTATCTTATCTTTAGCTTATAGTTGGTCAAACCTGTTGAAGTAGAGGCTCAGGTCGTTCACCCACTTCCTACCCCCACAGCTTGGGAGGTGGTACCCTGGTGCCCATAGATAGTTTTGAGGTCTCTCCAGACACCGTCGACCTTGCTCTGCTGCAGCTTGTCCATATTCTTCCTGTAGTTGTCCTTCTGCTCTCTGATCTTCCTCCTCAGCTCCCTCTGTATGGACTTCAGCTCGTCCTTGTTTCCCAACCTGAAGATCCTTTTTCTTCTCCTTCATCAGTGTCTTTATATAAGATGGTGGTGGCGCTGCGTTCACACACAGGAGCTAGACGCTTCGGACTACTGCGCTTGTTTTTGTGTTTTTTCTGCCTTTTTCTGTGTTCCTTCTGTGACGGACTAATTACCTACATTCAGAATCAGAATCAGAATCAGAATCAGGTTTATTGCCATTGTTCATGTAGTACACAAACTAGGAATTTGTCTCGGTACAATGCTGCAACATTAAACATGATAAGATAAGAGAAATAAACTATACATGTAATAAAGTGTAGGATAAGATTAAGTGATACTGGTCAACAGTTAAAATATATATTAGCCAGCAGCAGATACTGTGGAGAACTATATAGTGCAGTCGGTAATGCAGGAAGAAAACAGTGATGATTGACATGAGTCTGGTTGAGCTGCTGTACATGGTGCACGAGAGTCACTTAGTGTTCAGCAGTCTAATGGCAGAGGGGAAGAAGCTGTTCATGTGACGGGAGGTTTTAGTCTGGATGGACCGAAGTCTTCTACCAGAGGGGAGGGGGGCAAACAGTACGTGACCAGGGTGTGAGGGATCGGCTATGATCCGGCCAGCACGCCTCCGGGTCCTGGAGATGTACAGATCCTGGAGAGATGGGAGCTTGCAGCCGATCACCTTCTCAGCAGTGCGCACGACGCGCTGCAGCCTTAGTCTGTCCCTGGCAGTGGCTCCTGCGTACCACACGGTTATGGAGGTGGTGAGGATGGACTCGATGATGGCTGTGTAGAACTGCACTAACATCTTGGTGGGTAGCTTGAGCTTCCTCAGCTGCCGCAGGAAGAACATCCTCTGCTGGGCTTTTTTGATGAGTGAGCTGATGGTCAGCTCCCATTTGAGGTCCCTGGTGATGGTAGTGCCTAGGAAGCGGAAGGAATCAGCAGTGGTGATGGGAGAGCCTGAGAGGGTGAGGGGGGGCAGAGGAGTAGTGACTTTCCTGAAGTCTACAATCATCTCCACTGTCTTCAGAGCGTTCAGCTGCAGGTTGTTATTGCTGCACCAGGACGCCAGCTGGGCCACCTCTCTCCTGTAGGCGGACTCGTCGCCGTTGGAGATGAGCCCGATGAGGGTGGTGTCGTCCGCAAACTTGATCAACTTGACAGACTGGTGGCTGGAGGTGCAGGAGTTGGTGTAAAGGGAGAAGAGTAGGGGGGAAAGTACACAGCCCTGGGGTGATCCGGTGCTGATGCTAGTATAGTCTGAGACAGTCTTTCCCAGCCGCACATGCTGCCTCCGGTCCGTCAGGAAGTCGATGATCCACCTGCAGAGGGAGTCAGGCACGTTGAGCAGGGACAGCTTGTCCCGGAGCAGAGCGGGGCGGATGGTGTTGAATGCGGAGCTGAAGTCCACAAACAGGATCCTGGCGTAGGTTCCCGGGGAGTCCAGGTGCTGCAGGATGGAGTGGAGGGCCAGGTTGACTGCATCGTCTACAGACCTGTTGGCTCGGTAGGCAAACTGCAGCGGGTCCAGGAGAGGGGTGGTGATGGACTTGAGGTGGGACAGGACCAGGCGCTCAAAGGACTTCATGACTACAGAGGTGAGCGCTACAGGTCTGTAGTCATTAAGTCCAGTGATCCGTGGCTTCTTGGGGACAGGGATGATGGTGGAGGATTTGAGGCAGGATGGCACGTGGCATAACTCATTCATTCATTCGCCAAGAACTTATAGACATCGGTCACCGACTTACCTCTGACATCTCCAGCACTCATTCCAGTAATTTCCATCACATCCCTGAGGAGATCGTCAGACCTTCAGGTGCTCTGTGGTTCATGATGCCCCGCAAACAGTGCAGACGATGGGAGAGGAAGCAGAAGCAAGGCTGCAGGGCTGGCTTCCGTGCCCAGCTGTGCAAACTATGTACCAAACCACCGTTACCTTCAGTTTCTCTCACCAACGCCAGATCCCTCGCCAACAAAATGGATGAGCTGCGATCGGAGATCGCCTATAATCGCTACATCTGGGACTGTTGTATTCTGATTGTGACTGAGTCATGGGTGCTCCCACATATCCCTGACGCCACTGTGGAATTACTTGGCCGAACTACACACCGTTTTGTCCACAATGCTGATTCTGGTAAGGGAAGGGGTGGAGGGGTTTGTGTTTATTATGCTTCAGACTTGGTGTAATAATAGCAGAATGGACTTAGAAGCCATGTCTTTCCTGTGCAGGCCTTTTTATCTTCCCCACGAGCTAACGGCAGTAATTTTAACAGCTGTTTGCATTCCTCCAGATGCTAACTTTAGCTTAGCACTCAATCACCTCCAGCATATTGTCAGCAGGCAGCAAAGAGATCACCCCGACACAGTCCACATTATTGCGGGGAATTTTAACAAAGCATGATTAAAGACTGTACTCCCCAAATTCTCCTACACTGAGTCTATCCTTTTCTACATCAAATGCTGTGTAGAAGATGTGACAGACACCAAACACATCCGGGTCTTTCCAAACAGCAAACCCTGGATGACCAGTGAAGTCCAGGCATCTCAGCCTTCAGACAGAGGGACAGTTCTCTGTACAGCATCACCAGAGCCAACCTGAGGAAAACTCGCTATGACACCTAAAGGAGAAAGGTGGAAGGCTTCCTCACAGACAGCAACCCCCGACAGATGTGGAGAGAAATCCAGGCCCTCACCAACTACAGGGGCCAGGGCCGCCCAATATCAGGCAGCAGCCTCACTCTGGTAGAGGAGCTTAAGCTTGGGTCACACTATAACATTTGGACCGACTTTTACTGACGTTTTGAAAAATCAGAGAAATCAGTCCAAATGTTGGTGAAATTACGTTCGTGAGCACACACCAACTTTAATGAACTTTTACGAACTTTTGCTCGCATTTTGCCAGCGTTGCATTCAGCGTTGTTAACCTCTTGCACTCCGTTGTTCCGCGGGCGAGCAAGTCTCTGCGTCCTAGGGCGCACGAGGGCGCACGAGAGTGCACTCGTGCGCCCTCGTGCGCATGACGCATGATAAGGATATTGATGGTGGTGGTGTAGGTGGTGTGGCCTCCAAGCGCCACTGAAAAAAAAAGCTGCAAACACAGCCGCGAACAGATTAGTTCATCTGATTGACCTCTCTTTCGACTAATAAGAGCCTTGAATTGGGTTTCTGAAACCTTGAAGAGCCAATGAATGAAAACCTAGGAAGGAGGACCCGCCTCCCAACGCTTTGAATGCAGTGAGCCAATTGAAGCAGAGAAGTTCGTGAGCTGTTTTTTTTTTAAGGCTGGGTGAAGACTGGCTGCTGGAGCGGATCAAAAAAGGACAGAGGAAGAGCCCCACAGACCCAGCAGCATGGAGACCATCCACAAATGCAACCTGTGTGACAGGGAGTGCCATTTGTGGATCGGCATGTTCGGCCACAGGCGGTGCTTATTTTGTATTGGTTCCAGCAGAGTAGACGTTATGATTTCTTCCATGGTCATTATAGACCGACGGAGGCTGACGATGAAGGCTGAGTGACACACACGCCTTCGCCAGTCTTTTTTTAATTACTACTGTTATTTGTTTTGAAAAATCGTTCGCCAAAAACCGCAATCATGGAAGCACAAAACCGCAATAATGGAATTATGTTTTGATCGAGTCGCGAGACCAGAACCAGAGCGGACCAGCGTCGCGTTCATCTGACAATGAGGAAGACAAGTTCGCCAAGACTCCGCTGTGAAGAGGTAAGGTGTTATAAGCTAAATTATTCTCTATCCCTGAAAATTGTAATCCAAAATGACTTTTGACCGATCAGTAAATTACAGCTGTGCGGTTCACGAAGTCTGAAGTTCGTGCGCCGCGGTACAAGGGGTTGCTCGCAGTGTACAGGCTGTGAACGCCCCCCCCCCATCCCCGCTATTCTTCTGCAGCGAGGGGGGGGGAGCCGCGGTGATTGCACTGCTGTCCTACATCACCACATAAGGCTAATCCGTTGTGTAGTGATGGCTGAAGTCCATCCTCTGTAGCGAGCGGGGGGGGGGACAACCCCCCCCCCCCACACACACAGTAGCGAGGGGGGGGGGGAGCCGCTGTGACAGCGTTGCTGTGGAAACATGCAACGAGTGTAATCTGTCATGTAGCGAGGGCCGAACTCTGTCCTTGGTAGTGGGGGGGGACGACCCCCCCACACACACACACACAGAGACACAGCCCTGAGTATGACCTTTCCTTTGAGCCTAAAATGAAGCTTCTACATTGAATTATTCAAAAGTTACAGACATTTTTCCAAACTGTGCCATTTGGCACAATTTGGCACAGTTCCAAAACGCCTGGGAACAGCCTGAGAACAAAGCTGTGTAAAATATTCATTTTTTGTGGTATTGTTACCAAATTTGGATCTCAGCTGGATAACACTTGGTTCTACATTTCTGTTGCATTTTCCAGCCGGATTGGACAGCTGTGTGTTATTTGCAAGCATTTGTATCCAAAAAAACACTGTGTCCAAATTTTTTTTCTTCAAGTTCAGTATGTTTAGATGACTGTAACTCAGTGGCCGGAGCACATAGAGAGATTATGCTTTTTTTGCCAAAAAATTCAAAGTGTTTTCTTTTAAATGAGACCAACCCTATGAAGATGCTGCAAAGGGTTGAAGAACAGCTTTCGATTTACTTTGGGCACGTTATTTTTTGGCATTTTTAGGAAAATTGCCCGGAGTGCAAGAGGTTAAACTTTTGTCAACTTAGACAAGCGTATGTGTAGCAGTTCCCAACTTAGGTTAACTTAAACAAACGAATACTCAGCACAGTTCAGCTGACATCAGCGTCAGGCAACGCTCATATAAAGATCAGTGTTTGTGGAGGCTTCCTGCCATCCTGGACCTGCTTTTTTTGGGTGGATTCACACTACAACATTTGGACCAACTTTTACTAACGTTTTGGCAAACGTCTGGCTCTGCTGGCAAAAGTTGATAAAAGTTGGTGTTTGTTGGCAAACACTGGCGACAGTTGTATTCACTGAGAATTTTCAGCATGCTGAAAATTTCCTGACATTTGGAAATAAACATTGGTGAAAGTTGTCCTCAATTTGTTATAGTTCCTGAGCGCTGGGCTAAGTTATGCAGAAGTCGCGCCTAAGTCAGTCTACGTTAAGCTCCATTGGCAAACGTTGACTGAAATGCTGGTGAAAACAAGTTTTTAGATCAAAACTCAGTTCAGACACGCAGGAACAAAAGAGAAATGGAGAGAAAGGGGAGTTAAAAAATATATACTGTATATGTAATGTCATGATCCTGGGCACAGGTAGGCACCGGGCCCAGTCTTCAGTTTAGTCTTTTTCTGTTTGTTTCTTTGTGTATCCTGTCCAGTTTGTGTCATTCTGTATTTGTATGTTTACATTTTGGGGTGTATTGTTTGATTATTGGTTTCCGGTTTATGTTTTATTTTTACAGCGCAGTGCAGCTTCCAGCTGTCAAACTGTTTGGAGCTGCACAGCTGTCATTGATTCTGTTATTTTCTCCACTCATGCATCCACATCTGTTACTCATCATGAAACTGCACTTAAGGGGCACGACAATCTCTTCCGGTTGTCGAGTCCCTCTACACTGTTACATTCCTCAGTCTATGCCATGCTGAGAGTATTTGGTTGCTGTCAAGGAGAATGGGAGTACTCCATCCAGGTTTGTTATCCCCTTTATTTTCAGCCAAGAGCCCGCATCTCTCTGGGTGCGCTCCAGCTGATTCTGTCCCTTAGCCCGGCATTCCCAGGCTTCATCCCCCTGTAGATGTTGAGCCCCGCTCTCCTCCAGCACCTACTTGCGTGTGTTATTTGTAGTGTTGAGTTTTTGTGTGTGTCTTTACTTTAATAAATGTGCAAACTCACAGAGAGCGTTTGGTGTCCTTTTTAGCCCTTGAAAATGGCAAGTTGTGACAGAAGGACACAACCAGTAAGACACCAGCCTCTGTGGGTTTGTGTTTTCTTTTCTTGTAATCTGTTCCCCTTTACGCGTGCCTTCCCATGCCACTGGCGCCCCGCTAGCCAAGGCAAATCGGTAGCCGGTAGCCCCACTACAAACGAACTGTGGGCGGTGGAATTAGCCCAGGACTTAGTCAATGCTGCGCTCACCTCCTGCTCACTGAAGGAGGTTCGTAGGAGCGTGGAGGGGGCAGTGGCAATTGTGGAGGCGTATCCGGGGTTGGGCAGCTACCTCAGGTATGCGGGCCTGCTTTATACCATCGCCATCCTCCGGACGGACTCTCACAGCCTGTTGGAGACCTTCCATCATCCTCGTTGAGGGCCAGGTCTACGTGGAAGCGCCCCAAGCTCTGGCGTACTGCCTCCCTCGCCAGAAACCCGAGCTTCCGCCTCCTTCCCAGACCACTTCAGCAGTTGCCAGAGGAGCCTCGTCTGGTCCCACTGCAGTAGCAGGAACCATCATGCCCCGGGAAATAAGGCAGGTGGGTTTTCATTCCTTTTTCCATCATAATGAGAAATCTTGCCTTATTCCCGGTGATGAGGCTCAGCAACAGCAGCAAAATTTTGCTGAGTCCTCATCACCTGTTGCTGTTGACTCACCTTCGCCTCCCTCTCCCATGTATTTCTCTGTGGCTTCCGAGAATCCATTGCTCTTGGGAAGGAGCTGCCGGATGATGGAGGAACCTGCAGTCCTGAGAATTCCTGCTCCAGCCCTGGGGCCACGTCTGGGATGGCAGGAAAGCACCACCTGTGCTCTGAATCCTGAGCCGACAGTTGTGTGTCCCCTGGGTTCAGCAGCACGGGAGCCAGCACTGTCAATGAGGCCACCTCCAGTGTCAGCCACCCCGCCGGGAGATCCACCAGTGTGGAGCGCCCAGCTTGAAGGTCTATTGGCTGCATCCACCATCACGCCTGCTGCTGGGGTCGTCGCAGAAGAGTCACCGGAGTCCTGGGCGGTGGTCGAGCTCAAGTCCAGGTAAGTACTCTGTTCTGTCTTAACACCCGCAGATCTAGAAAGCTCTTGTCTTGATCTTGGTGAGGAGAACTGGATGCAGATGCCCTTTGCTCCTGAATTCTCCTCATTGAGCTCCACCACTGCCGGTAACTCTGCTCCGGTGTTTTTCCCTTCCTCCCCGTCTAAACTGGCCATGTCAGGCGTGGACATCCAGACGGAGAGGGCCGAGACATTCTCTCCCCCATCTGAGGTGGCCGTGTCGGGTGTGGATGCCCAGTTGGAGAGAGCCAAGATGCCCCCAGCCTGGATTGCCGGAGTCCTGGACGGCAGTGGAGCTCGAGCTCAGGCAAGTTCTCTTTTTTGTTTTCACTCTATCTGTCCTAGAGAGATCTTGCCTGGCTCTTGGTGGGGAAGGCCGAGTGTAGCTGTCCGCTGCGTCTGAGCCCTCCTTGCTGGGCTCCACTGCTGCTGGTGACCCTGACCCAGTGCCTGTTTCTCTTGTGTTTGAGCCTTCTCCCAAGGTCTCCGTGGGTGCTGCTCCCCCTTTGTCCGAGCTCTCTGTGGGTGCTGCTTCCCCTCTGCCTGAAGTCTCCATGGGTGCTGCTCCCCATCCGTCCGAGGTCTCCGTGGGTGCTGTGCCCCCTCCATCCGAGGTCTCCGTGGATGCTGCACCCCAGTACGGGGCCTCCGTGAGTGCTGCGCCCCAGTGCGGAGCATCCGTGGCTACCACGCCTCGATCCAGAGCCTCTGTGGGTACCATGCTTTGATCCAGAGCCTCTGTAGGTGCCAGACCTCAGGCTGGAGCCTCCGTTGGTGTTATGCCTCAGGCCAAGGTTGCCGTAGGCCCTCCTTCCTTTCCCTTGACTGATGCTCCACTGGTCAATCGCCTCCTTGGCCTGGTGCTCTCGTGGGTCAACCTGTTTGTCATGGGCGCGGTGCTCTAGTCCGGGGACACCTTGGGTGCTACACCCCAGTCTGGGGTTGCCATGGGTGTTATGCCACAGCCCGGGGTCACCGTGGGTGCTACACCCCAGTCTGGGGCTGCCATGGGTGCTTCGCCCCAGTCCAGGGCCACTGTGGGTGCATCTCCCTAGTCCAGGGCCTCCATGGGTGCATCGCCCCAGTCCGGGGCCGCCGTGGGTGCGTCGCCCCAGTCCGGGGCTTTATGGTTGCTGCACCTCAGGCTGAGGCCACCGCAGGTGCCGCGTCCCTGCCCGAGGCCACCACGGGTGCCCCACCTTTGTCTGAGGCCGCCATGGATCCCTCGCCTTCGTCAGGGTTCATCGGCCGTTGTAGGTTGTTCCCGCTGCTCAGCTGCCCATCTCAGGAGGATGTGGGGGTGCTTAGCCTTGCTACCGCCCCCGGGGAGGGCGTGTTGTGTCCCATGGCTTGCTGGCTTAGGGATGCCAGGAGGCCACCTGATGGGCTGCCCCTTCTGCTCGGGTGGTTCTTGAACATGGGGAGGCAACCCGACATGTTCCGGCACAGACGCCGGTGATCTTGGGACTCTGGAAGGCCGCCCGAACTGTCTCCTTCATAAATCAATCAGGCTTTGAGCCCCGTGCTGTTGCCTGTTGTACAGTGTTGTGGGTCATGTGTTTTCTTTTGAGTTTTTGTTATTTTTTCTCAGTCCCTCCGTGACTGAGTTCCCCCTCCTCCCCCCCAGGGTGGGTTGTTTTTCTTGTGTGTGTGGGGGGGTCTCCTCTGCGGAGGGGTTCTTTGTTTTTTGTGATGTTGCCCTGGGATGTCTGGGCTCCACCCCTTGAGGTGGGGGGCAATGTCATGATCCTGGACACGGGTGGGCACCGTGCCCAGTCTTCAGTTAAGTTTAGTCTTTTTCTGTCTGTTTCTTTGTGTATGCTGTAAAGTTTGTGTCATTCTGTATTTGTAATATGTTTACATTTTGGGGTTGTGTTGTTGTTTTATTATTGGTTTCTGGTTTATGTTTTATTTTGACAGTGCTGTGCAGCTTCCGGCTGTCAAACTGTTCGGAGCTGCACAGCTGTCACTGATTCTGTTATTTTCTCCACTCATGTAGCCACACCTGTTACTCATCATGAAACCACATGACAATCTCTCCCAGTTGTTGTGTCCCTCTACACTGTTACATTCCTCAGTCTCTGCCATGCTGAGAGTATTTGGTTGCTGTTGAGGAGAACAGGAGTGCCCCGTCCAGGTTTGTTTTCTCCTTTATTCTCAGCCGTGAGCCCCACTTCTCTCTGGGTGTGCTCCGGTTGATTTTGTCTTAGCCCAGCGTTCCCAGGCTTCTTCCCCCTATAGATGTTGAGCCCCACTCTCCTCCAGCACCTGCTTGTATGTGTCATTTGTAGTGTTGAGTTTTTGTGTGCGTCTTTACGTTAACAAATGTGCAAACTTACAGAGAGCATTCGGTGTCCTGTTTAGCCCTTGAAAAGAGCCATTTGTGACATGTAAGAGCACAATGTAGAGTATTTGTTTGGTGATAACATGGTGTGTACGATATGTTTTTTAAATTTTTTTAATGTATGGGATATATATATATATATACACACACTACCGTTCAAAAGTTTGGGGTCACTTAGAAATTTCCTTATTTTTGAAAGAAAAGCACTTTTTTTTCAATGAAGATAACTTTAAACTAATCAGAAATACACTCTATACATTGCTAATGTGGTAAATGACTATTATAGCTGCAAATGTCTGGTTTATGGTGCAATATCTACATAGGTGTATAGAGGCCCATTTCCAGCAACTATCACTCCAGTGTTCTAACGGTACAATGTGTTTGCTCATTGTGTCAGAAGGCTAATGGATGATTAGAAAACCCTTGTGCAATCATGTTAGGTCTGCAATGCTGGAATTGCTGCAAATGGAGGATTCTTTGACGAAAGCAAAGTTTGAAGGAAAAAATTATTATTTCAAATACAAATCATTATTTCTAACCTTGTCAATGTCTTGACTATATTTTCTATTCATTTTACAACTCATGGTGGTAAATAAGTGTGACTTTTCATGGAAAACACAAAATAATTGTCTGGGTGACCCCAAACTTTTGAACGGTAGTATATACAGTATATATATATATATATATATATATATATATATATATATATATATATATATATATACTGTATATATATATCGTCGGCCTCCGTCGGTCTATGATGACCATGGAAGTGAATCCTAAACGTCTACTCTGCTGGAATATATATATATATATATATATATACAGTGGGGCAAAAAAGTATTTAGTCAGCCACCAATTGTGCAAGTTCTCCCACTTAAAAGATGAGAGAGGTCTCCAATTTTCATCATAGGTATACCTCAACTATGAGAGCCAAAATGAGAAAAAAAAATCCAGAAAATCACATTGAAGGATTTTTAATGAATTAATAAAAGTATTTGGTCACCTACAAACAAGCAAGATTTCTGGCTCTCACAGACCTGTAACTTCTTCTTTAAACACTAGAAGTCCCAGAAGTTGGCCCTCTTGTGGCCTCTTGTTGGTCCCCTTATGGGTTTTCTAGGTAAAAAGGCCAAATGGCCCCTCTCTGGGACTTCTAGAGGCTCCTCTGTCCTCCATTCGTTACCTGTATTAATGGCACCTGTTTGAACTTGTTATCAGTATAAAAGACACCTGTCCACAACCTCAAACAGTCAGACTCCAAACTCTACTATGGCCAAGACCAAAGAGCTGTCAAAGGACACCAGAAACAAAACTGTAGACCTGCACCAGGCTGGGAAGACTGAATCTGCAATTCAGGTTTTTCAGTCACGTGACCCGCGCGCCCAGCGATGCAGCCGGCGGCCATACTGCCGGTCAAGCGTGACGCCCGCCAGGCTTGTTTACATAACAAAGATCGTGAGTGTTGCAAACTTCTGAGTCTTCTGGAAGTGTGGGACAGGTTAGCTGGTAGTTTATCACTATTTATCATGTCTGAACGTGAAGGAGGTCTGAGTGAACAGACCAAACACCTCTCTGGCATCGAATTGAAGCGGTATCAGGATAAAATAGCCATTCTAGGAGGCTGTGATCCTTACACTGCACCTGGCGTGTTGTTCTCCCCCATCACAGCTGAGGATGTCACACTGCCAGACTTTGAGTTCAGTGACTTGATGATTTACCTGATCGTGCACCCTTCACCATACAGTCTGGAGAATTTTGAGGCTCACAAGACCAAGCGAGACTCACAAGCGAGTGTACTCTGTGGGAGTCCAGCCTTTCCTGTCTATTGCAGCAATCCACATGTTTCTACGGTCAGGCTCTTGACTCAGTGCAGGAATCCTGTAGAAGCTCACATTCTCCTTCTGTCCACGCCTATTATGGCAGTGAACAGCACAACACGTCTCCGGCATGACAACAACGACAAAAACGGCGATGACAGGGCTTAGAAAACGTGTGAAAGTGGTTTGTTCACACAAGCTTGTGTACTATGCCTGCCAGCGCTTGACCGGCAGCATGGCGGCGCTGACCTGTGACCTAGATCCGTGACGTCACATGAAAATCCCCAATTGGTAAGCAGCTTGGTGTGAAGAAATCAACTGTGGGAGCAATTATTAGAAAATGGAAGACATACAAGACCACTGTTAATCTCCCTCGATCTGGTGCTCCACTCAAGATCTCACCCCGTGGGGTCAAAATGATCACGAGAACGGTGAGCAAAAATCCCAGAACCACACGGGGGGACCTAGTGAATGACCTGCAGAGAGCTGGGACCAAAGTAACAAAGGCTACCATCAGTAACACACTACGCTGCCAGGGACTCAAATCCTGCAGTGCCAGATGTGTCCCCCTGCTTAAGCCAGTACATGTCCAGGCCCGTCTGAAGTTTGCTAGAGAGCATGTGGATGATCCAGAAGAGGATTGGGAGAATGTCATATGGTCAGATGAAACCAAAATAGAACGTTTTGGTAAAAACTCAACTTGTCGTATTTGGAGGAGAAAGAACACCATACCTACTGTGAAGCATGGGGGTGAAAACATTATACTATGGGGCTGTTTTTCAGCAAAGGGACCAGGACGACTGATCCATGTAAAGGAAAGAATGAATGGGGCCATGTATCGTGAGATTTTGAGTGAAAACCTCCTTCCGTCAGCAAGGGCATTGAAGATGAAACGTGGCTGGGTCTTTCAGCATGACAATGATCCCAAACACACGGCCCGGGCAACGAAGGAGTGGCTTTGTAAGAAGCATTTCAAGGTCCTGGGGTGGCCTAGCCAGTCTCCAGATCTCAACCCCATAGAAAATCTTTGGAGGGAGTTGAAAGTCCGTGTTGCCCAGCGACAGCCCCAAAACATCACTGCTCTAGAGGAGATCTGCATGGAGGAATGGGCCAAAATACCAGCAACAGTGTGTGAAAACCTTGTGAAGACTTACAGAAAACGTTTGACCTCTGTCATTGCCAACAAAGGGTATATAACAAAGTATTGAGATGAACTTTTGTTATTGACCAAATACTTATTTTACCAAGGAATTTACCAATTAATTCATTAAAAATCCTTCAATGTGATTTTCTGGATTTTTTTTTTCTCATTTTGTCTCTCATAGTTGAGGTATACCTATGATGAAAATTGGAGACCTCTCTCATCTTTTAAGTGGGAGAACTTGCACAATTGGTGGCTGACTAAATACTTTTTTACCCCACTGTATATATATATATATATATATATATATATACGTATATATATATATATATATATATATATATATATATATATATATATATATATATATATATATATGTATTACGGACATTTGTGGGTTTGTTTGCAGGTGATGGGTGTGGTTTGGTGGGTGGTTTTGTGTCTTTGCAGTATTACTTTTCTACCCCTAGGCTGTGCACAAACATGTCTTTTGCTAATAAGAATTACTGGCTGCCTTGGAAACAACAGACATGCTGGTTTTTTTGCTGTCTGAAAAACCATTTTCTTGGTCTGTGGAATAAAGGTTTTTCATGAAATTTTAACTCAAAGACTATACTTTCTGCCTGCTATATGTATATACAGTATATTTATGTCAGGTCAGGCATTGGTTTGCTTGCTACCAGATAACCATGAAAACCGGTACTACCTGTCTCATGGGTCAAGCCGTCAGTATCTCAACAGGCAACCCTGCCCTTCTGAGGGTGTGGAGGGTGAAACTGGGCATCCTGGTTGAACTAAAAACAATATCTGTCACAGGTCTGTGGTGGACCACTCCCAGTTACACGGGGTGAGACTGGACATCCTGGCAAATAAGCACATCTGTCGCAAGGTCTGTGGTGGACTTTTGCCAGTTGGTGCATCTTGACATGCACTACACAAAGAGTTAACCTCAAATTATAATAAAATAAAATAAATTCATCAAATAAATAACTGCGGTTTGTTTGCCTGGTCGTTTGCGTGCTTGTTCGTGTGTTTTTAATGTTTTACGGTTTTCTTTGGTGAGAAAAATTAATGTTTTCAGAGCAGCAGAAGATGATTGATGATGAGAACCTTGGGTTGCCAGATCTGTTTATTATTAAGCGACTTTGGGATTGTTTCACTAACGTGTGCTTAACTGGGGCTTGCTATGTGTGTATGTACGTGTGTTAAAGGATTAACCTGTGTTGAGCTGAAGCAGTAATAAAGTCACACTGAACTGCAGATTTTGATAAGATGAAAGGTATTAGATGCCTGTTCTTTTATCTCAAGAAAGTTTTAAGATAAGCCTTTATTAGTCCCACAACGGGGAAATTCCAGGATTGCAACAGCACAGGGATAGCAACACTCAGAGCAACAATCAGAAGGCAAGAAAAAAAAAACCCAGTAATTTCTTTTGTTGTGCAGTTTTCAGTGGGTTTTTTGCTGGCTTCATGATAGTTACTTGTATTAAGCAATGCAATCTTGCTTTGTTGGCAGCTGTCTTTTTATTTTTAACTAACATTATCAATTGCCAGAATTTTTTGCTTATTTTAAGTAAAATTACCTGCCAGCAGAGCAAGAAAATTTGATTTTTCTTTTGTTTGGGATGTCTGAAGGCAGGTAAACAGCATTAGGTTATTTCATTTGACTTTTGCAGTGTAATTGTATTCCCTAGCTCACAGTTGCATTATCTCTCGAACTGAGGGATAACAGTGGCTTCAGATAGAAAAGGAACAAAAAAAAAGGGCGACAGGCTGATTTGGACTTGACTTGGACGGTAAAATCAAAATCTGATGATAAATCTGAAAAACTGACCATGGTAAAAGGAAGGAAAAAGATTTGACTAATATGTGTTCTGTCTCTTCTGTGGTGCATGATGACTCTGGCGTGGGGGCAAGGGGCCATGCTTCTGCTCCTCCTCTGTACTCCTCCGCTGCTCAGCCCATATACCCCGATCTCACAGAACTCCAAGCTGGAGAAGCTGTGGCTGATGTCACCTCACCTCCGCTCGTCTCCGCCTCTCTACCCGGGAGCAGCCACATCGGGGTGCCCAAGAGTTAATCAGATATGCACACATATCCACTCCACACTCACCATCAATACAATGAATAAGAAAGAAGATTATGAAAAATGTTGTCACTGAACAATATTCTATGATTGAACTTTCAAATACAGCTTATATGGGATGACCCAAACCACAAACAAGGTAACGATGAAAGTGCTGAAGCTCATAGAACCAGGTTACAAGAGGTTTTGATAGGCATTCTGATTTAACTGAGGCTGATAATGATTCAGGTGTACAACCTTATTGGCAGCATTTGAAAAGTGTCTTTTTGCAAAACATGCAACCACACCTGCAGTAGCTGATTACATCTGCAAACATTTGGTTACATACCGCACCTGTGTATTTGGCGATGTGCTAACTTATACCAAACATGCAGAGATAATAGAGGAGGAAAAGAAAGAAAATGGGAAAAAAAATGAAAGAAAAACCAACTCCTGTTTGTGTGATTGTTGACACAAAGGGGAGGGGGGGGGGTTCCCCTCCAATTCTATTTTTCAGGGTGGCACCGGAAGTGGACCCCGGTGGTGGAGGAGGGACGGAAGGGGGCGTGGAATGGGCTGGCTGTGGCAAGGGGAAAGTGACATTTGTCATCAATGTGGACAAAAGGGCCATTGGCGGAGGCAATGTCCTGAACACCAGCAGCAGCGGAGAGGGGGTGGAGGACATCATGGCCGACTACCTGACTGACCGCACCGAAGCTAAGTACAACTGTTGACAATAACACTGACATAACAGACATTCATTTACCTGACTTTGACTTGATGTTAAAAAAGGAGTGTTTACCTGAAGTGACATTGCAGGTTAAGGACATTCCAATGAAGTTTCCCAAGGGAGAACGTATGAGAGCATCACATTTTCCACATGTGACAGAAGTAAATGTATTGAAGGATTTCATTGTGCCAAGGTACTGCTACTCCCTGCGTTTGGTTTCGGCCGGACCAAGCTCAGTGACATCAGACCTGCACACAAAAGCTATGCAATATTTTGAGTCCAATATCCCTCCTACACAGCAGGCCACAGAACAATATCATTGCAGTATGTATGACAGACATCTGAGTGGCCCAGATCCAAATTAGGAAAAAACATTAATTGCAAATCCATCCTCCCGACTGGTTAGTAAAAATCTGTATTGTCACCAAGGGGCTATGTGGGGGCATCTGTTGTGTTGTGTGATGAAGACAACATACATTTTAAACTCTTGGAGGCTCCCCACATCCCACTAATCAAGCCCAAACACATGCACTGGAAGGATGTAGGACACTTTGTAACAACAGCAGAGGAATGTGGTCAATCTTGGAAACAAACTTCTGATCCAAAGGTCCAGTATTCCCCAAGACTAGACACCTACTCACTGCCATTGAACTGAGTGACCACAGTGCAGAAAGAAGTTCACATTGATGTTCCCAACTCACCCATGTGATCACTTTTTACATTAACAGAAGGAGAGGAACACACACTCTCACAAAGTTCAAATTCTCTGTGGTCAACAGGAAAGGCAAATGAAGGCTTAATAAAAAATGCAGAATTGGTTAAAATAAATGCTAAATCTCATTATAGGCCTTACCAAAGACAGTATCCTCTATGTCCTGAAGCCCAAGAAGGCTTTAAACTGGTCATGGAGGACCTGAAAGCAGCAGGTGTCATCATCCCATGCCCAAATTCTCTAAGAAGCACAACTTTACCCTGTTAAAAACCCTCAGCAAGAGACTATTTAATCTCCATTCCCTCAGCAAGACACTGTTTCTGTTTAATCCCCATTCCATCAACAAGAGATTGTTCAATCCCCATTGCAAACTACATTAAAAAAAATCCTCAACAAGTGATTGCTTAACTGTTTAATTGTTTCTCTATATGGGCATCAGCTGACGGTGCCCTTGTTGGCATCCAGTAACGGCTTGTGTAGCGAAACAACTGTTGTTTATCATGGAGAGACAAAATGCCAGTGAGAAGGTTGGCAACTGAAGGATGTGAATGGTATGCCTGTTTTTTCATCATCATCATCCTTGTGGTGACACTTTTGTTTTGGTTATTTTTAGGGACACCATTACCTATCTATTGTAGGGCTAGATACATTACTCACACACACCATGACTGGATAGAAGGTCCAAGTCATGAGGATCACGTTTATACTGGTAATGTGTGGTGGAAGTATGCTAACCACACAGCCAAAACAGCCAATCGTTCAAATTGCTGTGTGTTCTTTGCTCCCACTTTAAGCTGGTCAAATATCTGTTACTGCTAAATCAATGGAACTATCAGAAGCAGTTTGTTTCTTGCAAGAGGCTATGTATGGAAATAGTACAGCAAGCATTAATGTGAATCACACCTGTCTCATTGCCTATGACTCCACTGACCAGAGACACAATGACACCCCTTACTCAGTGAAGGCAAGGTTGATCTCACCGGGGAATTTTTCCTTTTGTCTAAAAGGGTGTGGAAACATCTCTTTTGGTAGTTTGTCGCTTTCTAGGTGTGCAATGGTGCATAGTACGTCTCACCTCTGTACTGATACCTGACGGACCAACGTAGTGTGCAAAAGCTGCCCTGAAGATCCTTTTTGTCAGTCTAAAAGGCAATGTCACCCTGCAGGAGCTCTGTAGCACTGCCACTTGTAATTCTCACAAGTGTCGGTAAAATGACATGATTGGCCTGTCTTTCTCACACTTCTTTATCTGCTTGCTTCACACACTACACTGCAGAGTTTAGGTTACACCCTATAATTCACTCGCTGAAACCAGTCAGAATCAGTTCTGCACACAGCCAAACTGTCACATAAGCGGAAATGTACTGATACACTGAGGGAAAAACCCCCTCCCTCTTGCAAGAGGGAGTGGTTAAGCTTTATAAAAACTATAGGGCCCACTTTTTGAGTAGCACTCTCTTGGGGTATTTTCCTAAACAGTTGTGTTCCAGCGCTGCTTGTAATCCATATCTCACTTTCAGTAAAATAAGTGAAAGTATACGTCATCTCTCAGTCTGGTTATTTGGCCTTCGTATAAAAGAACTGGGGGTTAAGGTATTTTAGATGCAACAATTTGGTGTTTCCACCCGGTTACGAGGCTAAATTTTAGTTTTAGTTTTGTAAATGGCGTGAGGATTTTTCTCTACAGTCTGGCGGCCACAACATTATAAGAGGTGAGCAGAAAACCTTTTTCAATAAATTTCTGCCTGTCCCTTCGGGGACAGCCCTTTCTGTAGAGATTAAATATTCATGCACGTGTGATTTTATTTGTGGAATGAAACTGAGATATGGTCTTGAATTTATGATATGTTGTTTTAAGAAATATATTTACTGAGTTTAATGAGGAAATCTTCAAACGGTTTTGACCACGAGGGATAAGTCAGATGCGTTAATACTGTCCCTGAAAGTCCGGTGGACATATAAAAAAGACAAAAAAAATCCTGTAGGGCCACCGGAAAGGTTGGAGACAGCTTGGGCAAGAGGTTTAAACCCCGAGGTGGACATATAAAAAAGACAAAAAAAAATCCTGTAGGGCCACCAAAAAAGAAGTGTTTCCCCGTTGAGCATTGCATAGTCTGGATAAAATGTTTTAACTCCGAGGTAACTGATATAGGGTTGCCGAAAAAGAAGTGTTACTCGGATGATGCATAGCTTTGCCAAAAGGTTTTAACCCCTTGGAATCATTGCTTGATTTCAAAAAGTAGAGTTGGCACCCCTAGCGTATTTAGCTCAAACCAAAAGGTTTTAACTCCTAGAGAAATTGCAACGCGCACAACTCTGAAATATAGTTGGTCTTACTGCAAAGAGTTTTAAAATTGTGGAAAAAGTTTGTGTGAAAAAGTTGAGATGAATAAGATCATAATAATAACTATATTCTATGTTATAAGATATCGATATTAGACTATAACATTTAAAGACAGTTGGATTAAAATGGCAACAAAACTGGATAATGATAAAGACAATGATAAAATGGATAATGATAAACGCAGCTCTGAATACCCTTTGAGAAGTTTGGGATATGCTGTAAAAGAGAGGGAGGAAGTATTAAAAACCACTGTGCGTCGAGAAACTAAATGAAGAGCGAAAACAACTTAAAACATGGGTAAAATGGTTACAAAGAGATGGCTTGTTTGGCAATATGGGGGGGGGGGGGCCCTACCAAATAAATCAGACAGAGCTGTTTATGTGTGGGTTGTTTTGTCTTTGTGTAATCTGCTCTGGTGTGGAAGAGAAAAAAGTGAATTCTCCGCGGAGGTGGGGGGAGCAGGCTGTGAAATTGTTTGTGATTTTTTTTTCCTTTTGGATATTTGTGGAGTGTAAAAGAGTTGGTTAATTAATTGTTATCCTTTTGAGAAATGTTTAAAATTATAGGTATTTGAAAATAGTAGCTTTGAGCAAAAGGAGTTGACTAGTGTTGTGTGTGTCACGGCAGTGTAGAAAAAATGGAAGGACCTTCATGCTGCTTCGACCTTGTGGAGATAACGGAGAGAGGAGCAATTCTGTGTTTGTGTGTGTGTGGTTGCTTTAGAAAAAAAGAGAATGAAAAAACACAGGCTGTGTGGGTGCTGACCTGTGTGATGGGAGTGAAAGAGAAGTAATCTAAATATGGGTATTTTTGCAAAGTTTTGGGGTTTTACTTTTTCAGTCTAACTTTGCGGGTTTTTAACTCTAATGTTGCATACGTGATAAATTATTTACATATTTTTAAAGCAATTTTTTGATGTATCACTGACTTTTTTCTTTGACTGAAGCATAACAGTGCACTTTACAGGGAAAAAGGACACAGGACTAACGATTCCCTCACAGCTGTCCGAGCCTCCCTCGACGTGACCATAGGCACATAGAACACTAAGTTAAGTACAAATGCTTACATCTTAATCAATGTTACCAGCATGACAATGATGAAATTAATTGAATATTACAATATCATGCTGTCACTTAATAATGCCTAATCACTGAAGGCTTTATGTATACCCTATATTACATGATTTAAAGCATAGAGGTTCAAAAGAGATTGATAATTAATGTGTTTGTGCATATGATTTGCCAGAGACTATAGATTATCAAATAGAGGTCTTGGTAATTGTATGTTATATTGTTGCTTTGTTAAAATAATACCATACTCACCTTTTAATAAATGACATACAGTATGCAATCTTATCTACAATTCGACCCTAGGCCTGACCATGTAAAAAAAGAGGGGGAGAATGGGAGAGCAGGATCTGAGATAGTCCATGCTGTGATTTTTTTCCCTCCTAAAGAAAATAGCAAGATGATGATGAAGTTTTTATTATCGGGAGATGGTAAATTTATGAACAGAAAAGACAGAAATACCACAAGAATTCTGATAAAATGGAGAAAGGGAATTTAATTTCAGTGGTAAACTGAGACTGATTAGTGAGTTGTGTCAGTCTGACCTAGATAAGAATAGACAGAATCAGCCTTCAAAGGAAAAAACACACAGGCCACAGATTGTGGTCCTGTGCCATAAATTCCTAAAAACAGAGATTAGGTTTACACCTGCCGTTACTAATTCTAAATGCTGCACTGGTCTAAGGCTTTTAATATATGACACTGTTTTGTTTGACTATAATACTAAACTAAGTGATTACCCATGCCAATTGGTAAAACCTTAATTGATTCATAGATTATTTAGCGAATACTTGTTGTGAGTAGCAAACTCACATTCAAATTGTGGAAGCTTTAGGTGTGATTTAAAGTTTTTCTGCTATTCTTTATTCTTTGTTTTTCAAAAGGAAAGGGAAAAGCATTTTACATTTTTTTTAAATTTAATTTAATTTAATTTTTTTTTTAGCTTTCAACAGGAATTAGATTTGCCAAATTAACAAGGAATCATAACATCATCATTACCTTTCAATTTAATAAATCTTTGGTGACATATGCAATATGTAATAAAATAATAAAAAACAATAATTCACTTGTGTTTCTTAATATTAATAAACAACTGGGATAAATATTTAAGGGATACAAAACTAATGATGATCGCTGGAACATAAGTAAAATCAATTTATGAGGTGATAAAACTTGCACTGCTGTTGATGTAAACACTGATATGCAGACTGGGAAGCCATAGGGTTTTCCCAAAATTTTTCTTTGCAGGATAGCACCGAGATTTAATCTTTGTGGGGGATGGAGAGAGGCTGGACAGTGGGTGTGTGTGGGGGGCAACATTGACTGACCACAGGAGAAAGGACTCCTAAACTGACAAGCATTTTTTGAAGCTAAGTATGACTTTGCATGACATTGTAACAATTTAATTCAATTCAATTCAACTTTATTTTTATAGCACCATTTCACAACAACAGTCATCTCATAGCACTTTCAACTGTAGGGGAACCCCCACAGTTGCAGAAAGACCCTAGCAATCTGCCTCCCATTGTACTTTTGGGGATTCTAGGTATTACAAGTAATCCTGCATTTTGGGAGCGGAGTGCTCTGTTAGGATAATACGGTAGTATCAGATCTTTTAAATAAAAAAGGGCCTGATTGTTTAGAGCTTTGTAAGTAAGAAGAAGGATTTTAAACTTAATTCTAAACTCTATGGGAAGCCAATGAAGGGAGGCCAGAACCCAAGCGATATGATCTCTCTTTCTAGTACCTGTTAAAACTCTTGCTACAGCATTCTGGATTAGCTGAAGATTTTTAAAGATGTTTTAGGAAAAACTGATAATAAAGAATTACAATAATCTAATCTAGAGCTAACAAAAGCGTGGATCAATTTCTCAGCATCACTCTGAGACAAGATGCTCCTAATCTTGGCAATATTACGCAAATGATAGAAGGCAGTCTAAGAAACAAATTTAATATGTGAATTGAAAGACAGATCTTGATCAAAAATAATTCCAAGGTTCCTCACAGAGCTATTAAGAGAAAGAGTAACCGCATCCAGACTGAAAGTTTGATTTAGAAAGGTATTTCTAAGGTTTTTTGGACCAACTAGAATGACTTCAGTCTTATCTGAATTTAATAGCAAGAAATTACAAGTCATCCAAGCTTTGATTTCCTTAAGACAGGCTTTCAACTTGGCTAATTGATTACTATCATCTGGCTTCATTGATAGGTATAATTTGTACATGGCCTAAAGTTAATGAAGAATTGATTATATGAAGAATAAAGCTGCCAATAAGTGGGAAGACTTCTTTAAATAACCTGGTAGGAATAGGGTCTAAAAGACAAGTTGAAGGCTTGGATGAGGAAATTATTTTGTCTAACTCTAAAAGGTCAATTGGAGTAAACTCATCAAGACAGATATCAATTGAAGGAGTTGTAGTAGTTACTGTATTTAAGTAAACAGTGGGAAGAATCTGATTGATTTTATCTCTGATGGAGGAAATTTTATTATTGAAAACGTTCATGAAGTCCTGACTAGTAAGCGCTAAGGGAATGCTAGGATTGACAGAGCCCTGACTCTTTGTCAACCTGGCTACAGTGCTGAAAAGAAACCTGGGATTATTCTTGTTCTCTTCTATTAATGCAGAATAATAACTTGTTCTAGCTTTTCTAAGAGATTTTTTTAAATATAAATTAAAAGATGATTTCTCCAAGCTAAATAGATTCCATCTAAATTAGTGGAGCACCATTTTCTTTCTAACTGACGAGTCTTCCGTTTTAAGCTACGAGTTTCTGTGTTGAACCAAGGAGTTAGAATCTCTGATTAGGCTTTTTCTTTTTTAAGGGGGCCACCAAGTCCAGAGTCTGATGCAGAGAAGCTGTAACACTATCTACCATGCTATCAATTACAGAAGGAGCAAGCTGTCTATAGCTTATTTCCATTGTGTTGACACATGGCATAGAGGAAACAATCTGCATAAATTTGGTAACAACATCATCCGAGAGGCATCTACTGTAGTAATATTTTTCTTTAGGAGCCAAATAGTCAGAAATAGTAAAATCAAAGATTAACAGACAATGGTCTGACAGTACAGGGTTATGAGGAGACACTACCAGATTTTCTGATTCTATGCCATATGTCAGAACAAGGTCCAACGTATGGTGGAGATAATGGGTAGAATTTCCTACTTTCTGAGAAAACCCCATCGAGTCTAATATTGAATTAAATGCCACATTTAGGCAATCACTATCTACATCTATATGTATATTAAAGTCCCCTACTATAATTATTCTATCTGATTTCAGCACTAAATCAGCTAAGAATTTGGCAAATTCAGATAAAAATTCTAAGTAGGTTGATGGAGGACGATAAACTATGGCAAATAAAATTGGGTTTAGCCTAAAATTGCTAAAGTGCCCAATACTGAGGACCAGGCCCTCAAAGGAATTATAACATGTTTTTTGCTTTACATTTACTAATAGTTTGGAATGGTAAATTGTTGCTACTCCTCCTTTACGACCAGAACTTCTGGGATTTTGACAGTTTAAATAACCAGAGAGAGTTGATTCATTTAAACCAACATAATCCCCTTGCCCTAACCAAGTCTCTGTAAGGGATATTAAATCAATCTGATGATCAATTAACAGATCATGGACTAACAGAGATTTGGGAGTTAGAGACCTAATATTTCATAAACTGAATTTAATTTTAAATTAAATTAAGTGTATCTCTATGCATCAAAAAGGGGGTATTAAAGAAATTAATTAGCAAAAATAATTAGCAATCCTTACAAAAAATAGATAATACATAAAAATTTTCAATAGATGATCAATAATGAAGTGAAAAATACAAATGAAACTGCTTGGTAATGAAATCACAACATTGAATAGGAGAAGTTAAAAGTTACATCAATAAATTTCCAGATATTTAAGGAAATATCTGTAGATTATTGTAAAGGAAATATTATGTCTATAAGGAACAAGGTAAACTGATAAGGAAGAAAACCATGCAAATCTATGAGAAAAGTTCCAAATGTCTAAGGAAAGTCCAACTTGTGCTGAATTTATGTTTACTGTGGGACTTGATTTAGAATCTACTACAAAGACAATACAGATTGCTACATTTATTAAAATTGCTTTACAAAAAATTGAGTGGGTGCTGGCACAAGTCCCACTGTATCAAGTGCACAGTGCCTCCAGGAACTTGGACACTGGCAGAGTCTGTGATTCATTACTTTCGTAATGCTAAAATTCTAATCAGATGCAAAAAGATGCAAAAAGACAAATGATAACATAAACATACACTTCATAAAATTTTTGAAATTTAAAAGAGCGTTTATAACTTAACAAAAAAAGGAACTCTGAAATAGCTAGACAAGCCAGGGCTCTCAGAAAACGGGAAAATACAGTCGACATGGACAAAGAACTGTAAGGTGTGGATAAAATTGCTTGGAATTCCAGAAGAAGCTAAAGTAATAATGATTAGAGAAATGGAGGAATTAGACAAATTTAAACCTTAGTTCTGATGTACGAATAATAGTGCAGTAAGATTATGAGTGGAGATTTTTGTGTTCTTTTTTTCCTTTGTGTTTCTTCTTTTTTTCTCCTTTTGGTGTACATTGTTGACATAGCGTATGATTAGTATTTTAACCCATCATCCTTCCTCATTTAATCATGGAAGTATATTAAGGCAAATTGAAGCTGAAACCTTTGTCAATACTGAACAGCAACTACAAGACATTTTAGGAGATATTGACCCAGACAATAACTTATCTTAATACTAATCTTAATCATATTAACAATAAGTGTGGTTATTATGATGAACAACAATTAAATGGAATTATGAATTCAGATCAGGCATTGACAATAATGCATATTAATAGTAAGAGTCTCTATGCAAACTTGGATAGCATTAAGGAGTTTTAAATCAATTTAACACCCCATTTAGGATTATTGCAATAAGTGAAACATGGATTAATGAAGAAAAAGATGTAAATTTTGAACTATATGGATATGAGATGTACACACAAAATAGGAAATGTAAAAGTGGTGGTGGGGTAGCACTGTATGCAGATAGAAAATTAAAAAGTAAAAAAGTGGACACCCTTTTATTGGCCTTCAGTGAAGCCTCCACAGTAAGATTAACGCATAGCTGCATAACTTGGAGACATCATAAGATAAAGGCACAGGGCTTCAAGGCCATCAAGCAGTTTACTCCCAGGAGAGGAGAAAAGGGAGGAGGGAGTGAGAACATGAAACCCTTTAGCCAGTCAGTATGACATAAAATTTCATCTTGGAACACAAAATATAACAGACACATCAAACAGCTTGTTAATATAGCATATCAAAACAGTTCATATATGGATAAAAGTTACAGTCATATGTTGTAACACACACACACACACACACACACACACACACACACACACACACACACACACACACACACACACACATTTATAAAACATGTGATTTCAACAGATAAATGCATAATCAGTGAATTTCTATTACCATGTAATACTAGATGATAAAAGTAGTTGGAAACCACACGTCAGATAAATACAAAACAAAGTTGCAAAAAATATTGTAATCATAGATAAAATTGAGCAAGTCCTAGATTACAAATCACTTCATATCTTGTATTGCTCACTGGTACTTCCATACTTGACCTATTGTATAGAGGCCTGGGGTAAGAATTATAAAAGTACACTTAATTCATTGCTAATATTACAAAAAAGGGCAGTCCGTGTTATACACAAAATCGGGTATCTTAAACATACTAATTTATTGTTTATACATTTAAAGTTATTGAAATTGCGGGATCTGGTTGATTATTATAAAGCACAATTAATGTTAAAAAAAAGAAAAAGAAAAAAACATTTTGCATAATCAATCAATCAACTTACTAAAATAGTTATAAAATCCATAAGTTGCATATTTTTAATAAAGTTATTATAAAGTATAGCTTAAATTTTAGAAAAATGAAAATCTTTATAAGAGCTAAAAGCTCAATAAAGCTTAATCTGGCATTGATAATCTTGTAGGTAGTTGGTTTGATAATATATTTGGCAAATGGGGAAAAATAATGCAAGGAGCCCTTATAAGTATTATTATTAGTTTATTGATCTGTGTTTTTTGTGGATGTTGTTGTATTCCCATGGTTAAAAAAATAAAAATAAAAGAAAGATCTATTTTAGTGGCCTTCTCTCCCAAGGATCCGCCTCCATATCAAGGGGTCCAGGAAGCTGCCCACCTGCTCTCCTTTTGCCAGGACGATGACGAGGTTGTGCCATGACTGAACCTAGATGGGGACCTAGATGACGCCGAGGAGATAGTTTAGGGTCTTCAGTAGGGTCTACAATGCACATTCACATGGTGTTAGATTTTGCTCTGCTGTGCTTCTGCCCTACAGGTTTCCTTTGTGATAAATGATTAATGAAACAATAGATGCATATATATGAATGTATTCATATATCCATAATTCATATATGCATACATACATCTTCATATATATATATATATTTTTTTTTTGTTACTTATTTGTACCTGTAGGTAGACTTGGTTTGCAGTCTGGTGACAAGCCACCGGCTGCTGGTCGCTGCGTGCGCGAGCGCCCTAAACCTACATGTTTTTGGTATGCGGGAGGAAACCGGAGAAATCCCGGAGTAAACCCGCGCAACACGGGGAGAACATGCAAACTCCACACAGCTCACTGTTGGTCGGGGGCTGGGATCGAACCCACGATCTCATGATCCCCGCGATCCCCCGGCCGAGGGTAAAACTGTGCTGCCACAGTGCTAAACCACTGCCCCACCGTGCAGCCAAATATGGCTATATATAATATAGCCATATATATTATATATATATGGCAAATATATAGCCATATATGCATATATATATTGATATATATGGATATATGAAGATAGCTTAGTTTTGAATATATTTTACACATAGGATTGTTAGCTATATTGACTCATAATGTCTGCACCACACCCGATGTCCACTGGCGAAATGGCGACCTGATGGGAGGCAGGTCCATATGACTGCCAGAAGGGGGCGTCACCCACATACAGAACTTTAGAAACACTACACACAGGGGTTAGAATAGGGTTATGAGATGGGCTAGCACCCATCTCAACAGGGGGAGATGCAAAAACATAAGCTTATGTTACTAGGTTATAGTGAGGTGCCCTAATAGGACACCTCAACAGGGGGAATTGTCGGTAAAATGACATGATTGGCCTGTCTTTCTCACACTTCTTTATCTGCTTGCTTCACACACTACACTGCAGAGTTTAGGTTACACCCTATAATTCACTCGCTGAAACCAGTCAGAATCAGTTCTGCACACAGCCGAACTGTCACATAAGCGGAAATGTACTGATATACTGAGGGAAAAACCCCTCTCTCTTGCAAGAGGGAGTGGTTAAGCTTTATAAAAACTATAGGGCCCACTTTTTGAGAAGCACTCTCTTGGGGTATTTTCCTAAACAGTTGTGTTCCAGTGCTGCTTGTAATCCATATCTCACTTTCAGTAAAATAAGTGAAAGTATACTTTATCTCTCAGTCTGGTTATTTGGCCTTCATAAAAAAGAACGGGGGATAAGGTATTTTAGACGCAACACAAGCACGGCATGCATATGGTGACAGGGGGTTGGTGGCTGTGTGGCCATCATGCCTTTTCACACCTGCCCATGAATTGGGGAGGGGTGTGTGCCCCCGTAGTTTTGACTGACTATACCATCATATTGTTGGCAGGACAGGTGGGCAGGGTGAAGAGAGATGTCTCCTTTGCACCACATGATGCCATCTGGGGCACAGATGTGCCGAAGGAATTCAAGTTAGAAACTACAGGGCAGAAGGTACAGTGATCCCTCGCTACTTCGCGCTTCACCTTTCGCGCCCTCAGTGCATCGCGGATTTTTCAAAAATATTCATCAAAAATTCAAAATTGAGAAATAATGGGCGGGCGCTAGCAGAAGGCAGGGAGACTACATTAGAACATCAGGTATCAACACGGAGAGCCCGCACAACTCAAAATCCACCTCTCTGTTCGCTGTTCTCGTGTTGGCTCGGCTCGGGAATCTCGCAAGCTGATTGGCCGAGACGTTTCACCCCGCAAGCTGATTGGCCGAGACGTTTCACCCAGCTTCTCTCCCTGCCGAGCGCCCATGCAGCGAAGGAAGACCGCATTCATTGTTCTTTATCGCTCGTGTTGCTTAGTCTCGCCGCGTGGAACTTTTCGCTGTTCTCTTGTGCCTTTTTGTGCGAAATAGTCTTCCCGTCGAGCCACTACGCCGCCTCCTGCAGCTTCTCCAGCTCTATCGGAAGCTGCCCTCGACAATCCTGCGCCTCTAGCACCTGACGATGAGGCGTCACCTGAGGAGCAGTAAAGCTCTCATTAACCTGTGCAGTAAATCATCTTCATCTTGAGTTACGTATCTTGTTATAAGAATAAAAGAGTTCTAAAAACATATTTATGTACACTTTATTTACATCTACGTATGTATGTACACTTACATACACACACACGTATCATATGAGAGAGAGAGTGAGAGAATGAACGTACGTATTATTTATGAGTGACGTCATTAGGGGTGACGCTACTTCGCGGTTTTTCACTTTTCGCGGTCGGTTCTGGAACCCATTAACCGCGATAAGTGAGGGATCACTGTACTTCATTCCCTGTTTCCCTGGGTGGGAGTGGCTAAGAACACCTTGTGGATTGAAACAACTAATTATAGACTACAGTCATTTGTGAACTTTTCTTTGTCTGCTTTTTCTGATATAAATGAGGAATTAACGGCTCTTAGACTTATGTTGACCCAAAATAGAATGGTTCTCGATCAAATAACTGTGTTCCAAGGGGGCGGTTGTGCAATTGTAGGTGATTATTGTTGTACTTTTATCCCCGAAAATAATGCAGATGGTCACATAATTGTCTCAGCCATACGGAACCTGACTGCATTGCAGGCTGCCGGGGCCAAGGACAATGTTACTGATGAACAAACTTGGTTAAGTTGGTTACTCTCTTCATGGAGAAGTCTCATCATTAACCTGTTAATGATTTTGGTGGTATTATTTTTAGCCTTTTCTTGTGTCATTCCCTGCATCCGTAATCATGTTAACTTAGTGATGTACCATGGAGCAGTTGCCAGGGATGGTGGGGATGATAAACAAACAGCGTGAGCTCAAGATGTCTCTCCATGACCCAAGTGCAGAGTAAAAGTATGATTGACATGCAGAAAACCAAAAGGAGATGCGTGAATTCTTAGATGGAATATGGGTGGGTAATATAAACTGCGGCTTCAGCCATCACCCATTTCGGATAACTTATGTTGAACTGCATTAACCCAAGGAGTTATTGTTTAATTTGACCTTGTTAGATTTTTTTCCCCTTTGTTATATTATTCTGTTCCTTTCTTTTAATCTTTACATCTAATCTATCTGAAAAAAAGATTCATTCATTCATTCATTCATTCATTCATTCATCCATCCATCATGATGTGAAGTTGAAATGTACTACTTGTCACAAACCTCCCCATGCGCTGCGTAAAAGTGCACGGGGAGATTCGTGGAGGAGAAGAAAGAATGGATTTACGAGCAGGTATTCACCACAACACATTTATTTAACACAAAGGCTGACAGTTCCAAAATAAAGACTGACAAAATGTCACGACTCACCGCTCATCATCCGCCTCAGCTGCGCGCACACCTGCGCCTCGTCAGCCATGGGCTATTTAGCCCACGCAGCCCTGTGCAGCGGTCTGGAGCCGTCTGTTCGCATCGGCACTCTCTCCCAGCTGGATCGTCTCTCCACGTCTGCTGAACTACGCTTCCACGTAAGCATCTTAACCCTTACCTCGTTGCAAGTCTTCTCCCCTGTGCACAGGTGGATTCCTTGGCGGCGGATACCCCGTCATCGCCATCCCTTCCCTCATCGTCGTCACTGGCTCTGCAGGACGCTGTCTCCCAGGCTTCTCCCTTAGCCAACGCCAGCCACCCGTCACCTACAAGTAAGCAGCACTCTGCTCATTATACCTGTCTTGGTGTGGTGCCCTTTACCCTTGTCCTCTGCTCTCTCCATAGGGTTGCCTGGCTGTACGGCATTCTGCTCTGTTTCCTGTGCATCAGCGTTCACCCGCATCACATACACATATCTCATACATTCATCCATACACACCTGCTTGTTGAATAAAGCTATTAAATCTTCTCTGAGCCTGCGTGCGTGTTTCCTGAGCCGGACATTATGTCAGTACGGCTCCAGCAGAGCGGCTCAGCAGACAGCGGGCTCGCACGCCGCCTTTCCACCCTTGAGGCTCGGGTGGATTTAATAGCCCACCAACAGCAGGTGAGTTTAAATCAATTAACAAACATCACTCACCGGTTAGACCGTGTGGACCCCCAGCAGGTGTCCCCCCGGCTCGTCGGGGGGGGCAGCTCCAGCCGCTTCCGTGGCTGGCCAGCCTGCCGCGGGAACGCCAACCCGACTCACGCCAATCCCAACCCCCGCCCGCTTCAGCGGTAAGCTCGGCGGAGCACGGGTGTTCATCATGCAGTGTGAGTCGGTGTTTCTGCGCGTTCCTGGGGATTTTCCCTCAGACCACAGCCGAATTGGCTACCTAACTAATCTCCTGGAGGGGTGAGCGCTAACTTGGGCTTACGCCGTCATGGCGAAGCCCAGTTACACGAACCTCTCCTACGGCCAGTTTGTGCAGAGTTTTCTCGAGGTATTCGACCATTCCCGGCAAGATAGCGTCCTCGCTGACCGTCTCCTTGGCCTCCAACAGGGAAGCCGGTCAGCGGCGGATTACGCTATCGACTTCCGGGTCGCAGCGGAGGAGGTGGGCTGGGGTGAGGCATCACTCTGTAGCATCTTCCTCCGCAGCCTCAACTCTGGTCTGAGGGATAAGCTGGCCAGCCGAGACCTTCCGGAAAGGCTGTCGGAGCTAATCTCCCTGACAATCAGCTTGGACAACAAGCTGCGCGAATGATCCGCCGAGCGGAAATTAATTGGCCGCTCGCGTGGAGGTTCTGTCCGCATGCCTCAGGCTCGCCCCCTGGCGTTACCAGCTCCGGAGTCCTCTGAGGAGTCGGAGGCAATGGTAGTTGGCCGGGCAAGGCTCCCCATAGCGGAGAAACAGCGCCGTCGGGAGCTGGGCCTCTGCATGTATTGCGGAGGCAATTAGCATACCGTGGAACATTGTCCGGAGAAGCCAAACGGGGCGGTCCGCAAGTCACTGTAGGGGGCCTCGCGGACTCTAACCAGTCGAATCCCCTCACAAGTTTGTCGCTGCCCATACGATTCTGTCACAATTCCACAGGGCACCTCACACACGCACTGGTGGACTCAGGAGCAGAGCAGAGCTTCATTTCTAAGAGCCTGGCAACCCAATTGGGCATCCCCTGCCATCCTCTGGCCGCTCCTCTCAGTCTGGTCACCCTCTCTCGTGCACCCCTTGGACAAGTGACTCATCGCACCCAGCCGATCCCTGTAATAATCTCAGGTAATCACCGGGAGGATCTTACCTTGTATGTCCTATCCTCTTCCATGTCACCTGTCATCTTAGGCTACCCCTGGTTGCACCTGCACAACCCAGTGCTGGATTGGCAGACAGGAAGAATTGCTGCCTGGAGCTCCTTTTGCATGGGCACCTGCCTCCAGTCCGCAGCCTGCGCTCCATCCTCCCCTCCTCCGGCCTCGGACGCCGTGCCTCCAGACCTCACCCTGGTGCCCTCGGAGTTCCATGACCTGGGCCTCGTGTTCAGTAAGTCCAGGGCAATGTCTCTCCCTCCTCACCGGCCCTACGACTGCACCATCAACATCCGCCCGGGGGCTCCCCTGCCATCCGGACGCCTCTACAGCCTGTCAGCGCCGGAACGGGAGGCCATGGACAGCTATATCAAGGAGTCTCTCAGTGCAGGTATCATCCGCCCTTCTTCGTCTCCTCTCGGCGCAGAGTTTTTCTTCATCTCGGAGAAGGATGGATCCCTCCGCCCCTGCATTGATTTTCGGGCTCTAAACGACATCACGGAGAAGGACCGCTACACCCTGCCATTGATGGACACCGCTTTCCACTTTCTCTAGGGGGCGACCTGGTTCACTAAGTTGGATCTTCGCAGTGCTTATCACCTCATCCGGATCTAGGAGGGGGATGAGTGGAAGACGGCCTTTCGTACGCCTAGTGGTCACTTCGAGTATCTGGTAATGCCGTTTGGGCTGACCAACGCCCCTGCCGTGTTTCAACGCCTCATTAATGACGTCCTATGTGATTTCCTGGGCCTCTTCGTGTTCGTGTACCTGGATGATATTCTCATCTTCTCCAGGTCACGGGAGGAACACCAGGTCCACATCAGGCGGGTCCTACAGCGGCTGCTGGAGAACAGGCTGTATGTCAAGGCTGAAAAGTGCGAGTTTTACGCCAAGACCACCTCCTTCCTAGGGTTCATAATCTCGCACAATCAACTCCTTCCCGACCCCGTGAAGGTTAAGGCGGTGGTCGAGTGGCCCACGCCGACCTCCAGAAAGCAGGTGCAGCAGTTCATTGGGTTTGCCAATTTTTATCGCCACTTTGTTCCCAATTTTGGTGCCATTGTTGCCCCTTTGGCCCGCCTCACCTCTCCCAAGACCCCCTTCTGGTGGACCGAAGAGGTTGCAGCGGCTGTTGAGGCTTTGAAGACAGAGTTCTCTTCCTCGCGGGTTCTGACCCAGGTTGACCCCGCGCTGCAGTGCCTGGTCGAAGTCGACGCGTCTGATACGGGAGTAGGGGCGGTGCTTTCTCAGCGATCACCCACCAATGGGGTCAAGCGACCCTGCGCCTTCTTCTCACGGTGCCTGTCTCCGGCTGAGCGCAACTACGACGTCGGGGACAAGGAGCTTCTTGCCATCAAGCTCGCACTGCAGGAGTGGCGCCACTGGTTGGAGGGGGCTGCCCAGCCGTTCGTGGTGTTAACGGACCATAAGAACCTGGAATATTTAAGATCTGCCAGACGACTGAATGCCCGCCAGGCGGGCTGGTCCCTGTTCTTCGCCCGGTTCTGTTTCACCATCACCTACCGCCCTGGTTCTAAAAACGGCCTGCCCGACGCCCTTTCCAGGCAGTTTGCCCCTGAGACCCCGGAGGAGCCGGGTCATACCATTTTGCCCAGCTCGTGCGTTGTGGGGGCAATTTCCTGGTCCATCAGGGACAAGATCCGGAGGGCGCAGGAGACCGAACCGGATCCTGGCGGCGGACCGGAAGGGAAGCTTTTTGTTCCATCGACTGTCCGGGGGGAGGTCATTCATTGGGTTCACACCTCCAAACTCGCCTGTCACCCTGGTGTCTCCCGGCTAGTGGATCTCCTCCAGTGTTCCTTTTGGTGGCCGGGTCTCCAGAAGGACATCGCCAACTACGTCCGGGCGTGCCCTGTGTGTGCCACCGGCAAGTCTGCTAATTCTCCCCCCGCTGGTCTGCTCCAGCCCCTGCCGGTCCCAGGCAGGCCCTGGTCTAACATAGCCCTCGACTTCGTCACTGGTCTCCCGGTCTCTAACACATACGACGCTGTGCTGACCATCGTGGATCGGTTCTCCAAGGCTGCCCACTTCGTGCCACTCCGGGGCCTCCCTACGGTGCGGGAGACAGCAGACCTTCTTGTCCAGCACGTAGTCAGGCTGCATGGAATACCGGTGGACGTCGTCTCTGATCGGGGGCCCCAATTTGTCTCTGAGGTATGGAGGTGTTTCTGCAACGCTCTGGGGGCCACGGTAAGCCTCTCCTCCGGCCACCACCCACAGTCCAATGGGCAGTGTGAGCGTGCCAACCAGGAACTGGAAGCTGCCCTATGCTGCATCACCTCCTCCAACCCGTCGTCCTGGAGCGTGCACCTGGCCTGGGTGGAGTATGCCCACAACACGGCACGGTCTTCTGCCACGGGGATGTCCCCCTTTAAGGCGTCCTTGGGGTACGACCCACCTTTGTTCCCGAAGCAGGAGGGCGAGCTGGCCGTTCCCTCCATCCAGGCGCACCTAAGACGCTGTCGGAGTCTGTGGACCAGAGTGCGCGATGCGCTATTACGCACGGTGACGTGCAACAGCTCGACGGCGAACCGCCACAGGAGACCGGCCCCTGCCTACCAGGTGGGCCAACGAGTCTGGTTGTCCTCACATGACATTAACCTCAAGGCTGAGAAGAGGAAGCTGGCCCCACGCTTCATTGGCCCTTTCACCATCTCAAAAATCATCAACCCGGTGGCTGTGCGTCTGGCCCTCCCCCCTCCCTCCGTATATGTCCCACCTTCCACGTCTCGAAGATCAATCCCATGGTCTCCGACCCACTCTGCCCCCCGCCCAGGGCGCCGCCCGCGCCTCTGATGATCAACGGCCATCCGGCCTGGAGAGTCACCTCCATCATGGACTCCCAGCGCCGAGGTCACGGGCTGCAGTACTTGGTGGACTGGGAGGGATTCGGTCCTGAGTGGAGGTCCTGGGTGCGCTCTTCCTTGGTGTTGGACAGGAGTCCCATCACGGAGTTCCACCGGGCACACTCGGACAAGCCAGCGCCAGGAGGCGCTGCTAGGGGGGGAGTACTGTCACGACTCACCGCTCATCATCCGCCTCAGCTGCGCGCACACCTGCGCCTCGTCAGCCACGGGCTATTTAGCCCACGTAGCCCTGTGCAGCGGTCTGGAGCCGTCTGTTCGCATCGGCACTCTCTCCCAGCTGGATCGTCTCTCCACGTCAGCTGAACTACGCTTCCACGTAAGCATCTTAATCCTTACCTCGTTGCAAGTCTTCTCCCCTGTGCACAGGTGGATTCCTTGGCGGCGGATACCCCGTCATCGCCATCCCTTCCCTCATCGTCGTCACTGGCTCTGCAGGACGCTGTCTCCCGGGCTTCTCCCTTGGCCAACGCCAGCCACCCGTCACCTACAAGTAAGCAGCACTCTGCTCATTATACCTGTCTTGGTGTGGTGCCCTTTACCCTTGTCCTCTGCTCTCTCCATAGGGTTGCCTGGCTGTACGGCGTTCTGCTCTGTTTCCTGTGCATCGGCGTTCACCCGCATCACATACACATATCTCATACATTCATCCATACACACCTGCTTGTTGAATAAAGCTATTAAATCTTCTCTGAGCCTGCGTGCGTGTTTCCTGAGCTGGACATTATGCCACAAAAAGGTAACAGGGTACACAAAATGGCATACATGACAAGCGCGCAGCGGGCTGACCACTGTGTACTGTGGCCACAAAAAAAATAATGTACAAATATAATGACCCAGGTTAACTTGGGGTCCTCTAGGAGGCTCAACTGGATGGAGACGGAAACTGGGCAGAAAGCCAAAGCGTAGCAGCAGCACTGCACAAAGAAACGCTAACAGTTTTTACTCACAAAGCAGGAGATGTCCAAGATGTCCAAGTAATTCAACGAGTCCACACAACCCTTCAAAGACAGTACATCCAAGTGACTAAGTACACATGAGATGATGCACAATGGTCCAGCAGTGTTTGACTGGCAAAGGCTGCCTAAGTACAAACACTGCTGGCACCACAAATTGGGCACACCTGGGCGAGGCGGGGGAAAGACAATCACCAGGGAGGAATCAGCTGACTGTCAAGAGAGAGGGGGCATGGTCGGACCAGCAAATGTTAGACAACGCCCACACAAATGTGGGTAAAAGAGGCTGCCTAACAGCTGCCGGCCAGAACGGTGGCTACAGGCATGGAAAAGAAAAAGAACAAAGACATGAACACCACAAAAACTCAAAAGATAGCAATACGTAAATCACCTGACACCCGAGCCACAGAGAACGGTCAGAACCAAGCCTACAGGAACACCAGCTCGGTTCATGACACTACTTGTAAAAACATTTACAAGTAGTGTAAGCTCGGTTCATGACACTACTTGTAAATACATTTATGAAGTTTGAAACATTACCTTTACTTTTTGTTTTTGTGTTAATCTTATTTTTGTTTTTATATTTTATTATTACACTTTATCATTATGATTATTGTTTTGTTTTATCCTTTATGTTTGTTTTTATATCAGCTGCAATGACACTTAACTAACACTTAACACATACGTATATCCCTATTATTATATTTTTTTTATTATTATTATTTTATCATCATTCTGTTTTCACTGATTACTTTCATCATTAATTAATGAGTTTACTGTTCCATTTCTTCTCCTAAAGGACTAAAACATTTAGCTGGTGCCTGGGGCAGCAGTTGCCGATGGCGGACTTTCCCCGTCGATAGCTAGTTAGGATCTGTTGCACGCAAATGCATTGGAGCTTAGCATAGTTGCCAGATGGGGTTTTAGATGCCATAAATCATTCTTTTTTGATGCCTTGTATGGCATCAAAGGGGAGAGAATGATAGAAAAGTTTCATATTTGTTTTTGATTTGCTTTGTCTCAGAGTCTGTGTGAAAGTGTCAAGGATGCAGCTGCATTATGTTATCATCTTGTTTTAGTTCATTTTGTGAGTTTCCTGTGTGACTGGTGCTGAGTAAGTGTCATGATTCCTGAGAAGAAGAGAATCTGTACACCAAGTTTTGACCAGATGCACTGAACCAATCACCATGGACAATTCCTTCTCCACCTCTCAGATAACGAAGGGCTTAAAGAACTGAGTGATGAGTGTTTGAGTCAGAATGGTGCGCAAATAGGCTCTGAGACTATTTTTGTATTGTTCTCCACTGGCCAGTGTAATTAAATTTACTGAAACTCTTATCCCGCCTTGTTTTTGACTGAAGGTTGAGAAGAATTTTTCTAACATTAAGAAATAATAAATGTTCAAGTCTTATACTGTCTTTTCCAGTATGTTCAACTCTGTCCTTATTCTCATGCAGGGCACAATGGCAATAGTGCCTCAGCCTAATCATGCAAAATAATGATCCAAGCTCTTTGAAATGCAACAGACACTTCAACTTGCAAATAAAAATCAAATTACAAGAATGACCCAGTTGGAATTCAAACCCCAGCCTCCCATTTGTAGAGCAGATGCTTTACCACTAAGCCATTACCTCAGTTACAATAAATATCCACTATTTGTGGAAAATACATCATTGGGAGAAATGCACTCAAAATGTTCCCAAACAGAAGAAGTCCATGGTTTTGGTGTTGCCTCCATCTGAAAATTGGCTGTGACAAATCCCTTACACTGTCAAACATTGACAACACAAAACGTGAGGGACGAGGATTTCCATTGTGTATCGCTGCTCACTTTATTTCACGTTGTGTGCAAAATCATGAATGGGTTCCTGACCCAGTCACATGGTACAACATCAACACATACGTGAGCAATACACGCCTTGAAATGCGCGTCGCCAAATATTTCCTTGATAAGCTTGGAGCACCCTTGAAGCTCCGGAGCCTGCCGTCCCATCACTAAGCCCCACTCTCAAACTTTTTTCCGGACATTTTGATCTAGCTAATTACTTCTTACCTCTCACTGGTGCTTTCATAGCCAATTGTCAAAATAATTCCTCTGATAGACTATTGTTATGTGGTACCCAGCACTGTATAATATGAGAGTTGCAACACTCTGGTAGACTTCTATAGAAACTGTGAAAGGCGAAAGTCACGTGGATCATGGAGCAGCGAATAGTTCCAAACAATGAATTTTTTCCCCATAGACCACCATTCACTTCACGGAGTGTCTGCTTAATAATCCCGGGTAAGCTAATGAATGGCTGTTGTTATGGCCGTTTTACCACTTACGTTAACAAGTAGATTCTGTAGTCTGTGATTTTGTTTTATTTCTCCAGCTTTTTTTATTTGTTTATGTGCAGTAAAAGCTCATAAACTTCCAATTGTTATTAGCCTGTGCTAGCTCTACTAGGTAGCCGGGCCAGCCCTTATTTCTAAAATCTGTTGTACAGTTATTGAGTGAAGGCTCAGTTTCTGAGAGACATTAGAGATTGGTAGTAGCATTATATGATGGGACATGACATGAAAACCTGTGACAGAGCAGATGTGACTTATCTTGTTGATAACAATTATAGCAGAATTAGAATCATAACAGGACTATGGTGGTGGATTTAAAAGATGGCTTACAAAAATGATTTTGTTCTAATTTTTTTACAGAGGAAAACATGAAACCATGAGAGACTGACATGTTTACCAGCAAACCTGCTTTCTACAAGGGGTGCTCACATGGGCTGCTCACTTGGTCAGGGGTCCACTTGACCTGTTCCCCTACAAGGAAGAAATGTGGAACAAGGTAGGAAATTACCAAATACAGTTCTTTACATCCTCCAAAGTCCTCATCTTTAGTGTCAACCCTGATAATGGCAATGTTATTTTTAACATCCATAAATTAGCACTATTAATATTTTATGATTCTGCTGAAATATTATATACTTATTTGAACAAACTGTTGTTAGAAACATGACAAGAAAGGTACCCAGGATGAAGACTGGTTTAATTATTTAATGCAGTTGTAAACAAGAAAGTGGAAACCATTATGATCTATGCAACTTAATGGAAGTCATGTTGACGATGTATGTTTATTTTAACAGTAAACTAACTAACCTGCACTTATATAGCGCTTTTCTAGTCACAAAGACCACTCAAAGTGCTTTCACTAATACTAACCCTCTATTCTAAGGGCCTATAGGAAACAGATATCTAGGGACAATTTAGAACAGCCAATTAACCTAACATGCATGTCTTTGGATTGTGGGAGGAAACTGGAGCCCCCGGAGTAAACCCACGCAGCACAGGGAGAACATGCAAACTCCACACAGAAAGGTTCCAACCCCTGCCAACCTGGGGATTCGAACCAGGAACCTTCTAGCTGTAAGGCAACAGTGCTAACCACTGCACCACCGTGCTGCCCAAGAACTGAATGCTAAAACCAATCAAAAATATTCTGGAAACAACTGGCATATTTATAAATGTAAACTATTCTCTTGTATCAAATAGCTCAGCTGAAATTGATTTTAAAAAACTAACTGCAACGGAACTATCAACATAGAGGAAGAATATCTGGTTTCTTTCTTTTCTAATTTCTTCTATTGTAATCCAGCAATCAGTTAATTTTGACTGTTTAGTTTTTATGTATATATAATTTGAATTGTATGAGACAATACATGTAGATATTTTTTTCCTCATGTGAACACATTTAAGAAAAAAATCTAAAGTTTCCCAAATAGTTCTCTAATGTATAAAAACTAAAAATGTGCATGAAAAAGTTGCACATTTAATATAAAAATTATTTATAAGACAAATGTAATGAGTTATTTTAAAACATTTTTATTTCAATATCAAAACAATCTCAAAAGCAGCAGATTTATGCAAAAATGATTCAAATTTAGGAGGAATAAATAAAAGTAGCAGAATTAAAATAGAAAAGGCACAGATTCATGAGAAAAACCAAGGCACAGTGACAAGGAGAGACTTGGTGAAACAGTTTGCGTGGTAGAATAGGCTTGTTTGCCATTCATTTGTAGAGCTTTGAGGTGTCATCAAGAATAGCTCCCTTCTTTATTCATTTGTAAATTTCAGCCTGTGGTGCTGCTTTTTGAGCCTCAACAAGTACATCATGTGATAGCTCTTCAGTCAGTGTCAGAACAGAATCAAATGTGCTTTGTCTAGGTTGCAAGCCTTGTGCAACCGCCTTTGCAGTTTGATCCGCAAAATGATTACCTTTAGAAACTGGATCATTGCCATTTGTATGAGCAGCACATTTGCATATGGCCATTTGTGATGGCAGTTTGACACTTTCAAGCAGCTCCAAAATGAGGTGTTTACTGAATAGGCTTCCCTGTTGATGTAATCATGCCTCTATTTTTCCACTGTTGTGCAAAGTGGTGAATAGTGGAAAATGCATACTGGCTATCAGTGTAAACTGTAAGTTTTTTATTTTGTCCCAATTTGCATGCTTCAGTTAGAGCAATCAACTCTGCTTCAGGTGTCCACCCAATCTTGTCCACCTGTGCCATTGGTTTTTTGTAAATGAGGTCAGACAATGGTTGCACTTCAAATGAATAATTTGAAATCCAGAATCATGTCTCTTTTTGTGACTGGTTTAGGCGCTGCCAAAATAGCCTCTTTGCAAACAGGATCAACATGCCTCCCTTCTGCTGACAAAATGTGGTCTAAGTACCTCACTTCTGGCTTCCACAACTGCAGCTTTGCTTTGTTAACCTTGTGACCCTGCTCAGCTAAAAATTTCAACAAGGCAATGGTGTCTCTTTTGCAAGTGATTTCATCAGAGGATGTCAGCAAACTATCATCAACATACAGGAGTAATTAACTCCCATGAGGTGGAACAAACTGGGCCAAATTTGCTGACATTGCCTGTGAAAAAATGGTTGGTGATTCACAATAGCCCTGTGGTAGCCTCGTGAATGTGTACCTCTTGCCTTCAAATGTGAATGCAAGCCAAAACTGATGATCTGGGTGGATGGGAATGCTGAAAAAAGCATTACTGATGTCAATCACTGTGAAAAATTTCATTTGTGATTGTAGATCTTCTAACAAAGTGTATTGCATGGTGTTTTTGGACATAAAACTATAACCCCTGCATCTATCAATCCCTGTATAACAGGTGTAACCACTTGCACTCCGTTGTTCCGCGGGTGGGCAAGTCTCTGCGTCCTAGGGCGCATGAGGGCGCACAAGAGCGCACTCGTGCGTGCTCGGACGCATGACGCACGATAGAGATACTGATGGTGGTGATGTAGGTGGTGTGGCCTCCAAGCGCCAATGAAAAAAAAAGCTGCAGTCACAGCCGCGAACAGATTAGCTCATCTGATTGACCTCTCATTCGACTAATAAGAGCCTTGAATTGGGTTTCTGAAACCATGAAGAGCCAATGAATGAAAACCTAGGAAGGAGGACCCGCCTACTGTGAATGCAGGAGCCAATTGAAGCACAGAAATTCGGGCTGGTGAAGAGAGATTTACTGTTGCAGCAGATGAAAACAAAGGACGCTGGATGAACCTGCTACAGACCCAGGCTCACCCAGCAGCATGGAGACCACCCACAAGTGGGACCTGCACTCATTCCAGCAGAATAGACGTTTAGGATTCTCTTCCGTCATCATAGACCGACGGAGGCCGACGACAAAGGTCGTAAATCATTCACCAAAACCGCAATATTGGAATTATGTTTTGATCGGGATCCACGAGCGGACCAGTGTCGCGTTCGTCTGACAATGGGGAAGAGAAGTTCGCCAGGACTCTGCTGCTGTGAAGAGGTAAGGTGTTATAAGCTAAATTATTATTTCTCCCTGAAAATTGTAATCAAAAAATGACTTTTTACCGATCGGTAAATTACAACTGTACGGCGCACGAAGTACGAAGTGCGTGCGCCGCGATAAATGGTTCATTTGCCGTGTTCGGACCGTGAACGCCCCCCCCCCCGCTGCAGAAGAGGAGCGGGGGGGGGGGGCGTTCACGGTCCGAACGCCCCCCGGTCTGCGGTGGGAAGCATATGAGTTTATTCCGTCATGTAGTGATGGCCGTCTTCTGTAGCGAGGGGGGGGACAACCCCCCCCCACACACACACACAGTAGCGAGGGGGGGGGAGCCGCTGTGAAAACATGAAAGGAGTGTAATCCATCATGTAGCGAGGGCCGAACTCCGTCTTTTGTAGCGGGGGGGGGGGACAACACCCCCCCCCACACACACACACACAGACACAGCCCTGAATGTGACCTTTCATTAGAGCCTAAAATGAAGATTCTACATTGAATTATTCAAAAGTTATAGACGTTTTTCCAAACTGTGCTATTTGGCACAATTTGGCACAGTTCCAAAATGCCTGGGAACAACCTGAGAACAAAGCTGTGTAAAATATTCATTTTTTGTGGTATTGTTACCAAATCTGGATCTCAGCTTGATAACACTTGGTTCTACATTTCTGTTGCATTTTCCAGCCGGATCGGACAGCTGTGTGTTATTTGCAAGCATTTGTATCCAAAAAAACACCGTGTCCAAATTTATTTTCTTCAAGTTTAGTATGTTTAGATGACTAACTCAGTGGCCGGAGCACGTAGAGAGATTATGTTTTTATTACCAAAAAATTCAAAGTGTTTTCTTTTAAATGACACCAACCCCATGAAGATGCTGCAAAGGGTTGAATAACAGCTTTCGATTTCCTTTGGGCACATTTTTTTTTGGCATTTTTAGGAAAATTGCCTGGAGTGCAAGGGGTTAATGCCTTCTTGAATTCAATTCAACTTTATTTATATAACACCATATCTCAACAACAGTCATCTCATGGCTTCTGGGCGTAGAAGATATTGTCTCTGATAAGGCCTAAAATGAGATTTTACATTTATTGTTACTAATTCTGCATTTTTCATTAAGCCTACATCCTTCCACTGCATGTGTTTAGGCTTGATCAGCGCAATGTGTGGTGACTCCCAGTGTTTAAAGTGGCTTTTATCTTCATCTGATAACCTCACAGATGCTTCTGCGTAGCCCTTTGGTGATCAATACAAACTTGCAATGATTATTCTGGAGGATGAGTTTGCAAAACATGTTTTCTCAAATTTGTCATCTGAGCCACTCAGATATCTGTCATACATGTTGCAATGATATTGATTTGTGGCCTTCACAGTTGTAGGAACCTGTGTTTTGAAATATTGCATTATTTTGGCTTCCAAGCTCTCATTCGCTCCAATTGGTCCGGCCGGTACCAAACGAAGCGAATATGAGTATCTTGGTACTGCAAAATGTTGCAAAACATGAATTTCTGATGCATGTGGGAAATGTGATGCCCTCATACCACCTTCTGTCGGGATTACGGCAATATTGAAGGTTGTGAGCAAATCCCTTCCCAATAAGTTAACTGGACACACTTGTGACAAAATGAATGAACCTTCCGCACTGTCCCCTGTAACAGAATCTTTTACTGTTACAATTTCAGAAAGGCATTCCTTTTTTAGCTTCCCATTTGCTGATTTAATGATCACTGTGTGTTCTGATTTTGTGAGCCCCCCAGCATCTAGGCCTGAAATGACAGATCTACAAGCCCCAGTATCACAAAGAAATTTCAAAGGAGTTCCCTGAACTTCTAGAGTAACCTCTGGTAAACCCTTTAGTGTCACGATTAGGTCAAAGTCAGGCGAGTGAAATATGTCAACTGTCATTGTCACTAGCTGTACTTAGCTTTGATTCGGTCAGTCACATGTTGGGATGTGATGAGTCCATTTGTTGTTGTTGTTGTTGTTGTTGTTGTTGTTGTTGAGGCCGCTGAGCAGGGCGTAGTCCCCTCCCCTCCCTCCAGCCTCTCGAACATTGTTTGCAGACCCAGCACCAAGGCCTCTCCTCCCTCCCCCACGCCAGGGACCCTGGGAAAATACAGAAGTGGGGGAAACAAAGGCCTCCCCCTGAGGGTCAGCTCAGTTGTTCTGCATGTTTTGCATATATCAACACATCAGCAAATGAGCATGCAGATATATTACAAAGTGTTTGCACACATACTGTGCTAAATTTGGATGCATGTTCTGTAGGAATACATTTTTCAAATGTTGTCAATAAGGTTCTGAACCTGTATCTGCAGTAGGATTTTCCAAACCTGAATAATTATATATAAAAAGAAACATACTGCATTCTACACCTATAGGCTTCAACACTTTCTGTAAATGTTGAGTGGCATTCTGAATGGCTGTCAAATCATGTTTTAATCTCCACTTGTTCCTAATATGTTCATTTAATTCTTTCACCTGCTGAGCTAATACTGCATCAATTGGTGGTTAACTAGCACAGTGGGAATGTTTTGGCTATTGACTTCAGCACCTTCAGCCACTGGACCAACATAAGCCGGGTTGTATAATTTAACCATAGGAATTCTATCGCATGTTCCTCTTCCTTAATGTGTTTATCTAAGGGTGAGGATGTGTGTGCTGTTGAAATGGCATAATTTGAAGGTGCATAATCACTTAACTTTTTTGTCAGATGAGAAAGCTGGGCTCTAGGTTTGATGTCCGGCCTGAGTTGAAAGGAAGGAGGAGGCGAGTGCCCAACCGTGGAGGAGGGGTGAGCCAGGTCTGCAGTTGGTGCCATGGGGGAAGTCACTGTCTCAAGGTCCAGATGCAGAGAGGGAGGGGTCAGGTTGTCTCCACGCCACCTGCTCCGGCCGGTGTCTCCTTCGTCACCTTGGAATTTTGAGAAAAAATGTGCATTAGTCAAACCCTTCTTATTACAGATGTAGCATCATCTCACTTTGGCTCAGCAATAATTATTCTTCTGCTTAAAAGACATTTTGTTTCACCCAGGAGAAAGCCAGTCAAAAACTGCTCTTCTTCCCCAGGCCACAGCAAAAATCTATTCCTTTGTTAAAACCAGCCTAAGGAATTCCACCTATGTCCGGCTTTGGTTTTATTGCCCCCATAAACATGGAGACATGGAGCCCCTCATTGCCACACCGATCCACAGCTCAATAAAATTTCCTTAAACTTCTGGACATGCTGGATTTAACCAGTGAACTTTAAAGTACATTATTACAAACTCAATTCTAAATTTTTTCTTCTTTTCAGGACTATGAAAAGCAAATGGACTCTGATGTTTTTAATGTGGAAAATCAATAATATGTGTGAAATGCATTAATCTGTGATTTTATATATATGCATGTTAAAATGTTTAAATGAATGTTTATTCCTGCATGTTGATTTAGAAGGACTGCTTGTAAGTTACACTAATCACTAAGGCTAGCTTAGTTTATACATAAGGGTATAAAAGCAGATTCCAGTGTATTAAAATTGTGTGTCCATGGAGACCGGTATCAAATGTCACCCAGCATTCACTGAGCGCCAGCTCCTGCATCCCATTGGTTCCTCGCAGACAAAGCCTGTCATTGGACTAAAGTTCATCGAGCCCGCCCACAAAGGAGGCTTATTTGCTGGAATTTCTGTCGACCCGGAAGCCCGCAAAAACTCAACGGAACTTTGTTTATGTAACTTTGTATTTTAATGTTTTTTTTCTCTCTCTCTTAAATGCCTAGGAATTCCTATTTCTTCGAGCTCAATTCTTAATCGGAGTTAAACTTCAATTTTTATTTGTCAATTTTTTTCTTGTTAAACTTTCTGTAAAACCACTGTTTGTTTTAATTTTAATGTAAGCTTTAATCTTGACTTTATTTTTATAATATTTTTCTTGATTAATCACATACCAGAAGCTATTATTTTTATCTAAAGTTCGAAACTCTTTAATTTGAGATCCAATTAAATATAATTAATTATTATCGAAGGCCTCTGAGAAGACGCAGCTCCCCACATCATGCGCAGCTGAATAATCAGCGTGCTTCTGCAGGATTTCCACCATTAAGATCAAACATACGATCTCATCCATCGTCAAGAGAATATTTGCTGGACAAATATTCTGGGTTTTGGCCCTGAACAACACATCAAAACTTCATGAGGATGACGAAAGAACGTTGACCAGATCAACAGGGAATCATCGAAGAAGAATCACGTGAGCTGCAAACTTTAATTCATCTGCTGAATTAAACTTCTGAGGTTCGGTAATAATTTGTATATCTAATCAGATGCAAATTAAGAAACCATTAACACAACTCTTCTTTTCATTAAAATTCCATTTTTATTTTCTTAAGATTAATCCAGGACTTTTCATATAATTAGTAAACTTTCTCCATAAATTTGCGTTGTTTCCATAACCTGTTAACTCAAACTGATAGAAATTCATTTCTTAGTTTAACCCTGGTTCTGAAAATAATGACATTGTTAATCTATCATTTACAAGATTGATTTTATGATTAATGAAATTACTGCAATATCTGTTAACCATTTTGTTTAATAAATATGTGAAAATGAGAGAAGTTGTTGAGAATTTATTTCATTCTGAGTCTGTTTCAAGTCCAGGTATTGAATTCACGGAAAATTTTTGAGACTGATTATTAATTAATTTATTGAGTGATTAAACAGGTATAAAGTGAAATTAAAGATTAGATTGCTTCTTAGAGATAGAAGCTGGTGCCCCACGAGTGTTATTAACTTTTCTGGTGTATATGAAATGAGATTCGATCTCAGATTCCAATACATCACTATAAATTAAATAATTTTATACCTGATCATATTTATTAATTTCATATTTTTCTACATACTTTATGGTGCTCCCGTGTGACAGCCTGGCTGAACTTGGGACTCGCTCAGAATGAAAGAAATTAATACATAAGCTGTGTGTGATTCTGGTAGACTTATAACTTACGAAGGTGGTTCATTTGTCTGCAGCTAGTCTATTGTCTTTGTCTCTGTGTCAAGAGGGGGAGGGGGTGAATTTGCCCACTCCCTGATTACTGCTGTGTGTGTGTGTGTGTGTGTGTGTGTGTGTGTGTGAGAGAGACCATGAGAAGTGGGGGTAAAGAGACCCCACCACCCTGTTCAGTTACTTGTTGTTTAATGCATGCTTAAGACGCGTGATTACACGCTGAATAATTAAAATAGGCCTAGGACTGAACAGCGAAGCAATCCTGTTTGTGCTCAAAACCCCGCAGGCAACGCAAACCCTTGGGGGATTTAATTGAATTAACCATTGTATAAACTTGTTGAATAAAGTTTAGGGAGACCGAAGCTTTCCCGCCTTTAGAAAGCAAGGCGTGGTTTTATGGACTGAAGCTCGCACTGCATCCACATGTCGCACGCTCACAGTCGCGCGTGTGACCGTCAAGCTGTGCACGAAAACTGCGCATGTGTAGATCGGCCAAGCGACGCCATTTCGAGTCCATTTAAGGCAAGTTCCCTGTAGCCGCCATTTTGAGTAGAAATCCTCGACTCCCGAGTGACGTCATTGGGTTTCCTCTTCCGGAAGTGCAGACGAAAACTGCCTCCATCTTGTGGTGAAACATAGGGACTGCAATTTTTATTTAAACTCTTAATCTTTAAAGATGATTTATAACCAAATTAAGTCTTCAAAGTAACTTCAAAGCAATTCATATTATTCGGAATAAACTAAATTTAACACTAATCCAAACTTTTATGCCAAGAACAAAAGGGAAAAGAACCTGTTGGCTTCTGAAAGTTTTTCTCAGTGGTGAGACCCCACTCACTGCATAGATACCTATAGCAGGAACATATATAAACACTCCTATTGTAGTTAATCACTTATATAACCACATATTGTAATCTTTTAAGTTAAAAGCAAACATATTTACACACTTTTAAGCAAAAAGTTGCAAACTTTGAAGCTACATGTGCGCTTATTTTGCTGTTTTTAAATGTGATATGGTGTGATTCCTTTCCCACAGAAACCCATCTTTAGCTTAAGGATTCTAATACTGATGTTTTCTCAAGAGTAACATTAAAGTAGGATTAAGCCTGTGCATTTTAACAAATTTACAGACTCACTGAATATTTATAATTTTTCCTCTTTCTCAAATTTAGGAAACCACACCAAGCAATTAACTCTTAACAGAAGCTCTAGGTGTCATTTAAACTCATTGTGTCATTTCTTGGTTCATGTTTTCGCCACAGGAAAAGAAAAACATTTACCCAACTTGCATAATTTTAAAATTTTTCATCTCATCTCATCTCATCTCATCTCATCTCATCTCTCATCTCAAAAGCCAAAAGGTGCAAACATTGATTATTCTGTAAATAAGAAATTTATAGATGACAGTCAAGACAGATCACTATTGGCTTCAATCCTAAGAAATCCTTGGATACCAAATATTCAAACAATTCACTTGTTTCTGATTTGTAAATATTTTAAACATTTAATGCTTCAAATGAAAATAGGCTTGAACAAATAAAACCAAAGGAAAACCTTAACTTCAAAAGAAAGTGGAAACTTATAATCTTAAATTTTTAAAGCATTTACCCCCTTCTGTTTTTGTATTACTTTTGTAAATAAAATCCTCACTGTCAAAGTGACATTCTGCAAAATCCCAAAGCTAGTTATTGATGACAAATTCCACTACTAGACTTTGAAAATCAAAGTAAAGAAGTCTATCCACACAATTGAAATTCCTCTTTTGTTTTGTGAAACAAATTCAATCCAATTTCAATTCAACTTATTTATCAACATACAGTTTCAACCAACAAATTAATTGAAGCATCTCTACATTTCTAAATAATTTCAAAATTCTATTTCCCATCCTGCAAGCCTACAAGTTGAAACAAATTCTAAAAGGAACTTTCAACTATCATGGTTGTAACATAAAAATCTCAAGGTTAAACCTTGTCGAACAAATTTAAGAATAATCAACAAGCTGATTTTTTTTTAAAAGCTAAATAACAACAACGGTCAAACATGACGAGTCAACAGACAACCGACCGATTTACCAAACTGAATGACCTTCAAGCAACATTGGAAGCATGGACTTCTAATATAATTTCTAGCTTCACAACACGGGTCAAGGAAACACAGCCCGAAGAATTGAAGCAACTCACTGAAGAACTTTTGAATGAACACACTGAAAAGCCACCAGAAGGCAAGGACCTCACCAGTGTGTTAGGTAAGTTTGCGCTAACATTAGTCGCGAAATTAAAGGTAGCCGAGAACGAGCTAGCAAATCAACAAACAATGATCCTATCTCTCCAAGAAGAGAATGAAACACTGAAAGAAAATTTGGAACAATCTCAAGAGAAGAATGACAAAACTTAAAGTCAACTGGATGAAGCGTTACAAGATTTGGACCGTGCAGAGTCAGAAAATAAAAGGTTGATGCATAACAATGACGTGCTTCACAAAGACAACAATGAACTTGAGGATGCCCTTCAAGACACAAAGAAGGAATTCAGAAGAGTTGAAGGTCAACTTGAAAATGTGAAGAAGGACTATAAGGAATGTCAACTGCTCCTAAAGGAAGCACATGAACACCGGGACATCCACCGCGTTCCCTCGCCCGATTCCCGCTTCGAATACGGACGACCGCATGGACAGCGTGCGTGTGCTCCTTCAGACCGCGACCTTGACAAGATCGCACGAAATGTCACCAAATTTGATCCAGGACCTACGGGTTCACCTGATGCCAAAGTCTATTTACTGGACATTGATTACTACCTGCGTAAGTATCCTGATGCTACGACTGACGATCGCATCTATCTGATCAAACTAACATCTAACAGGTCAGTATCAAAATTCATAGACAGACAGTCGACAAACATCAAAGCAGACTACATGCTGCTCCGCGAAGCCATCGAAAAGGAGTTCTCTGATGATTGCCTACAGGCAGGGCTAACCGCAGCCCTAGCCATGAAGCAAGGACGCTCAGAGCCGAGACAAGCCTACTACCAGAGACTCCTACTTGCACATTTTGGATCTCAAAATACACCAGGGATGGAAGAAGACCACAATTTCAAGACCCTCTTCATCCAAAACCTCCATCCCACTGTGAGTCATCACCTTGGAGTTACAGCTAACCCAAGATCAAACTCAATAAGTCAGCTGAGAGAGTTTGCACACTATGCATTCCAAAAACAGCAACAAAGTCGCAACAAGCATGCTGAGCCTGCCACAGTGCTAGCTATTAGCGATGCATCGAACACCTTGGAGTTGGAAGGAGCACCTCGCTCTACTCCACCTTTTACACCGCGAGTACATAAACAGCCGAAACATTTTTCCAAGCGACCTCATCAAGGTCAAAACCAAACTAGATCCTCTGGATATCACTTTGGACCAACTTTGCGAAAACCCGACTACCATCGTAGACCATATCCATGGGATAGGTCACGAGAACGCAATACGGACTACCATGATGACAGATACCGATACGAAGACATGCGTAACCGGGACAAATGGTCTCCATCTCATCACAGAAGCTCAGAAGCAGAGACCTATCACAAACCTTGGAAGGATGAAGAAACTCCTACGCTCAGCAGAGAAGATATTGAAATTGTCAAACACCTCCTAGCAGAGATTCAAAGCAACAAAGAGAATAAAACTACTAACATTCTAGCTATATCAGCTGTGCCAACTCAAAACAAATGTTCCAAACGAAGGAAACGCAAGAAGAAAATCCCTTACGAAAATGAGGAAGGACCAAAGGACGCAATGCAGTCCAGTACTGTTATGGCAGCCCAACCACAGGTCACAGACCACTCCTCTATTGACATTTCGCAACTCTGTGTCGAACCACCGGTTCCACAATTTCTATGCAACTTAAACGAGACGGGGGTGGCACGGAAATTCTTTCTTCCACTGACCCTTGAAGATGTGATGTGTCAGGACGCTGTTTTAGACACCGCTGCTGACATCACTCTCATGTCACACACCCTTTTTGACAAACTACGTGTAGCCGCTAACCATGCTTACAAACATTTGAAACTGGAACCCTGTTCATTAGCTGTGCGACCATATGCGCTCACTAAAACAACCCTGTTGGGCGTATCACTACTAAACATGTCCATTGGACCCATGACCTTGACACATCCGGTCTATGTGTCCAAACTTGACGCCATTCCATTGCTTGTTGGCAAAGACCTACTGAACCGTTTTGAGCCACTGATTGATTTCAAGAACCTCAAACTATGGGCTCAAACGCAACACCCTCACCCGTTTGACCCAACAAGGACAACTGAATCACAGTGCTTTGTTCTGAACACTTTGGACACCCCAAGTCTCACACAACTAGCACTGTTGGAACAACTGCAACCGAGTGAAAGCGACCGCCAAGACCAAGGTGAGTACTGTCCTAAAGAAGTCAAAAGTCACCTTCAAATACAAGGTCAAGCCAAACACTCAAATGACCTTGAAAACTCAATGGCCAAGCAGAAAACCCCAAACGGCCCCCTTGAAACCCTTGATACCCATGATTCAATGGTGGTGTCACACATTGAAACCCACCCACCCGCCCTTGAGGCCTGCATGGTCACAAGAGCCCCACCAACTGGCTCTCTAGACCCTCTGAAATCTCAAGTTTTTGCGACAATGAACCCAACTTTTGCAAACGCAAGGCGCACAGTCACCCAACCTTGCAACCAAATGATCCATAAAACCGTCAAACACCGGTCGGATAAAACGGTACATGCGCTTCCCGCGTCTAAACACTTTGACATACCAAAATTGAAACCACTTCATGCGACACAACCTTCTCTGCAGCTATGCAATGGCACTCGTGTTCCTGCTTCCGACGAACAATTATCGCTACCGCTCAAAGTTCCTCGAAACCAGAAGGGGGTGATGACTGCCAATGCCTATAGCATTTCAGCTGCAGAACACAAAAGCGTCAAAACGACATACAAAGCTTCCAAGGCTGTACTTCAGAAACATTCGGACCGATTCGCCAAACGACACAAAGAGTACAACGATCAAAAACTCTCGCATGACAAACTGCGAAGAGGGGACAAGATCTTCCACCCCACATTTGTACCGCAAACACCTGAAATCAATTTACAGGAAGAGAAAATCACTCCTAAACTCCTGCCCGAGTGGATGAATCCACACATTGTCAACAACAAACTTTGGCCACTCAAGTGCCAACCCCAAGACCCCATTTTCAAATGGGCTCACCAAAATCAGAGTAACCTTTACCAAAACCCCATGGGACTTGTTAGGTACAACACTGTCAAAGTAAGTCCATAAATAAGATTAAAATCAAACCTACGTCTGAGAAATAACCATAGCTAACTACTAGCCTCAGGTACACTCAGTCAAATTTCTCCAATTTGTTAACTGCATCAAAACTTCCAAAAAAGGAAAGGGTATATTAAAACCAAATTAGCCCTTAAACTAATTTCAAAGACCTCTGTAAAATCTAATAAACTTCGATCAACTTACTATTATCAAATAGTACACATAAAACATTCAACACCATTAGCTTGAGCTAATAACCTTAAAACTCCCATCAAAGGTGAAAGACAAGCACAAGGTTTAGAGTTCAATCTCTAATCTCTATTCTGTAATTTCCCAGTTTGGGATCAATGAAGTACATCTATCTATCTATCTATCTTAAAGAAAGCATTCCACCTCTGAGAGGAATTTTCATTTGCCAACCAGGTATCTAAAGAAAGATCAACAAGAAGATTAAGAATCAAAGCCACTCACTCTAGATAGATAGATAGATAGATAGATAGATAGATAGATAGATAGATAGATAGATAGATACTTTATTTTGAACAAAAAAGTATAACAAAAACAAAACAAATGACAAATGCAATAAAGTAACAGTATACAGTGTTCGAAAGGGAGAAGGAAGAAGTGAATACTTATTAATTCCATCTCCTCTTTTCCATAAATACACTCATGTGAATTATATACAAATTACCACATTTAAGACCCCAAGTAAACAATTAACTGTATTTTGTACATATCAACATTAACACCCATCCATCCTAGCATACATTGATGTCCATACATCAAAACCAGCCTCAAACAACACAGATATACACAGTGTTGTCCCACCCACCATTCCATAGTGTTCCATAGTGTCCCAGAGTGAGCATAGTGAATTGTACATATAAATACTACCCTTCTAACATATATCCTTTCAGCAAATAATGTTTGTACCTCTTTTTGAATTGATTTCTGTTTGTACATAGTTTCAGTTCCGGCTCCAAACTGTTCCACAAATCCACCCCACAGACAGATATGCACATACTTTTCTTGGTTGTTCGTATCTTGGGTTTTGTAAAGTTTAAGTCTCCTCTCAAATTAAGATCATTGTCTCTTTTTTAAAATATTTTTTGTATATTAGTTGAGAGTTGATTATTAATTGCCCTGTACATGACTTGTGCTGTCTTAAATTTAACTAAATCGATGAACTTTATGACATAAGATAAGATAAGATAAGCCTTTATTAGTCCCACAACGGGGAAATTCCAGGATTGCAACAGCACAGGGATAGCAACACTCAGAGCAACAATCAGAAGGCAAGAAAAAAAAAAACAAGCAAGCAAGAGCAGCTAATATACATATGTACATATTACTATAAAATATATATATATACACACACACACACACACACACAGACACACAGTGCAGAGCATTGTAGCTGGATGGAATAAATATATGAATATATGAACACACAGTGCAGAGCATTGTAGCTAGATGGAATAAATATGTAAATATATAAACACCCACAGTACGGAGCATTGCAGCTAGGTGGAATAAATATGCAAGTATATAAACACACACAGTGCGGAGCAATGTAGCTAGATGGAATAATATGTAGATATATAAAAACACAGTGCGGAGCATTGTAGCTAGATGGAATAAATATATAGATATATAAATATAAACACACCCAGTGCTGAGCATTGTAGCTAGATGGAATAAATATATAGATATATAAATATAAACACACCCAGTGCAGAGCATTGTAGCTAGATGGAATAAATATGTAAATATATAAACACACACAGTGCAGAGCATTGTTGCTAGGTGGGATGAAACAGCATAACCGTCTATTTAGTTATCCTACATGGTATGATTATGTGCCCATACATATTCTCACCCTCCATAGCGACCGGTATGTTCCTAGTTGTATGCCGGAGAGGACCATTGTGTAAGTCTATTGCATCTTTTGCATTCAAAAAAAACTATTAGTTTGTTACGTCTTTTTGCTATCTCTGCGAGCAGCCCTGCTTAGGTTGTACAGTCTGACAGCCGTTGGTAGGAAGGACCTACGAAACCTCTCGGTTGTGCACCTGGGATGATGTAGTCTGCTGCTAAATGAGCTCCTCAGTGCATCCAGTATGTCCTGCATAGGGTGGAACTCGGACTCCAGCAGAGATGACAGTTTAGCCACCGTCCTTCTCTCTCCTATCTCCTCCATCGGATCAAGGCGTTGCCCCAGGACAGAGCTAGCTTTCTTAATCAGTTTGTTCAGTCTCTTCCTATCGGCTGCAGTAATGCCACTGCCCCAGCAGACCACTCCAAAAGTGATGGCTGATGCCACCACCGTGTCATAGAATGACTTCAGCAGTGCCCCTTGTACACCAAAAGACCTGAGTCTCCTCAGCAGGAACAGCCTGCGCTGTCCCTTCTTGTAGAGTGCGTCAGTATTGTGTGACCAGTCTAGTTTATTGTTCAGATGAATACCCAGGTACTTGTAGGATGTCACCATCTCGATGTCTGTTCCCTGTATATTTACTGGTGCTGTGAGGGGCTGCCCATGCCTGCGGCAGTCCACCACCAGCTCCTTAGTTTTCCTCGCGTTGATCTGGAGGCAGTTCCGATGGCACCAGTCCACAAAGTCCTGGATAAGCCCTCTGTACTCAGCTTCATCTCCGCTGGAGATGAGATATGACTTTAAAAACAATGAATTGGTATGGTCTCTATATCCTACATTATTTATTATCCTTATAGCTCTTTTTTGTAATGTGCATATTGACTGTAGGTTGGTCTTGCAGGTGTTTCCCCAGATTTCTACACAGTAGTTAAGATAAGGTAGAAACAGTGAATTGTACAGTAAGACCAATGATTTATAGTCCAAGATGTGTCTTGTCTTCCCCAGTATGCCTATACATTTTGCCAACTTGGCCCGGATGTGACTGATGTGAGGTTTCCAGCAGATTTTATTGTCTAGCGTCACCCCCAGAAACTTATTTTCCTGTACTGTTTCTATTCTGGTATCATCTATCGTTACCATTATTTCATGATTTATTTTATAATTTCCAAACAAAGTAATCTTTGTTTTTTTTTAGATTTAGAGATAATTTATTTTTGTTGAACCACTGCGTTAACTTTTTCATTTCAGTTGTGACCACCTCTAAAACCTGCTGCAAATTCTCACCAGTGCAAAGGATATTTGTGTCATCCGCAAACAAAATAAATTTCAGAATTTTTGATACTTGGCATATGTCATTTATATACAAAATAAAGAGTTTGGGTCCCAAAACTGACCCCTGGGGCACACCACAAGTGATGTCCATGAAGGGTGATTTGTGCTCACCAATTTGTACAAATTGTTGTCTGTTACTTAAATAACTTTCCACCCAACTCAGTCCGACCCCTCTTATCTCATATCTTTCCAGTTTCCTTAGTAGTATTCTGTGGTCAATGGTGTCAAAAGCTTTCTTTAAATCTATAAATACTCCTACAGCAAACTTTTTTTTATCTATACAACTAGTAATTTCTTCTATAAGTTCGATCAGTGCCAAAGATGTAGATTTATCTGCTCTAAAACCATACTGGCTGTCTGTAAGGAGGTTGTGTTTTTTAATGAAATCATCCAGTCTCTTAGTGAAGATTTTTTCAAGTATTTTGGAGAATTGTGAGAGTAAAGAGACTGGCCTGTAATTTGTGAAACAATGACTGTCTCCTGTTTTGTATAGAGGTATTACTTTTGCTATTTTCATTTTGTTTGGAAATTTACCAGTTTGAAATGACAGGTTACAGATGTGGGTGAGTGGCTTAACAATTCCTTCAATTACTTTTTTCACTATTGTCATGTCAATTTCATTCCAGTCCGTTGATTTTTTGTTCTTAAATTTACTCACAGTCTTGATAATTTCCTTTTCAGTAACTGCACCCAAAAAGATTGTGTTTGGATTTCTATCTTCTGTTTCATTTACAGAACCACTGTTGTTTGTTTCTGTTGTCACTATTGATTTTGCTAATTCAGGACCAGCGTTTACAAAAAATTTATTGAAACCACTGACCACATCCTCCATATTATTTATCAAATTGCCATATTATCTGTTTACCAGGATGATGGCCCTCCTGTTTATCAGTTTAGCCATCTGCCTAGCAATCACACCCACTATTACCCAGTCAGAATTGGGCCAAGCCAAGACAGAAGGTCAACGATCCTCAGGTGGATTCTCAATAACAGCCTCATCGTTAGAGCCTCTTGTTAACCTTAGCATGCCCACTGTTAACTCGGTCAACACCGCTAAACCGAAACGCCAGGTTGTCGAAAAAAAATCGTTACCAAAATCTTACAAGTGTTGGGTTTGAATGCTTGCTTCGAAGCTTCAATCAAACTCAACAAGGTCTTGAACTCTTTGCTCTTTGTGTTAAAGGTTGACTATACTCACACACAGCCAATGTCTGTGTTACTCTCAGAAGTAGCTAGAAACATTAGCTTTTCAGTTAACGCTTTAGCAATGAATATGTCCTCTCATCATATCATTTTTGCAGTAAATCCAAATTTACTTCTCATTGCCATCCAAAGAATGATAATGACATCCTATGTCCACTCAGTTTTCCTGAACAAAAGCCTCAAACACCCTATGATTTGGACATCTGTGGAACCATGGTTTAGTCTAACTAAACAAATTCAATTTGAACCTCCTTGAGTCACCTCAATATTGATTAGTCTGAACCTCTACCTCAAATATGAAAGAATTTTATTTTTGCTTTTGACTAAGATTTTTGGATACATGCATGCGTATATACAATTATATATCCTTTATACTTTATTTAGATTTTATGCACATTTAAACTGTTTTTGAAATTTTGAATAGATATTTTTCAGCAAACCCAAAACATTTATATCAAGTATGTCAAAACCCACATACTTCTAGTTCACCCTTTTTGTACCCAGAATTTTTAAGTCTTTACAGGCATATACAGAACTTTAGTATATCCTAGACGATTATACAATGTTTATATTTGGTCATGCCCAAATTATTTTTGAAAATTTCTAGAAGTTTTTCAGAAAACCAAATTTAAGGACCTACACTTTGGAATAGATACTGTTTACAAGCGTAAGACTTATCGACATCAGAACTTTAGTTCAGCATTTGGATCAAGCCTCGCCAAATTGGGATTTGATGCCTAGGATTGCTATCAATGCTGAATCAACGTCACCATTGATACCAAAGGGGGGATGTAGCATCATCTCACTTTGGCTCAGCAATAATTATTCTTCTGCTTAAAAGACATTTTGTTTCACCCAGGAGAAAGCCAGTCAAAAACTGCTCTTCTTCCCCAGGCCACAGCAAAAATCTATTCCTTTGTTAAAGCCAGCCTAAGGAATTCCACCTATGTCCGGCTTTGGTTTTATTGCCCCCATAAACATGGAGACATGGAGCCCCTCATTGCCACACCGATCCACAGCTCAATAAAATTTCCTTAAACTTTGGGACATGCTGGATTTAACCAGTGAACTTTAAAGTAAATTATTACAAACTCAATTCTAAAATTTCTCTTCTTTTCAGGACTATGAAAAGCAAAGGGACTCTGATGTTTTTAATGTGGAAAATCAATAATATGTGTGAAATGCATTAATCTGTGATTTTATATATATGCATGTTAAAATGTTTAAATGAATGTTTATTCCTGCATGTTGATTTAGAAGTTTAGAAGGACTGCTTGTAAGTTACACTAATCACTAAGGCTAGCTTAGTTTATACATAAGGGTATAAAAGCAGATTCCAGTGTATTAAAATTGTGTGTCCATGGAGACCAGTATCAAATGTCACCCAGCATTCACTGAGCACCAGCTCCTGCATCCCATTGGTTCCTTGCAGACAAAGCCTGTCATTGGACTAAAGTTCATCAAGCCCGCCCACGAAGGGGTGGGCTTGATGAACTTAAATTAGCACTATTAAATTAGCACTATTAATATTTTATGATTCTGCTGAAATATTATATACTTATTTCATTCCATCCATCCATACTGTTTCATTCCATCTAGCTACAATGCTCCGCACTGTGTGTTTATATATTTACATATTTATTCCATCTAGCTACAATGCTCCACACTGTGTTTATATATATATTTATATATTTACTCTATCTAGCAACAATGCTCCACACTGTGTGTTTATATATTTACATATTTATTCCATCTAGCTACAATGCTCCGCACTATTTATATATTCATATATCTATTCCATCTAGCTACAATGCTCCGCACTGTGTGTTTATATACTCATATATTTATTCCATCCAGCTACAATGCTCCACACTGTGTTTATATATTTATATAACTATCCCATCTAGCTACAATGCTCCGCACTCTCTCTCTCTCTCTCTCTCTCTCTCTCTCTCTCTCTCTCTATATATATATATATATATATATATATATATATATATATATATACACTACCATTCAAAAGTTTGGGGTCACCCAGACAATTATTTTGTGTTTTCCATGAAAAGTCACACTTATTTACCACCATGAGTTGTAAAATGAATAGAAAATATAGTCAAGACATTGACAAGGTTAGAAATAACGATTTGTATTTGAAATAATATTTTTTTCCAGATACTCAACCTGCTCAAAGGAAGGTCAGTTTTATAGCTTCTCTAACCAGCTAAACTGTTTTCAGCTGTGCTAACATGATTGCACAAGGGTTTTCTAATCATTCATTAGCCTTCTGACGCAATGAGCAAACACATTGTACCATTAGAACACTGGAGTGATAGTTGCTGGAAATGGGCCTCTATACACCTATGTAGATATTGCACCAAAAACCAGACATTTGCAGCTAGAATAGTCATTTACCACATTAGCAATGTATATTAGATATTAGAGTGTATTTCCAATTAGTTTAAAGTTATCTTCATTGAAAAAAACAGTTCTTTTCTTTCAAAAATAAGGAAATTTCTAAGTGACCCCAAACTTTTGAACGGTAGTGTATATATATATATATATTTATTTTTTTTTAAATTTATATGTACATATGTATACTTGCTGCTCTTGTTTTTTTCTCTTCCCTTCTGATTGTTGCTCTGAGTGTTGCTATCCCTGTGCTGTTGCAATCCTGGAATTTCCCCATTGTGGGACTAATAAAGGCTTATCTTATCTTATTTGAAGAAACTGTTGTTAGAAACATGACAAGAAAGGTACTCAGGATGAAGACTGGTTTAATTATTTAATGCAGTTGTAAACAAGAAAGTGGAAACCATTCTGATCTATACAACTTAATGGAATGGAAGTCATGTTGATGATGTGTGTTTATTTTAACAGTAAACCAAGAACTGAATGCTAAAATCAATCAAAAATATTCTGGAAACAACTGGCATATTTATAAATGTAAACTATTCTCTTGTATCAAATAGCTCAGCTGAAATTGATTTCAAAAAAAACTAACTGCAATGGAACTATCAACATATCTGGTTTCTTTTTTTTTCTAATTTCTTCTATTGTAATCCAGCAAACAGTTAATTTTGACTGTTTAGTTTTTATGTATATATAATTTGAATTGTATGAGGCACTATATGTAGATTTTTTTTCCTCATGTGAACACATTTAAGAGAAAAATCTAAAGTTTCCCAAATAGTTATCTAATGTATAAAAATGCATTACTATTAGAAATAGTAAAACTATTAGAAATAGTTCTCTAATGTATAAAAACTAAAAATGTGCATGAAAAAGTTGCACATTTAATATACAATTATTTACAGTATAAGACAAATGTAATGAGTTATTTTAAAACATTTTTATTTCAATATCAAAACAATCTCAAAAGTAGCAAATTTATGCAAAAATGATTCAAATTTAGGAGGAATAAATAAAATTAGCAGAATTAAAATAGAAAAGGCACAAATTCATGAGAAAAACCTTCCTATTTGGGTAGGAACCATCAAGTATTAAGGCACAGTGATGTTGAACATTTCTCTGCGGCTCATAGAGGGTTGTTGGAGACTTCAGCAGTGACCACCGGGGCTGGTGGAGTCTTCATTATTGCGAGCAGTGATCTCAAAGTAAGGGTTTGTGGGGCAGCTGGAACAGTGGAATGATGAAGGAACTGCAGTTGATGATGATTAAACTGTCAGAGTAAAATGGAACACAATATTGTGTAGAAATAGTTAAATGATTATGACACTAAACTAAATTATTTCTAAAGAAGTTTTTGACCTCTGAAATGACAGCATGGACATGTCAGTGTTACAGGACAGGTGGGTGTGACATATTCTGGTTATTTTTTGTGACTCATATTCATATGAAAAGTTATTTTGAGAACAGTACATGTGGTCTCTCATCACATGCAGTAGATGTTCTGGTGCCCATGTCACTGACCCTGGTTACATGGTAAATGGCGTTCACTTATATTGTGCTTTTTCTCATCTCCAGATGACCAAAGCACTTTACAGATCCTGCTATCCACCCATTCACACACTGATGGCGGCAGAGCTGCCATACACCGGCGCTGGCCTGACCCACCAGGAGTAACTGGGGATTCAGTGTATTACTCAAGGACACTTTGACATGCAGACTGCAGACGGAGGGGGAATTGAACCCTGACCCTCCGATCAGTAGTCAGCCACACAACACCTGCCCCACAACCGGTGTTGTGTGGTCACATGGTCACAATAACATGGTCACAATAAACCAATTACTGGGAATAAACTGATAATGGTTTTGTTGTGTTTACATTCACTGATTAAATGGATTACTGGAGGGTTAACCACTTGAGTTAATGACCATAGTTACATGGCCACTTGAATAATCAGATAACTCCAGAAATCCAATCAGAATATTCGTGTCCATGTAACCATGGTTACTGTTGGACTCTTCCTGGTCTTGTGTTTGGGGGGACAGCATCAGTCCTCGGTCTGGGTTTGTCAGTTTTGGTTCTTATGAATTGCTCCCTCTTAGAATGGGGCTGCACATTGATTCAGTTTAATTTCCTCATGAATATCATTGTTTTACTTCAACATAAAAAGCACAATTTATGTGTCATCATAAATGTTTGAGCTTGGAGATGGAAATGTTTTGTGGAAATAAAGGTACTGTATAAAATTTTCTGTTGTTGTACTCTTTCATTAAAGTCATGCTGTTTCTGCTAACTTGTCTCAAACATTTTTTCTCCTTTCTCTGTCTGCTGGAAACCCAAACATCTGGATCACTTTCTTAGCTTGATTTGTGCATCCATAAGCTGCACAGAAAATCATCCTGAGAAACTAATCTGTGAACATTTTAGGATTTCATTGTTTTTGGCATCAAAATACAATTTATGAAGTCAAACCCTTCTGACATTGAAGGAAAACATTCATTTTCCACAATTATGTGATGTTACAATATGGATGAATAAAAAATAGAAAAAAAGGCTTGTTTTTATTTGAATGACTGGTGCTGTAATTATCTATTTAAATTTAATTATGTGACCCCAGTCACCACCTGGAAGAGGAGGCAATGGTGCCAGCATGCTGCTCACTGGTATTAGCTGACAGTAATTTGTCAGGCAGAAGTTCAGAGAATGAATAATCAGAAAATGAGAGCATGTCTTTGCATTTTTATTAATGTTTTTATTTACAAAATACAATTTCATGGCATTTGCACTACATTGAATATTTTCATATAACAAACTGTTGCACCTTGACTACACTGTGTTACAAAGGCCTCTTCTTTTATTTAGTATTTTCCACCCTGTTAAGTCACTAGTTTTCAGAGTACAGTGTAATTTTTATGTACTAGTACATCTCAGTAAATGCAATATCATAATTGACATTTTAATTTCAAAAACTATAATCAAAATTGGATTTAAAAAAGGCTTGAAATATTTCCTTGTGCCTGTAATGAATATTGAACATATGAAAAGTTTATTTTTTTTAATTATAAAAAAAAAAAATTCTTCATAATATTCAGATTTACTGAGAGGCACTAATGTGCTATATTTACATTCACACAAAGAAAATCTTTCCTAACTTTAAAGGTTTAGGAGTAACGTGTATAACCCCAGTAACAGCTAAATCACATTAAACTTACTGACAGCAGTTTTTTTTACTACATATTTTCAATTCAGATAATTCTTCCTAATCTTGCAAAATAACCCATTGTATTTAAAAGATGATAATTCAGTACTCAGTCCACAGAAGACAATATAATATAAGACATATAAGACAAATATAATATAAGGTAAGGCTACACAGCTAGGCAATGATACTTACACTGCAGCTTTCATCAGTGTGAATCAGCAGTTCTCCTTCCCTCCAAAACGTACTCTGACAGTCAACCTATAAAGCTGTTCTTTATATCATAATCCATTTAAATCTGTTCATTATAAGTTTAAACAATGTACCTACTGATAGATACTCCGAATATTTACCTAATATGGATAAAAAATGCTGTTAACACCGCAGATTACCACAGCTGCCATTCACACACCATTGCAGCTGTTTGGAACTATTTGGAGCTCCATGAACCACGTGACTGGGCAGCGGCGAGATCAAAGAGTGTCGCAACTCTCATATTATATAGCTCTGATGGTACCCACGTGGGGCACATGTAAACTGGACCAATCAGCAGCCACACACAAATATTAAGTGATGGACATAGAATTTGACCAATTAACAATGCGATCTTTTATTGGCTCCACAAGACCACTAAACAGCTTTGCTCACCAGGCCATCAGGACCCTGAATTCCATCCACTTCTACTCCACCCCCCACCCCTGAACCGTGATGCACTCACCCACATAATAAATACCTCAGCTGTTGGCACAGAAAGACTCGCACACCAACAGTAATACATCTGCTGCTGTATGTCTCTGCACCTTAGTGCAACCATTTACACAAATGCCATACCTGCTGCTGTCTGTCTGTATTGCAATATTGATCATGTGAAGTCCAATCTGTCACTGTCTGCACCTACACTACCACATCGAACTTGCAACTAAGATAAGATAAGATAAGCCTTTATTAGTCCCACAATGGGGAAATTCCAGGATTGCAACAGCATAGGGATAGCAACACTCAGAGCAACAATCAGAAGGCAAGAAAAAACAACATCTAGTAAACATATGTCCATATTACTATAAATGTATATATATATAGACACACAGTGCAGAGCATTATGGCTGGTGGATGTGCAGCAGAAAGTCTAAGCTCTCTCTCCGCGGATGCAGCAGGCCAGCTGGAAGTCTTTGGGCATGATGGTGACCCCCTTAGCGAAGAAGAGACCACCAGGTGGGTCTCGCTGGTCTCCTGCAGAGCCATGACGGCGAAACTCAGTACTCAGTACTCAACTACGAGTATTGCTGCTCTACCTTTTCTATAACTAGGATTGCCATGTTTTATCATTTATCTTTATTTGTACTATGGGTAGCATTACTGTACATAGACTGCTGTTGTTTTTCCAGCCTTATTTTTTTTCATATTGCACACACCACTAAAGAGAAACAGCATTTCAATTCTCTTATATGTCCTGTATGTATAGTAGTATTGCCAAATAAAATCTTTGAATCTTATGGTAGGCCCCTGGGCTTCAGCCCAGCCTAGCCCATGCATTAATGTGGCCTTGCGTGTGAGAGGATGGACCATACCATTTGCGGGGGCGGGGGGGGGGGGGGGGTTCATTTTCATTTTTAAAAAGTTTAAACCAGACACTACTGATTATGTTTTGGATGTTATTTCAACTTTTCAAAAATGAACTAAAATTTGATAATCACAACTTTTCTCCCTCTAATTTTTAGGGTTGCTATAGCACCCCTAGAAAAGGCGTTATGCCACCCACAAACTCAGGCAAAATACTGTAAAAAGTCTTAAGTGTGGACATGAGGTGTTTCAACATCTCTCCATATTAGTGTGGACATGACCACCAGGGCAGAGATAATGAAAAGGCAAATCAAGATGAAAGAGAATGAATTTAATGAGGATATGAGGATTTGACGAATGTGGACACAAAGTGGGGGCTCACCCTTTCTCTGTAAATGCAGATGGTTGACAGAGCTCATTGAACAGTAGCCTGTTTCCCATACTTTGTTTACCTTTTCATTTATTTTTAATCCATCAGTGTAGCCTCACAGACCGCACCTCAAGGAAATGTTATGTAGAAAAGGTGGGGGAAAGTGGTGAAATTAGGAAGGAAGGCACATGAACACAGCCTATATGACATGCTTCCTCCTTGAAACCTTACACAGTGTGTGTTTGACTAGTACATTTCCATCCTTCTGTTTGTGTCCATATTCAGTATTCCATTAACTCCTTTCCACCTCTGCTACCCTTCTCGTCTCCCCCTCTCCCTCCAAGGCACTAAAGGCGAAACTCTCCAAAATGGAATTGCTGTCGCCTCCATTTTAACTCAAGCACTTTTCTAAGCCAATCGTACGTTCTCCCTTTTAATCTGTCAGATGTACTTGTTCTGAATTTTAAGTGAGCTCAGGCTCGGTGCTTGAAGTACTGTGGTTTATGTTTGCGTTCTTTCAAGAAGTTCAAGTTTTAGCTGGGGAGCAGTCAAATAGTTGCTTACTTAATTTTTGCTCACACACGGCTGCTCTAGAAATGACCTGGCTTACTGTTGAGCTTTAGCGGTGAATTAAACTTTTAAGTAAGTGAAATCAGCACACAGTGACAGTGGATTTAGGAAGCCAAGTCATTCTCACCTTTTCTCCAACTGTGTACTGTGTTATTTGCCTTAAATTTAATAAAATAAACCAGTTTTGTTTAGCAAACTCTTGGTAAAGGCAGGCTTCACAATCAGGCGTGACCAGCAATGTACAAGACTTTGTCCAGCGTTTTTTAACATGTAAGATATGTGCATAATGATCTTCAATGAATCCAGTGAAGGAGTGAATGTGACACAATGTATGGACTATAATAGGAATTTAAGCTGCAATCAGTATATTCCTGAGCAATTAACACCCTTTAAAAACCAATACAATTATTCTTTCATGCATTTAAACATCAGAAGCTTGAATAAACATCATCATGATCTAGCTACTTTACTTACCAGCACAGGCTGCAGCTTTGATGTAATTGGTTGCAGTGAAACTTGGCTGAACGATGGCTCATAAAGACATCTTAAACCTGGATGGCTATAAACTCTTCACCAAGAACAGATGTGGCAAATCTGGCAGTGGTGTCTGTCTGTATATTTCTTGTAGACATGATGTCGTGTTTGTGATGATATTGTCATGGCAGACTGTTATACTGACTCTCTTTGCTGAGATACATGTCAAAAATGGAAAAAAAATCTAACTGTAGGTGTAATTCATTGTCCCCTGGACACTGTGCTTAATATTTTTATGAAACTGGAAGAAAAAGAAATTTTATTCTCAATCAACAATAAAAATAAAAGTTGTATCCTCCTTGGAGACTTCAACATTGACCTCTCCAGTGATGAGGCAGCTAAAAATCACTTTATAAATACACTACACTCCTCTTCCTTCTTCCCTATCATTAATACTTATACTAGAATCACTTACTCCACCAAGTCCATTATTAATGATATCATCACTAACATTCACAATTCTACACTGGCTCTAGTATCTGGAGTCATACTCTCTGAGATTTCTGATCATTTCCCTATTGTTCTGTTTCTTGACCTTGCTGTTAGGCCCTCAATCTCGCGTCATAAACTAAAAATAGAAATATTCAACAAAGAAACGTTACAACGACTGAATGACGACTTGCACGCCAAGACATGGGATGGAATCTATAATTGCTGTGATGCTGATGCTGCGTGTGACACCTTGACTAAGGAAATAACAAGACTCCATTCAGAGGACAATTTCTATCAAGACTGTCACATGTAGTGGTACTATTCAACATCTATGGTTTTCTTAGGGCATACTAAAATCTATTAAGCACAAAAATAAACTATATAAACGCTACATAAAAAAATTAAAATATTAACAATAAAAATGAATATACTAATTATATAAATAAACTAACACATTATTAGAAAGAGTAAGAGCAATTATTATGCAGAACTTATAAAGGCATCACAGGGTGATTCCAAGAAATCTTGGAGAATACTAAATGAGGTTCTAAACAGGGACCAAAAAAACCCCACACTTCCTAACAATAAAGCAGTCAGCAATCTCACCAGGAATGCCACTCTCGCTGATAAATTTAATAATTATTTTGTCTCCATTGGAGAAAATTTATCTAATAAAGTCAACCAACCCCAAGCTGCCTCTTTCAAACATTATTTATCATGAAACTAGCTGAATTCTTTCTTCCTGAAGCCAACTGATTGTGATTAAGTCTGGAAAATCATTAAGGACATGAAGAACTCAAACTCTGCTCGAAGAACATGATCCTCATAGTGTTCCCGGGCTTCTCCAGGTGGGACAGGGAATTATGTTGGAGGAAGATCACTGCATCCTCCGCCACAATGTCATGCTGGTAGGGAAAGTGAAGTGGATCCATCGCTGGTCCCACCAGGGAGCAGAGCTGGGCGATGAATAGCCTCTCCAAGGTCTTCATTAGGTGTGATGTGAAGGCCACTGGTCTGTAGCTGTTCATGTCCTTGGGGTGTGGAGTCGTCGGTGCGGGTACCACACAGGATATTTTCCACTGCTGTGGTACCCTCCCCAGCTTAAGGCTCAGACTGAAGATGTTCTCCCCGATCCCGCACAGCTGGTCTGCACAGAACTTGAGGAGCGTTGAGCTGATGCTGTCTGGACCTGCAGCCTTCCTTGCCTTGCTCTTCTTCAGCTCAGCTCTTACCTGGGTCTTCGTGAGAGTCAGGCTGGGGCAGGGAAACTGTGTGCTGGTGGTGGTGGTGGGGGGATGTTGGGTCTGTGAGGGGAAAAATAGCGGGGGATGTATGGGGTGGTGGAGGGAGGGCAGTGGGCAGCGAGACTAGATGAAGGTGGAGGCAGCATGGTTGGTGAGCAGGCGGACAAGAGGATGGTTGGTCAAACCTGTAAAAGAACAGGTTCAGGTTGTTCACCCACTCCCTACCCCCCGTGGCCTGGGAGGAGGTATTCTGGTGCCCAGAGATAGTTTTGAGGCCTCTCCAGACACCGCTGATGTGACTTTGCTGCAGCTTGTTCTCCAACTTCTTCCTGTAGCTGTCCTTCCCCTCTTTGATCTTCCTCCTTAGCTCCCTCTGTACGGACTTAAGCTCCTCCTTGTTTCCCGACCTGAAGATCCTTTTCTTCTCCTTCAGCAGTGACTTTATCTCAGGGATGATCCAGGGTTTGTTGATTGAGAAACACCGTATTGACTTGGTGGGTACAGTGTTCTCTACACAGAAGTTTATGTAGTCTGTGATGGTGTGTGTGAGGCCACTGATTTCCTCACAGTGTGGATCACAGGGCTGCTCCCATGCAGTGGATTCAAAACAGTTCTTCAAAGTGTCCTCCACATCCACGGACCAAATTTTCAGTGTGCAAGCAGCAGGAGGTTGTCTGTGTACCAGGGGTTTGTACACAGGCAGGAGGTGAACCAGGTTTTGATCAGATCTACCAACGGGGGAAGGGGTGACAAGGTGTAAGCCTCTTGGTGTTTACATAAAATAAGTCCAGTGTTTTATTGTCTCTGGTTTGGCACGTAACATCCTGAGTGAAAGTAGGCAGAATGGAGGAAAGGGAAGTATGGTTATAATCACCAGAGATAAGCTGGAGAGCAGTGGAGTGTTGAGTCTGTAGTTTACTGGTGACTGAGGGGATGACTTCACATGCTGCCTCAGCGTTCGCAGAGGGGGGTACAGAAGTAACAATCACGATGATGTGAGGACTCTCTGGGGAGGTATGCTGGTCAGATGCTAATGGCTAGCCACTCAATGGCCTTGCTGCAGTGTTGTTCTTTAATCATGATGTGCCCAGGATTACACCATCTGTTGTTCACAAACATATTCAGCCCCCCGACTCTGCTCTTTCTGCTATCTGGTGTCCGATCTGCTTGTATTAAGTGAAAAACCTCCATTCCAATGTTAGCACCTGTTGTTAGCTCTGTTAGCCACGTTTACGTGAATAGCATGATGCTAACCTCTCTAAAGACGCTCTCATACCAGGACACAGCCGCTAAATGCTGGGCACATCACGATTAAAGAACAACACTGCAGCAAGGACATTGAGTTGCTAGCTGTTAGCATGCGACCAACATACTGTACCTACCCAGAGAGTTCTCACATGTCGTCGGGATTGTGATTCATGTTTCCCCCTCAGCGAGTGTTGAGGTAGCGTGTGATGTCATCCACTCAGTCACTAGCAGACTGCAGACAAAACACCCAAATGCTCTCCTGCTCATTTTTGGTGATTTCAACCATACTTCACTGTCATCTATTCTCCCCACTTTCACCCAGTATGTTACGTGCCACACCAGAGAAAATAAAACACTGGACTTATTTTATGAAAACACCAAGGAGACTTACACCTCATCGCCATTCCCGCTTCTCGGAAGATCGGGCCACAACTTGGTTCACCTCCTGCCTGTGTACAAACCCTTGGTACACAGACAACCTCCTGTTACCCGCACAGTGAAAATATGATCTGAGGAGGTGGAGGATGCTCTGAAGGACTTTTGAGTCCACTGTATGGAAGTAGCTTTGTGATCTACATGGTGAGGATATCGACAGCCTCACACACCATCACAGACTACATCAACTTCTGTGTGGAGAACACCGTAACCCACCAAGACCATACAGTGTTTCTCAAACAAAAAACTCTGGATCAACCCTGAAATAAAGTCACTAATGAAGGAGAAGAAAAGGATCTTCAGGTCGGGAAACAAGGTGAGCTGAAGTCCATACGGAGGGAACTATGGGGGTAGATAAGAGAGGGAAAGGACAGCTACAGGAAGAAGATGGAGGAAAAGCTGCAACAGAGTGACATCAGTGGTGTCTTGAGAAGCCTCAAAACCATCTTTGGGCACCAGAATACCTCTTTCCAGGCCACACGGGGTAGGGAATCAATTAACAACCTGAACCATTTTTTAACAGGTTTGACCAACTGCCCTCTTCTCTGCTTGCCCACCAACTGCTGCCTCCACCTTCATCTTGTTCCGCTATCCACGACCTCCCCACAACATCCCCCCCTCCCAGCACACAGCCCCCCTGCTCCAACCTGAAACTCACTAAGACCCAGGTGAGAGCTGAGCTGAGGAAGATCAAGGCAAGGAAAGCTGCGGGTCCGGACGACATCAAGTCGAGGCTTCTCAAGTCCTGCGCAGACAGCTGTGTGGGATTGTGGATTGTGGAGCACATCTTCAGCCTGAGCCTGAAGCTGGGGAGGGTACCACAGCTGTGGAAAACATACTGTGTGGTCCACTTACCGAAGACCCCTCACCCCAAGGACCTGAACAGCTACAGACCAGTGGCCCTCACATCACACCTAATGAAGACCCTGGAGAGGCTGCTCCTCACCCACCTCCACCCCCTGGTGGGACCAGCGATGGATCAACTTCAGTTTGCCTACCAGCATAGCATCGGCATGGAGGATGCAGTGATCTTCCTCCTACACCATTCCCTGTCCCACTTGGAGAAGCCTGGGAGCACTGTGAGGATCATGTTCTTTTATTTTTCCAGTGGTTTCAACACCATCCAACCAGTGATCTTGAGGGACAAACTGCTGTGCACAGGGGTGGACCAGCACCTGTCATCGTTGATCCTGGACTACCTCACAATCTGACCACAGTTTGTGAGAAACCAGGACTGTGTGTCTGATACCATCATCTGCAGTACGGGGTCACCACAGGGAACAGTTCTGGCTGTCTTCCTGTTCACCTTTCTGACTTTTCATAAAATACACCACACTGCCATCTACAGAAGTTCTCTGATGACTCTGTGATCATCGACCTCATCTCTGATGGGGATGATGCAGAGTTCAGAGGATTTATCCAGGACTTTTGGGCTGGTGCCTGTGGAACCGTCTCCTGATCAATGTGAGGAAAACCAAGGAACTGGTGGCGGATTGCCACAGGTGAGGAGAACCCCTCACAGCACTGGTAAACATCCAGGGAACAGATATTGAGGTGGTGACATCTTACAAGTACCTGGGTGTTCATCTGAACAATAAACTGGACTGGTCACACAACACCAATGCGCTCTACAAGAAGGGGTAGCACAGGTTGTACCTCCTGAGGAGACTCAGGTCTTTTGGAGTGCAAGAGGTACTCCTGAGGACCTTCTACGATTTGGTGGTGGCATCAGCCATCACATTTGAAGTGGTCTGCTGGGGCCGCCGTACCACAGCAGCCGACAGGAAGAGACTGAATAGACTGATCAAGAAAGCTAGCTGTCTTCTGGGATGATGCCTCGACACAGTGGAGGAGATAGGAGAGAGGAGAATGGTGGCTAAGCTGTCATCTCTGCTGGAGTCCGAGTCCCACCCCATTTGGGACACGCTGAACACACTGAGGAGCTCATTTAACAGTAGGCTGTACCATCCTATGTGCACAATGGAGAGGTTCTGCGGGGTCTTCCTACCTACCGCAGTCAGACTTTATAACCTAACCAGGACTGCTCGTAGAGGTCGTATTGCATGTACTAAATGTAACAACCTTGCACAATAAATCGTCCCCTCCATTATACAACTAGGACAATATCAGTCATTACTGAGGGTGGCAACAACACTGTTAATTCAAATATGAAATATACTGTCTGGGTATATATTCATATTCTGCAAGGTAACTTAACAAACCATAATGCTGTTTATTCCATCTAACTGCAATGCTCCTGCACTGTGTATATATCTGTGTACATATGTATATTCCTTTACTGCTTTGGCTAACCAGTTCTTATTATCTTATTAACTATTGCTCTGAGTGCTGCTATCCCTTTGCTGTTGTAATCCTGGAATTTCCCCACTGTGGGACTAATAAAGGCTTATCTTATCTTATTCTATCTTATCTTGGTCCACCTTATTAAGCAGCGATCTCACATTTCCCATAATAACGAATGGTAGGACGGGGTTGTACCTTGTCTTCCTCTTGTGTCGCTTTGCTCCAGCTCGACATCCACATTGTTTTCATCTTATCTCTCAAGGTATATTGGGTCTCTCAGTTAGCACCGCGGAGCAGCACAGTGCTAACATTTGACTCCTACTGTAAACAGCGGCTCCTCCACTCACCGGGTCAGTAGTCATTCGCGATATGAGTAGAAAGATGGCTAATATCAACACCAGTGTGGTGATATTAGTGTCCTTGACATCCATAATGGATATGGGATAACAAGATCACCAAAGTTGTGGCAAAGAAAAAATGGATAGTAAATAAAAACAAGAAAGAATTCAGAATTGAGCTGCTGCTGCAAAAAGGCTGCTGACTCATGTGGTGCCAGAAGTCAATCTTAGTTAATCTTGATATCCTAATTAATAAATTACAACATTATGGTATCAGAGGCCTAGCATTCGATTGGTTTGGAAGACTTCAATATGTTTATATAAATAACCACAAATCATCATATAAGTAAACCCATCGATCATGGGGTCCCCCAGGGTTCCATGTTGGGACCAGTTCTCTTCATTCTGTACATAAATGACATTGCTAACTCCTCATCTCTACTACATAAAGTACTGTTTGCTGATGACTCTAATTTATTTTTTACTCACTAGAATCCAGATGAACTTGAACAGATAATAAATAGTGAACTTATGAAAATAGAAACCTGGTTTCAGTGTAACTTTCTTTTAACATCAGTAAAACAAACTATATTGTATTCCGTTCCAATAAAAAGCCAGACACCAAGCAACTTTGCCACAAAATTAATGGAAATGAATATTACAAGAGTTAGCTCTACAAAATTCTTGGGGGTCCTCATCAATTAATTTCTCAATTTCAAATGTCACATCAACAATCTAACCAAAAAACTGGCTAAATATGCTGCTTTGTTTTTTTAAAGTGAGACATTTTCTACCACTTTCAGCACTTCTCACTCTATATAAAACTTTATTTGAGCCTGATTTACATTATTGCAATATTGTATCATGTAATACATTTCCAACTCACCTAAAAAAGCTAGAAATTCTCCAAAAGAAAGTTATACATGCCTTATCATGGTCTGAATATTATTCTCCTACTAGTCATCTTTTCCTTTGTTCAATTGTTACAATACTTGCTGAGCATAATTTACTTCGAGAATGCTTGTATTGTCATGTTCGTCCCTTTCAGAGCATAAATGAGGTGCCAGGTGCCGACAGAGAGTTTGTGTATATTTATTGAAGAAGGGTAACCAAATAACAAACCACGTGGGGCAAAATATAAATAACTATACATGCAACCCTGGGGGGTGAAATAAGGAGAGGTATAAAAAGTCACAAACACTTATACAAAGAGTGAAAGTGAAACCTAATGCTGTAGAGTAGCACTTACGAATGAATGAAGCGAGGGCAAAACCTACGCTGAAGAAAGGCTGGAACCGGGGATCGGGATCCCAGCCTGGAACGACGACGACGAGGTCACAGCGAGGAGTGAGCCTCAGCTGCTCCCTTAAATACTAAAACACAAAAGCTAAGGGCCAAACAGATGAGAGAAAACATAATCACAGAATCAAGATCAGCTGTGACAGGGCTGGCTCAAACTGACAGCCGGAAGTCTGGCTGCAGTGCAGCCACAGTAAAAGCCCCCGCGGTACAAATAATACAGAACTAGAAATGCGGAGGAAAAGGGAAAATACTGAGTGACTTGGACGCGGATCAGCTCCGTGCTCGGATCACCACAGTGCCCCCTGTTTAAGGGATGCATTCCAGGTGTCCCGCTGTGCCATCCAGCAGAGAAAAGAGAGAAAGGGACCCCCTCCCACCCAAAACCAGAAAACCAACCTCGGGTGGGTGGAGGGGGAATCCAGGCTCGGAGGGAGAGAAACGAGAAGAAAAATATACAAAAACACTAACAGCAGGATACAAGAAAATAGAACCCCACACAGATCAAATGAAAACATCCACAATTCTGAAACAAAAAATAGCGTGGCCAATACAACCATTACAAGTTCAAAATAAAGAGGTGGCGAAGAACCAACCACAAATACAAAGAGAAACCCTCACACAGAAATGTCCAAATACAAATAAATCACAGTCTGAGGATACATACACAAAAAAACCCCAGGTACGCTGCAACAAAAACATGTATGTACACTTTTGCTCAGACCTTAATGCAACGCTCTACCGTGGGGGGAAACTGGCGGGTAAGGCAAAAAATAGTTCTGGTGGCCTGCCGACATCCATACTCCAACCCAAGGAGAACCGTTCAGGTGGCCTACCGAAGTCCCTGAACCGGCAAAACAGCCCTTCAGGTGGCTGACCCAGGTTGCAGAATTGGTGAGACAGTCCTTCAGGCGGCCGACACAGGTTGCAGAACCGGCGAGACAGTCCTTCAGGCGGCCGACCCACGTCCTTGGACCACCAGGGCCGGAGGGGTGAGCTCGGAGGCAGCTTCCCAACCGAGGCTCAATAAGAGGAAGCCGGACCGGATGACAGGGACCCCAGTGGCGTCCGGTGGTGAAGAATAGGGGGAAAAGGGAGGAGAAAAGGGAACCAGCTCGGTGTCTAGCAGTGGAGGATCTGCAGCTCCCTCACTGTCCTCAAACCGGGCCAGCGCCACACCACGGTGGACCCCGACTGAGCCAGCGCCGCACACACGGTGGACCCTGACCAAAGCCAGCGCCGCACCCACGGTGGACCCCGACCGGGCCAGCATTGCACCTGGGATGACCTCCAGACACGAACCAAGACCCTTGGCGACATTGGGTGGAACTGACTCCTCTCCGGTGACCCTGGAAGAAGGCTCGGAAAAGCAAGGAAAACAGGGGTCAGGGTCACCGGCAGCGGCAGAGTCCAGTGGGACAAGCTCGGATGCAGCGGCCAGCTGCACCTGGCTCTCCTCCCCAAGAGACAGGCAAGATTGCTCTAATACAGAATACAGGAAGACAAAATAGAGCACTTGCCTGATCTCGAGCTCTACCACCGTCCAGGACTCCGACGATCCAGGCTCAGCGATCAGAAGGTCGATTCCAGGCTTCCACTAGGCTGCAGTGGCCTCTGCAGCCGGCATGATGGTCACAACAGTCTGTGGACCCCCTGGCGCTGAGACCCACGCCGGTGGCTCACTTGGCGTGGTGGCAGGAGATCCGTCGCCTGAAGGGGCTGAATGCTGCTCCACGGAGACCCGGGGATGTTTACTTGTCGGCGCAGGCTCCAAACGGCAATCAGCCCTCCTCCTCTGCCCATGACGTGGCTGCAGGGCTGGAACCAGGCTCTCCAGGGCCGCAGGCTCCTCCTCCGTCTGGCGGTCTAATCCTGGGACCGGGGAACGCTCGAGGAGAATAGGAGGAAACACAGGGGTAGCAGGATCAATTTTAATGGCTGCAGCAGGTGGTGAAAGCTCAGAGGACTATGAAACCTGAGCTTCACCCCCAGGAATCAGACAAGGTAATTCATCAAAATGAGAATTAGAATGAAAAAACACTTGCCTGCTTCCCCTGGGAACGATGGTGACTGCTGCAGCGGGCTCAATTTTCTCCCTCTCTGTGACTGTGGAGGATGTGGACCCCTCTGGCGGATGAAGAGGAGCTGCTCCTGCAGGCACAGTCATGGGCGGGTCCAGGGGGAAAACAGCTGGGCTCTCAGCAGCGAAGGATGATGTCATGGAGGAGGGGATAACAGCTGCAAAGACCTGGGAACGGGAGAATGGCGAAACAGCTGACGAGGGAAACCCAAGGGCTGCAGCTGCTGATTTTCCTCTCTGCCGTGGCATAGAACACATTGCTGGCTGGGAGACGTGGAAATTCTTCTAGCCGTCCGTGGCTGGGTAATGGCGGGAGCTTTGTGGCGCTTTCACCCGATTATTCTCCTCCACCTGCTTAAGTACCATTGTGTCACGGGGAGTAGAGTTCTGCGCCGGGGGGGGCGGCGTTTATTAGGTGGTGAACTGGGGGCTGGAGCCGGAGCAGGAGCCTGGCGAGGAGTCACTTGAATCAGGCCACAGGAGTGCCTTCCCGGCGGCGCCAGACTAGGCTTCCTGGAGAGTTCCTTGTCCCACTCCTGGATCCTCTAGAGAAGCGCTGATTCCTCAACCATCCTCTCCCTGCCCTCAACGTGATCAGCAAGGTGAGGATGGCGTTTATCCGCCATCGCAAACCCCAGGTACTGTACAGCATCTTCGGGGGAGCGTTAGCGAGCGCTGCATAGGAGGTCCCAAAGTGATGCCATAACCTCCTTCCGAAAAAAACACAGGCACCCGGTAAAAGAGAAAAACAGAGCCCAACAAAACTCACTGTGGCTGGCACCTCATTTGGCTGTGACCTACTGTCACATTCACCCCTTTCAGAGCATAAATGAGGTGCCAGGTGCTGACAGAGAGTTTGTGTATATTTATTGAAGAAGGGTAACAAAATAACAAGCCACGTGGGGCAAAATACAAATAACTATACATGCGACCCTGGGGGATGAAATAAGGAGAAGTATAAAAAGTCACAAGCACTTATTCAAAGAGTGAGGGCGAAAACTAACGCTGTAGAGTAGCACTTACGAATGAATGAAGCGAGGGTGAAACCTACACTGAAGAAAGACTGGAACCGGGGATAGGGATCCCAGCCTGGAACAACGATGACGAGGTCACAGCGAGGAGTGAGCCTCAGCTGCTCCCTTAAATACTAAAACACAAAAAAGCTAAGGGCCAAACAGATGAGAGAAAACATAATCACAGAATCAAGATCAGCTGTGACAGGGCCGGCTCGAATTGACAGCTGGAAGTCCGGCTGCGGCGCTGTCACAGTAAAAGCCCCCGCGGTACAAATAATACAGAACTAGAAATGTGGAGGAAAAGGGAAAATACTGAGTGACTCCGGCGCAGATCAGCTCCGTGCTCGGATCACCACATGTATAATGTATCAGGTTGTCCACAAACTCAACTATAGATTATGTGAAATCATTCCAACCTTCCTTCCTATGCACACCTATACCACCAGAAATAAAAAACAAACTACTGGGAAAAAGCAAAGACTAAAATCTACCAGCTTTAGTATTGTGTGCAGAGGACAACAGATTTGGTGCGCTTGAGCTTGATGAGCTTGATGAGAACCTAAAAATGTTACCTTCCATCTCCATCTTCAAGAAAAACCTAAACATGCAACTCCTGTCATTATATAATCAATCCACTATTTGCTACACAAAACTTGCTAACTGATGAGTTGTCACCCCATTTTTATTTCCGTTTTATATATTTATGTCACTCCACTAGTATTTAATAACTTGCCTATGTATCTTGACCTTACCTACTAATTCAGTGTAAACAAATGCTGGGATTATGTGTTATATGTTTTTCTATGTTGCTGTACACAAAGACATCCGACCAATATTGGTTATCATTTTATTGTAGAAATGGGCCCCCCTACTAAAAGCTTTAAATAGCTTACTTTGAGTGACCCTTTCATGCTCTAAATCAAAGTGAAAAAAGGCCTATTGTCATGATTTCAATACTAAGAGGCTAAATGCAGGGCAACACCAAATGAACATTCAGACTCTTGTGAATAAATTTGACACTCAACTTTAATGAATGAATAATGAAGACTAAATGAACACAAAAACACGCACAGGTAAACAATAACGCAAAGGAGACACAAACTTAAATATACAGTGGTGTGAAAAAGTGTTTGCCCCTTCCCGATTTCTCATTTTTTCTATGTCACACTTATAAAATATCAATACTTTATTAGGTGTGAAAAAAATTCTATAAATTTTCTTTGCAAAGACCAAATTCAGATGGCCACAGGGACACAGTATAAAGTTGTGTGAAAAAGTGTTTGCCCCCTTCCTGATTTCTCATCTTTTTGTGCTTGTCACACTTAAATGTTTCAGATCATCAAACAAATTTAAATATTCAACAAATATAACACAAGTAAACACAAAATGCAGTTTTAAATGAAGTTGTTTATTATTAAGGGAAGCAAAAATCCAAACCTACATGGCCCTGTGTGAAAAAGTGATTGCCCCTAAACCTAATAACTGGTTGGGCCACCCTAATCAGCAACAACTGCAATCAAGCGTTTGTGATAACTGGTAATGAGTCTTTTACAGCATTGTGGAGGAATTTTGGCCAACTTATCTTTGCAGAATTGCTGTAATTCAGCCTCAATGGAGGGTTTTCGAGCATAAACCGTGTTTTTAAGGTCATACCACGGCATCTCAATGGGATTCAGGTCAAGACTTTGAGACTAGGCCACTCCCAAGTCTTCATTTTGTTTTTCTTAAGCCATTCAGAGGTGGACTTGCTGGTGTGTTTTGGATCATTGTCCTGCTGCAGAATCCAAGTGCGCTTCAGCTTGAGGTCACGAACAGATGGCCGGACATTCTGCTTCAGGATTTTTTGATAGACCATTTACCATAGCAAGTCTTCTAGGTCCTGAAGCAGCAAAACAGCCCCAGACCATCACACTTTTTATATGAAGGATCTTATCTACTACTTCCATTGTGTATGTGTGGATTGTGTGGTTGCAGCATGGGTGATAAGCCCAAGACAAATTTCCCCTTGTGTGACAAAGTTTATTTCATCTCATCATCATCTCACTACCATCACCATATTTTACTGTTGGTACGATGTTCCTTTTCTGAAATGCTGTGTTACTTTTACGCCAGATGTAATGGGACATACACCTTCCAAAAAGTTCAACTTTTGTCTCGTTAGTCAACAGAGTATTTTCCCAAAAGTCTTGAGGATCATCAAGATGTTTTCTGGCAAAACTGAGACGAGCCTTTATGTTCTTTTTGCTCAGCAGTGGTTTTCGTCTCGGAACTCTGCCATGCAGGCCATTTTTGTCCAGTCTCTTTCTTATGGTGGAGTCATGAACACTAACCTTAACTGAGGCAAGTGAGGCCTGCAGTTCTTTGGATATTGTTGTGGGGTCTTTTGTGACCTCTTGGATGAGTCGTTGCTGCACTCTTGGGATAATTTTGTCGGCCGGCCATTCCTGGGAAGTTTCACCACTGTTCCATGTTTTCGCCATTTGTGGATAATGGCTTTGACTGTGGTTCACTGGAGTCCCAAAGCTTTAGAAATGGCTTTATAACCTTTTCCAGACTGATAGATCCCAATTACTTTGTTTCTCATTTCTTCCTGAATTTCTTTGGATCGCAGCATGATGTCTAGCTGTTGAGGATCTTTTGGTGTACTTCACTTTGTGAGGCATGTCCCATTCAAGTGATTTCTAGATTTAGAATAGATGTGGCAGTAATCAGGCCTGGGTGTGGCTAAAGAAATTGAGCTCAGCTTTCCAAAGATGTGATAAACCACAGTTAATTTATTTTTTTTTTAAACGGGGGGGGGGGGGCAATCACATTTTCACACAGGGTCATGTAGGTTTGGATTTTTTTTTACCCTTAACCCATTTTCTGTCTATCTATGGAGCACTCCCGTCAGCTCACCACCCTCTGATGGTCAAGTTTTTTTTTCAAGAAAATATTCAGTTTAGATGTGACAAATTCCAAAAGCTGTAACTTGAAAGTGGTAAGAGATAATGGCTTGCTGTCAATTAGAAAGATGTAGAATATGATCCAAAGTTTGATATAGGAGTAAATTTACTCATCTAATTTGCATAATGCAAAGGCAACCGTATCGAATTACATAACTTTTGGTGAAAAGTGGACTTTGGACATATTTACACAAACAATGGTTTTGTGTTTTTGTCTTCATTTTTGGTTTTGGTTTTTTGTTATCTTATCTTCAAAGTATATGAACCTGAAAATCAGTAGAATGTACACAAACAAATAAATACACCGGACCTACCTCACACCATGTGTCTTTATTTGTCCATTTTTGTCATCCCTAGTCCTTATTTCATCTTCTGCCAGTCATTTTTGCTTTCTCTCCCACATCCAGAAACTCTCACATGTATCTTTTGATTTATTCCACCTAAATTTCCGTTACATAACGTCGCTGAACTGGCGCTATTGTTCTCTGTCGTCACGTGCAGCTCCGTTGATGGCAGACGAAAGTGTACATGCTCCTGACCATCTTCTGCTGTCACAAAAGGTAAATATTTCTCTTCAGAAGCTAAATAAACTTTTTAGAATCATATTTGGCAATATTTGGAACAAATGCTTCCTCCATGTGGAAATATATGTTGGGATGGGGCCTTTGTTTACATTCTCTTCTTCATGTTCCTGGAAATGATGTTTGAGGCTGTTCATTTGGGTGAAATCTGCCAGTTCTCTAGTGTAGAGCAGTAAGCTATACGTGTCTGACATCTTGGGATGTGAAATGCTTGGTACAACTGAGTTTTCTGTGTTTTTTGGACACATCACGTGACAGGCGCGCACCTGCGACTTAGGCAGCAGATGACGCACATGTTTTATGACAGCAGGACAATTAAAGGGTTAATAATAAATGCCTTCATTTAAAAAGTGCATTTTGTGTTTACTTGTGTTATTTTTGTTTAATTTTTAAATTTGTTTGATGATCTGAAACATTTACGTGTGACAAACATACAAAAAAAATGAAAAATCAGGAAGGGGGCAAACACTTTTTCACACCATTGTATACAAAGGCAGGAGCACACTGGAGGCCATGTAGCCTGGAAGAGAGAGAGGAGAAGAGGATTAATGGCAGAGCTGATGAAAACAAGGATGAATGAGAAAGGAGGTGAGCTTACTGTAGGAACAGAGGGCCCGGCAGGGGACTCCTGCATGGAAAATAAAGGAATGGATGGGATAAGGAATGGATAGGTAGACCAGGGTAGAAAGTCCATTGTCTTGAAGGAGGAATGGGTCAGGTGAGTGTGTGCAGCCCCGGAGACGCACTGCTGAATGTGGCTGCAAACCTGAGAAGGAGAGAACACAAGGAGGTAAGACAATGGGAGAAAACAACTCGCCAAACAGCATTTACTGGGGTTGTAATGGCAGCAATACCCAATGGTCCAGCGTGGAAGCATTCACACGCTGCCTCTTAAATAGGCTGGCAAACCAGGAAGCGGCAGGTGTAGCCAATCACGCAGGTGTGCTGATTAGCTCCGGAGCCAGGAAGAAACAGAAACAGACGGGGAGGGGGTGCACGCTCACCTGATCATCACAGTGCCCCCTCCCAAGGGGCACCTTCTTGCATCCCACTGGACTTCTGAGAGTGTGTCCGATGGAAAACTTGCACCATGCCCTTGTCGTGGAAGTAGGACCCTGGGATCCATGACCTGTCCTCCGGTCCACACCCCTTCCAGTGAACGAGGTATTAGAGACCCGGCCCCGATGACGGACGTCCAAGATCTTCTGTACCGTGTAGGTGGTTTGACCGTCGATGATCCAGGGGGGAGGAGGGGGGTCTGGAGGAGGGTAGAGAGGGCTGGTGGAGAGGGGTTTAATTTGGGATACATGAAAGGTCAGATGGATGCATAGAGAAGGTGGCAGGTCGAGCCAAACGGTGACACATTGATGATGCGAGAGATGGTATATGGACCCAGATAGCACGGAGACAGCTTCCGGGACTCCATCTTCAAAGGTATCTGCTCAGCAGACAGCCAAACCTTCTGTCCCATGGTGTACTTGGGCGCTGGTGTGCATCTGCAGTTCGCGTAGAGTTGGTTCTGCTCAGATGAATGGAAAAGAGCAGCTTGCGTGGCCCTCCACAGATGGCATGGCGATCCCCCTCTCTGCCATAGGTAACAAAGGTGGGGTGTATCCCATCGAAGCCTTGAAGGGCATCAGCCCAGTAGCGGAGGAGACGGCGGTGTTATGGACGTATTCCACCCAGGTCAGGTGGGAGCTCAAGGTGGTCGGAGTACAAGATGCTACACACCTCAGGGTGGCCTCCAGAGACTGGCTGGCATGCTCACCCTGACCATTACTCTACAGATGATATCCTGATGTGAGGCTAGCCGTGGCACCCAGGGAACGACAAAACGCCTTCCAGACTTGCAATATGAATTGAGGTCCTCGGTCAGGGACAATGTCTAAAGGAATCTCATGCAGGAGGATGACGTAGTGGGTCAGAAGATTGGCTGTTTCAGCAGCCGAGGGCAGTTTGGGGAGGGAAGTTAAGTGAATGGCTTAGGAAAAATGAGCAACAATAGTAAGAATGACAGAGTTACCTTGTGAGGGAGGGAGGCCCATAACGAAATCAACAGCAATGTGGGAGCAAGGATGACTGGGGAAAGGGAGGGGATGAAGGAGGCTGGCTGGGGGAGAAGAGTAAGATTTATTGGTAGCACAGACATGACACATCTTAACATATTCCTGCACATCACAGACATGACATGTCTTAACATATTCCTGCACATCCCTTCTGAGCGTTGGCCAACAAAAAACTTGCTGCAGCAGTTCGACAGTTCGTGAAATCCCAGGATGGCAGGCAAAAAAGCTGGTGTGCCCCCACTTGATGATGTCACTGCGTAAGAAGGAGTTAGCCGGGCCTCCCTCAGGGATGGATTCAGAGGACTGGGCCTGCTGGACCCTCTGCTTGATCTCCCAAGAGAGGGCCCCAAGAATACAGGAAGAGGGCAGGATAGTTTCCGGAGGAGAGGCAGCAGCTGCAGAGAGGGGGGAGGAGGAGGAGGAGGAGGAGGAGGAGGAGGAGGAGAAAAACTGGTGCGAGAGAGCATCAGGTTTGGCATTACGAGACCCTGGGCAGTACGTAATGGAGAGATTAAATCTGAGGAAGAGCAGGGCTCACCGTGCTTGCCAAGAATTCAACCGTCTGGCAGATCTAAGGTATTCTAAATTTTTATGATCTGTCCAGATAACGACCTGTTGGTTAGCTCCCTCAAGCTAGTGCCTCCACTCCTCCAGTGCCAACTTAATAGCCAACAGTTTGTGGTTCCCTATGTTGTAATTCCTCTCGGCTGGCGTCAGCCGCTGAGAGAAATATACGCATGGATGAAGCTTCTGATCAGAGCCAGAAGGCTGGGAGAGGACAGCGCCCACCCACAAATCAGAAACATCAACCTCGACCACGAACTGCGCTTGTGAGTCAACCTGCGCCAAAATGCACACATCGGTAAAGAGGCCTTTCAGTGTCACAAAGGCCTGTTCAGTGGCCTCGGACAACTCGAACGAACTTTTGGTGGAAGTAAGCTGCATCAGGGGTAATGCTATTTTTCTGTAATCATGGATAAACCTGCAGTAGAAGTTGGCAAAGCCCAGGAAGCGTTGGAGTTGCTTCCTGGACTGGGGGGGAGGCCAGTCTACTACTGCCTTTATTTTAACCGGATTGACCTCTAACGCTCCTTCAGCCACGATGAACCCCAAGACAGAAGTGGAGCAGGTGGTGAACTCACACTTCTTGGCTTTCAGAAAAAGCTGGTTCTCTAGCAGCTGCTGCAGGACAGCCCAGACATGGACTACATACTCCTCCAGCATGTGAAAAAAAAAGAATGTTGTCTAGGCAAACAAAAACAAAATGGTTCACCATGTCCTGAAGGATGTCATTGATCAAACGCTGGAAGATGGCAGGGATGTTGGTCAGCCCGAACGGCATGACCAGGTACTCAAACTGGCCCTGATGTGTTTTAAAAGCCGTGTTCCACTCGTCTCCTTCGTGTATGCAAACTAGATGGTACACATTACGGAGACTGAGTTTGGTGAACACACGCACCCATTGGAGAAGTTCAAAAGCAGAATTAATAAGGGGCAATGGATATTTATCTTTAACGGTAATAGCGTTGAGTTCACGATAATCAATGCATGGCCACAATGACCCATCCTTTTTACCTACAAAAAAGAACCCAGCGCCGAGAGGGGCGGACGACAGAAGAATAAGGCCAACACTGAGGGAGTCTTTTATGTAGCTCTCCATCGCTTCCCTCTCTGGCCCAGATAAACTGTACAGCCAACTGGATGGCAGCTGCGCACCCAGAAGGAGGTCAATAGTGCAGTCGTAGGACCGATGAGATGGTAATGAAAGGGCCTTTGACTTGCTAAAGACCTCCCCTAAGTCATGATAGACCTCCCGCATGAGGCTGAGATCCGTCGGCTCAGCCGGAGGGGAAGAGATAGGGAGAGAGGGTGAGCATGTGGCCGAGCGGAGACACGATGAAAGAAAAAAAGGGCTCTAGGAAGAAATGGATCCCTGATTCTAGTTGATTATGGGGTTGTGCTTGCAAAGCCACGGATACCCCATGATCACTGGTGTAGATGATTGGGGAAGAACAAAAAAGCAGACAGTCTCGTGGTACTTACCGGACAAAATGAGTGAAATGGGTTCAGTTTGCTAGGTGACTGTCACGAGCCTGCAGCCAGATAGAGCTGGGACATTCAACAGTGTCAAGAGGTTCTCGTGAGAATCTTAAATTTTAGAATCAAAGCCTGATGAATGAAATTTTGTTCCACTCCGGAATCAATCAGAGCAGAAGTTTTGCACTCGGCCCCCGGTAACTGAATGAGGGCCGCGAGTGTAAAACTGTTGGGAGGATTTGTCAAAGACCCTCCCACCAGACCACCCATGGCTACTGATGGGCCGGATCTTTTGGCCGAATAGGACATTTCGATATTGCATGGTCAGTGGCCCTGCAATACATGCACGCCCCCGCCTCCTTTCAGCATTGGCATTGTTATTTAGAGACTGCTATTAAAAATAAGTAGAAAGTCTGACCAAAAGCGGAAGTGCTGAGCTGTGAGTGACAAGCTGTTGCTGGAATACAGGGCAAATACTTTTTTTTTTTTCCCCCAAAACACAGCACGCAAACGCTGAAAAAAAGACATTAGTTTTCATTATTTTAGTGTGTGATTGGGGTCCCAAAGGGGGGAGGAAATGTGATATATAATAAATTGCACTTTATTGTGAAGTGCAGTGTGGTGACATGCACTTCCCGTCACGTCACCGCACTGCCCTATATCAGGCAGGGGCGGCCATGTTGTGGTCTCTTTGACTAGTGCCCTTCGCCAGGTGCCTGCCATGTAACCACTATACCCATTCAACCAATAAAGCTGTAGTCGCTAATTCATCTTGCCTCATCCTTCGCCCAGGTATTTTCCATACATAACAGCGCCTTTATGTTCTTTTTGCTCAGCAGTGGTTTTTGTCTTGGAACTCTGCCATGCAGGCCATTTTTGCCCACCTCTTGGATGAGTCGTCGCTGTTGGGGTAATTTTGGTCGGCCGGCCACTCCTGGGAAGGTTCACCACAGTTCCATGTTTTCGCAGGTCATTTAATCCTTTAAGTGATTTCTCTATTGAAAACAGACGTGGCAGTAATCTTTATTTAAATATCTTTGTAAAATATTTAAATATGTTTGATGATCTCAAACAGTTAAGTGTGACAAACCAACAAAAAAATAATGACAAATCAGGAAGGGGGCAAACACTTTTTTCACACCACTGTACATTTGTATATGAATGTTTCTGCATGCATTTGGTATATCATTTATGTACTGGGAGAATAATATTGGTCCAAGTATGGAGCCTTGTGGGACACCCATTTGACATTTCAAATATGGCATTTTGACACTGTTGACCACTACACATTACTACCTGTCAGTTAAATAGGATTTCATCCATTTGATAGCATGTTCGTAAAAATTAAACTGAGCAAGTTTGGTGAAAACACAAATGGTGAAAACATGGAACAGTGGTGAACCTTCCCAGGAGTAGCTGGCCGACCAAAATTACCCCAAGAGTGCAACGACAATTCATCCAAGAGGTCGCAAAAGACCCCACAACAACATCCAAAGAACTGCAGGCCTCACTTGCCTCAGTTAAGGTCAGTGTTCATGACTCCACCATAAGAAAGAGACTGGACAAAAATGGCCTGCATGGCGGAGTTCGAAGGCGAAAACCACTGCTGAGCAAAAAGAACATAAAGGCTCATCTCAGTTTTGCCAGAAAACATCTTGATGATCTCAAGACTTTTGGGAAAATACTTTGTGGACTGACACGACAAAAGTTGAACTTTTTGGAAGGTGTGTGTCCCATTACATCCGGCATAAAAGTAACATGGCATTTCAGAAAAGGAACACCATACAACAGTAAAATGTGGTGGTGGTAGTGTGATGGTCTGGGGCTGTTTTGCTGCTTCAGAACCTGGAAGACTTGCTATGGTAAATGGAACCATGAATTCAGCTGTCTACCAAAAAATCCTGAAGGAGAATATTCGGCCATCTGTTCGTGACCTCAAGCTGAAGCGCACTTGGGTTCTGCAGCAGGACAATGATCCAAACCACACCAGCAAGTCCACCTCTGAATGGCTTAAGAAAAACAAAATGAAGGCTTTGGAGTGACCTAGTCAAAGTCCTGACCTGAATTCGATTGAGATGCTGTGGCATGACCTTAAAAAGGCGGTTCACGCTCAAAAAGTTGGCTGGCAGGCTGGCACAGCTATTGACTCCACCAAGGACACAGTCTAAGGATGGATAATTTTTTCACACATAAGGACCCGAAAAGGATTAAGCGGAAGAAGATGGATGGACGGATGGATAAGGAGTTGTTCAGAACTCCTTATAAGAACTCCTTTTACAAAGATATAGAGTGATGATAATCAAGTCAGTGGCGGTAATGCACCTGTAAGCTGGTTGCCAACCACCAATCAAATCTAAAAGAAGAAGAAGAAGAAGAAGAAAACCCTCCAATGTGGCTGAATTACAACAATTCTGCAAAGATGAGTGGGCCAAAATTCCTCCACAGCGCTGTAAAAGACTCATTGCCAGTTATCGCAAACACTTGATTGCAGTTGTTGCTGGTAAGGGTGGCTCATCCAGTTATTAGATTAGGGGGAAATCACTTTTTCACACAGGGCCATGTAGGTTTGGATTTTTTTTTACCCTTAATAATAAACACCTTCATTTAAAAACAGTATTTTGTGTTTACTTGCGTTATCTTTGTCTAATATTTAAATTTGTTTGATGATCTGAAACATTTAAGTGTGACAAACATACAAAAAGACGAGAAATCAGGAAGGGGGCAAACACTTTTTCACACCACTGTATACTGTGTCCCTGTGGTCATCTGAATTTGGTCTTTGCGAAGAAAATTTATAGAATTTTTTTCACACCAAATAAAGTATTGATATTTTATATGTGGGATTCCATTCTTTATAAGGCACAAGAAAGTCTCTTTACTTCAGAGTACAGTGTAAAGTGATGAATCCTAAAGTGCTGGCTGCACAGATGAGAGGTCTGTTTGGAGTCCACTTCTGCCTTTTCATGATCAATCCACTGATCCAGTCTGTCAGGATCATGCCAACAGAAACTAACAAATACAAATCAAAATGTTTAACTACTCAACATGTACACTACCGTTCAAAAGTTTGGGGTCACCTCAGACAATTTTGTGTTTTCCATGAAAAGTCACACTTTTATTTACCACCATGAGTTGTAAAATGAATAGAAAATATAGTCAAGACATTGACAAGGTTAGAAATAATGATTTGTATTTGAAATAATAATTTTTTCCTTCAAACTTTGCTTTTGTCGAAGAATCCTCCATTTGCAGCAATTACAGCATTGCAGACCTAACATGATTGCACAAGGGTTTTCTAATCATCCATTAGCCTTCTGACACAATGAGCAAACACATTGTACCATTAGAACACTGGAGTGATAGTTGCTGCAAATGGGCCTCTATACACCTATCTAGACATTGCACCAAAAACCAGACATTTGCAGCTAGAATAGTCATTTACCACATTAGCAATGTATAGAGTGTATTTCTGATTAGTTTAAAGTTATCTTCATTGAAAAAAAGTGCTTTTCTATCAAAAATAAGGAAATTTCTAAGTGACCCCAAACTTTTAAACGGTAGTGTATTTGTTGTGTTTCATGTAAAATGACTATGAAACACACTACAAGCATAATTTCTAAGCAATAAAAATATTTTTAAAAAAGCCATTTTTGAGCACTCTGTAGGATAACAGTCTCTTCTACTCTTAATCATGTCCTGTGTTTTGGCTTTGACTGTGACTCAATCGCAGTTTTAAACACATTCAAATTATCAACATTTCTGTAAGCATAGCAACATATACAGTATTAAGAAGTTAAACACATGAGCAGTTAATCTGGGTAAGATTATTTTACAGGGTGTAAATGATGTTAAATACTTTTTAATATCTTCTTAAGGTCATGATCAAACATAAGACCATTTGTGAAATAGCTAAAATTTCATGAGGACATTTCAAATATTTTTGTCTGAATGTTTACTAGAATTTAAAATCATTTAAGATTTGAGGTTAGTAATCCACTTCAATATAAAAACAGGATGTCACTAGATAATTAAATTACTTGCAAATGTGCAAACTGTAAACTGTCCCCCACAAACAACATTATTCTTGTTTTTCCATGCAAATTTTCATCTTTATTCTTCTGAATGGCATTTTCCACACAATTTTATGGCTTTCTCAATAATCTGCAGCTTTTTCTTGTAACTTTGGCCTTTTTTCTCATATATTTGAGACTTTTTTGTAGCACATTTGCACCTTTTTCCCCTTAACTTTTTCCCCTTATTTTTGATCAGGATTTGTCCTTCAATTCACATATTAAATTAGTTTCTAAGACTGCCTTCTATCATTTGTGTAATATTGCCAAGATTAGGAGCATCTTGTCTCAGAGTGATGCTGAGAAACTGATCCACGCTTTTGTTAGCTCGAGATTAGATTATTGTAATTCTTTATTATCAGGCTGTCCTAAAACATCTTTAAAAAGTCTTCAGCTGATCCAAAATGCTGCAGCAAGAGTTTTAACAGGTACTAGAAAGAGAGATCATATCTTTCCGGTTCTGGCCTCCTTTCATTGGCTTCCCATAGAGTTTAGAATTAAGTTTAAAATCCTTCTTCTTATTTACAAAGCTCTAAACAATCAGGCTCCTTTTTTTTTTTTTTTTCCCCACAATATCTTTATTGAACCTTTTTTTTTTTTTTAACAAACATGATACAAACAATCAAACACTAACACTAAAGTACTACAAAAAAAAAAAATGCACTAAAAACACCAACAACCACCAACAAAATCAAATCTTCAACAATGCTCCTCTGTTTAGTCTAGACAATCCAATACATAAGTATACATATTATGTTCACCAGTTTGGAATTTACAAGGTCCACACACATCATTCACCTTCTTCTTCAAGAGTTATGTTTAAATTTTTTACATAATCAATAAAAGGTCTCCATATATTCTCAAACACAATTTCCTTTGATTTTAGTATATATGTTATTCTTTCTAATGGAAGGTTTGTTACCATCTGTCTTAACCACTGAGTCACATCTGGTCTATGAGTCTTTTTCCATAATAGTGCAATACATTTTTTGGCATTAAGCAAACTGAGGTCTATGAATGTTCTTTCACTTTTATTAAAATTATGCTTTTCTGGGTACAGACCCAACAAAAACAGTTTAGGATTCAATATGATTTGTTTTGAGATTATTTTTTCAATTGTTACCCTCACCTCTTCCCAAAACATTCTTATTAATCTACATTCCCATAAACAATGAAATAGGGTTCCTTTACTTTCCATGCATTTTGTGCATGTATCTGGTATATTTTTGTTATATCTATTTAACTCCTCCGGTGTAACATTCATCCGCATTAACCATTTGAAATGTATCAATTTAAGGCGTGCATTTATTGATTTGGTTTGAGCTTCTGTACAAGCCAATTCCCATTGTTCCTCTGAAATTTCAATTTGCAGATCTTCTTTCCAGTAGTTTAATCTTTTCAGTGAATTTTCACTTGAAGATAGTGTCAGTGAGTTATAAAACTCTGAAATAATACCCTTTCTTTTACTATCTTTCATCATCATTTTTTCCAAGGATGAATAAATAGGTCGAGTGAGAGCTTTATTTTGATTTGATCGAATAAAGTTTCTAAGTTGAAGATATTTAAAAAAATGTGTTCTATTGAGATTAAATTTGATCCTCAGCTCTTCAAAAGACATTATGTTGTCTGCACATGGCAAATATAAATCCTGAATCTTTTGTATCCCTTTTAAATTCCATACTTTAAATACAGCGTCCGCTCTCCCTGGTTTAAAATATTGATTACCCCATATTGGACTAAATTGTGACAATAACTGTGGTTCTTTTAAATAGTTTTTAGCTTCACACCATATTTTGATCATATGCTTTACAAATGGATTTTTAACTTGTTTTTGTAATTTTTTTGCCGAATCTGAGTATATGAATATGGGAAGAGGTAAAGGTAAATTGTATGATTCCATTTCAGTCCAGTGAGGGAGATCATTTGATGAAAAATAATATGTCATAGACCTCAGTTGTGCCGACCAATAATACAACATAAAATTTGGACATTTCAGACCTCCACGATCAAATGGTAAATATAATAAAGACAAACGTAATCTAGCCCTCCTGTTGTTCCATATAAATTCCACTAACTTTTTTTTTATTCTTGAGAATAGATCTAAAGGTGGTGATAAGGGAATGTATTGAAATAAATAAAGTATTTTAGGTAAAATATTACTTTTAAGTATATTGATTCTCCCGATCATCGACATTGGTAGTGACATCCATCTCTGAGTTAACTCACTGATATCTGACATTAAGGCTTCATAGTTGACACTGGCGACTGATTCTAGCTTAGGCATAATTTGGATTCCTAAATATTTAAACTGATTTACAACATTGAATTGATTTACCTCAGGGGCTGGGTAATTTCTCTGGGTCTCATTTAGCATTAATATTGAAGATTTAGTTTTATTTATTTTATATCCTGATATTTCCCCAAAATTCTTTATTAAATTCAACAAGGTTGGAATTGATTTTTTTAGATTCGACATAAACAAAATTATATCATCGGCGTACAGGGAGATTTTATGTTCTGTTGGTCCAACTTTAATTCCATATATTTGTGAATGTAAACGTATCGCTATCGCTAAAGGTTTAATTGCCATAGTAAACAGTAAAGGTGAAAGTGGACAGCCTTGTCGACATCCTCTATTGATTTTTATTGGTTTTGAAATATTGTTATTTGTTAGGATTTCTGCTGTAGCATTATTGTATATTATTTGAACCCATTTTATGAAATTATTTCCAAGTCCAAACCTTTGTAGGACTTCAAAAAGAAAGGGCCATTCAACTCTATCAAAGGCCTTTTCGGCGTCCAATGATAGGAGAGCTGTATCCAGTGCTTCTTTATTAAAATAAATAATATTAAATAGTCTTCTTACATTATGGAAGCCTTGTCTACCCTTTATAAAGCCATTCTGATCTCGATTAATAATATTTGGTAAAATTTCTTGTATTCGTCTTGCTAAAATTTTACAGATTATCTTAAGGTCGGCGTTTAATAGGCTTATTGGTCTCATATTTTCACATTTATTAGAGGGCTTACCTGGTTTTGGCAGCAGTATAATTAAGGCATTATTTATGTATGATGGTAAATTATTATTTTGAAATGCTTCTAAAACCATTTCCAAAAAAGGTTTTATTAATTTATTCTTAAATTTTTTATAAAGGTCAACTGGAAGACCATCTGGTCCTGCACTTTTTCCTGATTTCATATTATCAATGGCTAGCCCAACTTCTTCTTGACTAATTTTAGACTCCAATATCTCCCCGTTTTCATTTGGAATACACGGTATAGATAGTTCGTTCAAAAACCCATTTAGTTTTGTTAAATCAGGTTCATTTTTGGTATCATATAATTTTTCATAGTAATCTCTAAAGGCTCTATTAATTTCTAAAGGATCTATAACTACCTGTCCTTTACTTATAATACTGGTAATTGGTGTTTTAATTTCCAATTGTTTAATCTGCCATGCTAATAATTTTCCTGATTTTTCACCTTGTTCATAAAAAGATTGTTTCAATCTTAGAAGACTCGAGGCAGCTCTATTCGCTGATTTTTTGTCGTATTCAGCTCTCAAAATCAGTAATTCATTCTCCAACCATGGGTCACTTCCTGCATACACTTTTTCCTGAAGATTTTTTATTTTATGTTCCAATTTAGCTCTCTCCTCTCGAGTCTTCTTAGATTTTGATCCTGTATAACTAATAATATGTCCCCTAATAAAAGCTTTGAAAGCCTCCCACTTTACACATGCTGATGTTTGTGTAGTATTGATGTCAAAGAACTCGTCTATCTGTTTTTCTATATACTTGACAAATTCCTCATCCTGAAGCCATTTATGCTGAAATTGCCATCTACCTGATTCCTTTGTCAATTTTTTATCTACATATATTAGACAACAGGGTGCATGATCAGAGATCACGATGTTATCATAAAAGCAGTTTTGAATCTTGGACCTTAATTCTGTGGAAATCAAAAAATAATCAATACGTGAGAATGTCTTGTGGGTACTGGAATAACAAGAATAGGCTTTAACTTGTGGTTTCATTTCTCTCCATATATCTAACAATCTCAATTCTTTCATAAAATGATTAATAGTCATCCTACATCCAATGTGCGTACAATCCAGTCCTGTTGATCTATCCACACCTGGATTCAATGTACAATTAAAATCCCCTGCTATTATATGTTGCCCTGTAAGTGATGATAAGATGAGAAATAAATTAGCAAAGAACTTCTGATCATCTATATTGGGACCATATAAGTTCACAAGATTTATATTTTCTAATAGCAAAGAACCTTGAATGATTACATATCTTCCAAATTTGTCTCCAATTACATTTTTCACTTGAAAAGGAACTGATTTATGTATGAGAGTCATAACTCCCCTGGCTCGGGATGAAAATGAAGAGGTGAATACACTTCCCTGCCATCTACTCCTAATTCTTTTAACATCCTCCTCTATCAGATGAGTTTCTTGTAAAAACACAATTCTTGAACCCATGTCCTTTATTTTATTCATAACTTGTTTAAGTTTTTTTAAATTTTGTAGACCTCTGCAATTCCATGAAGTTAAATTAAGATTAACACTTTGGTCCATGATCAATAGAGAGTTTGGGATTACCTTGCAGTGTAAACATGCTCATACAGAGAAGCAAAAACATGAGTGGTTGAACATTCATCCTACAAACTACACACAAACAAATTTCCCCTTCCCACACTTGTGGCAAACCCCCCAAAATCAAAAGAAAAATTCTGTCTCCCGATATAGCCATCGACCGTTCCACACCCACGGGGAACAGCCTAAGCCACTCCTTCTTCATCCTCCCAATCACCCTAACTCTACTGCTTTTAATGACGTAACATTAACTCTCCTCTGTAGTTTTCCAACTTAACTCCAAAATTTTTAACAACTTTGTACATCATAGTTTTTTTTTTTGTTTGTTTTGTTTTTGTTTTGTTTTTTTAATATATAATACAATCTATATTTTGTAAACTTACTATTTACTTCAAGTCAGTCAGATGCCTGTGCAAATGCTTAATTATTCTACCTTATATTTTGTTCATGCTTAGCTCCCACCAGTCTCTTCTTCTTCTTTGATCTTCTTGATGAACTCCTGCGCCTCCTCTGGGGTCTTGAAGATGTGGGTTCTGCCCTCATACGTGGTCAGCAGTCTCGCAGGATAGATTACACCATGACGAATCCCAAGGTTGCGCAGCTCCTTACGTACGGGATCAAACTGCTTCCTCAATTGCTGGATTCCTGTGGCCAAATCTGGGTAGAACCGCACCTGCTGGTCCTGGTGTTTAATCTCTCCTTTAGCACGTGCAGCGTTGAAGATCTTCATCCTGTCTCTGTTGCTAAGAAACTTCATAATTAAGGTCCTCGGCGGTCCCTTATCTCTCCGTGGGCCAATACGATGTGCTTTTTCCAGAACCACTGCTGATTGCAACTCCTCGCTGCCCAGCACCTCCGGAATCCACTTTTCCAGAAAGGAACATACGTCCCGACCTTCTGATTCCTCTGGAAGACCCACCAGCCTCAAATTATTCTGTCTCGACCGAGATTCCAAATCCAAAATATTATCTTCCAGAGATTTATTTTTTTTTTCCAAAGTGCGCACCTTTAATTGAAGACGGGTGACGTCATCTTCAGCACTAGCGAGACGGAGCTCCATCTGCGCCGTTCGTTCTACACAGTCACCAAATTCCTTTCTTATTCCTTCCAACGCTGTCATAATCCCATCAAATCTAGAGGAAAAGTCCGCTCTCATTGAACTCATGGCTGCCATCAGCGCATCTGCGCCATTCCCCGCAGAAATCGCAGCGTTGCCAGCCTCCTCCGCCATATATGGAGTTTTGTTTGCTGCGTCACAGACCTGAAAGTCCGTTAATTTGGACTGTTTCGGCGGCTCGCTTTTTCCTTTTCCTGGTTTTCCAGCCTTAGGCTTCGCCGACATATCCTCGCCCAAATGCTGGGATACGTTCTGTCCCAAATGAGAGAGTTATTTGCCGATTTTTTTTTTCCAGGAGCAGAGCAGAGCGAGACACGTCCGTCCTACGTGGCAGCCATAACCGGAAGTCATCAGGCTCCTTTTTATTTAAAAGATCTGATACTACCGTATTATCCTAACAGAGCACTACGCTCCCAAAATGCAGGATTACTTGTAATACCTAGAATCTCCAAAAGTACAATGGGAGGCAGAGCCTTCAGTTATCAAGCTCCTCTCCTGTGGAATCAGCTGCCAATCTGGATTCGGGAGTCAGACTCGATCTCTGTTTTTAAGAATAGGGCTAAAACCTACCTTTTTGATATAGCCTACAATTAGGGAGGGATCGTGTGTTTCTAAACCCTCCCTTAGTTATGCTGCTAATAGGTTTAGTCAGCCGGGGGACCTCCAGTAATGCACTGGGCCTCACTCCTTTCCTCACTCTCAATGAAATATTTTTTTTGCTGGTCATTAACATTTGTTTGTTCTCTCCCATAGATTGAGTCCCCATCGTGCTGTTTGCTCTCTACATGTCTGTTCTTTTCTTCTTCTCTATCCCCTCACCCCCCAGCCAGTCGCAGCAGATGACTGCCCCTCCCTGAGCCTGGTTCTGCTGGAGGTTTCTTCCTGTTAAAAGGGAGTTTTTCCTCTCCACCGTCGCCAAGTGCTTGCTCACAGGGGATCGCCTGATTGCTGGGGTCTTTCTGCAACTGTGGGGGTTCCCCCTACAGTTGATAGTGCTATGAGATGACTGTTGTTGTGAAATGGCGCTATATAAATAAAGTTGAATTGAATTGAATTAACTGTGTGACTTTTTCTCCTTTTATTTTAATACAACGATTTTACTGTACAAATCACCAAAAAAAAACCAAACAAAAAAAAACCGCACCAGACTGCAGATCAAGCCTATTTATTTAAAGGATTAATTGCTATTTTAACAATAAATAAGCCTTAAATTTTGGATAAACAAATTCAAGGCTTTTAACCAATGCTTTATTATTCATAGTTTTCGATCATGTGACTTCTGGTGGGGTGAAAGAAGATCGGCAGACATGTTGAGGGGGATAATTGTAATAACTGTAGAGCACAATGGAGTGAAAAAATTTGAAAACGTCTAAAATTTATTATCAAACTCTTGATAATGACAGACAGCGGTATGTCAACAAATTAGATTTAATTGAGAAGCAGGCTCCCCATCTCATTCCAAAGCAAAACTGGCCAAAAGACATGGAGAAGTGGGCTAGCATGACCTGTCCAGACATGTACAAAGCTAAATATATTCATCTTCATAACACTTATCATGCATGTTTATCCACATTATCCCATAAATTATTCACAGAGCCCTCAACTTAATTTATCCTGTTTTTTTCCTCTGTTTTTGCTCTGTTTTTTTTTTTTTTTTAATATGTGATCTAATTTGATTTAGCATTAGCTAAAGGCTGGCTTCATTCAGCACACTCACCTGTCCAGGTGCTTTCAGATGAAGTTAGACATCTTTGTCTTGGTGTCTAATCATTACCCCTTATTGAAAACTAGAAAAGCACTCGGAGAGCGCAGACCTCCGCCAAGCGCCACAATTCCCCCCATACAGTGTTTGTGTGTACGTTTTCACATTCCTTGAGCATGTAAACATATGACTAGCAATTGGATTCACAATGGTTATTTGTTTATTTGACAGGGACAGTGCAATAAACACACAATTAATCAATGACAATCAATCTGATAGTGATAGGATTAGTGGTTCAGTAGTAAAAGCATTGCCTCCTTGGCGGAGGTAATAAACTGAAGTGTTGCTGTTGTGTCCATCTCCTCCACTGACGGATGCAAATTGGGTAGACAGGTTGCCGTGGGTTTTATATTATATTGTAAGGTGCTGCTTGACATGGCGACGTCCCACCGGGAGGTTCGAACTCACGCCTCCCGCTCCGGAGTCCCGTACTCTACCTGTGTCGCCAATAGGGTCAACCCACTTGGCAAGCCAAATAGGGTACTGATATTGAGTTCGCTACAATATTATTGTTTTGGGGGTTGCGCTCCGCGGCAAACGACAATTTAGAAGCTTTGCCGGCAGAGAGCTCGTTTTTGCGCAGCGCCTATGGCTGGCCGGGGAATTTCTGCCAAAGAATCCGTCGGCGGACAGCTGCCCGTGTGAGGTTTTGCAGTTGCACACTGGCGGGCCCAGGCCAGCAGTGTTTTCCACGTCCTTTTGCGCCTAAAACGTTGAAGAACGCAGAGTTTGTGTTGCAGACACGACGACCAGCGCTCTCCATTGCGCCTGCGCACATGTTGAAAATGGCTGTATGTCACAGTGTTGAATGAAAAATGCTTTAAAAAATTCCTGTATCCAGACGGTGAACCGGATCACCCCCAAAATTTAATCAGTTCTTCCTTGTACCATTTCCAACAACGCCTGAAAGTTTTATGGAAATCCGTCCAAGATTTTTTGAGTTATCTTGCTAACCAACAGACAGACAGACAGACAAACAAACAGACAAACCCCGGCAAAAACATAACCTCCTCCTGGCCTTTCGGCCTGGCGGAGGTAACTATCACTCACATGGACGCCACATCAGCTAACAGGGAGTGTGGTGATCTGGGCTTGTTATTCAACAATATGCAACGCCAAATTAGGCTTTACAGGCCGAAATGTAGGCTGTGTTTGAAAATGGAATACAAAGAGGTGTGTAGCCTATATGTAGGCAATCACGTTAGACTTCGACATGCTGGCGTCAAATGTTCGCCGCTTCTCCACCTAAAAATTGCCTAATTCAGCCTGACTATTGATAAACTAGAAAAGCACTCGGAGAGCGCAGACCTCCGCCAAGCGCCACAGTTCCCCCCATACAGTGTTTGTGTGTACGTTGTCAGATTCCTTGACCATGAAAACATCTGAGTAGCAATTGGATTCACAATGATAGGATTAGTGGTTCAGTAGTAAAAGCATTACCTCCTTGGCGGAGGTAATAAACTGAAGTGTTGGTGTTGTGTCCATGTCCTGCATCTGCAAACTCCCAGGCTGGGGGCGTTGCAATTGAATGAACGAATGAATTAATCTTTATTTCGAGTAGATTAAGAATACAGGTTAAAAGAAAGTGAATAATATAACAAAGGGGGTAATAAAATCCAACAAGGTCAAATTAGACAATAGCTCCTCTGATTATACAGTTCAACATAAGTTATCCGAAATATGTGATGGCTGAATCCGCAGCTTATATTGCCCACCCATGTTCCATCCAAGAATTCAAAAGAAAAAACAAAAGAAGTCATGACACAACTGCGTACAACCCACAGGCCAATGGGTTATGTGAGCGTTTTAGATCACTGAAAGCAGCACTGAGGGCTTCACTGATGGATGCCAATTAGGTAGACGGGTTGGCGTGGGTTTTATTCAAAAATCAAACATTTATTTCAAACTCAGGGTTCATATTAAATGCAGAACTAAAAGGAGTAGAAAATAAATAAATAAATAAAAGTATATACAGATCAGCAGACAGTCGGCGGTCTTGTAACAACAATAACATACAATACTGGACTCAGTATAAAATGGAACGCCACCACTTCCAAATGCTGAAGTGTGAGTGACGAGTTGACAATTGCTGATATAAGATGATTGTTACATGCCAGCAACCTTGTCATCAAACTGTAAACATCGTTACGTATCAACTCGCCAAAAGACGGAATGTTCACAGACACAAACATCTTGCTTGCAGTCGACCTTCGTGGTACATCTAATCTTTATCTTTATTGGGGTTGCGCTCCGCGGCCAAAGATGATTTGGAAAATTCCCCGGCAGAGAGCTTCTTTTTGCGGAGCTACTATGGCTGACCGGGGAATTTCTGCCAAATAATCCAGCGGCGGACAGCTGGCTGTCTGAGCTTTTGCAGCGTTGCGCAAACACAGGCACACAGCACGCTGCCGAGCAGCTGGTTTTTGCGCAGCGCCTATGGCTGCCCGGGGAATTTCTGCCAAATAATCCGGCGGCGGACAGCTGCCCGTCTCAGCTTTTGCAGCGTCGCGCAAACACAGGCACGGTGTTTTCCGCGTGCTTTTGTGCCTAAAACGTTGAAGAAGGCGGAGTTTATGTTGGTCAGACACGATGACCAGCGCCCTCCATTGCGCCTGCGCACATGTTGAAAATAGCCGTATGTCACAGTGTTAAAGAATGCTTTAAAAAATTCCTGTATCCAGACGGTGATCCGGATCATCCCCAAAATTTAATCAGTTCTTCCTTGTACCATTTCCAACAACGCCTGAAAGTTTCATGGAAATCCGTCCAAGACTTTTTGAGTTATCTTGCTAACCAACAGACAGACAGACAGACAGACAGACAGACAAACAAACAGACAAACCCCGGCAAAAACATAACCTCCTCCTGGCCTTTTCGGCCTGGCGGAGGTAATAATAAGCAGTTGCTTTGTAGACTCCCAGCTATTTGTCATCCTCCTGCTGAAGCCACAGGCTGATTAGCTGGTGTTCTGACATTTTGGCATCAGAACAGCAAACCTTGGGTAACTACTCCGTCATTTTCTTCAGTTGTTGTTCAGAAGAATTAAGAGTTCCCAAGATCACTCTTGAATGTTGGTGAAGTCTGGATCTCAGCATCGTTCTTGAAAAGCCTTAGGAGCTAAGGTTAGCTTTAGCAGCTAGCTTGCTTGTTAGCAGCTAGCTTGTTCCAGCACGAAGTGCCCCCCAGCTTTGCTGGTTTCCTGTCAGCAGCCTCAAGGATAAAGTTGGTTGTTTTTCTCTTCTTTGGAGACTTCTTTCATCAGAAAGGAAACAGGAGGTGAGCAGGATCCAGGTGGTCCATATGGAGATCTAATCAGCTGGAATGATTAGAAACATTTGCATAGATGAGACATTTTCTGTCTCGCCTGTGTGGACACAGCTGATTTTACAGACTGCATTCAAAGGTAAGAACTTGGCAAGGAGGGCTATATAGTAATTAGGATCTTCATATTATCCTGTAGCTTGAATGTGTGGCACTTAAGTTGGCTCAGATCCCCGATAGGTCCCGATAGACGAACAGGTACGTTTGTTTAGCTCTGTGTGTGTGCTGCTGGCAGCAGCTGAGCTGATCAAAACAGGGAGCTTATGAATCTGTGTTGTGTCCATAACTTAGTTAATAACGACAGAGCGGGAGTACTGTTAACAGAGCTTTATTAACAGAACCCAATGACAAGACCGCCATCTTACTACTACTGTCTATTTTCACATGTAACATTCCCCTCCTCCCCTTGAAAAAAAATTGCAAGCACACTGGTTGGCCCACCCAAATTTACAACCCGACTCACACTCTAAACACCAAAAATATGTACAAAAATAAATAGATACCCATCCATTCACACAACTAAGGCTGGGGACACTGGGTAGACTACCAGTGCCCCCTACATGGCCAGGCGGATTATTGTGCCGCCTCATCCTTAACCACTTGCACTCCGTTGTTCCGCGGGCGGGCAAGTCTCTGCGTCCTAGGGCGCACGAGGGCGCACGAGAGTGCACTCGTGCGCCCTCGTGCGCATGACGCATGATAAGGATATTGATGGTGGTGGTGTAGGTGGTGTGGCCGCCAAGCGCCACTGAAAAAAAAATTTGTAAACACAGCCGCGAACAGATTAGTTCATCTGATTGACCTCTCATTCGACTAATAAGAGCCTTGAATTGGGTTTCTGAAACCTTGAAGAACCAATGAATGAAAACCTAGGAAGGAGGACCCGCCTCCCAACGCTTTGAATGCAGTGAGCCAGTTGAAGCAGAGAAGTTCGTGAGCTGTTTTTTTTTTAAGGCTGGGTGAAGACTGGCTGCTGCAGCGGATCAAAAAAGGACACAGGAAGAGCTCCACAGACCCAGCAGCATGGAGACCATCCACAAATGCAACCTGTGTGACAGGGAGTGCCATTCGTGGATCGGCATGTTCGGCCACAGGCGGTGCTTATTTTGTATTGGTTCCAGCAGAGTAGACGCTATGATTTCTTCCATGGTCATTATAGACCGACGGAGGCTGACGACGAAGGCTGAGTGACACACACGCCTTCGCCAGTCTTTTTTTAATTACTACTGTTATTTGTTTTGAAAAATCGTTCGCCAAAAACCGCAATCATGGAAGCACAAAACCGCAATAATGGAATTATGTTTTGATCGAGTCGCGAGACCAGAACCAGAGCAGACCAGCGTCGCGTTCATCTGACAATGAGGAAGACAAGTTCGCCAAGACTCCGCTGTGAAGAGGTAAGGTGTTATAAACTAAATTATTCTCTATCCCTGAAAATTGTAATCCAAAATGACTTTTGACCGATCAGTAAATTACAGCTGTGCGGTTCACGAAGTCTGAAGTTCGTACGCCGCGGTACAAGGGGTTGCTTGCAGTGTACAGGCTGTGAACGCCCCCCCACCCCAGCTATTCTTCTGCAGCGAGGGGGGGGGGGGGCCGCGGTGACTGCACTGCTGTCCTACATCACCACATAAGGCTAATCCGTTGTGTAGCGATGGCTAAAGTCCATCCTCTGTAGCGAGCGGGGGGGGGGGGGCCCACACACACACACAGTAGCGAGGGGGGGGGAGCCGTTGTGACAGCGTTGCTGTGGAAACATGCAACGAGTGTAATCTGTCATGTAGCGAGGGCTGAACTCTGTCCTTGGTAGCGGGGGGGGACGACCCCCCCCACACACACACACACAGACACAGCCCTGAGTGTGACCTTTCCTTTGAGCCTAAAATGAAGCTTCTACATTGAATCATTCAAAAGTTACAGACGTTTTTCCAAACTGTGCCATTTGGCACAATTTGGCACAGTTCCAAAACGCCTGGGAACAGCCTGAGAACAAAGCTGTGTAAAATATTCATTTTTTGTGGTATTGTTACCAAATTTGGATCTCAGCTGGATAACACTTGGTTCTACATTTCTGTTGCATTTTCCAGCCGGATCGGACAGCTGTGTGTTATTTACAAGCATTTGTATAAAAAAAAACACTGTGTCTAAATTTTTTTTCTTCAAGTTCAGTATGTTTAGATGACTGTAACTCAGTGGCCGGAGCACGTAGAGAGATTATGTTTTTTTTGCCAAAAAATTCAAAGTGTTTTCTTTTAAATGAGACCAACTGTCATGGCGGCCTCTGGGCCGTCATTAGTGTCATTAGCCCCAGCTGCGCACAGACCAACAGGTGTGAATCAACGGCTGTTAAAAGCCAGTGTCGCTGACAGCCCGGCACGGAGTCGTCTGTCTTCCTCAACGGAGAATGAACCTGCACTCCGCTCTCTGGTCTCGTCAAGAATATCTCTCGTCTCGTCTGGAACTTTGTCTGTCTCGTCAGGAACTTTGTCTGTCTCGTCTGGAACCTCGTTTGTCTCGTCTGGAACCTCGTTTGTCTCGTCAAGAGCTTCACTTGCTGCATCCAGGAACTCTTCCCAGCGTCAAGCAAGTAAGCGCACCATTTGCTACTCAACGCCAAACCTTTACCCCTGTGCACAGGTGGACCACCTTGGCGGCGGACCTGCGTCCCCAGCTGACGGGGTAACGCCATCACGTCTTCGTAGCGGCTCGCTACCACCACGCCTACCGGTACGTCTTGCTCCTCAATTGCCAGAACTATTATTGTATCAATTACAGGAGTATTGGCCAACGTTATCGGTGGAATCACTGTCATCAGCATCAGCTGTGTCGTCATTGCCACTGTGTGTGGAGTCACTAACCTCGTCTTTGTCTGCCTCATCATCTGTATCATCGTTATCCTGGTCTGTGGAGTCACAGCCGGCGTCATCGTCAGGATCATCGTCATCCCGGTCTGTGGAGTCACAGCCGGTGTCATCGTCAGGGCTGTCATTGTCACAGCCGGTGTCATCGTCAGGACTGTCATTGTCACAGCCACGGGTGGTAACCCCAGCACGGTCACGGACGCCTTCACCTCCACGCTGCCCGGCCGCTGGAACTCAGCAGAGCGAAGCCAGTGCTGCTCTCAAGTAAGCCTTGTTATCTGCAGCTCTTTGCTAGTGTGGAGCATTAGTAAATTGTCTCTGCTTATCTGTTCCAGGGTTGCCGGGTCACCGTCCAGGTCGCTCAGCTCCAGTGACCAGAACGATATCCTCGCACTCACACTCGCATTACACTCACTCACTATAAAATAAAGATTATTGTCACTATCTGCTCGTGTCAGTGTCTGTCTCCTGGGTCCTGAAACATGTCAGTACGACTCCGTCACGAAGACCCAGCGGACAGTTCACTGTCGCGCCAAATCAACACTCTTAGCGCCCGGGTAGATTTATTTGCACACCAACAGACAGTAATCTTTAATCAGCTATCTGTAATAATTGGTCGGCTGGATCGTCTGGAGGGACACCAGACGTTTCCCCCCACCGCAGACAGTTCTGCCCCTGTGGGCTTAGCATCTGGACAAACTAACATCTCCTCGTCTTCTCGCCTCACCCCTATTCCCACCCCTGCCCGGTTCAGCGGAAAACTCGGGGAAGCTCGTGGATTCATATTACAGTGTGAGTCAGTTTTTGTTCGTGTTCCGGGGGACTTTACTCTTGATTCAAGCCGGATTGGCTACATTATAAATTTGTTAGCAGGAAGAGCTTTGGACTGGGCGTATTCCATTAGGGCGAAACCAAGCTATTCCCTGCTCACTTACCAGGAGTTTGTGAATGAATTTTTGTCTGTTTTTGATCATACGGATAGAGGTGAGATGTTGACAGAACGATTGCTGAGCTTACAACAGGGAAAGAGATCAGCTGCTGATTACACCATTGACTTCCGGGTCCTGGCTGCAGAGATTGGGTGGGGGGAGCCATCATTATGTGGTATCTTTCTACGTAGTCTTAATGATGAGTTGAAGGATGAGTTAGCGACACGGGACAAACCGGATAATTTACGGGATTTGATTGCCCTAGCGGTTAGTCTTGATAGCAGATTAAGGGAGCGGGCGGCTGAACGGCGTTCTACTTCCCGTTCGGTTAAACCCCACCCTCGCCTCCCCAACTCTCCTCCTCTCGCTCTATCTGCGTCAGAGGAACTTCCGGTTCAGCAAGCTATAATCAGTGGCCGGTCTAAAGTGTCAGCAGCAGAGAAACAACGCCGCAGGGATCAGGGCCTTTGTTTCTACTGTGGGAAAGAGTCACATGGGGTTTTTGAATGTCCCAATAAGTTAAAAAGGGAGGGCCCGTGGATCAGAGTAGGGGGATTCACGGGCAATAACTCTAAAGAGCCCCTTATTTGTTGTCGATTACCTCTTAGGCTCATCCATTTACATACAGAACACTCCACATTGGGGTTAGTAGATTCTGGAGCTGAGCAAAATTTTATTTCTAGAGACCTGGCAACCCGGATGGGTCTTAGCTGTCAGACTCTAGATCCCCCTGTCAAACTGATCACCTTGTCTAAAGCGTCGTTGACTACTATTGCTCATCAGACGGTTCCTGTGTCAGTTATTGTATCAGGAAATCACAGGGAGGAAATTCAGTTTTTTGTTCTGCCTGTTTCTTCTTCGCCCGTTATTCTGGGGTACCCCTGGCTGCGCCTACATAACCCCACTATTGATTGGCAAGCTGGGAGAATAACGGCATGGAGTACGTTCTGCCTCAGTGCCTGCCTTTCATCGGCGGCATGCGCCCCATCCGTCAAGGTGCCTCTGCCTGATTCATCGCCACCGGACTTGTCCAAGGTGCCAGAGGTCTATCACGATTTGGGGCTAGTATTTTGCAAGTCTCGGGCATTGTCCTTACCCCCTCATCGCCCTTATGACTGCGCGATCAACCTTAAGGCTGGGGCCCCTCTACCTGCTAGCCGCCTGTACAGCCTGTCAGCCCCGGAGCGCGAGGCTATGGACACATATATTAAGGAGTCCTTGGCTTCTGGTATCATCCACCCGTCGTCTTCGGCAGTAGGTGCTGGATTTTTTTTTGTTGAAAAGAAAGACGGTTCTCTAAGCCCCTGTATCGATTTCCGGGGATTGAATGAAATATCTGTGAAAGACAATTATACCCTGCCTTTGAACACTGCTTTTGACTCCCTCCAGGGGGCGTCCTGGTTTACTAAATTGGACTTTAGGAATGCCTATCATCTTGTGCGCATAAGGGAAGGAGATGAGTGGAAGACGGCTTTTCGGACCCCCAGCGGACATTTTGAGTACCTGGTAATGCCGTTTGGGTTAACTAACGCTTCAGCCGTGTTCCAACGTCTGATAAATGATGTACTACGGGATTTCCTGAACTCGTTTGTTTTTGTTTGTCTCGACGATATTCTCATTTTCTCCCGCACACTAGAGGAGCATCGAGTGCATGTGCGCAGGGTACTGCAGCGCCTCCTGGAGAATCAACTGTTCGTGAAGGCTGGAAAATGTGAGTTCCACACTGATCAAACCTCCTCCCTTGGGTTTATTTTAGCTCGGAACCAGGTGCTCCCTGACCCGGCCAAGGTCAAGACAGTTGTGGATTGGCCTGCACCCACCTCCAGAAAGCAGCTTCAGGGGTTCCTGGGGTTTGCTAATTTCTATAGGAGGTTCGTGCCTAATTTTGGCAATATTGCTCGTCCCCTGTCTGCTCTTACTTCCCCTAAAATCCCGTTTTGTTGGAGTAAGGAGGCAGCTGAAGCATTCGAAAGACTTAAGAGGGAGTTCGCCTCGGCCCGAGTCCTTACTCAGGTGGATCCGAAGCTGCAGTGCTTGGTGGAGGTGGACGCTTCTGATTCAGGAGTTGGAGCGGTACTCTCCCAACGGTCTCCCGAGGACGGTAAGATTCGCCCTTGTGCTTATTTCTCTCACCGTTTCACTTCTGCAGAGAGGAATTACTGCATCGGAGACAGGGAGTTACTGGCAGTAAAACTCGCCTTGGAGGAATGGAGACATTGGCTGGAGGGGGCTGCTCAGCCGTTCGTGGTTTGGACGGATCATCGTAACCTGGAGTACCTCAGGACGGCGAAGCGCCTGAATGCACGCCAGGCTCGCTGGTCCCTCTTCTTCGGCCGTTTTAACTTCTCCATCATGTATCGGCCGGGAAGTAAGAATGGTAAGCCGGATGCTCTCTCTCGGCAGTTTGACACTCCATCCTCTGAGGACCAGGAGACCCCTATCCTGCCGCCTTCCTGCGTCGTGGGCGCCCTGTCCTGGGGAATCTGCAAGACGGTTCGCCAGGCTCAGAAGACAGAGCCGGACCCCGGGGGGGGGGGGGGGGGGGGGGGGCCGCTTGTTTGTTCCACGTGCTATCTGGGGCAAGGTGATTGAGTGGGGTCACGCTTCCAAGTGGGCCTGTCATCCTGGAGTGGGTCGGACCGTGGATCTCCTTCAAAGGACCTTCTGGTGGCCAGGGTTACGGAAGGACATTGTTAATCACATCCGGGCCTGCGCTCAGTGCGCCACCAGGAGGACTACCCAATGTAATATCCAGGTGGCCAACCGGCATAGGAGATCCGCCCCGGACTTTAAGGTGGGTCAGAAGGTCTGGTTGTCAACCCGGAATATTTGTGTACCGGCCGAGGAACGGAAGCTCACGAAGCGCTTCATTGGCCCTTACACTATTAATTGTATTATTAACCCTGTGTCTGTGCGCTTGTCTCTCCCCTCTTCGATGCGTATCTGCCCCGTTTTTCATGTCTCCCAGGTCAAACCATACGTCTTGGACCCCCTGTGTCCTGTTCCAGCGGTTCCCCCGCCCCCGAGGATGATCGATGGCCATCCGGCATGGGGGGTGACTGCTGTCCTTGATGTCCGCAGGCGGGGTCATGGTCTTCAGTATTTGGTGGACTGGGAGGGCTTTGGACCGGAGGATCGCTCTTGGATTCGCCCAGCGTTGATCTTGGATAAACAGCTGATTCGCGATTTTCATCGGGCGAATCCAGGTAGGATTGGGCAGATGCCTGGAGGCACTGCTAGAGGGGGGAGTACTGTCATGGCGGCCTCTGGGCCGTCATTAGTGTCATTAGCCCCAGCTGCGCACAGACCAACAGGTGTGAATCAACGGCTGTTAAAAGCCAGTGTCGCTGACAGCCCGGCACGGAGTCGTCTGTCTTCCTCAATGGAGAATGAACCTGCACTCCGCTCTCTGGTCTCGTCAAGAATATCTCTTGTCTCGTCTGGAACTTTGTCTGTCTCGTCTGGAACTTTGTCTGTCTCGTCTGGAACCTCGTTTGTCTCGTCAAGAGCTTCACTTGCTGCATCCAGGAACTCTTCCCAGCGTCAAGCAAGTAAGCGCACCATTTGCTACTCAACACCAAACCTTTACCCCTGTGCACAGGTGGACCACCTTGGCAGCGGACCTGCGTCCCCAGCTGACGGGGTAACGCCATCACGTCTTCGTAGCGGCTCGCTACCACCACGCCTACCGGTACGTCTTGCTCCTCAATTGCCAGAACTATTATTGTATCAATTACAGGAGTATTGGCCAACGTTATCGGTGGAATCACTGTCATCAGCATCAGCTGTGTCGTCATTGCCACTGTGTGTGGAGTCACTAACCTCGTCTTTGTCTGCATCATCATCTGTATCATCGTTATCCCGGTCTGTGGAGTCACAGCCGGCGTCATCGTCAGGATCATCGTCATCCCGGTCTGTGGAGTCACAGCCGGTGTCATCGTCAGGGCTGTCATTGTCACAGCCGGTGTCATCGTCAGGACTGTCATTGTCACAGCCACGGGTGGTAACCCCAGCACGGTCATGGACGCCTTCACCTCCACGCTGCCCGGCCGCTGGAACTCAGCAGAGCGAAGCCAGTGCTGCTCTCAAGTAAGCCTTGTTATCTGCAGCTCTTTGCTAGTGTGGAGCATTAGTAATTTGTCTCTACTTATCTGTTCCAGGGTTGCCGGGTCACCGTCCAGGTCGCTCAGCTCCAGTGACCAGAACAATATCCTCGCACTCACACTCGCATTACACTCACTCACTATAAAATAAAGATTATTGTCGCTATCTGCTCGTGTCAGTGTCTGTCTCCTGGGTCCTGAAACATGTCACCAACCCCATGAAGATGCTGCAAAGGGTTGAAGAACAGCTTTTGATTTACTTTGGGCACGTTATTTTTTGGCATTTTTAGGAAAATTGCCCGGAGTGCAAGTGGTTAACAGTCCAGCAAAGTAAAAGAAGCTGTGTTTCTAAACAAAAATTAATCTCAGAACAGTCACAATATATACAGGAAAGCAGCAAACAGTGAACAAAATAGTCACAAACACATCTAACCCCCTACTGGTGGCCTTCACCCCCCCCCACACACACACGCACTTGGGCATACAATATAAACGTGTTGGGCACTTCAGATAAAAACTTCAAATTCCACAAAACAATACTGTACATAAGTCAAACAACCCGTGTTTTCTTATTTTCCTCCAACATAGCCTACCTAACATACCTATACTTTTCCAAAATTACACGATTTACACACGATCAGATCAACTCTATGATTCCCACTTTACAATGCTACGATTTAACTATGAACACCCTTTAGATCCCCCCTTTCTTTCAACAACAGACCTCTCCATAACCGCTTTTACCTCATCGCCAAATGTTGTGTTTAATAAAGAGTGGGAATCATATCTGGAATATAATGATGCACCAGGAATATCCCCAGGTGTTCTTTGGGAAGCAGCAAAAGTGGTCATGCGAGGTAAAATAATCTCTTACTGTTCATATAAGAATAAAAAAGAAAAAGCACTGGTACTGGACTTACAACAGAAAATTAAATCACTGGAGACAACCTGTGCCGTTTCTCCACAGGAACAGACATTTAACGATCTGAGAAAATTAAAGCTGGAATTAAAAGAAATTACAAACAAAAGAGCACAGTTTTTAATACAAAGACTGCCTCTTGAGAAGTTTGAACACAGTAATAAATCGGAGCGATATCTTGCGAACTACCTTAGATTGAATAAAGAAAAAACAACTATCCACTCTATCAAGGATATGACTGGAAATATTACCCATGAGCCTGAAGAAATAAATAACTCCTTCAGAAAGTTTCATGAAAACCTCTACTCATCTCAGGTTAACCCATCTGACTCAGAAATAAATAAATTTTTGGACAATATTAATTTATCACAATTAAATAATGAACAGATTGCACCTCTTCAGGTGTCTGAACTCCAGGAGGCACTTAAGCACATCCCAAACAACAAACCCCCGGGACCAGATGGTTTTCCAGTAGAATTTTATAAAGAATTTTGGCCTGTGATGGCACCTACTTTTTTTAAAATGGTGAACCAAATTAAAGAAGATAATGTAATTCCTCCAAATATGAATTTGGCTAGTATTATCCTGCTCCTTAAACCTGGAAAAGAACCTACGCTTCCATCCAGCTACCGTCCCATCTCACTTATGAATGTCAATTTTAAAATAATTTGCAAAGCTCTCGCCAAAAGACTGGAAAGGATAATTCCATTTATTATACACCCAGATCAAACAGGTTTCATCAAGGGTAGGCACTTGGCTGATAATACACGTAGGTTATTTAATTTAATAGACTACTGCAAGATCAATAACAAAGAAACTACAATCTTGCCCCTGGATGCAGAGAAAGCCTTTGACCGTGTTAACTGAAAATTTCTTTTTATGGTGTTAAACAAGTTCGGGTTTGGTTCATCTTTCATAAACTGGATTAAAACACTATATAGGTGTCCAGCTGCGTCTGTCCGAACAAATGATCAGACTTCCCGAAGCTTTAATCTCCAGAGAGGTACTAGGCAGGGGTGTCCACTCTCTCCCTCACTTTTTACCATCTTTACTGAACCATTAGCAGCAGCCATATGACAAAATGTTGATATCAGAGGTATACAAACTGGAGAAAAGGAACACAAGATAAGTCTTTATGCTGATGATGTATTGATTTTCCTTGAAAACTCACAAAGATCTCTTCTTCAGACAGTGGCGCTCATTGACAAATTTTCATCATTATCAGACTACTCTATTAACTGGGTAAAATCAATAGTTCTATCTATAAACTGCAATTTCTCAAATACATCTACTATTCCAGTACAATCAGGAAATGTTAAATATTTAGCAATAGATATTTCCCCCATGCTCTCAGAGTTATTGCGACTAAATCATATTCCCCTTTTAAAAACAATACAAGACAACCTTACGCGCTGGAGGACACTACCTTTATCACTAGTGGGAAGAGTCGCAACCATTAAAATGATGGTCCTTCCTAAAATCAATTATTTGTTCTCAATGATCCCTACCCAACCATCAATGGCCTGGTTTAAGTCTCTAGACTCAAATATAAGTACATTTTTATGGAAGGATAAACCATCACGGATTAGTTTAAAAACCCTGCAAAAAGCGAAAGAGTGTGGAGGCTTAGATTTACCAAATTTTTTAAATTACTTTTAGCCAACAGACTGCAGTTTGTTTCAAAATGGACAAAATCAACCCCACTAGGAAACCCATGGTTAGATGCTGAACAGGCTCTCTGTGGGTCGCTAAATATCTCCAACTTACCTTTTATAAGTCCCTGTATTAAACGCCATGACTGTTTTAAAAGTATTAATATCAGCTCCTCTCTGACAGCTTGGTGGACATTTTTAAAAATAACAGGGTCTTCACTTGTCTCCTGTAAACTCACACCCATTTGGAATAATCCTGATATCTTGCAACAAAAGAGGACATTAAAATTTCCATTATGGCAAGAGAAGGGAATAAATAACTTAGAACATCTTATTCAAAGTGGAAATTTTATCCAATTTCAGGAACTAGTGTCACAGCACGAAATCAGTGATAAAAAGTATTTTGAATATCAACAGCTTAAATCCATAATAAAAGCAAGATTTAATCTTAATCAGACAGATTTAGAGGTACCAGTTAAGGTGGCAGAGTTTCTAAATCTCCGTTCCCCTAAATTGATATTGAAAATACATGGACTATTATCAAAGCTGGATGAGTCCGTATCTCATACAATATCAAAATGGGAGACAGACTTATCGATTAATAAGGAGGAAAGTTTCTGGACACAAATATATTTAAAAACTTGACTAAAAACTCTAACTTACAACTTATACAATATAAAGTTCTACATAGACTTCATTACACAGGACAAAGGATGTTCAAAATGGGCCTGAGTCACACAAATATCTGCTCTCACTGCACCAGCAACGTCCCGGATAGCTATATGCATGCTATGTGGTCCTGTGCACCGGTTCAAAAGTTCTGGCAGAAGACATGTGAGGACTTGTCGGCATGGCTTGGGTATAGTGTCCCACCCTTACCTACACTTTGCATATTAGGTGATTTAAGTGAAATAAATATAGATGCAAGGATGTCACACATGTTCTTACTGCCTTATGCATTGCAAAGAAAACTATCCTCATGAATTGGAAATCAAGAAATAACTTATGCATGACTTATTATAATAACTTACTCTTGGATTGTATTAGCCTGGAGAGAATGTCAGCCTCCTCAAATAATCAATTGGAGGAATTCAATTCTCTCTGGTCCCCGCTTATTAATTCTATAATCTGAGGGGTGGCGGGCGGTGGCTCGCTCTCCTTGGCACCTCTGGCGGCTAGCTGTGCCCCGACCGTGGGTGTCGGGGGGGCCTGTTCCGGGGTGGCCGTCTGTCTGGCCCTGGGGGGTGGGGGGTTGGTTGGGGGGGGGCTGCGGGGGGGGGGGGGGCGGTGGGGTTGGGCTGTAGCCCCCGGCCGGCTGGCCTCACCCCTCGGGGGGGGGGGGGGGGGGGGTCTGGATCTGGCCCTGGGCCCCTGGTGCTGGGGGGGGGGGGGGGCACCGGTGGTGTGGGTTGGCCCCGGTGCATCCTTGCGCGGCGGGGTCGTGTTTTCCCTGGGGCCCTGGTGGCACCCTGGGATTGGTGCCTACGTCCTGGGTCGCCCTCCCCGTCCACTGGGGTCTGCGGGTGTGTGTGTGCATGTGTGTGTGTGTGTGTGTGTGTGTGTGTGAGATGGGGTGTGAGTGGAGGCTTGTGTATGAACGGATGCGGAAGTGGGTGTGTGTGTGTTGAGTGGCAGGTGGGGCTGTGTGTGGGTGTAGGTGGGCATTTGTGATGGTGGGTGGGGGTACGTGTGTGTATGGAAGCGGTTACTTGTGGGTGGATGTCTGGGG